>JAPEUS010000005.1:0-1200000 GCA_027946355.1 Collariella sp. IMI 366227 | reverse complement strand
GGGTTAGGGTTATTGAAGTGGCTTTCTTATCGTTATCAGATCAAATGACCCCTCCAAAATTTTAGAGACCCCGCGTTGCCTTGGCCCAGGCCGGCGTGTCAGTCGGCCCATTTCCTCTGGTGCCCTTCAAGGTTGACTCTCCCTCTCCGACTCGACACCTCTCGAGCAGACAACAATATCCCTCCTTCCTGCCTAAATAACCACCACAAAAAACATACTTCTCTATTCGCCCACAATGGCCACCGACGCACTCTCCACCATCTCCGCTCTGCGGACCTCCCTCGTCTCGGAATCCACGCCCCTCCCCGTCCGCTTCCGCGCGCTGTTCTCGCTCAAGCACCTTGCTCGGTCCAACCCGCCCACGAGCGCCGAGTCCCTTGCGGCCATCGACGCGATCGCCGCTGGTTTCGCCTCGCCCTCGGCGCTGCTCAAGCACGAGCTGGCGTACTGCCTGGGGCAGACGGCCAACGGGGCCGCGATCGCATACCTGACAGCGGTACTAGAGGATGTGCACGAGGACGCCATGTGCCGGCACGAGGCGGCCGAGGCCTTGGGCGCGCTGGGGGATGCGAAGAGCTTGGAGGTGCTGAGGCGGTTCTTGACAAGGGAGGGGGAGGAGGTGGTGGTTACGGAGACCTGTGAGATTGCGATTGATAGGATTGAGTGGGAGAATTCGGAGGAGAGGAAGAGGGAGAAGTTGAGGCAGAGGTGGGTTCTTGATTGAGGTTTGGATTGGGAGAGGGTTTAAGCTAACTACTTGGTGGCAGTGATTTTGCTTCCGTCGATCCCGCGCCGCCGATGGCCCAGGGCCAGGAGGAACAGACCGTTGAGGAGCTTGAGAAGGCACTGATGGACACAAAGGCGCCACTTTTCAAGAGGTACCGCGCCATGTTCGCCCTCCGCGACCTGGCCTCCCCGCCCGACCTTCCCACCGCCGTCCCTGCCGTCCTCGCCCTTGCCAAGGGATTCGCCGACTCCTCCGCCCTGTTCCGTCACGAGATCGCCTTCGTCTTTGGCCAGCTGGCTCACCCCGCTTCTATCCCCGCCCTCACGGCTGCCCTGAGCGACACCGAGGAGGCGAGCATGGTCCGTCACGAGGCTGCCGAGGCCCTTGGTAGCCTCGGAGACGAGGAGGGTGTTGAGGACACGCTGAAGAAGTTCCTGCATGACAAGGAGGCGGTCGTGCGCGAGAGTGTCATTGTGGCGCTCGACATGGCGGAGTACGAGAGGAGCAACGAGACCGAGTACGCGCTGATTCCGGAGGCCAAGGCTATTGCTTAAGTTTTGTTGGGATTTCGGCGTTTGGGTCTTTCAAAATGGTATTAGATTGCGATGGTAGCATATGAGCGTAGAGCGCAGCTATAGATCGCGGGGTATCTGGTTCGGGAATGTGTATGTTGATTTACGAGACGACGGAAAGCTTAGTTGTTCATGGACCATCTGAATTGTGAGGTTAGCGGAGAATGCAGAGGGCAGTATTGAAGTCTCGCACCTCTCGCCGCAATCGCAGTTGTAAATAATCGTTGAACCTTCATCAGCACTCCTTTGCTGCACCTCTGAGTACCGTACGCCCCTCTTGCCGCACTTGGGACAGTCGGTGTTGGCATCAATGCGCTCTGTGTTGACCTGGTGCCTCTCGACTGTCTGAACGATGGAAAGTTTCTGGCGAAGGGCTGAAGGAAAATCGGACGGCTTCGTTCTCGTAGTCACTGTCCTCCAGGGATGGTCTACTCCCCATTAGCAACGCTCTGGCACCGCAGCCCAGCCAAAACCAACCTTTGTTCTCTGCTCCACAGCAGTCACAATGGAGGATATTCTTCTCGCTGCCCTTTGATGCGGGCAGGAGGTTACCGCAGTCGGTGCAGAAAATGAGGGATCCGATGGCGGCCATTTTGTAAGTCTGCCAGTTGCAACATTCGCCGAGAAGTTGGAAAGAGTTCGGTGTTGCGGACAAGATCTCGAGGGTCCGCCAGAAAATTTAGCGGGTCCCCAGGAACAAGCGGAGCCTGCCCCAGATGCAACGCGGAATTGACTGGCCCATGGCTATCCGTATGTTTAACCAGTTTCGATACTCTTGACAATACAAATCGATCAGGATAGAGAATCGTTTATAATGGGAAAATAACACGAATAAAAAACGGCCAAATACTCCAATATTCGGGAAGGTATGGCAAACTGGGCTAGAACAAGAGGAGGAGAAGATGGGAAAGAGCAGTTCTGGAAAGGGCTAGGCACAGTGTGTTTACGCCGTTGCAGCAAATCTTCCAGGCACATGCCCCGAAAACGGATTGGTTTCTGTGGCTAGCGCAAGGCTGCCTGCTCTTGGCTTTTGGGGATCGAACTTCAGCATCTGCAACCCTCTCGGCCATTTGTCGCGAGACAGACACGGACACCATCGACAGCCAAACGCGTCTCCGACAGCGTAGAACACTCCGAGATTTACAGCGCAAATATTTGGCATATGGCAAAAAGCGTTAGACAGCAGTTCGCCATTTCCATTGGGTTCCAACAATAGCAGCGGTCAATTCGAGAACCAGGGGCATTCGACCGCTGCCACAGCCATGCGCCGCCCTCGGTCGTAATACCTATTCGCCCTCATCCTTCACAATGGCAGACGCCCGACCAGAATTCTACAATGGCCTTCCCTATGGCAACCCGAATGATGGCACGCAAAGCACCCAACCGCCGCAAACCCCAGCCGCCTTCACTCGCCCATTCACGCTTCACGAAGCCCTGCCATACACTCCCTTCTCGTCCATTGCCCCGTTCGACTCGGGTAGGCTTTTTTCTTTTCAAATCAATCCTTCCGCCGCAAGCCAAAAGATATCGTCCTTATTCTGACTCTATCCTCACTTGACAGGCATTCTTCCGACCCCGTCAATAGGCCCAGCATCCCCTGCACCTCCAGTGACCGACCTCGTCCCCGGCCACGAGTTTGCTGCGCTAAACCAAGAGGCCACGACTCAGGGCCAGCCCTCTCGACGGCTCCAACAAGCGGCCGGTCAAGTTCAACATTTACTAGAGCGCGGAAAGATACCCGAGTTGTATGTTCCCCTCCCTCTAAAACGCCGAGGACGTCTGTTAATTGCGTGCAGCAAGTTCAAGACGGGTCCACGAACGAATTCGACTCCCTCGACCACTTCGAGGTCAATACCGCTGGCTTCCGCTCTCACGCCCTTCTCGAAAATGATTTTTGACCAGACCACGATGCCGTTTCGATACCCAACCCCCGAGACACCGACATCAGCGCCGGCCGATGCTCCGCGTAATGCCCTTCCCACACCTATCCCTGCCAGGCAGAGCCTCCCGACTGCCCAGAAGCCGGTACAGGTTAAACAGGAGAGCCCGACCACACCTACCATGCCGACCAAGAGACAACCGCACCCACACAATAAGGCACGCTACGAGATTGTCTTGCCGGCCAAGAGTCAGCTGGAGGTTGGAGCCGCGCATGGCAAGTCTGCTCTAACAGGAAGCATAATAGGCACTCCAGTTGCCGACAATCCAGTCGCCCTCAATCCAGCCGCCCCCCAGCCTTACCCTCGGCAGCAGCAGCAACAGCAGTCCCCGTCACCCAGCCCAGTCGAGGCGACTCCAGCGCCCGTTTTGGAAATTCCGAAGCAGACTCCCACCCAACCTCTATCAGCTTCTCAGAGGGCCGCGATAGCTATCGAGCTGCCGAGCGCTGCGAAATTCATCAACAAAAGCGAGTACCTGGTCGTTGCGGACGAGCCTGATGAGCCGACAAAGTTGTCTCTCAAGAAGCAAAAACAAGAAGATTTGGATGGTGAGGATTTCTATGGGGAGAGTTTGGACATGCGCCAGAGGGCCGATACCGCTCTCCATGAGCTGAAGAACTTTTTGCACGGCTCTTTTCAAGCTGAAGATCAAGCCCTGGCGCAACAATACGGGAACGACGTGGTCTTGCTCGTCGCAGACAACGAAGCCACTCTGACGGCGGCTGCTCAGGCCAAAGCGCAAACCCTCCTCAACAAAACCATCTCGCTCAACTGCTACAAGCGCGTCCCTCTCGACCATCTTCTTCGACTCCTCCGCCTCTCTGAGGGCGCGTTGAGACGGGTGGAATCCTTGGAGATCAAGGTTGACGAATCCTGGGGTGCCGCGGACGTGGACCAGTGGTTCCAACAGCTCCCACTCCTCGAGACCGCCATGCGAGCCGCCCGGACGTCATTGAGGATGATGTGCGGCGGGCGTGAAGACAAGCAGCTCTACGCTGAGGATATGATTGAGCAGTGCCTTAGCCTGTGCAAACGTCTAATCGACGGCATTGTGGTTCCCATCGTGGAGTTGAGGAGCGCCTCGAACACGATTGAGGTTTTCAGGGCGCTATCCTCCAATAAGAAGAAGATTGTTTCTCTCTTCACGGATTGCCAGAAGCTGTTCTCTCTCATGTCGACTCTGATCTCCAAAGTTGACACCTCGGATACGGTCACCAACACGCTGGAGTTCGCTGCCACTCGCCTCATTTTCATGGAAACCGCACACACTGAAAAGGATTCCGTTGTGGACACGCAGAAGTTTGATGGGCTCCGCCTGGTAGCCATGGACATGCTGTCGCAAATTTTCCTGCTGAACCCAGTCCAACGCCAGGGCATCTTTGACGAGATCCTCACGTCTTTGGAGAAACTGCCCCTGGGTAGACGTGCACGGACATTTAAGCTGGTAGATGGTAACAACATCCAACCCGTTTCTGCTCTGATCATGCGTCTCGTTCAGACAAGCGCCGGCAAGGCTGATGAACGGGGAGGCAAAAGCCGGGGAGGAGACACCGTCGCAGACGATGAGGAAGAAATCAAGAGCGCCCCCAGGGATAATTTAACGATTCAGGATGAGGACCATGCGATATCACAACACTCCACTGCCATCCAAGTGCTGGATAGCCTCGCAAACCCATTATTGGACACTGCGAAAGCCAACGCCTCATACGTTGTCAAGTTCATCGTTAACCGAGCGCTTAAGTCTACCAAATCTGGCGACACGCCTTACCGCAATCTCCTCGACCTCTTCGTAGAGGACTTCACGACATGCCTGGACAACCCGGATTGGCCGGCTGCCGAGCTGCTCCTTCGGCTGCTCATGGCCATGATGGTCAGTCTAGTGGAGAACGACAAATCAGGGGTTCCAGCCAAGAACATGGCTCTCGAACTCTTGGGCATCATGGGTGCTGCCATCTCTAAGCTCCGCAGCCACGTAAGGAAAGTGGCAAGCGCTCTCGACGCTCAAGACGCAGACGAGCTTGGAATGTTTCTGTCCGATCTCGCCGCCTCCGCCCTGGAATTGAAGTCGCGGCCAGAGCAAATGGTAGCTTGGGCCGGGCCCTATCGCGCTACCCTCGAGTACCTCGAGAACCGGTTCTCTGAGGACCCGCATCTGGCGAGCGCGATCTCTTTTATCGTCTCCGACTGGGGCACCAAGGTGTGCGCTTGCTACGACTCGTTCGAAGACGATTTTCGGGAGCGTGATCAAGAGTTAGGGCGGTTGGCATACCGCCTTCGAGAAATGATACAGGGTCGCCGCTGGCTGTCCAACGAGTACTCCTTCAAGAACGTCAGCCCCACGCAAGCTAAGCTGTCATACTCCATCGCCCTCTTGCGTTCTCCTCTCTGTGAGGCTTTTAGCCCCATCTTGAACATCCTCCTGAACTCGATGGCTAGCGACCAGCCGACGGTGAGGAGCAAGAGCTTGAAGAGTATCAACCAGGTCCTGGAAACCGACCCTTCGATTCTAGATGGCGACTCAGTTGTAGTTCAGCTGATCCTCCGCTGCTCCAATGATTCGTCCACGCAGGTCCGAGATTCCGCATTGGGCCTCATTGGCAAGTGTATCGGTATGCGGCCGGCACTGGAAGGAAAGATGACAGAGACCATCGTCGACAGGTTCTCTGACGCTGGCCCCGGTGTCCGAAAAAGAGCGATGAAGCTGGCAAAGGACATCTATCTCCGCAACAACAACAGGGTGCTCCGGAGCGCCATTGCTAACGGCTTACTCCATCGGGTTCAGGACCCAGAGGAGAGCGTCCGGGACCTTGCGCGTCAGGTCATTGAGGAGATCTGGTTTGCCCCATTTCACAGCGGCGAGAACTCGACGGCTTCTCAAATCTCTCTTGCCGAGCACGTCTCTCTCATGGTGCACACCGTCAAGCGCGGAAATGTCGCAGGCATTCTCGACAAGGTCTTGCAGACTCTTCTATCCCCCGAGTCAAAGGCGTCCCAAGCATCCATGGAAGTGTGCACGAAGCTGGTGGCGAGCATGTTCGATTTGGTCGACAATGGCGACTCCAGTGATCCGTCCGCTCCGTCTGGTCGGGACGTGCTTCAGGTCTTGATGATCTTCGCCAAGGCCGAGGCAAGCCTCTTTACCTTCGAGCAGCTGCGCCTTTTGAAGCCTCACATTACCAGCATTAGCAGCAGCGAGGACTTGGCGGTGTCTCGGGCGGTAGTGGTCATTTACCGCAGGGTCCTTCCACAGCTTTCGAGCGCACATGCCCAGTTTCTCGCAGATGTGCGCAAGGAACTGCTTCCTGCCGTGTCCAAGGTCACTCGTGCCTTGCTTGACGACGTTATGGCGTGCCTGTGGATCATCAGCACCCTTCTGGAGACTTCGGAGCACCTAGCTAGGCTGGTGCTGTCGAGCCTGTCGGCTATCCAGAAACTGCGAATTCTGAGCCAGAGGGAGCCGCTTGACCAACTCAAGACCCGCCAGTTCGATCGGTATTCCCTCATTGTCGGCATGGCCGGCAAGCACTGCAACCTGGACAGCCACCTGGAGTTGTTCAAGAAGGGCTTCCCAAAGTTTAGCGGAGAAACCGTGTCGAAGCTCATGGTCGATGTGGTGGTCCCTTTTACCGGCCCCTCGCACCCTCTGGATGTGAGGAAAGCGGCGCTCGACTCGGTCGGGCTGGTCTGCCAGGCGTCACCGCGGAACTATGTGGCCGCCAATATCTACACAACGTTCCAGCAGGTGTTTGACGAGCAGACTCCGGTTCTGGAGACTATGATTCTACGATCGCTCAAGGAATTCCTGCTCACGGAGGAGAAGCGGTCCGAGGAAGCCTCCGAGGCTCCTGCCATCAACGGTGCCAAGGCAGAGAAGAAGCGTGAGCTTACGGTCATTGGCGGTACTAACTATGACGATGTTGCGAGTGCTACCACCCACCGGTTCTTGAAGGAGATCAGCCGCATCGCCACTTCAACCCAGGACGACCATGCATTCCTGGCTGTTGAGGTGCTTGCCAGCATCAACCGGCAGGGTCTGGTGCATCCAAAGGAGACTGGTGTGACCTTCATCACACTGGAGACTTCGTCAAATCCGCGCATCTCTGAGCTTGCCTTCCTTGAGCACAAGTCTCTCCATGGCAAGCACGAGACGGTGGTCGAGCGCGAGTATGTCAAGGCGATTCAGTCCGCCTTCGCATATCAACGCGACATTGTCAAGGACCCACGCGGCGCTACCATGAACCCCTTCACGCCCAAGCTCCACCTGCTGATGGAGGTCCTCAAGATCAGCAAGTCGAAGAACCGCCAAAAGTTCTTGGGTAAATTCTGCGCGCAGGTCGACTTCGATATCACCAAGCTCGACATCTCGGAGGAGATTCCACCTCACGTCCAATACTGCCGCTTCATCGTTGAAAATCTCGCCTTCTTTGAGTACGTCACAGTCGGCGAAGTCCACTGCATCGTCGGCACCATCGAAAAGCTTGTCACCTCCACGGGCGCCAACGTCGCGCAGATCATCGAGTCCGAGGTCTTCCAGGTCCGCATGGACGCCATCGAGGCACCAGCCCCCTCACAATCCGCACCCCCTCCTCCAAGCGACATCATCACCCCCGACCAACAACTCCAAGCCGAAGCCGCCGCTCCCCACCCCGGCGACAACACCACCGCCAATCTCATTAGCCTCTCCCGCCTGCGCCAGCTCACTGCCGGGTCCATGATCCTCCTCGCGCTCTGGGAAGTCCGCACGTACCTGCGCCGACTCTACGGCCTCGGCACGGCACGCCGCGGCGAGACCGCCAAGGGCGGCAAGCTTCAGACCAAGGACCTCAGCAAGGCCCCCATCAAGGTGCAGGGCGTCAACGGTGACAAGGTGTGGGAGGAAATTGCGGCCATCATGACGTCGCTTGAGGACAGGGAGCGCATGATGGGGGCGTGCAAGGCGTTTGTGGAGCTGATGAATGTGGATAAGGAGTTTTTGGTGCCCGCGGAGGATGATGAGGATCTGATGGATGTGGATGAAGAGGATGTGGTGGGGAGTGGAGGGGAGGAGGAGGAGGAGGGAAGGGGACGCCCGCGGCCGGGAGGGGAAGGAAGCGTAAGGCTCAGGGGGCAGGGGCTGAAGAAGAAGAGGGCGAGGTCGAGTTCGCAGCAGCCGAGGAAGAGGGGAGGTCGAGGAAGAATCCGGCTGAGGGGCAGCAGAAGGGGAGGAAGCCGGATGGGGAGTTTGAGGAAGAGTGGTTCTGATTTTTTTGGGAGGGGGATCATTTCCTTTGTTGTTTCCCTAGGAGGAAGCGGAGCTTTTTCATGGCAAATATTTGACTACAGATGGCAGACTGCGAAGCATTATATGGGCTGGCTGGCTGGTTTGGGGATGGAGGAGTACGATTCAGCGACATGGGTGGCGGGGCGGTTTGCACCAGGGCATCATGGGATGGTAAATCATCACCTGGCAGGCGTTGCTTGTGGCTTTGGCTTGGGAGGTTCAACATGGGAGATGGGATATGGGCCATGGACGGCGTTTAAAGGATGGGGAAAGTAGATGAGATGGGAAATAGCATGCATTTTTATTGCTTCTTCATCGTGGATCTATTGATGGGTGATATCATACATAATCTAGCTCTGGCTCAACATGCATGACTGAAGATACGCTTCCTAGCTTGTATCCTGTCCTGGTTTGCTTCTCGGGCTGCTCCTCCTTCTAGGTTATCGTTTGTCGCCGCTTACAGGGGCAAAGGCATTGGACAAGACTCTTGCCCTTCTCGAATGTTAGCTCACTGAATCTAGGAGTATGGGGAAAAACAAAATATGCAAAAAAAAAAGCAAAAGCTCACCGACCAACCCCCTTCGCGGTCGAGGGAAGGTGGTTGGCTACGAAAAGCCCTGAGGGGAAGGGTTTTTGGCTTCGGGCGGGAATCGAAGGCCAGACTTTGCGAGGAGGTGGGCGAGGGCGCGGGGGTTGATCCAACCCGCGCCTGGCCCCGTTCGCCACATTGCCTTTTCAGGGCCATTGAAAGTGAGGTGATCATTCAAATACATATACCCCGGGGTCGATGGGGTTGCGGGAAGGAGCGCGGTGCAGAAGATGCAAAATGAGAAGCAGATAAGAGGAGTGGAAATCATGACATTCATGCTCGGGTATCTGTCTATGATCTATCAGACATGCTGTTCAGCAACAGAAAAATCACTGCTTCATCAGCTCCTCGGCAATCTCAACCAGGATGTTGACCGCGGTCTCGATATGCTCCTTCTCGGTGGTCCTGACGCCCGTCATCAGGCGGATGGCGAAGCGGCCGTCCAGCTCGGTGCTGGTCAGCCAGATCTTGCCCGTCCCGTTCACCTTCTCATACAGCGCCTTGGTCAGCGCGTTCCTCTCCTCGAGGGACTGCCCGTCCGCCTTGACCGCCAGGCGGAAGACGGTCAGCGCAAAGCTGGGGCCGGTGACGATTTCAAACAGATCAGACCTGGCCTGTAGAGAACCAGCCAGATCCTCGCCCAACTTGATGGTATGCCGGATGTACTCCTGCAGGCCCTTGATGCCATACGACCGCATCACGAACCAGATCTTCAAACTCCTGAACCGGCGGCCCAGCGGGATCTGCCACTCGCGGTAGTCGGTCACCAGCCCGCCCTCGGACGCCTTGTTGCCGTACACGGCCTGGTTGACGGTCAGGGCCTGCACCAGCCACTCCCTGTTGCGCACGAAGAAGCAGCTGGCGTCGAAGTTGACCAACAGCCACTTGTGCATATTCATATCAAAACTGTGGAACTTGCTGATCAGGTCGATCTTGACCTGCTGCTGCACCTCCGGGCAGACCAGCGCGGCGCCGGCATACGCTGCGTCCACGTGCACCCAAACCTCCCCGGGCTCACCGGGAGCCACGTACTCGGCCAACGCGTCGGCCACGCCCGCAAAATCGTCCACGGAGCACACATCCGTGGTGCCCAAAGTAGCCGCAAGGAAGAACGGCTCCAGCCCCTGCGCCTTGCACTCAGCCAGCGCGGCCGCCAACCCCTCCTTGGTGAGCGCATACCCATCCTCCTCTCTGACCTTAATCGCGCGGAACCGCACCCCCAGAATCAGCGCAGCCTTCTTCGCCGACGAATGCGTCAGCGTCGTCGCCAGCGCCACCATCTTGCTCCTCTTAATCGCCACCTTATCCTCCAGCTCCTCATTCCCCTCCCACCCCTCCGGCGCCGTCTCCCTCAAATACTTATCCCTCGCCGCCACCATCGCCGTCAACACCGCCTCACTCGCCGACCCATGAATCACCCCACCCTTCGTCGGCCCCGTCGACAAAAAGCACTCGGGCAGCCCCAACGCCTTTGCCAACCAATCCAGCACAACCGTCTCCAACTCGGTCACGGCGGGTGAGCAGATCCAGTTGAAGGCGGCGCCGGACAGGGCCGAGCTGTACAGCTCGCCGAGGATGGAGGGGCGAAAGTGGCGCAGGGGAAGAAGGCGTGGAAGCCCGGGTGTGACCAATGCGTAATGCCCGGCATGATCTTGGACTCGAGATCGGCGCGGATGGCAGGCCATGGCTCGCCTTCTTGCGGAGCGGAGGGGGAGCAAGGGGCGGAGATAGCCGGGGTTACGGAGGAGACGACGTTGCGAGAGGGGAGGGTGTCAAAGTAGGTGATAACTGGGTGGTGTTAGAGGTTTGGATGTGGACAGTATGTGTTGATGGGGTGCTCACTGTCGTCGATGGTGGCATTTGCTGCCTCACGGAAGGTTTGTGAGTCCATTTTGGGCTTGACGGTTGGTGTTGATTACTTCCAGGGGCGTTCTTTCAGGGATGAGTGAGGAGTGGATGGTAGTAACGATGAGACGGGATGGGAATACGGAAGGACGAGAGTGACGGGGGTGTGGTTAAGAATACTAGGAATGTATATGGGGTTGCGGGGGAACAGGTCCGTTGTCGGCGGTGGACTAGCACTCGGCAGTGGGCAGTTGGAGGCCCGGGGGGTTCATGACCGAAGTGCGCCCTGTGGCCGACTGCATCCCGCCCGCCCAAGGCAGCAACTCCAAAGTGCGGTAAAAATTCCTAAGCCGAGTGCCGTATGAAACCCTTCACTGTGGATTCGAATAGGGGCGGAAAGGGGTCGCCATCCGAACTCTGACCTAGATAACCCTAACCCTACATATTGACGGGATGAAACGTCTGTCTGAACCCTGCCGAGCTGAAGCACAGGCCATACCTGTGGTATTCCGGGTTCTTGGTTGGCCCCTGCAAGATGACATGGCATCCAATCTCCATGGATTAAGTGACGTCGTTCCACTTGCTCTCGTCGCAAACAGCAGGCTTGGTGTTTCTCGGAGGCCTGGATTTATCACGGCACCCTTCTGAGCTCAGCTTGCGGGACGGTCTCGAACTCTTTTCTAAGCTGAATTCACCGTTCTCAAGGCATATTGTCTTAATTTTTGCCCGTTGTCAAGAAGCCCTTCAAGCTGTCCTGCAGCCATGGCTCAGCCCAAGAGCTCCGATAGGGACAAGAAGTCGCTGTCCAACTACGAGTGTGTTAAACCCCTTTCCAAATGGTAAATTCCATAGTGATGCTAACCAGGCCATCACCAGCGTCGACTATGTAATTCACTACACGATTCCGCCCAATGGTTCGTTTCCCCATCCCCTCCCACCGTCCTTTGCCCTTCCTTTTGTACCAATACTGACCCCTCCCCTTCCAGAATCCGCCGAAGCCGAAGCCTCCTTCACCCAACTCATCAGCGCCCTCTCCTCCGCGGGCTTTGCAACCGAAGTCCGTCCCGGCGCCAAATCCTCCTCCTCGTCTTCGTCAAGCTCGCCTCCTCCCACCTCATCCAGTCCCAAATCTACCGCACCCGCGTGCAGGATTGGCTCTACGGCGTGCGGCCCGCTGCGCCCGCCCCTCCCGGACAGCAATCCCCACTCCAACCCGGCCGACATCGACCGCTACTTTGCCGAGGACGAGCCCGTGACCCAGGCCGAGCGCCTCCGTCTGGCATATGTTTTGATCACGCGCCCGCGCAACGAGGGCGGCGCCGGGATCACCCCCCAGCGCGGCCAGTGGCGGTTTGTGCAGAGCATCTTCCCGCTGCATGATCATGCGTTCAATAGGAGGTGGATCTCCGAGTGGAGCAAGAAGGCATCGCTAGACGAGGCGGACATTGAGCAGATCCGCGAGCGGTTCGGGGAGCGGGTGGCGTTTTACTTTGCGTTTCTGCAGTCGTATTTTGCGTTCCTGCTGTTTCCCGCGGCGTTTGGGGCCGCAGCGTGGTTGATTCTGGGGCCGTTCTCATGGGTGTACGCGGTGGTGAACTGTCTGTGGTCGGTGGTGTTCTTTGAGCATTGGAAGATGAAGGAGGTGGATCTGGCAGTGAAATGGGGGGTGAGGGGGGTGAGCAGGATTCAGCATCCGAGGTCGCAGTTTAGGTTTGAGAGGGAGGGGGTTGATCCTGTGACGGGGGAGGTGGTCAAGTTGTATCCCCCGTTGAAGAGGCTCGCGAGGCAGATGCTGCAGGTGCCATTTGCCCTGGCGTGCGTGTGTGCGCTGGGAGGGGTTATTGCGGGATGCTTTGCGATTGAGATCTTTATTACGGAGGTTTACAATGGGCCGTTTAAGCAATACCTGGTGAGTGGTGGTTGGGCTGGGCTGAGGATGAGGCGGGTGCTAATGGATGCCAGACCTTCCTGCCGACAATTCTTCTCACCGTGTTTAACCCTACGCTGACGACGCTGCTCACGCGTCTGGCGGAGCGGCTTACCGAGGTGGAGAACTACGAGACTCAAGACGGTAGGCCTTCTCACCACTCTCCTAAGATTCCTACTGACAGCCGCAGACCACCAAGCGGCCTTCGTCCAAAAGATCTTTGTCATCAACTTTATCACCTCCTACCTGGGCATCTTCCTGACTGCCTTTGTCTACGTGCCATTCGGCAAGGTCCTGGTCCCCCACCTCGATATCTTCCGCCTCACCGCACAGCGCTTCACCGCCGAGGGCAAGCCCCTCGCCACCAAAAACTGGCAAATCAACCCGGACCGCCTCACCAAGCAAGTCATCTACTTCACCGTCACCGCACAAATCATCAACCTCGCCACGGAAATCATCGTCCCCTTCGCCAAGCGCAAGCTCTCCAAGACCGTCGAAAAAGTCCAATCCGAGCTCTCAGAAAACCCACCACCCCGCCCTCCGCCACCCTCCAAGACAACCCCGACGAAGCCCCCTTCCTCTCCCGCGTGCGCAGCGAAGCCGCCCTCGATCAGTACGACGTGACCATCGACTACCGCGAGATGGTGATGCAGTTCGGCTATCTCTCTCTCTTCTCCGTCGTTTGGCCGCTCACGGCTTGTTCGTTCCTCGCGAATAACTGGGTCGAGGCCCGGTCTGATGCGGTGAAGATCGCGGCGAACAGCCAGCGGCCGATCCCGTGGCGCGCGGACTCGATTGGGCCGTGGTTGAATGCGCTCGGGTTCTTGTCGTGGATGGGCAGTGTCACGAGTGCCGCGCTGGTTTTCTTGTTCCATAGTACCAAGGGGGATGGCTCGCCGTGGGATATCAAGGGATGGGCGTTGTTGTTGGCGATTTTGTTTGCGGAGCATCTGTATTTGGTGGTGCAGATTGTGGTGAGGGGGGTGGTCAAGAAGTTGGATAGTCCGGGGTTGCAGAAGGAGAAGGCGGAGAGGTTTACGATGCGCAAGAGGTTGTTGGAGAGGATGACGGAGAGGGATATGAGTGCGGAGACGACTGGTCCGGGGGGTTACGGGTGGGGAGAGGATTACGAGAGATGCCCTCGAGGAGGAGGCAAGGAGGCTGTCGGTTGCGGGGGCGGTCACGCCGGAGCAGCTGTTTTGGATGCGGCAGAGGGGTGCGGATGAGACGATCCAGGTTGGGAGGGCGTTGATTGCTGAGGTGAGAACATCGTGGGATTGATTCTAGGGTGTTGTGCTAATTCGTGTTTTAGCAGGCGGCTGCGAACCAGACCAAGGCCAGCAAGCAGTAAGGTGAGGTCAGGAGGGATGGGGTAGTGTGGGGTTGAATGGAGGTTGAAGCAACAAGGGGAGTGGGGAGTAATGGGAACTGGGGATGGGGATGAGTGAGATCGGCTGGATGGTGGAATCTTTCGGTGTTGTTCACAGCTTTCAGCGGAATTTCTGGAAATGGATTTCCTATCGTTCCCTTATCGCCTTGTTATTGAGCCGACTCGGTGGAAAAGCAGCCGAGACTGGACGAACGCCCTTGTCACGACAAATGGGGGAGGGGTGTAATGTGTGGTATTCTGGCTGTAAATTACACGCCACGCCGCCGTCGGCAGACGTTTCTCGGGCGATCGGCTGACGTCGATGGATCCGGGTCGTTTCAGTCCCACGCCCCCCGCAGTCTTGGCCCACAGTGGCCCGCAACCTGGAATGGCTCGGCACACGAGGATGCCAGTGAATGGCCTCCGACTGCGGGTTGTGGTTCGACGATCCCCTGGTTCCCGAGGTGCATGTGTTGGGTTGGGTGCGAGTATTTCCAATCCATCTCCCCTGACTCGTCTGCCTAGTTTTCTTCGTCCATCTTGGCTTCCATAGTTTACTTTTCTCTTTCTTAGCTCTCTCCTCCTTGCCACACGCTGTGATTGCTCCCATTGAGTGCCGTTGCAAGACAGACGCGAGCAGTGACGCCATCGTCCACACCACCACCAGACTCAACATTCCACATACCACCCAGAGAATCCCTAAACTCCAGCCATCATGTCGTTATTAACGGGCGCCGAGGTTGCGAAGCACAACACAGCCGACGACTGCTGGGTTATCATCCATGTGTGTACTACAACTGTTCTGCGACCCCAATGCTTGCTGACAACTCCCAGGGGAGAGCATACGACATCACAGAATTCCTTCCAGAACACCCCGGAGGCACCAAGATTATCCTCAAATATGCCGTGAGACTTACCTCCTGTCCCGTTTTTGCATTGCGTCCCAATTGACACCCGCCAGGGCAAAGATGCGACCGAAGAGTTTGACCCCATCCACCCCCAGACACTCTCGAGAAGTACCTGGACAAGAGCAAACACCTCGGCGCCGTCGACATGACGACGGTGGTCCATGAGAAGGCCGAGGAGTCGCCTGAGGAGAACGAGCGGATGAAGCGCATCCAGGAGATGCCCTCGCTCGACCAGTGCTACAACCTGCTGGACTTCGAGGCCGTCGCCCGCCGGGTCATGAAGAAGACGGCATGGGGTACTACTCGAGCGCTGCCGACATATTGTACCCACCAACTAACAACCCCAGACGCTGCGCGAAAACCACTCGGCCTTCCACCGCATCTGGTTCCGCCCGCGCGTGCTCGTCGACGTCGAGAAGGTCGACTTCTCCACCTCCATGCTCGGCACACCGACCTCGGTCCCCTTCTACGTGACGGCGACAGCGCTCGGCAAGCTGGGCCACGTCGAGGGCGAGGTGGTGCTCACCCGCTCGTCGGGCAAGCACGACGTGATCCAGATGATCCCGACGCTCGCGTCCTGCGCCTTCGACGACATCGTCGACGCGGCCGGCCCCGCCCAGGTGCAGTGGCTGCAGCTGTATGTCAACAAGGACCGGGCCATCACGCAGCGCATCGTGCAGCACGCCGAGAAGCGCGGCTGCAAGGGGCTGTTCATCACGGTCGACGCCCCCCAGCTCGGCCGCCGCGAGAAGGACATGCGCATGAAGTTCACCGATCAGGGCAGCGACGTGCAGAGCGGGCAGGCGACCGATACCTCGCAGGGTGCGGCCCGCGCCATCAGCAGCTTCATCGACCCGTCGCTCAGCTGGGCCGACATCCCGTGGTTCCAGAGCATCACCAAAATGCCCATTGTGCTCAAGGGCGTGCAGCGCGTCGAGGATGTCATCAAGGCCGTTGAGGCCGGTGTACAGGGCGTCGTGCTGTCCAACCACGGCGGCCGCCAGCTCGAGTTCTCGCGCTCGGCGGTCGAGGTGCTCGCCGAGACGATGCCCGTACTGCGCGAGCTGGGGCTCGAGGATAAGATTGAGGTGTACGTCGACGGCGGGATCCGTCGCGCCACTGATATTATTAAGGCGCTGTGCTTGGGCGCCCGTGGCGTGGGTATCGGCCGTCCGTTCCTGTATGCCATGTCGGCGTACGGCCAGGACGGTGTCGACCGCGCCATGCAGTTGCTCAAGGACGAGATGGAGATGGGCATGCGGTTGGTGGGTGCGCGGAATATTTCTGAGCTGAGCCCCAGCTTGCTGGACGCCAGGAGTCTGTTCAGCCACGGCGCGCCGCCCGTGGATAACCTGTCGTATGCCGTTTATGATCCCCTGGTCAACCCGTCGCAGCGGCTTGCGGTGACGGGGGAGAAGCCCGAGAAGGCGAAGTTGTAAACTAGGGAGTGTGTTGATTTAGAGGAATGTATCTAGAGGGTGGGATGGACAGTACTGGATTTCTAGGATAGAGAGAGCTGTTGGTAAACTTGAGCTTGATAAAAACATAGCAGGCAAATTCCGGATAATCCGATGTGGTTTTGTCATTTGTTACATTTTACTCCTTTCCCTGAAGAAATGATACTGTCTGCTTTTAGTACTTGACATTCTCTCCTCACAACCAAAAGCTCACATTCTGTGGTTCGGGCTCCTGAGACCCTGACTTTCAATTGTGAACACGCACAGTTCCCCGCGTGCCAGCCTTGACGTGAAACCGAGGAGCAGCTTGCCGACCCCACGCGACGAACCGACGACCTAACCACTGATCGACTGACCACGTACGATACCTCGGAGAATTGCGTGCCTCCATCGCTACCAGGACCCGCGCTTGCTGCGCATTTCCGCGCAGGTCAGCCACAGAAAACCTTGCGGATGAACTTGCCCGCCCACGTGTGCGACTCGCGAACCGACCACAACAAGACGAAGTTACCACCATAGCCGCCCACCATGTCGTCGTCGCTCGAGGCCAAGATCGTCGTCCTCGGCTCTCAGGGCGTCGGCAAGACCTCGCTCGTCATGCGCTACTGCAAAGGCGCCTTCGAACCGGCCCAGGTCACCTCCACCGTTGGCGCGAGCTTCCTGACCAAGCGCGTGGTTGACACCGACACTGACACTCTGGTGCGCCTCCAAATCTGGGACACCGGTAAGCTCCCTGCCTCCTCCCTTCCCCTACTCACCCAACCACAAACTAATTACCCTCCCCCTCCTCCCCAGCCGGCCAAGAACGCTTCCGCTCTATCTCGCGCCTCTACTATCGCGGCGCCAACGCCTGCATCCTCTGCTACTCCATCACCGACGCCAAGTCCTTCGCCGAGATGGGCATCTGGCTGACCGAGCTCCGCCGCAACCTCCCGCCCGACATCGTCCTGCACGTCGTCGGCACCAAAGCCGACATCGTCGCCCGCGACCCCTCCCGCCGCGAAGTCCCCTTCGAGCGCTGCATCGCCTACGTCGCCGAGAACCTCAACCCGGGCATGGGCTCCACGCCGCCCCCAACCGCGGGCGGCTTCCTCCTCAACCCATCCGACACCACCACATACAACTCCCCGCCACCACCACCCCACATCAAAACAGGAGGAACCCATCACTGGCTCCTCCAAGGCAGCACTCCACCCCGACCCCTCCGGCGGCGGGGCAGGGGAGGCGGTTTGAGCCGCGCTCACCCAGCTCGAAACGCTCCTCGGGCTTCTGGGGCCAAGAAGTCGGCTGGGACGCCTGCCATGAGATTTCGGCGGAGTCGGGCGAGGGTGTGGACGAGGTGTTTCGGGTAGTGACGCGCAAGCTGGTGGAGCAGAATCGCAAGATGCAGGCTGCGCTGCTTGCGGCGACAGGGGTCGACGCCGGGGTTGGAGGGGATGGCTGGTGGATGGGGGTTGGGGGTGGTGGTGGGAGGGGGAATATGGGGGAATAGTGGGGTGGAGGGGATGGGATGGGGGTATTTTGATGGGGTTGGGAATGTGGTCAGGGGTGGGGGAGTGGCGGGAGCTTTAGGGTGGGGAGGGATCGGAGGAGTTGGTTGTTCTCGCCGGGGTTTTCGCCGGTTGTTGGTGGAGGTGGTGGGGAGGGCAGGTTGTGGAGGATGAGGGGGGGTGGGAGAATGGGAGGGAGAGGAGAGTTGCGAGGAGGGGTGCTGCTGAGGATGGGTTTTGGGTAAGGGCTGGTTGCGCTGGTAAGCACGCTGGGCTAGTTTTTGGGCATGGGAAGGGTAAAGGGGTAAGCTTGGGAGGGACAGGATATGGTGCATCATGATACCCATGATTAACCAACTCGGTCGATCATCACCTTTTCATTTGCGGAGGGCGTCGGGCTTGGCTTTATCGAGCGCTTGGGCACTGCATGCGGAGTATTGCTGGGATGGCTTTTTCTATGGTGTTTTCCTTTGACTTTGGTTGTGCATCTTGCATGTGGGCTTGTTGGAGAGTCGGAGCCTCAGGGCTTTGTTGGGATGTCACCTGTGTGTGTTGCTGTTTGGTTGAAGGCCTTTAGGTTTGATGAGAGATGAAGTCAGTTTTGGTGTTGTCGATGAGGTCTGTCTGGTTACAGATCCAAGCATAGCAAATGGGAAACGGTTATGTCTTCAAGATCTGATATGATAGGGCATCCGCGGTTGCTGCCCAACATGGTTTGCACTGGCTGTAATAGATGCCTCGGTGGACGGCCCGAGGCAACTCGGTCCTGAGAATGGTAAGGGACATCCGAGGGGAGAAAGGGAAATATTCAGGGACTGATGACAGTGCCAATGTTAAACTTCTTGGTGGCATGTGAATCTTGTGGTGTGATGCTACTTTATGGTGCGCCCATCTCATGGGAGCACATACTTGTGGTATTGAAATACAAGAGCAGCATTTTCTGGAAAGTTACAGTACTAGGCCGAGAGCATTGCAAGAGAGAAACAAGAGGTTAAAGTTAAAAAGAGATATAAAAGGGAGACAGTAGGAAATGCGGCAAAGGGAAGAAGAGAGAAGCAACAACGAAGAAATCGGGAAAAAAGACAAAAATCAGATGCCCAATAACAGGATTGAACTGTTGACCTTCGCATTACTTAGTATAGCAGGTGCTATATTAGTACGACGCTCTAACCAGCTGAGCTAATCGGGCGATGTGGAGCATGTGACATATGTTCTCCTCAAGTATGACGCAGGACCCGATTCACTCTGGGGTCATCTCTGGGTCTTTAAAGATATCATGATGTTGTGAATGCTCAAGAGAAGAAGACAAAGGGTTTCTATAATATAAGGCTTTAGCAGGGTTGGTTGGGGTTGATTTGCTGTGTCAGCTCTACGTTGACTCGTCACCGAGAGAATTGCACGATTTAGAGGTTCAGGGGCTCAGGGCAAGAGGACTGCCTCACCGTTATATGATGTTGACGGCTCCCGATGAACCTTGATCTGCGTCTTAGATATTCAGAGTGGATTGTATTTCATTACCCTAGCCCTGCTCGTTGAGTCTAGCAGATAGATAGCCAACAGTTGAGGTATCAAAACATTCAAGCATCGCATATGATCCCACATTACCCTCGCCTCCCTCCGGCTTTTGCAACTATGCCCGACTTCAAAAATCCAAAATGCAATGCCCCAGACCCAAAAAAGCAACCGTAATAGGCTAAATGTGTCAACTCGACCCTCTTTCGTCCCGCTTCCTCACAATTGATCCATCGTCATTCCGCCAGTTGCAACCCCCATGAAGTCCCCCATGTCTCCCATATCTGTAAAGTCAAAATCCATCCCCGCCAACATGTCATCCAGCTCAGCATTGGCGGTGACCCCGGACATATCCATATCCGTCAGGCCGGTCCCACCCATCAACAATCCGATCCCGCCATCTCCCATTCCCACCTGCTGCAGCTGTTGTTGTTGCTGTTTCTGCTGAGGTGCCGCACACTCCATCTCAATCACCGTCCCCATCGCACATCCCATCGCACTCCCCATCCCCAACCCACCCACTCCTTGCCCCACCGCCGCAGTAGGCGCACTCAAACCCAACCTAACCCCATCACCTCCCTAAATCGTCCCAGCAACACCTGATCATCGGCCGGCGTTCTCCCCCAATCCCACCCCATCTACAGTCCCCCAAAATAATCTCGCCCTCTCCCTAAGCTCCCCATCTGTCGGGAACCCCTCCCGCCCGTCCGCCAACACTCTTTCCGTCACAAACTCGCTCAGGTCATGCTCCAGCTCGCGCGAGCAAAAGACGGCGGCCATGGGCGGGTGGCGGTGAGTGTCGTTAAGGGAGGAGAGGAACTTATTTGCGGTTGTGGCGGCCGTGGGAAAGGGCTTTGTGTTGGGGGTGAGGGTTACTTGGAGAGTGTTGTTGCTGCTAGTGGTGATGGCGGTGCAGGTGTTGTCGGTTTCTTGGAGCGGGGGGAGAAGGGAGGTGTTGTGGGGTTGGTTGTAGTGGTGGTGGTTGCTGTTGTTTGGAAGGGCGAGAAGGGTGGTTTGGCTGGATTGGGGCAGAGGTAGGGCGGGGAGAAACCCGCGCCGCCTTGGGAGATGTGCCATGCGTTTGTTGAGGAGGCCCGGGAGGGAGGGTCGTCGGAGAGGAGGCCTGCGTCGCGCTTGAAGCGGCGGAGCCATTCGAGGTTGTCGGCGGCTGTTTGGTTCCAGGGTCGTCGCTTGGGGAAGGAGTTAGGATGGGGTGGGTTAAGGAGATAGACGGGGGAGGCATACTCTTCGAAAACGATCCACCGCGCTTGGTGCTGCAGCTCCTCGTCCGTGGGGATGTGGAAGTTGGGGTTGTTGGGCGACGTGGTCGACGCAACCCACTTCTTCAGCTCCCGAGCCAGCCGGTGGTAGCAGTTGGCGTCATTGAGGTAGCTGCTGGTCTTGCGGTGGGTTGTGCCCGAGATGGCGCTGTTGTCGGAAACGAAGGGGGATGTTGCGCCGCAGCTCAGTGAGGAAGACTGCACTTGAGCCCACATGCTCGCACCCATGGCGCTCGATAGCTGGGGTTCAGTTGACATGGTAACGGCCGGAGAGCTGGCCAAACCATGCCGCTGTTTGAAGGCCGCTAGCCACGCCGGATCGTCGGCGGCCGTCTGGTTCCCTGCTGGCAATGTCAGTCAGTGAATTTCGTATCAGTGTGCTTTGAAAGCGAAGAGGCTGTCTCAGGAGCAACATAGCTCCTGAGACAACCAAAAGGGGCAAAAGCAGCAGAAGGAGTCGCTTACAGCAGTCGTCAAACTCGTAGATAATGATACACGCCTGCCGGCGCAGGTCAGCGTCAGTTGGCTCGGCTCCGCGCCCCCTCTGCTCGCGCACATACTCGGCCAGCTCAAACTCTAGCCTGGCAGGGTTGTGGACAGTCGAGTCAATGGTGGTAGGATCCTTAGACCGTTTCCCCTCATCAGCCATATCCTCAGAGCGCGGCAGGTGCGCCCTCCTGCGGAACCCAGCCAGCCACTCGGTTGAACCCTTTACCAGCCTGATGAGAAACTGAACCGCCTCGTCCGAGGCATGATTCGACGCCGCCTCCATGCGGTGGATAATGTTGCACGCCTCAGTCTGCAGCTCGCTGTCCATGGCGGTCAAGCCCAGCAGGCGGCGTGCCTTGACAAACTCTTGCAGTTCCGTCTCCATAGGGTCGAGCTCGAAGATGTTGCCCTTGCCGTTGACCCGGAGCTGCGAGTGTCGGTAGATGCCCTTAAACTGGGTCCAGCTCGCCTCCTGGGCCAGACGGTCTGAGGAGAAGAGCAGGTCGCGCAACCAGGAGGCGACCAAGCCCGAGGTGGCCTCGGAAACCTCCTCCGTGGCGTACACTAGAGAGCACGCAGCGCGTTGGATCTCCGCGTCCGTAAGCATCTTGCCCTCCTTGGCGCGCCAGTCATCGATGTACGCTGTTAACTCTGACTTGATGAGTTCGAAAGCATTCCGCGCCGAGGCGGCAGACGGTCGGGTGGCTTCGAATGGGTTTGGAGAATTTCGTTCATCGTGGATAAGATCTAAAACGCAAATTAGCACATATTCTTGTTCATTACCAAGGGGAGACCGTACAAGGCGGGATCGAGTTCTCGACCATGTCCAAGACGTGAGGCTCAAAGCCCCAATCGCTCTTCCAATCCTCCATGGTCTTGCCCTTCTTAAAGTGCTCAGCAAGATGATCAACCCGAACCGCCCACGTATCCATCAGAACCCCGCAGAAGCCACAGCGCGAGCGAATCTCAGGTGCCGCTGCTTTCCACTGCTCCATCGACCAGTTCGTGAACTTCGTCCCATGCACCAACTTCAGGTGCTGGACCAGATGATCCTTCCGGTAAAAGGTCCGCTCTCCAACACTGCGCTCCTGACACGCCGAATAGTTATGCGTATCAATATGCGCCTCGTCCGGATTCGCAAGGCCACAGAACACACACGACATCTGCCCGTTCTCGGGGTTGAACGTCTGGGCGCCGTTGGGCGAGCACACCCAGCGCTCGAGGGACAGGTGCTGCGACTTTTCGTGGCGCTGCCAGTCGTGCTTGGTCCGGAAGGTCTCGGTGCAGAAGGTGCACTGGAAGGTCTTGGGCGGGTTGGTTTGGGTGGTGGTGGCGGCGGCGCCCGGGACGGGGGCCTTTCTCCTCCTCCGCCTCCGGCCGCGCTGCATGGAGCCTTGCGAGCCCCAGGACCCGCGCGAGCCGAAGGAGTAGAGGGAGTTGCTGGAGCGCGAGGTGTTGGCGCTGCTGATGGTGGACGCGCAGAGGGACCGGCCGGACCCGTCGTCGGTAAAGTGGGCGCTGTAAGGGCTGTTGAGGCCCGAGGAGAGGCCGGTGGTGGTATTTATGGCGCGGGCAATAGCGGTTACGGACGCGGGTTCGTTTTCTGGTGGTGAGTTCTGCCAACGCTGCAGCGGGTTCATGTGTTCGGTGGATGTGCGGCTTGAACGACGTTGGGGGATGTCGATGGGGTTGGCCCAGCTCCGCACTCCAGGGGAGGTCGAGCGGTGGCCGATGGCGTTCTTGTTTCGCCGACGGGTGTTGGCCAGCCAGTTTGTAATCTGGATCTTGCTAAGGCCTGTCTGCTTCTGGAGCATCTCCTTCTCCTCGTCGTTGGGATACGGGTGCTTGCTGTGGGTGGACAGCCAGTTCTTCAGGATCTTGACCGATTCTCTGGAGAAACGAGCACCTGCCTTGCCCTTCGGGCCAGAGTTGGTGTCTGGGTTGTCCAGGCCAGCGGCACCAACTGCCTCAGGGAGGCTGGGCGTCGAGTTCGACATATGGTTCTCTGTGAGCAGGTCCTCCTGGACGATGGCTGCGGGGTGATCTCCCATCAGCGGCCACGGGTTGGCAGGGGAAGTTCGGGGCCGCACTGAAGCTGCACGCACAACGCAAGGCGACGCAGCTGGTGCAGCAACCCTTGTGCTGACCCTCGGGAATGCGCTTGCACTGGTAGCCACCGAGCTGACAGTTGATACAAGGGGCATCTGGTGTCTCCAGGTGGTCCTCGAAGGTCCTGGTCGCCCGGTCGGTGGGCATGGGGATCTCCTCGGGAGGCATGGTAGGCGAGACATTGTTCTCAAAGTGCTGCAGAGCCCAGAAGGAGAAGTCATCGCCGTCGACGTTGGCAAAGGCCAGGTCAAGGTCGTCCAGGGTCTCGCCGGACGGGAGAAGGGACGGGTCCAGCAACTCGACGCCGGCGGCCGGGTCGGCGTGGTCCCAGTTGACAAACTCCATCTCTCTCTCGCCTTCTTGGAGACTTGTGCCGGATGGCGCGGGGGATTCAGGGGCCGAGTTCTGTCAAGGCTGTCAGACCAAGGGCGTCCGGAGAGGGCCCAGATGTAATTACTAATGTCCAGTGAGGGAAGCAATGGTCCACAGCGGGTTGTTTAAAGTGCCACCAAACACTTGAAAGCAGACGAGCATCCCGACCCTGAAAGGCCGTGTTTTGTTCTTGTCTCGACTGTCTCGATGTCGACTTGCTGGAGGAGAGGTTGATCTCCCTTGGAGTCGGGGTCGAGAACCTGGGCCAAAGCAAATTGGCAAGAAAACGACAGGAGAGTCAGGCCAAGATGGCGGGATCAATCTTTTATTCCAATGCTTCCTCCAATCCCAGACGTGGCTTTTCTCTTCTGCTTGCAGTTTGACCGTCAAGTTCCACCTGGTTCAGCGGACTTCTCCCCCCCAAGCGGGAGTCATGGCATGGGAGAGTTGGCCGCTAGGCGGTTCACAATCGTCTGGGTTGCAGAAAGGTGGGCTCGCGCCTTTCCATTGACATGCGCTGCGCCCACAGAGCGCCCAGAGGACCAGGCAGACCCAGCCATGCAGCGGCCTGCAGGAAACGAACCCTGTCACCGCCCACGCGGCCCCCGCTCAGCTACCCCGCCATCGCGGTCTGGGCAATCCGCGGGCACCTCTCGCAGGACGGATGACCACCGAGAACCCACCAGCGTCTTCTCCGAGCCCATCAGCATCTCCCGGATTTTGCCCATCGGAACACTGGCTCGACTGGCCCATTGGCGATTGCGTAAAATAAACAACGCCAGCGTTCCGCGGGAGCAGAGCGCGCTTGTTCCGGGGACGGAGATAAAGACGAGGCTCCTCCCCTGCCACGTGCCGGGCTGGTTGCCCTCGAATCTCGAAGCGGGGCTCTCCCATCCTGTGATGCTTGAAGATGGGCCCATATCCGACGGGCCGAACATGGCGCGCCTGGCTGCGGGTATGACCATGCTCATGCACTCCCGCCCGCGACCGCCGTCCTCGGTCCTCCCTCTCCTCCCCGTCCTTCTTCCGCTGGTAACCAGCTCTCAACGTTACAAATCGGCCGTTGCACGACGGCTGTCGAAGAGTGGACTGGAGAGCTTCGCGGCACCACACCAGCCTTTGCCCGATGTCGGACACCGACCGAGGAATCGTACCATGACGATGCACACCAGGCTTGCGATCAGCAAAACCATGACATCGACAGTTGCCGAGAGGGGACGGAGGTCACGGAGGAGTGGTCGAAGGCGAGGGGTCTGTATCCAATGAGTCAGCGTGCTCGGCATTGGGGTTGTGCCGTCTGATCCACGGGTCATGGTGCGACCCAACCAAGAGGTTCGGGTGGGTGCTCCGAAGCCAGGAACGGCAAGTCGCCAGTCGGCTGTCGGTCCGGAGCCGGAGGGCATCCGGGAGCTGTGTCCGGGAGCTGTGTCCGGCTTTGGGGTTGTGTTCTGCTGGAGCAGCCCGTATGAAGGTAGTTCCGGAGAAGGCCCGGTTCCCGAGCTCAAAGTTGGTTTGAATCCATTCCTAATGAGCTGCTTGCGGTTATCCCTTTGAATGTTAGTTCGCGAGATGGGATGGTCGCCAAGCCGAGATCCGCACTCTCTCATTGTGCGCGCGTGTTGGAAGAAAAAGGCTCATGTATGTCCAAATCCAACTCCTACGCCGCGCTTTCTAAAACCAAAATGATTAACCCAATGCCCGGTCCGTGCCAATTCCCAGATCCGGCAACGAAATAGTAAGCCAAAAAGCCAGATTGCTCGTCAAGATTCTATCCCTCCCATTACCTCCCCTCTTTTCTCCTTTTATCGTCGTCTTGTCACCCCTTCATCACCTCTCATGCCTCCGGCGCCAGCAGCGCGGAATGGCACACGAGCGTCGGCGTCGTCAGTGACGTCTTGTTCAATGGCCCGGCCTTCAGGTAGCAGTTGCCGGGCGCCTTCGCAACCGTCGCGGCCGTCTTGTTTGTCCAGCTCGGGATGAAGCTGACGCCGGCGCACACCGATTCAACCCCCCCGTGTCGACAGACGGGTCGGACACAAACTGAGTGTAGGCAGCGCAGGCGTCCATGCACGTGTCAAAATCGGCCGTGAAGAGAGCGATCAACGGGGCGTGGGGCGTGTCCTTGTTGCAGTAGCGGGTGAAGGTGGAGGCGCTGAGGACTAGATGGTGTGGCAGGAGAAGGAGTCAGACGGGAGGGAGATGGCATCAGCGAAAAGGGTTGGGGTATTAAGGGTAGACGTACGCGAGAAAGAGGTGTACGGCGTTCCGTCGACTTTGGCCGGGTCTAGGGCGCAACCGCCGTCAATTACCCTGTTCGATCCCGTCTCGGTTACTGAAGCGCTCAGGGCGGCGAAATTAGATTCGGCTTTGGTGGCGCGCTGCGACTGAGTGCCTGTCGCAACCGCTAGCCCGATCATGGCGGCCGAGAGAAGGCCGACGACGCAGAAGAGGATGAAGACGAGGAGCGGGCAGCCACATATTGTTCGGCCGTCTTTCGATTTGGGCGCGAGAGGCTGGTCATGGGGGCTGTTGCTCGACAAGGAGGGTGGTGTTGCCGATGCCGAGGGGCGGTGATGGTAGTACGTCTGGAGTCTGTATCCGCGCTGTGCATGCGACACCTCTGGAAAGTCTTGTGGAGTCGGCTCCAGTCCTGGTTCGTACTATGAAAAAATGTCAGCATGTTGCGCGCGTCTCAGAGTCGCAATGGCTAGAATCTGACATGCAGACCCATTACGATCTTTCTCTTCTCACATTCAAGGCACTCATCTTTGCAGCCTGCCTCTACGGGCTCTTGAAGAGCATCAGTTCTAGCGAAAGTGAGAGCAGCGGCAGCGGGGGAAAATGTCAGAAGAAGACACGAAAGAGGCGAAAAGACCGACGGCACATGGCACAGCGTTCGATGCTGACAGCGGCGCCGTGAAATCTACGGTCCAGAAGGCAGAAACGAAATCCCATGAGTGAATGGGGCAGGGGCACAACACGATGGAGCCAATCATCACCACGCTCACCCACAGCTTTCGCTCCCCCGAGCCAGCGTATTGCTCTTCTCGTCAGCTCATTCTGGCGCGGTCAGCTCTCTGGCTGACCAGAGTTTTGCTGACGGGTGTCTTTCCTCCAACAGTAGAGTAAAACTCTGCTCATGGAGGCAGAGGGAGGCTTTGTGTGAATCAGAGAACCAAGGTCAGAGGTCACAAAACGCGGGAAGCGAGGGAAAAGTCTGTGGAGACAGAGATGGAGAAAAAACTGGGGAGCCCAAAGTAACAGGTGGTGTGGCTGCCGAAGGCCTGATGGAACTTGAAAGTTTCCCCGCTTTTTCAGTGTAAAACATTGGAACGTAGATGGAAGTGGTGGCAGTGACGCCCGTCGGCTCGACATTAGGAGATTCAAGTCGACAACCATCCAGATGAACAGTTTCTGAGAATACCTAAATTCACAATGGAAGTACGGATATTAAGAGGGGTTATATCTGTCTCCGCATTTGCTATCTTGGCCCCACAGCGCCAAGCACGCCAGTTAACCTCTCCAACATCTGCCGAGATTTCCAGGGTCCAACAATTCCCGGACGGTAAAGGTGTTTGTCTCAGACGACCAAAACACAAACCACGTCTTCTGTGGTTGGGAAGTCGGGGTTCACTGTGCAGGTGTCTGGTTCAACACCCGGACCCGATGAGCACTGAGCGGGGATCAGGCCAGACGGCGCAGATCAGACGAGATCTGTGATCCGAGACCATCAACAATTCAACCTTCTTGACAGAACAAGCTGCAAGTATCACCTTTAACACATGCAGGAGGAGAGGCCCAACCACCTCAGCACAACCCCGGCCTGCCAGTTCGAGGACCCCCTGCCTGGTGGCTGCGACCACATACGTTTTGACCTCAAGGACCGCGCTCGCGTGCCATTGACAGCAACAACAGCTTCTGCCCAGGTACAAATGGACGCATTGTAATACCTTCAACTGCCTTGTCCCCGCCCGTGTTTCTCCTGCCCCTCTCCCAAATTACCGTCGAGCAACATCCCCGCCTTGACTTGCCAGCTTGAGGCTGGACCTGAGGGGCCCCTTGCTACAGCGCCTCCCTGACATTAATTCCCAGGCGATATCCACGCCACGACTCCTGCTGCTGATTGTGGGTTTTTCGACCATGCCCACGTATCTCTGCCACGGCTTCCGCTGGCAGCGGCGGAGCATCCGTGTCTACGTGATCTTGCAGAATCTTGACGACGCCTCGCCAGAGTGGATAATCCCAGCGAGGAGCTCCCGCTGCATCCTCGGATCCTTCTACAATATCTTTGACTTTCTCCCTTACTGCAGCCCAAAAAGGGGCCGCTACGTCCCCGCCGCCAGAGACTTCGAGAGTGACGAGGACACCCGTGGAATCAAATACACCAACGGGGTCTCCGAAGCGCGCAGCCGAAGTCAACATAGTGGTCGATCCTATAGTCATGGCACCGCCCAGAGTAGGAGCCAGAGCCGCGCAAAGGAACACGAGCCATTACCATCACTTCCAATTGACGATGAATCCTCCGGGGGGAATAGTTCCTCTTCGTCTTCCGCCGATGATTTTTTGGCCCAGTCTTGGTCCGCTGTCAAGCTGCTTGAGGAGTACGACCCGCGTGATCTGACCGCCGTCTCGCGTCCATACGCTTATGTGGCCGACTATGCTGTCCGAATCGACCTCTCCTGCTCTATCATCGAGGAAGTTACACGATATGAGCAGCAACAGCTTGCGAGTGTCCATCCGGCTGTCTCCCGATTATCCAAGAATCCTCAAACTGGACAAAGCACTAAACCCGGATGGCTCGAGGAGCTCCGCGACCAGCTGCAGCGCGACGGTGAGATTGGATGGTACGTGGTTGTGAATGGCGATGAGGTGCGCGACTGGCCAGATGAGTTCGCCGAGGAGAGTGCCAGTGCCACAAAAGCGACCGCGGGCGACGGTTCTGGACATCAGTATCCTCAGTATAGGCAGTATCAGCAGCAGCAAGCACAGAAACAGGTTCAACAACACGAGTCTTACCATCAATCTCAATATCAACAACTACTAGCTCGCCCCGTGCCAACGAGGGGACAAAAACAACACCACGCACAGTATGTTCATCAACAGCTTATCTTCGAGGATGGAGATTTTGAGCTGGAAAGAAAACGGACACAAGAGAGCGAGGACCAACGCCAACTGCAGGAGCAACCACCACAAAAACTAACCAAACCCCTAAGCTGGACCACCCAAGACAAAGCCCGATTTTTAGACCTATACCATCCATCCCCACCTCCAACCCAACTCCCACCACCACCACCGCCACCTCCACAGTTATTACCGCAACAACACCAACAACACCCACAATCCACTCAACCCCCAGCCCAAATGGATCGCGAGCGCGAGCGCCTCCGCCTCCAAGAATGGGACATCCAACAGCAAGCTCTCCTCCAAGCTCGCGCCAGCAAACGCTTCAGCAACCCACCCGCTGTCCCTGAAAAAGACTACCACAACACCACAACAGCATCAACAGCAGTAGAAGTAACAGGAGCACTACCTTCCTGGCCCAAGACGGCCAACACCAACGTCAATACCGACTCCAAGAGATTCAACTCCAAGACAGCCAACACCAACTTCAAAACCAATACCAACACCAAGAAAGCAGCAACAGCAGGGAACAGCACGCCAAGTCTTGTTTTCCCCCTACCGCCACTCAAAACAAAGATCTCTATTGGCAGAGATTTGGGCAAAATACCTACGAACGGTAGTGGGAGTAGTAATAGGAAGGGAAGAGGGTTGCGGAGGTTGTTTTCGCGAGGGAGGGGGCCAGAGGTTGATTTGAGTGTTACCTAGTACAGTATTAAGGTCAAGGCATAGCGTTGTTTTATTTGCTGGAAAATACTCAAGACCAGATAAGCAGAACGTCGATCAAGGTGATGATAGATGAGTTTGAAGATTTGCAGAAGGGGCGAAAGACTTGAGGCAGTTACTCGACTAGCCCCAAGCTAGCGAACTGTAACATGATAGAGCTCATTTCTTAACTAATATACTGAGATTCAACCCTAACAACTGTGCATACCAACATCAACGCTAGCTATGCGATGCAAAAGAACGCCCAAGACATGCTCCCCCAAAACACACTCCCAATACCTTCCACACCCACCACCAAAATCAAATACTCGCCCTCCTCGGCGCCATCGTCCTCCGCAGCGCTTTCTTCCCCTCCGTCTCCTCCGCAAGCGGCAACACCCCCCTCTCCTTCAACTTCGCAATAAACTCCTGCCCATACTTATACCCCACTGCATAAATCTCCATAAATTTTCCAAAATCCAACGTCCCATACTCCTCAATCGGCGGGCGCATATAAATACACCCACTCATCGTCTTCGCCCTTTCCAACGCATCCACACTCGACACATACGCCAGCCTGGCCTGAATTTCCGCCAGCGTCGGCGGATTTGGCACCGACGAGAAGGGATTCCACCTGTTGAAAAACGCCCACATGCCCGAGAGCGAGTCGCCAAACGCCTGCGGCGTGTTGTCATCCAACGCGCCAACGTCCACCGCAAAGATCACATCCGACCCGAGCGACTTCATGTGCGACACCGTCAGGTTATCAACATACCCCCCATCCAGCAACATGCTCCCCTCATCGCACAGCGGCGGAAACAGTCCCGCCAGCGACATGCTCGCGCGCACATACCTCCAGGCATACCCCGACGTGTGGAACTCGGCGCGCGATTTGGAAATGTTGGTCGTATTGCAGTAGTAGTCGAGCCAGAAGTCCTCGATTTGGGTGTTGCCGAGGGCCTTGAAGATGCCGCGATTGAACTCGTGTCCCGTGGTGTACGAGGCGGAGGGGTAGGTGAGGTCGAGGGCGAAGCGCCACATGCTGGCCATGCGGCCGGAGAATTTCTTCGCCGCGTTGACGATGGGGACAAAGTCGGCATGTCGGGCGTAGAGGGCCCCGATGAAGGCGCCGATGGACGTGCCGCCGACGAGGTCGATGGGAATGCCGGCTTCTTGCATCGCGCGAATGACGCCCACGTGCGCGATGCCGCGCGCGCCGCCGCCGCCGAGGACCAGACCGACGGATTTGCCGCAGAGGCGGCGCGCGAGGCGGTGGAAGTCGCCTTTGAAGGGGGCGTCGGGGGAGTAGAACGGGCTGTGGCGCACTTTCCTAGATGTGTACTTTTGAATCTCTGCTTGGAGAATCTGCACTCGTTCCCTGAGGGTTGGGCCACCTGGCTTTGCAGGTGGGTGGAGAGGCACGGCGTTCGGGCTGTAGGTCATCTGGACGTGGAAGTGGCCGCCGTTGATCCACACGCGATTCTTGAGCCACTTTCTTGTTACTCCGGACATTGAGTAGCGTTCCTGGTGAAGGAGAACGAGGATCTTCCTGGCCGTCGACTTCATGCCGAGCATGAAGCGCTCGTACTCTCCGATCTCGGGAGAGCCATCAGCCACGCCAACGAGGAGGACACAGTCAGCCTGGGCGATGCAGGTCTGGGTCCATGGAGCATTGACGTTGGTATCTGTTGAGCATGTTAATTGCCGGATACATAACAACCACTCGAACACCTACCAGCAACGTAAATCACCAGGCCATACTTCTCCTCCAAATCCGCCAGATAATGCGACAGCTTGAGCTTGCCCATCCTGTTGAATGCGTGCTTCCCCAAATGATTCAAGACGGCCGCGCTATTCAGTGAGGTCGCGCCATTTGGCGCCCCGACTTCTGTCAGGGCATTCAGCAGCCTGTTCCCAAACTCCGCGACAGGCACACCCGCCGAAACCGGGAGAATGGCCACAGTCCGCAGGTTGAGCGTGGTAGAACTCTTGTTGACCGAGCTTCTCCCGGCCTCCTTGAGCCCTAACATGGTCGGGGGATCGTCGATCAGCGCCCTCATACGGGAAGCGATGATCTTGGAGATCTTGATCGTGATGTTGGGGTGCTCCTGAGCCAGGCTGTTGAATAGCGTGCGGGGGAACTTGACCACCTCCGTGTCTCTGATGGCGTGGAGAGTGCCGGAGCGGGAGGACTCGGTGAGCACCTCTAACTCTCCAATGCTCTCGCCCTGGCCGAACTCCGCTTTGGCGTTCATGCCGCCGTCTTTTCGGTCTTCGACGAGCCTTAGACGGCCGTTCAAAACGATGTAGATGGCTTCGCTTTCGTCTCCTTCATGAAAGATCACTTGGCCGGCGTTGACCTGTAGCCACTCGAGGGCGAAGTCAATGTGCAGAATCAACCGAGGAAGGAGGTTGGTGAGCCGCTTTGCCATGGTCAGGAGCACGATGGGATATTTGTCGACAATTCGCTCGATGGAGCTGAGCGGGAGAAAGCCGACATAGACATCCGTCTTTGCTACAACATCAATGAAGGACCTGTATGATGAGATGGTCCCGATATAGCCGGCAAGTCCACCAGGCTTGATCAGAGCCACACTTCGCCGGCCAGATTTGGGCTTCTTCTCGGCATCATCCAATCCGTTTCCGAAGCGCATGGAATCTGCGAGTTCGTGAGGCGAGCAAAGTGACTGGACATTATCCATTGCATGCAGCGAAGTCCTGCTCGGCGCGTGCAACACATCAGATGCCGAGCCATCCTCCTGGGTGCAGATGTCGAGGAACCCGTCGATGACATAGTAGAGCCCAGGATTCCTCTCGCCTTGTTCAACCAAAACTGACCCCTTGGGGAAAAAGACGATCTCCATGTCGTCTCTCATCTCTTCCGCCAGCAGATGGGGATTCGGTGACGGACCAACCGACAGCCCCGCAGAAGTCATGGACTCAGTGTCGCCGTCAGCGGATCCTCCTGGTCCATTCATGAATCCAAAGGCATGATCTGTGAACGCAACCTTGCGTCGTTGGTCGAAAGACGTAAGCCGGGGAGACGCCTGGCCCGAATCGGAATCCTTGTTTGAGCTCCCGTTCCCGGTCAATCCGATGGACTTGAATACACATTCCAGGATTGACTCGCGGAACAGGTTGTCTTCGTCTAGTGCGTCCCTCTTGTCCAGCGAGACATGGGCGTTCCTCTGAGTCGCAAACGGGTTGAAGGTGCGCTGGGCCAAGGGAGTCGCGACCTCCCTCTGCACGTCGAGGTGAGGAGAAGGGCCGTCCAGAAAGGCGACGCTTTGGGGTCTGTTCATACCCCTCGACTGCTGCAAATGTGTCACAAGATCTCCGGCGCTGGGATGTCCCAGAGCTGGGCTGGCTATCGAGAGCTGGCGGTGCCTGGAGAAGGCTTGGAGGGCGGCTTCTTTTCGAAGCGTTGACGTGGACCGGCGGCGACGGCCTGCGCGAGCATTGTGAAGAGCTATCCCCTTACTGACGTCCTCCTCTCCAATCCTCTCCTTTTCTCGCTTGAACTTCTCTTTGAGCCTGTCAAGCGCGTCCCCTCGAAGATGGTTAGGCAGTTGCTGCGTCGTGTACTTGAGCATCTGCCGCTCGATCTGCAAGACTTCGCAGGTAAGACCGAGGTAGTTGTATGCGGTGGCGAGGGTGACTCTCTGGAACCGTGAAAGAATAACATGGACGATGTGCGCGGTCGCCTTGGGGTATATCTTGATCAGACGTCGGAAAGCGCTGGCTGGAATGATTGCGATGGTCGTGTCTACCGTGGCCCTCGCAATAATGTCGGGATGGGCCGAAGTGGTGCCGAGTCGCTGAGGTATCGGTCTCTGAGGTCGGCTCGCACAGCTGCCATCAAGAGAAATCGGGGGAACTCGTGGTAGGCCTTGATCGTCTTCGGGTGGCGCATGCGGATCGGGCAGGTTCTCAACAGAAGCAGCTGCTGAGCCATCCATTTGAGGGGTGCCTGGCGTGCCGGAATGAGAGTCCGGCGCGAGGTGTGACTTTCGGTAGTCAGTACTCGCAGGATAGTGAGGGAAGTATGAGCTGTTGGCTGGGGCCCCGGGCATGGAGCGGTCGTCCTCCGCGTACCGCAGCGGGAGGTCTTCGGTAAAGAGCGACATGATGGAAAATAGCGAAGACATGGGCGCGCCGTTGCGGACCTCGGTCAAAAGCTGGTATCGCTGCTGTCCAGCTGAAGATGGCTCGTCGTCGCTCGATGGGTCTTCGCCCATGGGGCCGAGACGGGGGGCTATGGGCGAACCCCCGGTTGTATTTGGACGACTTCACGAAAATCTCGACCATGCCATCGACAACAAGACAAAACCCCTTTTCCTCTTCCAGGTTAAAGGTTTCTCCGGCGATGAGCTTCCGGGTCTGCATGCTGCGAGTCAGCTCATGGAAGACGGGCCGCTCCAAGTAGCCAAAGATCCTGATGGCGCTCAGGAATTCGTCGAAGTAGTTCGACAGGCCAGGTTTGATGCCCTCATCATGCGTGTCTGGAAAGAGATCGACGTCTGGCTCCTTGCGTTGGGGCTCCGGAGGGAGCCGGGAGTACATGTTGAGGTAGCGGTATCTAACGACCCAGCTGACAGCGGCTATTAAGGCGGCCACAATGAGCATCCTGGATGAGTTAGAGCTGCCTTATGTCCAGGTTCCTACACAAAACCTTCTCGCCTGTTCTTCACTTACAAAGTAGTGGCGTTCATGGTGACGGTCCAGCTCGTCGAGAAGAGAGCGTAGAGCAGCGTGGGGACAGAGATGGTCGCCAGCTTCAGTGCATAGTAGATGACCGTCGAGGCGAGCTGCAGGACCCATAGCACGAGCCTCGCGAAAAAGCCCAGCCACGAAGACGAGCCATGCGCATTTGCAACATCGCTGGCTGCAGCTACTGCTGATGATAGTGGGTTGGGATGCCGTTCTGGAGTTGATGCAGCCATTTCCGACACTGCCGTCACCACCGTGACGACGGTTGAATTCAGCACATCCATCTTTGAAAGTAAACGGTATCGAAGTTGCGTGTTTTCATCGGGAAATGAAATAGACGGAACGGGCTGTCGTTGAGAGGAACTAATTTTGCGATGGTGTGTTTATGGTTGAGTTTGGCGAGACTTTGCCCGTCGTGTCCTCAACGCTCGATCCTCGCTTCGTCCAACCAAGCAGGCACGACAAATCCTCAAACAACAAAAGGTTCGGTTGGTGTTGGCGCCAAAACCCAGGATAACTGGTCCAAACCAGCAGATGACCTCCAGCAACCTTTTATCAGATTGGCCAACACGATCCGGTGAGACGAGCCTCGGCCTGCCGAAAGCTCCCGTGCCTTGCGAGAATGCCAGACAGATGGAGACGCGAGGAAGAGAACCTGGGCTCCAGCGCGTGACGTCGTCGTCTTGGAACTGAAGTCTCCCTTGGCTGGCTTATGGTGGGGCATCCCAGCTGGGCTTGGCATACAGGGATGCCGCTGCATGCCGAACCACACCTCCCGCTCGCGGCTCACCCCGCCAAAAAAAGCACCAGCCACAACAGCCCCATGCACGTTGGAATTTCTGGCGGGCTTCTGAAAATACTGCGGGCCTGATGACTGTCCCTTGTTGAGCTCAACTCGAGACGTGCGCCGCATTCCCACCCCAAGAACGTCCGACCGCACCCGACTCGACTTTGTTGTTGTCGTCCCTGTCCTCGCGCAACAACTCCCTTCGATTCCTAGGAATTCCCTCGACATCCTTCCTCGCGGCTCTTTTGCCCGACACCAGCGAAACACCACCCTCACATCCCACCTTTGCCCCGCCTGGGAACGGCACCCACCGACAAGATGTCGCTCTCAAACTGCCGCTTTTACGAGGAGAAGTATCCGGAGATTGACTCCTTCGTGATGGTGAACGTAAAACAGGTATGTCCCCCGCATGTCTATGTCTCGGGTGCTGTCGCAGAGCTGACTGTCGCCTCGCCAGATCGCCGATATGGGGAGCTTATGTCAAGCTCCTCGAGTACGACAACATCGATGGCATGATTCTGCTTTCCGAGCTTTCGAGACGTCGTATCAGAAGTATCCAGAAGTTGATCCGCGTCGGTCGCAACGAGGTCGTCGTCGTTCTCCGTGTCGACAAGGAGAAAGGTTGGAAACCCCGCCGACAACTGACGCCCGGCGGCAAAGTGCTAAATAACGACAGGATACATCGATCTGTCCAAGCGCCGTGTGTCGCCCGAGGATATCGTTCGTTGCGAGGAGCGCTACAACAAGAGCAAGATTGTGCACTCAATCATGAGGCACGTCGCCGAGAAGACCCAGACCCCGATCGAGACCCTCTATGAGACAATAGGGTGGCCCCTCAACAAGAAATTTGGCCACGCTCTCGACGCCTTCAAGCTCTCAATAACGTACGTCTTGGATGCGTTCCCTGGCCCGATCTGGGCACCTGGCTGACGATTTAAATTGCAGCAATTCCGACATCTGGACCGGCATCGAGTTCCCGAGCGAGCCTGTCGCCGAGGAGCTCAAGTCATACATCGGCAAGAAGCTCACCCCCCAGCCGACCAAGGTCCGTGCCGATATCGAGGTCACCTGCTTCAGCTACGAGGGCATCGATGCTATCAAGGCCGCTCTGCGTACTGCCGAGGCGCGTAACACCGCCGAGACCCAGGTCAAGTGCAGACTGGTCTCTCCTCCTCTCTATGTGTACGTGGACCGATCATGCGCCGCAAACTTAAATTTCGTTGCTAACCCAACCCAGCCTCACCAACACCTGCCTCGACAAGAACGCCGGCATTGCGCGGCTAGAGGAGGCCATCGCCGACGTCCGGGCCAGCATCGAGTCGGCCGGCGGCAATCTCGTCGTTAAGATGGCGCCCAAGGCTGTCACCGAGTCCGACGACGCGGAGCTCCAGGCTCTGATGGAGAAGCGCGAGCGCGAGAACGCCGAGGTCAGCGGTGACGAGAGCGTCAGCGAGAGTGACGACAACATCCCGGAGGCTGTCTAGAGGCACTCTTCGGTGTGCTGGCTTTTCAAAAATGACTTCATGACACTGGGTTCTCCCTTCTGGTCGGACGGCCAGATACCCTGGCGATGGAGGGATGAAGGGGCAGCGAGCAGGTTATTAAAACATGATTTGGTACCGCTGGCGCCCAAGACACGAAAGGTTCCAGATGGTAGACGCAGGTAGCTTTTCTGGGAACATCGGGGTAAAGAAAAGCGAATGAAGTAATGTTTGACGAAGTCTTGAGACCCGGTCGTGATGAGTTGTGGTTGTATGCATCAATCGAGATACGACCGATCTTCCATTCCTTATCGCCTTATCTCCCCTCATCCCACTCAGCCAAGCTTCACTCAGTGAACTCGCCACTTGCATAACCCTCACACCTCAACTTACAAACCACCACCACCCCCTGATTTCACCACCACAATCAACAACCCCAATGTCCCGCTTGGGATGGGGACCGGGGGCTGCGGGAGGGAGCCGTCATTTTTTCCGGCAGGTCACGCACTACCTTCTCCGCTACGCCACATGGATCCCGCCACTCATCTGGTTCAACGCCTACGTCGCCGAGGTTACCTTCATCCGCGGGCCCTCCATGTATCCCTTCCTGAACCCGCAGTACAACGACTCTTTGCGCAAGGACTTGTGTCTGGTGTGGAAGCTGTATGCGCAGGAGGGGCTGAGGAGGGGGATGGTTGTTACGTTTAGGTTTGTTTTTGGCCTGCCTTGCTGATTTTGTGCTAGTTGGCGGGTTTGTAATTGGGTGGCGGTTAACAATGCCACAGAAACCCGTATGACTCCGATAAGATCACGGTCAAGAGGATTGTTGGTTTGGAAGGTGATGTTGTGCGGACTAAGTCGCCGTATCCGTATGAATATGCCTCGGTGCCGGAGGGGCATGTCTGGGTGGAGGGGGATGGGGATAAGAGCCAGGATAGTAACTATTATGGGCCAATTTCGGCGAGGCTTATAACAGGGAGGGTGTCACATATTTTGTCGCCGTGGGAGAGGGCTGGGAGGGTGAGGTGGTGGGAGCATCCTTTGAGGATGGGGGTTCATCGCGCGGCGTGAGATGTCAGGGTTATGTGTGTGGGTTGGGGTGAATCATCATTGTTTACATAGATTTTGGACTCTTCATACTTCGGGGGCAATGGAGTTGACAAAAAAATGGCACAACTGGGGCACCATTGGACGAGTCAGTTAGGTTAGGATAGGAGATAGCTCCAGAGGCCTCCTCGATTGTATCATCGGCAGCGTTGGAACTTGGAAGCCAGGGTTGTTGCTGGGAGAGAAGAAATGCGCCGGCGTGCACGGTCCACATGGCCAAAAAAACGCATTGGACTGCCGGCCTGCCGCGCGCCCAGATATTTGAACCTTGAATCATTTCCTGCGATACGCTCGGCGGACGTCACATCTCCCGAAACCTCAACATCGTAAAATTTGAAAAGTTCGCCCATTGCCCGGGCGGCGCAATCCTCTAGTCCTCTTCCCCGCGGGGTGATGGTGCTTGGCTTTGAGACGGCCAACCGCACCCCGTCCACACCGGTCTCGCCCTCGCCCTCGCCCGCCCCGGATCTCAACCCGGCCGCCGTCCTCGACGATGGACATACGGACAACAAAGCGCATAGGATCCTGTCGCATGTCTCCGTCCCCACCGCCCGAACCGACGAACCGCCACGCGCTCAACAGAATATGAGGTCCCAAGATGGAGACGAGGCCGAGGCGCGCCCGCCGCCTTTCCTGCACGTGGGTTCCCACCGTCGCCTGGTCGTTTGACAATAATGTGACCGCCTTTGGATGCTGATTCGCAACACCTCAGTGCATGCTGGCTGGAGGAATTGGCGGGTCAACCGGCGACATGCTCATGCACTCGCTCGATACAGTAAAAACACGACAGCAGGGCGATCCCCATATTCCGCCCAAATACACATCGCTGGGGTCGTCATACCTCAAAATCTTCCGGCAAGAAGGGATACGACGTGGACTGTACGGCGGATGGATTCCGGCTCTCGCTGGCTCATTTCCGGCGACGTGCCTCTTCTTTGGCAGCTACGAGTGGAGCAAGAGGCAGATGCTGGACTCTGGTGTCCAGCCTCATGTGGCGTACTTGCTGGCCGGTCAGTTTGGTTCCCATGGCAATCAATGAAGAGATGTGTTTGTCTGACTGAACTCTATTCCAGGCTTCGTCGGCGACTTCGCTGCCTCCACCGTTTACGTCCCCTCCGAAGTCGTGAAAACCCGCCTCCAGCTGCAGGGGCGCTACAACAACCCATATTTCAGTTCTGGGTACAACTATCGTGGAACGACAGATGCCGTGAGGACAATTGTTCGGACAGAAGGGTTCTCGGCCCTTTTCTACGGCTATGGTGCCACACTGTGGCGCGATCTCCCCTTTTCAGCACTCCAATTCATGTTCTACGAGCAGGCGCAGACCTGGGCGCATCAATGGAAGGGGAGTCGCGATATCGGGTGGGAATTGGAGCTCTTGACGGGCGCGGCAGCCGGTGGTCTGGCGGGCACCATGACATGTCCTCTCGACGTTGTTAAGACGAGGCTTCAGACCCAAGTTCACCCCCCTGAAGGCGGCGGATCAGTCGCTGCCAAACCCGAGACTGCGGCTCCCGCGCCGGCCAGGGAAGCCCACACCACCAAATCCACGACCGAGGCGGCAACACAAAAGCTCCAGAAGCGCCTAATCTCGACCGCCTCTCCGTCAACACACACGCCCAAGCCCGGAGCCATCACGTTGGAGACGTCTTCAATGATCACCGGCTTGAGGCTAATCTACAAATCCGAAGGCTTTGCGGGGTGGTTCAGAGGCGTTGGGCCGCGGGCTGCTTGGACGAGTATCCAGAGTGGTTGCATGCTGTTCCTGTACCAGTCCATTCTGCGCAAGTTGGAGGCATACATGCCCATGGAGCGTCGCGAGCTTGTTTAAGAGGATTTGCCTAGAAAGCGAGGCGTTGCACTGTACTGTATATAGACACACATCCTGTATTATTCTGTTCGATACTTGGGGGCCGGGGGGGCGGCATATTTGGGAGGGCGTTTGGTGTGGGCTGGATAGATACACACTACCTAGAGATAGACATGTAGAATACGCACTCTTCATTCCCGTTTTGTTCCTGATCACAACATCCATGGATGGACGAAATTGTTCATGCAACTAACCGTGCCTTGGCGTTAAACTTAGCGTTGAACTTGGCATGGGACCTGCAGTTGGCAGATCCGGCTGCAATTGGCCCACTCAAGCTGCTGTGGGGTTTCCATCGGCCCAGCTGCAGCATCACCTCACTCTTGGAAAATGGCTTGCGGAGCTTCTGGGCCGAGTCCTGGCTCTGCTCTGGACTGCTGCCGCATGGACAGCCAACCTCGAATCCGGTGACGACAAACACAAACCACGACGACAAGTGCCCGCCGCGTTGGGGAGATGCCTCGCTGACGAGATGAGACGGCGACAGCAAACAACCAGACGACCGCCATGTCCTCGCTTCCCGTCCCCTCCCGAGTCGCCTTGACGGCGCTGCGGGGACTCGTCCTGGGCACCTCCTGCAGTCTCGCCATAATCGCCGAGGACCGCCGCCGGAAAATCAACAATGCTATGCGGGCGGTTGAGAACGGGAAGAAAATTAAGGGCGCGAAGAGATATCATGCTGGGGGCGGCGCACTTGCTGTCGCTATGGAGGAGGAGGTGCTGTGGGACATTGGGATGATGCCGATGAATCAACCGGAGAATATTAAGAGGAGGGAGGTGGAGGATGGTTCAAATTTGGCGTGCAGGGAGTCGGAGGTACTGGGGGGGGAGGACGACACCGACACCAACACAACGCCGCCCATATTCCTCGAAGACCAAATTACGCATTCTCAACTACGGACTCAGCCCAATTCGCAATCACATTCTCAACGAAATTCTACTCCCGGACCAAGCTGGATGTATACCAATGCGGAGGCCCTCAAGGCTTACCTGCCCCCCCACCAACAGAAAGATCATGGCCCGCATGCACAAGGCCTGCGAGAAGGGAGACCCCGAGGAACTCAAGGCCACCATGGGAATTGTCCTCGAGGCCATGAAGCACAAACGCGCCCCGAACAACAAGTACCACCCCTGGCTGAAAGCAACAGCCTTGTTGTGTTGGTCGTGCCGGGAAGCTGGCCAGCTCCAGCTCGCTGTGCAGCTCTTCCATAGCCTCTTGTCGCGAGGCTCGATACCGGAGAAGGCATACCTTGACCACGACCCCCTTCACGCTGATAGACTTGCTGCTGGCACAGGACGAACAGTCCATCGGCCGCGACACCTACAACAAGAATCTCGAGACAGCCATCGACTTGTTCCTGGCGACCTTTACCGCGCCCCCAACGCAACCATTGGACGCGCAGGTGTACGAAACGGGCTGGAAGCTACTCGAGGCGGCATTCGCGGCGCAGAGACTCCATAGGATTGTTACGGTTTACACACGATGCCATGCAGTCGCCGCAGACAACGCCCACGAGCTCACGGCCTGGTTCATCGCGAACATGCGTGAGCACCACGAGTACAAGCAGGTTGTCAGGGCCTTCCTCTTCACCTACGCCAAGTCCAACCCAACCTATGATTCAATGATGGCCATCGGGGCCACGGTTGTTGAGTGCGTTGAGTTGGCCCACAGCTACAGACCAAAGCAGGTTCTGCAGGCTCTCCACGCCATCGCGGCTCCGCACACGTACCTGCAGGTGCCTGCGGTATGGACCATCAAGCTTCTCCTGGCGCATTGGAGGCAGGAGCGCGATTTTCAAAAGACCGCGGAACTTTTCAAGATCGTACAACAGTGGGAGAAGCCGGGCCAGGCGGACGGCGGCATTTACCGCGTCATGGTTGAGATCGCTGTGCAGGCGGGCGAAGAGGACGCAGCCGAATCATACATGACAGCTGGTCTTGGAAAGTACGATCCCGACATCTACTCGCACATCCGATGGCACGGTCTTCGGGCGCGGATGGATGCGGCGCGCGGGGACTGGGAGGCGGTCCGCTCTGAGTTCATGCTCATGCGCAGCCTTGGATTGCGGACCGAGGGGTGGCGCCCATGGCCAGGTCTTTGTGCCGGTGCTCAAGACGTACTCTGAATCGCACACCACGCGGGAGACGGAGGAGTTCCTCAGGGAGTATGTCGAAGAGCTCGACGTGCCCCTGAACAGCTTCACCGTCACGTTCATGGCTAAGCTGTACGGGGCTATCCGCGATGCCGATTCCCTGGTGGCCTGGCTCAACTACGCCAGCCAGGCGAATTTCTCCGTTGACGCTGGATTTACGAACGCGATCCTGGCGCGATGCAAGCGAGACTGGAACTTCTCCTTCAATGATCTCCGCTCGCTTTTCCGCAAGATCAGGGCGCTGAATACGGAATTTGTAGACGATCACACCGAACGAATAATGGCAAACGCCGCGCTGGGCGCCACTAAGTACGGCGGCAAAGCAGCAAAGGGCCGACTGCTGTCGTTGAGACTCGACATGGACAAGCTCGCCGTCCAGGGCAAATGCGCTCCAGTTGAGGATGTCCTCCTGGCTTTACGAGAAGCATTAACCGCCAAGCGCCCACATCAGGCCCTGACAATCTACAAGCGGGCCATGCACCTAGGACTCCCCTTCTCATCCATGGCCCTCCGTCTAGCCGTGCAAGCACGCATGTCAATATCCGACGTCAACTCCACCCACCACCCCCCCGTCTCCAAAATGCTGCGCGACGCCCAGGCCCAGGGCCACGATATCGCCAAAGCAAGCAACTACGTCCTCTCCCGGCAGCTCGGCGACCTCGCGCCCGGCGCGCGGGGCGAAGAAGAGGTCTTCGACACCGTGACGCGTGTCCTCACCAACTTCCAATCCTCCGGCGTCGAGCTCACCGAGGCCAGCGTCCACGCCGCCGCCATCGCCTGCCTCCAGGCGGGGCACTTCCGCGCCGCCGTCTCCCTCGCGCTGCGCGCCGCCACTATGGTCGACGACCCCACCGTCACTACGCCGTGCTACTGCTTTTTGAACTTCAAGATCCTCCTCGGGGGCTACGCCGGTCTGGTTGACCTTGTGGGGCTGAGGGATACCATCGAACGGGGGCTTGCGACGCGGTTCAAGGAGAAGGAGGAGTTTCGGTCGACACTGAGGTTTGCAAGGTTGGCGGTGAAGAATGCGGAGGGGAGGACGGTCCTAGAGCAGAATAAGGTTGCGGCGAGGGCGATGCTGGATGAGGCGATTGAACGCACTGTGGAAGCGAGGAGGGATCTGAGGGTGGAGGGCAAGTTTATTGAGAGCGAGGCGGTGAGAATCATGAGGCAGGCTGCGCTGGACCAGGGGTGTCGGCCGGTGGATTTCAATGATGTGCCTTGGTTGCAGGAAGGAAGGAAGTGGAAGGCGAAGGGTGGGGAGGGGGAGGAGGCGGAAACGGAGGAGAGGAAGATGGAAGAGAGGAATATGGAGGAAACGAAGTCGGAGGGAACAAAGAAGGAGGAGAGCATATGGAAGGGGTTGCCACAGATGGACAAGGCAATGCCGTCGAAGCTAAAGAAGGACAGGGTGCTGGCAAAGTCCAGGCGGGGACGGGGGCGGGAGCCGGACCGGGAAATGGACGGGGACGATCCGTTCAATACGCTTGATCAACATCTGAAGACGCAGCAAGAAATGGCAAAGAAGGCGCCTGTTGAGGCGTCATTTTAGGGGAGAGGACAGAGACTACGCTACACGGCTTGTATACTATATGATACCAGATACAGGAGCGGCGGTTTGGATGGTTGCATCGGGATGGGGTTGTAAAAAGTAACGACTGGATGTGCAGGGCATGTATATTCATGGATCACTTCAATCTATGTTCGAATATCAGGAACATGGATGGAATGGAAGAACGAAAATGATTCGGACTGCTTGTTCCCTGCTGCTCCTTCCCGGCGCTCACGGAGATACCACTGGTCTGGAGAGACTCTGAGCGGCATCTGGCAGTTGTTGGGAAGGAACAGGCCACTGGCAGCTGCACGGTCTTGGCCATCGACTGACATGTGAACTTTAGCGGTCAGGGGCAGGAACGACAAGCACGACGTTGGCCCCTGCGCCCCGCCCCTGATTGGCCTGCCAGGGGTCTCAACCCAAGCGGTGCCTGCCGCATGGGACGATTCCGTCGAGAGATCGGTCTCGAATAATTTCGTCGCGGGAAGCAACGAGGCGGGAACGCGCAACCGATCCGGGAGAACTCGACAGCCAATTGACGACAGGACAAAAGTCAGAGACGAATTCTAAAAGACCAGAACAGCCCACGCCATCTCTGCTTTTGGTTACGACCATCCGTCTTTCTCCTTTACACCCGACGCCCTGCCACCCCGACCTCGAGATCTCGTGGACCCTGAGATCTGAGCATCGTTCGACGTTCCACCGCTCCCCTTGGAACACAACCACCTGACCGCCACCTCGCCGTCCTCCCACAGCCCGGTCGTCACAAACCGACCGACCAGCATCGATCCTCCGAGACACAGTTCCAGACCCGAAAGAATACACACAGCAGCCATGGCGGACGCGGCCACCTCCGAGGTCGCCCGCAATCTGCAGCGGCGCCAGGAGCACCACGAGGCCGATGTCGTCGTGGTCGGCGCCGGCGTCTTTGGGTGCGCCATTGCCTTTGCCCTCGCCAACCAGGGCCGCAGCGTCATCCTGCTCGAGCGCTGGATGCACGAGCCAGACCGCATTGTCGGGGAGCTGCTGCAGCCCGGCGGCGTCGAGGCGCTGCGCAAGCTGGGGCTGGAGAACTGTCTGCAGAACATCGACGCGGTGCCCTGCTACGGATACCACGTGCTGTACCGGGGGGAAGAGGTGGCGTTTCCCTATCCGCCCGTCACGAGCGATGGGGAGGTGGTTGTTGGAGCGGGGAATAAGAGGGAGGAGGTCAGGGGGAATGGGCATGCGAATGGGAAGACGCCCGTCAGGCCGGAGGGTAGGGGGTTTCACCACGGGCGGTTCATCATGCAGCTGCGTAGGGCGTGCATGGCGCATCCGAATATTAGTGTTTTCGAGACCGAGGTCACGGCGACCATCAAGGGCGAGCACAGCGATGCGGTGCTGGGCGTGCACACGCGAACCAAGGACCCAGAGACGGGTAAGAAGGAGCCCGACTGCTTCTTCGGTGGCCTGACCATCATTGCCGACGGCTACAACTCCATCTTCCGCAAGGAGATCCTCGGCACGGCAGCGGTCGTCCGCAGCAAGTTTTTCGCGCTCGAGTTGATCGACTGCCCATTTCCGCCGGCCGGCTTTGGCCACGTCTGCATCGGCTCCAAATCCCTGGCGCTCCTCTACCAGATCGGCACGCACGAGACGCGCGCCCTCATCGACGTCCCGCACGGCGCCGCCTCCACCGCCACCGGCGGTGTGCGCGGCTACATCGAGAAGGTCGTCCTCCCCTCTCTCCCACCCAACGTCCAACCCTCCGTCCACGCCGCCCTCGCCGACGGCAAGATTCCCAAATCCATGCCCAACAGCTGGCTCCCCTCCCAAAAACAAACCCGCCACGACGGCGTCATCCTCCTCGGCGACGCGCACAACATGCGGCACCCGCTCACGGGCGGCGGCATGACAGTTGCCTTCAATGACGCCCACCTCCTCTCCACCCTCCTCGACCCGGCGCACATCCCCAATCTCAACGACCACGCGGCCGTCCGCGACGCCATGGCCACCTTCCACTGGCGCCGAAAGTCGCTGACTAGCATCATCAACGTGCTCGCGCAGGCGCTGTACAGCCTGTTCGCCGCCGACAACTGGCAGCTGCGCTCGCTGCAGCGCGGCTGCTTCCGGTATTTTGAGAAGGGGTTCACGGACGAGCCGGTGGCGATGCTGGGTGGGATTATGCGTCGGCCGCTGACGCTGGCGTATCATTTCTTCACGGTGGCGTTCCTCGCTATCTGGCTGAATTTTGTTGATGTCTGCGGCGGGTCGGTGTTTGGGATTCTGAAACTGCCGCTGGCGATTGTGCAGGCGTTGATGATCCTGTGGAAGGCATGCGTGGTGTTTTTGCCGGTTTTTGGGACGGAGCTGCGGTAGACTTGTTCTCTCCCGGGAAGAAAGAGGGTGGTGTTAATGAAAGATGGGCAAAGATAAAATTCGTTTTTGGATGTGTTGATGTTAGTAGCAAGGTTTTTTATGTAGGCATAGGTAATGGTAATGAGAGACGGTTCTATTTCAACATCTCAGATGGGTGTGACGGCTTTGACTTCATATTAGACGGTACAAATGGAAACACCATGAAACAAACCCCGTCTAGAGTTCAGCACTATTCTATGCGCCCCCAACACAAAAACAATAATTGGCCCCTACTCAGCCAACCTCCGCCTATAAACCCCCAACATCCAACTCGCCCTCAACACCGCCAGCCCAACCGCCATCTTCACACTATCCTGCACCAAACTCATCTTACTTCCGCCCACCTCATGCCACCCAATAGGAACTTCAGCCACTTTGATACCGTAACTGGTACCGATAACGGACCCGTCGCGCGCCAGCACGGGCGTGGCCGGCGCCGACTCGGCCAGCAACAGCATCTCAATGTCAAAGATCCAGCCCTCGGCGTGCATGTAGGGGACGATGTGAGGCAGGGAGGCGCGCGAGAAGAGCTTGAAGCCGCATTGGGTGTCACGGATGCGGGAGGTGGCTGGGGGGGTGAGGATGGTGAGGATGAAATGGAAGGAGCGCATGAGGAAGTTGCGGAGGGCGGAGCGCTGAATGGGTCATTCCCGTTATTTCAATGTTTTTATGGAATAGATGGATTGTGGGGGTGCATACCTTCACAACAGCCTCACTCCCCACCAAATGCGCCCGACTCCCAATCGCCACACCCCTATTACTCCCATCCACAACGTCCTCGCACCCTTCAATCAGCCGCCCCAAATCATTAAACCGGCTCGCGCCGTCCGCGTCGGCAAACACGGCGTACCGCCCCCGCACATGTCGCAGCCCGTGGGTGACGGCACCACCCTTGCCGCGGTTGCGTTCTAGCTTGATCACGCGCAGAATGTCGTGCAGCCTGTGTTTGCGCGAAAAGGCCAGTGCAACGTCGATCGTGCGGTCGCGGCTGCCGTCGTCGATGATGAGAATCTCGTAGCCTGAGGGGGTGGGGAGGTTGGGGTGGACGTGGTGGCTGTTGTGGGGGTCGGGTTTGAAGACTAGGCGATGGGGGTTGTGGCGGCGGGTTTGCCGCGTTTGGTCTTCTTTGAGGAGGTGGGTTTTTCTGGTTTCTGTTCTGGTTCGGAGAGGTGGTTGTTGGGGCGGCCGAATTGTTGGTCGAGGTATTCAACCATCTCTTCGAGGCCGACGGTGATGCGCTCTTCTTCGTTGTAGGCGGGAACGACCACGCTAACTTCGACCTCGGCGGGCTCGATGGTCGCCTGGTCCGGGACGGGGAAGCCCTCGGGGATTGTTGGGTATTGTTGGCAGAGGAGTCCCTCCGCGTGCCAGCGGTCGTACCAACAGGGTAGGGGTCGTGGGGAGCTGGTCGTGCCATCGGGGTTGGTGGTGATGTATGTCTTTTCGGAGGGGAAGGGGAGGCGCGGCTTCGGGGCAACAAGATGGAGGACGACGTAGATCTGGCAGAACAATAGTTGTCAGCCAATCAGGAGCCAGACCAGCTGCTCCAGGGCCTCTAGATATTCAATTGGCCCCTGGATCGCCATAATTAAAGAGGAGTAAACAGCAGCGGCCGCACCGCATGCAAAAGAGCGTCTCAATCGGGTGCTGAGGTAGTCATGGAACCTGTCTCGCGATGCTCATCTCGAAGTTGACAGATGGCAAGGCTGTCGCTTACAGCACGCCACTAGTGCGAATACGCAATGTGGCGCACAAGGCTGGCGAATCAAGACAACCTGTCCCTGTCGATCTTGGCGCTCCCCCCACAAGGCAGGTGGGGTCCGCCTTCCAACTTCGGACGAAAAGCTGACCCACCAGAGCCAGACATCACCAGCAACGTCGAGGCAAGTCAGGCAACCTGGATGGTTGGAGATGAAATTAAGATGGGACTCAAGCTTCGCGAACACAGCAATCCATCAGGGGAAAAGAAATTAATAAGCATGAAGTCCCTGTCGTGCCCAGTCCCAGAAACCACATACATCGTTCCTCGACAATTCTTGTTCCCCTCGTCAGCCGGGTTGATGAGTCCCGAAGGGTAGATGCCAAGAGACTCAAGCGTGGCCAAGCGACCTCAACCGCCAGCTTTGGAGGCTTGCAGGAAGCTCCCGTCGGAAAACCGGAACCTTGACTCCCCAGCCTTACCTAACCTCAAGGGGGAAGGTGTCGGGCTTCAGCACACCAATCTGCCCAAGCAGACAGAACACACCCTCGACTTTTCGCCCTCCGTTTTCAACTCCTCCTACATCGCATCAAGCCGAGAGTTTCCGGGCTCTCAACAACTTTCACCCTCACCGACGGGCACTCTCAAAATAATCTCGTACCCAGTGCCATCATCCAGCCATGTAATTTACCCGTGTAACCCTCCCCGCACAGTTTCCCATTGTCCTCATTCTATTTTTACCTCCCCGCTCCTTCCTCTCCCTTGTTTATGTCTTCTTACCTTCTTCTCTGCTTCTTTTTTTTCCTTCCTCCACAGCTGAGACAAGTCTCACAGCATTTACATCCGTCGTGTTTGTGTAACTCTTGCACGCCGTGTGCCCCGAACTGGCCCGAGCAGCAACCACCTCACTTCTTCAAACCCTGACCGAAGGAGCTTGACTGGCCCTAAGGTTCGCCGCCGTGAAAGTCCAACGCCAAATCGCGGCGACTATCATCTGAATCCAATCCAAAACCCCAACAAGACCGGCGGCGTGGAGACGCGTTCACAAACAATGCAGCCCGTCAGACCACCCCGCTGAAACGGGAATAGAAGGAAGAGAGGGGATTGTTCCGTATTCATTGGGCAACTGATCAAATCTGGGTTGCTAGAAGTAGAGTGTGTCTCTGTGTCTGCGTAGTACAAGATCGCCACGCCAGCTGGCAAACTCAAGCCCATTCATTAGGTAGTCTGGGTTGGGGTCGCTACCACGCCTTTACAAGTGGAGTGGGTGAAATGCGGGGAAGGTAAGGGAGTTACTCCTTTGGTAGGACAGCAGATGATCTCAGCGATGATGTTACCTAAGCCCAAGGGACCCTTCCTCGGAGGTGGAATGGGGGAAACCAAGCCGTGCGACAGAAGGGGATCAGCTGAGTTGTTGGCAATGGGATGGTAGCTTCAGGATTGTTCGGCTTGCGGTGGCTTGTGTGGCTAGTTCAGGGTCTTTGGTAGGAAGAGGGTGGGGAAGGATGCAACCTGAGGGAGGGAATAAAGTATGGCTTATCTGAGACCCTGATTGACTGACTGACTGACACAGGATGTTAGCTGTGATGGTTGTGGTGGCTGTCGATCCGTCTCGGGTGGTGATGATCATATCGATCGATGAGATGAGATGAGATGCGATGGGGTGGTGTGTGAAGATGACCGAATGATCATCGAGGGAAAAATGAATGAGAAAAGTTGGGTTTCGCAAACGCAACCCTTGAGTCTTCTTCGGACAAAGCACACAACACAAGGCCCGCGGATTCATCATCGGCGACCATTCCGCCTCACTTGCATGCCCAGCCTGCCCCGTTTCGGTAGGCCTTCGCGAGTAGCTAAACCCATCCCAGCCACATGTCACTTCACCGGGGAGACGAGGTCTGGACTCCAATTCTTTCTTCACCGGAATGCGGGGGGATGTCGGGGGTTTGGGCTTCGATTGGGTCAATTGGGATTTATTGGGGGCGCTTTATCGATGTGCAATGGCACGCTGGGCGGTGCTGGATCCGAGTGGAAGAGCTCAATCATGAGGTTCTTAGGTGTCCTATGAAAATTCGAGGGAGGCGGGAGCTGTTGAGCGGGAGCCTACTGTCCTGGGCGGGCCGTTGACCGAGTCCGGAAGTCGACGGCGGGGGACCGGTGGGCTGAGGCGCAACATCAAAGCTGGAAAATTGACGGGGCTGGCGGACGTTTGTCAAGGGTTGAGAAAGGGCTGAACAAGGCAAAGCCCCATGTGGCGACTCCTCTTGTCATTGTTTGTATTCCCGACGGCTTGCTATTCCCGTTTGTTATCCCAGTTTGACATGGAACCAAGGTGTCGAAGGACTTGAGACAGACGGAAGAAAGCGCCCCGCTCTCAGTCTTGCCTTGCCGTGCCATCCATGGCACTCATGCCCGGTTCCTGTAATCTTCCCGGCCGGCCTTCTGAAACACAGCAACAGAGCCGCAGCTCGTGTTGTCGACAGCGCCGTTTCTTCTAGAAGGCTGGTTCGCTCTCTCTGAAACAAGCCACTTGTTCCACGTCATGTCTCTCTGGCCATGACACGTGAGAGAGTTTGGATCAGAGCATGAGACAGACAGGTGAGACTCGAGTCACTCGACGGAGACAGTGTCTGCAAGACTCGAGTCACTCGACGGAGACAGTGTCTGCAAACACAAACAAGACAGAAACAGGCGTCTTTGTTGTTTGAGAAAACCAGACGTGGACAGCCAGACACAAACACCACCCAACGCTCGGATGCGTCCTTCCCTTCGCATCCATCCGTTTCCCAGTTTGCGGCAGCATCAATTGGTTGTCTTACGGGGTCTCACGAGCGGGGGTTCCGGCACGCGGCATTGTTGCATGCTTGGCTCGAGGACTCGAGTGGTTGGACCACTCAATTCAGGCGAAGGGGAACGCGGCGAGGCAAAAAAAAAAAACATCGCAATTGGCGCGACCAGTTCCATTCTCTGGGGGAGCGCATGGTTTCTTCAATCCGTTAGTTATGGAAACGACTTTGTTGGGTTGCGACGGTGGGCAATCGTCACAAGGCTTTGCGATACCAGGTAGCGTCTCAATGGTGCTTTCGAGAGCTGAATATTGTGTACTTGACCTTGGAACCAAAGCTGGTGTCCAAGATTGTTCATGTATTGACAAATGGGCTCCCAGGTAGGGTATGTTACTCTGATGCCCACCTCCCCCCCGAAGGCCATCCAGCAAACGCGCAAGTAGTAGTACTTGAAATGCCTCCCCAGAGACCCAGGGAGGTGTCCGTGTTTCCGGGTCCTGTTCCTCCGGCCCTGTTCTAATGTGACCATGACCCACGCTGTTTGCAACAGCTTCCATTCCCAGTCGCAGCAAAAGAGCCAATCCAACGATTGAATGCCGTCGTCATTAAAAGCCAAAATATAACCAAACCGCTCCATGATTCTCAAAGAAAAAGAAGAAGAAAAAAGGAAGTAGTAGCCAACGCCAAGTAATGGTAGTAGACAAAGCGCAGGTCTTCCCTTGCGCGGATGTGTCCATGATAGATGAATGCCGCGCCAGAACAAAGGAAATGTAAGTATGACAAGATGGAGCTGAAATGCACCCCTCAGAACGCCGAATCCTGGTTTATCAGGTCGCAGGCCTCAGCAAGCCGCCACCGAGTTCTTGCTGCTCCGTAGCGACCACCGGTTCTTCTTGGGCTTCGGGCCCGCGGAGGGGGGACCTTGGAGAGCTTGCCCGACTTCTGCGCGGGCGATGGGGATATAGGGAGGACGATCTCCTTTGGTGATGGGAGGGCGGATTCGTCAAAATTCGTCGGAAGAGCAGTTGCCTTCGCGGTCGGTCGCTTCCTTTCGTCTCGCTCCCGGGTCGGCTGCTTCGAAATCGGCGAAACGGGCTCAATCGTGACAGTCGAGTCGGATTTGATGGTTTCCAGCTCCGTGAACCTTGTGACACGCGGCCTTCGACCCCTCTTCGTAGGGGAATCGGCGACGACCACTGGGGCAGTGGTCGGAGTGGTGACCTCCTCCTCTTCTGATGACTCTGTGAGGACAACTTCTGCCTGCAGAGGCGCCTTCGTCTCCTTCACCTTCAGCACCGTAGGGGTCGCAACTGATGGAGCATATTTGGCGGCCGAAAGCGATGTGGTGGACCCGACAGGAACCATGGTGATGGAGCTGGCGCTTGATGAGGCCGACGAGAACACCTCAGGCGTGGTAATGGCGGCGCCAAACTGCATTGGTGGGATCGCCGGGACAGGAGGGATGCCTGGGGCCAGTGAGCTGGTTCGTGGCCCGCGCGAGCTTCGCGACGATGCCGCCAACTGGTTCGGGTCCGAAATTCTGCGGGAACGGCCGGGGGCCAGCCGATGAATATGCTCGACCTCGCGGCTCTGCCTGACGGGGCTGGCGGATGGGGGGATGGAAACACTGTGCCTGGTTACGGGCTTCATCTCCAGGTCGTCCTGAGAACTGTTCGAGTTGCTTGAGCTCTCGGCGGGTGAGGGCATGGCATCTCCTGTGCTGAGGGGATACCCGGGCGGAAGTGGTATCCTGCCGGTTGACACCTTGCTCGACGATCGGCTGGTTCGTGATGAGTCGAGGATCCTCTCGACCTCCTTCCCCTTCAGGGAGATGGCGGCTGAGTCGATCGGGCTGTAGCTCATCTCTCTCCCGGTGGGTGTCCAGCCTGGCGGCATGCTGCTGCTGTAGCTGTAGGCTCGTGGCATCTGGACAATGGGGCTCGCGTAGGCGGCTGGGTATGAAACATTTGAGAGGGCGCTTTGAATCCGTGGAAGGGCCATGTGGACCGGCGTCATGGTGCCGCTCATGCCCATCCCGCTCGCCGTCATGGCACTGCGCCTCCTATTCTGCTCAACGATCCGTACCCTGTCGTTCTCCCTCCACCCTGCTGGACCGCCAGACAGCGCATCAATGGCGGCATGCTTTGGCACATGCCTGTAAGGGGCCTTCTCTGCCTCCTTCTTTTCCTTCTCAGCCCGCTCTGCGCGGTGCTCCTTGGCGGCACGGCGGCCCCGCTTGATCATCGAGAAGACCGACATGGTTAGTGTTGATGTGCCCGGTGCCCCGGGGACTGAAGGTGGGTAGGTAGGGGTTGGGTTGGCCGAAATCCGCTCGGTGGCGGGACCGAGTGTGGTTGTCGTCGATGTCGTACACTTAAGTCGGCTACCGGTTGAGTCGGTGGGCGCCTGACCGGGGCCTGACCGGGACGCTGGTGCGTGTCTCAGAGCACGTATGTATATTAAATCGACCTGGGGCGCACAAATGCGGGAGATGTAACGAGTGGCGTGATTTGGCTGCAAAGGGTGATGACGGCCAGGGTCGAGCTGGCGATAGACCAGCTGAAGAGCGGCAGGCGATTGCTAGTCGAAGCTCAGCCGGGAACCGAAAAGCCTTATTCTGATCAGATGGCGTGGTATTTATGGGCGAGTCTGGCAATCACCCGTTTGTCCGAGTCCACGGAGACGACCAAATCTGACTGCCAACAGCCAAAGGAGTGGTCGAAAGAGGGATGGTGCCCGTGAGGGAGAGAGACAAAGACCCCTCGTCCCAATAAGTGATCGAGATCCTGCTGGGCACACCACAACCTGGAATTCCAAAACCAAGAAGACGAAGAGGGAGATTTGGTCAGGGTAACTTGGAGAGTAAAAGTCCAGCGAGAAGCAGGTGCTGCCTCTCCGAGGATGGCTGCGGCGGCAGCGTCAGCATTTTTAAGACTCAGGCATTGGATTCGGTTCAAGGGTGGCAGAAACGAGAATCCACTAGACCAATGCAGCTTTCAGCCCGCAACTGTCGCGATGCACTGCTGGGACGCTGCCACCTGCGGCAAGGAGCAGGGGCCAGAGGCAGCCACGCGGGGGGTCGCCAATGCCACACACCCTTGTCTCTGTGGTCTCTCTGCCTGCCCTGTCTGCCCTGGTGAGAGTGGGACAAGAGAAACTGAGGCCCTGTCATCCAGGACAAGCCGTGGACGGCACCGTCAGCAGAATGAGCAGCGGGGTCCTCCGTACCAAGAACCTGGACTGCACCTCAACCACCCAACACACACCCGGTGAGGCAGGTGCTTCGATGGAGGATCGCGAATGGCTCCCATCGCTCGCCAAAATGACCCCCAACCGCCTGGAAGGACACACAGCGCCCGGCTGTAAGAAATAACGACAAGGCCGAAGCCAACGCCGAGCCCGCTGCGACGCAATCGCCGCGATGATGCCGTCGGAGCCGTGGGCCTGTGGCCTGTCTGTCTCATCGAAGATAACTTGGAACATCGAGAACACCCTTGGGCTGTCCACTACATGCCTTGCTTGGAGCCAGCACAGAGCAACAGCCAGTGGAGACGGAGAGGCGGGTCCTCGTATTGCTCGAGGTACCCGGTACTCCTGGCGCCCGCCGACACGATAACGCGCCTTACCGCCAGCTAGGCTGGTAGAAGACGCAAGCAAACTTGGCAATCCCGCCAGCTGGGACGGCCGTGTCAGCCGCAGACCGGGAGCCGATGCGCGGGAGTCGATAGTCCGGGCGTCTGGGCCACGCCGCGAATCAAGCCATGGACTGACAGAGAAACAAACACCACGACAGCGTTCACGAGACAGACGGACGGAGGGGCTCTCCTTGGCAGATCACACCAAAACCTCCCAGGCCGAAAGCCCAGCCCAGCCGCACCACTTGGCAGGGACAAGGGCCAAGGACCGTGCCGCGGCCAGCAGCGAGTGGGTGGGGACATGAAAGATCACCACCGGGCCAGCCGTTTTCCGGACGCCTCCCGAAAAACAGCTGTGCGGGCTGTGGTGCCTGACGGTCCCGCGGCGGGCTTTGACCACGCCTGAGAACACGACACGACGGTTTGCGCAAACGACAACTCAAACTGAGACATTGGGAGCCGATTTTCAAAGCTGAACGAACGATTGCGGATAACCGCTTGCATCCCGCTTTTACGACATGCACCCGTCTCCAGTCTCCCCGGCATAGGCAAAACGGTGCTTGACGACGGCATTACTTGCTGCCCAAGATCCAGAAATCCTTCCACTGTCACCGCTGTCCAGATCCGGGCGGTCACTGCTTGTTCTGGACAACCAAGAAAGCCCTATCGCCGCCAATCTCCCCTGTCAAATCCAATAGCGCCCCCGTCTGACATGGCTCCTCTCGGTGCCGGGGATAGCGGGAAGTGATGAATCTCGCGTGGCCGCTAAGCTGGATCCAGGCTTTGGGCTCGCCGCTACTATCGAGGGGGAAAGGGCCAAAGAACCCCACTCCAACAACCAACGGCCTGACAAAAACTCCGTTGGATCTGGATGACAACCCTTCTATGATCGCGAATTTCTGGTCACCGGCAAGCCATTGACTTACCACTGCTGTGTGTCTGTCGTTTCCCAGACCCGCCTTTGCCGCATCCCCGGGTAGCAAGTCGGATACGTGCATTACCGTGCCCGGGTTAAAAAAAGAAGCCCCCAAAGTCGAGAAGCAACTTTTGCGCCGATCAATGAGGCTCTTGGCCCTTGGGACCCCTGTCGCAAAAGTTGTTCAGTCGAAATCAAGTGGACCCGCTGATAGGGATCCTCGGCGGGATCAACAGGGCTGAGAAACCAGAGCCAACCTTGAACAAACGGCAGGACCTCTCCGTCAGCCACATCACATCCTCGAGGCGGAAATATCTTATCTCGACAACCGATTTTGGCGTGCCAATGGACCGGGACGCTATGGGCGCCGGTCTGGGCGAGCCGAGATGTTTATCGATGGCGAAATTTGCCCATCACGCCAGAAATGACGATGGAGAGCCAATCTTGGCCATCTCCGTCAGCCGCACTCTCCATGGAGAAGCATCTGATGGGCACAAAGATGGGCCGGTGATCTGGATTCTGGCTTCACCCGGATGACTGGAGATCGACGCCGGCAAATAATGATGTTGGCAAGTTACACTTCCGTAAATATTGACGCCGGGAACTTTCATCGTGAGTCGATCTTGACCATTCGTCAACCCAACCTGGCGGTCTGTAATATCAACCCAACCAACTTTGACCGCCATCTCATCCACCACCAACCCCCCCCTTGCCACCTCACAACCCAGGAAACTGGGAACCGCCACTGCAACCGACGACAACGTGCTCGGATGTTCCCGACCTCCGATCAACCAAACCCCCACTTCCACACATCTCCATGCTCCGTCCCCAGCCGCCCACTTATGTGTGTAGACACAGTCAGCCACAACAAAGCCGGGCCGGTCAGCACCACACCCCCTCATACACAATATGCATTGATAGCATCAATGGCAAGCAATACGTGGGGGTCAAATCAAGCGTGGCATGGCACTCATCATACCATTATCCCCGAGCATGTACATATGTACATACATACATACATCCATCCATCCATGCATACAGAAATATTGCCGGCAATGCAACCAAGCGACATGACACTATGGGCTCATGGCTGACGCCTCAATCGTCTTTCGGGGAGCGGGCTGCATGCAGGACTGCAGCTGAACAACCGTTACTCTTGTGCTGTGCTATGCTGTGCTGAACCGGCATGGGGTCGGGTACCTGGCGGGAGGTATAAATTCCCCGAGGGCGGCCGATCTTGATTCATTTTGGCTGGCTGGCTAGCTGGCTAGTTGGTCTTAGTGGTGGGTTGGGTGGGTTCTTTCTGCTTCTGTTTCTGTTTCTGACTAACGCGAGAAAGCGCTTGTGCTCGGGATGAGACAAGACTTAAGTACGACCTGAGGCTCGTCATAGGCAGTTTGGAAGAGGTGAGTGGTTAAAATGATATGTTGGGCGCTTGAGAAGGGGGAGTGCGTTTGTGAGTGGGGTTCTGTCCAGCTTTGGGATTTAATGGTAGGTTAGAGGATCGCGAGAAAATGTCTCATGGAGGAGGATCTCATGAGAGAGGAGATGGGCAAGGTAAGGTAGTGTGCCTGAGTACATGAGTTACGTTAGGGCCGATGTTGGGAAATCTAACTTGAGTCAATGCTGAATGCCAGTGGTACGGATGCGGTTTTGTCAAAAACATCCGAATGGCATCAACTCTATGAACGTCCTCGGCGTGTGGATGTTGGTGATGGGACTAGCCACAAATCCTGCGGCTATTTCTTAAGGCGGAGTGACTTGATAGGTATCGAGCATCGAAATCAAACACCTGAAGATGTCTCACGGGAGAAAATGTCAGATTTGGGACTTTGGACAAATCTATGGCGGAGGGAATTGGGTTGGTCGGCGTCAAAGTCGGAGCCGTGGGGTTCCATGATGAACGGCCGAGGCTGGAAATGGTGGCAGGTCCACAGCTCGGAGCCGGCAGTCAGGTCCCGGGTCGGGCCGTGAGGAGCGGAGCCGGAGGGGGCAAATTCCAAAGCAATGAGCAGCAGTTCTCGAAACAACCTGGAAGAGGAGCGTGGAAGACGAGAAACTTCGAAAAGAGTTCGGCGGCTGATGATGGTGGGGAGACGAACTGTGCGGGGTGGCGTTGTGTGGACAAGAGCAGACAAACAGGGGCCAGTGACATCAGAGCGCGCCTATTTTTGGCCTAGCGCCTGAAAAAGCCGGGGCGATGGCTGGCCGCTAGCCTCCTTTTGGACGCGCCGCGACCCTGCCGAACACGCAGGGCTCTCTCTCCGCCGCTTCTCCCCATCGCAACCTTGCGCAACCTGCAGCAGCAGCAGCCCAAGAAATTCCCATCGCGCCATCCACCGCCCGACGACCGCCGTCCGCGACCCTGGTGATTTGGCGCCGCCGTGTTCTCGACGCGCCAGACCGCCGACTTTACGGAAAATCATTTGTTTTGGTCGGATGCGCAATTGCCAGCGACGCTCTCTTTGCTGCCTTCGCCTTGCTTGGGCTGGATGCCTTGAGCCCTTGACGTCCACTTATCTGCCGCCCACCCTGTCGCGCCTCCCGAAACCTGACCCCCTTATCCCGACAACATCGGATTTTTTCTCCTTGCGACGTCACACACAGTCAACAAGCTCACCTCCGACCGCGGCAGCCGACCCCACTTCTCATCGCATCACTGTTCACCTCGGCTCAGCTCTTATCAGCGCGCCGCTCTCCGCCCTTCGAGACGCGCTTCGCTCTGCGGACGCGCACCCGCCCGAGACAGTGGCGGCTCTTGCTCTCCTCACCCCGGCCGACCCCGACCTGTCGCTTTCGCCTCACCAGCTCGCCGCCGCCGCTCCCCCGCCGCCGCTGCCTGCCGACACCAGCGTCGTCCCGGAGACGGCGCTCGACCCGGTGATGATGGCGCAGCTGCCACAGCTCGTGCCTGTGCCTCATCTGACGGCGGACCAGAGGCGCGTTAAGGTCTACGAGCTCCGTCACAATGACTGGTTCGACCGTGGCACCGGCCACTGCTATGCCTGCTATGTTCCGGTACGTCGCGCGACTTGATCCAGTTCGGCGAAGCCCGCGCGTTGACCGTTGCTCCTTGCTTACCGCTGTGTCTTCATCATCAGACCGAAGAAGGCCAACTACCCAAGGAGCCCCGCGTGATCGTCGAGTCCGAAGACCAGCCAAACCGACGGCTTCTCGACACCAGAATCGTTAAGGACGATGGCTTCCAGAAACAACAAGGCATGTGCTGTCCTACTACTGCTGCCATCTGCCCCGTTGTCTAACCAGCTTGACAGAAACACTCATTGTGTGGACCGACAATGGCCTTGATATGGCCCTCAGTTTCCAGGAAGCCGTTGGTTGCGCCGCTATTTGGTTTGTTGGCCAAGCCACTACATAAATCATCGGGTTGCAATTCTGACCTCTTACGTGCAGGAAGTTCATTGACCAAATCCAACAAATCTACCAAAATGGAGGCCTTCCCCCGGACGACAGCCTTTCAGACGACATGACTATGGATATGACCCCCGCGATACAGCTCCCGCCCGCCGACCTGGGGTCGCTCGACCAGCTGGATATGGCCATTCGAAACCTGTCTCAATCGCCCGCCGGCCGCGATGTCCTTGCCAAGACTATCATGAGCGAGAACTACATCAGCAAGCTGATTCCCTTGGTGGAGATATGCGAGGACATGGAGAACCTGTCGGATCTCCATCGGTTATGCAACATCATGAAGACGATCCTTCTGCTCAACGACACCGCGATTATCGAGCATGCCGTCTCTGACGAGTGCGTCTTTGGAGTTGTCGGCGCCCTGGAATACGATCCCGATTTCCCGAGTCACAAGGCAAACCATCGCCAGTGGCTGAACAATCAGGGTCGATATAAGGAGGTGGTTAGGATCCAGGACGAGCAGGTCCGACGCAAGATTCACATGACGTACCGGTTACAGTACCTCAAGGACGTTGTCCTGGCCAGGATCTTGGACGACCCGACCTTCTCGGTTCTCAACTCACTCATCTTCTTCAACCAAGTCGATATCGTCCAGCACTTGCATTCCACCCCTGGATTTATGAAGGATCTGTTTGCCATCTTTGGGGACCCGAACGAACAACCGCTGCGGAAGAAGGAGGCGGTTCTCTTCATCCAGCAGTGCTGCGCCATCGCGAAGAATCTGCAGCCTCCCGCACGCCACGGCCTATACGTCCATTTTCTCAAACAGGGCCTCCTGCTCGTCATCAACTTCGGGATGCGCCACATGGACGTCGCGGTGAGGGTGGGTGCTACGGACATCCTGGTCTCTATGATCGACCATGACCCTACGCTGGTCCGGCAGACCATCTACGACCAGATCCATAGGGGTAACCCGCCGCTAACAGACACACTGATCGACCTCCTCCTTGTCGAGGTTGATCTTGGGGTGAGGTCGCAAATTTCGGAGGCGCTTAAGGTTCTCCTCGACCCATGCCCACCTCCCATGCAGCAGCAGGAAGCTCGTGGGGAGGCGCCCGCGGGCCAGCCGAGACTTCGGGCACACCCAGGCATCGATCCGCAGCAGGAAATGTTTTTAGCTCACTTCTACGAACGCTCGGCTGGCAGGCTATTTAGACCCCTCCTCGCACTGGAGAAACGGGCTGAGATGAAGTTCAGCCCCCTCGAGGACGGCGTGTTCAGCTATCTGAACGATATCCTCTGCTTTTACATCCAACGGCACCACCACCGCTGCAAGTTCTTCATCCTCAACCACAACATCGTGTTGCGGTTTTCTCAGCTTCTCGCTTGCAAAGAGAAGCATTTGCAGCTGGGTAAATACCTGTGCCAGCATCCTTTTCCTGTACCGTTTGGCTGACATTGCTGTGCAGTTGGGATACGCTTCTTCCGACATCTCGTGGCGTTCCAGGATGAGTTCTACATTAAGCAGATGTGCGATAAGCAGGTCCTTGGTCCTGTGCTCGACGTGCTGCTCCAGACCCTACCGCGTGACAACCTGCTCTGCTCCGCCTGCCTTGAACTCTTCATGCTCATCAATAAGCAAAATATCAAGGAGCTGATTAAGCAGATCGTGGAGAACTACCGGGAGAAGGTCATGGCACTCACCTACATGGACACTTTCCACGAAATTCTCACCCGCTATGACCAGACCCAAGGCTTCACGGCGAGCATTGAGACCTTCTTTGACTCGGAGGACGAGCAGGGCAGGGCACGGCCGATTAACCCCACGGGTGCCGGCCGCGTGGATGCCGGCGGCGCCATGATGGAGCACATTGCTATTGACCAGGCGCAGGAGGATTACTGGAACACGTCAGACGACGAGGAGGAAGAAATTTACAGCACCCAGCAGGCCTTTCAGGAGGCCATCATGGCCAAATTCGGCGGCTCCAAGACGGACAGCAGCGCCAGCCAGCCTGCTGCCGCAGCAAAACCGCTCGTGGAATACAACTCGGACGAAGACTCCGCCGAAGACGAGGCCAACATCACATCGACCGAAAACTCCGCCATTGTCCCAACAATGTACATCGACCCACGCACCACCACCGGCGACACCCCTACCACCCCTAACCAAAAACAACCCGCAACCAAAGAGTCCCACCCGCCTGAACCACACCCACACCCGTACCAACAACCCCAGCAACGTCCGCCGCCGCCGCAGCCGCAGCAGCAGCCGCCACCTCCCGCCCGAGCGTCTCTCCGAGAAGCGCCGCCGCGAGGAGGACGAGGAGGACGACGACGTGCTAGATAAGCTGACACAGCATAAGAGGCGCAACAGCAGCAGCGCGGCGTCGAATGCGGCGCAGGGGGAATGTGTCGACTGCGATACTGAGGAAGAAGAGGAGTTTTAATACAGGTGGTGGGCATGGCGCAGGGGCAGGTGGTGGTGTTGGTGCGAGTGGGGGTGGCGGGCCTGGCGGAGGAGCCGGGGAGGTGGTGGTGGCGGTGGCCATGGGGGTCAAAAGATTGCGATCAGCATTTCGAATGCACTGAAGAAGGGGTGGGGCTGTGAAGATGGGGATGGGGTGGGAAGGATGCGGGGAGGGGAGTGATGGAGGCGGTTTGCGTAGGGTTCGTGCTGGCTTTTTACATGATGGATAATGTCCCATATTCACTTGACTGGTGGTTCCAGCTTTACAGGCCGGCGTTGTTGGGGGTCTTTGGTTTTGGCTTTTTGGGTTCTTCTCTCAACGGTATGGGTGGACGGACGGTTACCTCGGTCGGGGGACGGCGGCGGCTGGTTATCTCACACACTCCCTCACCTCTCCTTTTTTTTTCCCCTGGGGCCTTCCCTTCATACTCCTCCGCGTTGAGTCGCTTGTTCTGCCCATGGTCACCCGCCGCGCGAGGTTTAGCCACATGCTTTCGTTGGCTGGTGAGTGGAGACGGTCAAGTTCATGACCGCCGTGTTTGTTGAGTATATTTGGTTAAGGGGGATGAGAATACCCGTATACGTCGGCGACTTCAAGCTGGCGGCTCTGTATGTCTAGCACAGCGTCTTGCATGACATCAAAAATATATCCAGATTTAACGGTACAATAAGATCATTTTTTTTTTGTTTCAATTTGAACGATTTGTGATTTTGAATCTACTTTTTCTCTATCCCAAAATACCTCTTCCCCCACCTTTCCCTTTACCCCCCACATCAAGCCTTCCTAAACTGCCTCTCCCACATCTCAAACCCCCTCAACATCTCCGCCGTAATCTGCCTCTTCTGCACTTTGATCGCGCTCTCCAAATCCCCCATCATAATCCCGGGCTCCCAACCCCCCACAAACCTGTCATACGCCGCGACACCCGCAGCAGCACAAATCCCCTTGATCTCGGCGCCCGAGTAACCCTCCGTCTCCGCTGCCAGCCGGTCCACGTCCACCTCGGGGTGCATCCGCCTCTTGGCCGCGACCTTGGCGAAGATGGCGCGCCGCGCCGCCTCGTCCGGCGGGCTGACGTAGATCAGCTCGTCAAAGCGCCCGGGGCGGAGGAGCGCTGGGTCGAGGGCCTGTGGTCGGTTGGTCGCGGCGAGGACGACGACCCCGTGCAGCGCTTCAAAGCCGTCCATTTCGTTGAGGAGGGTTGTGAGCACGTTGATCCCGCCGTGGCCTCCGCCGGAGGATGAAGAGGCGGAGGAGGAGCCGTGGCCGAACCCGCTCCGCTGCCCCGCGATGCTGTCGATCTCGTCGAAGAAGATCATGCTCGGGCTGACCTCGCGCGCGCGCTGGAACAGCCGGCGCACGGCCCGCTCCGACTCGCCCACGTACATGTTGAGCAGCTCGGCGCCCTTGACGGCGAAGAAGTTGAGCCCGGATTCGGTGGCCATTGCTTGTGCGGCCATGGTCTTGGAGCAGCCAGGGGGGCCGTAGAGGAGGAAGCCCTTGGGTGGGCGGTCGAAGTATTGGGAGAGAACCTCCGGGGGCTCGACGGAGAGGCGCACGGCGCGCCGGAGGGAGAGCTTGACGGGTTCTTGCCCGCCGATGTCGTCCCAGCGGATGGGGGGTGGTTTGAGGTTGATGTCGTGCATGGCGGAGGGGCGGACGAGGCGCAAGGCTTCGTGGTAGTCGGCTGGTTGGAAGTAGGTGGGAGGAAGGGCGGGGAGGATGGGGTAGAGGTGGAGTTGGGGTCGTCTTCGGGAGGGGCGAGGGGAGGCGATGGTCAGATTCGGGGGTGGAGGACTCGCGGTGGCGGATGCAGCCGATTAGACGGGCCTCGTCGACTAGGCGGCGGAGGTCTTTGCCGTTGTAGGCGTGTGTGCGCTCGCTCAGGTGGCGGAGGAGGTCCTCGTCCTGGTTGGGGGCGACGCAGAGGTCGAAGGAGGCGAGGACCTCCTTTCGGCCTTCGACGTCGGGTAAGGGGAGGTAGATTTCGCTGGTGAGACGGCCGGGTTCTTTCAGGTCCTCGGGCACGTCGGCGGTATAGTCGAGGCAGCTGGCAACAATCACCATTTTGGGGATCTCTTCCTTGGCCTCTGCGTCCGCTGCGAGGGTGTCGAGGATCTCGCAGAGGGCCAGGATGACGGCGGCGCGGTTACTACGGTCCTTGTCAATCAGGCGTTCGAGCTGGTCGATGAGGACGATGCTTGGCTGCTGGAGTCTCGCTTTTTGGAAGACTTCTTGAATTTCAGAAAGCTTGTCCTTGTATTGAATGCGGAAAACTGTCCCCCATCCTGTGCGAGCGATGTTGTTGAGGAGCATCGTCTTGCCTGTGCCGTGTCCGCCGTGGATGACGATGCCAGGGTAAGACGGCTTTTTTTTAAATGGGACATCTGTGTCGAAGCAGCCCAAAACATGATTGAGCCTGTTGATTTGCGTGTCCAGACCCCTGATGCCAGTAACCTCGAGTTTCTGCGATGATGGCCGTTCCGTCTTGGTGCTGATGGAGGATGGAGTGGCAACCCGAAGCGTCGTTTTCCGATCTACGTATCGGGCATTTCCCGTGGTCCTCCCGTTCACAGATGCGACGACAAAGGACCTCTCGGGGCCCCTGACGAAGAGGTTCTTGAAAAGCAAACCGGCATAGACGTGTTCCACCAGGGAGAGACGGCCTGCGAGGAAAACCTCCCACCCGGGAATGTCTTCAGGGGCAAGCGGATCAAGGGCCGCGCCGTCTTGGCCCGGAACCTGCACCATGACTATCTCCTCAGCGTCGGGTAGCGAGCCCCCCAACGCTGTGATGCGGACCTGCTCGCCTAGCTTGTAGCTGCCGGCTTCGCGGAAGGCGTCGTACATCTGGGTCACAGTCTTGTCCAGCTTCTCCGGGGCCTTCCAGAGCGTGGCTTCGCGGCGGACTGGCGGCTCATCAAGGGAGGCCGACACCCTTTCGACACAGACGACCCTACCGCCATCCTTGGTGCCGGTGAGCTCGATGAGGGCCTCCTCGTTGACATAGACGCGCGAGGGCTGGCGTTTCTGCAATCTCCTGTCGGCGTCGGTGTTGACGTGCAACTTGCGGATGCGAAAATCGAGTGCTTTCATGGTGCTTCCGGTTTGGGGAGGTGTGATGTCTGGCGTGGTGTTTCTCCACCGACCCCTGCCTAGGTACCGTAAGAAACGGGGGTTGTGGACCGTAATGAGAGTACAGGGCTGACGATGTATTTTCCAGGCATCGAAAGAAGACGGTAGCCAGTCTGTTGCGTTTTCCGGCGGATGGCAGCGCCTTTGTCTCACAAGCTCTTCCAACGATGGTGTATTGCGTCCTAGTCGCAACAAAAAAGTGGTTGTGAAAATGTATAACACCTGAGCATGTTGATCTCTCCAGTGAGAGTCTTTTTCCCAATTTTAGTGCTCCACTTTATTCTGACCTTGGCCAACCGGACTTTGAACCTGAACCAAAGGTGTGGGGCGGTTCGTCTTTGCTTTGAAAGACCCACATCATGCTTGGCAAATTAATTCTCACTAACATCTCATCTCACCGAGTTCCATCCACACCCAAACTGTGTAAGAGAGTCGTGTCAGACAAAAGAGAACACTCTTCACTCACCCACCCTGGGCAATTGACAGATGATTTTGAGGCAGTTAAGATGGCGAACCCTGCCAGCAGCACATATGCGGTGTTGTGAAGCGTTTCCGTCGTCTTCCCCGTTTTCATTCTCATTTTCATTCTCATGCCCTTCGTCTGCGCGGTCTACGTCTTCGTCTTCGTCTTCGTCTCGGCCCCCATCAAAATCCTCCTCTAAACCCTCATCATTACGCAAATCACCGTCATCTGCCACCCCCTTCCCTCTACGACAAACTTTTCCCGGGTCAGCCTCCCACGCCCAAACCCACCACAACACCACGGACTCCCTCAAAACCTCCGTCACATACTCCGCCCCCGAGTGAGCCCTTCCTTCGCCCCGCCCCCGACCAACCCGACAGTCTTGCTGGCCAAAGACTCCCCTTGCTGCCTGATGACGAGCTCAGGGCATGGCTCGACCAACCCAAAACCCCCCAGTCCGAAGAACCAAAACCTGATACGCCCGCGCCTGAGGTTACCCCCGAACCGACCGTGCTGATCATCAACGCGGCATCGCGCTCGCTTGTTGAGTCTGACTTCCTCCGTCTCATACCCAAAGGCCGGCATGTCGGACGCTGGGCCGGCGACTTCACCAAAGGTTAGACCCTCTCTGCTCTCCCCACCGCGCCCCGCTAACCCCCGGACACCGCAGTCGTCCAGCACGTCAACATGAGCACAAAGGAACCTCGGGGCCAATACTTTCTCTTCTTCAACTCCCGTGAGGCCGCGGAAGCCTACAAGAAGACGATGATCCATATGCTGCACTGCGCCCGGCGCGTCTTGCAGTCTTCGCCCCTCCAGTGGGAAACCGGTCTCGACACCGAGCTTTTGGGCGGCCCCGCCTCCGATGACGACGCCCGGGAGGCTCGCCGCTTCTCGCTGTACGCGCCCTTCCAGCGCGCCGATTTCACCATTATGTCCGTGGAGGACCTTTGGAAGGCCACCAGACAGGGTCACGGGATAGACCCGGCTACTCCCTTCCACCCAGATGAGCAGGAGTCCCGCCCTCCGCTACAAAACGACGCTGTGCCAAACATGCTAGTACTCCACCTCCGAGACGACCCCAAGGCAGATGCGAGCCGCCAGGTGGTCGTGCGTCTGGTCGGCAGCAGGATCTGTCTGGACGATATGGAGAGGGCGATTGAGCAGGACGGCGCCGAGCGGAATCTTGCGTGGGGAGCTGGACGAGAGCTTTGATGGCTACGGGGAATTGAGGGACAACTCGGTTTATGCGCTCCAAGCGGGCGCCGGGCCCATTAGCTGGGGCGAGGACGACCTGGCCCCACGGGAGGATATGTGGGGATATTCCCGCTTCGTCGTGAGGTTTGTCTCGGCGAAGGAAGCGCGCCGCTTTGCGCAGCAGTGGCACGGGAGGACCATGGTAGACGACCGGACTCAGAGAAACGTGGTTGTCCAGGCGACGGCGCTGTGGTGAGCATGAACAAGATACCACTGTAGAATATGTATGTACCTGGAGAATACCGAGACCAGGATGAGAAGGTAACCATTCTATTTGGGTCACGATAAGGATATTCGACGATGAGGATCGTTTCAATTGCGCTCAACCGAAGAACTATATCAATCCGTATCCCTAAGTCTGTATCTTGAGCAGAAACAGACAGGTATCGCACGACCGCCATCAAGGCTGTCTCTTCGCACAAGCCAAGAAACTCCCGCTCGGACTCAAACCCAACAAAAAAAAGCGACAGCCGTCCAGACGGCCTCATTGCACTCAGCATTATTACTATCACTCCACCCCATTCCACACCGCCCTCTCACTCCTGTTATACTTATGCCCCCTCTCTGCCCCCATCAAAGGCATCACCTTCCTCCCACAATCCCCAACGCAACCGCCTCATCCTCCTCCTCCCAATCATCGCGGAAGATCCTCCCCTGACACCACCACCCGCACTCCCGCCCACGGTAATCCCATTGACAGTCACACTCCTCCCCTCACTGCCCCGCTCCCTCCTCCCGCCTTCCCACCTACCCCTTTCCCCCCCACCCCACTACCACCACCACCACCACCAGTAATCCCTAGCCCAACACCACCACCACCACCACCACCACCGCCACCACCAACACTACCCTTCCCTGCCCCACCCTTACCACTCTGCTTGTTCGCAGCAGCAAACCGTTGCCGCAGCAACATCATCTGCTGCTCCTCGACACATTGATTTGTCTCGCAATCGAGGATTCGACGGCCGCTTTCAGGGCGGCGTCGGCCTCGTTGATTGAGACGCGGGGCGGCTTGGGGAAGGCGAAGTTTAGTGGGGAGGTTGGGGCCGGAATGGGGGTGGGGGTTTGATGATTTTTTAATAGTGAGGGGTTTGATGATGTTGGTGGTGGTGGTGGTGGTGGTAAGGGGTTTGATACCCCTGTTGTTGGTAGTTGTGGCGGTAGATGGGAGGTTGCGTCTGAAGAGGCTGAGGAGGAGGGAGATGAGGAGGCAGTTGATGTTGAGGAGGGAGGGGAGGTGGAGGGGAGGTGGAGGACGGCGGTGGGATGATTTGCCATTGGGGGAGGGTATGGTGGGTTTCAGCGGGGAGATGATGTGGTTGGGAAGGGGAGAGAGCTTTTCCTCGTGGGAAGAGTAGAAGGACGAGGTGTCGCTTGTGGGTGAGTCGAGGATCAGGGCTGATTCGTTGGGGCTAAAATAGAGGCCGGTGCGTTTTATTGCTGGCGCTGTTATTGTTGTTGTTGGTATGTGTGGGTGGCAGCGGAGGGGGTGGTCCATCTGTATCGGCCGCTGCTCGCGTGGCTTCTCCGTCTTTGCTGGTTTCCCGGGCTTATTGTCTGTGGTTTGTGGCGACACCGTGACGGTGGCCTTGCTTTCCTTCCGCGGGGTGTCCTTCGGCCCATCAAATGTTGCCCTCAGTGGCGACGGGAGGTAGGCAGGCGATGTGTTCGACCGGGTGTGTGCGCGTCGAGGGACCAGGGAGGTTGTCGATGACATGGCTCCAGGGGTCAGCATGCGGGGCTGGCACGGCGGTGTTGGGAAGAGCGAGAATGTGGGTGACTTCATCGGCTGTGGCGAGGTTGCGCTGCGCTGCCTCTTCTTCCCTTCCTCCTCGCGCTCGATCCGGTCGCTGATAGTCTTCAGCCTCTGCAGCGTGGTAGCTTGCCTTCTTTCCAGCAACGATGGCTTCGTCTTGTTGGGACTCAACAAGCCGCTGAACATGACACTGTACCGCTCCATTCTGATGTCTGGAATGTCAATGTCAAGCAGGCCGTAACCGCTTGTGGGGAGAGATGGGGCCGGTTCTGCCACGCCTGGCTGGACATCCTCAAGCGGAACCGGTGGCTCTTGAACCGGCGGCCCCTGAACTGATGGCTTCTCGACTGGAGGTTTCTGGACTGGCAGCTCCTGAATTGATGGCTCCTGAATTGGTGGCTCCTGAATTGGTGGCTCCTGAATTGGTGGCTCCTGAATTGGTGGCTCCTGAATTAGTGGCTGCCAAACCAGCGGCTCCTGAACTGGCCCCTGGACCGGTGGCTTTTGAACAGGCGGTTCTTGAACCGGCCGCTCCTGAGCCGTAGACTCCGAGGTGTACGCCCTGATAATGATGGGCCTATGCTTTGGCGCCTTCCTCCCGGTGATGGTGTTACTCCTAGCCGGGGCGAAACTCTGGTTTGACGGCGCTGTCTTGATGGCGCCGTGATACTGTTCAGGGATTTCCGCGGCCTTTGGTTCTGAATGCTTCCTGCCTCCAAACAATCCAAATAGCCTTCTCCTCTGGGTCCTGGTCCTCCGGATTGGGGGCTCTGGTGAAGGTAATGGTGACGGAAAGGAGTTGGCTGGGTGTGAAAATTGTGTCCGAGGCTTCCGCAAAGTGGATGGTTGATAGGCGTGAGAGCCCTTTGAAAAAGGGACTGAGTCCTGGGATGGGCTTCCCAGCGCCATGCCAATCTGAAGTTCTCCGGATGCTGAAGAATGAGGCGAGAATATGTGTGCTGGTGGTGACCTTATCGGAGAAGGTGATAGCTTTGGCCTTCTGATTGGACTGGGCTCGGGTGTAAGCTGGCCCTTGATACCGGCGGATTGTGGTTGCAGACCCCCTTCTCTGGTCATCCCCATCAAGGCCAGGTCGTCCTTGGACCGTCTCTTGTCAAGCTTGGGTCTCAGACCAGAAGACTTGCTGGTTCCAGGCCCGGAAGATGTACTCGGTCTCGCCGTCATGGTGGCCGGGGATGTGGTGGCCGCAGTGCTGTTCTTGAACGGTGGAAGGAGACGAAGACGGCTGAGCTAAGGAGTCCTCCCTCCGAGAAACGTAACGGGGGAAACGCCATCATTTTGAGGCGGATCTCTGCTTCTCTGCCGTGGACGCAGGGCCAGATCTGATACACGACCTTGTCCTTGGTCAAGGGGGCCATTCTGGGCTCTTGCAAGGGTGTCGGCACCCACAACCACATCCGTCACGCCAGCTGGTCGAGCCCCTGTTCCCGTTCCTGGCGGGTTGTTGCGTCTAGCCGCTTTCATCGTGGCGGCCGTTTTAACGCCCGGCGGCTGCAACCATTCAGCGAGCTGCAAGGGGCTCTGCAGCCGTCCGTCCTGCAGAAGGGAGAGAAGGTTGATGGAATGGCCCTGGCCCTTGGAACGGTTCGAGATATTGTCTAATCACGGGCAAATCTCATCGGACAAATCGAAGACACGAGCCGCCCTCTCAGAGTAACGGACGCCACAAAACGCAAGAAAATAAAAATAAAATAACAAGCTAACTGTCCAGCAGCAGAGCCGCAGACCTCGAGGGCAATCGTGAATGGTCCTGAATGGAAGACGGCGGGATATTACCTCTTAAATCATACCTAGCCGCGGTAAACTGAGATCTGAAGTCTTGTTGTCATTTTGCAAAGACATCTTGGCTGTGGTGGACGTGTTCTCGAAGCATGACGGCGGTTATTTTGAGCGAGGTTGATCGTCAACAGGGGTCGGTCCTCCAACGAGGACAGGGAAACGCAGCAGACAAGCGAACGATATCCCGCCCCCTGCCCTGGAGCGAACGACGGAGGGGTGCAGCAACCCCTGGAGCGGATATCCCCGGCGTCTCAGACCTTCTGTCTTCCGTCGTTGCATTGCTGGTTCGATCGAGGACGGAGAGAGCGCCGCCAGTATGGAGGGGATGTGGTTGTCAATAGGCTCAATTATTTGTCATTTTCCAGATCGCTCCCATCTCTGAAAACGGAGGACGAGCGGTCGCAAAGTGAACTCGGCCGCCACGCCGATGATCGTTCCTCGCGGCTCCCTGATGAAACAACCCCACGTTCGCATGGGGCTCGCTCGATAAAGGCAGGCTTGCGAATGTAAATGTCGAAATGGCGCTGCTCCTCCCAGGGGCGTGCCATCACTGCCATGCGAGGAGACGGGACGTTCTGAAGGGCGAAATGCCAAGCGGTGAGATGCTCAAAGTGCCTATCAAGACGGTGCAAGGTTGCGATTGCGATGACTTGGCCACCCCACGGCACAAGTTGCGACGCTGCGAAATTGGAGGATCAGCATCTCAGAGGCTCGACAGATCCCACCAACACCGCCGAAAGGCACGTGCGGGAGACATGCCGAAGACGGGCCGGATCAGCTGAAGGCCAACAAGATTCGATGTGTTTCAACCACTTTGTCAAGGGCTGGCTCTCGTCTGAAGTCGGCCCTCCTCGAAGAGCTGCATATCGTCTGATGTTCCTGGCAGCAAGCTGTGGCCAACATCAGCCCCATCGTTGGTGCCGGGATACCCAGGGGCAAGTCGCCCTGCGTCTCGAAATAATTCAAGAAGGACCTGGAAGACGCGTCCTGCTGGACTCCCAGGAGAGAACCGCTGGAGTGGCTTCGGCTTTCAACGCAAGCAACAATCATAAGAGTTTGCAGAGGAAGAGAGAGCTGCGCTGGCAGTTTACCCGCCTGGACGGGTAAATCCGGGCCTCCTTGGGTCTTCGAGAACATGTCTGAGGAGCTTCAAAGACTGGTGGCGACACGGCAACTGATTTGCATGATCTGCTTCTGATTGTCTCGGGCTCGTGCCATCAGCATAAATGAAGCTGTCTGGGCGGTCTGGGAGAGCTGCCGAAAAGGCCAGCAGGGGCTGTTGCCAGATGGCAATGCCCCCCCCTCGAATGACGGGTAAAATCGTGACTCGATGATTTGTTGATCGCGGTGTGCTGTTCTCGTCGTTGAGTAAACAGACTGAATGTGGTTGTCCCGGTGCCGGCATGGAGCTGGTCTTGGGATTATCGTTTTTCTCTTTTTTTTCCCCTATTCTTTTTGTTGAGCCAAAATTGAACGAAGCTCAGCCTCATGAATCAAGACAGAATGACGGTGCCACAGATACGGATAAATGCCCGCAACCGAGCAACTGCCGGCCTGGAACCTGAGGCTCTGTGGGAGAACAAAACGACGCGGATGAGCAAAGACGAACCAGCGGTTGTGGCGGTCAGTTGGGTGGAGCAGATCTGCTGACATAATGCACTTGACCCCTCCTCTGCCGGGATGAAGGGAATCTGCCCAGGCTGGCGGGGTACTGGCAAGTCGAACCTGGAACCCAAAGCTGATCGCCCACTCTTCAACAAACACCGCCAACCAGACGCCCCGGGAATCGTCACTGCCCTACGCATACCTCCGTTCACGCCTAGCAACCTTGAATACCTTAGTCTCTTCATCTTCAACCAAGACACGGCGCCTATCATGTCCTGGCAAGGTACGCGCTGCTACCTCGCCGTTGAACCCCACCTCCGCTTAGGATCTGAGTTCGGGAGCTAACATGAGCTTGCCCGCAGCATATGTTGACTCGAGGTACGCCGTCGAGAGCGAGCCCTCTTCTTGACACCGTCGCTAACCCGTCCCGACAAAGCTTGGTGGGCTCCGGCCACATCGCCAAGGCCGCCATCGTCAGCGCCGCCGGCGACAGCACCTGGGCCATTTCGCCGAATTTCGAGGTAAGAAGGTTCCCTGGTCCCGCGTCGAACATCAGCCAAACCTCTCCTGGGAACACCGCCGGCTTCCATCAACACAAGGCACCGAAGCAAGCGCGGTCTAACGCTTCTCCCCATTCCAGGTCAAGCCCGATGAGCTGCGAACCATCGTCGCCGCCCTGAACGCGCGTGGCGACACCGACGCCGCGCCGGTATCCAAGGTCCTCGAGGAGGGCATTTACGTCAATGGCGAGCGCTACGTCATCACGAGAATCGAGGGCAACCACATCTACGCCCGCAAGGTACGGTCTTCTACCCCCTGAGGAGGGCAACAAGCTTGCTAAGACATACCACCACACATAGCTCAAGATGGGAGTCGTCATCGTCAAGACGAACCAGGCCATCCTCATCGGCCAGTACGGCGAGGACGTCCAAGCCGGCAACGCGACACAGACTGTCGAGGCCCTCGCCGACTATCTGGTGAGCTCTGGCTACTAAGCCAGCCATTCTTGCAGCTGGTGGTGAAGCGTGAAGGCGAGGTGGAGGGTGATTACTTGCTTGGGGGGTTTCTGGATGGATAGGCCGATGGTTTTGACATCGACAACACCGACTTTTTTCTTGAGGAACTGTGCGTGCAATAATAGAGACGAGATGAGGGAGGTTAGGGAGACGACCCGGTGCAGTCGATGACAGAACCGGAGGGACGCCCTGTTGTGAACGAGGAGATCTTGATTTTGATGCTGCGGGCTGTCTCGTGTAGGTAGCCAGCATGGCCCAGGCAGGGGCTGGGAGTTGCGAGACCCGCGTTTCTGCATATCCAACCTTCTTGAACCCCTCTCCTGACAGTGTCTGTGTGATCAGAAGCTTCGCGCTCAGCGCTATTCCGTCTATGTGTGGTTCCAGACTCTTTCCCATACACACCGTGTTTGTTTGAAAGTCGAACTCCTCATTACAACGTGGGTATTCCATCTTCAAACGCCGTCGTGATTGCTTTACGCAAAATCCCATGCTCTCCCTTTCCCAACCCTTCTTCCAGCGCCAAATGGTGTCGTTGCCTAGCGCCGGACCCGACCCAATATACATCCCTTGCGCCTTATTCCCCAGAGCACCAAATCCCATTATCATATCCCTCCTCTTTTCACCACCCTTCCCCAACCCTCTTATCCATTCCCCTTCAAACAGGCAACTCAGCATTCCTCCTCCCCCAACCCCATCCGATCAACAACCATCCCGATATATGGCCCCACCACGGGCGCGCTTCGCGCAAACGCCGCGATCGTCCCCAGAAAATCTCCAAACAGCACCATGATGCCATACAGTTCCACAATAAACCCGATCAAGGGCCACCGAAATAGGATGAGAGCGAGACCGGCGAAGAACGCGGCGGTGCCTTTAATTTGTGCTTGCGCGCGAAGAAGAGGGCAGTTTTGGACGGGCCGATGATGATAGTTAAGCCGAGTAGGAAGAGGATCTGTTAACTGGAAATTAGTGGGACGTAAGGAAGCTGGGGAAGGAAGGGGAGTAAGGGGATGGGGGCAGGGGAGAGGGAAGGACGAACGTTGCCCATTGCTAGCATGGCGCGGTCAAAGAAGAGGAGGACGCCGCCTATGAGAAAGAAGCCGCCTGTGGGAAGAAGGGGTGGTCAGACTGGGTTTGAGGTATGGATGGAGGAGGGATCGCGGAGGGAAGACGGGCGGTGGTTGTCGGGTGGTGTCCTCGACGGAGGAAGGGGATGAATGGGGGTGTTGCGTACCGCCCGAGCAGAAGGCAACTCCGATTTCTGGGAGGAGACTATGTTAGCTCTGTTCTGGATTCCTGATATGGAATGTGCCGTCGCGACTGTGGTTGTAAAGCCCAGGGGCGAGACAACCTGGAAGAGAAGGAGGATGGACTGGCATACTTTGGGAATCTGATAGCCACATGGTCGGCATTTTGTCTGTTGTTTAGGGAGGCTGGACTACGTCCTATGTCGGAGTCGGCGTTGAGGGTAGGTGGTGGATTGAAAAGATCGAAACTCGTCGTCGCTTGTGCTTGTTTGAAACAACAGACATCAACTTTCTGAATGCGCGGCGCATCAAGACACGAAAAGATGCAGTATCGCGCCAAGGCGACAGATTGCCGTTCGCTGCTAGGGACCCTGGCTCGGCAGGCAGTCCACCTAGGGTGGACTGTGATTGGGCGCTGAATGCAGGAGCTGGAGCTTGGCTCGAAGAAAATCGCACCGAAAATCAAAGTGAAACTTCCTCCATCCAACTCCTGCTGGCTCGAAAGCGGCCGGCACACGTGTCAAGGAAACGGCACCTCACATGTTGTCAATGGCGGCATGCCACCAGATCTCCCACGACTGTTGTTCAGCTTGGTGTGTTGTCCGTTGGATTAAGATCAGCCGAGCAGTTTCCAGGCTCGGCCACACAATAAAAGGTAGGTCGGTGGTGTTGCGGTCGTCCCCTTTGATGCTCAACATACACTTGCCGCGACGGCTTCAGCACTCTGCTGGAGCAACTGAGTTTGGTTCCTCCCCGTCCTCTCTCGGTGGTCTGTCGACGTGATTTATCACATAGGCAAAGAACAACCTGATCACGATTAAGCCGGAGCGTCGATTAACACTCGCGGCCGAGAGGCTGCAAGTGCATAGTTGGGGTTTGACTTTGTTGGTCGTACATACATTATCCATCCATCCCGTAGGATTGTAGTGTCCGTCTGGTTCCCATGCGCCATCATATCCCCTGTCCTATCCTGATGACCCAAAGCCCGATCTGCTCGACCACTGTGTTGTTTCCCTATCGGAGATCCTGTTCTCCGCTCCTAACTGAAAAGCCCGTTTCACTCTCATCGATTCAAATGTTTAAGGTACTCCCAGAGCGGCAGCGGCGGCCAGCCAAAGATTGTCGAGAACGTGACGACAAGCGCGGCGAGGACTGCCAGAAGACTCGTGTAGAGATACAACGAGGCCGTGTCCCTACCGAGAAGAACCTGGTTGACCTGTCTTGGGAGACGCGCCCACCAACTCAGTTGTCTGCCGGCCGTGTTAGTGTTGGTTTTAAGCCATTAGCAAAGCGTGGTGCGCACCGCTCGCTTTCCTCCTGTTGGTAGTTTTGTTGGCAGTGGCTGCATATGCTCGGCGCATTTTGAACTGGCTGTGCTCCGTCCCCTGAGAGCAGCGCGATGTCCCCTTGCGTGCTACATGGCGTGGGAGGGAAGTTCTCGCTCGGGGTGGTAAATGGGTTTTGGTGTGCGAAGTCGCGAGATTGGGGGGTTGTCGGGGGATGGGAATCTCGGCCATGTGCTGTCATTGGGTTGGCAAAGGCTGCTGGGCCGCCCCCCATTTTCTAATGGGATTGGTGATAGAGTGCTGAAAGCGCGTCGTGCGTGCGCCGCGAAGGAGGTGTGGTGGTTGTCTGTAGGGAACATGCCCAATATCCAACTCGAGACCAAGATGAGCCAAGGCAGGGAGACGATCGTGTCTGCCATCTAGAGTAGGCGCTTGCTAGAGCAAAGCAGTCCTGGAAGTCGCAAGCTTCCAGTCCGAACGTAAGGCGAGTGTGGGCCAGTACTGCGGTGGTTCGAGGCACCCGGAGGCAGTTGCGAGGTGGGTTGAACTGCTCTTGCCCCGACCTAGCATAACCTATAGTACGGTGACACAGGACCGGCCATCCTCCCCTTCCCGCCGTCTGTTCTGATGCTCTAGACACGCTTATTTCAGCACGGTGTGCGCTCCTCTGGCCTCCAAGAACTGCTCTCCAACGCCCTGCGGCAAATTTCTGATGGCGCCAAACACTTCCCGGTTGTGATACCTGATCCTCGTCTTCGGATCCAGGTAAGGCGCCGGCAGCCCAGTGACATCGCAGTAGTGCTTCTGGGGCGCCAGGCTCGGCGCGCTCTCAATGTTGGTGTAGGTCGCTGTGGGTGCCGAGGATATGCCATTCGCTGGTTTCGAGGATGTCGCCAGCGACTTCTCGAGAACGAGCTTGGACAGGCTGCGCGACGCCTGAGCGAGGTTCGGCTGGAGGTTGGGGGTGCCGCTGGCTGAAGGAACCGCGGGGGTCGAAGTACCGCTAGTAGAGAGACCATCGTTGTCCTGCAGAGCCGGGGTCGCCGCGCCGCTGTTGTCTTGCGGGGTGGCGATGACAGAGGCCTCCTTGCGCGACGCGTCGCCGAGGATTGTCTTGATGTTCTTGTTGCGGCGCTGGTTGGGGCGCCAGACTGGGTTGCGGAAGCTCTTGTGGATGGAGTGGATGTCAAGCTGCTCGATGAGGGCCTGGTGCGCGGCCTGCGCAGCCTGAGCTTCCGGGTTTGACATGGTCGCAGGGTATTGGCGATGGAGGGAAGAGATTTTTTTGTTGCAATTGGTATTTGGAGAGGCTTGAGGTTAGTTGGGACTGGAAGCTGATGATGGAAGCCGGCTGGCAACCGTCGGTTCTGCCTTGTTTCACCGCTCGGTGTATTCGCACTGTGACCATTGTGGTCGTGTTGAACCCAAAACAGTGTGGGGGTGGAGCTGGCTCTCAATCCGGGCAGGCACTTGGAAGACTAGTTGCAGAGACAACACGACTCAGCGTCAACAATCAAGAACCAGCAAACACAATTCAAACAGTTACTGCCATGGTATGAGATGCTTTGCGCAAAATCCATTTTATTGCACTAACTATTGTATAGGAGAGCCCGCACGAACACCAGCAGAACTTGCTTCTGTCGCGCATCATCACCAATGTGGTCAGTGTCCTTGGCTGAAGAGCCATGCTGGTTGTGATACTGATGGCCCGGAAACAGGAGAAATTGAACGAAGCTGTTGTGGTCATGAACAAAACCCTACAAGTGAGACTTCCAGCCAAATCAGACGTCAAGCACCGTTGTTGACACAGTATAGGAAATAAACATTCAGAACATGAACATCGAGCTTGTTGCGCAAATGTTCAAGAAATTACCAGTCGAATGTACTATTCCACTTAGAAGGTGAGTGGTTTGTTGATACCTATATTGGACATGAATATTCTGTGATACTAAGGTATCAAAACAGCCACGGACAATCTCAATGACCCCGCATGAGAGAGGGACAGTTGGTGATGGGAGTGCCAGGTGTTTGGGATTCTAACAACCTAGAACGGCTCAACCCAGCCCCGTAGCAGGGATGCTGTGGTAGCATAGGCTAGCTCTAAAGATATCACAACCTCAAGAGCTCTAAATACCCAGACGATGATTGTGTCAAAGTCGACCGGGCAAGGCTGAGGTTGGTGCCGTCTTTCATGGTCGTGCCGCTCAAGGTGTGGGACGATCTGGGATCCACTTGGAAAGATACTTCGCGCTGCCAAGCCACACCGTTCCAGTTCGCCATCTCACTGTATTCATACGGTCCGTGGTGAATCCCTGAGCATCCAGCTTCAAACACCAGCAACCTCGAGGCGGCAGCGGCCTGCGCAACTGCAACTTTCCTTCTCCTCCACCAAACCCGAATCTTACGACGACCAAAGTGCGCTGTCGCGGACTGAAGCCTCCCATCAACACCCCATAATTGACACGACATCCGGCTCTTTGCCTCAACAGCCCGGCCCGATCACCGCGACTTACAGCCCGCGGCCATGGCGCCCTCTGCGGTAGAAGAGACGGTCAGCCGAAGGGACGCGTGGAAGAACCTGCCACCGCCGACTCTCTACCCGGTCAAGGAAGCCAGATTTGAGAAATATCTGCCGCCACAAGCTGATGGCAGGCAGCGCGCTCTCGCCCTGCCAAAAGGACAGGCCGCGATTGTCATCGACAATGGTACGGTGCTTCTATCCCCCGCAGCCTCGGACCAAGACCGCTGACGGGAATGTCGAAAATCACAGGTTCCTCTGCCGTACGAGCAGGATGGTCCTTCGAGAACCAGCCGCGACTATCGATCCCCCCGATTATGTCCAAGTACCGCGATCGCAAGCTGGGCAAGACCTTCTCGTTCGCCGGCCAAGACTGCTACGCTGATACCACCGCGCGAGGGCACATTCGCAATGCTTTCGAGGCTGGGACCGGGATTGTGAGCAACTGGGATGTTGTGGAGCACGTTCTCGACCACGTCTTCATCAAGCTCGGCATGAACGGGTCAGAGGGGGGCATTGACCTGCCCATTGTCATGACCGAGGCTGTCGCGAATCTGCCATACTCAAGGAAAAGTGAGTTTGCCTCATACTTCAAAACTACTACGGCTTGTTGACATGCTGCGCCAGCAATGAGCGAGGTGATCTTCGAGTGCTACAACGCCCCCAGTCTCGTCTACGGAATCGACTCGCTCTTCTCATACCGGCACAACAAAGGCAAAACAGGCCTCGTTGTGTCCTCGTCCTACAGCTCAACTCACCTAATTCCAGTGTACAACCAAAAAGCCATGCTCTCTCAAGCAATAAGATTGAACTGGGGTGGCTGGCACGCCGCCGAGTACCTCCTGAAGCTCATCAAGCTCAAATACTACAGCGGCTTTCCGGGCAAGCTCAACTCTTCACAAGCCGAGAATATGGTCCGGGATTTCTGCTACATCTCGCCCGACTACGATCAGGAAGTAGCGCAGTACATGGACTGGACAGGGCTTGAGGACCGGGAGCGCATCGTCCAGTACCCCTACACAGAAGAGGTGGTTGTCCAAAAGACAGAAGAAGAACTGGCCCGGATTGCCGAGAGGAAAAAGGAGAGCGGCCGCAGATTACAGGAACAGGCAGCCAAGATGCGCTTGGAGAGGCTGATGAAGAAAGAGCAAGAACTCGAATACTACAGAGACGTCCAGCGCCGCCTCATCGACCAAAACAAAAAGAAACCAAGCGCATCCTTGACGAAGCCGAACTCAAAGACGAAGCCGCCCTCGAGCGCATGGTCCGCGAACTGGAAAAGTCCATCAAAAGGCACGCACCAAAGATCTCGGCGGCGACCAAGAAGAAGAACAAGAAGCCCCGGACTTCAGCCTCCTCGACATCCCCGACGACCAGCTCGACGAAACTTCCCTCAAACAAAAACGCCAACAACGCCTCCTCAAATCCAACCACGACGCACGGGCGCGCGCCAAAGCCGAAAAGGAAGCCGAAAAGGCCCGCGTCGCCGAAGAGGCCCGCCGCGACGAAGAGCGCCGCGTCAACGACCTCGAGGGCTGGCTCGAAGAGAAGCGCCAGGCGCGCCTCGCCAAGCTCGCTCAGATTAAAGAGCGTGACCGCCTCAAAGCCGACCTAGGAAACCGCAAGTCCCTCGCCAGCCAGATCCGCATGAAGAACATTGCCAACCTCGCCTCGGACGCACCCGCGGGCGCATCAGGCAGCCGCAAGCGCCGGCGCGGCGGGGACGACGATGATTTTGGCGCGGATGACGCCGACTGGGGCGTGTACCGCAGCGTGGCAATGGGGGCGAACAAGGGGGATAGCGACGACGAGGAGGAGGGGGAGGAGGATCTGGAGCTGTCCGTGCGCACGCTGGAGGCGGATCTGCTGAGGTATGATGAGAGCTTCGAGTATGACCAGACGCTGGACGCGCAGAAGGATTGGAGCAAGTCGCTGCTGCATGCGTTTCGCTACGGTCCGAGGCCGTTTGACCCTGCGTCGCCGGCGGAGACGCACCGGCTGCATCTTAATGTTGAGCGTATTCGCGTGCCGGAGGTGTTGTTTCAGCCGGCGGCGATTGCGGGGGTTGACCAGGCGGGGATTGTGGAGATCGCGGGGGATATTCTCACACAGCGACTGCCGGGGATCGTAGGGCTCAACGCGGAGGACTTTTTGAGGGATGTGTTCCTGACCGGGGGGAACACGCTGTTTGAGAACTTTGATGAGAGGTTGCGGAGGGGGTTGACGGCGCTGTTGCCCGCGGGCGCGCCGCTCACGATACGTAGGGCGGGGGATGCGGTGCTGGATGCGTGGAAGGGCGCGGCGGGATGGGCGGGGACGGATGAGGCGCGACGGGCGATGGTGACGAGGGAGGAGTATTTGGAGAAGGGTGGGGAGTATATCAAGGTGAGTTTCATTTTTCTCGTTGCCCCTTTTGAAGATCAAATGCCTCCGCGACGACCAGTTGCTGACATTTTTGATAGGAACATGATTTGGGGAACGCGTTTGCTTGAGTCAACTGTAGAGAGCGACAGGAAGGGACTGCAGTGCTCTGGATTGGAAGTAGCTCTCGGTCAGACTTAACCTCGCTCGCCCCCTTACCTCTCTTCAAAGCTACCAACTGGAGTTACGGCCTGGAAAACCAAATAGATGACGGTATCAGGAGGAATTTACATCAAAGAGCCTGCCCCCTTTCCACAACTATCATACCCAGTTACTCATATAGCCCGCTATTCTTCTCCAGATGCAATGAACTGATGACGTCTGGGATGTAGAAACCTCTATTGCCGAGACTATCACTCGGTCTCTCTCAACCCTTTCGTATCAGACAACCCAGCCCACCCCAATCCTTGAGTAAACTAAAATACACCAGTCATGCAAGAGTACCTAACAACTAGGCAATAAAAACAGGATACGGCAATAGCCTGTCTGCCAGCCCACTATCACCTGTGCCAGTTCAACAAACCAGCCTCCTCCAAACGATTAAGATAAAAAAAAAACATAAAAAAGAAGCAGAACGCCGAGACAAAGAAGCCAAAAAGAGCAAGAAAAAAAGAAGAAAAAAAGAAAGAAAACAAGGAATCTTCCCCGGCCCCAGTGACCGAGGGGCCTCGTTTTTGAGAAATCAAGAAGCCACCCACCAGCAAAACAACCAACTCCTGCAACAACCAACCCGAACCTCGTTCGACAACCGAACAAAACCCGCCCGCTCAATCACCTTCTCACCCCCTACTGGTATTCTGACTCAATATTCGAGTCCCAGTGCCTACCAACCAAACCCGGATCCTCCTACATCTGAGCCTGCGGCAGCCCATCCACACCCCCCTCCACCTGCAACCTCGCAACCTGCTCTGCCGTCCGCACGTCATCACTATCCGGGCGCTGCGGTATGCCACCAGCAGGCGCAGGATAGTGGTGATGTTCGCGCCCAACAAGGTGCTCGCTGCGATTAAGCCCGGCGACAGCCTGGGCAGCGACCTCAAGCGAGTTGTGCACAGGCGGGGTAACAGAAGTGGAGGTCTGCTGCTGCTGCTGCTGCTGCTGCTGTGGGGGTTCCTGTTGGGGTGGTTGGCCCTGAGCAGTGTTGCTGGGATGGGCGAGGGTGAGGCCCGGCGGGGCCGGGGGGTAGTCGCCCTGGACGGCGAGCAGGCGGGATTGGAGGGCGACGACATAATCGCGCAGGACGTAGTTTTCGTTTTGGAGGACTTTGTAGCTGACCTCAATTTCGCCGAAGTCGCGGACTTGTTGTTCGAGTTTCTTTATGTAGCCTTCTTTTCGTTGGCGGAAGGCTCTCTGTGATGCGGAAACGCTCGGTCAGTGGTGTCCATGAAGAGATGCTAGATACAATGGAGGGGAGTGCTGACCTGAGCGGCTCTGTTTTGCGCAGCGCGCTTAGACTGGGACAGCTCGCGCTTCTTCTTGCCGTCCGCAGACATTTCTCCCGGTGGTGACCCTTGAGACTGTGCGATTGGGGCGGACGGGACAGACATGGCAACTGTTTGATCTGGGGGGCGCTATGCCGGGCTGGATCATATTTGGGATAGGGGCGTAAGCTGGGGCTGGCGCGATGGCCTCGTGGGTTGACCGCAGTTGTGGATGGATGTCTGCCTCGCTTTGTGGAAGTGCTGAATGGCTATATCCATGTGGCAGAGGGTGAGCAGCTGAGCTCGGCGAGCCTCCGTTGATCTCGAGTCCTTTGGGGCCCGGGTGCTGATGGGTTGCAAAGCTAGCGTGTGTGTAGGTGCCCTGCCCAGGTTGAGTGGCTACTGATGCGGGAGCAGCGGAATGCTCGCGAGCGGGCTGCTCTAATCGGAAATGGCGAGTTAGTGTATTATGAAGATGAAGTAGAGCGGCGAATGACTAAGTGAATATAAAAAAGGAAGGCCAAATCTTCTCGATTCAGACACAGAGAGGATGAGGTCGTCTTAAGGGACGCAAGGGTAGCGATGAAGTTGCGAGCCAAATGAGGAAGTACACGCCGAGACGGACCTCTCTCTGTAAAGGCGAGTGGGAGGGATTATAAATCCGAGAGCGCCGCGTCCCAGACTGGGTCCCCGAGACAGCATAAGAGCGCGTCTCTGCGAGGAAGTCGAAGTGGACCGTTTGCTCCGGTTCTCTGTCTCGGGGCGGTTGGTGTTTGGATCAGACCAGAGCTCTGAACTCAGTCGGGCCCGGGGCTAGCATGGATGGAATAGATGACAAAGATCTGAAGGACGTCGGGGAACAGCGCTGGCTGTGTCCCCTCGTAAGACCAGTCGACTTACAGGATGCTTTGAGGTGGTGGGCAGAGGGCATGAAAGGGTCTCATTGGTAAACGGGGAATTAGGTAAGGAAGACGTCGGGGTGGGCGGGGGCAGGGATGGGACGCAGCCATTCTTGTATCCCAACGGCCCAGCACCTCATTTTTGCAAGCGGCGCGGTACCGTGGGCGTAGAAAAAGGGCGGGGCTGATCTGAGCATGACGACCCAGGATTGAAAGGGAGTTTGGTGGCCGAAATGTGTGTGAGGGACGAACGAGCAGCTGTCGTGTGTTGCCTGGGGACATCGAGACGAAGGGAAATGAATCGGTGGATGGCACGGACGGTGCCTGGTGATGCACATTCCAGGCAGAGAACCCAGAACAGCTCGGAGTGGGTGTAACTCTCGCCAATCTCCGGTCTGACCCTCACTGAGGACGACACAATGGTTGCGGCTTGCAGCCTGCAACTGCAGACGCCGAAGCTTGACACTATAGCCGAGACAGGCAACAACGACGAGACGGGATGATGCCGCATGCAAGATCGCGAGATTCCCCATCGACCACGGGGATCAAAATGACAAGGAAGCAAGGGTGGGGGGCAGGGAGTAGCTGTTATGGAATCGTGCCATGTTCGGAAAATGCATGGCGAAAAGTAAAGTGTCACCACTCACCGAGAGTGGTGTTTGTGGCCATGTCTGCGATGGCCGCCGTTCTGACTCAGCACGAGGCGCTGACGACGAGATGTTCGACCGAAACGCCGGGTCTTGTACCAGAGTTATGTCAGCACGAGCTACCGTAGCGCGGGCAAGATGCAAGGCTGCGCTGCGTGAACAACACGAGAAATCAGGGAACAAGTCGACTTGCCTGGCGGGTTCTTCAGATCTTGCTAGTGATGGGGATAGCGAGCCGGGAAAAAAAGTTGAGGTGGACGTTTCCGCGCTTCCCTTGACCGAAGCAGCTGTGTTAGCTGAGGTGGACAGGGTAGGAAGGAAGACAGCTGGAGTCAGTCCCATGTCCTGGGCAGTCGAGAAATTTAAGGTTCACTTTTTGGAGTCCAGTGCGGCACGTGCTGTATGCGCTTGGGCGGTTTGCGGGTTACGGGTCGCTTCAAAAATACGACGGAGCAATCCAAAGCCAGGGCCGTGGTGTTGTGAATGCCTTCAACACGCCCCCCAAGATGCGATGGCAGGGTTGTCCAGAAACTTTGTCAGACGCCGAATGCTTTGTCAGCGGTTGAGTCGTTGGATGCCGCGAAGCTGGAACGCTTCGAGCTTTTGGGTCGTCGGCGGCGATGCTGGTTGGGCGAGACGCAAATGGTGGGGGTTATGGAAGCCTTGGCAGAGGCGGGTAGCAGCTTTTCCGACGCCGAGCACCGCACAGTCCGCCCACCGCTTGCGGCACTTGGCACGGCCTCTCCACTCCTCTCCACTCTCCGTCCTCCAGCATGTCACGCCATCATCAACACAACCGCCATCTTGTTGGCATTTCCGGACATCCTCGGCCATTCCCACACTACAACTTGGTTTTCTATCACCCCGCGATATCGTGAGAGTCACCGAGGCATCACTCTCCGAAATGTAACTCGCTTGACGACGACCGAGGAAACTGGAGACTTCGGTCGAGTTTTTCGCTTACCCCTGGCCGTATCAGTAATACCCAGACACTTGCCAAGAACAGACAAACCTCTCTGCCACAAAGTAACCACCCAAATACAGAAGACCTTCAGCATGGGCAAACTTCAAGACTCAAATCGAGCTTTGAGGTAATCATGACAGACAGTCCCATTGCTACCAATGATAGTGCTCCATCGAGGACGAGCAAAGGGCTGATTATATCACAATGTTAGACTGCATGCATTCAGAAGGGAGAAGGATGAGGGCGATGATGAATGATTGTTTGGAACCTCAATGATCTCAGCCTCTCACAAACACTGAATGTGTAAAGAAGCGTAATCATTTTCCATACCCCACCAAAACCCAGGAAAGTTACTGTATTACAACGACTCCAGTTGCTATGTGACAACTCGCCATCAACACCACGCACCGACATCTCCAGCCGGCTTTGCAACCATGCGTCCCTCACCACTGATGAAAGTCTCCCCATTCCTACTTTTAAGCCTTGCCTCAAGACGAGCAACTAGACCTTTCACTCTCCAAATCACCCGCCTGTCCTCAGAGCAATCCCACTACCATCTTTCTCCTCGTCAACTCGTCCGACATCACACCACCACCCTCCCGAGACCAAGCAAAATGAGCAACAGTCACCTAATCCCCAAGCCCTCATCAGAGTCCAATGTTGCCGTCCTCACCGAGGCTCTTACTCCGCTACTCACAGTTAACGGGGGCCGCTGGACGCTTGCTGCCGACGGAGAGGCGATCGAGCGCGAGTTCAAGTTCAAGACGTTTGCCAAGACGTGGGTGAGTTGATATTCATACCTCCTTTTAGTCTCAACCAAATCTTCTTGCTTGTAGTCGTCATGATGAAAGGACCTCTCATCAACCACAGCCAGCGACTTGGAATGAGCTCGCGCTAACTACCAGCCCACCACATTAGGACTTCATGACAGCTGTCTCCCTCCAATGCAAGCTCAAGAGCCACCACCCGGAGTGGTCCAACGTAAATTCTCCTCTCATACCCACACCCCATAGGTCTTCAACACAACCTTCATCCGCTGGACAACCCACCACCCAAAAGGCCTCTCGCAGCTCGACGTCGAGCTGGCAGCGACATGTGACCAGCTGGCCAAGGATTTTGGCGAGGTTGTTCCGCCGGTTGGGGAGCAGAAGCAGCAGCAACTGCAGCCGCAAGAGCAGAAACAACCAAAACAACAGCCAAAACAGCAGCAGGAGCAGGAGCAGGAGCAAGAGCAATCGACACTGATGTGTAGCCTGGTTGGTCGAGCGACGGGGGCGGCGGGGGATTGTTGCGTTCCCAAGAACATGAAGAAGTGAAGTCTGGGCTGAGCTTGACAGAGGGAGTTCCGTTCAAGGGCTGATGCTCATTTTTTGGAGAGGATGATGACTATGTATGTTTTGATAGGTTTTGGGGTGGATTCAAGAACGACAAGGCAAAATGATCTGTTCAAAAATGCGTGTTATTAATTAGTATTATAATGGACTGCCAGCTAATTCTCTCGCCAACTTTGGCTTCACTTCAGAACCATGCCAAGGTTTAAGTGGCGGTGTGGTTCTTCAACACTCCTTTTCTGTGCGCTTCCCAGTCAATGGTCAGCCACCACCATCAGATAATGCGCGCGCTGTCGCTGACGCATTTACTGAGCCTTCTTGGCCCGGATCTCAGCCAACTTCTTCTCACGGCGCTTCTTGCTAGCGGCCTCACCAGCCTCGGTGTCGAGGCAGTAGTCCCACCAGCGGAAGCTGGAAGCGTAGTTGCCGATGAAGCGCTCGTGGTGCAGGTCGTGGTGGTCGGCACCGGCCCAGAAGGGCAGGATGTGGCGCAGAGACCAGGGGAAGTCGTAGCCGCTGTGGGCGTCGATGGCCTGGAAGAGGCGCAGCACGATCCACAGGTACATGGTGGCAAGATGCAGCTCGCCGGTGACGGAGACCCAGACGATGGGGGTGCCGACGATGCCCATGCCGAGGAGCATGACCTCGATCGGGGAGGCGTACTCGGCGGCGAGGCCGAAGGGCGCGCTGTAGGTGTGGTGCAGCTTGTGGATGGCCTTGTAGAGAGGGCCGTAGTGCAGGCCGCGGTGAAACCAGTAGTGCCAAGCATCCTCAATGATGAAGAAAATGACGATCTGCATCATCATCTTCCAGAAGGGCGGGAAGGGGACACCGTAGTCCATGCCAAAGTAGGTCGCGATTGGGTGGAAGAGCCAGATCTGGGGGAGCTCAACCGTGCAGTGGCTGATCAGGACGAGCGCGGCGCACTCCCACTGCTCCTTCCATGTCGGCACCTTGGTCTGAACAGGAGTTAGCCGTGGCCAACGCAATGCTGCGGGGAAAACGTGTACTGACATTCTGTAACTTCCACTTGTTGAAGAAGGGGATGGAGTCGATGATGATCCAGGGCAACGACCTGCCGAAGTAGACGAGCTCGTGCATGACGAAGCTCATGATGCCCGTCGCGATCGTGTCATTCTGCATCCAGAGGTACCACGACTATGCCCGTGTTAGGATATTGTGTGTGCGAACGGGGAGGTTCGGGTGGACGTACGGCCCAGAGGCGCTCGAAGACGTTCAGTTGGACATTGTACTTGGAGAGCTCCTCAAAGACGGTCTGAAAAGAGGCTGTCGAGTCCAGACCAGCAATGGTCGAGTTCCTGTACGCGCGAGTCAGCATCGTGTTCCCGCAACGCGTCCTGTCTCTCCAAAGTTCGAGGGGGGCAACTTACAGGGCAGCGTACGCCATCTTGGACGATAGCGATAGGGGGAAATGCGCGGCGACGGCGCTGGTGAGAAATAGGAACAAGGAAACAAGTAAATCACGCCAATGAAGGCCCTGAGACTGGCAGACCGGAAGGAGAAGAGAAGACAGACCACGTCGCAAAGGTCAATGGGAGTTGGCCGTCGCGGTGCAGTGGTGAGTGAAGGGAGAACAGCAGAAAGAGCGTCAGGGGTGAAATGGATTTTTATCGGCCATCAACGAGCCGTCGCAGTCCCCAGGGTCCACCAGGCCAATGGCACCAGAATCGGCCCACTGGCGAGGAGCGGGTTCCGGCTCCCGAATACGCTAAGTGGGGTGGGCGGGTGTGCGAGCGTGCCCGACGATTGGTTCCCAGAGATCAGTTGAACGGGTGAGCCAAGCTCCGGGTGATCTGTTCCTGCCAAGACCCTGAGAAAACCGTTAGATGCATGCATGCAGAAAGCCGTCGCGGCGGTAAGGCTGGATCAGACGAGATGGAAGCCAGCGGATGTGTTTCGGGTCTCAGAGGGCTTCGGAGCTAAGATGGGGCTAGCCACTGTCATACACTTCCCCGGCGCACCTTGTTGGATTGTCAGGCATTTGCTCGTTGTTGCTGCCATGCAGGGTCTCATATGCAGGGTTAGATATGCAGATACACAGTAAGCAGTTTGGCAAGACGGCACATCCCTGTCTGGTTAAAACTTTTGGGCCTTGGATTCTTGGAAAAGCTGGGGTATGATTTCATAGCCAGGCAGGTTTCAAGCAACAGGCGCAACCAAACTGCCACTTTCTTCCTCGCCCTGAGTCTTTGTTTCATTCTTTCCATCTTTTCTGCTCGGTTCTTATCGGAGATATCGTCGTTTCATCTCAAAAGGCTGACCCGCCCGAACTGCCTGCCGGCGGGGAGAGCAAAACAACCCTCTCAGACCCGACATAACGGCATGATCTCATCCGGATCTGGCGATAACCCACATCGAACGAAATTTCTTGGCCCCAGAGATCCAACCCTCCACTGTGGACTGTGGACTGCTGGCCAACCGCTGTTCCCCGGAGAGCTCAGGATCCGGCCCAACTGGATGGCCTGATTGCCCGTCGTCTTTGTAGGAGTTCTGGCCACCGCAACCTCGCCACCTTTGCCGCTTGACGCGTCCTCTTTTCTGAAAGGGCGGGAACCGGTTCCCAGCTGCCTTCCATCCCACCACCCTGCACAGCCCCTAGCCCCTGGATCTGGCTCCGGGTTGTGCCTAGCCTCGATTGTAGCATCACAATCACAATGTCGATTGTGGCCGAGTCAGTTCTTTCCCGAGACTTCCCGCCCTGAAACCTTCATATCGTTAACTCGGATTGTTCCTCTCTGTAGTCAGGTCCGCCGTCTCGATGCCCGGATTGATCGTGTCTCTCTGGTGCCTCTGACGCACGGCCCGGATCACGATGCCGAGGTGCAAGCACTTGAGGGTGTTGCCTCCTCTCCGCTGGCATCGCCGCATCTCGACGAGCTCCTTGGAATCGTGAAGGCTTTGTCGTCTGGTTCTGTCTCGGGGGCTCACCTCCCGTCCGCGCGGATTCAAAGATTACTCCGGCAGTCTGGTCTGACGGGAGAGACACCGTCTGTTCAAGCCCTTGAGGCGAAGAGCCAGTATGAGACCGATGTCGAGTGGCTGCTGGTTGGCAAGGCTACCGTCCAGACTTATGGTCTCTTGATGAACAGCCTTCTCGACCAAATCATCCCCCTGAGCGATGACATCTGGTACTGGGACGATGTGATGGGTTCGTACCCGTACAGCCTCGTGTATACCGTTCAGACGTCGCCAATGCGCATGTGGAAGTGGTCGAAGGAAATTTACTATGAGAGTGTGGATCGCTTCCAGCGCCTGTACCGTGACGAAATTCTCGGGCAGGGAGTAGGAGCAAGGGAAGTGGAAGCTTCGCCGACACGAACCCATAGCACTGCGGAAGGGCTCAGGCCGAAGGGGTTCAAAGCCTTGTACCCCCAACTGTCAAAACACTGGCGCCAGTTTTATGGTATCGTGAGGCAAAACGTGGCTGAGAGGTCTATCTCGGACATCCAACGAAAGATACTCTCGCGCGTGGACATTGGCCGCTCAGAAGCCCGGGTCAAGCAGAAGCAGCTACGGAGACTACGGGAGATGACGGCCACCGGACTCGGCGTGCTTCTGGACGAGGGGCTCAACTTTGGCGTCTTGGACGACACCTCAAACGATGAATGGAAGGGCATGTTAGAGCGCAGCGTTGCCCTCATGGACATGATCCTCCAGGCCGTACTCTGCCTGGACCTAAGCGTATCCGACTTCGAGGACAAAGTGTTCACCGGCGTCCAAGAAGACCCCGAACTCTCAATCCACAGCGAAGAAGCCCACCCCGCCGAGCGGCCCGCCGTCCTCGCCCGCCGCCTCCTCGGCCTCCTCCAGGACGGCCTTCCCCACCACCGCCACGCCACAACCCACCTCGCCCGCGAAAACGGCCGCCCCTCAAGACTCGTTCGGTACTGGCTTCCCGCCGCGGCCCTCCTCGTCTCCTCCTCGACCATCCTCCGCATCCTCATCAACCGGCAGCAGGACATCCTCAATTGGATCCGCGACTTCGGCGCGACGGCCCACGACTTCTGGTTTAACTGGGTGGTCGACCCCGTGCGCAAGGTGGTCGGTACAATTCGGCACGATGAGACCAGCGAGATCGCCATCATGAGCCGGGATAGTCTCAAGGCGGACCGTGATAGTCTGGAGCGCATGGTGGTTGAGTTCGCGATTGATAACCCTGAAATTGCCGTCGGGAACTCGACGATTGCAGACCATGAGATTCTTGAGATCAGGACAAAGGTTAAGGAAGGGGATGTGACGCCCGTGTTGAAGGCGTATGAGAAGGACCTGCGGCGGCCGATTGTGGGCGCGTTAAAGGGGGATTTGGTGAGGTCGCTGCTTATTCAGGTGCAGAAGACCAAGGTTGATTTGGAGGTGGCGATTAGCGGGATTGATGCGCTGCTGAAGAGCCAGGAGTTAGTGTTTGGGTTTGTTGGGCTGACTCCTGGTGTGCTTGGTTAGTCAACCCCCTAAGTCATTCCACATCCCCTACCCTTAACTAACACACACCCAGTCTCCATCGGCGTCTTCCAGTACCTCCGCACCGTCTTCGGCAGCCGCAAGGGCATGCGCCAGGGCCGGCGGGTCAGACGCAGCGTGCGCGTGCTGCGCAAGATTGACAAGATCCTGTCGGAGGCGACGACGTCGCAGAACAACATCATCTCGTACCGTGACCACGGCCTGCTGGTCTGCGAGGTGCATGTGCTCCGTCAGCTGGCGCATGGTGTGCTTCCGGCTGATGTCGAAAAGGAATTCCTTGAGGATTTGGATGATCTGGCGAACCTCAGGGGGATCCAGGTGCAGATGAAGGCGCTGGAGAGGATAAGGTGGGCGTATGCTGAGTGGCTGGGGCGGATGAAGTAGGGCTGATGTGGGTGAGGGGTGGTTAGGCCGTTAGGCCGATGTCTTGATATGGTCTGGGAGTTAGCGACGCATTTGGAGAGGCTTTTAGACAACGGCATAGCATGGTCAGCAATATTGAGATGTTACGGCAAGCGAGGGCTGACTGGACGGTTGTGTGACGATATTGGTGACAGGCGAGAGATTCTTCGTGATCAGCGGGTGATGAGAAGGCCACCACTCGGGCTCGCGCATTTCCTTGAAACCGCAAACTCTTATCTCGCCACCTTATTGGCATTTGCCCAGACCCAAAAATTTGATTTTGAAGAATCAGAGATATTGAAGGCGGCTGTATGTGCTCATTGTCCTGCTTGAAGGGATGGTAAGGCGTAATATGTAATACTACGTAACAGCCGTTGTCTCGAGACACTGTGGCGTAAGAATGAGTGGGGCCTAGACTATCACCCCTGACCAAGCGCATTTGGCTGTCATCCAACCCGAGTGCCCAGACATGCCAAGACGCTGCGACGTTCCCACTTCGTCCTGACACGACGTGTTGCGGCTCACCTCCTGGCCGACCTTGGAAGTCGCCTTGTTGACGTCTTGATCCAAACTTGGAGTTTGCGCTTCTGATTTTTCTTTCAAAGAAACCACCCGAGCCGACAATCCGCGAGGTTTTGTGGCTGAACACGGGGCGGTCCGTAATAAAACAACAAACCCTCAACAACGACCCTGGACACTTCCAGTTGGCACTTGGGAACCATCCGCCTCTTGGTTCCAGGCTCCTGCTTTAACAAGGTGCGTCAGCCTCTGCGAACCCGGCGATCTTCCCCGTCCCGTCGTCCCCAGCACCGGCTTTCATCCTCCACCGCTCTCATATCCCGGCTCTCGGCCTATCTCTTCCTTGGTTGCCTGCTTGACATTCAAGGCAACTCCTATCAACGAGGCTCCCGTCGCCGACCGATCGCATTGGCATCGCATTGGCATCGCATGAGGACACCACAAGCGCAACATAGAAACGGCAGCACTGACTTGTGATTCCCTTCCTTCCAGCTCGACCATTCGTCGCACCTCGGCCCTCGCAAAGCAGCTCCTCTGAGACAACTACCGGTTATCGCAACGTATCGCGGCCGGCACCCCGAATCATTCGATCGCCCCCTCCACAGCGACTTAATCTCGCCTCGCTCTCGACCGAACCCCCCCTTGACAGTCGAAACAACCCATCCCGATCTCACTTCCAACCGCCACCATGTCTTCGAGTAACAGAAATTACGACTTCCTGGTAATTGTGCCCCCTCCCCAGATGCGCCGCCGTCATACCAGACGCACCCCGCGATTGGAGTTGTCTGGTTCAGGGGGTCTAACATGACATGCTGACATGGAGCCTTATAACAGATCAAGCTGCTGCTGATTGGCGACTCGGGCGTCGGCAAGTCGTGCTGTCTGCTCCGGTTCAGCGAAGACTCGTTTACCCCCCTCCTTCATCACGACAATCGGCATCGACTTCAAGATCCGGACGATCGAGCTCGATGGCAAGCGCGTGAAGCTGCAGATCTGGGACACGGCTGGACAGGAGCGGTTCCGGACCATCACGACGGCATACTACCGCGGCGCCATGGGAATCCTGCTGGTCTACGACGTGACCGACGAGCGGTCGTTCAACAGTGCGTTCCTACACTATCTAATAATATGACGAAACGAGACTGACAAAACTGTAACTAGACATCCGCACTTGGTTCGCCAACGTCGAGCAGCACGCGACCGAGGGCGTCAACAAGATCCTGATCGGCAACAAGTGCGACTGGGAAGAGAAGCGGGTGGTGTCGACGGAGCGCGGCCAGCAGCTCGCCGACGAACTGGGCATCCCCTTCCTCGAGGTCTCGGCCAAGACCAATACCAACATTGACAAGGCCTTCTACAGCCTCGCCGCCGACATCAAGAAGCGCATCATCGACACTTCCAAGCCCGAGACGACCGGCACTGGGCCGGCTGTGAATGTTGGTGATCAGAATGGGGGTGGTTCGGGGGGGAAGTGCTGCTAGACGATGGGATGGGGATGGCAGAGGGAGCGGTGTTTTTTTTATTGTTTTTTTTTTATGACGGACTGCGACGACGATATCTCGGACGGGCTGGCTGGGCCGTTCTTCTTTTGGGGCGGTGGCGGGGAAACCATCTACCTACCCATTGCCTATGTCTGTGATGCAGGAACGACGCCTATTCCGATCTCGAGGATTCGAATATCATCACCACGATTCACGCGATAGACGAGGGATGGTGGCTACACACGGCAAACAGAGCGTTGGTTGTTGGTGACAGGGCAGGGAGTGGCGGGGAGGGCCAAGAAAGAAAAGGGGTGTTGTGGGGGATCTGGTTATGCGGTCAGGACGAGACTGGTCTTCAATCCGCTCTTCCTCGGCCAGCAACCTCGGAAACCTCCTCTTGACCCTTTTCTGTTTGGTTGGGTTTGGGTTGATGGAGACAGGCCATTCAAGTGGGGTTCTTATTCAGCTGGAGTGGGTGGTTTGGAAGGGCAGGCGGTGAGGCCGGCGGCGAGTTTCAGGGGAAAGGGGGTTGTTAAAGAGGTTGCAAGCGGAGAGCGAGCGGGGAGCAATATCGGGTCATGGAGTTTGGGGCTTTTCATTTGTATTTGGTACTAATACACTTATGTGCTGAATATTGCTTGGGCTGGTGGCGGTGTTGTTGCGTGAGGGATATGTCTGACCCGGGAATCTGATCCGTTCACTTCTTTCGTTGAGAAGGGCATTCTCTGGTTGTTTTTGTCCTCGGGTTGAATTCCCTCGAGAGTGTAGACCATCGATTTCGAAGCAGCATTTGCTCCAAATGGCTGCAAAAGCAGCCCCTTTTGCTGAAGGCGGCGTCAGGGAGTGTAACACACCGGTAAAATACGTTCCCGTTTCACCACATCTCCCCTGGTTTCTCATTTCCATCAGCTGAATTTCCATCAGCTGAAGAATAACCAACTGCTTCGTCAAGTATGACCGGAAACCTCAGAAACTCTAATCACAAGGGATCATTAGTATTCATTGTGAACCATTTTTAGAACAAGTTTTGCCGCTGGTGGTTATGTATGTGAGATTTAATGCTTGTATCGCTGAGGTGACAGCTTTTGTGGGCCTTGCAACCACTGCAATGCCAATCCTCTTCACTGCCCCTCAGCACAATTCCTCGCCGGGCTGAGTCAAACGGAGCTCGCCGCCGTAGAGTTCTTCTAGAGTAAGACCGTCGAGGTTGGAGTTGGTATCCCACATTTTGACGTTGAAGCAACATTCACGGCCATTGCCTCAAAACACCTTTTCTGGAGGAGAGACCCGGCAACACATTCATCCAACAAGCATCCTCCAACTTCCATCAAAAGACACAACCATGGCGGGGTCCTCATCTCCAGGAACCTGCTCCACCATCGCCGAATGGCGCGCCCAAGCAGAGGTCATGAAGGCCGCCATTGCACGATTACAGCTTTCCCGCAAACCCGAAGGCACAGATGAAACCTCAGACTGGGACGACGACGACATTGACCAGGCTTACAAGCCCCGAGATGGGCCGCGCGATGTGTGGGACTTCATATCCGACGACGACCTGGACGACATCGACTTTGACAGTGGCGATTTGTTTGATGGCGTCGATGGTGGCGAGACGTCCGGGGCCTTTGACGTCGCCTGGTTGTCGGCAAGATGCGCTGACCTTTCATCACGGAGAGCCGGGCTTGCTCCAGGGGCCCTCCAGGACCAGATCATCGAGATCCTGAGCGCCAGCCGGCCCGAGGGCGAACTGCAGTCGCTGCTGACAGATCTCGTGGGGTTCGATGACCTGGACTTTATTACCGATTTGGTCTCGCACAGATCTGAGATCGTCGCCTCCATGGCCTCAGAGAAGCTGCGGGACTCAGAAACGGGCGAGGCACCTCGGCTGTTAACCAAGGCCCAACGGCAGGAGGCGCTGAGACGGAGAGACGCGGAGCACAAGGCCACGCCCCTCTCTGCTGCGCGCGCGAAGGAGGAGGAGTACCCGCATGTTTACAAGCGATACAACGCCGGCAACACCCTAAGCCACACCGGGGGCAAGTATGGCCTGCCAGAAGGCCACCAGCGGCTGGAATTTGAGAAGTACGAAGAGTACGTGGTGCCCGCCGCAAAACCGGGCACCCTCTGGCCAGGCCAGAAGCTCATCAACATCTCCGACATGGACGGGCTGTGCAGGAACACCTTCCGGGGCTACAAGACGCTCAATCGCATGCAGAGCCTCGTGTACCCCGTGGCGTACAAGACGAGCGAGAACATGCTCATCTGCGCCCCGACAGGTGCCGGCAAGACGGACGCCGCCATGCTGACTATCCTCCACACCATCGGCCAGTACCTCACTCCGAGCCCCTTCGAGGACCACGTCACCACCGACTTCGCCATGCAGGCTGAGGACTTCAAAATCGTCTACGTCGCGCCCATGAAGGCGCTGGCTGCTGAGATTACGGAGAAACTTGGCAAGCGTCTCGCCTGGCTGGGGCTGCGATGCAGGGAATACACAGGTGATATGCACCTGACGAAGTCTGAGATCGTCCAGACGCAAATCATCGTCACGACGCCTGAGAAGTGGGATGTCGTGACGAGGAAGGGCACCGGAGATACAGAGCTGGTGCAGAAGGTGCGGCTGCTGATTATCGACGAGGTGCACATGCTCCACGACGAGAGAGGTGCCGTGCTGGAGTCGCTGGTTGCTCGGACGCAACGTCAGGTCGAGAGCACGCAGTCTCTGATTCGCATTGTTGGGCTCAGTGCTACGCTGCCCAATTACATTGACGTGGCCGACTTCTTGGCTGTCAACAAGAAGGCCGGCCTGTTTTATTTCGATGCATCCTTCAGACCGGTTCCCCTGGAGCAGCACTTCATCGGCGTCAAGGGCAAGGCCAACAGCAAACAGTCGCGGGAGAACCTCGACCAGGTGGCGTTTGAGAAGGTGCGCGAGATGCTGGAGCGGGGACCATCAGGTCATGGTGTTCGTCCACTCCCGCCGAGACACACAAGCGACGGCCAAGATGCTCTACGAAAAAGCCACCGACCAGGCCTGCGTCGGCCTCTTCGATCCCACCCTCCACGAAAAGTACGAGGCGGCCATGAGAGACGTCAAGTCCTGCAAAGCGCGCGAAATCAGGGAGCTTGTGCCCAAGGGGTTGGGAATCCACCACGCCGGCATGGCGCGGTCTGACAGGAACCTCATGGAGCGGTTGTTTTCTGAAGGTGTGATCAAGGTTCTTTGCTGTACGGCCACGCTGGCCTGGGGTGTCAACTTGCCCGCTGCGGCGGTTGTTATCAAGGGCACGCAGGTGTACAGCGCGGCGGACGGCAAGTTTGTCGACCTCGGCATTCTCGACGTGCTGCAGATCTTTGGTCGTGCCGGTCGTCCGCAGTTTGAGGACGTCGGTATCGGCATGATTTGTACCACGCACGACAAACTTGCCCACTATCTCACGGCTGTGACCGATCAGCTGCCTATCGAGTCCAGGTTCTCGGCCAAGCTCGTGGACAATCTGAACGCTGAGATTGCGCTGGGCACGGTCAACTCGATCAATGATGCTGTCAAGTGGATTGGTTATTCGTACCTCTTTGTGCGCATGAAGAGGAACCCGATGGCCTACGGCATTGACTGGACGGAGTTCGACAATGACCGGATGTTGGTGCAGCGTCGTCGCAAGTTGGCGATACAGGCAGCGAGGACGCTCCAGCAAAGCCAGATGATCATCTTTAACGAACCTACCGAGGAGCTCCGTAGTAAGGACATTGGCAGGATTGCCAGCCAGTACTACATCCAACACACCAGTATCCAGATCTTCAACTCGATGATGAAGCTCGATGCCACGGAGAAGGATATCTTGGCGATGATTGCCATGAGCGGCGAATTCGACAACATCCAGTCCCGGAATAATGAAGCGGACGATCTGACCGCCATGAGGCAGAATACACATTTTGTGCCTTACAAGGTCGATGGCGGCATTGATCAGGCTCACACCAAAACCAACATCCTTCTCCAAGCCTACATCTCCAGGGGTCAGCCAGATGACTTTGCTCTGACCAACGACTTGAACTACGTTGCTCAGCAGGCTGGGCGTATCTGCAGGGCGCTGTTCATGATTGCGCTTAACCGGAGATGGGGCTGGCAGTGTGAGGTCCTCCTGTCTCTGGCCAAGTCCATTGAGAAGCGCCAGTGGGCTTTCCAACACCCGTTCCACCAGTTTGACCTTCCAAAGCCGGTTCTCAACAACCTGGATGCAAAGGAGTCGCTCGGCATTGAGTCCATGAGGGAGATGGAGCCTGCGGAGATTGGAAACCTGGTCAACAACTTTCGGATGGGCTCCAAGATCTCGAAGCTCCTCGACAACTTCCCAACTCTGAGTGTCGAGGCCGAAATCGCGCCCCTGAACCGTGACGTCCTCAGAATCAAGCTCTACGTGACGCCCGATTTCCGATGGAACGACTTTCTTCACGGGACATCCGAGTCGTACTACATCTGGGTCGAGAACTCTGACACCGCCGAAATCTATCACCATGAGTTCTTCATTCTTAACAGGAGGAAGCTCCACGACGATCACGAGCTGAATTTCACAATCCCTCTCTCTGACCCCCTTCCGAACCAAATCTACGTCAAGGCTGTCTCCGACCGCTGGCTGGGCGCCGAGACAGTGACTGCTGTCTCGTTCCAGCATCTCATCCGCCCAGACACCGAGAGCGTCTATACCGACCTCCTAAACCTGCAGCCACTGCCTATCACGGCGCTCAAGAACCAGGCCCTAGAGGATATTTACGCCCAGCGCTTCCAGTTTTTCAACCCCATGCAAACCCAGCTTTTTCACACGCTCTACCACCGTTCTGCCAATGTCCTCCTCGGCTCGCCGACAGGGAGTGGTAAAACGGTGGCCGCCGAGCTGGCCATGTGGTGGGCATTCCGTGAGCGACCCGGCTCCAAGGTGGTGTACATCGCGCCCATGAAAGCGCTGGTGCGCGAGCGAGTCAAGGACTGGGGTGTGCGCCTCGCCAGGCCACTTGGCCTGAAGCTTGTCGAGCTGACGGGCGACAACACGCCCGACACCAGGACAATCCAGGACGCCGACATCATCATCACGACGCCCGAGAAGTGGGATGGTATCTCGCGTAGCTGGCAGACAAGAGGTTATGTTCGTAAGGTGAGTCTTGTCATTATTGATGAGATTCATCTGCTGGCTGGCGACCGCGGCCCGATTCTGGAGATCATCGTTTCGCGCATGAATTACATTGCCTCGTCGACCAAGAACGCGGTGCGCCTTCTGGGTATGTCGACGGCGTGTGCCAATGCGACGGATCTGGGGAATTGGTTGGGGGTAAAGGATGAGGGGCTGTTCAACTTCCGGCATTCGGTGCGTCCTGTGCCGCTGGAGCTGTACATCGACGGCTTCCCCGAGGTCAGAGGCTTTTGCCCGCTGATGCAGTCCATGAATCGCCCGACTTTCTTGGCCGTACTTAATCACAGCCCGGAAAAGCCTGTCATTGTATTTGTCCCGTCTCGTCGCCAGACACGCTTAACGGCCAAGGATCTGATCAACCTCTGCGGTATGGAGGATAACCCGAGACGGTTCCTCAATATGGACGAGGATGACCTCCAGCTCAACCTCTCGCGGGTCAAGGACGAGGCGCTCAAGGAGGCTATCAGCTTCGGCATTGGTCTGCATCATGCAGGTCTGGTTGAGTCGGATCGGCAGCTAGCTGAGGAGCTGTTCCTGAACAACAAGATCCAGATCCTCATCGCCACCAGTACTCTTGCCTGGGGCGTGAACTTACCTGCGCATCTCGTCGTCGTCAAGGGCACGCAGTACTACGACGCCAAGATTGAGGCGTACAAGGACATGGACTTGACGGACGTGCTGCAGATGTTGGGTCGTGCTGGCCGCCCACAGTTCGACAACTCGGGTGTGGCTCGCATCTTCACGCAGGAGTCGAAGAAGGACTTTTACAAGCACTTCTTGCATACTGGCTTCCCGGTCGAGTCTTCGCTGCACACTGTTTTGGACAACCATTTGTGCGCTGAGATTTGTGCCGAAACCATCATCACGAAGCAGGACGCTCTGGACTACCTAACATGGACGTTCTTCTTCCGCCGTCTACATAAGAACCCGTCCTACTATGGCCTCGAGATCTCCGCCGAGGAGCACAACTCGACGGCTGCACAGCAGCTTGCCAACGAGTTCATGATCTCCATGGTCGACACTTCCCTCAAGGAGCTCATCGATTCCAAATGCGTCGAGGTCTTCCCCAACGGGGATGTCGACCCAACACCCCTGGGCAAGATCATGTCCTACTACTACCTCTCGCACAAGACCATCCGCCAGCTCGTCCGCAAAGCCAAGCCCCAAGCCTCCTTCCTCGATGCTCTCTCCTGGATGTGCCTTGCCACCGAGTACGACGAGCTCCCAGTGCGTCACAACGAAGACCTGATCAACGCCGAACTCTCTCGCAACCTCACCTTCCCAGGCACCGCCTTCGGCCTGCCCATGTGGGACCCGCACGTCAAGTCCTTCCTCCTCCTACAGGCACACATGTCACGCATCACGCTCCCCATCACCGACTACGTCGGCGACCAAACCAGCGTTCTCGACCAAGCCATCCGCATCATCCAAGCCTCCATCGACGTCATGGCCGAACTCGGCCACCTCAGCTCCATGCTCGAGTTCATCGCCCTCTTGCAATCCATCAAATCCGCCCGGTGGCCCGACGAAAACCCCGCCGGCATCCTCCCGGGCGTCGCCGACCAACCTGACAAGAAACAAACCCCCTCAAAGACATCGCCAAACTCACCTCTTCCCCCTCCAAAAACCCCAGCTCCTCAAACTCGCTCGCTCCTCGCCATCCCCCTCCCAAATCCCGCGCTTCACAAAAGCCGCCGCCGTTCTGCCCGACGTAGCCATCTCGCTCGAAGACCTCAAACCCGGCTCCCTAACCATCTCCCTGCGCCGCCTCAACCCCGTCACCGAGCGCGAGGCGCGCATCTACGCCCCGCGCTTCCCCAAGCCGCAGACGGAGGGGTGGTTCGTCATCGTCGCTGATCTCGCGAAGGACGAGGTGTTGGGCGTGAAGAGGGTGGGTTGGAAACCCGGGAGTAATAGGGGAGGGAGGGAGGAGGGCGGTGGTGGAGGCGGGGAGAGGCCTACGGCCAGGGCGGTGGTGAAGGTTCCGAATGATATTGATAGGGCTGGGGAGGGGAGGAGGGTGGATGTGCTGGTGTTGAGTGATGGGTATGTGGGGATGGAGTGGAGGATTGAGGGGGTGAGGATGCCGGGGCGCCGAAGGTACCCGTGGGGGTGGTGGAGAAGAAGGAGGGTGGAGGGTGGGGTGGGGGGGAAGGGGAGATGGCCTAGGGGTTAGGGGTTGAGTTGAAGGTGTGGTGTTGTTGAGTGAAGTTAAACGAAACTGATCGGAGCACGATGATCATGCTTGAGAGCAGCTGAATAATCTATTCCCAAGACCAGTCTCCTCTGTTTGCAGTATATTTGTGCCAAATATTTGCCCCTTGCACCGTAATCTCGTTCTGAAGACCGACAAGACCTCTCTATTGGCCCTGACAATGCCTACCGCAACCCATCAGGCCCTCTTAAGCTAGGACCTGTGCCCACTGGCCCTATGTAGTTCCCGCGACTCAAGCTAAACCAAGCCACCTTTAATAGAACATGGGCAGATCCAGTCGTAACTCTGGGTAGTATTCCCCCCCACCTTTCCTTGTATGAGAAAAATGTAAGGCCCTTCGCGACCCTCAGAAGAACTCTCGACAAAACCTAAAAGCTGACTTAATGGTTCGGGCTGTCGGCAAGCCGTCAATTTCAAGACCCCTGTCGTTGCCTTTCGGGTTTTCAACAATCGCCAAAGAATGCTCAAGGACACCCAGTCCTCCTAACACCAGCATTCTCGCTGAGCAATCCCCGAGTCCCGAAACCACCCAACCCGTAACCTTCCCGGCCCTTGATCATAATAAAACCCAAATGCTTCTGAGCCACCTCACCCCACCCCCAACCCCAAGATACCTCTCTACCCTCCCATCCCCATCAACTCCTCCTGATCCTCTCCGCCCTTTTTTTCTCCTCCCTAACCATCTTCCTGACCTTCTTGGCATCCAACAGCTGTTCCTTTTCTTGGCGGTGGCAGCCCTTCGGGAATCACAACCCCAACCCCAACCTATCATCCTTCACCTTCGTCTTAAGCGGGTACTGCATCCCCTGCTGTGCCGCGCCCAACCCCTGCGAGAGTCAGGTCCCACCCGTGAGAGGAGAGGTAGGCCAGGCCCATGCGGGACCGGTCAAGGGATGAGGGCGGTGGGCAGTAGGGAGGGAGAGCTGGTGGGCGAGGGATTGAGAGTGAATTAGGGGGGGGGTGAGGGGAGGGAGCAGGTGGGGCATATTTGGGGTTGGGAGTCACCTTCTGGGAGGATGGTGGTGGTGGTGGTGGTGGTGGTGGGGTTGTTGATGAGGGGTTGCGGGGTGAGAGCGAGAGATGTCTTTGTTGGGTAAGACCAGGCTAAGGTAGATGTCGGAGACGTTTTGTTGGGGTTTGGGGTTAGGTGTGTCGTCGACAGATTTAAGTTGCCCGCCGGAAGATGCTGCCACGAAGGTTATCGGTTTTCTGTGTAGCCCGGAGCCAAACGGGCGTTGATGTTGCAGTGGGATGTCATCGTAGTCGTCCTCCTCGTCGACGTTATCGGGTGGTGTGTTTTCGTATCTTGTAACTTCCTTCCTTCTTTCCATCATACTTTCCCTGGGAGATTGTGGCTTCTGTTTGGCGAGGCTTGAATCAAAGATTTTAAGAAGCTGAGGTGTTGAAGAGGAAGATGGAGGTTGCCTCGATGTCGATGGGTGCCTGGGCTGTGTTAGTGGCAACCAATAAAGCTCTTTCAGCTCAACCGTCCGCTGTCACGCACCCCTGTCCACGCTGGATCCACCTTCAATCAGGGGGCTCACAGCGGCGACGTCAGCAGTCTCGGCCTTCCGCTTCCAAATTTCATCCATCTCGAGCTCGTGTTCAAGCCTCACGTCAACAATTTCACCGCCCAGAAATGACCCGATAACACCTCCACGATTCCGTCAATACCATCCTCTCTTTCCCCCACCAACAACGGCCGACCAACCAGCCCCCGCGCTACAATGCCCCTCGACTTCATCGCCCACACCTTCGTCTCCGGCCTCCCTCCCTGGTTCCCCGACCCGTGGCTCCTCTTCAAAGCCTCCACCGCACTCGGCAGCGTGGCCCTCACAAAATGGTACACCTCGGGCCGCTCCAACCCCTCGGAGCGCAACATGCACGGGCGCGTCGTCCTCATGACCGGCGGCACATCCGGCATCGGCGCCGCGACCGCCCTCGAACTCGCCCAGCGCGGCGCCCAGCTCGTCCTCCTCACGCGCCAGCCCGCAACCGACCCCTTTTTAGTCGAATACATTGACGATCTGCGCCAGCGGACTGGGAATCAGATGGTGTATGCTGAGCAGGTGGATCTGGCGGATTTGTATAGCGTGCGCCAGTTTGCGACACGGTGGATTGATAATTCGCCGCCGCGGCGGCTGGATATGGTGGTGCTGTGCGGGGCGACGCTGACGCCCCCTGGCGGGAGAAGATTGCAGACGGATGAGGGGGTAGAGATGATGTGGATGGTGAATTTTCTGGCGAATTTTCATTTGTTGGGGATATTAAGCCCTGCGATCCGCGCGCAGCCGTTTGATCGGGATGTGCGGATTGTAATTCCGACGTGTTCGAGCTACATTGCGTCGCCGAAGCTAGATGTGGAGGTGGAGGAGGTGGCGAAGGGGGGGTTGGATGAGAAGTGGACGCCGGCGAGGGCGTATGCGAGGAGCAAGCTTGCGCTGATGGTGTTTGCGAGGGCATATCAGAAGCATTTGGATGCGTATAAGCGGCCAGATGAGCTGCCTATGAACGCGAGGGTTGTGCTGGTGGATCCGGGGTTGGCGCGCACGCCGGGCATGAGGAGGTGGCTCACGAGGGGGTCGATGTGGGCGCTGTTGCTGTATCTGGTGTTTTACATGTTTGCGTGGGTGCTTTTGAAGAGCCCGGACATGGCGGCGCAGTCACTACTTTACGCAATGATGGAGGGGAGTCTTGTGCGGGTACCTGGTGGGAAGTTGATCAAGGAGTGCATGGAGGTGGACTGCGCAAGGAAGGATGTGGACGACGAAAAGATAGCCAAGAAGCTGTGGGAGTCGAGCGACAAGCTTATCGAGCGAGTGGAAAAAGAGCAGGCGGCCAAGCGAGCCATTGCGAAGAAGGAGCAGGAGAAGAAGGCGGAGGATGCGAAGAACGCTGCCCGGGTTGAGGAGATCGAGGCGCTTATTGGGGCCATCAAAAAGGGAAAGGCGAAGGAGCCACAGAAGAAGGACGGGAAGAAGGCAAAGACGTCAGGGAACAACACCAAGTAGAACAACATCTCGAGTGTGTTTCTCTATTTACTTCCCCTGAATGTCCAGCTCGGTGCCTCGGCGACAGCAACCCCAGAGCCAAGCTTTTGGTCCACATTTCCTCGGCATCCAAGCCGACAAGCGGGGCCACATCGGCACTACACGTGAAGGTGGACGTCATTGAGACTTGCACCTTTCATCCAACCATCTAAATCAGGGCGTTACAAATCCGATTGTCGATGGTCTTGGAGCATTTAGTGTTCTGGAGAGCTTAGAGGAAATTCATTCTCACAATACAGCCGAACACCACCGACGAACATAACCCACAAACATCAACCTCGGCACAGTCTCATCCATCCTCAGACACCCAAAATCACCATGGCAGCAGCCCTCCAACCACCAGCACTGGCACCAGCACCCCTTCCAGCTGCCCAACGATTCACCGTCCCATGTCAAGCAGTCTGGGGGAGGCCAGCCCAAGCGGCGCCACCGCCATTCAACGCATCTCACTGCCACCCCGTCTTCTTCACCAGCAAGCTGCGCCGGCCGCCCTTCAGCATGTCCTCTGCGCCACATGCGAGCCCCGTGGCACATGGCTATGTCTATCAGGATGCCCCAAGGGGGAGTGAAAAAGCGGCTGGTCCGCGGTTATGAGGGGTTGGGTGGGTAGTTCATCGCTGGGAGGGGGATTGTTTTCATTCAATGTTATCTGGCGAGCAAGCAGGCGAATGCAGATGACGTTGAGATAGTCTCAAATATTGAAGGATCTAAGTATGGTGACATAGGAGAGGAAGGACGATACCCCAAAGTCGGGAAATCAGTAATAACACAGGTCCAAAAAGCTCCTTCGCTTGCCTCCAATCTGCTCATAATACAGCATGTTTGCAACCAAGTCCCAAAAGCGCCATGTCCCAAAACATCACCACATCACCACCCCCAAGTGATCCCACACCATCTCCTACACGCTCCCCTTCACCGACACCACAATCGTCACCAGAATCAACACCACCACGAACCCCAACAACGCCATCAATTTCACATTCTTCCACCACATCCTCCTCTTCACCCCCCTACTCCGCACCCTAAACTCCCTCGCACTACCCCCCAGCCTGTCCGTCTTATCCACCAACAAATCAATCCTCTCCCCCCTCTCCAACAATCCCTCAATATTCCTCGTCATAATCCCCTTCACATCCTCAATCTCCCGCTTCGCGTTCGTAATCGCATCGTCCCGCCCATGCGCCGTCGTCCCGTACTCCACCATCAGCCCCCTCATCTCCCCGTTAAATCCAGCACACCCATAATTAGGCAGATCCCCGAAATCGGTCGTCTCGGGGGGGAACTGCGCCAGGAACCGCGTGCGCAGCTCGACCAGGAAGCCGAAGCTGATGCGCCGGTTGACGGCTGCGCTGTCGGAGACGACGAGGTAGGTTAGGCCGCCGGCGGAGGGTTGGGAGGATGGGTATTCGGAGGGGGACGAAGCGATGTAGTGGATGTGGTGAGTGCCGTGGGTGTAGGTGAGTTTCTGTGGGGAGGCGTGGTCGATTTTGGGGAGGATGAGGGAGGCGAGAGAGGAGGTTTGGGAGGAGGCGGAGGTGTTGCATTCGGTGAGGATGGTGGAGTTGTGGGCGATGCAGGCGCTGGGAGATTGGTGTTAGTATTGCGAGGGGATAATCGGGGTGTTGGGGGGAGGGAACATACTAAAGCAGCGGTGTCGCTGGCGTGGAGGAGGACGCCATCTTGGAAAAATATGTGGTAAGTCTCGGTTCTCAAGTTTGAAGCAAGCGCTTGTTCGCCGTTTAGCAATATTCGGACGCGCGCATCTGGTGTGTTGCTGCCGGGGAGAAGAGGTTGATGGGCTGAGGATTGTGTTCTGCAGACGACTGGAAGCTGCTTCGGGCGCTGCATGACGACAACCCAGCCAACTCCACTCCAGGGCCCTTGGCTTGAAAGGTGGAGCAGCGGCACCACGGGTAGCCAACCTGGACCCGGCAGCTGGAGAACCGGACCCACATGGGCTTGGCGCTTTTGTGGCGGCACGCCCGATAAGATAAGCCCCAGACAAAAGAAATTCGAAGTCGAGACTCGTTCAACACGTCGTCTAGCCCACACGCGACGAGGATCCGGCAACCCCAGTTCCGGCTCCCAGAAACACGACAGAACCAGCACAGAACCAGCATGGTTCCGCCCACTCCCTCGACGCGGTTATGAAATCCTTGCTTGGGACTGGGACCGCCTGGAGGACTCCCAAGAACCCAGCTCCGGTCTTTTGCCGATGGCGCTCCAAGCCGTCCAGCCCGCGGATGAGCCCGTTGGGCGTTCCATGGGGTAGTTCTCGGGGGGGCCCGCGGGGAGACGTGCGGATCTCGAGGGGACCAGTCAGTGCCGCCTGTATTTCTACTCGCTCTGTCGTTCCAGCTAACGTCTGCCCTTTCCCAGAGTCCCGTCGACAACAAGCAACTCCGGAGCGACATGGAGGGCCAGGAAGGACGCGCCACTGATGGCCGCCGTCCAAATCTTAGGGCCAAGCACAACTACAAGCTTTTTCAAGCACTCACCGAAGCGCGATTCGCCGCTATCCTCCAAGCCACCGGCGATTGGGTCTCCAACAAGGGAGAATGGCAGTCTTTTGGTATCGCCAGTCAGCAGCAGCTGGACCGCGAGGCTGGCCTATTCAAGATGGTCCTCAGCAAGTCCTTCAAAATGGCCCACGAGCAGGGCATGACAAAACGCCAGGAGAACCCGCTCTTTTGGAACCTGCGGAACGCCTTCATCCGCCTCGACGCCGGCGGCCTGGGCCGCGAGCTCAGGTACGCCTTCCAGACCTTCCTGATGCGCTCACGCTTCCCCAAGGCCGTCAACGACCTTCACATGGCCCTCGCCGACATGCGCTTCCCCTACGAGTGGTACCCCGCCACCCGCATGCTCCAACGCACAGTACACCTCCACGTCGGTCCCACCAACTCGGGCAAGACGTACAACGCTCTCAGGGCTCTCGAGCAGGCTCGAACTGGCATCTACGCCGGCCCGCTCCGCCTGCTAGCCCACGAAACCTGGAGCCGCTTCGTTGCCAAGGATAGGCCGTGTGCCCTGGTCACGGGCGAGGAGATGAGGATACCCGACAACGCCGACACGTGGTTCCACAGCTGCACCGTTGAGATGACACCGCTGAACGCCAAGGTTGATGTGGCCGTCATCGACGAGATTCAAATGATCAACAGCGACGACCGCGGCTGGGCTTGGACCCAGGCTTTCCTCGGCGTGCAGGCCAAGGAGGTGCATCTCTGCGGCGAGGAGCGTGTTGTCGATCTCATCCAGGACCTCTGCGCCAGGATCGGAGACAAGTGCATCGTGCACCGCTACAAGCGCCTGAACCCGCTTGAGACCATGCCCGAGAGCTTAAAAAACGATTTTAAGAAGCTCCGCAAGGGCGACGCTGTCGTTGCCTTTTCCCGTATTAGCATCCATCAACTGAAGGCGGGTATTGAAAAGGCGACGGGCCGCAGGTGCGCCGTCGTCTACGGCAGTCTTCCACCCGAGACGCGCGCCAGCCAGGCGGCTCTCTTTAACGACCCGAATAACGATTACGATTTTCTCGTCGCCAGTGACGCCATTGGCATGGGTCTGAATCTGGAGATCAAGCGCGTCATCTTCGAGACGAGCCTCAAATACGACGGTCGGAACTTCCGTTCCCTTACCGTCCCCGAGATGAAGCAAATCGGCGGCCGCGCAGGCCGCTTCCGCACCGCTGCCCAGGAGATGAGCGGGGATACTACCGCTCCAACCCCAGGGCTTGTCACGACGCTAGACGAATTTGACCACGAGCACATTACGAAGGGTTTCAAAGAAGAGCCGGGCCCGATTTCCACAGCCGGCATTTACCCTCCGCCCGCCATCATCGAGCGCTTTCACTCATACTTCCCACCTCGCACGCCCATCGGCTTCGTGCTCGCCCGCCTGCGCGAGATCACCCGTCTCTCGCCGCACTTCCATATGTGTGACTTCACCGTCCCCCTCCAAATCGCCGACATTATCAAGGACTTTAACCTCAGCATCTCAGACCGCTGCGTCTTCCTCAACGTGCCCATCAACCTGCGCGACGACAAGCAGATTGGCGTGCTGCGGCGGTTCGCCCGCTGCGTCGCCAACCTCGAGACCGGCCACCTCCTCGATTTCGAGCTCATCGACCTCGAGGCTCTCGACGTCGTCAAGCCCAAGAAGGGCAAGGAGCAGGTCGACGACCTTCACCGCCTTGAGTCCCTCCACCAGGTCATCACCATGTACCTGTGGCTGAGCTACCGCTACCAGGGCGTCTTCCAGAGCCAGACCCTGGCTTTCAGGGTCAAGGAGCTTGTTGAGGACAAGATTTCGGAGCGGCTTGAGCAGCTCAGCTTTACCGCTGAGGCTCAGGCCGCCAGGAGACTGCGCATGCGTCGTCTGGCTGCGCAGGTCGAGCGCAAGGAGCAGAATTTGTTGGGGCCGGATGAGAAGATGCAGTTTGAGCAGCAGGAGCCGCCGCATGCTGAGGGTGTGGGCCAGTGGAGGGAGGAGGGCCATGAGGAGCCTGTTTTTGCCGGGGATGCGGATGATGTTGCGGTTGCGGCTCAGGGGCCGAATGAGGCTGTTGTGGCGGAGGAGCCGAGGCAGGCTGCTGCTGGCGCCGCGTCGTGAAGTACTGGGAGTGAATGTGGTGTATGATACCTGCATAGAGGGTGTGTACTTGTATAAAATAACGAGTGTGAGGGCGGTATATTTGAAGGGTGCATTTTTTGTATCATAGGGACTGCTTGCAGAAGACGTCAGGAACAGGGATACACGGATCTAGGAGTTTTATGAATATATTTCAGAGCTTTTGCCAATTAGCCTCGGGGTATGGTGTGCCCAGTGCAAGCCAGTAGCTCAGAGATGGTTGCCTGGTATTGCTTACGAATGTTGGTCATCCAACACCATTCAATGAAAACAAAGGCTGGAGGCGGCGGCGGCTAGGCATGCCAGCAACATTTAAAAGGTTTCTTTGATTATGTGATGGTGACATTGGAATTTCGCCATGCAAGACCGGACTGTTAGATACCTGCCGTTGAGGCCTACATCATCACTCGCACATACCGCTTCCTGGCTATCAAGATAGGCAAACACTTAAGGAAGAAAGCAATCCATTGAGAAGAACGAGAAAGAAGGACACTCTCCGGGGCAACACAAAGACAGTGTCTTCAGGGGTGCCGGAGACGGCGCAGATAAGCCGTCAATTTAGCATGTACGAATAAAGCTAACCCGCTGGGCAGCGCTTGCAACAACATACTGGCCATCCTCACAGCGAAAGCTCAACGAAGCATCAAAGACAGCAAGCCCCAGACCTCAGAAGAGGAATCACCTCACAGGGGAAGAAAATGCCCTCTCAGGCTTCTGTACCGGATGACCTGATGGACAAACAGCACGGTGTTACCCACGCCACCAACAACATCGTCAAGCTCAACCTTGCAGCAACCATGTCCATACGGCCGTCTCCAAGTGGCTCGAGTCTAGATGTCGAAGGATAGCCAACTACTGAACGAGAATAAACCTTTGGAGGGTTTTTCAACACAACGTCTTGCATCTCTCGTCTCACGCGCAACAGTGTCGTTGAGTGTGCGTAGTTGACCCCAACCCTAACCCTAGTACTGCACCGACCCTTTGCACCGATGAGGTCATTTTGGAGCCTCTATGTTCACATGAAAGCTTCAACAGGCAGCTGCTGGTGACGCGTCTTCTCGTCTGAACTGTACACAAAAAGATTGGATCTCGTTGTATCCCGAACCACGGAAGCCCTCGAAATTTGGTGCTTGCCGACACACAAGACAACCCTCCAACTATTTCAAGTTACGCCTCCAACCCCACTTCCCCAGCTTCTTTCAACCTCACCTCGCCAACACAACCACGGCATCACCAACCCATCTTCTCTGTCCACCACGAAACCTCCCCAACCAGAAACCCACCCAAACAACCCTCAAAATGTCCACTCCAACCGACCCCCCCTCTTCAGCCCCGGCCTTCATTCCCCTCGAAGCCAACCCGGACCTCATGACGACCCTGCTCCACAACCTCGGCCTGTCCCCGACCCTCGCCATCCACGACGTCTACTCGCTCACCGAGCCCTCGCTCCTCTCCTTCGTCCCCCGCCCGGCCCTCGCCCTGCTCCTCGTCTTTCCCGTCTCGGCCGCGTACGAGTCGCACCGCCTCGCCGAGGACGCCCTGCAGGCCGAGTACAAGGGGAAAGGGGAGGATGAACCTGTCGTGTGGTTCCGCCAGACGATTCGCAATGCGTGCGGGTTGATGGGGTTGTTGCATGCCGCGAGTAATGGCGAGGCGCGGGGGTTCGTGCAGGAGGGGACGGAGCTGGAGAGGCTGATTAAGGAGGCCGTGCCGTTGGCTCCCGGGGAGAGGGCAAGGTTGTTGGAGAGGGATGAGGCGCTTGCGAGGGCGCACAGGGGCGTGGCGGAGAAGGGGGATACGACGGCGCCGGATGCGCAGGATGATGTGGATTTGCATTATGTGTGCTTTGTGAAGGGAAGGATGGGGGCTTGTGGGAGATGGATGGGAGGAGGAAGGGGCCGTTGAGGAGGGGATTTGGATCAGGGGAGGATGTGCTGAGTGAGAAGGCGCTCGCGTTGGGGCCGCTGAAGTTCTTGGAGAGGGAGGCGGCAGATTTGAGGTTTAGCTGTGTGGCGCTGGCGGGGAGCTTGGATTGAGCTCTCTAGGGGTGAAGTTAGTGCAGTCTTGAGGTTCTCGCGATGTGTAACGAATGCATGGTGGATGGCCAGCTGGTTGACTGGAGTTTTCGATGATATGGCCGGAAGAGACAATCACGCTGATCTGTTCGACATGGGGAAAAAAAATCATCTTGGCAAACACCCGAGGCCGTGATCGGTTGACGTGAGAGAAGCGTAATTGCTATCTAACTAACAAACAGCTATATACTTTTCCAACTAGGTATCTCGATGCCGCCTCCTCAAGGCAGCACTGTTATCAGGGGTATCAAGTCCACATATCCTTAACCAACCAGTTCATGTCCGTCGCCACCTCCCTTCCTTCGGAGGTCTCAAGCCACATGCTACCAAAGCCATGTCCCGAACAACAAAAAACAAAACCTCCCCATGACTATCATTATCCACGACTTCCACTCATGCCTCAATAACACGTAAAATCGGAACTGACATCCTCGCGCCCACCCGTTGCCGCTCCGCCCGGATCCTGGCCAACGAAGGATCCCCCGCCAATCTCTTCGCCCTCTTGGCCGCCTTCCTTAGCCTCACAGCAGCCGCAGCATCAACCTTCCCCTGCGGCCTCACCTCCAGCTTCCGACACCCCTCCTCCTCTGTCTCCGAACCATACATCGCCGCCAACTTAACCATCCTCCCCACCCTCGCTCTGCGACATCCCAACCCTTCTTCCTCCTCCCCCAAAGTCAGCCTCATACCCTCATCCTCACTAACCTCCCCCTCCCCACTCAAACACCTCGCCCCAAACCTGGTCTCATACCATCCATCCGTCGGACCCCCCTCCTCCTCCTCTTCCAAACCACTCTCATCATCATCAACATCCGCAGCAGCAGCCGCCGCGGCGGCAGCATCTAACACAAATCTTCTCGTCCTCGTCCTCCTCTCCTCCCTCTCCTCTTCCTCTTCTGCTTCCTCCTCTGCCATCATCATCAGCGCCGTCATAGCCATGTAACTCCGAGCTCGGGCTCGCCTCTTCCTCCCTTGCTCTGTTCCCAGCGCCCCCCGCGGGACAATCTGCAAATCATCACCATCCCAATGCCGTACGTGCCCAATACCACAGGAGGCCGAACTCGACCTCCTTACTGCCTTAGTTTTCCCTCGGTACCGCGGGGGTGAGCTTGCGAAAGGGAGAGTGGGAAGGGCGTCCGCCAACCCGGGTAACTGCATCCCGCCGACGCCATACCCCATGAGGTCGTTGAAGAGAAGGCCTTCTTCGCCGGCAGCGGTTGGGCGCTGGGGTTTCTGAGAGGGTGTGATGAAGGAGTCGGCGTCGGAGGAGAGGTAGTCGTCTATGTTGAAGTTGTCATTGTTGGGAGTGTTGGTGTTGTTGGTGAGGGCGGGTGGTGGGGTGGGGGTAGAGGGGGCGGCTATGTTATTGTCTTCATGGTTTGAGTCAGACTCGGAAGTTTGGGAGTCGGTGTCTTCTTGTTGGCGAGTGTGATTGTAGGTGCTGGAGCCGGGTCGGGAGCCCTGGGTGCGCTTTGCATGCCCGCTGATGGTCAGGTTGTCGACCGAGGTATCGGCGGTATGGGTAGAGGGGGCGGCGGAAAAAGTGGGAGCTGGTGGCGGTGGAGATGCTGGCGGCAATGCTTTCAGCGGCGGTGGGCGTGCCAGATGAAGCAGACCAGCCGCGCATGCTGCGGGTACGGATCGGGGGCGGGTACTCCAGGGCGTCGTCGTCGTCTGGGAGGAAGAAGGTGGTGGTGTTGGCGTGTGATGACGCCCGTGAAATGCTGTGGCGGGATGGCGGGCGGGAAGATGCGGCTTCTGAGCGGAGCTTGAGGATTGTAGACGGCACTAGAATGGGAGTTAGTGTCGGGGGGTTGAATGGGTTATAAAGGGAAGGGGAGGGCTAACAAGGTGCGAGCACGGGGCTAATAGGTTTTGCGTGCTGCTCGTCCTCGGAAGATACCGAGGATGACTCGGCTGAGGAGCTCTCCGTGGCTTCTTGAATTAAGCTGTGGCGTGCAAGCTCGGCGGGAAAGGACAAAGAATTGGGGTGCACGAAGCCGTCCCTGCTCACAGCAGACAGCGAGACAGACGAGCGCAAGATAGACCGAGTCTGCTGTTTCGGAGGGAGTGACGACACCGACAAGCTGGTGGAAGAGCGGCGAAGACGATGAACTTGCGGGAGGTCGGAAGGCATATCATTCTCGAGATCATCCAGTCGTGCGTTATCCACCCGCCTTTTTGCAAGCTCAACAGAGTCCCGAGGTCGTCTTGCACCACGGATCGTAGGCGCCGGCGCTGTCTCGATAAAATGCGGCGGTGGTGGGGGGCTCAGCCCGCGTGAAAAACGTCCTGTGTCATGCACCTGGGTCGTTGAGATCCTCGACAGGCTGTCTATGAGCGCTGTCGGGCTTCGGCTTAAAGATTCCAATTTTGTGCTTTGGTTGTTCGGAGGCAGGTATGTGTTGACTGATCGCCGGCGCCCAAAGTTTGCCCGAACCGGACTTTCATGCGCGGCGTGCCTTGGGAAGGTATACTGGCTCGTAGACCTGGTCGGCCTTCTCCGGACACCAGCCTTGTACGGGTCCAGCTTTGGTCTGGCTTTGGAACCAAACTGATCCCTGGACGGAGCGTAGTAGGCCTGGACATGGGGCGACTCAAGGTCCAATCCGTTCTGTGCCAAGTTCCTCTCAGCAACGTCCTCGCCATAGTCCCTCACGCCGGCTGCCTTGACGCGCGCCCTGAAGTCAGCCGGCTTGATCTCGGATTGGGCGTCGAGGATGTCTTTGAAGGCTTTGCTAGCATCGCTCCGGGCCGAGTTGGAGCGCGAATGCCCACGACGGAACATGCTCGTAATGCTGGTCAAGGAGCCGCGTGAGCTTGGCCGTGGGCTTGGCCGTGGGCCGGGGACTGCAGAGTCGGGTTGGGCCATCCGAAACGAGAGGGGAGGCGGCCGTTTCTGGCCGTTTCTCTTTAACTGGGGAAAGGCAGTCGCAAACGACATGCTTGGAGGACGTTCACTTGGTGCTGTGCTCGGCCGCTCTGCGCTTTCATCGTGGAAGCGGGGGATTCCGGGGGCAGGTGCCGATTCATCGACCGAGAGGGTGTCCAGACTAAGTTCGGACTGGCTAAACTCAGGACGGCCATGGTATATGGTCTCCACGGGGATTGAGCTTGTATTAGACGTGGAGTATTGATCTGCGAGGTGTAAGCCAACTGTTTCCTGACATGACTCTGTTGTCGATCAGGCTCTTCTAACCTTGGCTTGAATGGAGTCCCGGAGGAGCACTTTCAAGGGAGAGCTCTTTCAGGGGCTTATTGAGTTTGCCCTTGCCGGATCTTTTGAAGAAGCTGAAGAGGCCCATGGTAGAGATGGCGAGCTGCCATCAGCTGGCCGAGGCCAACCAAAGTAGAAAACGGCCGGCTCTTTGCGCCGGAGCGGTGAGCAACGGGCAGACAGGAACACGTTGAGACGATGAACACCTCAGGGAGTTGGGTTGCCAAGCGAGGAGTGAGGAGTCGAGAGAAGAGATCTGGATATTCAGGGAGATGGGAGATGGGAATGGGATATGAGAGAAGGCGGGGTAGTGCCTGAGACGAGCAAGGATGAAGCAGGTCAAGAACAAGAAGCCATGACGGGAGTCCGAGGGTGCGCTACTGCCATGCAATGTACTAGTAGACGGCGGTGCGGACTGGTTCGGGGTCCAGATGACTGCATCTGGCTGGACCTTGGGTGGTGGTGGGACAGGGCCCAAGACCCCTGGACGGGAGGCGTCATCATCCGCGACGGATGTACCTAATCGTGGATTTTTGGAGTGGGGAGGGAGAGGTGTTGGGGAGGAAGGGGGGTGCAATCGGCGCCGACCCGGAGGTCTGGACGAATGGTACGTCCGGACATATAGTATGGACATGCTAGGGATTTCGTGCTCGGAGAAGCAAGCAGCCATCCATCAAACACCAATACCACCTAAATGGAAGCTCTCAAACGACAACTCGTATCATCACTCGCAGGACGGCTTGCTGCCTCAAACTCTGCATCCGTGGTTCTTCGCCCAGTAACCCGGGGCGGCAGGGGGTGTGTCTGAACTGGGGATCCCGGGGACTCCGTCAGTCCATCCACAACATCATCCATGGATGGCACATGGCAGAACATGGCCCCTGGCTCCCTGGGCAATGGGCATCAACAGCAGCGTGCGGACGAAACACAAGGGGTCTGGGCGGGGAGGGCGGGTGCATGATGCATCATTAGGCGTTTGCCCGGGAAGAAAGCAGTGAGAAGTAGCGTCGATGTTCTGGAGGGAGTCTAGTGCTGCAACGTCACCTCCTTGGACTGCCTCTGTCCGGACCGATGTTGCCCCTTTTGATCACTCCAAACTGCCCCAGTTTGTCCGTGCGCCTGCGTGTTCGTCGCTGCATGAGGCGGAGACGAGGGTTTGAGACACATGTGCTCGGTCCGACCGCGCCTCGGTGCACATGGTCGCCATTGGTGCGGAGTGTCTATTGGCGGGTGACGTTGGTGGGCGAGGTTGTTTGTTGCTGGTATTGGCGGCCCTCGTCCATCAAACTGTCTCGCAAGAAATTGTGGCTGGCTTCTTCATGCCCGGTTTTGGTCCAAGTCTTCAGCAATCACCAAGTTAGCCCCACAAGGGGTCGCTTGATGATCCTTGGAAGGCTAGAGTCAGCTTGGCTGCCTGGCGAGTTGATGAGTGAGCTCGATGGGGTTTTCTGATCGCCATTTCTCAGATCGCCAGCGTTTTTAGGGATGAATGACCCGCTGGTTGGAGCCGGCTGTTGGGAAGTTCCACGATCGTGGGATGTCGATCTCTCCCACGCGACATATCTTTTTTTCTTTTCTTTTCTGAGCTTGTCATTTTCTTCCCCTCTTTCCTTCGTTTTTGGCCGTCGAATTTTGCCGATCCCGTCCGATTTTGCCTTCTTCTGTTTGGTGAACACGAACCCGAGCAATCGGCTCCGACTTTGCTTTTTTTTTTTTTTGCGCCTTTCAGTTCTTCCAATCCTTCCACGCACCATGGGCCCCTTGCAGCTCGGATGCCAAGATGGCTGGTGTGTCCGATCGCGTGTGGGGCTGAGCATCTTTGAGTCTTGGCAAGAGATAGCGTGCTCAGGACAGGGGCAGAGACCCTTGGACGCCCCACAGACCCTTGCCCTGGCGTCCGATCGTTTTCAGCCGATTCCTTTCTGGCCACACTGATCAGCGGGGAACCCTGCCCACCGCCATCTGACAACAGCCTAGCTCGACACTAACATCTCGGGCTCATCGACGACAACCGTGTCGATATTTTGATCGCTTGTGGTCGGTGATCTCGTCGAGCGTGTGATGGTGCTCACCGGCTTGAAGCTGCGAGATGCCATCAAATATACACTCATCATGGTCCGCGATCCAGGGTCTTGCCGGCCAGTTCATCAGGCCGTCGTAAGATACTGGTGGACTCGGATCGCTGAGCAGACAAGGCGGCCCTGAGCTTGCGGTATCAACAATCGGACATCGGGCAGCAAATTTGCTTCATTGGCAATGATCAAGCCCGAATTCAAACGAAACCGAAACCCGGCCGTCGACGGCACGGGAAGGGATCCGGTTCGGCTGTCGGAACCAAACGCAACTCCAAACTCCAGTTCAGCCGGATCTTCGGCTGGGTCGGAGGGGTGCCGGAAGCACGCAAGCACCCGTCCACGTTTTCAGCTGCAGAGATGATTTCGTCGTGTTTTGGACCTTTGGATTCACTGCCGACAGCCGAATGGAAATCACGGCGAGCTGCAGGTTTGCTCTCCCTTCCTGCCGTGCTCAACTCATGAGGTACGAAGACACCAATTATTTCGTATTTCCACTACACAGTACAACACCAGGCAAGAGGTACAAAATTATCACCACATTTCTCACACACCTAACCTTTTTACGCCAAGCCAGCCACACACTAGTGTCTACGAGCTCTCTGCAATCTTCATGATGATCTCCGCCGCATCATCCAACCGTGCTGCGAACGAGTCCGTCTTCTCCCCTGCCGCGCCAGCGACAGCAACTCGGATACTAATCACATCACAGTCAGCACTGGCTTCCTCTCCCAGCTCCGGGTAGAGGGAGTTAACGTACCTGTCATGTCCCGGCGTAATCATACACCACATCGAATCCGGCTCCTGCACGCCATACACGGAATCATTGACCTTATTTCCCGACGGAGCATGGTGCGCCATCACAAACGGATTTTTCCAGAACAAATCTCCATCAAACAACTTCGCTGTCGGCGCGTCCTCAGGCCAACAAACCTTCAGCAGATCCAACAACCTCAGATGTGTCTGCCCCGTCAGCGTCTTCTGCATATTTCCGCTCATAGCCCGGCCCAGCTTGAACAGCGCCGCGTGCTTTTCTTGCAGCGAAACGGACTCGTCCAGCGCCAGGTCGCAGAACGCTACGACGTCGGACGTGGCCACCTGCATGATCTCTGGCCGACCCTTGTGGTAGTGCGCCATGGACACGCCTTCCCAGCAGGGAGTGTTGTAACCGTAGTGTAGGCGGATTGCGAGCTGGATGGTGGCATCGAGTGCCGTTTTGACCGGGACAGAGCAGGCCATGAGGTGGTCTGTGCCGAAGGCGGTGATGTGGTGGTTTTTGTAGCCGATGGTGGCCGCGGACTTGATGTACTGCTCGCGGAGGGTGAGCATGTGGGCGTCGAGCTCGGGGTCGGATTGGAAGGGGGAATTCTTCCAGTTCGATGTCATCCGTATCCTCATGAACCGCCGCTCCGTTTGTCCGCGTCGACTCGGGATGGTGGTTCTGGATGGCTTCGTGGATGAAGTCGCACGCCCGGCTGGCCGTGATGCCGTCGATGGCGCCATGCTCCATGATGAAGCCCGACTTGCCGTTCTCGGCAACCACGATTTGCGTACACTTGTCCATCCATCGGTTGAACCCATCGCCGAGGTACGCCTGCCGGACGTGCTCTTCGTTGGTCTCGGGGCTGCCTTCGTCTAGGCACACCATGAAGGTTGCCTCGTCGATGGCCTTGAAGTATTCGACGTTGGCGGGTGATATCTCCATGGCTCTGGCACGGTACTGTCATGGTGTCAGCTGCTAAGACCAGATCACATCCAGTAGTACTGATACTCACCTTCGCCCACGAAGGCCTCCAATCCGTCGTCAAAATCCCCGTCCAGTAACCCTCATCCTTAACCGCCCGAATAATAGCCGCAAACGTCTTCTTCAACCCCTCATATGTCGCCCCTAACAGCGACACCTTGAACACATGCCCCCTTCTCAAAACAACGACATAATCCCTCGCCTCAAATATACGCATTTTATCCCCATCCAACCCGGGCTCTCTACACGCATTAAACAACCACCTCCACTGCCACGTACACGACGACATGCCAAAGTACCAATATGGCTCCACCTCATACTTGACAACCTGCTTCTGAAACTCATACGCCGCCAGCGTCACCACCGCCGCCCTTTCAACCTGGGTGTGCGGGAGCGGCGGCTCGAAGTGCGTTCCCATGACGTTGGAGAAGGGCGCCACCGGGTGCGGGCGCTTGAGGTAGACTGAGTCCGAGATCAGGTCGTACATCCAGCTGTCGAGGGTTGCGTCGTTGTAGAGGGTGAGGAGACGGGCGTAGGCTTGGCGGGCGGGGCCGGAGGGGGCACGGAGCTCGGAGATGGCTTCGGTGAGGGCGGTGAGTTCCGGGGGCGTGCACATGTGCGAGATGTTGGCGAGGAAGTAGTCAGGGCGGCGTCGAGGTCGACGAGGGGTAGCGAGGAGAAGTTTGGAGTTTTTGCAACATTCCCAGCCGTGGGAGGCTGGGGTGGCGTCGGTGTTGTGGGCGTGGGGGCGGGGTCGCTGGCTTGGGAGCGGCCGCGGGTTTGGGACCAGTATTAGACTCTTCGGTCTCAGGGAAAGACTCGTCTGCGGGCCGGCCGCGAATCTCATCGCTAATGCATCGCGAGCGCGACGCGAGCAGCTTTGAGAGGGCCTGAATGCTGAGAGCACCAGCGAGCTCAGAGGCTTGAAGAGGTGCTTGGAACGTCCGGACCATCCAGTTCTTCAACTCGATTGAGACCAACGAGTCGAGCGCCAGGTGGGCGATGGGGACATCGGTGGGTATATCGCTGTCCAGGAACACCGAGAACTTGTCCGCTGTAGCCTCCAGGATGACAGCCTCAGCCTCCTCGAGCGTCTTGGCCTCGCGCAGCAGCTTCGCAGGATCGACAGTGGCTTGGTTACCCTCCACCTCCTTGGCCTCTTCCTCCTCGCCGTATCGAACGGTGGACGTGGGAAGAAGAGAGAACATGGGGTTGCTGAACGTGTACGTGTCCAACGAAACCGAGGTAATAGACTCGCGGTCGAAGCCCAGGATGGAGTGTGTAAAACCATCTTGGGCTGTCTCGGGGGTCATGGCGTACTCCAGAACGGTGTACAGCTCTTCAAAGCTCATCACAATGGTGCTGCGGCGCCACACGTCCTTGCTCTTGGCTGACAGTCGGTCGATGGCTCCAGTGCCCTCAATAGCGCCGAGGTCCAGCGAGACGTAGCGTGCCTTGTTGCCTTCTCTGGCGCTTTGAGCGAGGGCGAATGCATCCTGGAATGTGTTGCCGGCGGAATAGTTCGCCTGGCCTGCGATACCCAGAATTCCGGCTGTTGAGGACAGAAGGATAAAGAAGTCCAGGTCGGGCGAAGCGAAAGCGTCGTGGACGTTGAGAGTGCCATGAACCTTTGGTCTGACGGCCGTGTTGTACTGGTCGAGGGTCATGTTCTCCAGCGCGTGGTCGCTGAGAACCATGCCTCCGTAGATGACGCCCTTGATCGGGGGCAGACCGGCAGATGCGCATTTCGAGGCAGCCCTCTCGGTGCTCTCTTTGTCGGTGACGTCGCACCGAATCATGTGGACAGAACCGCCCAGATGCTTGATTTCGTCCAGCCAGGGTTGGAGGATCTCATCCTTGGGAATGCTTCGAGAGAGGGTGACGATATGGGTGGCGCCCCGTGACACCAGCAGTCGACCGATCCTTTTGCCAAGATCTCCCAGACCACCGACAATAACATAGGTCCCCTCGCCCTCAAGCGCCAGCTGCTTCGACGGGGTGGCAGTAGCCTTCACCATCGTGTCCTCATCCGCAACAACCACCAGCTTGCCGACATGCTTCCGCTGCGCAATAAGCCGGAACGCATCCGAGATCTCCCCCATCGGGAACGTCTGAACTGGCGTAACCGGCCTGAATATCCCCTTCTCAAACCACGAAAACACCTCCCTCAACCCATCATGCGTCGCCTCCACCCTCGCCTTGGTCATCAGCGCCAAATCCACTGGCACAAACGACACGCACTTGTCAAACGGCGCCATGCTGATCGTCTTGCGCTTGTACATATCCGCTTTGCCAATCTCCACAAACGTCCCAAACGGCGCGACGCTCTCCCAGCTGGCATCCAACAACTCACCAGACAGCGAGTTGAGCACGACGTCCACGCCCCTCCCCCCCGTCAGGCGCAACACCCCGTCCTTGAACGTTGTCGACCGTGTCGAGAAGATGTGCGTCTCGGGAATATTATACGTCTCCATCACCAACTCCCTCTTGCGCTGGCTCCCCACCGTCACGAAAATCTCAGCCCCGACATGCTGCGCGAGCATAATCGCCGCCTGGCCCACACCCCCCGAACCGGCATGAATCAGAATACTTTGCCCCTTGCGAAGCCTAGCAACCTGATCAAGGCACCACCACGTCGTATAAAAAATTCCAATAACTGACGCACCATCGGACCAGCTCATGCCCTGCGGGAGAACATGCGCATGATAACCATTCACGCGCGGATGGCTAGCAAACGGCTCGGCATGCATGCACGCGACACGGTCGCCGACGGTGTAGAACTTGTGCATATTCTCGCCAACAGCGGTGACCACGCCGACGGCCTCGCCCGCCATGACGACGTCGGGCGCCATCTGGCCCATAGCGACGAAGACGTCTTTGAAGTTGATGCCGTAGGCGCGGGCTTCGACTTGGATGTCGTCGGGACCCAGGGGGGTTTTGGGGAGGGGGTCGTCGACGAAGCGAAGGCTGTTGAGCAGGCCGGGGGTTTCCGCTTCGAGTTTGAGGGAGCGGGCAGGGTTGCGGTAGGGTTGGAGGCTGGTTGTGCTGGCGGTTCGGCGGCTGTCGACCCATTCGTTGAAGGTGGCGTCGGAGCGGATGCGGGGGATGAGGATTTGGTTGTTGGAGATGGAGAGCTCGTTTTCGTTTGAGGGGCCCCAAAAGTTGCTGTTGACTAGGTCGGCGACAATCCTGGAGAGGTCCTCCAGATCGGCTTCGCTGGTAGAGACAGGCTCGCGAATATCAAGGTTCACAAGGTTGATCGCATCGTTCTCGCGGCGGGCCGTTCTGGAGAAGCCGTGGACTACGGCCTGAAGCGCCTGCATGTCGGCTGCGTCATTCTCCCGGAAGCTGACCCAGAACACGCTGGCCTCCTGGGTGACAAGGCTCCGAAGGGTTTCAAACTCGGCTAACGAGGGTTCCTTGAGCAGAGCTTCCTCAGCAACGTCGAGCAAGATGTATTTGGAGCCACTTTCAACCGCCAGCGTCTTGAGGTCTGAGGTTTGGGCTTGGATGTCGATTCCAGCAAGAGCATGGGCAAGTTGCTCAGACAAAACGATGGTTGCGGGGTTTTGTTTGCCCAACACAATCTGTGGAAGATAATTAGTAATCCGGAATATTTCAAGACTACGAACAGACCGGGAAAAAAGCAGAAGGGAAAAGGGGGTTAAACAACGGTGAAAAAAGGGGCAGAAAAGGGGTAAAAGGGGACATAAACAAGGATGTAAACAAAAGTGGTAAGGGGCTTACCTGAACCTGATGCGCACTGACCCCATTGATATAACGATCATCAACAGCCTTTGACACAATCATTGTGGTCAGCGCAGTGTTGCCCTGATGATCAGGCGTCGCAATATCCACGCCCCCAAAACCCTGGCGACGCAGACACTCATCCCATTCCGAAACTGGCAACAGCGGCGAGTCCTCACGGCCGTCCTCAGACATCCACCAACCCGGCAGCGTTCCAAAAATGGTGTTAATCGTAGTCGTAAGACGCGTCACCTCAATGAGAATGAGCCTCCCACCGGGCATTAACAGCTTGCGCACATTCGCCAGACTGGCATCCAGCGACGGCGTGGCATGAATCACGTTGGACGCAACAATCAAATCAAACTTGCCCTCAAGTTCCGCAAACCCCGGCTGTTCCAGCGGATTTTTTGAGACATCCAGTGTCCTAAAGTCCATGCGATCCTCCCAACGACGGAACCGCTCGCGCGCTTGCTCGAAGAAGCCCATCGAGATGTCGGTGTAACAGTACCTGTCCAGCAAGAGACCGTCGACGGGGTTGTCCAAGGCCTGCAGCAGAGATAGTGTCGCTGCGCCGGTTCCGGCGCCGATCTCAAGGATATTCATCCGTGGGTGCTTGAAGGCGAGCATTTTGGCGTACTCGGCCATTTGCAAGTAGCTGGACTTGACGAGGGCTTCGGTGTAGATTCTGGTTAGAAGGTTGTCTTGGAGCATAATGGATAGAGCTTCGACTTTGCCGGTGAGGATGTCGAAGAGATTGGCTCCGACGCGGTCGAGCATCTCGCCTTGGGCGCCAGTGGTGGAGGAAGATTGCTGGAGAAGGGTTTGTTCTTGGTCTGCGTCGAGATCGCCGCCGAGGATGCTTTGGATGTTGTCTTCGGTACAGAAGCGGCGCATCCAGTCGAGGAGGCGCTCAAAATGGGGGGCGTTGCATTCCTGGCCTTCCATCTGTGACAGCGTGTCGCGCAGGAAGATCAAGGCAGCCTTGTCGTTCAGTTGGATGGCTTCTGACGCGCCGACGCCGTCTCTGTAACCGACGGCAAACAGGTCGGCTTCCTCCATCATCCCGTGAAACGTCTTGTCGTCTAGGTAGTCGACATCGCGCTGCCACTTCATGCGGTAAGTCATGCGCCGCTGGAACGGAAGCAGAGCATCCTCTCCCTGAGCATCGCCGATGGCCATCAGTTCCCATCGGTGCACGGAAATGACGGGCTGAATGTTCTCTCCCTCGCCTTGGTACACGAAAGTGTCTCCAACCACCAGCCTATTTCCGCCTTGAGGCTTCATCGATGCGGCAATCAACAGATCATCACCAGTCCGGCTAGAGATGTTTGTCGAAATGGAGAGTTCCCCGATAAAAGTCGGCATCACAGGTGAGTTTCTGCACTGCTTCTTGAACAAGACCGCTGCCACATGGTTGATCGCATCCATAGTCGCCGGATGGATTGTGTGCGGTCGCATAAAGTTGGCAGGCATCGATCGGGCAACGTCGGGGATGGTCACCTTTGCGTAGGCACTGTGAGGGCCAAGGCTCATGGCCGTGACAGCGCGGAATGTTGGGCCAAAGACATTACCCGAAGCAGCGAGATCCTCGTACAGCCCTTCCACATCAAGTTCAACATTCGAAAGACCCTTTGCCTTGTGCAAAAGGTTCAGGAGCTTTTCCTCCGCTGCCTCGCGCTCTCGGTCTGCGTCAAACTCACCCCCACCGGTCTGTTCCAGCTCGGCGCAGATGGCGCCAGTGCAGTGCTCAAGCCAGCTGTCTTCGATAGCGTTGTAGGAGGTGATGCGGAAGTTCCTCCACGCCGCGCTGCTGCTAACTCGCGAGCCGGTCTCGGGGCTGAGAGTCACCTGCAGTTCAACGTCTTGACTATCACCGTCAGGCCTGGCTCCAGGGATGACGAGAGATTTTGAGAAGGTCACGTTGCGGAGGAGGAAGCGCTTGATGGCGACCGAGCTGTTGCCCTGCAGCTGGACAAGTTGGGTAGTGGCTTCGATGGCCATGCAGAGATAGCTACTGCCTGGGAGAATAACGAATCCGTCGACGACGTGGTCTTGCAGCCAAGGCAGGGGGTCTGTCCCGACGTGGTAGCGCCATCTCGGGCTTTGGGAGTCTCCGACTACATCAAGCAGGCCGACAAGGTCGTGGTAAGGGAACTGGCGCAAGCGGTGAGCCTTGCTCAGGCGAGACTCGTGCCAGTAGGTGGTGGAGTGATCCCAGGGGTATTTTGGCAGATCTTGGAGGACGCGGGGCTTGGAGGTGGTCATCAGGGACAAGACCGATTTGGCGTCGAACGCAGCTCCAGATTTGTAGAGCTCTCCAACCAACTCGAGAGTGGTCTGGAGCGCGCTCTTTTTCCTGATCAGTGCCGAGGTGTAGGTGTAGGAGAACGAACCCGGCAAGTTGTTGAAAATCTGCCTCGCCGGACCCAGGAGAGCAGAGTGAGGGCCAATCTCAACAAAAACCTTGGTGGCGGAGGGATTATCGGCTCTCATGGCGGTAGCAGCCGCTGCCAGTGCCTTTTCAAACTGGACAGGAGAGACCGCATTGTGCACCCAGTAAGATGGGCCAAGATCAAAGGATCTCGCCTCGCCAGAAACGGTAGAAAAGAAGGTGATCTCTGGCCGAGGGACTGAATGCTCGATATCCTTCAATGACAGCATGTAGTCATCGGCTACCGTCATCATGTGGTGCGAGTGGTAGGCTGTGTCGACCTTCAGCTTGCGGTTGAAGATGGACAGGCTCTCGAGAGTGTCGCGGAGCTCGCCAATAGCGTCTGCGTCTCCTGAGATTGTGGTGCTCTCGGGACTGTTGATGCACGCCACCGTCAGACGACCGCTCGTGACGCGCTTGACGTAAGGTAGGACTTTGTCTTCGCCCAGGCCAACAGCAAGCATAGCACCGGGGCATGCGTTAGTCTTCTTGGCCAGGGAGGAGCAGAGACCTCGGAGGTAAGAACTGGAAGCTCTTGTTAGTGTCTCCTCTACGGGGCAAAAGGGGTTAGTTCCCAACTTACACCTTAAGTGCGGCTTCGTGTGTCAAAGCTCCGCAAGCGTATCCAGCTGCGATCTCTCCGGAGCTGTGACCGCAGACTGCCTGAGGCTTGATGCCAGCGTCAAAGAGCATATCAACAAGCGCAAGCTGGAGAGCTGTGGCAGCAGGCTGGGCAAGCTCGCTGATGCCCAGCTGAGAGTTCTTCTCGTTACGGGAAAGCTCATCGAGGAGATTCCACTCTGAACCCCAGGCTGTGAGGAATTCGGTTGACTTGAGGATGGAATCTCGGAACTTGGCCGACGCAGCCATTAGCTCCCGGCCCATGGCGTACCACTGGGCGCCTTGGCCAGTGAAGATAAACGTCACCTGGACGTTGGAGGGCTCCTTGCTCTTGTTGATGCTAAGGCGGTCAAGTTGCTCGATTAGATTAGCCGCATCCGTTGCAACGATGGCAGCTCGGTGGGTGTGATGGCTACGGCGAGAGAGAAGAGTGTAAGAGAGGTCCCGCAGCTGGGCAGCATCTGGCTGCACTGCCTTAACCCATGCCTTCAGATTCTCAGCTCCTTTGCGGAGGGACTCTTCGGAAGCGGCTGAGAGAACGAATAAACTGGGATGAGTATCCTTAGAAATTAAGGCTTCCGAGTGTCCGTTGGTACCATTTTCGACCAGTTCGGGCTCGTCATGTCCGTTCGTGACCCCCCCCGAGTCGACTCCGTTGACAATGGTGTTGCGTTTCGGGGCTGGCTCCAAAATTAGATGGGCGTTGGTCCCACCATATCCAAAGCCGTTGACAGACACCCGTACAGGACCGTGGTGGTCTGGAGGCACAAGCGCGGTCATCTCCAGCGGCACCTTGATTGGCCGCTCGTCTAGATGCAGGGCCGGCTTGGGGTTCTCAAGGTTCAAAACTCTGGGGACTTGACCGTGTTTAAGAGTGAGGATGGCCTTCAAGAGCCCAGCAAGACCACTGGTCGATTCGAGATGGCCAATGTTGGCTTTGACTGAGCCGACGAGAATGTCTCTCTCCCTCTCCTTGCCGTCGCAGAAGACTTGATAGATGGAGGACATTTCTGCCGCGTCTCCAACTTGTGTGCCCTAAGTGAATCGTGTTAGTTCAATATCCATTTAGTATCACTTAAAGGCTGACTTGCGGTTCCATGAGCCTCAACATAAACAGTCTTTGCCGGATCAAGCCCTGCCTCTTGATAGACGGCCTTGGCCAGAGCCGCTTGGGCATCAGCATTTGGAAGTTGGATGCCCTGCGTTCTTCCATCTTGGTTGATACCCGAGTGGACAATAACCGCCTGAATGGGGTCGTTGTCTGTTATTGCTTGGTCCAGGCGCTTGAGAATGACGGTAGCGGTTCCCTCACCACGAGCGTAGCCATCACCCCTGTCGTCAAAGACGTAGCACTTGCCATCCGGGTTCATCATTCTAAAACACCCGGTTAGCAAATGTTTCCAGGGCAAAATTTTTGAAAGCTGAGATAAATGCTTACCCAATCTGGTTCATGGTGAGAGTTTGATCAGGGTGCAAGATCAACTGCGAGCCTCCGACGATGGCGAGGTCCGACTCGCCAGTACGGATGCTTTGGCATGCTTGATGCAGGGCGACCATACTGCCAGACTTTCGATCCATTCCAGTGTTAAAAAAGCTCAACTGTCACGAAGGTACACCATCTTTCTGAACCACTTACACATCCAGTGTCGATTGTGAGGGATGGACCCTTCAAGTCGAGAATGTATGAGATTCTGTTCGACAGAATAGCGTCACCCTTTCCGGTAACATGGAGACGATGAAGCTGAGAAAGGTCTTTGTAGGCCATCCTATCATAATCACGAGGAAACTCTGCAATGTACACAGCAGTCTTGGACCCTTTGAGGCTGTTCAGGGGAATACCTGCATTCTCAAGGGCCTCGTAGGTGGATTCGAGGAGAAGCCGCTGTTGAGGATCCATGCCGTTGGCCTCTCTGGGAGGAATCGACCAAAATCGTGCATCAAAGGCGGCAATGTCCTGGTTGAGGAAGAATCCGGAGCGAAAGACGAGAGACTCCTTGGCTCTGGAGTCTGGATGATAAAAGGCATCGGCGTTCCAGCGGTCGGAGGGGACTGGGCCCCAGGCGCTCCGGCCTTCAGACAGCATGTCCCAGAGCTCTTCTGGGCTGTTGGCGCCGCCGGGAAGGCGGCAGCTCATGCCAATGACGGCAATGGGTGTTGTGGCAGACATCATGAGTGTGAAGGCTCAGTTGCAGTGTGGATATGATGAGCCTGGTGAGGCACGAGAATCCATCTCTAGGTGAGTTCAAAAGGCAGTGCGGTGCGAAGAGATAAATATTCAACCTAAAACAACACATGTCATAGGGACTCTCTTATCTGGCGCAGGTCGTGATGTTGCTATGATCCATGCATTTCTGGATCTTCACCTCGGACGAAGAGCCTCCTCATTCCCAACTTGAGCTTCTTGATGGTGAAACTCGATCCCTCGGCCTGGTTGTAGCTAACGTCAAACACCCGGAATTCGGACCGCCTACTCGGCTAATGGGGCTCATGAAGCACAGATTTAGTTCCTGGGTGAGGCGAAGTTTATCCCATTGTAACAGAACCTAGGATCGGCCGCATACGGTCCGCACACCGAGTTGAATCAAGGTAGGATTTACGGTTCATGTCTCCCCACATCTGTTCAGCGGCTCACTCGTGAGAAACCTCCAACTAGATGTTGGGAACTTTGGCCCCTCAGCCCCTGACCACGTCCGGCCAGACGTAGCCGGTTGGTATCGAGGCGGGGATCATGATGCCACGAAGGATTCAAGGTCGCAGGGTCATGGAAGAGTTGACGGAGTTGCATCCCGAATTTCCGGCCTATGGGATGTGTGGGAGTCAAATCAAGAGGGTAAACCTTCGACTGGTGGGAGATTCATTCCCTGCCTCGCTTGCAGGGGGTGGTTCAAAAGCTGCGGCTTCGCTGGGGCTCAACCGTCAACGTAGCATCCGCCGACGGTTAAATTCCGATTGTGGCCTTCTGAGTTCTGGACTGCTTGCTTGAATGTCATGTCTTTGGTAAGTTCTTCCCCAACAGAAGGGCATCTCTCCTGATCTTTCTGTCATGGTTCCCAAGGGCTGACGAACGATGCAGACAAGACCACCGATATCGAGTTAATTTGGGTCTCTGGCTAGGAGGTCAAAACCTCAGAAGCCAGGAGTCTGGCTTATTAGAATTCTATCATGGTTGATTCAGTCGCGCAAGCACCGATACGGGAACAGCTCACGGGATGGCGACTCTACGTGTTGGCCCTTGCCCTGGGTATCGCCAACCTCATGATGGCACTTGATACCAGTGTTGTGGGTATGGAACTCTCAAGACCTTCTATCTCCCCCGCACAAAACTACCTCGTGTGTTTTCTTGAAGCTGACTTGTAACATAGCCCCTGCCCTCCCAGCCATTACCACCGAGTTCCACACCGTGGACAACATCGGCTGGTACAGCAGCGTCTACCTGCTCGTGCAGATGTCATGCCAGCCCGTTTTTGGCAGACTGCTACAATTCTTCGAGCCAAAAACTTTCTATATGGTTTCTCTCGTCGTCTTCCAAATTGGCTCCATCGTCTGTGCCACAAGCCCCTCGTCCATTGCCCTAATTCTTGGCAGGGCGGTGGCTGGATCTGGTGCGGCCGGTATTGTCACTGGAAGTCTCGCCATCTTTGGCGATAGTGCACCAATGCGAGAACGACCCCGTGGAATGGCCGCTATTTCTGCGCTGCAGTCGGTGGCATATCTGGCTGGTCCTATCATGAGCGGCGCATTGACGGACTCAAAGCTGACATGGAGATTTAACTTCTGGCTAAACCTGCGTCAGTATTCTCAAAAGTTTGTGTTAGGACAAGAAATCTAACTAGCTATGTTTGGGCTATAGCTGTCGGCTGTGTGTCGTTAGTTGCGGTATTCTTCATCGTAAAGCGATACCCTAGCCCCAAGCCCAATGTCACCTTAGTTCAGAAGCTTTGGGGAGTCGACCCTGGAGGCGCCATCATCCTCACCGGCAGTTTTGTGTGCCTCTTCTTAGCACTGGAGTGGGGAGGCAACGTCCTACCCTTCTCCTCACCGCAAGTATGGGGATGCTTTCTCGTTTCCGGCCTACTCGCGATCTCCTTTGCGGCTTGGGAGATTTGGAGAAAAGATGAGTGAGCACATCACCTCCCTTCCTTAAAACCCCTTTAAAACATGACCTCACAGTCTGTATCTAGAGCCATAATCCCACTCCGCATCCTCCAACAGCGCACCGTCGCAGTATGCTGCATCTTCTCCATTCTCTACGGCATCGCAAACATCACCTACTCCATGCTCTTACCAACCTACTTCCAAACCGTTCATGGAGCCACCGCCACCTTATCCGGAATCTACTGCATGCCCATGACCGTCGTCAGCGTCTTGGGCATTGTCATCACCGGTTTCTCCATCACAGCCTGGGCGCATTACGTCCCCTTCATGTGGGCTGGACCGCTCGTCTACCTGGCCGGAAGCGTCCTGTTCCATCTGCTGGAGCCGTCCAGCACGCGCACACAGTACCTAGGGTACCAGGCCATTACGGGACTGGGATTTGGACTTGCTATTCATGTGTCTCTTATTGCGGTGCAAGTGGTCAGCTTGCCGGAGGATATGCCTACGGCTTGCGTGACAGAGATGTTGTGTGCGCAGGTCGGGGGTGCCGCGGGGGCGAGTATAGCTCAGAATTTGTTTCTCAGTACGTTGAGAAAAGAGTTGAAGAAAATCGTGGCGCCCAAGGAGGCTCTTAGGTTTGCCAATGGCGGGCTCAAGGCTATGGTTGAGAGGATGAAGACGCTTGATGTTGACATGCGAGAACGGTTTCGTCTGGCGTTAAATGACTCTATCACAACTGCTTTCATCTTACCTATTGCAGTTACGGCGCTGGCAGAGATAGTAAGCTGGTTTATCGAAAGGCGGACTTTAGATAACTCGAAGCCGGACGACTCAATTCCATTACGATCTAGGACTGATGATGTCGAGACGGTTAAGGAAACGGGCAAGTCCTGGACAGAGGCTCGCATTTAGAAATAAAGGAAATGAATTATCTCACCCTTGAGATTAAGTCACTCTCGCATGAGTAACTTCGGTTGGTTGCCAGGCCATAAGTCTTAACGTTATGCCATCTACATTAACGAATGATATCGCCTTTCCTTGCCATCTTCGAGGCTAGTTTCAACCCCTTTTGCGGGTTTCAAGCAATTACCCCAGCATCAAAAATAACAGCACATTCAGAATTCCCATGTATTTAAACCCCGGAAAGCCCCCTAAACCGCAATACCAGCAGACCCAGCCATGCCAAACCAGATGCACCTCAGACTCCATTTGACCCTGACTATCAACTCTCTCACTGCCATGTCATCCCCCCCTCAAACAGCCGACCCATGATCCGTCTCTCCCTCCGCCTGAACCTCCTCCACCGTGCACGAGCACCCAAACTCCCTCCGAAACTCCTCCACCTCCATCCCCTCCACCACCTTCAACGCCTTCTTCGCTGCCGCAATCTTCCCATACCGAGTGCTCGCCGCCACCGAATGGGCAAGCGTCCTCCCATGTACCCTCACCGCACACACCACCTGGCTCTGGCCCAAGCCCACGTCCACCACCCCGCTCCTCCTCACCACCACCAGCTGGCAACTCCTTACCAGCAACCTCCACTCCCTACACCTCAACCTCTCCTGCATCTCCGTGCCCAGGTACGTCATGGGGTGCTTATTCGCAAAGGTATCATAAAGCCGCATATCCCCAAAAAATGGCAGCACCCACCGCTCAAAAAACTCCTCACCCTCTCATAGTCATACCCACTATCCACGAAAACCGCCCTGACATACGCCTCGACCACGTCCGGCAAACACTTCGGCGGCCTCGAGCACCCCACCCAAAAGTCCCTCTTCCACGCCCCTCCTTCCCCTAGCCACCGCCTCCTCCTTCGCCACCCTCAACCCCTCCTCCATCTCGGCCACATACTCTGCCATCTCCTTCTGCACGGCCGGCGAGCACAGCGTCACCGCGCGATGAAACCCCAGATGCACCGCCAGACAACCCAGAAACTGGTTCGACACCATGGCCATCTTGTGCTCCGTCAGCCACTGCGGATCGGCACCCGGAAAGCGGTGGAACAGGTGCTCGACGATGGCCATGTCGAGGAGGGCGTCGCCGAGGAACTCGAGACGTTGGTAGGAGGAGTTTTCGTAGATGGAGGGTAGGTCCATGTCGAGTTGGGTGGAGTTGCAGGGTGCGATTTGCCAGGCGGGGTGGACGTAGGCGGAGTAGTAATGGGTGTAGGAGGTCATGGAGTGGTGGGGGATTTGACCATGGTGGTGACGGCGCGGATGGCGAGGTCGAGGTTGAGAGGGAGGTGGGGGTGGGTTGGGAGGTGAGGTAGGCGGCGCCAATGAGGGCTTCGCAGACGTCGGCGATGCTTTTATCCGCGAGGATGTGCCGCCGGCGGATGTCTTTGTGCTTGCCGCGTTTGAGGGTGAGGCCCTCGGGATACCAGCTGCGGCGATCGAAAGCCATGGAGCGGATGTACTCTTCAAGTTTGATCTCGACCGCGTTGTTAAAGAGATTGCGGTTGCATATGAGGAGCATGCGCTCGACGTGGTACTCGAACTCGGCCTTGTCTGGAATAAGCGTGAAGATGGAGATAGTGGTTGCCATCTTGAGGAAGCAGTCGCCGAGAAATTCGAGGCGCTCGTAGTTGTTGCCCATTCCGCTCTGGAAGTTGATTTGCTCAGCGTCGTGCTCGTCGGTGTTGTCACTGTCTTTGGTGAAGGCTTCCAGTGCAAGGTCTGGCCGGATATCCAGGCCGAGCATGCGGCAGGCGTCGAGCGCCACAAGGTTCGAGTCGATGCGGTGAATGATGGCAGGGAAGTTGTAGATCATGGCCACGACGTTTATGGGCAGCTGCCCTCTGTCAGCACTTACACTCCTGACATGATACAAAATCCACTTACCGGTGAGATTCTCATGGGCTCCAAAACAAGGAAGCACGGCTTCGGCTTCATGTCTTCCCCGACATTGTCATCCAGGAGGTTACGGCGGATGGGGAGCAACTCCGCCTCAAAAACCGGCTGGTCTGGCTGAGGGAGCAACCTGGCGCGCGACTTTGACCACGCGCTGAGACTGTAGTTCAAAATGTCGCGGGTTGTGCCCTCCATTCTCCACGTTCGATGTCCAGGGGCAACCACGCCCTCCGGAACCGGGTCCGTGGGCTTCAGATCGTAGCGACGGCCGCGAATGAAGAACTTCCGCGCGCCGTCGTACGGGTCGGCAACAAACCTGCCCCTGAAGAAGTCTTCTGTCTCGTTGAGGTTGAAGGGAATGTGCGAGTGGTTCTGAACAAATCCCATCGTGGGCCAGTCGACGATTGCGGTTGGATTTGTGACCGTGCCAAAGTCGAATGCGTGTGTCAGCTGAGTCGGGGCGAGGAAGTACGGAAGTTGGGCCGCAGTGGCTTCGTATTCCTTGCTGAAGACATCCTTGAAAATGGTCAAGGTGAATGTGGTCAGCGCCTGGATGAGATGACCATCTTCCAGTTTGACAGACCCATGTATCGGGATACAGGTGACCGCTGATGAGCGATCAGCTCCAAAAAAGAGCGGAAACGAGGCCACCTGCGGGGCCGGCTGGCGAGTCAACAGCAGAAGCGGAAGAGAGGGTCGTCCCAGTGCCTCCGGGTTTACCAGCGTTAGGGCCATAACATGCAGCTCCGTGGGCTCGCCCAAGTTCGACCAGATCTCGGGCTTGACGCGCATGCTGTACTCCTCCTTCTTCTTGGAGCTGACGGCAAGACGAGCGTTGCGCATGGCCGGAAGCTGCTTGGTGAAGATGGGCCGCAGGTATTGATCGAGGTACTTTCCCTTAATCAGCTGGATGCACATCTCATACGCCGCGGAGCACTTCGCGGCGGCTTTGCTGGCATGGATTCTGCCAGTGGCACTCCTGAGGGGTGACACTTCGGGCAGCATCACCTCGCACTGGAAACCGCCAGGAACATTGAGAACGACGTAGGTAGTGGTAAGATTGATCTCGGGGGGGTGTGGCAAAGAGGCCACAAAGGCGGCAAGGCAGATCAGACTCTGCTTGTAGTTGAGTTTTGCTCCGGTCTCTGGGACTGTGTACTGCCGCTGGCCCTTTTCGTTTCGCAAGAAGTAGTCCATGTTGAAGGTGTTGCCGGTCAGCTTCCTATCCTCAGGCATGGCCTCGCAAAACTTCCGCAGAGCATCTTCGCTCTGTATGTTCATCTGAAGTTTGTGGTAGTGGTCTTCGTTGCCCCTCTCAGCCATGTGAATGTAGACTGAGCCCTCCTGGCGCGCTCTGCCGCGAGACTGGATGTACTGAATCAGTGTGCTATTGAGGTCGTATCTGACGATGACATTGCAATCGGGGATGTCAAGACCCTCTTCAGCCACGGAAGTGGCGAAGATGCAGTTGAGCTCGCCCTTCTTGAACTTGAAGATAGTCAGGACCTGGTCACGATAGGTCACCTTTTTGACTGTCCCAGCTTCCTTCGGGACGACCACCGCCAACCTGTCATATGTTAGCATATCTGTGTTTTTGAAAAGAATATTTATCTTACCAGCACTCCAGGCTCGAGGCCCGGAATCTTCATTTCTGGTTGCTGCAGGAGATCAGCCAGGAGTGTCGCAACATTCCTCTCCTTGACGAAGACAATGCATCGCCGATTACTAGTCTGGTCGACGCTTTTGAACTGGTCTTGGAGAATTTTAATCAGCGACAAGACTTTGGATGACAAGAAGTTTAGGCTCAGTTGCGGACGAGCAAACTGGTGCTGGTTTGCCAGGTCATATGCCGCTCGCACTTTGTCAATCTCCTCAGTCATGCGCTGATTGTAGGCAGACTCGCGGAGGAGATTTCTCTCGGTTCTCGCCTCCAGTTTGACAAATTCGCCTTCTTTAAAAAAAAGTTGCCAGTACCGGTCAGCCAGCCAGGGCCCCAGCTCCGCTGCTGATTTACTTGTAAAAGCCAAGGGCTTCTTGAAGAGACAGTGTTCGCCTACGAGCTCTCGCAGGGTTAGGTTGAGGTCTGTCTCCCAGTCTGGCCCCTTCGCATCATACTGCCACAGCAGCTCAGCCTTCAGCTTTGCTGAGCTGTGCTTAAGGGCGGATGGGTCAGCAATGGTGGCAATCTGGCTGTGGAGAAGGCTCTCCAGCTCGGCCGCAGCGATCCTTGGGTCGATCTGGGCATCGACGGGGGGAGGCAGTCATACCCAGAATGCGTGGCCGTTTCTCTTCCTCCTTGACCTCAATGTAGAAGTCCTTGATGATGCGAGCATACGGGTGGTTTTTCTTGGTGTGGTGGGCTTCGTCAAAAACGAGCAAGTTGATCTGATCCATCCGGATGTAAGAGTGGTGAAGGCAGGTGTAAAGGATCTCGGCAGTGCAGACGATAGCCATGTTCTCGTCAAAGGTCTTGTGCCAGAACTCCTTGCCTGAGACGTCTTCGACCATGTCCCCGCATAACTTTTCCAGAGGGTAGTCGAGGTTGCAAGCCAGCACGGCATGTTGCTGGAAGACGAGGGCAACCTTGTCCACGAGGAAAAAGGCGACTCGCTTCGGGAGTCCTTTAGCCCGGTGATCCAGCTCATTCTGAATGGTCCATCGCAGAAGCAGGGCAGCGATCAAGGTTTTGCCGGAACCTGTGATGTCAGCGAGGAAGTTCCGGTTAGAGAGTATCTGGCTAGATTCTCACCAGTGTCAAGCACGGCAATCGTGTTTTGCGTCTTGGCCCGCTCGAACAGCTCGAGCTGGTAGTCTCTGGGACTCGCGATAATTCGGCGGTTTTCGAAATTCTTGATCAGCGCCTGAAACGACTTCTCATCGTCGACGACAAACTTGTCGGCGCCCTTTGACAAGTTGTTCTGGTTCTCTTCAATCCAGAGATCAAACGCGGCGTTATCTGCCCGCTTCCTTTCGGATATCTTGCGTGGCTTGAGCGGAGGATTGACCTCTAACATCCTGGTCCCGTCTTCTTCCTTGTCAGTATCATCAGCGTCAGCCGGTTCTTCGTGAGTTAGGGTGACGAGCGATGGGTGAGGCGCGTTGGCCACAACGGGTTCGTCAAGATCCATTAGGTCTTCTTTATCGCCCATTGTGGGCGTAGCCAAAGCCGCCAATTCCATGTCAACATCCATCGCTGCTGTTGATGGGGAGGAATTGCAACTTGGAGTCGAGCAGCGAGGAGGATTGGTAAAAGATGGAATGAGGAACCAGGCAAAAGTTTGGCGGGTGAATAATCGCAAAATTTCTGCTCCCGGAGTCTGGTAGAATTTGTGATTTTGTTTGTGTGAAGGAAGGTACGAGAAGTACGCGGTGATAATGGGATCAGCAAGAGTTGAGTCGCTTAATGGGAGTTGTTCAGTCCCTGAGATGGGGCGGAGTGTGCTGCAAGTGTCTGGAGCCACAGCAGAGGATGAACAATTATGCTGTGATAGGTCCAATAAACGAAGGCAACGGGATCCAAGCAGTCAGAAAATGTAGCTTGTCTTGTGCCCTGACTTGACTGTGGCTTTTGGTGACCAATGTCCTGTTTGCACTGTCAGAACCCGGCAGTGTCAAGAAGTTGACAAATGAGAGTTGTAAGAGTAGAGGCAGAAGAAGTCCTTTTGAGGATTCAACACCTAGAGCTCTAGCCTTCTGCTTGCTTGAATCTGAAATCAAGCCTCAGGATAAAGCATCATCAGATCTTCAGGTACCAACTCTGAGAATGGCTTTTAGAATCGCTAAACAACTTGGTCGAGCTGAATCATGGACTCAACCTCTCCAACGTCCACTTTACCTTACCACCCTCCTCGTTCACGCGATCGTACACAAACCGATCATGCAACCGGTTCTGCCTCCCCTGCCAAAACTCAAACCGCTCCGGCACGATCCTCAGCCCGCCCCAAAACTCAGGCACCGGAATATCCTCAGTTCCCTCAAACTTGCTCTCCGTCTCCTTCACCCACTTATCCAGCATAACCCTCCCATCATCCCCTCCACCCCCATCCGGCCTCAACACCGCGCTCTGCCGACTCGACCACGCCCCAATCCTACTCCCCCTCACGCGCGTATCAAAGTACGCCTGACTCTCCTTCGCGGGGACCCTCTCCGCCCTCCCCTCCACTCTCACCTGCCTCTCGAGCGGCTCCCACCAAAATACGAGCGACGCCCACGGATTCCCCGTGCTCGACCCATCTTCAGTCCCAAACAGGTCCCGCGCCTTGCCGCTCGTGCCAAAGTTGCTGTAGATCACAAACCCCCTGGCGTCGAGCTCCTTGAGGTAGACGATGCGGGCCGAAACGCGGCCAGAGGGCAGTTGAGCGGTGGAGAGGGTACAGGTCTCTGGGTGGGCGACGCCGGAGTTGGGCTCAGATGCCTCGCGGAACCAGGCGTGGAACTGGGCGATGGGGTCCAAGGTGTTGAGATCGCTTCGCTTGAGGCCGCCGATGTGCTCGGTCTTGAGGAATTGGTCGGCTTGGAGTGTGTGGGTGGGAATTTCGAGTGTGCGGTTGGTGCCCGCGGGAGCGACTTGGTGAGATGAGCATGGGGATGAAGGTGAAGGGAAGGTTTAAGAAGGGGGTTTTGATGGTGACTTACAGATGAGCTTGCCGCCCTCTTGGGGTGGGTGAAACGCCATTCTGGTTGAGCTCAGGGGCCGGACTGTTCGGATGAGGGCAGGTTGTGAGAACAAACGACGAGAATTGACGCTCATGGAAAAATGGAAAGTCAAGACACAGGAAGGGAGTGAGCGACTTCAGATGAATGACATGATGGCTCATGTTCAAGGATTCAAGGAGTCATTGAATGGCCAATGGCGGGTTGGGGTCGACTCAAGAAGCTCCACTCTCCGCATGAATCCATTGGTTGACGCCAGCAAGGCAGAGGATGGAGTTGCGGATTTAATTAATGCTGGGTTCAGGTCCAAACTTCCTTGAAAGTATCTGAGACCAAGTCCCTATCCATGTTCAATAGCTCTCCTTGCTGGTGTTCAGATCTGAGGGAAACCTGGGGATTGACACTGAAGATCTGTTGTTCAACATCGGTCGTTGCCAAGCGACCGCCCCACTGCCCCACCTACCCCGCCATGAGCTGCGATAAGATAAGATAAGATGGGTTAAACTGCTTGGCGATGTGCTTGCTGTCTCCAAAACGAGTGCCCCTCGTCAAAGAAGCTTGTGCCTAGACATACACCAGAACACTGTGTTTTAACATTGAAACTGTGACTCGTTCACTGAAGCTATCAGAAATTTTGGGAACCGCAATTATGGATGATGAACCCCGCTCGCTCAAGGCCATCTTTGCCGAGGCCGAGTCAAAGCGCCTCGCCCTCGAGACCACACCCTTCCCACCCAACTCTTCAGAATACGCCGACACAGTAGCCTCGGCCGTGAAGCTCTACCAAGACTGCCTCAATTTCATTGACGCCCTCTCAATCTTTAGCCCGAACGAGTCTCTCGAAGACCTCTCCACCACCGACCTCCCACTCCTTCTCACAAACTACCACCTCGCCGAGCTCGCCCAGAAACTGCCCTCCTCCTCGCCCCAAGACCGCAAGCGCCTCCTCGCAGATGCCCGCGGCGCCTACCAGCGCTACCTCCATCTCCTCGACACCTACGACATCCTCCTACCCCAATACAAGAAGCTTCTCGAACAGTACACCGACGCCCCCACCACCTTCAGCACCATCTCCGTCTCCGACCCATCTGCGCGACGCGACGCCAAGATCAACAACTTCAAAGCCGAAAAGAATCTCAAAACTAAGCTCGAGTTTCTTCGCCACAGACCACAGTACGGCACTGAGGACGACGCCAGCGGAGGCACCGCGGGCGGCGGGGACGAGGAAGCTGTGCGGGAGGTGCATCTCGCACATCTTCAGTACAGTACGCACATGGCATTCCAGGCGCTCGACGGCCTGAACCGGGAGGCCGAGATTCTCGCGCTGGCACCCCCGCCACAGCCGTCGCGTGGCCCGGACCCGCGGGAAGAGGAGGATATGCGCCGGCAGCAGCGGCCGCTCGGCGGGCTGGGCGATAACTACAGCGACCGGCTGGATCAGCCCTTGAGACGTGGGGCCGCTGGCGGGCCGATTCTCTCCGCGCAGGGCAAGCCGCTGCAGCCGTTTACCCTGCTGAATAACAGGCAGGAGCTGGCCAAGGGCGTGTTCCGGCCGGGGCATAGCCTGCCGACTATGACGATCGATGAGTATTTGGATGAGGAGTGGAAGCGGGGCGGGATTATTGAGGGTGGTGGCGAGGCGAGCTGGCATCGGCCTGAGCCGGATGAGGATGATATTGAGAAGGCGGATGCGGAGACGTTGAAGGCAAGAGCGTGGGATGAGTTTGTGGAGGCTAATCCGAAGGGGAGTGGGAATACGTTGAATAGGGGGTAGTGGCAGCAGATGAGGGGCGTTGAGCCTTGGAGAAGGAAACAAGCAGTACGAACATGGTTCTCCTTCTATGTATGTGTGAACACTGAAAGATCCTTTCTTGACATTTTGGCCTGTCTGTATTGTTTGTCTTGCAGAAACGCACGAGTCTGCTAAATCGAGCACCAAGTAAGAGGTCCTAATCAAGATAGGAAACCAAACGATAATGGAAAAAGTCCCGACGCCCATTCATCATCCACATCCATATTTCCATCAATCGTACCCTGCTTTTATCCAAATACCCTCATTCCAAACCAGTCGTGAATCCATACACACATAACTTACCCTTGAACAAACTAGAAAGGCTCAGCTCGCCTGAGATCAAGTCGCCTCGTCCCCATCCACCTCCTCAAATCCGTCCAGCGTTGAACTTCCATCCGAATTAAAGTCCATCTCCTCATCCGAATATGGGAGGTTCATCTCATCGATAACTCCCCCGCCAGCCTGAGCCGAGCTGCTAGCCCCATCCGTCTCGTCAACATACCGCTCAATAGCCTGGCCCTGCGCCTGGTGAGCCGCAGGCTGTGCAAATCTGGCATCCGCGTAAATCCCACCATCCTCATCCGCCGTGAACGCCTCAGACGGCGTGGCAAACGAGTACCCAGACCCAGTAGCAGTGGTAGTGGTAGCAGTCGCCGTTCCACCAGCACCGCTCTGCTGCGCAACTACACTCCTCCCCAAAGTCGACGGCGCCGCCGAACTTAACGCCAACCCGCTCACCCCCAAATCCGCCACCGACGACGGCGCATAGCTTATCCCCGCCATCGTCCTTCCATCATCCATCTCCCACTCCGTCCCCGCCCCCTCCGTCGTCCCCGCATTCGTATACCCGTATGATACCCCGGGCCCGTTCACTCGGCCCCATCTCCGCCTCCGGCACCGCCTGCTGAAACACCCCTCCACTCCCATCATCAAACCCCCGCCCAAATCGGCAGATACTTCATCACCTCGTCCTCCTCCTCCATCACCGCCAACAACAGATGATCCGACAAAAAAACGGAATCCTCCTTATCCCTCCCCCAGCACTCCGTCCACAAACCCCACATATCCCCTCCCAACACCCCCGACACAACTCCCTCACCGCCTCCACCAACTGATAATAAAACTCCCCAACTCAAACCTCAAACCCTCCCCACCACCCAGGCTCATCCACCTCCCCTCCATCGCGGGATGCCTATAATCCACCACCACCCTCTTCCCACCAACCCCTTAACGCTCGTCGCCTCCTCCCAAACCTCATTCCACCTCTCTACCACCTCCTTCAACCGCACCGCCGTCACGGGATGTCTCCTCTCCGCAAAATGCACCTTCGTCTCAGGCCAGTTCATCCGATCCCAAAAAAACGGCGTCAGCATCTTCTGCTGCGGCGCCAACCTCGCATACAGCTCAAACAGCGGCACGCGCTCCGCCGGGGATGTAATGCGCGCGCTGCGCAGCAATCAGCTCATCCAACCGTGGGGAGAACTTCTCCGGGTTCAGCGCGTCGTCCACCCACCCCGCGAACGCGCAGCGGAGGGTTTCGGTGAGTAACGCGTGCGCTGCACGGAGGCCGGGTGGGGGTGATGTCCGGGGAGGCAATGAGCGTGCCGAAGTAGGCGAGGCGGGACCACTGGGGATGGGGAGGGGGAGGTTTGCGAAGACCGTGCGGGAGTGGAGGAGGGAGTAGGTGGAGGACATGCGGTCGGCAAGGGCGTGGCTGGCATAGGAGATGGGGTGACCAGGTGAGGGGACATGCGGTGGGCTGGTGTGGGGTGGGGGCGGCGTGGTCGATAGCGTGTTCGTTGACGAGGATTTTGAAGGAGGGGATGAGGACCGAGGGGATGTGTAGAGAGTGGGCGAGCTGGTAGGCTTTTTCGGGGCAGATTTCGATGAATTTTGTGTTGGGGGGGGCGATGAGCCATTGGGTTACGTGGTCGACCACGACGTGCGGAATTTCTAGCGAGATGGCGACCTGGGCGACGGTCCACATGCGCACGGCCGAGTTCAAGAGGAGGTCGCCGCCGTTGATGGTCTTGAGAATGCGGACAATGGCGAGGCGGTGCCGGATCGGGCAGTAGTCCTCGACTTTGCGGAACTTGGGCAAGTAGTAGTCAAGAGCCGGGTCCTCTTCAAAGATACCCGGCACGCTTTCCTTGATGTGCCACTCATCAAAATCCGTGAGGCCTAGAAGCTGTCAGTCAGCGCTGCTAGTGTGTTAAGAAGGGGTCTTGACTTACACTTGGCACTCTTGCAGACATCGTCGTGTCCCAGAACCATGACAGGGCCGACCGCCTTGTCAGCCAGAGGACGGGTTGGGATGCCCTGGCCCCCCTCAAGGATTTGCTGGGGAAGATAGTGGCCCGCAAGAAACCATAACTTGACTGCCCTCGGCAACCAGAGCGCCGCGGTGAGGTCCGCCAGCTCAGGGCCCTCAGTGGGAGGTGTAAAATCGATGACATACTCGACTCCATCGGGTAAACTTTTCTCAAAACCGAGGCGACGGCGGAAACGAGTTTGGGCTCGTGGGTTTAACATATCCCGGATCTTCTTTGACCCAAGGCCCATGAGCTTTTCGTAGCTCATGCGGAGAGAAATGTCGCTCCAACACTTGCCGTCGCAGGCTTTCGATGAAGTGTCGTCGTTGGGAAATGTGACGACAGCTAGAACAACACCCCCTGGTCTGACTTGCATTGAGGGTCCTAATGGAGGCAATCTCCATAAGATGGCTCTCAATAGCCAGGGCGGCAGATGGGTCGAGGAGGGGAATGTTGTTGTTGTTGTTGTTGCTGGCCATGTTGACGGGTGAGGATTTGGCTACTGGGTTGCTGCGGCTTCGTTTTGCAAATAGAATCTTGCAAATCCGCTTTGTGACTGTCGGCTGGCGGTGTTGGCGTTGGAGTGTTGAAGTATGCGAGCCGCGTCTTGACAAAGAAGACGAGGTCGGAGGAAAGATTGGCTGCTCGTTGAATAGTCCGACACTCTCGGGTCTACCCCTCGCGTTCGTGGAATGCGTAGGACGAGTTGTCAAGACCAGACAGAAGTTATTTGGCTACGCCGTCAACAGTGACAATGCCAAATGTAGAGCAAAACACACGGAACTGGGTGGTAAAGTTAGAGGTGGATGAGCTGAAGCCCAAAACACTGTGTGCTCGCGAAGATACAAGCGTCAATGTTGTAGACGGTACCGAAACAAGACAGACACCGTTGTTGCAATTGGTGGGATCTGAGCACAGGACAAACTGAGACGATCACGGCAGACGTTGGGTTAAGGCTACCGTGAGGCGCCTGGGGGGAGGCCTGGGTCCTTCGCAGCTGCGCCACGGGTCTGCTCGATCCTGATGAACAGGCACCAATGATTGACACAGGACAAATGATTGACTTCAGGAATGCGATGACCCGACAGAGTCACACAGCCTGATACCACCTTGGGAGGTGGACCCTTTATCTGCCCTACGGGGCTAACTCTAGTCTAATGTCTCTCGAGGCATGCATCATATTATGGGGTCAGCATCCATGACGAAGTCAACAACTGAAAATGAGAATGACTTCTTTGGTTGCCTAAAGGCTGGGCGATTGAGACCACTGCACCTGCGTCATGCACGGCACCCGGCATCAACGCAAGGCAACCAGCTCCATCGCGAGCAGTCGGGTCTCACCTTGCGTTGAGAAGGAATTAAATGCAAGGAAATATTAAGCTAACTCCATCGAGTACATGGAGAGTTGGCCTCTGAGATCTTGGAGGAAAAGTAGAGTTTGAACCCGTCACTTAAGTTGTGGGGGAAAACACAGCCAGATGAAGGAGAATGGGTCTGAGGAGGGAGCCAATCAGATCAAGGGGGTTCTGTTCTCACTAACGTAAAGAAATATTATTATGCACTGTAACCGTCTGCAAATGTGGCTTCTAAGTTTCTTTAAACCATAGTCTAGGGGTCGAAAAGGGGCGCAATTTGGCCTGAACTCCCAGCTTTTTGGGACACAGCAGCACAGTATTCCGTACAAATTCGTGTGTAAGTCGGGGCCTGTTCTAGGCCCCGATCATTCATCGCCCTGCCCCACAGTCCCCAGTGGCAATCGGCCAGAGCCGTGCCTGCCCGAAGTGCTCCGATGCGGGTCCTGCAACTGCGTGTCGCGTGCCCACCACACAATCTGAACGTGTTGTTCTCAAGAGGAAGCTAGAGGAGAGGAAGGATGAGCTAGAACGACAGAGGGAGGAGCCAGACCGCTTGGCCAGCCCCTTTTTGCCGTCAGCTGTCTTGCTGATATTCTCAATCTCCAGTCCATCCTCTGAATGGCATGACCAGGAGCCTCATCACCAAATACTGAAGACCGCCATCAGCACTGTTTATTGTTGCCCTCCCTTCATCTGATCTCGGCAGCTACACACGCCACTGTTTGTGAACCCTTCATCGCCACAGCTTGAGTTCCTCCGCAAAGCTTGAACTGAGCTTCCACAGAGCTTTCACTCTGCTTTTCCTCTGCCATTGCCAACACATCCAGCAGAACTTCAACAGCACATCTTCATCATGCCTCACACTCCCCAGATTCCCGCCGCCTCGGCTTCTCCTCTTCGTCTCTTATCGTAAGTTCCTCGCCATATACCTGACACCCACCAACCTACGCCCCCACTACTTTGCCCAGCGCCGCAACCCTCGTAAACCCCGATCAAACTCAAGAAAATGTCCATGTCTAAAACAATACTCTAGCAAACACCCCGGATTAACCGCCGCCGGTGTCATGTTTGTCGGGACAGTCCTTGGTTTCAGGCACGTAGCGTCAACGAAGGCCAAGAACGAGCTGGCGCAGAAGAGCTCGCCGGCGAGCAAGTTTTACGTGACTGTTGAGCGGAGTGGCGGCGGAATTTAAGGCGTCAGGTTCTAGCAGACAGAGAGGGTTTCGATCGAGGATGGATAGGAAAGGGGTTTGGTCTTTTGGGAGGGTTGAAAGGCAGGTGGCAATGATGGTTCTGCTGTAAAATGGGTAACGGGGTTGGTCTAAGGGTTTTCAGGTTATTTATTTTAGGATACCAGTGATTCTTCAATGTTCTTGGGTCGAAGATGGCAGATGAAGATTGTTAAGTATAACGGTGTGGTGGTTCCTTTCGAGAAAGACAGTGACAACTTTGGTATCAACGGATCATCGAAGTCGGCTGTCATAAAAAGGTTAGGTTGGAGTACGGATACGAAAAGCAAGTGAAGGAGAACTAGGGGCACATAGCATGAAATGGGGTAAACAAAGTAGAAGGGGATGGCTAGCCCTCCAGGCCATTTTGCTGTCAGCCACCTTACCCATGGATCAAACGGAGAGTCCCTGTCTGGAAAAGCCACTCCTCAAGAGCCCGTTGCATGTCAATTTCAGGTCCGTTTCCTCGAGATTGAAAAACATCTTCTCATATTTCGAAACGCAGCCTTTCGTCGGCCGTCTAGGGTATATCCACCCCATATCCAGTGTTGTCCGCCGCACCATGTGCGTTCCTCCGCATCATACAGCACGTCCTCTCCATCAGATCATACATCCCATCCCGTTTGCCGTACATATCCACAGACACCACTACCAACATGGGGGCCTCATCATCAATCATCCACAACTATCCACCTCCTTCACCCATCACCTCCTGTCCCCCTTCCCATCAGCCCCTCCTCTCCTTTCGCCCCATCCCCATGAAACCCCAACCACTCCCCAACAAACCCTGGCTTCGGCACGGACATTCCCGCGCCTGTTTCGCCCTCCTCCTTCTCTCCGCGCCCTCAACACCCTCACTATCCGTCTCAGCCCCAGGCCTGAACTCCACAAACCTCGTAGCCCCATCATCCTCACCACTCTCCTTTTCGGACACCCTCCTCCTCCTCGTCCTCCTCGGATCTGTCCCAGGCGGCGGCATCTCCCCGTCGGCATAGGCGCGGCGTGGCGCGGGGCACGGCAGTATGTGCAACGAAGAAGCTTGCGAGGACGGTGGTGGCGAAGAGGACGAGGTCATGCGCGAGCGCGGGTGGAGGTGGGGGGTGGCATTTAAATGGTTGATTTGGAGGGGACGGGGAAATTAGATTGGTGATGGGGTTGAGGGAGGCGGACCAGAGGTGGAGAAAAGGTGATTTCGGTGAAGGTTCAAGAGTTTACGACTCAAGCGGGGAGGCGGCGTCGTGGAGGAACGAAGGGAAGCAGCAGCAGCGGCGACACCTGTGTGCGAATTAGTGATGGAGCTGTGGATGAGCTTGCCAATTGGGACAGCGCCGTACCAATTGTTTGTCGGGACAGCTTTAGAGCATGGTGCGCGCTACTGATGTTCGATTTGGCCGTGTCTGGGGCGGGCGAGGCCGAATCGCGGTGCCGTAGAGCTTGGTGGTAGTGGTGTGTCAATGAGCTCAGAGGCTCGGAACGGAGAGCTTGGAAATTCCGCGCAAACGGTTCGCTGCTAGGGTGCGTGCCACACAGTGCCCGTAAGTGGGCACTTCGTACGGTGTCAACGACATCTTGATCACAATCCAAAACCAGGCGAGCACAACAACAAGTGTGAGCTAAGAGATCATATTCTGTCGACAAATCGATGAATCTGCGTTCCGATGTTGCTGGTAAATAGCCAATTGAAGGTCCCGGAAAAGCTGAGCAAACCACTACTGTTTAGTGTGACGCGCATGCCCTCGTGTCGACTTCCACCACGCCTGGCAACAAGATCTCTCGCGGTGTTTGCTAGTATCAACAGTTCTTTTGAAGAAACTCGGGAGGCAAGGCCGAGATAGAATGGGCATTCAATGAGCAATTATGAAATTCTACTACATTGCGAAGTAATTCCGCCAGCTGCGAAAGAAATTAGGGAAGAAGATAGGGAAGAACTTTCAAGGAAGAAAAAGGTGGAGTGAAGGGAAGTGGAAGAATAAGATAAATAAGTAAAGAAAGCAAGGGAACAATAGAAGGAGGGGAAAGGGAAGACGATTAAAGAACAAAATTAAACCGAAGAAAAGGTGGGGGAGGAAGGAAGAGGAGGCAAAGAGAATGGAGAAAAAGACGATGACGAGGAAAAGAAGGATATGGAAGAGACTGAAGAGAATGAAGAAATGAAGAGAATGAAGAAATGAAGAGAATGAAGAAATGAAGAGAATAGAGAATGAAGAGAATGGGGAATGAAGAAGAGAAAGATAAGCCCTATTAATAGCAAGCAGGAATAGATAGAAAATAAGTCATGCTACTAGATCAAGAAAATGCCAGTGAGTCCCGAGCTAGGTCTGGGAAGCACGCAGTGCAGTGTATTGTCCAAAAGATCGCGTGCCCATTCCAGTACCTTCTCAAACCTGCCAGACCCCCGTTATGTCCAACAGTAAGGCTGCACTTTGAGGGCATTCGAGACAGCACAAAGTGACAACGAGCAATGTCTCTAACGCAACACCAATTGAAGTACAAAACTGAACTGGTTAACACACATACTCCATACGCAAATATATACACCCAACACAGACCACCACTCATCCCATCTAACCAAACGCCATTCCCACAACACCCATACATCACATATAATCATCATGATCCAGCGGCGCGAGCCGCCACAAGTCTATGACAAATCCTTTGGTCTAGCTATTAAAAGCCAGGAAATGCCAATGTAGTAAGTAAAATGCCCAACTGAGAGCGACAGAAACCAGAACAAACCGCCCATTTTCCACTACCCGTTTTCCGAATCCCGTATTTCGCCATTACACCCCGACAGACATGCCAATGAGACAAAATCAAAACAAACACAACGGAAAAGACGCTAAATCACCTCAACTCGCGACTAGCCTCTCACGACATGACCAGCGCCAGCAAAGCCATGCGGCAGTAGAGACCGTATCTCATCTGTTCATCGCGCCCGTCAGCAAACCCATCCCGTTTCCGTGTCAAATAAGAAGAACTCACCTGTCTGAAATACGCCGCCCGCTGATCAAAATCCACCTCCTCCGCAACCTCCTCATTCCTCGGCAGTGGATGCATCACACACATAGTCTGCTTCGCATGCTTCAGCGTGCCATAATCCACCCTGTACGCATGCCTGACACTCTCATACTCCGCCAGGCTCTCAAACCGCTCCTTCTGCACGCGCGTGCAGTACAGCACGTCCGTCCTTCCCAAAATCTCCGGCGTCAGCGTCTCGCTCTCGCACAGCAGCTGATCGGCATCAACAAGCTGCTGGCGCACGGCGGCAGGAAGGCGCAGGGCCGCGGGCGAGACGAGCTGCACCTTGACCTGGTAGTGGCGCAGGAGGTAGACGAGCGAGTGGACCGGGCGGCCGTACAGCAGGTCGCCGACAAAGGTGATGGTGAGCCCTTGCATAGTGCCGAGCTCCTCGCGGATGGTGAAGAGGTCGAGGAAGGCCTGGGTGGGGTGTTCCTTGGCGCCGTTGCCGCCGTTGATGACGGGGACGGGGGAGTACTTCTTTGCGATGTCGACGCACTTCTCGTCCGGGTGGCGCAGCACGACCGCGTCGCCGTAGCAGGCGAGGGTGCGGAGCGTGTCTTGAAGGGTCTCGCCCTTTACGACGGAAGAGGTCGAGGTGGTGATGGCGATGGTGCGGCCGCCCAGGCGCTGCATGGCCGCGTCGAAGGAGGCCGAGGTCCGGGTCGAGGGCTCGTAGAAGAGGGTGCAGAGGAGCCGGCCACGGAGGATGTCGAGAACACCCTCGCGCTGCACGCCGAGGCGCATCTCCTGCGCGATGTTGAAGAGCAGGTGGAGGTCGCTGCGGGTGTATTGCGTGACGGAGAGGACGTGCGACTTCTTGAACGACGACGCGGCGGAGAGCATGTGCTGCAACGGCGAGATGCTCGGCTGCGCCGTCAGGGGCAGAGAGAACTCATCCACGAGGGGTCCGCGAGTGGCAGGGGCAAGGGGAGACCCCATGATCTCTGCGGCCTTGGACTTGGTGAAAACCGACCGGACACCGCTGTGGCTCTGGCGCCTGTCGTCGACAGTGGGCGAAATGGGGTGGTGGATGGGGCGGACAGCGGGAGACGAGATGGCAGCCATCTGACCCAGGGCGCCGTGGGTGGACATGTCGTTGCCGCGAGGGGGCACCGGGAGGATGACACCATCGAGGCAGACGACCTGGTCTTGGAAGGTGACGCGCTGGATTGACGCCTTCAGGACCTTACCCGTGAAAGGCGACCACGAGCCGGTGTCTGCAACGACGCAGGGACGGTCGATCTCGATCTCAAGACTGGCATTGACCTGGTCGTGCAGCTCGAAGATCTCCTTGGGGTTGTCATGGAGACGGGCCGTGATATCCTCGACGGTCAGTTTGCCCTCAGCGACTGAAGTCAGGAGCAGCGGCAGAGCATCGGCAATACCAGCAGCCACACCTGCCGGCTTCTTCATGAAGTGAGCAAGCTGGTACGGCAGGCTGCCAATGGAGAAGACGTCGATGGTCTCTAGGTGCTCCCAGAGCGCAGCCTGGTCCTCGGCGGTGGGTAGGAACTGGCAACCCGGGAAGTCCTTCTGCGAAAGGTATAGCGCGTAGATGCTGACGTCGCAAGTCACCTTGAGGCCCTTCTCCTTGCCCATCGCGATAAGCTTGATGTCATCTTTGGTCGTCACGCCAGTGACATGAATGCGGCGGCTGTGCAGGCTAGCCAGCAAAAGGATGGACGCCAGGTCGGTGGTCTTCGCGTCCGTGACGATGGGCTTGTGCGTGGGCCAGGCATCGAAATGCGCCTCGACGGCTGCGACTTTGCTGATGTTGTCCGAAAGGTGGTTGAAGGGAATGAACAGGGGAACCAACTTCGCCAGCAGAGTGGCTGATCTGGCTGGCGTTGTCCGACGTGGCGGCGATGGACAGGTTGAAGTCGCAGTAAGCGCCGCGCTTGCCGTTCTGCTGGGCAACCTTGAGAGACTTGACGTCCGAGATCGAGCCGTCCTTGGCGACGGGCATGACCCTGATCATGCTGAAGCCGGCAGCAATCGAGGCCTTGGTCACGCTCTGGAGGTCGTCGCTGTCCCGGGTAACGAGACCGGGAACGAAGGCTGCGATGTTGACCAGCCCGGGGAGCTGGATGGTGCGGTGGCTGGTCTGGTAATCGCGGACGCCGACATTCAAGTCGAAGTGCCGGGCGAGGGCCTCGACAAGAATCTTGGCGTTCTTGACGTTGGTGACGAGCGGGATCTGGTAGTCAACGGCCATGCGTCGGGTCTGGTAACCTTTGCTCATGTAGTTGGCCGGGCGCCTATACCTGTTGCTGGACGGCAGGTTGATGTACAGGTCGATCATGTTGTTGGCCAAGTGCTGCGTAAGCGAGTACTCAGACTTCTCGTCTTCCTCCTTGCCCAGAACCTCGAGGTACTGGACCTGCACACCGTGGTTGCTGAGGAAGTCGGCGGTGCCGGCCGTGGCGAAGAGCTTGTAGCCCATCTCTCCCATCTTCTTGATCGAGGGAAGCAACTCCTCCTTGTCCTTGTACGAACCAATGGAGAGGAGGATGTTGTTCTTGGGGATCTTGAAGCCAGTCGACAGCAGAGCCTTGAGATAAGCCTCATACTTGTCACGGCCGAAAGAGGCGACCTCGCCAGTGGAAGCCATCTCGACGCCCAGGACGGGATCAGCGCCAGAGAGACGCGAGAAGCTGAACTGCGGCACCTTGACACCAACGCAGTTGTCGGGGCGGTCGATCTTGGGGTACTCCTCGAAGGGAATGTCCATGATCGCCTTGGTGGCCATCTCAATGAGGTCGACGCCCATGACCTTGGAGACGAAGGGGAAGGAGCGAGAGGCACGGACGTTGCACTCGATGACCTTGATATCGTTATCCTTGGCAATGAACTGGATGTTGTAAGGACCGGTGACGTTGAGAGCGGCGCCAATCTTGCGGGTGGCTTCCTCAATCCGCTGGATTGTCGTCTTAGAAAGATCCTGAGGCGGGAGGATGAGCGTGGCATCGCCAGAGTGAACACCGGCGTTCTCGACATGCTCCGAGATGAAGTGGCAGACCATCTTGCCATCCTTGGCCACAGCGTCCATCTCGATCTCCTTGGCGTTCTCGATGTACTTAGTGATGACGACGGGGTGGTCCGGAGACACGTCGGCGGCCTGCTGCAGGTAGTTCTGCAGATCGCCCTCGGAGTAGACGGTGTTCATGGCAGCACCGGAGAGCACGTAAGACGGGCGGACCAGCACCGGATACCCGACCTTTTTGGCAGAACTCCTTGGCGGCGTCAAAGCTTGTCAGCTCCTTCCAGGTCGGCTGGTCGACGTCGATCCGATCAAGCATGCGAGAAAACTTGAAACGGTTTTCGGCGGTGTCGATCATCTCCGGGGAGGTGCCGAGGACGTTGACCTTGGCGCGGTGGAGCGCCAGGGCGATGTTGTTGGGTGTCTGGCCACCCATGGCACCCAAAACGCCGAACGCGGACTCGGCCTCGTAGATGTCCAAAACTGTCTCCAAGTTGATGTTCTCAAAGTACAGTTTGTCCGCTTCATCGTAATCAGTGCTCACGGTTTCAGGATTGTACTTTAAAGGGATGTTAGCATTCGCGCCGTCGGTTTCTAAGAACAATGAGGGCACAGGGGAAGGGGGCGGCCGGGGATGCCCGGGACGGGGCCGGGGAAGAAGTGGGACCAAGTAGGACGGAAGAGTGGGGGCAGGAAATCGGGGGCGCCGATACTTACGTTAACCATGATCGTCTTCCGCCCGGCCTCGCGGAGGGTCCGAATCGCCCGGACGGAGCACCAGTCGAACTCGACGGACGAACCAATGCGGTACACGCCAGAGCCGAGGACCATGACGCCGTGGTCGTCAAAAGTGACGTCGTGCTCGCTGGCATTGTACGTGAGGTACAGGTAGTTGGTGAAGGCCGGGAACTCGGCAGCGACGGTGTCAATTTGTTTCACGAACGGAGTAATCCCCGCGGCGCGGCGCATCTCACGAACGGCAAGCTCGTTGAGGTCCCAGAAGTTGGCGATCTGGCGATCGCAGAAACCGAGCTGCTTGGCCTGCAGCAGCATGCCGGCGCTGAGGGAGGCGCCGTTGTCCCGAAGACCCTTCATCGACTTTGCAAAGTCGCTCAGGCCCTTGAGGCGGTCGAGGAACCACTTGTCGATGCTGGTCAGCTCCCAGATCCTCTGGACCGAGTAGCCGGCGGCCATGGCGTTGGCGATGGCGAAGAGACGCTGATCAGACGGGGTTTGGAGCTCGTCGTCGATGGACATGAGGGCTGGGGTCTCGTTGAAACCCAGGTTGTGGAAGTCGATGGCGCGGATGGCTTTCTGGATGGCTTCCTCAAAGGTCCTGCCGATGCTCATGACCTCACCGACACTCTTCATGGACGAGCCGAGCTGAGTGGAGACGCGAGTGAACTTCTTCAAGTCCCAGCGGGGCATCTTGACTACGACGTAGTCGAGCGAGGGCTCGAAGCAAGCGCAAGTAACCTTGGTGACGCTGTTCTTGATGTCCTTGAGCGGAATACCGAGACCCAGCTTGGCGGCAATAAAGGCAAGCGGGTACCCAGTGGCCTTGGACGCCAGGGCGGACGAACGCGACAGTCTGGCGTTGACTTCGATGATGCAGTACTCCTTGGAAAAGGGGTTGAGGGCGTACTGAATGTTGCACTCGCCCACAACGCCGAGGTGACGGATGACGTTGACGGCCGTCGTCCGGAGCATGTTGTAATCCTCGTCGGACAGAGTCTGCGAAGGGGCGACGACGATCGAGTCGCCGGTGTGAATGCCGAGGGGATCAAAGTTCTCCATGTTGCACACGGTGATGCAGTTATCCTGGCAATCGCGGACGACTTCATACTCAATCTCCTTCCAGCCCTTCATACTGCGCTCAATCAGGACCTGGGGACTGGCGGCGAAGGCCTTGTTGCAGAGATCCAGGAGCTCGGCCTCGTCATTGGCAAAACCACTGCCGAGACCACCAAGAGCATAAGCGGCGCGGACGATGACCGGGAAGCCAATGTCCTTGACGACGCGCATGGCCTCCTCGACGTTGTTGGCCGAGGCCGACTTGGCGCACTTCTCGCCAATGGAGTCCATGCTACGGGCGAAGAGCTCGCGGTCCTCGGTGGTGATGATGGTGTCGATGGGCGTACCCAGGACCCGGACACCGAGCTGCTCGAACTCATCCTTGAGCTGGATGCCAACCGACAGGGCCGTCTGGCCACCGAAGGTGCAGTAGATGGCGTCGGGCTTCTCGTAGACGATGACCTTGCGTACAAACTCGGCATTGACAGGAAGGAAGTACACCTTGTCGGCGAGGCCCTTGGAGGTCTGGATGGTGGCGATGTTGGGGTTGATGAGGACGGTGTAGATGCCCTCCTCCTTCAAGGCCTTGATCGCCTGACTGCCAGAGTAATCGAACTCGCCAGCCTGACCAATGCTCAGGCCACCACTGCCGAGGACGAGCACCTTCTTGACGGAGACACGGGGGTTCTTGAGGTTGTTCTCCTCGACAGTGCCGCCGGGGAATTCGACGCCAGCCTGGAGCAGACTGCTGTCGGCAGCGCAGTTGGCAACGGTTTGGATGAAGACGTCGAAGAGGTACTCGGTGTCCCGCGGGCCAGGCGTGCTCTCAGGGTGGAACTGGACACTGAAGTGGGGCTTGCCAACGTGCATGATACCCTCATTGCTGCCGTCGTTGGCGTTGACGAACAGCTCCTGCCAGCCGGTGGGGAGGGTGTCGGCGTCGACGGCATAGCCGTGGTTCTGGGAAGTGATGTGGCACTTTCCGGTCACCATGCTGGTGCAGGGGATGTTGTGGCCGCGGTTACCGAACTTGAGCTTGATCGTCTTAGCTCCCGAAGCGCGGGCAAGCAGCTGGTGACCCAGACAAATACCGAAGATGGGGGTACGGTTCTCCTCCAGGGCGGCGGCAATGTTCTTGACCGTGGCCTCCATGATGGCCGGGTCGCCGGGACCGTTGGAGATGAACAGACCATCATATGTCTCGGAGCGGAAGTCGTAGTCCCAGGGGCAGACTAGAACCTCGACACCACGCCTGAGGAAGCACCTCAGCTGGTTGTATTTCATACCAACATCGAGGCAGAGGATGCGCAGCGGCCGGCCAGAGGGGTGCCTGAGAGCGGAGTCCGCGGGCGGCTGGTAGAGTTTGGGAGCCTTGATGGAGACTGCAGTAGATGGGGTCAGCACATGTCTGGCTCATGCAGCTTCATCCTTGTGTTCACTCACCCTCAGCCACGAGGTTCTTCTCGTTGGGGTTGACCCAGTCGATCGCCTCGAAGTGGGGCCTCCAGTTGCCCATTATGCCGGGGAGAGGGAAGCCCTCGGCGTCGCCATTGACGCCATTGGGCATATCCTTCTTCTCCAGGAGCATGCGACCAAGCATGCTACCCTTCTCGCGGATGCGCTTTGTGAGGGCGCGGGTGTCGACGCCGTACATGGCAGGGATACCCTGCTCCTTGAGCCATGTGCCAAGGGACGAGGTCGCGAGGAAGTGTGAGTAATCCTCGCCCGCATATGTGGCCGTGACCAGACCGGCGATGTGAATTTGAGACGATTCGAAGTGGGCGGAGAGATCGCCGAGGAACTCGTCGATGGTTTCCCTGGAAGGGACGCCGTAGTTGCCGACGAGGGGGAAGGTGACGACGAGGATCTGGCCGCGGTAGGAGGGGTCCGTGACGGACTCGGGGTAGCCCACCATGCCCGTCTGGAAGACCAGCTCACCAGAGATGCTCTTGGGAGCGCCGAAGCTGTAGCCCTGGTAGGCAGAGCCATCCTCAAGCTCAAGGGTGACCAATCCTTGGCTCTCGGTGCTGGCAATGCGCGCCGTGGCCGGGCGGTGCGAGACGACATTCGATCTGGCGGAGGCGGTCGCGTGGGGTTCTCGGCCGTGGCGCACAGGGATCTCGCTGCGTCTTAGGACCGGATCCGCAACCACCGCAAAATCGCATTTTTCAGCTGATTTCCGCCCTCCTCGATCGGCCTTCCAGACACACCAGACAATGCCATGTTTCGACGATGGCAGGAACAACTTTGATTCTGAAAAAAATAGCACCTCCTCAACGAGTGAAGTCCAGAGACACCAATTTTGCAAATTGGGAAATAAATAAACAAACGGAAAAAGCTTTCCCTTTTTGTGCTTCGATCCACCCAGGGGTCGAACCTGGAACCTCCTGATTACCGAGGATCAAGATATCTTGAATCCTTTCGTAGTCAGACGCTCTGCCATTGAGCCAGCGGACCTGTATCTGCCATGCGGCTGTTGTTGGATAAGGGAATCTGAGCGGGAGCTTAAGACCTAGGGAGAGTTGGCCATGGGGATCCCGGGAGAGGTCGGAGCGGAGCAGAAGTGGGGCCTTGATTTTTTTCCCTTTTTCTTTGGCTACAATGTTTATTTCAGGTAGCATGAACTTCGACAACTTAAAGTTCAGCCAACCTGTGGTCTGAGTCCGGTTTCAGGGTTAGGGTCAGTTAAGCAGTTGTCCAGTTCCGTCAAGTTTAGGACTGGTTCAGCAAAGGGCGTTGAACATTGGTCCCAGCAAACAGTTTTTCTCGTAACTTATCCTTTTCTTTCAGTTGAACTTTCTCTTGGGTTTTTATCCCTTTTTTCGCTCCCTGTTTTCTTTTCTCTTCTTTTTTTTCTGAGCTGTTCTTTCAGCCTTTGACTCTTCTTCTGTAGTTTTCATAAAAAAAATAAAACCCCCTTTCTTCTCTTTTCCCCTCCGTTTTCTTGATTTTCTTTTAAACAACCCGTCCATTGCCGTCTTTATGGGCTGACTCTGGTGCTGCCTCGGCTTGGCGCCGCGTGGGAGATCTCGCATGTGGCCCCTGCTCAGATCCGGCTGGTGGATCCCCAGAGCCTGCCTTTGTCCCTTCGCTCGTCCCTCATCTTGCCATTTCTGAGGGCTGTCGTCTGACATCAATTTCAGTCGGAGGTCTGGACAGATTCGTCCGTCATGCATCGCACGACACGACTGATCCTTGCGATCTTAACCTGGCTCTCATCGTGGCGCCCCGTCTCGCTAATGCGCGGTATGGTCCGCGCGGATTTCCTCCTTCTCCAAACCGGATCTACCCCGCCATGCCGTGTCTTAACTGTCTGGGGATCGTGCCCCGGTCGGTGAGTATTACGCGACCGATACGCCGACCCGGCGTGGGGGACGGCTGCTTGGACACAGACACCAGTTTGGCGGGTGTGAGGGTCAAGCTTGACACAGGCCGTTTTCGCCATGGTCATGGCGACCTGTGTTGTTCATACTCGCCATACACGACATAAGCGCTTGAGGCTCACAAGAACCGTATTGGCGAGAACCCGAACCAGCTCAGCTGCTTGTTGTCTGCTTTCCCCTTTTCCCGCTGTCATCCTTCTCTCCTCATGTTTCACTGTCCGCTTTCGTCTCTTATCAGCCTCTTCCAAGCAAGATGCGGTCAAGCTGAGATGGCCGATCTGAAATGCCATGGAGGGTCGGCATGCTCATCGATAGGCGACGCCCTGCGCATCCGCATGATGGAGGGAGCAAGCTGCAGCTGCCGTGCAGGACGTGTAACCTACTCTGAGCATGGACAATGACTGAGTGCTCACCGTCCACCGAACACCGGGTCATGAGGCCACCGCGGTATCTGCTTGCTCTCGCGATGGCGACATCTCTCGCTCCCAAGGCAGACAAGCGTAGTATCAGCGGGAGGGGCATGTGGGCAGAGTAGTCCACCGCATGCCGCGACCCGTTCGGAGACGCTATTCCTGCGAGGCGGCACTGGACTGCCCGTCCTGTCGTTGCCCCCGGTTGCCCCCAGCAGGACAGCTTCCTCGCCAACATGCTTGGCGACACCCACTTGACCCCGCGATTCGCTGCGCCGTCCGAGCTGCGAGTGCCGCATCAACTCCCCCTATTCGCCAGGAGACCACGGGAAAAGGGACGGGCACTGGCGGTGTGGCCTGAAGGATGAGAACGGCAGCCATTGCAGCTGGAAGCAGCCCGAGAGAACATTCCTCTCCTTGGCCAGTTCTGGTCTGTGGTTTTGAGGTTGGCACTTGAGAAAGAGGAAGCACACAGGAAGCAGGGGGCAGGAGTGTGGTGTCTTAGCGCCCCGGCAGGGATTCCCCAGCTGACCCTCCCCTTATCATGCCGCGCCGTCTGGGTCGATCGGCCGAGACGGCGGGCCCTTTATTAGCCCGGTCCTACCACCCACACCCTCTCCATCCCGACTTCCTGGCTCACTGCCAGACGCGCTCACGCGCTTCATCTTTTTTCTCTTCAGCTGGGAGGGAGATACGCGGATCAGGAGACGTCTGGAAAGGGAAAAGTACCGTATAACGTCGCTGATTTAATTCTCGAAGAAATTGTTGGAGAGTGGTTGCTTCCTGTAGCACTGGTTGCGTACAGACGGAAGAGACCAGGACAGAGAGCGCATTGGATCGAGTCTCCAGCCGCGCCATTGACACCCCACGACACATCGCCTCGACACTATTTTCCCTTGACAACTTCCATGGCGCTTAGGCGCTGTCTCTGACGCGCCCGGGCACGCTCAGCCCAGCCAGAGGATGTTGGCTGCCCTCCTGCGACCCTTTAAGGGCAGTAGCTCGCGAGTCGAGGACCGCCCCGATCTCGAGCACGACTTCACATTCCGCCCCTCCATTGCCGAATACCGACGACACCTCCATGCCACCGCCGACTTCACCGAGGCCGACGACGACGACGAGGAATCCAACGATGGCGAGCAGTCTCGCGCCAGGCCCGCAGGGGGTCCCGAGGTGGACGAGGACGGCTTGGCTCGCTCAGCCGGTCTCCTGCCTGTGTTCTCCGGCAGTCACCTAGGTCCGGATTCTCAACTTCTTGGTTCGATAGCGTAACTAACCATTGGCATCGCAGACTCTATTCCTATCTACAGTACGACCCATGCGATTCGCGCCATTGTCCAAGCCAGAACCGAGACTACCTTGACATGGGAGCAACTGAGGTCCCCACAGATTTCGCAGTTTTTGGTCAAACCGATGCTGCAACAAATACGCAACCAGCATTTCTCGCAAGGAAGCCTTTACGCCTTAATGGCGAACTGCCTGCAATTTGAGAAGGAAGGCCAGCAATACCCAGGCACCGCCGGCAACAGCGGGACAAGAGCGAGGATATGTGAGATGCTTGCGATCAAGCTTCTCAAGGAGTACTCCACCAGGGAACTCGTCAACGCCCTCTGCTACGACTTCTACCCCCTGCAGGGCATCTCGGGATCCCAGACGCCACTCACACCCGGAGGCAGCAGACAAAAGTCCGCCGCACTGAGGACATCTACCCTCGAAGTCGCCGTCCGGTCCTCTGCCAAGCACTTTCTGTCTCACCCCTTGGTCGTGCAGCAGCTCGAGGCCATCTGGAACGGCGCCATCAACATATTTCCCACCCGCGAGGAACCCCGGCCTCAAGGGTCTTCAACGAGCGCCAGCGGCAGCAACCTATCCCGGCGCCAGAGCACTATCCGCACTCCGCTACTGGGTGACCAGCGGCCAAAGGAAGATTCTTCCCGGCTCCAATCTTTCACCACTGGCCGCCGTGCCGTCGCACTCTACGACCCTCGCACCGCATCCCCGTTCAAGCTGTCTCGGCTACGAGTGCCCCGTTACCGTCGACTTTTCTCAACGTGCTCACTGATTATCCTGATTGGCCTGTTCCTGGCCGTCCTGGGCCAGCGCTCAAGCAAGATCACAAGCCTGGAGCTGATCTTCTGGTTCTGGAGCGCCGGCTACATGCTCGACGAGATTGTCGGATTTAACGAGCAGGGCTTCTCGTTCTACGTCATGAACTTTTGGAACCTCTTCGATCTTGGAATTTTGGTGCTGCAAATTGTCTACTCTTGCATGCGCATCTACGGCGTTTTCCTCCTTGATCCGCACAAATGGAATCAGAACGCCTACGATGTTCTTGCTGTCAACGCCATCTTGCTCCTGCCGAGGATCTTTGGCGTACTGGAGCACAACCGTTATTTCTCGCAGCTGTTGATCGCCTTAAGACTGCTGGCGATAGACCTGGCTGCCGTTTTTGTTCTCGTTCTCATCTGCTGCAGCGGCTTTTTCGTTTTCTTTGCATCCTCCAAGAACGCAGATGACCCGTCGGCGATGGCGTATAAGATGTTCCAGATCCTGATGGGCTTCACGCCATCTGCTTGGGAGATGTACGTCACCTCCCCATACAAACGCAGAGAACACTAAGACTAACAGGGCTTCCGCAGGTGGTCAACCTACAACTGGATGGGCAAGGCACTCATGGGCCTCTTCCTAATAATCTCTCACTTCATCATCCTGTAAGTCATGCCAGCTTTTTTTCTCCCTTCTTTTCTCGTCCTCTTACAGAGCAAGCTAACCATCCGTTTTAGGACACTCCTCATCACCGTCTTGGGTAACTCATTCATGTCCATCAGCTCCAGAGCAAGCCAAGAATATCAGTACGTTTCTCACCGCCGCACTCCCGCCGCAATGCTAACATATACTAGTTTCACCTTCGCCATCAACACCATATCGATGGTAAAGAGCGATGCTCTTTTCTCCTACATTGCGCCCGGCAACATCTTTGCCTGGGCTTTGATGCCTCTGAGATACTGCACATCCTCAGAGCAGTATATCTGGATCAACCGCACAGTGATTAAGGCCACTCACTTCCCACTGCTCTTCTGCATCTACTTCTATGAGAAGCTATTCCTAGCGCCTGACGTCTACGAAGCGACGGACTTGGTGGACAAGCCTCGCCGTGGCCGGCAGTATGGGTTCTCCGATCCCGCCAGCAGATCGGCCTTCTTCAGCCCCAGTATTCGTGTTCGTGAAGAGTCGGTGATGGGCTACCAGAAAGACCGGGCATTGGAGGAGGTGTTCCGGCGCGTTCCTGACGTGCGGAGGCAAAGGCAGAACGACCGTCGGAAGACGCAGACTGCCATTCGGAACTGGGTGGACCAACAGGGCGGCTACGCCTCGCCGCAAAACTACTCGACCATTGACACTAGACTGGCACCGGGCTGGCAGCGGAGGGCGAGCATCAACCCCGACCGGCCGTCGCGATTCCCTCGAAACTACTCGGACATCAGGTCGGCAGCAAGCGATCCTGCCGACCTCGTCTCGGAAGCACCTTACCCGGTATTGCACGAGATGCTCAACGACGGGATTGCACGAAGAGATTACGCTGTCGAGGCAAAGGAGAATACGGACGTCGACGCGGATGGAGACGATGAGCTGGTGACTAACGACGAGGATGACGGAGACGACGCCACCAACAACATGGACGCCGTAGAACAGGCCGCCGAGGAAGATTACTTCACCACGCCCGTAGCCACCCGCTTCACCAACGCTGAACTCTCCTCCGTCGACTCCCCGCGCCCGCCCACATCACGGCGAATCCCACTCCACACTCGCACCCTCTCAACCAACACCATCCTCTACGCCCCCGGGACGACGCCCGCCCCCACAGCGACTCCTCCGCCTCCGCCTTCCCCTTCCCGCGGGGCTTCTCCCGGCCGGCCACCACGCGGCACACCCCATCAGACTCCCATCACCCGCCCCGGCGGCGGCGGTGGCGGTGATGGCCGACGCTCCCCGCGCCGCTCTCTCTACCTCGCCAACTCCCGACCGCGCTCCATGATCCAAACAGGCGACCTCCACGCCATGTCCCGCACCGCCCTCTCACCCACACCACCCGCCCGCGCGGCCTCACCTTGACATCCCCACCGCCACCCCCACCTTCCTCCCGCACACCACCCCGCCACCCCACCACCACCACAATCACAAACCCCCACACGCCGCCGCTCCTGGCCGATCTCGCCGCCGCTACATCAGCCGACGAAGACAACGACGGGAATGAGACAGTCAGCGCGTATAGTGTGGATCATGGAGTGGGACTAGTAGGATGAATAAGCTGGTTCTTGCGAGGATGAAGTCGCTGGAGGAGAGCTTGGGGATATGGTACGGGAGATGAGGTGTTGAGGAAGTCGGTGCCGAATACGGCTTGTAATAGTGATGAGGGACCGGCGGAGGGGATTGCCGGCAGTGGGGCCAGTGGGGGGCAGGGCGGGAGTAAGAGTTGGGGAGGGCTTGGGGACGGCAGCAGGGTTATCATTCTCATCATCATTCACAGGGGCAGGGTCAGCATGGGAGGATGTTTTCGGGGTCGGATCCAAGTGAGGTTGGTGGTGGGGTGGGACAGGCGTTGGTTGAGGTTGCTGTGGGTAGGGAGAGGGGTTTAGGAGGGTGGGGAGTGGTGGAAATAAGGTGTTGCCGAGGAGGATTGCGCCGGCTGGCTCTGGTTGGGGAGGAGGAGTGGGGTTTGGAGGAGCCCGAGGGAGAAGGGGGAGCAGTGGTGGGAGTGCAGGGCTGGGGATTAGGGGTGGGGTGAAGGAGGAGGAAGATGGTGTTGAAGGATGAAGGTGAAGGGAAGGAGAGGGAGGTTGTTATCGTTGGGGACGGTGAAGAGGAAGGGAGAGTCAGGGCTCGGATGAGGTGGGTGATGGTGGGGTTGGGGGAAAGGGGATTTCTCTGTGATGGGAGAGGAATGGTCTTTTGTTGGCTGGCTCTCTGCTCTGGCGGGTTGAGGGTTTTGATACCCCTTGGATGTTCCATGTTCCAGGCATGGCTCGTCTGTTGTTTTTGCATGGTTTGGTGCATTGGGTGGCGTTTTGTGCATTTACTGGTCTCTCTGCTCTCGACGTGCTCGTGTTTGGATAATGGGGGCGGCTTTCTGGTATACGATATTTAGGCATATGGGCGGATGCGTGTGATTGTGTGCAATGATGGACTAATGTCCTTCCGTTTGAGACGGGGGTAGCAGCCCTTCGAGGGGGCTATGAATGAAGCGATTGTTGATGTACTTGATCTGGTACATTCCAAATCCACTTTTGTCTGTGATGTCAAGTCAAAACGGGCTGCCAGCCTGAACCCTAGACATTGTTTTGCGTTGGCTGCCTTGCATATCAGGGACCCGAAAATCGAGTTAAGGTAGGATGAAGAACGGAGTGTGACCGAATCTTTGGTATGATGTTCCATGATGTGGTCAACTACCGGAACGTGGCTTTGAATTGGATGGGGTTGAGTTGGGATGGCAGAGCCCTCGTGGACTTTCGCGGCGACAACCCCTTTTCGGGCCGGGAACAGTACGGTTCCGGCAGCCAAGCCATCCGATCCAGCATCTTGCCTTCATGCAAAGTGCTCGGATGCTCACGATTTGTTTGTGCCCTGGGCTGTCTGGTGCTTCAAGTTTGCCGGAGACCGCGATTCCGTGGTTCCGTGCTGCAGTCCGCACGGTTCGTCGTCCACGGTTTGATGTTCAGCCAGCCAATAAAACGCTCTGAATCAATCTTGACTTTGCTTGGCGGTCTGGGCTTTTGAATCGTGGGGTTTGACTTTCAGCCTCCTCTCATCTGCCCATTAGCGACACAGCGCTGGCTCCATCGACACACTTCAAAACGCGCGGGGTTGTTCTCGGCGGCGATCAGGGAAGGATGTCAAGTCTCTCTTTTAAGCCGTGAGACGGCTGCTCTGCTGCCCTCAAGTCAAACATCAGACAGTGCTTGGCGTTTCCCCGTCATGGCTCGGACGAAGAGCATCCCGTCCTCAAGCCCCGGCATTCGCTGCCATACTTGGTTCTCTTTGGACGACCCATGAAAATCTTACTGTCAAGTTTCTCTCGGCATCAACCTAAACTGAGCTCGGTCATGGGGAGTGTGCCATGCCATGACGCTGCGGGAGGTCTTGGGTGCTTTCTGACCACCCCCTTTCTTCCCTGTCCATGGCCATGCTGGTCTCGGCGATTTTGCAACCGCCCCTGTTTGTTTCTCTTACGGAAACTTTGCTTGCCCATACACCCTCCTCAGTCCGCTATACTCAGCACGCCACCGGCACCATCAACTTACACATCCTGTTGACCCTGTCCATGATGTTTTACCCAAGAGTTCCCGTCCACCGCCGCCGTTATCTGACACGCACCGGATGACAGCTCGGCTACCTTCCGAACGTCACCATGCTCCTGAGTCCTTGGCGCGCGGCTGCCACACATGTCACTCCCCTGGGGCCGTCTCGGGGGCTTGAATGTTGTGTTCTAGTCCATGATATAAGCTCATCGACCTGCCCGTTCATCTCTCATTTTGTTCCTTCATCTCACCAGTACATCCTCCAAGACCATTTTCTTCTTCTCTTTAGTCGTTCATTCAGAGCTGTGCTCGCTGTTCGCTTCCCCTCCTTTGCTTTCTTGAACATTCTCGAGGTATGCTCCCGACTGTCCATTTCCAACCGCGGATAGCTAACAAAACACCAGCTGTGCTCTTTACTTAATCCCGTAATCCTTTATTCACAATACCCACCCTCCCCCTCTCAAAACCCAATCACCAGCAAAATGAAGCTCCTCACCCTCCTCGTCTCTTCCCTCGCCACCCTTGCCATCGCCGCCCCGGCCTCCGACAACAAGCGTGCCGTCTCTTTCGACCCCGCGACCTTCAACAACCTCAAATCCTTCCAGCAAGTCAACCTCAACTACCTCCTCAACATCAACTCCTCCAACTCTCCTGCTCGGCAACCTCGCCAGCGTCAACAACCTCGACATCCTGCAGTTTCAGGCGCTCTTCCAGCGCCAGCAGGCCTTCGACGTCGACGCCCTGCTCCAGCTGCAGGCGCTGCAGACCTTTTGCAGATTCATCAGTTGGGGGTACTCAGTGGGTTTGACCTGGGTGCGCTGCAGTTGGGGCATTTGAATCTGGGGCTGTTGGGGAATGTGGGGTGTTGGATTTGGGAGGTTCGTGGATGAGGGGACGAAGGGGCAGGTGAAGATTGTGGCGGATGAGGGTAAGTGATCTTTTCTTGTTGGGGGTTATCTGAGAACTTTTGATGAGGCTGTGGTGTTTTTTTTTTTTTTTTTTGCAAGGTCGGATGCTAATGACCGTCTTTTGGTTCAGTTTTCATCGACAACGACTAGATACTGCGTCTCCTTCAGTCGACCGTCCAGTCATTCTCCACTCGCGGCCCCTAATCTTCGACCATTGCATCGTGGGAAGATAAACTAATGGAAAACGCGGGGGTGCAGTATGGCTCTGGAGTTAAACTGGTCGCTTTATACTCTCTCGGCTCATTTTTCTTCTCGCGTTTTCTATCTGGAGTGTCTTTTGTTCAAGAGGCAGGAGTGGTGGCCGTACGGGTTCAGAGTAGCTGAAGTACTGTACTGGATCGGGCTTCCGTTTTTGTTTATCCACAGTCATTACAGCATAGGAGTTGGGATGTAGGCATGTATGTAGATTGTTTCAACAGTTGAAGGGGTGAGAGGGAGGAAGGTGGGAGGATGTTGTTGCTAGGAGGTGTAATCAACTGGATTGGTTTTCCTTAAGACATGTTGTCTCTGAATCTGTGAATGCTCAATGTGAACAGACGAGTTTTGTGTTAGGACTCTGAGCAACCAGGGTTGTCCAAGGAGTGGGAATTAAGCCCACCAGACCAGGTCACTAGGACTCAGGGCAGCTGGGTGAAAGAAAACAAGGTGGTATTGAAAGGAATGCCAAGGGAGTACGGGATTGGAGACTGCCCGAGGCCCCGATGACGTTGGTTTCTTAAAGCAACAAGGGAAAGTTGGTGGTGGCCTGACGGGCGAGTGCATTGTGATGTGCAGAGGTGCAGGACGCATGTGATACAGGCGAAATAGGTTCTTTGGGAACCTGATGTGCTGTGGGAAGGCAATGTTTGTCTACTACACAGGCACGACAGGATGCCTCGAGGATGCCTAAAAGAGGCAACTCAAAGATGATGGCTCTGGTCGCTCTATGACATAACCACCTGTATCTGAAACGCTTAATCTCGGTTCTCCAGTTCATCGCCCCTAGTTAGAAACGGAACTTAGGTGGGTAGTACTGCTTGGGCGGTTGATCGCCGTCCACACTTGGCTTTGGGATTTGAAATTGATGCGACACCCTGACATAAGGGACCCCTTAAAGTCCTGCTGTTGATGTGTACTTCCTTCGGGTGCGGAAAGGGGTAACGGGGCGTACATGTACAGGGTTAGGGTTGGATACTGTGTGTGAGATATCTCTGTTTAAACCCATCAGTCTTCGTCTTCGAAGCACATTCATTCCATGCGGAAGATATTGACAGCCATATCCCAGAGGCTGAAGAACTTGGACATCATTCATGAGAATGGAAATGGAAAGGTTGTGCTCACCAGCTCCTTCGCGCCACTGCGTTCGAAGCAAGCTGGCGGCTGAGGAGGGCTGATGGCCCAGCTGACGGGAAGCCCGACCCGACAATGCCCTCGGAATGCATCCCGAGCTTTGGTTCCAGAGCCTCAATGGTGCCATTCCAGTCTTTTGTGACCCTCGTGGGGCAGCAGCGGAACAAAGGAAGCGCGCAGCATGGTGGATGGTGCTGGGGTTGCTTCAGCCCTACGGGTCCGAGAAATCGCCCGGGGCGTGGCTGTGCGGCACTTCAAAAGCAGGAACAGTGGATTGCCATGGGAGATGTATGCACCCCATGGACGGACAAGCTCAGATGAACTGAATTGTGGCAAGCTGAGCGTGCTGACAAGCCGCCATTCGAATCCTTCTGGTGGTAACTTGGTCTTGAGCAGGTCTCTCGAGGGGTTCGAGGGCACGTCCATGATGGAAAGCGAGCTGAAGAGACGTCATCCCATTGCGAGGATGTCTCGACAAGATATCAGTCCGGGAGCGATGGAGGTAACGACGTCGCTCCTTTTTGTCTCTCGTTCCTGGCCGCGGCCAGGAGATCGGCAGATCATTCAATGGGGGTCTCCGTCCCGAGGCTGCGTATTCGCGTCCGACAAGGACAGACCTGGCCGCGGAAAAGCCGGGCGTCGGTGTGGAGAGAACACGAACAAAGGTGCCGAGTCCGGGCTCCGCATTGATGGCCGGATCTGCTGTTTATGGCGGACCTCGCTTGTTGATGTTCGGAGCCTGGTGTGCTGGATGAATTGAAGTCAAAATTCCATGTTCAAAAAGTCTGAAGACCCAGGGCTCAGACGCAGCCAAGCCCTGACGGCGTGAGAAGGAGGTTGCGTTGGGCTGACAGTTTTCGCATCCCTGATCTTTCGAGGCAGCCTTGAGCTCCGCAACTGTTTCCTCTTTGAACATTGTTCTTGGCCCAGCACATAACAAAGATGGGAAATCATCAGGGAAAAGGTCGGTCTTGCAGGCGAAGAAGACCGCGGACAAGTAAGCCAACGGAGAGACATTGGGCTATCCATACCACTTCAGAAATTAAGAATAGAGCAACGAAGGAGCTCTCTCATCTCTGAGCTTTGGAGGTCGAGCGGCCCCACCTCAAGCAGTGATCCCTGTAACCCGACCAATCTTCCGAACTGACAATTTGAAAGGAGTGACGCCAACAACAGTGCCTCCTCCAGATCTCGCAGCCCTCGGCAGAAAGTGACTCCAAATTTTCGCCGCCGTTGTTTGGCATTGTCAACCCTGTATATCTTCGCGTCGAGTTTCGATGTCCAGCCACGACAGCCGCTGTTGCGACCAACCTGGCCCTGCCACGGCGCTGCCGCGGTGCTGCTTGTGCCTGGCTGTCTCCGCCCACAGGAGCAGCATTGCAGGAAGCAGGACTGCCTGTTCAAGCCAAGACCATCAGGGCCGCGGACAAAATTCTCCCACGGCTCACAAGCTGAGCTGCTGAAGGCGCACTGCGAGCGGCTGGTGAGATGACAGGATGATCATCCCCGCAGCCACAGCACAGTGTGCTTTTTTCTCTTGGAGCCCCAGGCTGCTCTTCAACAGCTGGTCACGATGATCGCGTGCCTGTCATGAAAGATGGCAAAAACCACCCTGCCGAGAACCGGCTCTCTTTCCTCCACTCTCGCCCACCCGCTGCCCTTCGCCATCCAACTTCCCATCAGGCTCGCATGCAGAGCGGAGACATCGGGGCTAGCATCGCTTCAGCAGGGGCAAGCTCGACAGCGGACGGCCCACGGACGTTTCGACACCGCAAATCCATCTGAACTGGACCCCTGCTCCTGACCTTTGGACGATCCACACAGCTAGTCCAACATCTGACGGACGGCACAACCTGGAATTTGCCTTCTTTTTGCCTTGCGCTATCACCGCAGTCTTAAAGCTCGTACGCGCTGGCCTGTCTCTGCGTGTAACTCGGAATCTCGTGTTCGTCCACTGCTGTGTCGTGTCGGGGGATCTCGCGAATAGTGTGCAGGAAACTGCGGGTTTCGTTGCGTCTTGTCGCCTGACTTTTCTTCTGGAAAACCATCGGCCGCTGTTCCCATCGATATGAGCAGCTCGCCGACCTGCTCCCCCGATCTGTTGCTTGTTGGACGTACCGGCAACCGACGGCCACGCACTCACACACCCTGAAGGAATCAAGGAAACCTTGTTCATACATCACAATCTCCCGGTCATCAACATGAGATCCACAGCGATGCCCACCTACTCACCCGAGTATTCGGACGATGACTTTGAGTTCGACGAGGAATACTTTTCTCGAACCTACCAACCCCTTTCGAACCTCCCCACTCCGCCCCCGTCGTCCCGCGAGTCATTGGCCAGCCAGAGCCCTCGAGCCCTCCCTGGAAGATGGAGAGCTTTTCGACTCGGCCTTGCTAGGTACGTGAACATATGTTGCGTCTTATGCCATTTAGTCCCGCTAACTCATTTCTCTGCCCCAGGCCCAGCCATCCACCTGGTCAACCTCGTCCCCCCAGCAGCATCTCTCGCCGCACCCTCCGTCCCGCTCGTGCACGAGATGCTCGTCCGCTCCGGCCTCTCCACGGACGCCATCGCCCTCGCCGTGTGCATCCTGGACTCGCTCAACTCCAAGTTCTCGCTCAACTGGCGTCTGCTCTGCCCCCTGGCCACCAACGAGATTTCCAAGCGCCACACCATCCAGGCGCCCCTCGTCGGCCCCGCCGCCGCTGCCCAGCTGCACATTGACTCGGTCCGCCCGGAGGTGATCGTGCTCGCAGCATTGGTCATTGCGACAAAGTTTCTTGAGGACTGCCAGGAGCCGACACACTACTATCGGGCTGCGTGGGGGAAGGGGGTGTGGACATGTGAACAGATCAACGTGACGGAGCGGTGTGTTATGGAGAGCTTGGGGTATCGGATTCTGCCGCTGTGGGATCCGGTGCTTATTAACGATGCAACCAAGGATATGCAGCGCGCCGCGAGGCAGGCTGTGATGGTTCCGTCGCTTCCCAGGAATGGGGGAGGTTCACAAGCGTTCCGTTAGCTCCGGCGTGACGCTCTCCAGTCACCACGCCTTTCCTCTGACGCCGGCTGAAACGCCCGTATTGGAGGGCCATCTGGCGGTGGGCCATGTTGGGGTCGGGATTGGGATGGAGGGACACTGCGGTTGATACCTCGGTGCCACACTTGACCATCTACCCGGAAAGGAAACTGGTCCCCGCGGCTGGCTGAAAAGCGGGCAGTTTTGGGATTACGAGACAATTAATATTATTTTGCGACTTTCTCGTTGCGGGCGAGCGGGCATTACGACACCCGATGAAGGAAGGGTTTGCTTGGATTGCTGGACACCACAGGACAGGCGAACACCGGCACAGGGCATGGCGGGATAGGGCGTACTACTGGCGATCGGCGTTCTTGGAGTTATTTGTCGCGAAACCATATGATACCTGGACGGAATCTGGACAGGAAGCACGGCGCCGGAGGGGATGAGACATAGGGGGAACTCGGTTATCTTACTGTCGAGCGGGCGTTGCGCATGGCCAGCTTGCCAAGCCATTGTTTTGAGCACCATCTGAGGATTGGAACAGCCAGTATACCATAGTGTTGAGAGAAGAGACTGGTTTAGTGGGTAGTATTAAACCATCAGGGCCCATCATTTCGTGTGTCGTTCATATTCTCGAAGAGCTCCCATCGCACCATCTAGCTGGGACATCGTCTTCCAAGGGTTAGGGTTCGTCATGTTCGTCCAAATCCTAAGCAGCGCACGAGCCACATGTCTTGGCGCACGATCGCGGTTCTCGTCGCATGTCCATCACATTGCAACGCCAAAACCACGTCCATCAAGCGACTTCCCATGACCAGTTTTTGATACCTCCGTTTTTTCGATACCCGTTTGTCTACGAGGCTGGTGTAGCGCGCATTCACACAATGAGTCTTACTTGATTTGTTTCACTTTCTTTAAATCCTTCTTTGCTCTGCCCGTCGCAAGATAAAGGAAGAAGGTCGCATCACCATCCATCCCATCCATCCGCCCTTTGCTCCCACCACTCCACACGCCGACATCATGAGCGACCTCGACCGGTAAGCTGCGCCCACCTCCAACAGAAACCTCAGACGATAGCGGGATGATACTGACCTCTTGGGCGCCAGGGCGATCGCACAGCTGCGAGCGTGCCGACCGATACCCGAAGCCGATGTGCGCGAGCTCTGCCACAAGGCGCGCGAGCTGCTGATCGAGGAGGGGAATGTGGTTACAGTCAACGCGCCGGTTACGGTATGCGCCGCTGGAGTGAGGGGGGTGCGGTTTGTTTGGACATGGCTGATTTGGGCGGCGCGCAGATATGTGGCGATATCCACGGCCAGTTTCATGACTTGATGGAGCTGTTCCGGGTTGGCGGTGACGTGCCAGATACAAATTATCTGTTTATGGGTACGCCACGGAATTTTCCTTTTGTACATGGGGGGCCCCTACTGACCAAGGTGTAACAGGGGATTTTGTCGACCGCGGCTTCTACTCGCTCGAGACGTTCCTCCTCCTCCTCTGCCTCAAAGTGCGCTATCCCGACCGCATGACGCTCATCCGCGGGAACCACGAGTCGCGACAGATCACGACCGTGTACGGCTTCTACGACGAGTGTCTGCGCAAGTACGGCAGCGCCAACGTGTGGCGCTACTGCTGCGACGTCTTCGACTACCTCGCGCTGGGCGCCATCGTGCTTGGCGCCTCCAACACCCTCCCCACCACCCCGGCCAACCCGCCCTCCTTCAACAATGACGACGTTGAGATCGAGGTTCACAACCCGACGGCCAGGTCATCTCGCGCTTCCTGCGCCAGCAGCAGCAGCAGCAGCAACAACAACAACAACAACAAAGAAGACTCCGACCAACCTCGCACGCCCAACGGCATCCTCCCCTCTCCTCCCCTCCCTCCCAAACGGCACCGGCCCGCCACCCACCACCTCCGCCCCAACCCTCACCGGCCCCCGGGCTCGTCCGCCTCCGGCTCCTCAACCGGCACCCTCGGCAACCCCTCAGGCGCCGTCCTCTGCGTCCACGGGGGCCTCTCCCCGCTAATCGACCACGTCGACAAAATCCGTCTCCTCGACCGCAAACAAGAGGTCCCCCACGAAGGCGCCATGTGCGACCTGCTCTGGTCAGACCCGGACGAGATTGACGGGTGGGTTTGTCCCCCGCGGGGCAGGGTTTTTGTTTGGTGCGGACATTGTCAAGGTGTTTAACCATAGGAATGATCTGGGGCTGATTGCGCGTGCGCATCAGCTGGTGATGGAGGGGTTCAAGGAGATGTTTGACGCGAGTATTGTCACGGTGTGGTCGGCGCCGAATTATTGCTACAGGTGTGGGAATGTGGCGGCGTTGTTGGAGTTAAGTGAGGATGAGGGGGGTTGGGGGTGTTGGCGAGGGAAATGGGGAGGTGGGGAGGAGTAGTGGGGGGTTGTGGGAGGTGGGGAGGGGGCGGTGGGAGTGGGGGACTGTTGGGCAGGGAGGGGTTGGTGATGGAGGGGATTTGAGGAATGTGGGGAGGAGCGGGCCGGCGAGGAGGTATCGCGTTTTTCAAGCGGCGCCGCAGGATTCGAGGGGGATGCCGGCTAAGAAACCGGTGGCAGATTACTTTTTGTGATTTCTTCGTTTTGCTGGCCGGGTTTATTTAGCTATAGGTTGGTTGCATGGGGGTTGGGTTTGGGCAGGTTGAGCGATTCTGAGGAAAGGATTGAAGAATGGTCTTTTCTTGTATCATATGGAGTGCCTGGTGCTTCTTACTACAGTTTATACCCACGAAAAGAGAGGCTTGCGTTACTACGCTGATACATCAATCATACTTCAGGGTTGCGTTATGCTTGATCAGTTTTGACCACCTCGTCTTCTACTACTCTCCAGAGAGTATCTCAGCACCTCCCATTAAAATCTTCCCCGTCGCTCTGGTCAGGACACGGCTCTCTTTTCGACAATGGTGTGTGAACATACGGCGGCCCGGTCAGCCGCTCGAGGGTGTCGCTGAGCTTGGTGTTGTCGACGTGGCAGTACATGCCGGGGGAACAGCCGAGCGAGTTGCGCACGTCGTGGGGATTGACGCCTGTCATGGTGGATATTCTGGTGGTTGTGTCAGTAGGTAGGTTTGAACAGTGTACCCTGAAAGAACTTCTGTGGGTTTTCAGGCTAGAAAGAGTAGAGTAGAGCTTACAGGTCGGCTGCTACTGAGCAGTTGGTTTCATCCGGGTTAGTTTCTGATGGGGTTGGTTTTGTACATGCTCTTGCGCACTCCGGTTTTTGTGGTTGGTTTAGAAAGTTCTCAAGTCTCCCCGTGTTGCTTCCGGTTTGGGTGATGGTGGTGGAAGTGGCGATAGTGGAAGTGGTGGCTTGAGAATTGCTGGCCGCTGTGGTGGCAAACCCGGCGGTGAGGAATTCTTGGATGCTGTAGTCGCTGATGCCATGAAGTCGTAGAAGATGGCGCAGTTTCTTGTTCTCTTCAGCAACTTTACGGGCAGCGGCCTGGATCTCGGTCGAGGCGTAGATACCCTGCTGCTCTGCTTGCCTGAGTCGGTGTTCCAGTTCTTGGACGTACTCCTTACGCCGTGCCCGGGAGCGCCGCTGGTTGTCTCGGATTCGAGCAAGATTGTCCATTACCTGGTGTGGTGTCAAGTCTGAATGGCCAAAAAATGGGTTGATACTTTAAAGAGTTAAGCTGTTACAGAATCTGGATAGACGTTGAGATTCTCGCCGCCAAGCCCGGCCCTCTTCCGGGTTGGCAGATCCGGATCCGGAGTCAGCGCCGACGCGGCCAAGGGCCACCTCCGACTTACGCATGCCACGTGATGGGACTGGCCGCGATGCTATTTTTTTTTTATTCTGTTCACATCATTCCTCTAGCTTGACGACCTCCTGTTTTTGTCTCCCTGAGACAACATTTAAGAGATTTACCATCCTGGAGCCAAGGGTCACTATTTCGTTCTTCTTTCAAAGTCTCTTATAACAAGCTTTAAAGTGAGCCGTCAACCACATATAATTTTGCGGATACCTAACGTCCTGAGAATCTGAAACTTACACGTGTTGTCTCACTCTCGGGCACCTGTCACCTTTCAGGACCTAAATGCTCCAAGCACGGCGCTTGTGTATATTTCAGGTGTCGAGCGGCTGGACTTCCAGACCGATCTCAACAAGGCTGTTGGCGCAGCATGTCGCTTTTGGTTTGTAGAATGCTCCTGGCTGAAGCCAATGGTGTTTGGCCATCAAGCCTCACGGGACATCTTTGCAAATGTATATACCCCTCTTTTCCGCCCTCGTCAGCTGGAAGAGGTTCAGTTCATTACCTAGAATATTAAAATCAGAGTCACAATGGGCTTTCCTCGTCATCGCAACACCCCTGATTTGTCTGAAGTGTCTTTGAAGGTATGTGTTTAAACGCTTCTCCTACCAAATCCTCCCGTAGGTTGCATGTATCCTGATGTACTCTGTTCTCCAGCCATCGCGCGGGTTCCGCGACTTCTTGCGGTCAAAATTGCGCTCAGGACAATCGTCCTCAAGTTCTCCAAAACGATGTCAAGATGGAAATGTAAAAACATTAGCCGCCAATCAGTCACTGCTCGTGGCGATACCAGCTTCTCTTCCGCATGACCAATTATCTTCTACCGTGCCAGGGGTAGATCTCACGCCCAAGACCTCCACGTTACCGGTAAAGACTCTTCAACATACCATACTCTCATTTTAAACTTTATGGGCTAACTGTAGAACGAAAGGCGCTCGAGAAACAGCCAGTCGTCCCCAAAGACCCGCCCCAAGTCACTGTCACCGTACCGCCCCCGGACTCAGACACCGAGACCACCGGGGCTGACCTCCCAGAGTCTGCATACCAAAAGGCCCTGGTCTCATTCAGCGATGATGAAAGGGCAAAGCTAACGAAGCAAGAAACCATCACGATTCTCTTCCAGCAGTTGAACGAGTCAGACCAAGGCCACCACGAACGTTCGCTGCTCCGGCGAGGACTGAAGCGAGTCAAGCCTCACCTCGAACGACTCAATGCCACCATAGACTTCATCAGCCCCTTTGCCAGCATGCAGCCTGCCGCGGGAACGGCGCTGGGGCTTGTTAAGGGGTCCGCATCGGTACGTCCTGTCCCTCCTGTCTGCTCTATCTGACCTGTGCTAAGCTGGCCGATGTCACAGATTGCCATCGCAATATGCGGGTGCTTCGAGGACATGACAAAAAAAATTGCAGAGTTCCTCGAGCGTATTCCAGCCATCGACCGCTGTGCAAGTGTCACGAGAGGGGGTGGGCAATTGCCAGAGATTTATAAGGCAAGCCATCCCCAACTCCCTCGTCACCCATCCCCATCAAAACTCTACTAACCGCCTTGGTAGGCACTGGTCAATGTGTATAAAGACCTGCTGCAGTTCTATCTCAAGACCTTGGTGCTGTTTGAGGAGTCCCGGTTCGTCCTGGGCGTTGCACTGGAAATCCTGAAACCCAAAATTGTCGACATTGTCTCGTCCTTCAAGAGCCATATGGACATCCTGTCTCCGCTGCTTGAAACGGAGACATTTGCCGCTGTGCAGGAGCTAAAAGACGGGCAGCTGGACGCTCTGAGTAAGTGCTCAATAACTAGGTAGCAACCAACCAGGCCCAGGCCTACTAACACGCATTCCTAGTCTGTTCTCTGTTCCCCAACGGAGAGTCCGAATCCGACTACTACAACTCCCTCGAGCAGCGCGCCAATGACGCCTGCCGCTGGCTCACGTCCAACAACGCATATTCCTACTGGTTCTTGAACTGCGACACCAACGTCCTAGCTCTCTTCGGCGACATGGGCAGTGGCAAAACCATGACGACTGCCTTCGTCGTTGAGTCCCTCACAGACCTGGAGCGCCCGCTGTGCGCGTACTACTGCAAGGACGAGTACGAGCTGGTAAAGCTGCGGAACATCTACCGGAGCATCCTGTTCCAGTTCCTGCAGCAGAGCGAAGAGGTGAGGCTGCGCTTTTGGTAGTGGTACCAGGCTGAGAGCAAGGCAATGAGGGGTGGGGTGAACCCGACGCAGTCTGATGATAAGTTGAGGAAGTTCATATTTCAGATTGTGTTGCCGTCACGGAAGCCGGTGTTTCTGGTGCTCGACGCGCTTGATGAGTGCGCGGCGTACTCTCAGAGGGAGATCCTCGCCCTGTTCCGGGAGCTGTTTGAACGCAAAGCCCCGCTCAAGGTCTTTCTGTCCTCGAGATACAACGAAGCCATCGAGGCCGGCCTTCCTCCAGGGGCAACACGGATAGAGCTCCGGCCATCCCGCGACAGAGACTTCACAATTGCCACATACCTCGTCGCCAGGACAAGTCTCCCCACTACCCTCCACCCAAAAGCGGTGGAAGAGCTTGCGGCAAGATCTCACGGCTCGGCCATCTGGCTGCGGATTGCCGTTGAATACATCGACAGCTCCCAGAGCGCGAGCCCCAAAGGTCTGGAGATGGCCCTCGCCCGGCTCCCGTCGTCCAAAGGTCTCGCCGACCTGTACGGAAAGCTTTTTGACAAAGTCTGCCGCCACATCCCGGAAAACAAGGCTCGACTGCAGATTGCACTCGAGATCCTTGCCGTTGCGCGACGCCCCCTCACTTTGGAGGAGCTCAGCTATGCCGTCTACGTCAATGACGAGGGTTTCGCAACGCTCGCCCAGCTGGATGAACTCGCTCACAGTTGCAACCTGCTCAGTTTTATCCGCCCCTTTGTCACCGCGACCAGCAAGGGAAGGGACATGAAGAGTTCACGCCTGCGCCTTGTCCACCAGTCTCTCAAGGAGCTTATCCTTATTGCCCCGCCATCGGCCTGATGTTGGAAAGAGGCCATAGACAAACCGAAGGAGGCGGAGCGTACCGCGGGTCTCGACGCGGATCTACTTGAACGTTGCATCAAAATGCTCCTGTTAGACGAATACGGCGAGAGGAGCCTTTTGCCCAATGCTGGCCGCGACCTGATGGAGACAGGGTTTGCTAAGTTGGACATGTTCGGCGATGATCAGACGGATGCTAAAGTCCCGGAGACCCCAGGGTCAGGGCGATTGTCAGACTTTGGCTCAGCTGAGCTCAACTTCGGGGGCTTCTTCCCGTACGCCGCCGCCTACTGGACGAGTCACTTTTCCGATGTGTTGCCGGAACGACGGCCCAGTGCTCGGCAGCTGACCGCCCTGTGTTCTAAGGGTTCTCGACGACTGGAAAACTGGGTAGAGAAATGGCAGCGGCCGTCCTGCTCGTATCTGCCGGAATTCGAATTTCCCGAGCTATTGGTGAGACTCGACCCTCTGGTCATCACGGCGATGTTCGGCCCCGCAGCATCTGTCACTGACATCCTTGCGTCCAATCTTGATTATTCAATGCTCGCCAAAGACTCAGCTTGGACGGCGGTAAAACACTCGTTCCAGCGAGGCGATGTCTCGCTCATCAAAACCCTCGTCCAGCATGAAGTTCTGGGACCAATCCTTTGCTGCTGCAAGCTCCTCGACACGGCAAGATTCGTATGGAAACCCCAAGGCGACAACGCAACAATCAGATGTTGGGAAGAGATCTTTGAGTTCCTGATCAGCCAGTTGCGTGAGAATCTCATCGACTACGGCAACTACATGCTCCGGCAAGCCGCGCGGAGCGGGTGCCTCGTGCTCGTCAAAAAGCTCTTTGAGGCGGGGGCCCGCGACGCAGAGCTCCGGCAGGCCATGCTTACACCCGAAGCGGAACCCAGCCTCTGGGACAGTTCTTTTAAAAGGCACCAATCCATCGGCGAGGCGGCCGCCTGGGGACACGCCGACATGGTGCGATTCCTGTGCGAGCAGCCGGGGCTCGAATCCGACCTGCGCTATGTGAACGAGGGAGGCTACACTTTCTTTCACCAGGCGATGCAGTGGCCCAACAAGGACGTGTTGCGCACGCTGGTCCGGCATTGGCCCGAGGGGATCGACATCATGGATAAGGACGGCTATACGCCATTGAAATTGCTTGTGTTCAACTGCCCCCGCTCCGAGACATGGACGGTCGAGTTTGCCAGGCTGATGCTGCATGAAGGGAAGGCGGATGCAAATGTCTGCGAGGGCGGCGGCCGGGACTCGCCGCTGTGTACCGCGGCCCGACGCGGATACATGAGCTTGTCGAGGACTCTTATTGTGGAGGGGGGGGCAGACGTGTTTCAAGTCTTGGACATCGACGGGATGACTGGGAGGCCATTCTTGAAGAAGGGCATGTACCCGGATGAAAAGGTGCGGGACCAGATGTTGGAAGTGCTGTGTTCCTTGTTGCCGCTTGCCGTGTCAGTCGAGTATTTGTTTTCGGGCCGTTTGATTGTTGGGCTGTAAGCATTTCCTGTTGGTCAAATGTGCCTCAGGGTTGGTAATTTCTTGCACAATCTGGCAATTGATGAGGAACCTGTCGATATCTCTGTTGCCCTTCCCCTTTCAGTGTGCTGCTGTATCTGAGCCGTTCCCCGCCGGTTTTTCGACCCCAGCCTTGCGGATCACGTAGGTGTAGTAGTCGAACGAGCCCTCATCGCTGAGGGTTTGCATCTCAACGTCAAACAATCCCTCTGGATTCAACAGCGGTTTCATGAAATGCGGCTGCCGAAATGTCACGTACAGAAACCGGCCGCTATCCTTGAGAACCCGGTGGACCTTTGCCAATAGTCGTAAGCGTTAGGATCGGAGAACACTGCCAGAGCAAAGAGCAGAGGAAAGAGCAGAGCAACTCAAGGCAGTACAGATTACGCACCTGACGTAGATAAGCTGACGTGTTGTCCCGCACCTCCTGCGGCGGACTCCAAGGACTCCCATAAATCATGGCGTCGAATGTGCCCTTGTCGAAGGCCACATCGACCGAGGAGTCGTCAAGGCCCTTCATGTCGCGCACGTCCATCAGGCGCCATTCGATGCCCTCGGTTCCGGCGTGGCAATCCTTCATCAGTTCCACGACGGCCGAGGAGAAATCAGCACATAGCTGGTGCTTATACCCCCGGGCGGCAAACTCGAGGGGGATGACCTAGGGGCTGTAAGTATTGGATGCAAAACGATCAACGAAGACCAAGGACTCTTCAGTGATAAGAAGGGGCGACAACGTACACTATCCCCAGACCCTAGATGCAGGACGAGGGGGTTGTCCGCAGGGGTGAGACCCGGCACGGTAAAGAGGTCCTTCACAAAAAAGGGCTCCAGGTCAGAAAAGGACCGGAACCATTCGTGAGTTGGGGCGGAGTTGCCATCCGATTTCGAGGAATAGCGCTCGTCCCAAAACGAGGCGCTGCTCAGGGCCTGGTCTCTTGCTGTCATGGCGGAATCGGCTCGTGGCTGCGGGGCAGAGGACCGCGGGGCATTTTGGCAGAAGCGGGAGTGAGATTCTGTCTTGGAAGGGAAAGGTTGTTGCTTGGTGGGGAAGCAAGCGCACCTGGTTGGTCACCACGTCACCCAGTTTAGGGTTGTAATTGATGCCTGTTAGCGTTCGATCGGGTTTTCCCAGGTACCAAAACGGAAGGGAGTTAACCAACCGCAAATCTTGAATAAAATAATTCTCACGATTGCGGGCGTTGAGTTCGACTCAGTATTCTATCCTCTGTTGGGCACAGACTTGCGTCGGATATCCAGCTATGGTGGGCACCTAGACCATTCCGATATCCCCCTACCTTCACAGCGAAGGAGGCAATGCATCCGCGATCTAACTCTTGCACTAGTTACTCTGCACGGTATCGGGGTTGTGCATGGTGGTAAGTAAGCAGATTAATTATGAGACACTCAAAAAGGCATGACTGCTCCGTTATCCTCGATTTTTGAAGAAGCTTGGGGAAGCGGGACTAAAGTTGCATTTGGATTGTATTAGTTCCTAGAGACCATTCTGGTCAGCAAAAAGGAACATTCAGAACTCACATGATGTGTAAGGTATTGTTAAAGAAACAAGGCAGGCTTGTTACTATACCTGGGTGATGGAATTATCTTAAAAACCTTACCTGGAAATGTCTTTCTCGTCTATGTCCAGGACCTGATAACCTGCGCTCTGTCTCTCTCACCTTACCACTGATGCTCCTCCGGCGGCGAAAGCGCCTCCGTCATCCTACGCAACTCCTTCTTTGTCGCAACCATACCCTCTCTAGCAAGCTCAGCCCCCGTCCTTTCAAAAATCTCCTTGCACTTGTAGTACGTCTCGGTGAGCGGCATCAAGATCTCCGACGCAACCTGCTGATCCGTTTCCTTCCAGCATGTGTGGCACTGCAACCCAACATACCCGCCCTTCGGCACGACTGGCGGCACGAAGAGAATGTTTGCCTTGGTGAGTCGCTGCGGTGAAACTGGGTGGTGGCAGAGCTCGTACCGGAGCTTGAAGCGGCAGACTGGGCAGGTGTCGTGGTTTTCGAGCCAGAGTTTAAGGCACTTGGTGCCGAAGGCGTGGCCGCAGGGTAGTAGGCTCGGGTCGCTGTCCTTGATGAGGGTTCGGCTGGGTAAGGTGAGCTCAGACTCGGTGCAGATTACGCAGGTGATTTTGTCTTTGGGCGCGAAGCAGAACGTGTACTTTGGGTCGGGGACGTAGCAGCCTGGCTGCTCGGCGGTGTCAGTCATTGTGAGGGGAAATTAAGCGGTGATGGAGCTTTTAGACCTGGAAGGATAGGATGAATGCTGAAATAAATACCTTGAAGAACGGCGGACAATACGGGTAGAAATACCTCCTCTCTCCCCTTGAGGCTGGCGGGTGTTGTTGAGGAAGCAAACAAAGGGGTGGTTCCATGCTTCTCCTGACAAGGGCACTGTTCGCATAGAGAGAGCAACTCAGCACAACGCCATTGTTACTCTTGCGACAAAGAAAACAGCAGCCGCAGATACCATCTTAAGAGACTGTGCACAACAAGGCGTGAAAAGAGCCGAACTGGCGAGAAACCTCTTCCAGATTGGCAACCCATCTCTTGGCCACTGTTTTGTTCTTTTCATTCAACCAGGACAAAGAAAAATGTGGTAGTTCGTTCAAAAACGGTTGATTCGCCATGTTCAATACAGTCAGAAACCCCCACGGGCTACCCTGGGAAATATCATGACTCCTCAGTCGTCTTCGTCTTTTGCGCCCTCTCGTATTCGATGACCTGCTTGCTCCAGCTGTCGAAAACAAACCCAGGTCAGCCATGCTAGAATGGTCTGGGTAGATTGTAGTGTTGGAAACGTACTTTCTGCTTGGGTAGAAGCGATCGGGCTCGGGCATCTTATGCCGGTACTCCTTCTGGGCGCTCAGGTTCCAAAACAGAGCTGTGATGCCGAAGACGACCGCGCCAAAGATGGCCGTGTTGCCCTTCCAGTTGGACGGTTGCGCGTACCAACCACCGGCCGGCGACCAGACGTGCTTAGGATAGCTGTAAATCGGGATCGGTTAGGACTCGAGTTGCTGGTGGTGGGAGTGGTGCGTTCATTGTTTGCTGTGGACAAGACGAGGGTAACTCACGGGATCTTCGGACCGCCGCCCTAAAAAATGTCAATTTCAGCAAGCGACAGATTGAATTGCGCGGAGATACATACCATTGTGACTGGCTGCGTGGAAAGACGTGGGTTGATCTGGATGGTGATGTCGAAGCTCGGTGTTGCTTCCCAGGTCCCGCAAACCAACGGGTCCAATTGAGAGCTAGCTGAGGTAAGCAGGCAGCTGGGTAACAGTCTCAAGTAACTTACCGTATTGACGTACGAGACAACCCGGGGGTGGGGCGGCCAAACTGCGCCAAGCCTGTTCTGCCAGAGCCAATTCGGTCGCGACCCCTGCACGCACTGCAACTGGGTCGGGAGCTGGACGTTGGAGAACTTTTTTTCCTCTCCGTGTCTGACGGCGAGTTCGGGAGAAGGCACCAAACGCGACCGGCAGAACACCACCACCACCCACGACGACCCTCCGACGACCACCGGACCCCAAAACACCCGACCCCGGGACAATTCCTCCCCAGTCCACCACCACCACCACACCACCCCCAGATCTCCGCCCATGAAGAGGTTACGGCTCGACCGATGGACGGGCCAATTGCTCCTCGCCCGTCCGGGAGTGCCCTCGGCTTCAGTACCCCGGGCCGCTCTCCGCCCTGCCGCCGCCGTTCCTAGATGTGCTGCCGTGCGCCACCAGTCTTCGGCCGCCGCTCCCCAGATAACCTGGGAGGAGGACGCCTACCACGACGGCACAGATCCCATCCGCTTCCCGCCCCTCGAGTCCCTCCCGCCGCAAGCCACGAGCCTACCGTCCCCGTCACCCGAGCGCGCCCTCAAGTCGGCGAAGCTGGCCGCCCTGCACGCCCGTCTCTCCCTCTCACAAAAGATTCCCCTCCAGACGCTCGGCCGCGCCCTGGTCGACGCCTCGGCCGACGCCGACCCCCAGTTCAACAACACAAATCTCGCCCTCGTCGGCCAGACCCTCATCAACTACCATGTCGCCGAGTGGCTCATGATGCGGTACCCGCGCCTGCCCATGACGGTGCTGTATTCGGCCATGAAGGGCTTCGCGGGGCCCACCGCCCTGCACCAAATTGCGCGGTCGTGGGGTGTCGAGCACGCGGCGGCCCCCGGCGGCGAGGTTGACCCGGGCTTGCTGCAGTTTTCGCTGCATCGCCAGGGTGACGCCATCCACGGGTTCGGCAGCCGGCGCGCCGAGGCAGACTGGCTCAAGGAGAACAAGTGGCGACACGGCATCAGCAGCCGCGTAGTGTTTGACGACGACTTTGGCGACACGGTCGACCTCGAGGCCGACCGCGAGCACCTCTCGCGGCGGTCCAACACCGAGTACGGCAACGAGTACACGCGGCTGCTGGCCGAAAAAGCCTACGCCACATGCACGCGCGCCGTCACGGGCGCACTTTACGCGCACTGCGGCCGCGACGCGGTCAAGGCCTTCATTCGGGCCCACGTGCTCTCGCGCACGCTGGACTTCTCGGCCCTCTTCGCCTTCAAGAAGCCCACGCGCGAGCTCTTCATGCTGTGCGCGCGCGAGGACTTTGAGCCGCCCGTCGCCCGCCTGCTGTCCGAGACGGGCCGCATGTCGCGCACCCCCGTCTTCGTCGTCGGTATCTTTTCCGGAAAGGACAAGCTCGGCGAGGCCGCGGGGGCCAGCCTCAACGTCGCCCGCCACAAGGCCGCCATGAACGCCCTCAAGGCCTGGTACCTGTACAGCCCCGGCGAGAACGTCCGCGTGCCCAGCGATATGCTGCACGAGGACGCCCTTCCCTGGAATCCCGCCTACATCGACATGGGCGAGATTGTCGGGCGGTAAGAGGCTGGTCATATAGCAGAGAGTGGTCAGTCAAGTGTAGAGGCAGCATAAGGAATGGGCAGAAGAAGGGGACGATGGAGTGGAGTGAGACAGGATGGAGAAACCCCTCCTCCAGCGGGGGAGAGAAAGGCAATTCCACCTCCACTCCTCGGGATGGGAGGCCAGCATGTATTGTACCTTTTGAAGCACATCGCAGACATCCATCCATCCGGACCGGCAAGCAAAACACGGCTTCCTGGCCGGCGTGCGATCATTGGGAGGGAGTTGGGAGAGATAGACAGACGCAGGGTGGGTTTTGTAGCTCAGCCATGTCAGTGTAGTAGTGTATGTATAGTATTTTTTTTTTTTTTTTTGCCGTACCTAGGGCTTCTTCAATGTAGACACCAGATATGCCATGCCCTGTTATCTCACCTTTTATGTAGGTATGCACAGGTATCCATCCAACTCCCCAACCGCGTTCATCATCCAGGGTATAACACGAAAATCATCACAACCAATCCAACATCCCACTAACTAAAATGATCCCCTGCCCCCTCCCCACCCCAACCCCCTCGTCTAACCATCCCCCTCCACCTCTCCTCCTCCTCCCTCCCTCCTCTCCTCCCTCCTCCTCCTCTTCCTCTCATACACCGCCCTAACCGTAGCCCTGATCTGCTCCCTCCCTTCCGCATAATTCGCCCTCGCCAGCTTCACCACCTCATCAACCTGCGTCGGCGTGTACACAAAGTTCCACGTGCTCATGTAATCGCTGACCGCAACGTCGACGCCGGGCACGGCTTTCTCGTTGGCCAGGAAGGGCATGTACACGACGGTGATGCCCGCGTCGGGCTCCATCAAGCGCCAGGACGAGGTGTCGTCTACGGGGAGGGGTGGGTGGTCGGAGGAGCGCTCTTCGGTCGTGCCGACCCAGACGGTGCAGTAGCCGAGTTCGTGGGCGGCTTCGGTTTGGCGGAGGGATTCGGGTTTGAGGGTTTGTTGTCTGGAAGGGAGAAGGGGTGTGTGTTGTTGTGGTTGGGGAGGAGGGGTTGGGTTGCGGGGTGTTATTTTCGTCGTGCCGGGCGGCTTGGTCGGTTTTGGCTTGGTCGAGTTTGCCTTCGGCTTCGGTGGCGGTGTGGGCTTGAGCTTCTTCGAGTTGAGAAGCGGCGAGAGCGGGGGAGGAGGAGGGCTTGGGCCAGCCGATGCCGAGCGGCCAGCCTTTGATGCCGCGCTGGCGGGCGTAGCCTTCAACGACGGAGAGCCAGTTGTCGGTTTTGATGTCTGCTGAAGCGTCGAAAGCGACTAGGATGTCGACGTCCCGGCCTGGGCGGAGAAGAGGGTAGATGGGGAGATTGTTGGACATGCCCGCGTCCATGAGTTGGATATATTCGTTGTCGTAGACGGCTTGGGGGACTGTGTCCGGGAGCTGGCCGTACATGCCGTGGGCAAAGTTCGGGATGCTGGCTGGCTCGATGGGGTGGACTTTGCTGAGGTCATTGTTGTGGCCCCAAATCAGCTCGTCGACCGACTGAAACCCGGTGAGGCTCTGAACGAGTGGCCTAACCTCGCGGTAGTAGTGGCTTAGTGTCGCACAGAACGCGCTGCCCCAGATACCCAGAAGCAGAGGCATGCGGACCTCGGGTAGCCGATAGCCTGATGCTGAAGGCAAGTCTGACCCGTTCTTGAACTTCCGGCCCATGGCCCAGGTGGGGATGCCAGCCGAAAACTCCTCGCAGAAGAACTCGTACGGGGTAATCTCGAACCACTGAAACCAAGCCTCCCTCTTGGCCCTGTCCTTGGCCTCCTCTGAGAGAGACCCTGGACCGCCGTAGTCGGGCGAGTCGAACTCTGGTATCTCGTGTCGTACTGCCGTATAGATGGGGAGCGGGTTCTGGCCGTACTTGACATAATCCCGCTGATTCGACAGTTTGAAGTCCTTCTCGTTGATCCCAAGTTGCCCTTTGGGGACCAAGAGCCTCGCTGCCAGGAGCACACCGTAGATATCGACCAATCCGAACTGCGCCTCCGGGTCACCCTTGAGCTTCTCAACCAGGCCGCTCAGCAGGTACTTGTTCGTGGGTGATGATGTGAGAGAGGTGAAAGCCACTGGGGGGTATGCGATATGTGTGCCGAGGCGTGCCTTCAGATGGCTGATACCCTGCTGAAAATCCCCCCCTGTGACAGAGGAGTAGTAGAGGGACTGCAGCCAACAAGAGCCGCTCACTCCTGACACATAAGTGGTGCAGTCGAAGAGGCCATCCTCAGCAGTTGCCAGGAAAGAGCCGGACCCTGCAACCAGTGCTCTCAGGCCACCTCCGGAGCCGCACATGGCAATCGTAGGTACGTCATCCGGGTGAATTTCCTTCTCTTCAATACCCAAATACCGCGCCAACGCAGGAATGAGCATCTTCTTCCTCCGCTCCAGGAAAGTCTTCTCCTCGTCGCATAACTGTCCCGACACGCGGACCTTTGCCTGGTACTGAATCTCGGGGTGCGTGTACGGATCGCGGGCCTCCTTCCAGATCTCAGCAGCCAACGACCCCGGGGCCATGTTCATCTCCCTCTGGAGCTTCCTGACATAACCGGGGACCATCTTTATCCAATCGGGCATGATCAAGTCGACGACCTTGTCGGACAGCCCGTCGGTCGAGGGCACAAAGGAGAGGTTTCCAAAACTGCGGGTGAACCTGGCCCAGGCGGTCTCGTCGTCGGGGCAGTCCTCGGTGGGCGACGACGAAGGAGGGACGCCAGGTCTGTCCGAGGTCTGTCCGCGCGCGCACGGGGGTCGGCATGCTGCAAGGCATCAGTCGGGTATAGCCAGAGCGCAAGCAGAACGCTGGTGAGCATCACCGAAATTAGCTTGGTGCCTTTCTTCCCGTGGGCCGCCTGGCGGGACGAGAGAAGATTGAAAGAGCGGCCTGGGGGTTGGCGGAGGGAAGACGAGCCCAGGCCATCGTAATTTATTCGTGGTCTTGTCCGTTGTGTGATGAAGCTGGCATATCGCTGGGAGTATGCTGAGAGTCTCAGGCGGTTGAGGCGTACTAGGTTCCTTGTATGCAGCTCCATGGTGATGGTTGGAGGGAAGGGAGGGAGAGCATCATTGGGGCTGGACCATTGTTGAGGGAGGAGTTAAAGAGTGCCCCATCGTCTATGCAGAGGGCATCAATGGCAGCAGAAACAAGGAATTGTTATCTTCTCAAAGTCGAGCCGGTCCCACGTGGCATGTTTTTTGCATGAAAAGCCCCGGTTTTGCCTTCTTGAAGTCGCGAAGATTCCCGAGCTCAGAGCATCGAAACATCGACGGTTACATCATTGAGAGCTGCAGTGGGTGCAAGGTGCCTGGGCCATGGACCAACCAAGGCAGGATTGACAGGGACGTGGTGGGACCCTGGACGGGTGAGCCAACCGATGATTTGCCGGCCGATTTGAGCTTCGCCAAGAATGGAGAACTTCCATCTCTCATCCCCGAAGACCAGACCGGGCTAGATGTCACCTGAAAATGAGGGAAACTCGACACCGTGAGGATGGAATTGGCCAGCTCCGTCAATGGCGCCAAATCTCTTGGATCTTCTCACCTGAGAAAAGAAAGATGTTTACTCCTGAGCTACAACCGACAACGCACAGTGCCCCACTGGCCATGCTCGCTCCCGAGGGCGAGATGGTGTTCTGACCCGACACTCGAAACGACGATTACAATGGTATCCTGGCTGCAGATATGTGAGGGTGAAACGTACTCTAAGGCAGGCTGCCGAATATGGGCACAGGAATAACATACTTTTGAGCCATCTCTCACATCTACGAGAGGGCGCTGATGAGAGACAACTGTTGCTGCAAGGGCGATGATTGACCAGATCACACGAGAAGTGGATCTCGAAAAGGGACAGCCTGGACCAGCCCGTTTTGGGAATGCAGCAGCATGACACCGGCAATGTCACTTTCACCATGGAGACGGGCCCAGTGGGCTCCATACTTGACGCAGAAGATACCGTATTTGCTGCGGCGACTGACAGTCTGCAGCTCGTATCAACCCGCGCAGTGACAAAGCATGCCATTGTGCCCAAACTGTCCTCGTTTCCTCACATGCTCCCCGATTTCCATTGGGCGCTGTTCTCTGGTGTCTCGCAACCTGAGGCCGCAGCTCTGTTCCTTTTGGAGACTTAGTCTGGGGCCCCGGCAGCCATTGGCAAAGCCCGAGCCAATCAAAAGCGGGAATTCCACCCGGACCCCTGCTATTAATCTGGCGTGAGCAGGCCCCTGCGCTGAACTCCCGCAGCTGTGCGTGCCCAGCACGGCAACCCCTTTTGCTGAAGCAGCCAGCGAGCTTAATCTCCCTGACCGTCGCACCCTAAATTTTTCCCCTTCGATGACCGCGACACGTTAACACTTCGCATCCTCTCTTCGATATTTCGTACTTTCTCAACACTCTTTTGCGTCGTATTTCTACGCGACCCAGCGTTACTAATTCAGCCTCACTCACCCGCCGCCGTCGAGCCCTCTGTCCTGTAGCGTCCCCCCCAATACGCGACTCCATTCAAGGCCTTGTCCCAGCAACTCGGTACGTGTGTGGTGATTCTCCATTGCTCTGACCATCAATGTTGCGAACTTGCGGCCGATTGCCCACAGCGACTGCCGGGTTCTTCCCAGTTGCCCAAACTCGTGGACTTTTTCCAAGTCCGTCATCTTGTCCTGGGGCTCGTCGCATCTGGAGTTGGGCGCCACTGGTCCATAACTCTCCTCCCCGGCAACGCAGCTTCGTTGGCCAGTTCCTCGCATCCAAATATTGTCGGGCGCACATGCAACCTGCAACCTGCAACCGGGGCAGCTCCTAACAGAAAAGAAAACAACAACGACCGACTGATCTTCCAAATGACTAACGCTCCTTCTTTCGACACAGACTCTGCACCTTCCTCTCATTCCCCCCTCGAGACCACCACCTCCTCCACCGATCGCTCTTTCCGAAACCGTCGCAATGGGTAAGCATTTGCTTTCTGTTCATCGCCGGAGAAGTCTGTGTCTCGGGACCGCACTGCAGGAACCATCGCCATCTCGGGAACGGAACGCCTTGCTCTTGCCCTCTCTCGACTTTTTCCCCCGGCGACACCTGATGGCTGCGTCCTCGTCCATCTCTGATTGAGCTCCGTCTGGCCTCAGCGACACAGTCCTCAGCCTTTGTTTCACCGACGCCGCTTGCCTCTTTTGCTTGCTGCTTTGGATTGTTTACTGGGAGCTTCGATTTCGGCAGGACGGCCAGCGTATCCATCGAAACACGAGCCATCGACAGCCACCAGGATGCCCGGGCACTTCAACACGATGGTTCAGCAGGCCGCTGCCAAGATCCGCCCGAGGAGCATGCAGTTCGAGAAGAGCCCGCTCGCTCAGATCGCGCCGCAAGAACGCCGGACCGCGTCTCGAGATGAAATATCTCGAGATGAACCCGTGTACCACAACTCTCCCGGGAATCGGGTCAGCAGTCTTCCCATCACAGATGGCAAGGAGTTCGCGAAACTGGCCTTCGTCCAGCACCGCCGCCAGGAAGCCCCGAGGCTTCCACTGACCGCGCCGCTCTCCTACGTCGAGCTGTACCCCGATGGCCGCGAGATCGAACTGGACGAGGCGGACTACAAGCTCTCCATGATGAAACTTTTTAACAGTCAGCCTCCGCGTGTACCCGAGCACAGCATCTCCGAACATTGATAGCCGCAGATCTTTGGAACTCAGATGCTAACGTTTCTTCTATTTTAGCTGCAAACGGTATTCCCACCAATTCTCCTTCTTTCATGGCAGCCTCGCCTCTTATCATGCCTTCGTCGTCTGGATCGGAGGTTTCCCACCAAGCCCCATCTGACTCTGTGATTGCAGCTCCTCCAGCTATGACCGACAACAGGAACATTGTCCGCAGGAAGCTGACGGGCTACGTCGGGTTCGCTAACCTACCGAACCAATGGCACCGCAAGAGCGTCCGCAAGGGTTTCAATTTCAACGTCATGGTTGTCGGTAAGTGATTACGCCCGGAAACATGACGACCAGAATCTGTCCTGACAATTGCACTCGTGCAGGTGAGTCCGGCCTCGGAAAGTCGACCCTTGTCAACACTCTGTTCAACACTTCCCTCTACCCCCCGAAGGAGCGCAAGGGGCCCAGCCACGACATCATCCCGAAGACGGTCACGATCCAGTCGATTAGCGCAGATATCGAAGAGGCCGGCGTGCGCCTGCGGTTGACCGTCGTGGACACCCCCGGCTTTGGCGACTTCGTTAACAACGATGAGTCTTGGAGGCCTATCGTTGACAACATCGAGCAGCGCTTCGACGCCTACCTCGATGCTGAGAACAAGGTGAACCGCATGAACATCGTCGACAACCGCATTCACGCCTGCGTCTTCTTCATCCAGCCCACCGGCCACTCCCTGAAGCCCCTGGATATTGAGGTCATGAAGCGCCTGCACACCAAGGTCAACCTCATTCCGGTCATTGCCAAGGCCGATACCCTGACAGATGAGGAGGTTGCCGCCTTCAAGGCCAGAGTAAGCTCAAATTTTCATCCACTTGTTATTTTTTTTTTTGCTGCTGACCGTTTTCTCCAGATCCTGGCCGACATCAAGTACCATAAGGTGCAGATCTTTGAGGGCCCGCGTTACGAGCTCGACGATGAGGAGACCATCGCGGAGAACAACGAGATCATGTCCAAGGTCCCCTTCGCTGTCGTTGGTGCGAATAACGAGGTCACCAACGTCGATGGGCGCCGGGTTCGCGGCCGTAGCTACCCCTGGGGTGTGATTGAGGTCGACAACGAGGAGCACTGCGACTTCGTCAAGCTGCGCCAGATGCTCATTCGCACCCACATGGAGGAGCTCAAGGAGCACACCAACAACACTCTCTACGAGAACTACCGGACCGACAAGCTCATCGCTATGGGCGTCTCGCAGGATCCGAGCGTTTTCAAGGAGGTCAATCCTGCCGTCAAGCAGGAGGAGGAGCGCGCCCTGCACGAGCAGAAGCTCGCCAAGATGGAGGCCGAGATGAAGATGGTCTTCCAGCAGAAGGTTGCCGAGAAGGAATCGAAGCTCAAACAGAGCGAGGAAGAGCTGTACGCCCGCCATCGCGAGATGAAGGAGCAGCTGGAGCGGCAACGCCTCGAGCTGGAGGAGAAGAAGGGGAGGATCGAGAGTGGCCGGCCTTTGGAGAAGGAGCCCAAGAGGAAGGGGTTCTCGCTCCGATAAGCAGCCTTCTCCGAATCGCGCCTTCCTCTCCTTTTTCCACGACTTGTCTCAGTATCATGATGCCCCAACAATACCAGCTCGCCACCTCTTTTCTTTCTTCTGTTTGTTGTTTTCATACAGTCTCGCTTTTTAATCACAACCCCTTAATACTCGTGGGAAAGGTCATCTGGAAGGCGGCCAAAAAAATCGTCTCATGGCGTTCTCCTGGTGTTGGGGAAGTGTTGCGCTGTTGGCAAAATGGTTTAGACGCCTTCCACGGCAATCAGGGTTTCTTTCGTCACGGGCGGGGGTTGGTTGGACTGTACCAGTTGTCGGGTCGGGGAACTGAGGACGACATGGCAGCAAGCAACCCGGGCATGTGTCGAATGGGATTTCCATCGTGTTCAGGGAGGGCTTCGATGAGGGAACATCAATGAATGGAGCACGAGGTCGGGATCTTATGACATGGTGGGAACTTGGACACCATGCCAGCCAACCTGCGCGAACGACAACCGAACTGTTTGGTCAGCCCATGTTTACTCTCAACACCACCCGACGACCTCGGAGCCAGTTCAGTCCACAGAAAAGGGGAAGAGGTTGGAGGATGGCATCTATCTACATGGGCGAAGGACAGGCAGGATGGATCGCTTGGAGGGAAGGCGCCGTGTTTTCTCTATTATACCCTATATCCCCTCTTCTCTGGCCAGCCAAACAGACCCACCCCGGACGGTCACACCTCTGATTCTCTTTTTGAGAACTACACGGCTGTCGTCACAGACTTGCACCTTTTTTTGTCTTGTTTTCCTTGCGCTCGCTTCTTGTTATGCGCTGACTTTACCACTTATTTGTTTTTTCCTTGATTCGTTGTTGTTCAGCTTAGTGTTTGTTGAAAAATAAAAGGAGATCGCATCAGACGGTGCTGGCTGGGGGTGCTGTGAAGGCATGCCTTTGCTCGAAATTGACACAAGAATGATGAACACATGCATCGTTCTCAAATGGACTTTCTCACTCACTCACTCACCCTTCCCTCTCTTACTTGAAATGTATAAAACCCGGCCATGTGTTGTCAAAGCTTGACCTTGCCGAGGTTGTTCGAAAGAGTTTCTTGCGACTGACTGCCTGTGCCAGACAAACGACTAACTTGGCTGTTTCTCAGTGTGCCACTTGGGTTTTATGGCTGCTGGCTGCGTGCGGGCTGGAGGGAAGCAGCACAAACAATACAAGTTCCTTGGCTCTGTGTTTTCGAACTGGTGTTTAAGCGACGGTTGAAAGGTTTTTTTTTTGGTTTTTTTTGGGGGGGGATAGGTTTGAACCTCGAGGTGACTGAGTGTGTGCCTTTTTTGTCTTGTTTAGTTGCGAGGCAATAACTGATATCTTCGTTGTTATGGTTTTGCTCCCATTGAAAGAAAGAACCTGTCTTGATAGATTTCTTCTTTCCTGGTGGTTAATCCCTTGAGATCCTAGCGAGGTTTTCCTTTTTGTTGTGTCTTGGTATTCCTAAAATTGGAGGTTGCTTGCCCGGTTTCACCCCTCTCCAGTTGATATTGACAGAGATTTGGTTTAGTTTAGGTGATGTAGTTTGGGGCAGAATCTCCAGGCAACTTATCAGAAAGACTGCGTGAGTGTTTCGTTCAACTAGAAAGAAACGTCTCATATTGTACAAGTACAGCTAGAATACATGCGTGCTCAACCGCCGAACTGACTGTCGGAGCGAGCCGCAGCAGCCTGCACCATGATATACACATCCATATGCTCTCTATCCATCCATCACACTGAGCATGTCTATTGCGTCTTTCCGACTCTCTCCCTTTCCTTGAGCCTGCTCTCCACGCTCGGCTGTGATATCAAACCGCAACACACACCAACCAAATCCCCAATCCCACCAATTCCGAATATTTCCTCAACCTCCCCGCAGATACCAGTTGAACGACAGCTGAGACAAAGGCTGCGAGAAGGGCGTGGGCACCTCGGAGAGGCCAGGGCGGGCGACGGGGTGGCGGAGGTAGACGGCGGCGCAGATCTTCTGGTTGACCTCGAGGTAGCGGGGATGAAGGCGAAGGGGGACATCCAGTCGCGGGGGCGCCAGGGGTGGCATAGGGCTTGGACGAGTCGACGGGGTTGAGGCGAGCGACAAGCAGCTTTTTCTGGAGCCAGAAGCCGGCCTTCTTGTCCAGGGGGAGGGGCTCATTCTTCTGGCCGGCTGCTTCGGCAGCATCTCGCTCGGCGAAGCGGCTGGTGTGCTTCCGGCGCGCCTCGGTGGGCGAGAGGGTAAGGTTCCCCATCATGGCGTGCAGTTCGGCTTGGACGGGGGACATCTCGGCGGTGGGTACCTTCGGGGTCTTGGCGAGGGTCAATTTGACCTTGGTCAGGAAGCCGCGCAACCGTTGCTTGCCTTGGGCGCGAATTTTCTTGTCTTTGGCCTTGGAATGAACGACGCAATCCTTGAGCTCTCTAAGGAACTTCTCGTGCTGCTTCTTGATGGCCTCCCAGTCTGTTGGCTTAGCGGGGCTATTGGCGGCTTCGGTGGCAGCGTTCTCGGCATCCTCGACATCCTCTGACTCCTCCTCTTCGGCGGGCTCAGTCTTCTCGGCCTTCTGCTTCCGGGCCTTGGGGTCGTCGTCTTTTGGCGCGCCGGTGGCCGTCATGACGCGGTCCGGGCTGACCTGAAACATGTCACCTGGGTTGAGGAGGTAACCAGGGTGCCTCATCTGGTAGCCGCACAGGGTGTGTCAGCGTTTTTCTGGGAACGGCTCTGTATGGACGATGTCTCGACAATACCTTCTTCCCGTTGACCGTCACGGCGCCGTGCAGAACAAACTGGCGGGCCTGTCTCGCGCTGCTGGCAAAGAGGGCGCGGAAAATGGCGATGTCCAGGCGGCGCTCCATGGGGGCGAAGGTCATCTGCATGTACGGAGTGGGCGCGTCCGCATTGCCCCTGTTTCGTGGCGTTGGATCGACCATATTGCCAGCCTTGTCTGCCCGCAGCACAACCTGTTGCCCAGAACCACGGCCCCTGGCCTGCTCACTGCCGTCATGGCGGGCCATGTACTCGGGATCCATGTTGACGGTGGAGAGGAGACGGGGATTGAACATGCGCTTCCACTGGTACTCCTTGATGTGCTCGCCATGATAGCCGCGGGTCATGGATTTGGCGACCCATTTTTGCTGGAAGAAGGTCTTGGGCTGGAGAAGGGGGGGGTGCGCATGCGGAGGAGGTTGTAGAGGTTGTACTTGTTCCATGTCTGGCGGAAACGCTACAGGGAGAAAGATACACGGTGTCAGCAAAGGGGGCGCAGGCCAGGAGAGGAACGAGGAGCGTCAGAGGGCAGTAGGCAGTGGGCAGTCGACTCACTGGGCGCTTGAGGCCGTGGAACCGCAACAACCTGCGCTGCTTCATGGCGGGCGTGTGCTGGCGGGGGGTCTAGGCAACTGTTGCCAATTGATGCGCCCCTGGGGTCGTCGAGAGCTGTCCTGGGCTGGCCTGCGATATGGCGGACGAGCAGGCTATGCAACAAGGGCCCGGGCTCGTGGATGTCGCGGCAAGGAGAGGTCGAAGGGAGGTCGGTTGGCGGCGTTGGTCTCCCCCATCCACTGCGCGAGACACCTGCTGTCAGCCGAAAAAGTTTCGAGGTCCCCAATTCGTCCCGACGCGGGTTCTCACGTGAGCTACCAGACGCTCGGGCTCTGTGGTGTCCCTGTAAGTTACAGCGTGACGTCAAGCAGTACGTCAAGTGGTATTTTGTCTGGTACTGTAACTTTCATTATGACCCACAATATGGGCACGGCTTCTGCCGTTGTGGGGCTGTTGTGGGGTTGTCTTGGCGCGTCTGGAAGGCTCAGCACGGTGTGGTCAAGAGCGGCAGAAAATGTCCAATTGAGCAAGCTGTGGGGCTTGCCTTGCATTTTTCAACGCGCCTGTTCCTGAAGGCGCGCTTGTTCTGCAGAGACATCACTCCTTGATGAAGGAACATGATAGACAGAAAAAGATGCACAAATGGACAACCTAATGTTTCTGGGAGCCCGGAACGTTGAGGTGCCATTAGATGACAAAATCGTTACTTCCAAGTGCTGATTCCGGAAGTTCTGTGACTGTCCCTGCGCCTGGCGCACTCCGGAGTGACTCGTTTGTTACTGCATGTGAGCAAGTGGCACTCCGCGAGTCTCTGCACGGCGCTCCAACCTTAAAAACATTACCCCACCAACAATTTTGTCCAGCTCTTCCCCAGAGCGCACTCCATTTCTTGATTTCTTCACCTCGCCTAATCTTTACTCTTGCACACACTCAAACATTCCGCGCTTTTCAGATTTTGCCTTGTCCGACTCGCCCCCATTTTCAGTTGCTCAACCTTCCCCTTCCTCGCACTTCCACGATATCTGCCCGGGCGCATTGCCACTTGTCGCCAACATGAGCGACGTTGCCATGAAGGACCAGCCCGAGGTGGCTGCTGCCCCGGTTGAGGCCCAGCCCGCCCAGGAGACTGCTGCTGCTATTGCGACCAACGATGAGTCTGCCCAGAAGACCGACGCCTCTGCCGAGACGCAGAACGGTGACGACAAGAAGACCGACGAGATCCTGAAGACCACCGCCCAGGTCAACACTAAGGACTTCAAGAAGAACCGCAAGTATGACCCGAGCACCCAGCCCGTGTCCGATGACCCGGTCAAGATCCGCGCCCAGGTAATTTATTGATTGCCCTCTCGTCTCTTTCCCCCTTCACCAACCTAACTGATTGCCTCCTCAGGTTGAGTTCTACTTCAGCGACAGCAACCTGCCGACCGACAAGTTTATGTGGGAGAGCACCGGGGGCGAGGACAACAAGCCGATGCCGCTCAAGACCATCTGCAACTTCAAGCGCATGCGCCAGTTCCAGCCGTATAGCGCCGTCGTCGCCGCCCTGCGCGAGAGCACCCAGCTCGACGTCGAGGGCGAGGAGGGCGAGGAGGTGGTCAAGCGCAAGAAGGCCTACGTGTCGTCGACCGAGGCCCAAAAGGCGCGCATGAACGCGTCCGTTTACGCCAAGGGCTTCGGCGATGAGGAGCCCTCCACCCAGTTCGACATTGAGGCTTTCTTCTCCAACCACGGCCACGTCAAGCACGTCAAGCTGCGCCGCACCGCCGAGGAGCTCTTCAAGGGCTCCGTCTTTGTCGAGTTCGAAACCCCCGAGGAGGCCGACGCTTTTGTCGCTCTCGAGACCAAGCCCACCTGGAAGGGCCACGAGCTGCTCATCATGAAGAAGAAGGCGTACCTCGACGAGAAGAACAGGCAGATCAAGGACGGCGAGCTCGAGCCCAGCACCAATCGCCGCGCCACTTTCTTTGAGGGCAAGGAGCGCGGTGGCGGCCGCGGCGGGCGTGGCCGGGGTGGCAACGACAAGGGCCGGGGCGACAGGCAGGACGGCCAGCGGAACGGCTTCCGGGCGGTCGGGGCGGCCGGGGCCGTGGTGGTCGGGGTCGCGGTGGTCGTGGTGGCCGTGGTGGCCGTGGCGGTCGCGATCGCGACAACAACGACAAGTCGCGCGAGGAGAAGAAGGCCGAGGAGACTAGGAAGAACACCAACGAGTATGTTTTCGCCCGCACCCCCAATTCCCCACCCCCTCTCCCTTTCAATCATTGCAAAACAGTTTTACTAAAAATTCCCCGCAGTGTTCAGATGCCCACCATCCAGTCCACCGCCACTGGTAAGCGCGCTCGCGAGGACGACGGCGGCGCGCCCCCGGCGAAGAAGGTCGACACCAAGACCGAGGCATGAGGGAGAGGCGTTTTCTGGTCTACACAACATTAGTCTGGGCTGTTTAGGTTGGGGGGCCGGGGAAGGGAAAAGCACACAACGAAACTTGCTGGGAATCATTTTGCGCTTGTTGCACTGCTGCGATGCTCACGGCTGGGAAGACATCTAATCTGGCTGAGCTTGTAAAAAATAACCCTGAGGTCTGGAGATGGATGGCGTTTCGGGCTGGTCTTTGATTTGATAGACGGGATGGATGGATTGGGCTGTCTTCTTTCCTTTCTGCATAGGAAGAAATATGAGGATATACCTTTTGTGAGTGAGTTGTGGGCGAGCTTTTGGGATACTGTTTTCTTTCGTCACTGTGTGTTCTCGTTTTGAACTACTCTGGGCGATTCTTTGCTCCCCTGTGTTCCTTTGAACTCCTCATAAGTGATCAGAAAACATGGACTGGCAGTGACGGTTCCACGGTAACCCCATCCTTGAATTCGTGGACAGACATTAAGCTACACAACAAATCTTCAAGGGCATCCTACTCGAAATGACCGCAGTGTCAACAGCAAACCCTCTGCCTCCAAAATCCTTCCCGGTGGCTACCGCCACCTCCAGGGCGGCGGGGGTAATAATAGCACCCCAAAGTGATCGATCCCACTCAACGCCGCCCTTCTTCAACCTCTCCAAAAAAAGGCACCTATCACTTTCCCCCACCACAACCCCCTACCCAGCCGGATCATTCCTCAATAACTCATCCAAACTCTGTTCCCCCCCATCCATGCTGATGTACGTGTGGCTCGACAGGTTCATCGGCCTATCATGATGTCCTGCTGCGGCCGCCCCCGCATGCCCATGCCCATGGCCGTCACCACCATCACCAGTCCCACCGGTATGTGATGCATGGCCGTGGCTTCCATCGCCGCCAGCGGAGTAGGCATTGTTGCTGGCGGCTGAGGGGTAGCCAGATGAGGATGTGGTAGTGGCGTTGAGGGGGTACCAGTTGTTGGTGGTGGGTTGGTGGGTGGTGTGGGATTGGTGTTGTTGCGGGGATTGGGGTTGGGGCTGGCTGAGGTTGAACATGTAGCCGGTGTAGGTTTGTTGCTGCTGCTGTTGCTGTTGTTGTTGTTGTTGTGCGCTCTGGGGTTGGGTTTGTTGGCTGTACATTCTCGGTGTTGAGCTCCTGGCTTGGGTTTGGGCTTGAGGCCTCACACCGAAGCCTTGTAGGGACTGGGATTGTGGGGTGTTGGACGACGTGTTGTAGGATGATGTATTAGAGGTTGAGTGGGCGGCGCCATAAGAGGCTTGGGAGTTCCTGGCATGTTGGGCACCCGAGGTTGATGCCTCCCACTGCGAGGTAGATGATGTTGTGGCCGAGTTCGACGGGTAAGACGAAGCGACCTTCTGCGACGGTTGGTTGGAGAGCGCGGGAGACGCGGCGTTCGCCATTCGAGAATTGTAGTTGTCAAATGAGGAATATGAGGTGGATGGGTTCGACGCCTGGTTGTTTGAGTGGGGCTGGTACGAGACGCAATCGTTCGACGAATCGGACTGGGTGTTCCCGCTGTGATATGAAGTGTAGTTGTTGTAGCTCTGCACCGAGGCTGGCGGCTGGGTAACGCCCGTGGAGGCATAACCAGACAAACCGGAGTATGACTGTGTGGTTTGAGGTTGAGTAGCCCGCGTCACTGAGGAGTTGTTCACCGGGGTGCGAGTCTGGGCCCGATTGCTCTGTCGGGAGTTGGCACGAGCGGGTTGAGCTGCGGTCTGGGATGGCGAGTTTCGCACAGGCTGAGCAGGTTGAGAGATTGACTGATTGGCAGGAGCCCAAGTCGAAGCTTGTTGCTGTTGCATGTCATCATCCGCCTGTGCTGGTGCAGGTTTCTTAGCCCTGGACATTCTCGGCGATGTCCGTGTCGGGGTTGCTGTTGGGGCGGTCGTGCTGGACATGGGCTGCCATGTATTCTGAGTATCCGTAGCCATGTTGTTCATCCCATTGCTATGGGATGGTTGGCAGTCGGCAGAACGCGCCTCGTTGTCGATGGCTGAATTCCCGTGCTAGTGCTGTGGGTATGTTGGGCTGCAGGGGGTGTTTGCTCTGCATAAACCGATGTGGCCTTAGGGGCTGACGGCGGGTGTTGATGATAGGCAAAATTGTTTGAGACCGTGTTCGACACGTAGTCCGCTGAGGTAGAGTCCATGGCACTCGACGAAACACCGGGTTGGCTGTACTCCATCGTGGCGGTGGTGCTGACCTGTGGAAAGCTGAGCTCAGAGTGCTGGTAAATGTTGTGACTCGGCTCGAATGCGGCCGACGGAGTTTCTAATACTGTTTCATGAACATGTCCTTCATAGTGTTGAATATGCTCATTCAATGGTTCATGAATTGCTTGGGCGACCGCCTCAGTGTGGAAGCCCGGCGACGGCAAGTCATCCTGCTCTTCGTTCTCTAGAATTGCAGGGTCAGGGGCCTCGGGTTGAGCCTTTGGTTGCGGTTCGGGTTGTGTCTCCGCGACCTTGCTGTGTCTCGATTTTGGAGCAAAGTAAACACACGTACCCCCTGATGCGACACACATTGAGCAAGCCGGTCTCCCCTTGTCACACTGCACATACTGTCAATTTCACGCACGAAATTCGGAGAAACCGGTCTACTGACCTTGCCCTTGTACTTGTTAATGCGGCAGTTGTCGCATATACGCCATCTCTTTCCCTCCGCCGCCTCAGGTCGCTGCGCCACATCTGCTCCAGTCGCCGCAACCTCAGCCTTATTCCTGCGCTGCTTTGCTTTGGAAGACTGTTGCAACCCTGCCGGTGCACCTGCTGTGTTATCCTTGTCGGGAGTTGGCGAAGCAGAGCTTGACGCGTCCCTCGTAGGATGAACAATGCGCAGTCGCTCAGCACCATACTTCATGAGCATAGCCAAGGAATCCTGCTGCAAATCAGGGGACTGGTTGGCAAAGATGTTGAATTGTTCCGGCGACAGAGTCTTCGGATCGATGTTGATGTCACTCAGAAGCTTGATCGCAACGTCCCGCCGTCTTGCCGCCTCCCCTGGCGGGAGGTTGAGAACAGAATGCGCATGGACTTCAGCAGTAGTAACCCCGTCATTGGCGTTGACAAGTTCGTCGTGGTAGCTGCTTGCGCCGTTCGGTTCCACACTGCCGGAACCACTTAACTGTGTGTTGTAGAGCTGTCGGTTGCAGGAGTCGCTGACGGGCAAGGCGCCTGGCATCTCAAGAGGGAGCACACTGCCCTCGAGGCCGACAGAAGCCATTGAATCCTTCTTCCACCTCTTCTTGGGCTGAGAACCCTCGCCATCCAGCGCTCCATCTTCCCCTGCCCGCTTCAAAGGCCTGGGTTTCCTCTGCTTCAGCTTCTTCGGCTCCTTTGGTGGCTTTGGCGGTTTTGATGCCTTGGGCGCCTTGGGCGGCCTTGGGGGCCTCGGCTCTTTCGTTTTCTTTGCCGGTGTATTCACCAGCGGAGAGAGAGGCGGTGGCGCAAGAATTTCGATCAGCTCGGCGACCGTCTTGTGCAGCGGGGTGTGTTCGTATTTCACGTCGATAGTCTTAGTGGACTTGACGAAGGCGATCTTGACCGAGCCTCGGCAATCAAAAGCCGGGCGAGCTTTGATGGCGCATTAGCGACGCGCAGGGCAATAACCAAGCACGTGAACCCACCCATATGAACCGGATCTTGCCCGGCTTTCTCGCTCCACTCCGCAATGACCGTCTTGGCCGGGTTCTTGGAGGCCTGTCTGCTCCAAGCCTGCCACGATTTTTTGCAAATGTAGGTGAAGGCCCAACCATGCTCGTTGCGAGACACCTGGCGCACAACCCAATTGCTCCCGTCCACCGCCCCTAACGCTGCGATGATGTGCCTGGTGATCGAAGTCTGCAGGACCGGGTCTGCGCCCGGCTGGTGGATGAGGATGTCTATCGCATTGACTCGTCTCGTCGCCTGCGCAGTATTGCCCATCACGGCAGGGGTAACGCTAGACCGGGCGCTGCCCAGCAGCGGGTCGATGTTAAACGCGTTCTCGAGCCCTTCATTTTCGGGGTCGGTGGCCGGGAGCTCGAACACGGTGGTCGCTCGGATCTCAAAGGTAACCGAAATGTGGTCGGCGCGCGTGTGGCTCACGCGGGAACTGAGCAGGTCGCGCAGCTGGGCCTGGAGGTCGGCAACGGAACCGCGCGACGGGTTCGACTGCCCTGCACCCAGCAACGCCTCCATAATCGGTCGCTTATCGCAATCAGATAATGGTGTGCGCTTTCATCTGTTGCGAAGTTTGGTGAATTCATCGTCATATCGCTAATTCTATTCGAACGTGGCTGTATTCGCAGAAATTGTTGAAAGCGCGCTAGTTTGCGCGCGGCATTGTCGATGGTGCGACACCTTGTCGTGTCGCCTTGACGACGACGCGAATGCGACGGTTGTTGAAAAGGGTGGAGTTCGGAGAGCGCGTGGGTGGAGAGATGCAAGCATGTGAACTCTGATTGGCTCAAAGTATTACAGCGTTTCCCATACATGGCTCGCGTAATTCTGCAGTTTTTCAACACTCAAGACAAGGTCTCCCTCTCCAGGCCCCGGGTTTTGAAAAAATAACAGCTTGAAAACTAACACCAGTGCACCCGGAGTCACATTGCACGATGCTCAGTCGGTGGCGCATCCCGAGTGATGGTGACGGTCTGCCGAAGCACCAGCTGCAGGGCAGCAGCATGTCTTGTTGGCGTCGCTCCTGGACGAGTGCCCCCTGCTTCTTCCTCCCACTTCTCCAAAATGATAGCGTCGTGAGCCTGTTTTTCCAACTAGGCCAGAAGAACAATCTGGAACTGGTGATTAGATGCAGAAAACACCATCTCATCTGGTTCTGCAGCCCAGCCAATGATTCTGAGACTCCCACTTCGACAACAAGTGTTGGCCAAGCACCTTTACCACCACGTTCTGGTCTTGGGCCGCCAGTAGAATCGCCTTCACCGATATCCATAATGTCTCCAGGACGACCTCAATGTGACTGACGCGTGGTATGGCCCATAGGTCTCCGCCACTTCCGGCAAGTTGGTGAAGAACCCCGGAATATATCTCCAGATAGAGTGATTCACGCAGCTCGATTAGGATCGTGATGAGCAGTTTTTGGCTTCTACTATCGTAGCGGCGGAGGCGGAAGCGGAACTTGCGTCGTCGCTTCTCTCGCTCCTGCTCGATGTCGGCGAAATGCCTCGCGGAGACATCTATATCATTAGAACCTCGCTACCCCGGAATGCCAGGACAACACCGTACGTGTAACGGTAAGACAATCGGCGCCATAGACTGCATTGAAGAGCTCTTGAATGTCGGTAAAACGTATCTTTGGGACATCATCTTTCTTCAACTCTGCCAACGTGGGCTTAGTAGAAGCTGACCCTGATGCCATGATGAAGCTTGAAGCTGGGAAATGTAGCGTGATGTCAGGGGGTAGGAATCAGTTTGTAATCATGTGCTGAAAATGGGGGATGCTCGGTCCTTTTGATACCTATGTCAGAGGTTCAACCCACAAACTCACACACTCCGGCGATTGTGTTGTTACGATTGTTTTTCCTATACCGGGCTCTTTTTTCGTCCAGGAGTTGAGGAATAGAGGAATTGGGGAGTGAGGAGCTAAAGCATTGGAGAGTTGGAAACTTCAATTCAAAACGTAAAAGAGAAAAGAAGCAAAGAAGCAAAATGAAAAGATCAAACAGCATAAAAAGAGAGAAAGAAAAACCGGAAGAATGAAATAAAGTACAGAAATAGAAGAAAAGAGAGGAGGAGGGAAAGTAAACGGGCACACTGTAAAGAAACGAACTCTTTCCAAAACTCATCCATGAACAAATAGAATGAGACATTTGTTTCCCTTCGCCAAATATACTGCTACATTCCCAGCATCAATCCCTCAGAAGACAGCTCCCTAACTCCTGCCTAACAACAAGTACAAACCCCCACTACCGAACAACAAACCCAGCCCACATCCAAATCACGCATTTTCCTCAATCCACTCCTCCAGCTTCTCCAACAACTGCGCCTTCTTCCCCACCGCGCTCACCCCCTTGCTCGCCAGCACCTCCTTGATCTCCGCCACCGTCATCTTCTTCAGAGTGTCCTGCTCCAGCGCCGCCTTCAGCTGCGCGTTACTCAGCGACCCCCCACCACCCGCAGCCTTATTCGCCGCCGCACCCGGCTTCGCCCTTTTTGCCGCCGGCCGCTCATCATCCTCCTCCGCCCCGCGCTTCACCGCCCTGCTCTTCATCAACCCCGCAGCCTTCTCAGCCAGCGCCTCCTTCCACTCAGCCAGGTAGCCCCCTACGCGCTTGTCAATCTGCTTGTACTTGGGCACGGTGGCGTCCTCGGGCGTGTCGGGAACGTCCTCATCCAGCGCCATGGCCTGCAGCACCTTGTAGTGCCATTGCAGCGACGGGTTGGGGTACTTGAGTGGGTTGTACATGGCCTTGGGCAGCTGCAGGTTCTGGACAATTTCGCGCATCTTGTCGGTCAGTTCGTCGGCGGGCCGGGGCGGGGCTGAGAAGTCCAAGGTGCGGACGTCGTCCGCGAAGGGGAGCGGGTATAGCCAAAGTCCAGAGGGGAGGTAGGGCGTGTCCGAGGTGTCTTCCTCGGCGTTGCGCGAGGGGATGATAGCGACCATGACGGGGTTGGCATTCTCGCGCGCGACGAACCACGCGATGCCGACTTTGTCTGACACGAGGAGTTTTTGCCAGAGGGCGGAGAAGACGCGCGTGGAGCCGACGAAGTGCTCCTCGCTGGGGAAGATGAAGATGGATTTCTTAATGGAAGCCCATGCTGGCAGGAGGGAGCGTGGCTTGAACCCGATGATGCGGAGGACTTTGCCACCGAGGTTCTTGAGGGCTGCCGCCTCCTCCGGCTTGAAATGGATGTACTCCCCGCCGAACTTGTAGGCTTTCTTCACCTCAGATTTGTCGACCGTTCGGGTGGTTGAGTCGACTTTGATGGTCTCGCCCTGTGCGAGCTGGGCTTGTTCTCCTCCGAGCCAGACATAACAAGTACGTGCGGGCGTCTGCCGATGGAGGGGCATGTAACCTTTGACCGATATTGTGAGATTCGGGGCGAGCTCAAAGTGGAGGTTTGAGAAGTATGCCCGCTTTGGTGTCTGCTTTGAGTTGATGCTGGTGATCAGGGAATTGAGGAGCGTAAACCCATCGCCGGACTTTGACGCTTTGACATCGTCCAAAGAACCAGTCTCGGCCGCTGGATCGCGGTAGATGATGTCCTGATGGTAAGTTAGCGTCAAGATAAATGTATATTCCGGATTACCTTACATCATAGAACTTGGACACATCAAAGGTCTTTCCTCCCTGGCTGATGGGGAAGAGCTCAATAACCACACCGAGGTCGTAGAGATCCTTGGCGCGCACAGCTGCCGAAGATTTTGCGGTCTTGTCGTTGCCGTGTGGATTGTCATTGTCTGTGATGATGAACAGGCGCCTGGAGCCGAAGTTCGCAGCATTGGTGGTTAACACCTGGTTGGCGCAGAAGAGCACGTTGGCCATGGACGCAGGCTCCTTCGCAGGGACAAGCACCTCATCCGGATCTTCGCCCTCCTCAACCAGATCCTTCAGTTGCTTGACATCCTCAGCAGCTGGAACGTCAAGGTCGGTTAGAAGATAGCAGTGAGGGTACCCAGAGCTGCTGCGGCCGCCGGCGTCGTCGCGGAACTTTGACTTTTCTGTACCAAAGAGAAGAATGCCCATCATATCCTTCGGCTGAGCAATAATGCGCTGCTGCATAAACTGGTAGGCGCATTTCAAGGTTGCGGCGATGGCCGAGTCCTTGTCTGACTTCTTCTTGTCGCTGGCTGGCGGTTGTTGAAGCATTGACGAGCTGACATTAATAGCGAATAGGACGGCATCTTTTTGGGTTTTGTAATCCTGTGGGCCATTAGCAGATGAATAGATGATGCTGTTAGGTGTGGAGAGCTAACAGTCTCATCCAGCTCCTCCTCGCCCTCGTCGGCGTCCTGACGTCTGTCTTCGTCGCCTCCCCACGCCATATTTGCAAATTTAGCTGTTTAAAAGGCTTCAATTGATGTGCAAGTCACTCCAGTCAGGAGGCAATCAAAATACAGCTGGTTTGTGATGAAAACCACAAATAAACAAAGAAAGGACAACAGCGGGCGATGGAGGGCAGTCGCGACGCGACGGCTCGCTAGGCTGACGCGCCTGCCTAACGCCAGAACATGTGACACGCCCGGGTTCGTTCAGCAATTGGTCACTTCTGATTGGACAGATGGCCAATCGATCTGCAACGTCATTTTCGATGCCAAGCCCGATGCCAAGAGGGCACAAAGTCCAGCGATCGGTCTCCTGCCGCCGCCGAGGGCTCGGGACAGTCGGCCCCAGGGGAGACTGTTCTGGCCCTCCTGACTTTGCCACTGTTCCATCCGAGTATCAACCATCTGATCTGACACATGCGAGGTGTTGATTGAGCGTTCTCCGCGGGCTCTTCTTTTTTTTTTTTTTCGTATTTCGTTCACGAGCGACGTCGGCTGCTCTCCGTCCCTGACTCCCCGTCTTGTCCTGGCTCCGTCTCCGTCTCCGAAATGGCCCTCCGACTCCCGTCCGCCGCGATACGGCCCCTCCGGTCCTTCAAACTCGCAAAGCCGTCGGCCCAGCAAGCGCGATGGCTTGCGACGCCAGTCTACCCTGTCACAACGGACCCTTCCAAGGGGCCGACTGCCATGGTGTTCCTCAACATGGGCGGTCCCTCAACCGTCGATGAAGTGGGCGACTTCCTGAGCAGGTTATTCGTCAGTACTCCAACACATCCCGCCCTTGAGATCTACGACCTCATAACTAACATACCCTCTCCAGGCCGACGCCGACCTCATCCCTCTCGGCCGCCTGCAGAGCTACCTCGGCCCGCTCATTTCGAAGCGGCGCACCCCCAAGATCCAGAAGCAATACGCGGCCATCGGCGGCGGCTCGCCGATCCGCAAGTGGTCGGAGCACCAGTGCGCTGAGATGTGCAAGCTGCTCGACGAGATCTCGCCCGCCACGGCGCCACACAAGCCCTACGTCGCCTTCCGCTACGCCAACCCCCTCACCGAGCAGATGTACCGGCAGCTGCTGGCGGACGGGTTTGGTGGGGGCGCGGCGGCGGGCTGTGGCTTTCACACAGTACCCGCAGTACTCATGCTCGACGACGGGGAGCAGTTTGAATGAGTTGTGGAAGTGGCGCCAGCGGCTGGAAGGGAAGGCCGGGCCGTTGGATGATGGGAGTGATGGGACGATTAAGTGGAGCGTGATTGACCGGTGGCCGGTGCATTCTGGCCTGGTGGAGGCGTTTGCGCAGAACATTGAGGCCAAGTTGATGGAGTATTCCGAGGAGAAGAGGGACAAGGTGGTGCTGCTGTTTTCCGCGCACAGCTTGCCAATGACGGTGGTAAACAGGGGTATGTTTACATTTTGCGGCTTCAGGTTGTCACGGTGAACCAAAAGTACTGACACAATCTCCAGGCGACCCTTACCCCGCTGAAGTAGCCGCCACCGTCCACGCCGTGATGCACCGGCTCAACCACGTCAACCCATATCGTCTCTGCTGGCAATCACAGGTCGGCCCGCAGCCGTGGCTCGGCCCGCAGACGGCGAGCACGGTTGAGGACTACATTGCTAAGGGGCAGAAGGACCTGCTGCTGATCCCGATCGCGTTCACGTCGGACCACATCGAGACGCTGTTCGAGCTGGACGAGGAGGTTATTGGCGAATCGGGGCACGGCGAGACGGTCAAGCGTGTGGAGAGCTTGAACGGCAGTCCCGTGTTTATCAAGGCGCTCGCCGATCTGGCCAAGGCGCATCTAGGTAGCGGGATCTCCTGCTCGACGCAGATGGGCCTGAGGTGTCCGGGCTGCAAGAGCGAGAGGTGCGCCGAGTCGAAGAAGTTCTTTGCGGCGCAGCAGGTGTAAGCGGGGGCTGGGGGTGTAAAATGTACATTACTATGTATTGCTACGGATTGTTGAAATACCTATTAGGGTCGGGGTTGGGTGAATCGGCTGGCTGTCTTGTTTTAAAGCATGAATTCAACCTTCTTGATCAGGGGCAGATCTGGGTGAAGATGCGGGGAACGAGTCGGGGAAGATGGTTTGTAATCCGGCATGTCCAGACGCCGATTCCCGATATGCTCTCGGGGAGATTGTGCCTCATTCCTCCTGTTGGTCCAACCAAATGTCGAGGCATATGCCGGCGTGTTGTCTCATTGGATTCCTCGGCTCGTGGAGGGCACTGGCGCACTCACATACGTTGATGAGGAGCCTGGGGATGATTCCTTGATTTCCATTTGTGTCTGCCACCTGTTTCAGGTCAACTCTGAATCTCAGGTTTCGCGGAGGCGGAGTACTCTGGTACGACAGCCCAAATAGTGGCGGGAGAGGCATTATTAGACCTTCATGGGGCTGTTCAAGTTGCACGTCTGAGCCACGCGTCACCAGCGAGCGGTTACAGGGATTTGGGTGTCCCAGTCTTCCCCAGGAATAGCGCCGCCACGCTGGAACCGCCCCGCTGATAAACCTCCGGGGGAAGTTCATCTTCCCTGTCCGCCGATCCTGGATGTTCTTATCCTTTTCAATTCCCACTTGCTGTTCAACTGACATGCTCTCTCTCATATGGGTGATGGAATTGACGCATCCTCGACTTTACGCCAGGTAGTATTGCTCTGATCGGGCACGAACCTTGGCCTCGGTTCAGTCCTGTTGACCGTCTGTCGTCCGAATAACACTAGCACCGCTCTCGGTTCCGTATCTCCGTGGTATCGCTCGCAATTCTGGGTCCAATTGACGAATCTTCCATTGTTTGGTTTGGTTCCCCTCTTTCACTTCCTCCCCGCTGTGTGAGAAAACCAAGCGCAAAATTCCGAGCACGTCGTTGGCAGCATCGCGACCCAGGAAATCGGGATCGTGGCGTTGCGCTGCTGTGTAAGTGAGGGATGACGTCGACACACTTGAAGGGGCCCGGGTCGGGCTCCGTGGGGATACGCGCCCGTGACTCGAGGGACTTCGATATCGACGCCCACGATGCGACCGAGACATCTGGGCTCTTGGGTGCGGATGCCCGCAGCAATGCAGCGCACGAAGATGGTAACTGGTCAGGGGACGTACATTTTGCGGGACTCCCGTGGTGGAAGAGGCCATCAGTAGGTCGTATCGTGACTGTGTAGCTGACGACAGAGGTTGACTTTGGCGCAGGTCTGGTTCTTATTGGCACCATATGCGATATTCACTCTGGCCTTCGGCGGTTCTGTCGTCCCCAAGTTAAATTTGTATGGGGAGATTCACTCGTCACCCCTGAACCCCATGCTGACCTGGACATAGAATCATTGACCTTGTCTGCAAACGCTACATGGCCGACAGGACAGCTGCAGACCCCGAGTTCACCTTCGCCCCAGTCATCCCAGGGGGCAACAACAGACAATGCTTCATCCCAGAGATCCAGAAGTCGGTGGCCACCTTCTCGCTAGTCCTCAACGTCATGACCGGGATGCTGAGCTCTCTCACGGCGCCAAAGATGGGCTCCCTGTCGGATCGCTATGGCCGCACACGGCTGATGATTTTCTGCTCCATTGGCGGCATCATCGCCGAGCTCATCACCATCCTTGCTGCCAAGTACCCTGAGACCGTGCCCTACCAATTTATGCTCGTGGGTTCCTTTTTCGACGGCCTCACGGGCTCGTTCACGGCCGGCAGCGTACTCAGCCACGCCTACACTAGCGACTGCACCCCGCCTTCGAAGCGCGGCGTTGCCATCGGGTACTTACACTCCTGCCTCTTCACTGGCCTCGCCTTCGGCCCTCTTCTCGCTGGCTACCTCGTCGAGTGGACAGGTTCACTTATCTCCATCTTCTACATCCTCCTCGTCTGCCACATCTTCTTCGCCCTCTTCCTGGGCTTCGCCACCCCGGAGTCTCTCACCAAAAAGCAGCAACTCCTCGCACGTGAGAAATACGCCCTCAAAAAAAAATCCCACCGCCCCGCCCCAGACTGCTCGCACCCTCTCCTCTCTCGCATCCCCTTCTGGCGGCAACTTAACAACCTCACCTACCGCATCAAGACCTCCAACCCCCTCGCCCCGCTCGACATCCTTTTCCCCACGGGACCCGGCACCACCCGGCTCCGGCGCAACCTGCTCATCTTCGCCTTCGTCGACATGGTCACGCTCGGCGCCGCCATGAGCGCCGGCACCGTCATCGTCATGTACGTCGAGTACCGCTTCGAGTGGGGCAACCTCGAGAGCTCGCGCCTCATCTCCATGACGTCCATGGTGCGCGTCGTTATCCTGGTAGGGATCCTCCCCCTGATCAACTACTTCTTTCGCACGCGCCCAGCAGCGGCAGAGCGGCGAAGGCAACAAGCCGCGGGGGAGCTGGAGCCGCCCGTAGTCCCCGAGAAGAACCGCGGCGCAGACGAGGTGGACATCTGGATTCTGCGCGCCGCGCTTGTCTCGGACGTGGTGGGTATCACGGGGTATGTGTTTGCGCCCTCCGGCCCGGTGTTTGTCGGGTGCGCGATCGTGACGGCGTTTGGTGGGTTGGGGTCGGCCACGATCCAGGCTGCCGTCAGCAAGCATGTGCCGCCGGAGCGGGTTGGTCAGCTGCTGGGTGCTATTGGGCTGCTGCACTCGTTGGCGCGGATCATTGCGCCGATTGTGTTCAACCAGCTGTATGCGGCCACGGTGGAAACGTTTCCACAGGCGTTTTTGGTGCTGTTGGCGTCGGTATTTGCGGCGGCGCTAGTGGCGTCGCTTTTTTTGAAGCCTCATGGTAAGTCTTCGATGTGCTACGCGAGTAAAAAATATGCTAACTAGCAAGTAGTATACATGAAGAGTGAGGAGGCGGAGTCGAGGTCGAGAAGCATCAGCAGTGAGGACAGGGTACGGCAGGATGAGCTGGAGGATGAGGAGGTTCTGCCGAGGTTTTCATAGAGAAGTTATGGGGGGCCATCTATGAACTGGTAGAGGTTGGGCAATGCATAGACTTGGGATGGGGTTTGAGTACACACATAGGTTCTGCAGAGGAGGGCATAGGACGTGGCGTGGTCGGTATCTCATAGCTTGCATGCATTTTTTGTAAATAATAATGAGCGAATAGTTGTTTTCACGTATCAATTTAGCCACCGCAGATATATTCTCATTTTTGATGACTGTTCATGTGTTGGATCGCGTCCTGTTGGGATGAAGTTGAGAGGAGCTCCAGTGAGGCGGGGACAATTCGCCCCGAATGAGCCGTTCACTTCCAACTTCCAACACCCCCACACCCGAAGATCTATTTCACATCCGACCTCCTCATAACACTGACAATTGCTACATTATTGAGCATGAACCCAGTCACCAGATCCTGGACCAGGATACTCAACCCACTCGCTCCCAATCCTCTCATTTTCCGCACAGCACTCCAACCCGCAAGAATGAGCACCGCCGCCCACCCAAAAACCCATCTTCTTCGGCCCTTTTGAGGTCACGAACCAGGTATCCTTTTCCCACCCATCACCACCCTGCTACCAGCCGACTAACGTCTCACTTAGGTCTTCTACCAAACCCCCCACTCTTTCGCCCTCGTCAACCTCAAGCCCCTCTTGCCGGGCCATGTCCTCGTCTGCCCGCTCCGCCCGCACCGCCGCCTGACCGACCTCTCCCCGGCTGAGCTGACCGACTTGTTCATCGTCGTCCAGCGCGTGCAGCACATGCTGGCGCGGCACTACTTTACTCTCTCCACCTCCCCATTCCAGTCCCTCCCACCCAGCCTCTCACCGGGCAACAATTCACCATCCACATCCCCCTTCATCAACACCAACACCAACACCAACACCAACACCAACACCAACCCCACCACCCCCCAAGGGGAAGCAGCAGACGTTCTCTCAGGCTCCTTCAACATAGCCCTCCAAGACGGTCCCGAAGCAGGGCAAACCGTCCCACACGTACACGTGCACGTGATCCCGCGCATTCGCGGGTCAACCGCCAAGCCTGTGTCGACGCCGTCTGACGCAGTGTATGACCAGATGGCTGCTGAGGAGGGGAATGTGGGTGGGCATTTGTGGGATCGGGAGCTGAGGAAGGTTGGGGTTGTGGATGGGTCTGGGGGTGGAAGGAGTGTGCTTGGTGGGGCGGTGAATGGGGGAGTGGGGTGGGGATGATGGGAGAGGCCACGGCCGGGTGGGGAGTTTCCGTCGATTGAGGACGCGGATCGGTTGGCGAGGGGATGGAGGAGATGGCAAGGGAGGCGGGGAGTATAGGAAGATCTTGGAGGTTATGGCGGAGGAGGAGAGGGGGCAATAGTTCCAGCGGTGGTGGTTGGGTCGGGAGGATTTAGAGAGGATAGTTGTAGATCAGAGGCATTAAGAGACAAGTGACTGTAGATTTTGGTGGATAAACGGTCTAGAATCGACAAGTCCCAGGTTGATACACTCTCTGGTATAGAAGAGTCTCTATATACAACGTAAACTGCTTCACCAGAGGTATACACCTGATTGCACACCACCACCCCAAAGCACATATTGCAAACCTTCGAACCGAGAGTATATATAACTGCCACGCCATATGCATTCCCAACCGTAACGCCATGCCACCCCATCAAACATAGTTCCCATATTTCCAGCAATTGACGCACCCTTCCCCCAAGCAAAACGCCTAGTCGAGCCCGGCCAAGTGATCCAAGCTGCCCAACCCCATGTCAAACGTCGCCTCCATATCGTTCAGATTCACCCCCCGGAACACAAACATGGGATCACTCATCCCAGGGGCATTGTTATTGCTCCCCCCAGAATTCTGCGCGGAATTGGCGCCCGCGCCAAGTCCCCACGTCTGGAAGTTCTGCTGCCAGCTGACGCCGTCCTTGAGGTACCAGTCCTGGCCGTCGATTGCGTAGAGGGAGCTGGGTGTCTGGCGGGGCGTCGGGCGTGAAGGCGGCGGCCCCATGTTGGGATGAGACTGTGCGTGGATGGGGGCGAATGCCTGGGTGTAGCTGGGCATGGACCGGCTCACGGGCGAGACGGCCCACGGGTTCATGGGCGAAAGCGTGTCGTTTATGGGCATGGACGTGGGGGTGATGGGCTGCGCCATCTGCCGCGAAGCCTGGCTCTGCATGTTGCGCAGACTCGGCGGCATCCCCGACACGGCCATGCTGCTGAGCATGTCCGATGATATGGACGAGGCCGGGATGTCGAGGGACATTGGCTGGGCCGGGTTTCCGTATTGGCTCGGCGGCGTGTATTGGCTCGGTGGCGTGTATTGGTTATTTGGCGACTGTGGGAGGGACTGTGGTGACTGCGCGACCGAGGGCCCTGATCTGTTTGGTGAGGGCACGTCGGAGATACTAACAGTCCCATATTTCTCGTCGTTCCGTTGAAGCACGACGGCCGCTTCATCGGGCAGCTCGACTTTCCACTTGCGAGCCAGTACGCTCAGCGTGCTCAGCGCCCTCCGCGCGCATGACCAGTCTTCGGCGATCTCCTCTAGATGTTTGACACCGTGAATGATGTCGCGTTTGTGCGTCTTCTCTGGTAGGTTCAGAATGTGTAGTGTGCAAGCAGTCTGCACCATGTAGACAGCAATGTTGCAGATTTGCCTGAGGTCGTACAGCTTCTTGTACAGACGCATGAGTTTCGAAATTGCCCCTGCGTTGGCCGAGCACATGCGCCAGGCCGAGACGTGTGCTGGCAACGGGGAGGTTTCTGGTGTGTATTTTAGGAAGGCCTTGAAGAGGTGGATGTACTGGAGATGGTAAAACATGCTGTTCGGGTCAACTTCCATCGTTTGCAAAGTTAAGAGGGTATCACTCACTGCATCAGGATGACGTTCGGCAGCTGGCCGTCCTTCGGCTCAAACTCCTTGGGCAGCTCCTTCTTCCAATCCTCGAGGCGGCGATGGAGCTCGCTAAGCTTCTTAAGCTCTGCAGACTTGCTGCTCGCGCGCCCGATGTGGTTGGGGTGGTAAAAGAAGAGCAGCAGATCGCTGCTAATCTCGCATAGCTTGCTCAGTTGCAGGCCGACTGCCCGTGTTCGAGACGGCTGCTTCGATGACTGATCAAATCCGGTGTCGGTGTATGGCGACCACGCGTCTGCGTCTTCGCCGGGGAAGACGTCGTACTTTGGAACGTTGTATGTGTTCTTAGGGAGCTGCGGTAGGCGGCCGAGATAATTGGACCAGCACTTGTCGAACAAAAAGCAACCCCAAAAGGTAACCCGGCGCGCGTCAATCTCCTGTTCGTCGAGCGACTCTTTGCTCTTCTGAATCCCGCCAATGTCGAGATTGAGCCCAATGTCCTGTGCCATGCGGAAACTCATGCCGCTGTAGACCCAGCCGGAAGCCTCCCGCCCGCAGCCGGCTTCGCGGACTGACATGATTGCCAGTGCCTGCACAGTGGTGAGCTTCGGCTTCTCATACTCGTCGTTTGCGACAATCAAGCGCTTTGCCTCGGCAAAAAACTGGTCGCCCTTTGTCCTGCTATCCCCGGGGATCGCAAAAGCGCCAGTCACGCTGGTAAAGTGGCAGCCGAGGGCGAGGATGGCGTTGACGAGCAGGGAAGAGCAGTAGACCGTGGTCCTCGGCCGTCTGGCTCGTCCGGGACATCAGCTTGGTCGCCGAGGTAGATCAGGTGAGATGTGCCGCCAATGTAGCGAACGGAGCCATTCTCGAGACGAAGCTCGCCCATCCTGCGCGCGAGTTCCCGCTCGCCTTCCACAGGTTGGTCGCCGGAATAGTCACGGTCCATGCGGCTGGCATCGTCGTCGTCATCATCGACGGCCTCGTTTTTCAGAATGGATTCAGCCACGCTGTCGAGGCTGTCACAGGTCCGGATTTTCTTCACGATGGCTGGCACGTCCTCCTCGGCAGCATTCAGGATGGCCTCGATGAGAATCTGCAGCGTCGAGTTCCGGGCCTTCATGCTGTCCGTCTTCTCGCGGTACACGCCTTTCCGGCGGTGGTCCGAATTTGGGTCGTAGACACATTCCGTGCCGTAGACGCTGGCGCAGGCGGCACAGCTCGGCAGCGCCCCGTCGCACTTGGACTTTCTCTTCCGGCAGGCGATGCATGCCGTGCTGACGCATCTCCGTTTCTGGTTGGCAGGATCGGCACTCCGCCGGGGCTTCTTCTTGGTGGAGGCCGTGGGCGGCGGCGGCGATGAGCTGGGGAAGCCGCGGTAGCCGTCCGCGGCACCCGAGTGCAGCGACACGGACGGGGATGTTTCGTGGCCAGGCATTGCCGGGGCAGCAGGGACGGCACTGTAGGCTGGGCGAGGGCAGTCTGCGGGAACCCCGCGGTGCCGGGGACGGTGGGGAATTGGCGATAGTTATTGAAAGCGGCGCCCTAGAAGGCGCGGCTTTTTGAAGATGGGATGGAGAAGCGCACCCTGGCTTACCTGGGCTGCTGCAGGGAGACGTTGGGGTGATGCGGGGGCGGAAGAGCTGGGCAGCGGCAGGGCACGCTTTTGGCGGTCCACTTTGGAGTTCTGGGACCAGCAGAGGCAATGTCGTAGGTAACAGTTACCCAGTTGCGTCTAGGCGGACGGGGACAGCGGCAGGGCGAAACAGTGCGGACTTGTCTCGGGGAGCTGCAATTCACGCGTTGCGGTGTTTTCCGTGTCATAGATGGTGGAGCGATGGCACGTTGATGTGTGGGTTCAGCGACCACATCATATCCAACGCTCACTCATTTGGGTGCCGACGACTAAATGGCAACTGTAGTTTTAGGCAGTCGTAGTCCGTGAGGGACCCGTTTGGCCCGGCTTCGATTTGGTATAAAAATGGCGGAGGTGAGACTGCAGCGTTTGAAAAAAATTCCATGAATGCTGAAACGAAACGGCAGACCGGAAGACGCGGTGCTCAGTAAGTGGCGATGTCGGCCAGCGCCTCTAATAACCGAGCAAAACGGAACCGAGTCAATATAGACTCTGCAAAAGAAGACTCTAGGGGCGCGGAATGCAGTGGTAAAAGAGAAAGTGCCTGATTTAGATGGTGAACAGAGACAGAGATAAGACAGCCTCAAAGATGGCTGCGAGATAAGATATAAGTGAAGGTTCCATGAGGCTTGCTTCTCCTTCGGTTGGCGATGGCAAGAGCGGCCTGCCGCAGTGGTGTCAGTGGTGAGGGGGCCAGCGCTCAAACCAGGAACCGCCCACGTGCTCTGGGAGCCTGCGGGGCGGGTCTTGGGGCGCTTGGCATCAGAAGGGTCTTCCAGTCTGGGCCGAGCAATTGGCATCCAAGAAATTGCCATTTGACCTCCATCTAGGCCCTGAGAAAATCAGTGGAAGCTGGATCGCCCGCTAGTGGAATCCCAGAACCTTTCTGCCGGGACTTGACACGGTACCAGGCAGTCTGGACCCTTGATAAGGCGAGTCACTGTCGGAAACACTGCCAAGACCCGACCCAGCGGAGGATCGTCACGACCGGGACCGCTTCCGCGACCAGCCCCGACTTTTGAGGCGGCCGGCGTGGGGGTAGCGCGATTGTGAAAGCCACGGACCCGCATGTTGTATGGCCCTGTCTTCGGGCTCTTGTGGAATTGGGCATATCCGTACTTTTAGCATATCGAGTGGGGAGGCAAGATATTGTTCAGAGTGAGCTGGTGTAGAATCTGTGTCTGAGGCCGATTGACAGTCTCAGACCGAGAGCCGCGAATGGAAGTGAATTAAGTGTAAGACGGTATTCTTAAAGCTGTCTCTCAGCTGCTGCCTGTTGTCTGCGACCTTGTCTTTGAGTCGTCTCAAGTGTTCCTCTCAGCCTCATGCAAGGTCTGTAAGAAAAGAGGGTGGCAGGACTACAAACTGGGGCGCAGTGTGTCATCTACGAGCGATAGCGACTGTGGGGGCTCTTATGCTTCTGAGCGAAGACCCGAAACGTGACCGACATAGCTGCTCTATAGGTACCTGCCCATATATCCCTCGCCTTGGAGTCGCATCTCTCAAACTGCAAGCACTGCCTGTATATCACACACTGGCATCAACCTACAATAGTCCTACATCTCCGCCACTCACATCCAAGCGCCGTCTCTGCCTCAATCCAAGTCCCCTGGTCCACGCCGGGCAAGGTCCTGCCGTAACTTCTCAAGCCGCGGCGAAGGATTCTTCATGCCGCGTTTCTCCGCTTCCTTCAGGACCTGCCACACGCGAACGTCCTGATCCGTGCAGCCGCGGTCGAGTACTGCCGTCAGCGTCTTCTCGCTCAGCCACTTCTTCGGGTTGTGCTGCGTCAACTCGGCGATATACAGCATGACCATGTCGAAGGTGCCGTCGTTGGCGAAGCAGCGAATGAGATGATCCAGGGTGTCATGCAGCGGGGCCACCGAGTAGCGCTCCATCTCTGAGATGACCGTCGTGGCGTCTGCGGAGTTTTGGCACGCTTGGAGAAGCGCCTTGAAGACACTGGTCCGTACGCCGTAAATCGGCAAGTCTCGCAGCTGGTAGTATATGTCAAAGATATGAGACATGGGCGCGCCCGACTGGCCCAGCGCCTCCAACACCACGGCGACGGCTGCGGGGATGCAGCGATTCTGGCCTAGCTCGGTGATGATGCTGACGGCTTCGTCTGCACGTTCGGGCGACGCTTTCAGCAGCGAAAAGATTGCCCGGGTTGACGCCTGTGTCGTCGAGTTGATTCCGGCGGTATCCCCCGTCATGACCCACAATGACTGGAAAGCGTTCTTGAGATCGCCCGCCCGAGCATGGCTTTCAACCAGCGGCTCGTAGTGGTGAGAACCTAACTTGACCTTCCGCTCCGAGAGAAGCTCGATGACGGACGTCGCAAGGGCTGGGTCGCCATGCCGCGCCGCTGTGTTGAGGACGTTGAGGCACACGCCATCGGGTGGGTTCAGCATCCCGGGTTGAACGAGATTCTCCCAGATGTACATAGTGCTGTGGTAGTGGAGGTCCCTGCTGCACTCGTCGAGAAGATAGAGCCACGTGCTGAGAGCCACTGCGGTGAGGTCGCCTTCTGTTAGGTTCAGCCTCTGCTGGATCAGTTGCACTGCGTCGTCCACGAATCCCCGCATCGTGAGGACATAGACGAATGTCTCGAGTAGCCATTCGGGAGCCTTGTTAGGGTGCCTTTCACATATCATGTCGAAATAATCCATCGCCATCTCGGTCTGCCCATCGCGCAGCAGCCCCAATGCAACGCTCATCCTGTCCTCCCAGCTAAGCTCCATCTCCTCAGCTTTTATCCGCTGGAGGATCTTGTTTCTGGTAAGGTAATCCGGATGGATAGCAAGAAGCTATATCCAGCCAAGTCAGCGTATAATCAACCCGTAAATCAAACTCAGCCAGCGCCGAGGCAGGAAAACATACCCGCAATGCAGCTTGATTAAACCCAACTGTGGGCAAGATACCCAAGTCTTTCATCTCCCGCATCATGGCGACGAGCTCACCCGCCGAGCCTGTCTGCGGATCCCAATTTGCCACGGCCAGGGCTTCGTACAAGAACGCATTCGGCCTCTCGCCGCGCTCCTCGACAAGATACCTGACGAGAGACCGTATCTTTTTGGCGTCCCCTTGGTTCCCGCTCAGGAGGCGCAGGGCCTCGTATATCACGCGCGTATCCGCGGCGAGCGTCTGAGGCGGAAAGTCGGTCTTTGACTTGGACAAATGTTCCGCCGTCACCTCTACGGCGGCAATATCTTGCCCGTGTGACCTAGTGTGCCGCGCAAGAGCGGCAGCCCAGGGTGCCTTGGCGGGCGACGGTTTCCTGCCTTTCGCGAACGGCCCTTGATCAGTCCCGTCCCGCTTGAAATTCGGGTCTTGCCGTGCATAGCCAAAATGCGCCCGGGGTATCCGCCGCCTGCGTACCCAGCCTTCGTTTAACCCCCCCAGTCCGCTCTCAGGTTCAGCTTTTTTGACCGGCTGCGCCGGCGGTGGCTTGTACTCGGGCCATTCTTGAACTGGTTCCCTGGAAACAGCGGAGCCTGCCTGTTGCTGCGCTAGCTGCTCTTCCAGTTCCCAAAACAAGTCCTGCTGCTCGGAGGACTGCTGCAAACGGCAGCTGCTGGCGTGGAGAGTGCGGGATTGGTCGGCCCCGCGGCTTTGAGGACAGCCCCTGGTACTAGGCTGCCCATGGCTGAGTCGAAGTCGGCTGTGAGAGGGTAATCTGTGATAGCCCGCTTGTGACAACAGCCTCGGGTTGAGACTCGGGCACAAAGCGCGCGAGAGTGCGTCGACAGTAACGCGCTTTGCCGACATAGAGGATGGGATCGAAGAGGTTGTCGTGTTGTTGAACGGGCAGGTTAACGGTCTAACCGTGCATTATCTGGTGTGCCGTTTCAGGCCGGCAGAATGCTTCTCTGAGCGAAAAATATGAGCGGTTTAAAGCGGTCAGATTAGCGGTTGAATTGGTGTTTCTGAGAATCCTGGCCTCCCCAACACCATTCAATGAGATGAGCAGTGAGATGGTTCGGATGAACGCTATGATGCCAGGGGGGATGGAGATTCTGCCAATATCAAAAAAAGGCGGTGAATTGTTGCTTTCAGCGCCAAGACAGGACCATCCAGCCAGAAGATAGGTCACGTGAAACCCCCGAGGCCAACAGCGAGGATGGAGTTCATAACGTTTCGTTGTTTAGTCTTATGCGCTTTAGAAAGTGCAATGAAGTTGACCAACCTTCAAAAGGTGCACTGTTATCAAGCCGGCTAGAGCTCTCATGCCACCACACGGCACGTCCTCCTCCATCTCTGCCATCATGTGAAAGGCTGCCCAAACCCAGCACCGTCAACCCGTACCTGACTTGAGTACGCTGTCTGCGCTTCCAGCCTCAGACTTCCCCTCAATGCCCGTCCATTGAACATCATCACTCCCTAGCCCAGCTCATGACCCCCGGGCGCCCCTTCCACCACCCCTACCGCCCCCTCCCTCTCCCACCACGACCCCGATCACCACCCCGCCCAGCGTGATCTCCCCGCCCTTGCCCGCCGCGCCCACCACGATATCCGCCGCCCTGGTTCTGTTGTTGTTCCTTGACAATGTCGATAATCTCGTCCGGCACGCGCAGGTACTTGATCTGTCCACCTTCCCGTCAGCAACCATCCCAGCCTGCAACCAATCCCCCACTCCAAAAAAGTAAAACGCACATTATTCCCCTTGACGTAAACCTCCGGCAGCCGCACAAACTTGTCGCCCTCCTGTACCACATCCCCAACCGTCAGCCAACAGCGCCCCAAGTACCGTTCAATTGCGCAGTGTCTGCTCTGTCCCAGGAACGCACCGGACTCGTCTGCACCACCTCACGCAGGGTCAGATTCATCCACGTGTCGCATAGTACAAGATGTCCGTTGAGCGTCTCGCCGTTCTTGAGCTCGACCAGCATGGGGTGGCCTTGAGCCGCGTTTAGGAGGCCGAGAGGCAGCTGCGAGACACAAAAACAGGTCAGTTACCAGCTCCTCCAGTGTACGCAAAAAAGGGGTTCACTTACCATTGTGAATCGTTTTGGGTTTAAAAAACCACTGTGTGTTGTCGCAAGTTCGGTCGGCTGGGCGATGGAGAGGGATGCAGCAACTGGGGCGCGTGGGAAGCTTGGCCAGGCTGCTGCAAGGCGCGACCATGACCTCAAGCATGCAGGGATCACAGCAGCAGGTGATTGGCACACCAAGGACGAGGCTGAAGTGGGACTAGATTTCGGTAAATTACCGATTGAAATAAAACTCCGTTGTTTCCCATCAGCAAAGACCCAACTCAAATACTGGTGTCAGAGTCAGCAAAAATGCACCAGAAGACGGATCCTTCCCTCACTTCTTCATTGCAACCCTACAAAAAACAAACAAACAACAACAACGAGCCCAGATCAAAGTTCTGAACGAGAAAAATATTAAGCTCTGGACGAGCTGGGAATCGAACCCAGGACCTTTCGCATACACCAAAGTATGCTAAGCGAACGCTCTACCAACTGAGCCACACGCCCGTATTGGATGTTAGGCGACTAATTAGCAACCTTCATCTGGAGACAGGCACAATGCCGCTTGGAAGACTTTGATAATTCAACTCTCATTGCAGCCTGGCTTCCATAACATAGCTGCCAAATACAATAAGTGGACAATACCTCCTTCGTTGTACAGGCAGACGTAGGAACCGTCAATTGATCTATAAGGCAAACCCTCCTGAACCGGACAAAAGCCAAGAAGACCCTCACAAAAACAAAACAAAGACCGCAGAAACGAAAGCCAACTTGCTCATCCATGGGCACAGGCAACCATTTTCATATCTGAAATCCCCCAGAGCAACCCCACCACTCAGTACAACGCACCCTCTCTCAACTTCACTCCTTATCCCCTAGCCCTTGCTTAGGAAGCGCTCTCTCGGCTCTTGCGATAGCTCGCCTAGAGACAGGGGCAAACAGAAACGCACAATGTCAGCACATGTTTTGACCCTATCAGTGCAACGAGTAAGCCGAAGCACGACTTGCCTCCTGTTCGACCTGCAACCCGTCGATGACGGGCGCAAGCTCGCTCAGAATCTCGTGGGCCTTCTTGTGGAACTCCATTTGCGCGGCGATCAGCTCGGCCAGGTTGCGCAGCGACTCCGGGGTGTCGAGGACCTGCGGGGAGAGGGCATGGTCGTTAGTAAAGAGACAAACTGAAGATATGAGGATGGGAAGAAAAGGGTGTGAACTCACATTCTTCATGACCCCCACCGCCTCCTCGGTCTGGGTGACAAACTCATCCTCGGCCTTCTCAATCTCCTCCTGCGCCTCAGGGCTAAGCTCATGCTCATCATGGGTCTCCTGGCGGGGCGACCCCGCGCCAGGCAGCTTCCAGGTGGTGCCCTTGACGCGGGCCTTGACGGCATCCAGCGTCAGACGAGCCTTCTCAACGGCCTTGCGGGCGCGCGTGGCAAACAGCAGGTTGGTGTTGAGGGTCGTATTCCAGCCGGCTAGGAAGCGGCTCTGGATCTGGGCGTCCTGCGCCAGGCGCGCCTCACCCACGCGCTCCATGGCCAGCGCGTACTTCTCGAGGGCTGTCGCTAGCGGGTCCTCGCCCGCGTCCGTGTGCTGCTGGTGCAGCGCCTGGCTGCCCGACAGCGAGGCGCGCGCCATGGCGTGGTGGAACGTCTTGGGCTGCGGCTTGGCGGTGGGCGGGGCGGTCAGAGCCGCCTGCGCCTCGGCGGGCGAGGTGGCGCTCGAGAGAAGCTGAACCTTCTCGCTAACGGTGCGGCCCAGGTCCGAGAAGGTCTCTTTGATGTTGGGTGGGTAGTCGTAGGCCTCGTGCGAATACTGCGAGCTGTTTGCGGGGTAGTGTTAGTAGGGCGGCTCGGGCGCAAAACAGACACAGGGACTCACGTCACGGCCAGCATCTTCTGATGGACGGCCTTCAGGGCATCGACGCGCTTCTCAAGGTCAATGTAGTCGGGCGGCAGCTGGGTCTGTCATCCGGCGGGTGTTAGCCATGAACCTTCCTTCATCGACCCCGCTTCCGGAACATTGCGCACCTTGTCCTCGGCCTGGCCCAACTGCTCCTTGGTGTACTGGAAGGTGCGCGACGCGAACGGGGTGATCTGCCCGCCCAGCGAGCTGCGGCGCCTTGGTGTCAGCCCTCGTCCTCAAAGCTATCGTTGACCGACCGACACAATGTTTTGTTCACTTGGAGCGGGGTCCTTACGTGAGGCTCTTCTGGAAACCCTTGAATGCGTCCATCTTGACAGTTTTTGCGGCAGCGACCTGTAATGTGATGATCGAATATGCGCGACGAACGGATCGTGTCGTCAACCAAAACTCTCGATGCTAATATGAGCAGGCAGTTTGAATGTTCCAGGTGCCTTGCAGCGGCGTTATTAGGGGCGCCAAGGTTCCGGCCCCACTGCTGAGACCCCGCTTATCCCTGCATATCCAATCCAGAGCTTTGCCTGATTGGACGCGTCATTGTCCTACAGCGACCATTCTTGTCTCTTGTCATGTGGTTTCCCGTCCCCAATCACCATGTTAACCAACTGAAAACAATGATTCTCACAGACGGTAAAAATTGACTGGTACGATGGTGAAAAGGAAAAGATTTTATGCTAGATTTAATGTCTTTACATCCAACGGTTTAAAGCCCCAGCCTAAGGAAGGTACCTAATCCGCCGGCTTCACCTTCAAGTCCTCCCATGACGGCACCACCCCCCTACACACATCCTCATAGTCCCTCATCAGCCCCTCGCTTGTCGCCGCCTCAGGCGTAGTCCAAAACATAGCCCAATTACTCTCCGGCAGTTTCCTCACCCCACATGACCTCTCAAAATACCACTTATTCACCGGATTATCCTTCCTGCTCCTCCAACAAACCCCCCTTGGAAACCCTTCCCTCACCATCGCATTAAACACGATATCCGCCACACCCCCGGCGCCCTGCCTCTTCTTCAACACCGCAAACTTATCCAGATACGGCACCAGCCTCCCAGCCTCGTAAGCGGCCTCCTCGTCCATGCCGTACGGCCGCTCCCACGTGAGGATGGCGCCGCCCTCGTACTCGCCCGCGATGATGATGCCCGCCAGGCTGTCCTCCACGCGCCGCAGGTAGTGCTCAACGTCGAGCCGGCGGTCGAACGAGTCGTTGATGAGGTGTACGAGTCGCGGGAGGTCAATGCATGTGTCGGTGAGGCGAAGTCGGGGGGTGCCGGGCTTGGGCGGCTGCCAGGCCCCGTTGCGCGTGTTTGGGAAGATGGTTACGGGCATGCCCTTTTTGGCGAGGGTTGTGGTTTGAGGAGGTTGTGGATGAGGGGGTTGTGCCATCGTCTAGTCTTGACCTCGCCTGCAAACTGTCCAACCGCAGCTTGAGCTGCCGAGACAGGTGGTGTTCGTAGGTTTGCTGCTTCGGCGGGGCTAGTGATGATTGCCGATGCTGTTGATGGGAGGATGGCGAGTGTGTTCTTGACAAGCGCCAGGTTCTCCGCATGCTTGGTTTTCGGCCGAGCAACCAAACCTGACGTGGATGGCGGCAAGTCAGGCTGCCCCTCGGCAGTGAGGGCGGCTCTGAGGTTGTCGAATTCGTCTTCCAGGTTGACAAACACCCGCGCGCCGTCTCCGTGGCTGCTTGCCGGAATGCCGCCATACGGATCGATGACGATGATCCGATGAACAACAGCTTTTCGCTGAGGCTGGATGTTTGCGCTAGCCTTGTCCTCTCCTTCTTTGTGAGACTGTTTCTCAAATTGAAGACCTGAGAAGAAATTGGTCAAAGCAAAAACGACTTCGTTGGCATTGACTGGCGTGTACCCGAGTGTTTCCTCACACAAGGCGCGAGGCGGCACTACCACGATGTGCCCGTGTCGAAGTGGTGCGGTAAAGGCCTTCCCAAACCCCACGGAGAGGTTTGTAGAGCCAATTGAGACCACCTTCTCGGGCGTCTCGTTGGTTTTCCGGATGGCCGAGTTCACCAGCTCAGCTCCTGGTGAGCTATAGCGGCCAATGGCCTTGATGATGCGGTCTGTCTGCTGTGATACCGTCTCCCGCCAGCGGGCATCATCGGCTTGCGCATCCCGATCGCACTCAAGAACGATGACGCTGCATAGGCCCAGGTCACGTAGTTGGGTAAGCGACTTGGCCACTCCGTCAAGCAGGACGTCGTCCCATGATTGCGGCTCCCTGAGCTTCACAATGGCGATGTGTGGGACCTCTGAGGTGGTGCCCAAGGAGATCCCGACTGGCCCTTGAACGCTTTGGCCGTGGACTCCGTCATGGAGAACGGTGGTAAAGGCTGGCGACTTCTTTGGGTTGGCAGTTGACAGCGAGGGCCCAAAGGTTTGTAGATATGCCTTGGCATCGCGCTTCGTCGCAGACGACTCGAGGACGGAGATCAAGAATTGCTACGAGCTGGTAAGCCAGATTCAACTAGGTTTGAGTGAGCTGTGTCTGACCCTATCCGATTCCCTCTTTTGCTTTGCTTCGGTAGCAGGGGGGTGGTGGTTCTCGGTCACAGCAGCACCCGTCCTTCCAGACCGGGCCCCGTTCTCGGCTGTGGATAACTGGCGGTGTTGAGGTACAAAGCTCCTGGTGGTAGAAGTTGCCACCTGTCTCTCTGTGCGAATAGACACCTGAGCCTAGCTGTTAGCTTTTCGTCTTTTTTGGAACCTGAATGTATGAAAATCGCAAGTCTGGATGAGAGGCAGGCGAAAGATATGTCTCACCTCAGCTGCCGAGGTTACGCCCTTCCAGACGCCACCGCTTCTGGCAAACATGGTTCAGTTGGGTTTGAAGAGCTGAAGAGGAATTTCCCGGGGTCCCTTTGTGAGGTGACCCGGTTGATGTGTGAGATCTCAGACGCAGGTTGCGCTCATCCTAGTTGAAATTTTCTGGCGTATTTTTTTGTCGGACATGTGAGAAGGCGGTGTTGGTGAGTCAAGAACGCATGCATGAGGGCTGAAATCCACCGATCAAGCACCCCTGCCCACAGATTATCAGATCTTGCGATAATATCGCTTGGCAAAGAGCTCTCCCCGAGGTCTGTTGCCTCTTGCAGTCTTGCTAGGCGCATTAAAACTGTGGATAGCTCCAAATGACCCCGCAAATGCCCAATGGGCTCCGCAACCGGGGCAGTTGTCCCACATGAGGAGGGAGATATCGAGGGAAGCCTAGCCAGATCGACTGCAGAGCCGGATTAACAAGTTGACTTGCACTATTCTCTTGATGCTTGGCTTCTTTCTGCCTCCTTCGAAAGCAGGTGGCGTGTTGGATCACAACAGTGGAAGGTGTTTTCGGGAGAGTTTGAAGGGTGGTTCTTTTGTAAGCCTTAGTTTGGAGTAAGCCGTTTGTAAGCTTCATGCGTCTTGCCGTTCAAGTCACGAAGGATAGTGCGACTGCCAACAGATAAGACGGGTAAACTGTCAAGAGACAACCGACTCTTTCACAAAACGCACCGTTTCCATTCCTTCCACATATCTACCTACCATACCAGCTTGAATACCGAGTCCACCAAGAATACCGTGTTTCTCAGACCATGGCTCCTAGACTTCTGTGGATCGGCCTCGGCAACATGGGCCGGGTGAGTGAATATGCGCCGATAATTCATGCGCGAGTCCTGCTCACATATGGTTCAGGGCATGTGCAAAAACTTGGTGGAAAAGGGGAGCCTTGATCAGCCGCTCATGCTCTACAACCGGACCAAACAGCGTTCGATTGAGCTGAGCGAAAGCCTCCCCGCTGGCAAGACCGAAGTTATCGACTCCATTGCCGACAGGGTCGCGAAAGCCGACATCATCTTCACCATCCTGTCCAAAGACGACGTCGTCGAGGCGGCAGCAGAAGAGATCCTCAACGCCGGCGATGTCACGGGCAAGCTGATCGTAGAGTGTTCGACGATCCACCCGGACACCACTTCCTGCGTGGCTAAGAAGTTCACCGACCGCGGCGCCGAATTCGTGGCCGCCCCTGTCTTCGGCGCCCCTGCCATGGCCGACGCAGGGCAGCTCATCAGTGTCCTCGCCGGCCCCAAGTCCTCAATTGAAAGAGCGCGCCCGTATTTCAAGGGCGTGATGGCCCGCGAGGAGATCGACATGAGCGACGAGCCCTACGGCAAGGCTCTCCAGCTGAAGCTGATCGGCAACACCTTCATCTTGAACATGGTCGAGCACCTCGCTGAAGGCCATGTGCTGGCTGAGAAGTCCGGGCTTGGGACAAAATATTTACACCAGTGGGTGGAGAACATGTTCCCCGGTCCGTATGCGGCGTACTCGACGCGCATGCTGTCGGGGGACTACCATCAGAGAGAATATCCACTGTTCGCTGTGGATTTGGCGAGGAAGGATGCCGGGCACGCGCTCAAGTTGGCGGAAGCTTCTGGAACGCGGATGAAGAATGTTGAGACTGGAGATGCGCATCTTGCGCAGGTCAAGGAGCATGCTGGGGAGATGGGGGACATTGCTGGTATTTATGGTGCGGTGAGAAAAGAGGCTGGGTTGAAGTTTGAGAATAATTGAGCGTTTGGGGTTGGTCTCAAATATGCAACCTAGAATTGATAAAGTCAACATTTAAAAAAAGATTTCTCATCTTCGAAATTATGTGTTGATGTTTGACAGAAGGGACCTTGAGATGGAAAACATGAAAGCACGAATTACCTCAGGGATGAATTACGACATTCATAACTACCATAGCACGCGGAGGGGTGTTGCCAAAATGATCCTTCTTCCCGTTTTTTTTACGGTGGGCGATGGTCGAACCTGTCGAAAAGTTTCGACTGCACGATAATCGCATGACGGTAACCACAATGAAAAATGCTAGCAGCTACCATTTTCAAGAAAAAAGAACATTTCACCTTTCCTATAAAGTGATCGTAAAGCTGAAAAATGCTCCCTGAAAAAAGGTAGACATACACTGTCGAAATATTTTCATTCTACAGCGGTCACAGTGAGTGTTTTGCAGGCTGCAACACGACTTCGGTAGGCTCAATCTATCGTATGACCAACTTGACCTAGAAATGGCAGTGGTAATAGTTTTAGCAACACCCCGTGGCGCGCCATGGGGAACAAAGCCATGACTAAGCGCTTTCGAACCAGGGTCCCAAGCTTGCGACGAGCCGCGTCCAACCTCCAACACCGCACATCCAACTATCGAGACGACACCCCAGTTCCAGCACATCCATATCGACGCCAGCCCCGACTCCTTTGCCTCCTCACATTGCGAAACTTGAATCTTCAGCATACCGACCTCAAAATGGCTAACGGGTACGAAGCCATCACCTTCCGAACCGCAGAGCCAACTAACACTCAACCCGCAGTTGGAGCGTCATCATTGGCCTGGTGATATGCGTCGCCATGGCTTTGGCAGCATGGTTCTTCTCTCCAAAGGGCGAGAACCAAGTGTACGTTTCACCCACTTCACTCCGACCACCCTCCACCCGTCTAACAGATCTCACAACCAGGCTCTGGCGCTCCTCCATCATCCTCTCCATCGCAAGCTGCTTCCTCATGTGGGCCGTCACGTTCCTCGCCCAACTGCACCCCCCTTATCGAGCCGAGACGGTCGGATTTGCGTAAGGAGTACATCCACCACTAAGTCACATCTGGGGCGACGGGGCGGGCGCGCGTGCGAGCGGGATGATACAGGATGTTGTACGAATACCCACGGCATTCTCATACAGATCAGGAAGAACGGCGTTCAGGCGGCGGGGATAGTATTTTCAGGGTTTTGACTATTTTCATCGGGCGATTCTTGGACTGTACAAGCAGCGCAGTAAGGAGCCAGCCTCTGGGAGCAGGCTAATACGACGTGCATCATTTCAAGACGGGCATCCGAGCAACAAAGTTAAGAGAGATTGGAACAGAGCAACAGCCTTTCTTCAAGCCGGCCAGCCAGGCAACTAACCAACAGCCAACCTCCCAGCCCAATCCTTCGCATACATCAACATCGCCACAAACGCCCTCCCATCCTCAGCAACCCCGACTCCCCGGCCGAATCGACCCTCCAACCCCGCCGCCCACAGCACCGCACGACCAATCGCCCATCGACTCACCGCGCCAGCCATCGCTAACAGCGCAGCGACCTTGTAGCTACAGTCCAGCAATATCTTGAGCGCCTCCACGTTATTCGCGACAACCGCCCAGCCCAGCGAGCGCGCGGCTGCCGGCACGTCGTACTCCCATATGACCATGAGGATGGGGAACAGCTTGGTGGAGGACGATACGAGCAGGGCGGTCGAGACGCTGTTGGGGCGCGAGTAGCGCGGGAGGAGGCCTAGGAGGGCGAGCGGGGAGTAGCGCGAGGAGGTGAGGAAGCGAATGGAGAAGTGGAAGGCGATGGTGGAGAGGGAGCAGAGGAGGACTGGAGGTGTTGATGTTAGTGGGGGTCAGGGAGTGGGGATGGGAGGGAAGGAGTGCGTACGGAAGAATATGTACTGAAATACGATGGGCTGCTGGGCGAGGCGGCCAAAGTTGGTGTTGTCCACCTCTGGCGAATCGGCGTCGGGGACGGACTGGCGCTCTATGCGTGCCCATGTCAAGTAGACGTCGAACAGCAGGAGGAGAACGCCGAGGCGGACGATGGAGGGCTTCCGCGTGTCAGTTGCCGTAGATCTCGTTCACAACCAATCCCAATCGCAACCTACCGAGACCTCATCCTCATCCTTCATCAAAGTATTATGCAGTAAATGCCGATACACCTGTATCCTCCCAAATATTAATCAGCCCCTCCGTCCACCCCCCGCGCTCCATGTCCCAGCGCATGTGGTATAATGTTGCCCACCTGCGGCTTGATCAACACCAAGTCAATGAACAGCACCACAAAGTCGTGCTCGACGTATTTGTCGCAGAAGCGCCCGCAGTTCTTGCACACCGTCAGCCGGATGTTGTGCCCGCTCGACTTGTCGCCGCCGCCCTCGCGCCATAGGGTCTTGACCGGGTGCCGGCACTCAATGCAGATGGGCATGGTGTTGGCATTATTGGGACAGCATTTGCGGGTTTTGGTGAGTTGTGATGGCAAGCGAGGGGTTCGGTGTTCGGTCGGGAGATTCGGAGACGCGTAGAATGGTGGAACGGGGGAGAGGTACGGGGGATGGTGTTGATGTTGCGGTGGTGGTATTCGTGCAATCGCGGATGGGTGGTGGTGTTGGCGATAAGGATTCTTATCGGTGGGAGGTCACAAGCCGGCGAGCTGCCCCTTTTGTCTTGGCAAGATTTCCACCGGAGACTCTGCAACATGGAAGTCCAGTGCACTCAGACACGTACTTATGTTGTGTTTTCTTTTAAGCCGGATTATTGGGAACTGGGAGAATAAATTCCTGAACTATGTAACTTGAGAGGCATCTTACACTAAAGTACAGTAGTAAAGGCCCATCTAGGATATCAACAGCAGCAAGACCTTGACACACGACAACCATCAGGCCGTCCCTCTGTACGTACCTTTACTTTATTGTTGCCAAACTCCAGCTTGAAACGCCATAGTTTGCGCATAACCATCTGTTCTATATACCAAAATAAAAAACCGCCACAAAAGCCAACTTGCCACCGCCAAAATGGCCTAATACAAAAACGCCCGCAGCGCAATGCCAGGATATCCCATACGACAACATTCCAAACCAACCACTATACAATCCCAATCCCTCATCAATTGACCTTCTTATCCCCCAGGCATCCTCCCCTCACCCCAGCAGCCCACTGCACCGGCCTCGCGCCCGAACTCCCCCAGGCGTCGTAGCCCCAGACAACGAACTCACCATTCCCCCATATATGCCTTCCATCCTCACTTCCCGTATCCGCAAGCTCAATCAGATCCTCCATCTCCGGCACCCCACCTCCACCCCGCCACCAGCATGCCTCCCCCTCTCGGCCCCAAAACCGGCGTGAGCGGCCCTTGCCTTGCCCTCACAAACGCCCCCCTCAACCACGTCTCCACCGCCGCAGCCGCCTTATCCAGCCCCGTGCCCTGTCTATTGCTGGCGCTCGCGGCATCCCGCCCGTCTTCAAACGGGCTCTCAACAATCGCCACCGACGCGGCGCCGCCACCGTCATCGTCCGCCCCCCGCCGCGCAAACCCGAACCGTGCGCTCTCCGAGCCCATGACCGACATGGACGGCAGCGAGTCAATGTTCAGCCCAGGGAGGTGCTTGCTAGTCCACGTGTTGAAGTAATCTTTATCCGGCCCCGGCGCGCGCACGTTCTTATTGAGAGAGCCGACGCCACCCGGGCGGCGCATCCAGGCAGGTCGGGGGTCAGTGGTGTCGGATGTGGTGATGCTGTTGAGCCGGCTGCGCGTGGAGAGGAGGCTAGGGCGGCGGGAGGAGGAGGTGGTGCTCCGCGGGCTGCCGGTGATGGATTCAGAGATGGTGACGCTGGGGAGGTCGGTTGAGGCACGCGGGGTGGAGGTGGTGGAGAGGGTGTGCGTGCTTTTCTTCCTGCGCGGGGGGAAGTAGCCGAGGGCTTTGCGCGGGAGGCGGGCGACTTCGACGGGGTGCGGGCAGGAATCGAGGGAGACCCAGCGGACGTGGGTCCAGGGTTGGTCTTCGTGGTTGGTTTTGGAGTGGTCTGGGGCGTGGCCGTTGGTGGTAAAGAAGTCGTGTGGTTGTTCGTCGCGGCCGAAGGGGTCTGTTGCATCTGGTGTTCGGGATAGAAGGTCGACTTTTGATGCCGGGTTCGTTGGGGGATCGCAGGGACGGCCCTTTACTTCACAAGCCTCTACAGGTATTGCCAGCCACTTCCGGACCTGTATGTTGTCCCGCGACCAGAGCCCGTTGGCCTTCCGAAAGGCGTCCTCCCGGCACCTGTACTTCAACACAATCCCCGCGTATGTGTCTGTTCGTTGAACATGGTGGATGTAGGCCAAGTATTCTTCTGTTTCCTGGCTCTGGGCTGTCTCCCTCAGGCATTCGTCCGAATTCCGCTTCTTGAACTTGCCCGTAACGTCCAGCCCTCCGTTGACACCTTCATGGCTCTCCAGAATGCTCGCCGTCCGCATGGCCTTCAAGGTCGCCTCCCTTTCTACAAGCGATCCTGCAGCAATTTCGGTTAACTGAGGTCTTCGGGTGTTCGGTGGCTCCGGACCCCAGGCATTGCCCTGATAGCTGGCCTGCCTTCTCGGTTTCCGGGTCTTGCTTCCGTTTCTGCTGTTCGGTCGTGGCTCATCCGGTGTTCCACCTGCTAGCAGCGATGATGCCAACTCCTGGACTGAAGCCCAGCTTGGCGCCCATGATCCATCGAGAAGTCCACGACCGACGCCAGGGCTCTTTCCCCCTAGTTGTGTCGCGCACAAAGCTATTCCTCGAATCATTCCTCCCTGTAGCTGAGCCAATATGCGCCGCTGGGATCGGCGAGACCCCGCGACTCGGCGGCAGCCCAGGGCTCGACAAGGCTGAAGAGGACCTGGCGTCATCTTGGGAACTGAGATGGCGGCGATTTCGTGGGCGGAGGGATGTGCTGTCCGAGGCTCTTGCAGCAGGGCGCAGTGTGCTCGAGGAGGAAGTCCGCGAGGGGATCATTGCCTCCGGCATCCTCCCAACCAGGCCAGGGCCCTCGATGCGCGGCGATGACGGAGATAACAGATGGGCATCAGATCGTGGGCGCGTTGGTCATCGAGGTGGCATGGGCTTTTTGGAGTCGACGGTAAGCAAAGGCGTTTCGCTATCAGAGCCGTTCCGGGTTGGCCAGACAAGGTAGTGTATGCAGATTGCGACGGGAGTCTTTGACGAGATGTGCCTTTCAAGGTGGCGGTAGTTAAGGTCAGTGGTCGGTCGCAAGACGACGGTAATCAGCCGTACTGAACAGCAATCGGGAGGTCCGGGCGTTTAATCAATCTTGATTCAAGGTAGGCGCATCCAGAGAACAGGGTCCGGGCACGGATTGGGCCCAGGTACGCACAATACATCGAACGCCGAGAAGTAGATGTGGGATGTCTCCCAGGTTGGAAGTGGTTTGGAGAACAGGAGACGGACAACGTCTCCCCACGGACAGCGCTGCTCCAGTTGCTCCAGCCAGTGGGCCAGCTGGGGCAACAGCGGCTGTGGCGCCCCTGGGCATGGTTCAGGGTTCCCTGTGCGTGCGTCTGCTGCTCGCTCTGACCAAGCTGGCCAATGGCTGCCAAGCCCACGCTAGCGGCATCCGCACCGATGATGCAACACTCATTCCAATGCTTCCTTGGCCACAGCCAAAACATGCAATTGCCGGGGTGCTGTAAGAACTCGGTAACAGTCCATAAATACCAATTACGATAAAACCCAGCCAGCTGGCGCTCGCACGTGCCAACGTGCTGCGGGGTGACAGCCTAAAAGTAAACAAAAACAGTCAACCGAAAGCAACAGGAGGGGTTCGCGTTTTTGAAATTGGTTTTGCGACTCTACGCGTCCTCCCGAGTCCTGAATTCACGCCCAACGACCGAACGGGGGACTTCTCTCCCAGCGACCACCATGAGGGTGACAGAACTAATTATCGACGTGTGTTTGGGTCTCTTCAACCCCCCTTGCGACAACAGCTAACCCCCACCAGGGCTTTAAGTCGTACGCCGTCCGGACGGTGATTTCAGGATGGTAGGATCGGCACGACTCAACACCTTTAGATAGACACTGACAAGCAGCAGGGACGAGAGCTTCAACTCTATCACCGGCCTCAACGGCAGCGGCAAATCCAACATCCTGGACGCCATCTGCTTCGTGTTGGGCATCACCAACATGTCCACCGTCCGCGCACAGAACCTGCAGGTGAGGAAGGCCTAGTTCTGCCGTGACACTAGAACTCCCTAACTCAGATCATTACCAGGACCTCATCTACAAGCGTGGCCAAGCAGGCGTCACCAAGGCTAGCGTCACCATCGTGTTCGACAACCGCGACAAGAAGCGCTCGCCCATCGGCTTCGAAGAGTATGCAACCATCAGCGTCACACGTCAAATTGTCCTCGGCGGAACCACCAAATACCTGATCAATGGCCACCGTGCGCAGCAACAGACCGTCCAGAACCTGTTCCAGTCGGTGCAGCTCAACATCAACAACCCCAACTTCCTGATCATGCAGGGGCGCATCACCAAGGTGCTCAACATGAAGGCCGTCGAGATTCTCGCTATGATTGAGGAGGCAGCTGGCACAAGGATGTTTGAGGACAGGAGGGATAAGGCGCTGAAGACGATGGGCAAGAAGGAGATGAAGCTGCAAGAAATCACCGAGTTGCTGCGCGACGAGATCGAACCGAAGCTTGAAAAGCTACGAACCGAAAAGCGCGCATTCCTCGACTTCCAACAGACACAAAACGACCTGGAACGGTTAACCAGGGTGGTGGTGGCCCACGACTATGTCCGGTGCCAGGAGAAGCTGAAGCAATCTGCCTCCGACCTCGAGGCGAAGAAACAACGCGAGAAGGACCTGGAGGAATCTGCTGCGCGGCTCAAGAGCGAGATTTCTCATTTGGAGGAGGATGTTCAAAGGGTCAAGGCGCAGCGCGACAAGGAGCTGAGGAAGGGAGGCAAGGCACAAGCCCTGGAGGACGCCGTGAAGAAGCACTCCAACGAGCTGGTCCGTCTTGCGACCGTTGCGGATCTCAAGCGCAGCAGCATGTCAGAGGAGCAAGAGAGGAGGACTGCCGGCGAGAAGTCTGTTGCAGAGCTTGAAGCGACCTTGAAGGAAAAGACCAAGGCGTACGAGAAGATCAAGGCGAAATACGACGCTGCGAAGGAAGCCGCAGAGAAGCAGAGTCAGGAAGCAGAGTCAAAAGAAGAGCTGCTGCAAACCCTACAAACCGGTGTCGCATCCAAGGAAGGTCAGGAAAACGGATATCAAGGGCAATTGCAGGATGCCAGGAGCCGAGCCACGGCGGCTGTGACAGAACAGGAGCAGGCCAAGGTCAAGATGGCTCATCTCGAGAAGAGAATAAAAGAGGAGGAGCCGCGCGCTATGAAGGCGAAGGAGCAGAACGCCGGGCTACTTAAAGATATTGAAGGCCTCAAGCATCAGGCCCAGCGTCTGGAAAGGGAGATGGGCAAGCTTGGCTTTCAACCGGGAACCGAACAGGAGATGTACAAGCGGGAGAGTCAACTTCAACAAACCATCCGGAACCTGCGGCAGGAATCCGACGGGCTGAAACGCAAGGTCGCCAACATCGACTTCAACTACGCCGACCCAGTCCCCAACTTTGACCGCTCCAAGGTCAAGGGTCTCGTTGCTCAGTTATTTTCACTGGACAAGCAGTTCACACAAGCAGCTACGGCTCTCGAGATCTGCGCCGGCGGGCGGCTATACAACGTGGTGGTAGATACCGAGGTCACCGGTACACAGCTCCTGCAGGGTGGAAGGCTCAGGAAGCGGGTGACCATCATCCCGTTGAACAAGATTTCCGCCTTTAAGGCTTCCGCCCAGACCGTTGCTACTGCCCAGAGGATTGCTCCCAACAAGGTTGACCTGGCGCTCTCTCTCGTCGGGTATGATGAGGAAGTGTCGGCGGCTATGGAGTACGTGTTCGGCAACACGCTGGTTTGCGCCGATGCCGAGACGGCCAAGAGGGTGACCTTCGATCCGAATGTCCGGATGCGGAGTATCACTCTTGAAGGCGACGCCTACGACCCCTCGGGGACGCTTTCTGGGGGCAGTGCTCCGAACTCGAGTGGCGTGCTCGTCACTCTCCAAAAGCTCAACGATCTCACCAGACAGCTCAAGGAGGCCGAAGCCACCCTCGGGCAATTGCAGTCCCAGATTGCGCGGGAAAAGTCTAAGCTCGACCAGGCCAAGAGGATAAAGCAGGAGCTGGATCTCAAGACGCACGAGATCAATCTAGCCGAGGAGCAGATCAGCGGTAACTCGTCTTCCTCCATTATCCAGGAGGTGGAAAACATGAAGGAGACGATTACCCAGCTCAAGGCGTCGATTGTGGAGGCCAAGAAGCGGCAGGCCGAGGCCGCTGCCGACGTCAAGCGAATCGAGAAGGATATGAAGGACTTCGACAACAACAAAGACGGCAAGCTTATCGAGCTACAGGCCTCTGTCGACAAGCTCCGAGCCTCCCTCGAAAAGATGAACACCTCGAACAAGGCTCTGCAAAAGGAGCTCCAAACCGCACAGCTCGACTCGGAGCAAATCTCAGGCGACCTCGCCGCAGCCCGGGAGCAACTCCAGGATATCGACCTCGCTCTCAAAGCCCAACAGGAAGAAGTCGAAGACCTCATCAAGCAACAGCAACAAGTCAAAGAAACCCACGACATCGCCCAAGCCCGCCTCGACGAGGAGCGCACCAAACTGCACGTCTTCGACTCCGAGCTGCGCGCCCTCGAGGAAGCCATGCGGTCCAAGAACGCGCGCATTACCGAGGAAGGGCTGGAGAGGCAAAAGCTGGGCCACCAGGTCGACAAGTTTCACAAGGAGCAGCAGGCGGCGGCGCAGACGGTGGCGCGCATGGAGGGCGAGCACGAGTGGATCGCCGACGCGCGCGAGCAGTTCGGCCGCACGGGGACACCCTACGACTTCAAGGGCCAGAACATCGCCGAGTGCAAGGCCACGCACAAGAATTTGCTGGAGCGCAGCCAGGGCCTGCGGAAGAAGATTAATCCGAAGGTGATGAATATGATTGATAGCGTGGAGAAAAAGGAGGTGGGGTTGAAGCATATGATGCGGACGGTGATAAGGGATAAGAGGAAGATTGAGGAGACGATTGTTAGTTTGGATGACTACAAGAAGAAGGCGCTGCAGGAGACGTGGGAGAAGGTGAATGCCGATTTTGGGCAGATCTTTAATGAGCTGCTGCCGGGCAGCTTTGCGAAGCTGGATCCGCCTGAGGGGAAGACCATCAGCGACGGGCTCGAGGTGAAGGTGTGCTTGGGCAAGGTCTGGAAGCAGAGCTTGACTGAGTTGAGTGGTGGCCAACGGTTCGTCCTTCCCCACATCCCCTCCTCTCTCTTACATCACATTAACTATCTTTCAGCTCATTGATCGCCCTCTCCCTGATCATGGCCCTCCTCCAGTTTAAGCCTGCGCCCATGTACATCCTGGACGAGGTCGACGCGGCGCTGGATCTGTCGCACACGCAGAACATTGGTCGGCTCATCAAGACGCGGTTTAAGGGCTCCCAGTTTATTGTCGTGTCGCTGAAGGATGGCATGTTCCAAAATGCGAACCGCATCTTCAGGACCAGGTTCTCGGAGGGCACGAGTATGGTGCAGGCACTGACGCCAGCGGATTTGAGGTGATGACCTGGTCTATCTATGTTTGGAGTGTGTTGAGTAGTGGGATATGTGGTGGGTGGGCTCGGGAGAGGGTTGGGTCAGGATACAAGTGGATTTGGGTTGTTTGTTATGGTTGTTTATGTCCTCAGCACTTGTGGCGCAATGATGACTTTATGAGTTATACCATACATAACCTCCCTCCCTCTTGTCCTTCGATATGCCGTGTTTATACACATCCTCGACCATGTTTGCAATGGCTCCCCTGATATGCCAGCTGTTCTGGTTCCCAGCTGCCTGTTTCACTCGAAACGCCTCTCTATCTGAGTCGCCCATCCGCTCAACCATATCGGCACTGGTTACTGTTTGATATATACATGGTCGCCTCGCTCGATAACCTCAACAGACATGCCCACTTCAGCCCAACTCTCCAAGTCCTCTGGCGAGTCGGTCTTGTCAAACAGAGGCGTCATCTGCATCCCCAGGCAGCCCTTGTTCTTGGCACCTTCGTCAACCTCACGGTGCTTCCTCAGGGACCTGTCAGGCTCTACTGGGTGGCGGTGGCCCGTGTCCTGGTCGACGTTGGGCAGTTTGCACCTGGGAAGCGTGTAAGATATTAGTGGTTTCTGAGTAAGCTCATGGTGGGTGGCGAAACTCACCGGACGGTCCGACACGACACGTGGAATGCGGAAGCATCGCGCTTGTTACTAGGACCAGGCTGAAACCGAATCTTCTTCCAGGTCTCTTCGTCGTATGGGGTGTCGCCGCCGTCGACTGTCAGCTGTTAGTCATTGCTGAAGTCCCAATATCACGTTGTACATGATGGTGGGGTTGGGTGTGGTCGTGGTGTCGAAGTGGGACAAGAACTCTCTCACCCCCCTTTCACTCATCGTCAAAGCCAATTCACTCACCTATGATATTAGCCCGAAACCTCCTAGGATCAAGGTCCCGGAGCTCCTCGTCCTTGTCAATCTTGGCATCAAAATCCCTTACGCTGGCCAGGTTCAGAAGATGCAGGGGATACTGTGGCGTCGTCAGTCAAATCATCTCACCACCACTCTCAACCCAAGCAATCGCAATCGGCCCATTTCCCAAAACGGAAAAGGGGTCCCCCAGACACACAAGAAACAAACAACTCACAGCATCCTGAAACCCCGTCACCGGCTGATACCCCGCCTCGCCCTCCCTCGGCGCGGCACGGAAGACGGACCGCAGTCGGGCCGGGTCGACGCGGAAAAGGCCGAGCCTGTTGCTCACGCCCACGTAGCGCGCCAGCTCAGGCGGCAGCTCGGCCTCCATGTTCAGCGCCGACACCGTCTCGCGCCAGATGACGACGTCCTCGAGCGCGTACCCGCGCGCCGCGATCTCGGCCGCCGATGGGAACGCCACGGGCAGCATGAACTCCTTCTCCGGCTGCGCGCGCCATCCCCGCACGAGCTTGGCTGCGATGGTGCTGAGGGTGCCGCGTAAGCCGGGCTCGCGCCATGGGAAGCGGACGAGAAGATAGGGTTCTGTGACCAGTGCGGTGGATGACCGGCCCCGCGCCTTGATGATGTCCGGGATGAAGAGGTCGACCTGGACGGTGGCGAGGAGTGGGAACTGGCGCTGGGTGATGAACTCCCATTTGTGAGCGCTTTTATCCGCGGATGGAGTATCCGCGCCGACAGGGGAAGGGACTCTTGAGCTGGGCAAAGGTGTAAAGACGGTCGTATTCGAGGCCGGTGGGGAGGACTTTGCTTTGGGTGACTTCGATGCCCTTGCATGACTTGATGGGGTAGATCCAGAGGCTGCGGATTGTGCCGGAGGAGGTGGTATCGTTGTTTACTGCTGGCACATTTTTGTTGTGATTTTTCAGGCCTGACTTTGACGGATTGAGACCGACTTGAACGTGTGTCTCAAGGAGGGCGTCCCGTTTTGAGGGCGGAACTGGCGGGAAGATGACGAGGAGAGGGGTGAAAAAGACGACGATGGTAATGAGGAGTAGGAAAATGCTTCCCGCGTCAATTCCCGAGCCGCTCTGTGGCGCTGTGCTGCCGTCCATTGCCGATTTGTCGGCGCTGTTTGTGCTGCAGCTCCGTTGGTAGTACTGGCCTTGAGGTTGTGCTGGCCGTCACCGATGAGTGGTGGTCACAGCTGTGTTTCATCCCGTCTTTTGTTTACTGTGCCAAGTGGCTAGGCTTGTAAGTGTGTAAAATGGGAACCATTGTGACGGTAATTTCACTATTTTGTGTTAGTCACCCACCTATAGTCTGGTAACTTACGATATTAATACATGTTCTTCCTGGACCTCAAGGTGTTGGTAATTCGGATGCTTCTGTCACTCCGAAGGTTGCTCTATATTTAAGAATTCTTCGGAATGTAGGCCGAATCAAAGAAAAAGATCAAGACAAAATGAAAATACCCGTGGGGACTTTACTAGTAGCGCTGTTACGGATTCGTAGGCTATGCGTTTGCGGTTGCAATGGAAGTAAGCAGCAACAAGCCAGTTGAGCAAGCAACCAAACTGCTTTAAGATAGTATATGCACCGTGAAGAAGATGTTTGTTAATCTCAAATCAGATGTGTCAAGGTGTTGTAGACAAAACATTGCGAACCCAAGCGGCTTCGAAACTTTCGGTGGGTAGCCTCCGTTTCCTCAATGCTTTGGCTGGATTGCGTTTGTATGTTCCAGGTTCTATTGACCGGGACCATACTTAACTCCTCCAGGATCCAAGGTAGAATATTGTCTCAAAACCGCGGTCTTAGCTGTGGTCTGCAGCGCTTGAAGCTTCTCAGGCTGTATCCCCTCTTAACGTCACTTCAGGTCGGTTGTTGACACCGTCCACGCTGAGAAAAGCAAGAAACGTCAAACACGTCCTGTTAATTGGATGACCTTAAGAGGGAATCTTGAAATCTACTGGCTCATGACTTCACAGGCTCAAGGGAATCACGGGCAGAAATTCAACCCAAAAAAATGTTTGTAACTGAAGTCTAAGGTGGTTCACACCACTGTCAGCTCTATAGCCGAGGAGGCCGAGGAAAAAGTGGCTGGTAGCTTGTGATACAAGAATCCGCATGTGCTGTGGTAATTCTTTGTGGCAATAGTGATGGACATGCGAATTTACCAAGAGAGATAGTAAAGTGTGTCAAAGCAAAAAGCGGTGCTTTTGCCCGGTTGGGATGAAGGTCCTTGGGGGGTTTCAAGATGAGAATGAAACTTGGAAGAATCCTGGTACAAGTTGAACAAGTCCTTGAAAGAGAAGTTCTCTGTCCTATGAGCTCTGGTCCCCTGACGGCCGGTCGGGCTCGCCGCCTTCAACAAGCCGCATGAGACAAACCCGATAGTTGACCAGGAGTGTTGTCGAGCTAATAATATGGCAAGATTGACAGCATTGACCCGGAAGTCTTTGCTCCGTTGAGCGAGAAGGGCCCGTCAGGCATCAGAAGGGGATTCATACCTGAACATAGCACATCTCCGGAACTGTGAAGCCGGGGCGGTGTTCGGAGATAATTTCCAGAAAACGAAGTAAAATTGTCTGTCAATGCAGGCTGGTAATTCGACGAGCATGTGTCCAATGCGGGCAGTATCAGAACTCAAGAATCAAGGATTAGAAAGGGGAAGAAGAAAAAAACAACATTGTCCGTTGACTAAGGGACAAAGATATCGTGGGGGTCCCGTTGAATGGAATTTCGAAGGGACTTGGGATCCATCATCCATGGATGTTGGTGAGGAGAGGTCGACTTGGCGATGTTGTTCAAGATGAAAGCGTGAGCAAGGGCGTGGACCCACCCACCACGACGCTAACGTCAACGCTAACTGCAACCCTGCCAGGCACAACCAAACCAGACAGTTCCGTCTCCAGGCCCGGGGGCCATTGGGAGGAAGGCCGGAGCAGCTTCCATCAACAGAACTTGCTCATCAGCCGACTCGGATTGGCAGGACTCTTGGCTCATTCCCATTGATTTGGATCGATTTGTGGGTCGTGAATTTCCAGAATTTCCAGAATTTCACAAGGAACCATCGAGCTGGGCCAGCCCCCCGGGCCGCGGCCGCCAGCTTCTGGTTCCGACTCTGGTCCTGGACGAGAATCACCATTCCCAAGCTGGATGGTGACAACAGGCCAGAATGTGACAAACCCATGGTCTTTGACAAACAGCATTCTCTGTTGCCAAGCACCTTCCGGATGACGATTAAGACCCTGGGCAATCCACCCCGTACCCCCAGGTTGGACCTCCGGGAACGGTCTCTTGCGTTCTTGCACGTGAGATACCTGGGGGGTGTTGGTTGTTGTTTTGTCTAGCCCTGGAGGCGGCTCATAAGACCGTTGACTTATAACCAGGTATGGGTGGAAGCTCTTTCCTCTTGCGGGTTGTTGCGGCCCGGCGGCAGGGTGGGCTGAGATGACGATGTGCCCAGTTGGGGCAGTGACCGGCACCGCGTTTTCCAGCTTGCACCTCTGAAAAAATTTCGATCACATCACTCCGACGACACCTTCACAGCCCGGCTACGTACCAGGCTCACCTCCGTCTGCTTGGCTCCCCACCCTTGAACGTTGACCATCTCATGCGCCAATGCAATAGTCACCTCCACGGTGATTTCGATTTTCACTGTCCCGGGCCGAGGTGCTCGATTCGATCCAGCAGTCATCCAGTCATAGACCACCTCCAGCGCCCAGGCTGAGACAAGCTTGTCCATTCCGTCCCGGATTACTACCGCGAAATCCACGCAGCAGTCCAGGAACGGCCACGTTTTCTCCGGCGGACCACCTTTCGATTTCGATGTGTCCGTTGCTGCGGCCTGTGCCCTGCGAAGTTAACTTTGGCTGTGTAAGTGGGTCCTGGTGGAGGCTGGGACGAACGAGGGACAGGTGTGGCCCTATCATCGCTGGTCTTCACCCCCTCCCCCCACACACTTCACTCCCCTCGTCAGATCTTGATGCCAGCCAGCCAACATCGCTTTCAGACACCATAACGTTATCTGGCCCTGTTTTCCCAACCGTTGGAATTGTGTGTTATCTGGCTGGTCATGGACAGCGCCATGCTCACAGGTTTACTCACACATCTATCTAGGCAGACGGCCGACTCAAGCCCTCGTACCGCAGCCCAGTCCCGGATCGACGGCGCACGGCGTTGGACTGGTGCGTCTCCGCTGCATCCTGATATCTTGCGCAGCTCTGGATCGGATCGTCTCCACTCTTACCGCAGGCCAGCCCTCAGTTTCTCGACAACGGACGACACAGACCCTGGCAAAGCTTGGGATGCAGGCCCGACGTTCGCGGCTACATGGGTCCGGATTGGTGCAGTGTCCGCCCCAGGAACGCCTTCGTCCATCTTGAGAGCTGCCCGGCCGTGCACCTCAACAGTACGCTTTTCTTGCCCAAAAAGAGAGGGGCACAAATGACAAGTTGGTCCTTGGACGTCTTCAGCAGCACAGGCGCCATGTGTCCGCCGCACATGGCTTCTCACCATCGGAACCATGCTCCAACTCAGGGACAAGGATCCGCTCCGATGGCGTCGTGGTGGGGCAAGACGTTGGCAGGGGCTGGGCTGCGACCCCGGCATGAGCGACCACACACATGCAAGCAACAACGGTGGCCGGTCGTTGTGCAACAAGAGATTCAGATGGCACAGAGCTCCCCAGTCGAAGCACAACTCCAAAGAGTACAGATCTTGAACTTGTTAACACTCATGTCATCAACAAAATCTGAACGAAGACCCATCTCGCACCGAGTACGCTTCGCCATGTGTTCTCGTAGCCATGCTGGAGTGGCTGTGGCCTGTAGTGCCACGCCGAGTTGTTCAATGACGGTCTGTACATAGAGTACCCCTCCTCAAGGCCCACCAACGCGGGTCGACTCCTTGGGAGGTTGCGTTGTCGCCCTCTATTGTCACCCTCTGGCATGACGAGATTTTGGTACGCACCTGGCTACCCTTGTCTGGCGAATTGCGCTAGCAGACCAGCCCACTGCCTTGCAGAGACTTCTGCCGCCTTCTGCCGGGCCCCGGCCAAGGGGAGACAAGCTCCTCATGCCCTCCATGCTTTGGCGGAGCATCGACTAACAAGATCCGGGCCCATCATGAGTCGACGGAGTGCGGAAAGCAAGCCGCGAGAGCCTCAGGCTGGGGGAGGACCGGCCAAGATGGTATGCTTAGCGCTGCTCCCATCCTGAACACAATGGTTCATCAAAACGGAGCTCGAGTCCGCAGACGCTGACGGATGGAGGTATGCGCAATATCAACTTCTCGGCTATCTTGCGCCTCCAAATCCCGAGTCCCTGGTTCCTTCACAGAGAACTCTAAGAGCTTGACATGACTTGGGAGAAAGGCAAATCCACCACCACCGGCCTGTGACAGCAAAACCCGCCAGGGAGTTTTCGCTTCGGAGCAGGGTTCCCTTATGACTGACACCCCCACCGTGCATGCCTCCTGGGCCGGCCCGGGGTCAAGCTAATCCTGGATGACTTAGCCCAGCCGTTAAGACGACTTTGATCTCCTCTCGACTGATCGAGATTCAGCTGAAAGAGCACTCGCCGCTTACCCCGAGCAACATCTCCCTAAGACGTGACCTGCCCAGTGTTACGGATTAGGCACGCGTCTCTTCGACGCGGGTCCTGCCACTCCTGCATCAGCCACCTGGGCTATCGTTGCATTCGTCAGTTACTGGTTGCATCTTGTCACCCTCTTCAGAGCCCCCTCGGCCTTTTCCGCGCCACGCCCGCTGGGCCAGTTCCCTCAGCAGACCTCCGGTTTCGCCCAACTCATTTTGACTGGTGGCCGTCCAGCGCCTGAGATGGGAATCTTAGCCATTCAAGCCCCCAACTCGAACCCTGTCTACGAATAACCTTGTCTTTGATCTCTCGTTGAACGGTGGCTTCTCGTGCCGTGGTTGACTTGGCAGCTCGAAGACGACACCCAGTGCCGTTCGCCACCCCTTGTCTCTACCTGAACGGCCCTCGAGCTGAAGCTGCCCGACACCCAACTGCGTCACCAGCGCAAGATTACCCCAGGTTGGTTTGCCCCAGGCTTGGGGCCAGCCTCTTTCCTGGAGGGGTGAAATCCACAAACACGGGCAGGGTCTGGTTATCTTGATCTTGTCCATCTGGTCAACGACTCTCCCTGGTCACAGTGGTATTCCGCCTACATACCCACTCTGTTACCAATAACCGCCCCTGGGTTGCAGAAGATCACATTCTCTCATTCCGCCGGTAAACAACCCTATCAACCCGGAAGCGCCACGTCACTTGCAGCTGGAAGCTTAACTTGAGAGACGAGTCTCATGCCAACGGACTGCCCTTCTGTTTTTGCCCAGACTTTGAGAACCCCATCTTTGAAAAGGGTCTTTACCTGGAGCTCTTCCCATTGTCTTCCCTAGGTGCACCCTCCCGACAGCAGCCCAAGTGCTCCTGGCGACCAGGGACACTCCTGATGGTATTTGCTCAGAAGGTTGAGTGCAGTAGTCCAGCAGTCGTCTGACAGGGTCGTTTTCGTCGCCGCAGTCTTGGTTCGACCGATTCTCCCCTCCTTGAAGCACCCCTTGCTTCTCCAGATCCTTGAGCCACTGGCCCCAAGGATCCTCGGCCGAGGGCTGCGCAAACCTTAAATCACCCCTGAGCAACACTTTCGGCATTATCCGATTCGTACTGCTCGATTCCTCCCTCCGCCGCCACTGTCGTACATATCTAGAACGGTTCCTGACGGCGACACACAGCCACGATACCCTCGCCACCTCTACATTGCGACCAGCCGGCAATGGTTCTCGCCCGGAGTCACACGGAAACCCGATCATCGAAATTCTGCAATGAGCGACTACTACCATCACTTCCTCTCGTCGATGGCGGGCGTGGTGACCAGCCCAACCCTACCCAACCCGAAGGCTTAGGACAGACGCCACAGCCCCGATGGGCGGGTCACCCGCGGCCCATCCATATCAAACGGGTTTCCGGAGCCTATCATGTTCAGCGCACCAAAAGCTCAAAGACGGAGGAAGTCTGCGCCAGGCCTTGATCACATCAAACATCGACGCACAAGATCTGGCTGCTACACTTGCCGCAGTCGGCGTGTGAAGGTACTACCCCATGCGTTCCCGACTACTTTGACATTGCCTAACAAGATATCAGTGCGATGAGACACATCCTATCTGCGAAAGTGTGTCCTGTGGTTGCTATCCTAAATGTCTTGGGCGTGATCGCTGACCAGACTCCAGGATGTAAAAAGGGAAAGAGAGAATGCATCTACCCTGACCCCCCGGCTTCGAAAGGGTCAGGGAACAGCAGCTCCAGGGACTCGGCGGGTCCAAGTCAACAGGGAAGCCCCAGTTCTTCTCGTGGCGAAGACGACGAAGACACCGAACACGACATGAAGTTGGATCCTATTATGGACGAAGACGAAGACGAACCCGAGAGCGCGACGTCGACAACGATGCCGAACTTTTCTCTCCGGAGATCCAGCACGACGTCTTCACTTGGCGCCCAGCGCCTCGGCACAGGACACCGTCACGGGTCAGAGACTCCTTCATACGATGGGAATAAAAGTTCATCCCCGGCGTTGTCGGCTGGGCCATCCGCCGTTCACACGCCTGCTGGATTGCAATCCCACGAGAACTCGGCTCCTCCCCGCCCAGACTGGACGTTCCTTCCTCACGAACTGCAGTTCTACCTCGGCTACTTCTACGAGAACATTACGCACTACCATTACTGCGCCGTGGATGATGCGGATGGCTTTTTCCGGACGATTTTGACGGGACTGGCCATTCGAGATGAGGCCTTGCTCTATGCAGTGGTGGGGTTTTCGGCATACCACCATGCAATGAGAAATCCTAATGGGAGGATCAACGAGTTTCTGCAATACTACAGCCGCAGTGTGACTTTGCTGCTGGATTGTCTGAAGAAGGAACGGTATAACGTGAGCACGTTGTTGACCATACTTCAGCTTGCCACAATCGAGGTGAGTCGTGCATTCTCTCTGGCAAGACGGTCATGGGATGGCATGCTAATAACAAGAAGGAGTACCTGGGTGACTGGGTCAACCTCATGGGGCACCAAAAAGCAGCATTCGAGGTCCTTACGCAGCTCTTCACTCCTCAGACGGTTATGCAGACCCCCGTGGGCCGCGCGGCCCTTGTGTGGTACACCCGCTTCGACACCTTCATCAGCATCATGGGCACTTTTAAGCCATCGTTATCTTCCGAATGGCTCTCCGCACCAATCAAATACTACGAATCGCGTGCAATAGCCGAACCCAGTAACTTGCGGTGGAAGATTGGGGCGTGCTCGGCGCTGATGCGGCGGATTTCGATGGAGATGTCGCTCCTTTTTGCGAGGGGTGCAAAACAGGAGACTACAGAAGGGGAGTATGCCGCCGAGCATCGCAGGTTATCGGCTGTTTGGGACAACTGGAAAAGCAGCTGGGATCCTGCCCTAACCGATTCCGCCTTTCTCGCGACCGATATCCCGAGCAACCAAACCCTCCAACCCTGCGACATCGTTGAGCCCCTGGCCCCGGGGGTGTTATTCCGCCTGCCCCTGTTTGCGTCGACCCTGATGACCTGCGAGTATCATTCGGTTGCGCTGATGCACGGCAGCCAGAGCGCGGAGAAACTCACTGAAGGGAAACAGGCGATGTTGATGCAGCATGCCTACGCGGTATGCCAAATCTTCGAGACGGTGCAGCTATGGCCGCACAATCCGCCAGGAAGCTTGAGCATTCTGCAATCTTGCCTTGCTATTGCGGCTCTTTATGTGCAGCGAGACGCGAGGCACCACATGTGGATGAGGAGGAAGTTTGCACTGCTCGAAACGATGGGGTAAGTTCTTTTCCTCTGAGCAGGTTTGGATGTCACTAGAGGACAATCCTCTCTGAACCCGACGACAAGCAAACTACTATTTTGAACGGCGCAGCTAACATTTAACAGCTACATCTCACCCATCACAATGCGTACGCGAATGGCAGAGATCTTTAACGACCAGAGCTGCCTCCGATGGTGGCTCCCGAATGACGAAGGCTTCAGCCCTTTACTGCAGAACATCCGGGCCATTGCAGACGAACGCAATGTCATGGCTGCGTCGACACAAAGGGAGAACCTACAACAGATTCGCCATGTCTTCTCCAGGATGCAGCTTGGCCCACAGAGCGATGACAGCGGCAAGGGGAAGGGGGCGGCAGCTTGAACATGTGGACAAAAGTTATGCACAAACATTATCGTCATCATACCAGTCAATATCCCAATGCGAGCGCTCTGGTCGAGCAACAAAGAATGAAGGGGCGACAGCTCATCGACACCCTCATCCGGCCATCCTGGCGCTTCCAGGTCACATCGGATGTTTTGAGCGCGGGGCTGGTTCAACTTGGAAGCTCAAGGGCGCGTAGGGTCGACGTTGATGCGGCTCGCTTTGTCGCAGGTGGCCCAAGTGGTCCCTGACCAATTCCTTGGGACCCGAACGCATGGCCCTGCGACGTCGAATCGCGATGCTAATGCAGGGGCCGAACTCTTGGATCGTCGCGCGAACCCGTTTTCGAACACCTGAAACGCCCCTCTCCCCACCACCCCAAACAACCCCACCGTCCCCCCGGTCCCAACCACCGCTCTTCGTTCTCCGGGTCAGGAACAACAACAAACAACAAACGAAACGGCCTTCGGACGAACCGGCTAAGGCCCGGCGCTGAAATCCCTCCCAGCTCCGCGGATAGCGATCCGCCGCCGTCCCAACTCGGTCAGCCGCTATGGACACGCCCTGCCGGTCCACGCCCCCTGGACCCTCGTGGGATGCGGACTTCAAGGGGGCTGAGCCGCCAGGGCCTGGACCGGAATGGATCCCTCACTCGTTCTTTTCGTATTCGGACCAAGGGTTGTGGAGAGGGGCTTAGCTGGTTGATGACGTCTAATGACTCGCCGGAGACGACGACGAGGTTGACTGACGTGGGCTGAGGGCAGCCAGCAGATCCCTTTCTAATTTTGGGGGGGTTGGATTCCTTTCTTCTTGTGTTTACTTACCCCTTTTGTTTATTCTTTTCTTCTGTTTGGACCACTTAATGCTCCTCGCTCTCCACCTCAGCTTTGTTCTTACAAACTACCCCATAATCTACCTCTCAATTCTTGTTGATACCTTTCCTTTCTCAATCTTTGCTTCAGTTAATCTTTCACATTTTGGACTTTCTTTCTCATCTTTTTCGGGGCGGATAATCAAAATCATACAGCTACTACTTAATCAGGGCCTGGACTACGGGTAGAGGAGAAAGGGGTGTACATAAAACTTGAATGTATACATCTGGGATAGGGATCAAATGGACTGAATGGAGAAGGCATGGCTACATGGCTGGTTGAGAGAGCCTGATACAGTGCTATGGAGGAGGTGGCGAGTAAGGGGAGTGAGACGACTGAGGAAAGGGGATGATGTGAATGTTGAGCCATAATGAAACGGGTGGGAAAGGGTGGGATATATCCACGTTGGCCGCTCATCAGGGGGTCTCAAGGAACAGGCCATCCTCGGCCTGTCTATACATTTTAAATCTTAATACTTCACCTCGCACTTGTTTTCCGTTCCATCACTTGATCAAAGACCACCCCCACGGCTTCCATCAAATAAACATTGGAATGAAATAATTTTGGCCACACATCCGAAAATTACACTTCAGAGTGGAAAGGAGGGAAGAGCCTCACGGAAAACTATAAACACACGGCATCAGTTCCTTGCAAGTCGACATCCACAATCCAGGCATACAGCGGCCGAATCACCGACTGATTCATTTGAAGGTCATGCGCCATTTGACGCAGAGCTCGCCATCGCTAGAGGAAGTTTGCACATATACTGACACAAGTACCAAAAACAACATCATTAAAGGGGGTATTTAAAACGCACATCAGCAACATTAACCCCACTTCTACTGGCCTTCACCAGCCTTGTCAGCAACCTCCTTCCCCTTGCCTTTTCCCTTGCCCTTTTTCTTGCCCTTCTTCCCTTCCAATGCCTCTACCTTCAACTCTTTTTCCTCCTTCTCCTCCGCTGCTAATTCTGTCTCTTCCTTCTCCTTAACTTTCTCCTCGCTCTTGTCTTGTTCCGCAGCTGCTTCGGATTCCACGTTTGCCTTGTCTTCTGCTTTCTCGGCAACCTCTGCTGAGGGCTCGGTTTCCTCAGCCTTCGAATCCTCAGTTTTTGAGTCCCCTTCGCTCTCAGCTGGCGTGTCGGCTTCTGAAGCGGCGGTTGTTGACGAGGCGTCCGTGGGTGCCGCTTCGTCGGGCTCCTGAGTTTCGCTGCTGGTTTTGGTGTCTTCCATCTCGACATCTTTCTCAGTCTCGGTGAGGGCGGACTGTTCAGCTGCCTGTTGTGGAGCCTCCGCTGCCTCGGGTTGTGGCTCAGGCTGCGGTTCGGGCTCTGCCTTCGCTTGCGACAGCATTTCCGGCTCATCGGCAAACTCGTGCTCCGCCGCTGGCACTTCAGCCTCGTCACTTGCCTGCTCAGCATCTGCCGGCGCCGTCCCCGGCGGCGGAATCACACTCGACGGCCGCAGCGGCTGTTCCGCCGCCCCGACAGGCCTGTGCTCCACCATCACCGGAATGCTGGTCAGCTCCGGCTCCTCGTCGACCGTCGCGGCAAGCGCCGAGATACGCATCCCCCTCAGCTTATTCGACAAGTCCGCGCTCTCGTCCTCGTCCGCCTCGGGCACCGTCGTGACGGCGCTTCCTACCGAAGGGCTGCTCTTGATGTGCCTTCTGGTGTTGGTCCTACTCATGTTGGAGTAGTCCCCTTCCTCGGTTTCGCTCTGTCGGGGTGGCTTCGCGATGGAGATGGGGCCGATGGGGTGGTGTTGCTGTCTCCGGTCGGTGGTCCTCTCGCCTAAATCGCCACCAACGGCGGTGCTGTCCAGGCCTTCGGCCTCGGGCGGGAGTTTGTAATTCTCGGCCGGCAGGAGGTCGTAAACGTCACAGACGGTCTTGAAGAAGACGTAAAGGCCGCTCTGGCTCTCGAGGGACCAGAACACGCCGCGGTGCTGGAACCAGGCGTGGGCAAAGATGCGGTGCAGACGGCGGAATACATTTACCAGGTTCTTGACGGCCGTGTTCTTGTCGTGGGCATCTACCACGAAGCGGCTTGGGAAGATCTTGGGGTTGGTCACGACGTTGGCGGCCCAGTCGAGGGTGTGGCAGCAGTAGTCAATGGCGCAGCAGCTCTTGGGGGTGTCGTGAACGGCGCACAGAAACTGCCACTCGCCGGCGCGCATCTCGGGGCAGGTGGACGCGCTGCAGGGGGGCGTGTCGAAAAGGAAGCCCACGATCAGGCGGTTGCACTGGGCGATCAGGAAGCGGCAGAGCTCGTACAGCCAGAGGGTCTTGTCAATCCCCGGAGGCGGTGTGGCCAGCAGCCGTGCTGTATCGCGGTTGATGGGCGTCGTGTGGCTCGCTGTGTGGTAATAGTGCAAGGCTGCCAGGTGCTCCTGGAGCTGGAAGGCCGAATCGAGCTATGGAAATACCCTTGTCAGCATACTCTCGTTGGCGAGAGAAGTGTCATGGCACCCACCTCATGCAGCGGCACCAGTGGAGGACCAGCAGCCATGTCGGCGGACTTTGTGCCTGGGTGAATGCGACGCTTCGCATTTGTGTCGATGCTCGTCTGCTCGATCTGGGCAGCCTGACGGACTGCGCTGGGTCCCATCGACGGAGATTTGGGTCCGATCTGGATCTCGGCTGCCGGAGGTGGGCTGGGGAGCCGCGGCGAGCTCGGCGGTGCTGACATGGCAATGATTTGGAGCTTAAATCGAAGACTTGGTTCGACGGCGGTTACGGGTTCGTGTTCACAGCTTTGCGCGATGCCCCACGCTGGGTTCTCGCGATGCTGGTAATTCCTGGGTCGCGTAGGTGTTAAGACACCGAATCAACGCTGGGACGGAGAGCGAGCAAGATAGCAAGTTCGCGACTCAGAAACAACAAGATGGGATGGTGTTGGTGGTTGAGATTTCGATGGCGCTTGCAAGAGCTCTTGCCTGCCCAAGAGATGAGGTTGCAGCTGCCCCTGGTTCGCCTGGACCCTTGTTTACACTTACGTAATCCGTTGCCATGGGATGGGTCAGGCCCCACTTCTCTCCTTGCCCCGTAAATGCAAGGTGGAGATGCAGAACCCCCTTACTTGCATTTCTATGCACCTGCCAACAACAAGACTCTCAACAACCAGGCTAGCTTGACACTGACGACGTCGCCCTTGATTTTCTAATTTGAGAATTGAATTGGAATTTCGAGATTCTAGAGAAAGGATATTGCTTTTGACTTGAAACTGAAGATGGATTTTGACGACGACGCCCCGCCTGACTTGGTTGGCACTGGCACTGAGCTGGAGGCTGAGGAGAAGCCAGTCAAAGTTCCCATCACAATAGTCACTGGTCGGTACTTTATTTTCCGGTTGAATATATCCAACCTGATGTGATTGTTATGTAGGGTATCTCGGAGCAGGAAAGACAACGCTCCTAAACTACATCCTGACGGCTGAACACGGCAAGAAGATTGCCGTCATCATGAACGGTAAGAGGAACAAAGATACCGGTTCTTAAGAGTTGCTAATTAGATATCTTTTAGAGTTTGGCGACTGTAAGTTATCTGATCCCTTGAAAAGAGATCCCGCCTTCACAGTGCTGACAGCCAGCAGCCCTGGATATCGAGAAATCCTTGACCATCAACAAGGATGGGACATCAGTCGAGGAGTGGATGGATGTTGGGAACGGCTGCCTATGCTGCTCTGTCAAGTGAGTTCTCGTTCTACAAAAGTGACTCCGGTATTTACAAGCTGACATATCAGCACAGAGATACCGGTGTGAACGCCATCGAGTCGCTGATGGAGAAGAAGGGCAAGTTCGACTATATCCTGCTTGAGACGACAGGCCTTGCAGATCCCGGCAATATCGCCCCCATGTTCTGGATGGACGACGGGCTCGGCAGCACCATTTACTTGGACGGCATTGTGACCCTTGTTGACGCCAAGAATATTCTGCGCAGCCTGGATGATCCAGCCGGCAAGGTCGAGGGCCACGAAGAAAGCGACGATGCCCATGGTCCGGTCATGACAACCGCCCACGTCCAGATTTCGCATGCCGATGTCATCGTCATCAACAAGTCCGACCTTGTCAGTGAGAAGGAACTGCAGGCCGTGAAGGACAGGATCGAGTCCATCAACGGGCTGGCTAAGATTTTTGTCACATCACAGAGCGTTGTCCCGCAGCTCGAGGGCTTCCTTCTGGACCTTCACGCTTATGACAAGGTGGAGGAGCTTGATCGTGCTGGGCTTGGTCACAGCCATCTCGACAAGACGATATCCACCATCTCGATCCCGCTCCCAGAATTGACGGAGAAGCAGGAGACGGCGCTGGATGCTTGGTTGCGATCCGTCCTCTGGGAAAACGTACTCCCAGGTCACAAAGTGACGGACGGCCCAGCATACGACATCCACCGTCTGAAAGGCCGCTTCTTTGTGCGCGGCGGAAGTGAGGAGGATTATTCAGGGTGTAAGGGAAATATTCGACATCTTCGACAGCCCTTCCCCGCCTGAGGACACAACGGCAAGGGCAGGGAAGCTGGTGCTGATCGGCCGGCATCTGGATGCCTTTGATTTCCGCAAAAGTCTGGAAAATGCCATTGGGGAGAGCTCATAGTTGTAAAGGTATCAAGATCAAAATAAACAGACAAATCATTGACATTCGAGCATTTGCCGCCATTGAGGAGTGAGAGTGAGGTCGTTGTGGTAGAAAAGAGTCAGGATCTGGTAATTTACTGTACATTACACTACACAGTACAGGCCGAACGTTGTCCCTTGCACAGTCCCCACACAAACTGGTGTGGGGAGGCTTGGCGCCAGCGGCAATCGCCAGGCTTGGCTGTCAAGTGTTTGCAGCCGCTGTGTTCCACGAACGTCTCCATCTTGGATCTGTCCGCAGACAGCCTCGACCATCGACGATCCGAACGAGGTCCTTCCACTCAGAACGGGACGACGCTCTCGGTCAGCCTTTCGAACGAACCGGCGAACAGACTCAACCCTCGATCACGATGATGAACCGGCCAGGTATGGTGGCAGCTTGCCGTCCTTCTGCGACCTTCGATCCCTCGTCTGCCCCGCTGCATGCTCCCCGTCTCCCTGTTCCGCTCTCGACGCCGCTCCCTGGGCACATCCCGCTACATCCATGCTACATATCGTCACCGTTATCTTGGAATGGCACTTGATCAACCTGGGCTTGTGAGCTTGGGTCCCGCAGGAGCTGGTGTTCTGGGTCCTGGCCTAGCATGGGAGAGCAGGGCTATTCCGAGCTGGCGACAGGCGCGGCTTCCAAGACACAAGTGTTCGGAAGGGCTCTGGTTCATGGACCTTTTTGAAACATTGGGATTGGATTGCCTGACACCGGCAGATTGCTCGCCAGCGAGGTGCTGTTGGAGCGTTGGACCACCGGAGGTGTAGCGGCGGGTTGGACCCTTACCCGCTGTCACTCAGGGACCCTCATCATTCTCCCGTCACATCACAGCCTTGTTTGATGTACCAGATGTGCTGACACGTCTTTCGAAATATTAGGGGCTGTACCGCAGTCGATGCGCGGCATGCCCGGTGGTTTTGGAGGGCAGCAGCAGCAGCAACAACAATCAGGTCGCGCGGTGTCGAACAGGTTACCGAATGGGAAAATGGGTGAGGACTCATCTTCAGCGCTTTTCGGCGTCCTAACTCTGGCATGCGTTTTGTCACAGAGGCTAATTTGGGGTTCCAGGGCCGGTAGGGAATGTGGCCGGGTGGGGGTTCGGTGGTATGCCCATGGGAGGGAGTGCGAGCGTGCCTCCGGGAGCGGCAAGGCAAATAGGAGCTAATGTCAGCTTTGCACAAAGCTTGACGGGTTCTCAACCTGCAACACCGCTGGACATGTCGTAAGTTGGTTTTTTTGTTGTTGGTCTGAGTTCTGGAAGGTTCGCCTGCCGTTTTAATCTGGTCAACCCACGCTTTGGTGCGACTGACTTTTTACCGCGTACTTGCCCTCCAGCCAAGTGGCTTTCTTCATGCGTTTTCACCTCTTCATCTCTTTGTTTTCTTATGCGAATCATTATCGCGACTATCGGAAACACAACACACGGCATAACAGTGCGCTTTCTTGCGCTCAACTCTGCCGTTGCCCAAACTGTTCCTGGGTAATCAGCATTTTGCTGTTTATGTTACTGTTTTTTTATCTTCTCGGTAACGCTCGCAATGGCGCATAATCAGCACCATAAACCCAAACTCTCAATTAAAACGAGAGGTGCGGGCATACCCGAAGAGCCCAAGAGACCAGCAGATGGGCTTCCCTACGCATCAATTCTGAGGGGGTACTAGGATACCCCTCCTTTCCTTCACACCATTCACCAGTTCTCCGTCTGTTGAGAATCTGATCCAGAATTAAAAGGCTAATTGATCGCGTTGTCTAGGGAATTTCCGTCCTTGTCCAACACGTCTCAGCTCAATCAATCAGCTCAGTCATCCATGTGGGCATCGCAAGGACCTCGTAATCTTGGTGGAGGGATGCATCGGGGAGCTGGGACACCCATCTCGCAGCCTAATCCGCAAGATGACCTCTTTGCCTCTCGGCTGGCGTCCGCCCAGGGTTCCTTTAGGTTTGGCAACCAGGGGAATGCCGCCCAGGCAGCTCAAGCAGCCCAAGCAGTTCAAGGACAGCAGCGTGCTGGTGACGAGTTCCCACCGCTCAATCGGTCTGCGAATGGTGAGATGGGCAGTCAAGAGCGTGGGGGAAGCCTGATGTCAAGTCTGGGGTTTGGAAGCGAGGGCGCAGCATCCGGGACAGCTATGCACGCCAATCGCGCGGGCAACGGCTTGCTGAGCGCACTCTCTGCGACATCACGCGCCACCGATGTTCGCTCACCGACAGCGATAGGGCGGCCTCAAGATCAACAGAGCCCGGTCGGTGACGAGGGGACGCGGCAAAAGCCACCCGGTTATCGCGAGGGCACGCCCGACGCAGTAGGGAGTAGGAACCCCTTGGGGGCTATCGGCAATGAGGCTCCGGCAGGAAAAGGCAAAGAGGAAGAGAAGTCACCTTCAAGTCAGGTGCAGGATCCGTTGGAGGGCATGACCCCCATTGACAAGTGGGGTCTCAAGGGTCTGCGGACGTTGATGAACAACTTCCCCGACTACAACGCGCTCACGTGTGGCATCGATCCGGCGTCGCTCGGTGTGGACATGCGTTCCACAGAGTAGGTCACCCAAGACAAAAAACATCAAACAAAGCTAACATACAGCAGCATGTTGTCGACAAAGATTTACTCTCTTTTCGATGATGCACCGCCGCGATCGCCGATTCCCAAGTTTCACCTGCCTGATTGCTATCAGGTCAAGAACGTACAGCCGATCGAGGCTAAGATCTCTAGCTTCAACGAGGAGACGTTGATGTGGATCTTTTACAGCTGTCCGCGGGACATCAAGCAGCAGATGGCGGCCATGGAGCTCAACAACCGCAACTGGAGGTGGCACAAGAAGCTCCAGGTGTGGCTGACCAAGGACGACGTGATGATGCCGCAGTCACTGAGCCCAACACACGAGCGCGGTTACTATGTCATCTGGGACACGGCCAACTGGCGCAAGGATAGGGTAGGATTGGTGCTGTCTGGCTTGGAATATGATCAAGACTGACTGTTTTAATAGCGAGAGTTGACGCTTCACTATGCGGATCTCGACACCAGCCCAAACGTCCAGCTCCCGAGCATAGCGGCTTGAGTCGAGTGTAGACTGGTGCTGTCAGGGCATGTAGACAGGACTGATTGCATGAGGCACCTGTACAGAGGGGATGATTGGTGGGGACACCTTGTTATGTGTGCATGTATTCAAATGGGGGCGGCTGAAGACTCCCAGGGGAGGGAGCTATGAAGGAGCAAACCGGCGCAATATGAAATTGGAGCGGTCTCTGGGGATATTGATCATGGTCGTTCTGAAGCAGCTGTGGCTTGATGTTGGGGCAGTGTGGCGCCAGGCGGTAGATAAAGTGGCGCGGTGGCCACCCTTGTGGTCTTGGCGTCGATCTGTCCAGGAACGTCGGGCCAAGACTTGACGACGCCATCGGGATCCAGAAAGTGCATTACCTTCGACGTTCCAACACTTTCCTTCCTTGTTCCCATCCATGATCCATCGCATTTGCGCCAGCTCACACACTTGATGTTTTGCGCGTCTTGTTCTCTCCATATTCTTCATTTCGAAGCGCCCAGATCCGACCTGTTCGTGTCGCCAGCGGCAGCAGATAAGAAACGTACGGATCTATCTGCTGCTCCTGCCAAGTTATCCCTTTCCCTTGGCCAGCATCGTCACACAACAGCCATTAAGGCTCGAATCTCATCTGTGCAACACCTCCTGCATTTCTCAATCGCCGCGCCTCAACCGCAAACACTCTTGACCACATACCCGCCTCCAAACCGACACATCGGGGGCCCCCTCCCCTCCAGACCCCTCAACCATGGCGAATGAAACCCAACAACAACAGCAAATCAACCTGCTCTCCCTCGGCGCGATTTTGGTGCTGTCGGGGTTGATAATACGCTACCTGTTCTTCTCCCCGCCAGCCGCCGGCAGCGGCGGCTCCTCATCGTCGTTGGCAGCAGGGAGAGCGGCGGGGCGCAATGATCCAGCGGCGCTGATGCGCGCGCGCGAGGCGGCGGTCGAAAGGATACAGCAGATGTTTCCGCAGGTGGACAGGCGCACGGTATTGTGGGATTTACAGCGAACGGGGGGGAGTGTTGCGGTGACGACGGAGAGGATTTTGGCGGGGAGGTTGGAGACTGTGAGTAGTTGCTTCTATTTTTATGGCGGTGATAATATGGTATCATGTGATATGATATGGTTGCTAACAGCTTGGATGTGTCACAGCCCCCAATTTCGTTCCAGCCCCCGCCTCCTTTGACCGGCAACAACAGCGCTGCCGGCAATTCCCAGCCGTCGTCCAAACCTGTTGTGGTCCCGAGCCATCCGGATCTGATTACGCGGTATAACTTGCAGGGTAAACTCCAGACTGGGGAGGCAGAGACAAGCGGGAGCGACAGCGGGACAGGCAAGGGCAAGGCGTGGAGCACCGACCGCAGTGAGAGGCAGTCGCTGCTGCAGAAACGCAGGGACCAGATGATTTTGGAAGCGAGGAGGAAGATGGAGGTCAAGTTGGCTGCTGAGAAGGCCGCGGGGGATAGTAGTTGACGGGGTGATGGGCGGTGAGGAAGGCTGATGGGTATATTCATACGTTGGGCCGGGGGTAGGTCGAATGGCCATCCGGATACATATGGGTATAAGACTGTAGCATTGTGTTGGCTGGCTGGTTGATGTGCTGCATAGAATGGAACCGTATTGTTTAGGCCAGACGATGTATCTGATTCGATGACAACACCATCATGTTGTGAGCGTGGGTCGCTCAGGGGCCTGCCGAGGCAGGAGAGTGCAAGCAGCGATCTCTTTCCCGCACCGAGTAAGAGACACGGTGGCTTTGTTGAAGCCCAACCAGGCGTTCTCTCCCCTCTTAACAAACTTTCCCACGGCTTCCTCGCCTACTCTGGCTTCGGGCACAGAGAAGGCCGGCGTTCGGATGCCGGAAACAGCGAGGCGGCCCCACAGTGCCGGCGGTTGATAAGATACGAGACCGACACTTTCACATGCTTTCAGCTTGCTGCTGCAATTTGCCCTGTTTGTGGCAATATCAACCGCCTCAACGGTCGAGATTCAAGCCTTGTTGGCCCACAATCTGTTTTCGGGGCCGACATGTTGTTGTCACATTCCGCGCTCCGGGAGGAGGCGATAAACAGGGAAAAACCGGACGCAGCCCGCTGGCAGAGTCGGAAACACATCTCTCTGATGCTGCATCTCGCCCATCTGGACTGCTACCATCGTATGCCTGCGGACCCGCTTGATCCATCTAGTTGAGACCGGTAAATGCAGCCAATCTTCAGACGAGTCGATAAACATGTGGGCATTCTCTGACCGCAGCTCTGTCTCTTCCCCTTCCCCCCTCGCCGTCATCCCCGCCCGCCGCTACCACAAACTCCCGCGTACCCTGTTCCCATACAGAGCAGGTCAACTACTCGATTACGAGCAGCTGCAAATCGACCTCGTGCTCCTCGCACGGGTCCACGGAAACCACCAGAATGAAATACATTCCGTGGTACCGGAGCAGATTCTGAGCAGACTCGGCAGGCTGTCGCCGATCGCTGGCCCAGTTGGGTTCAGGCGAAAGACAATCCTCAGAGAGCAGCGGGAGAGGGAAATATTGCAGCAACAAGCGGAACTGCAACTGGCTCAACTGGCGGAAGCAGACTCGACACCACCTACGCCAACACTGGGCCGCCAGGCAGAGAGTGGAGGGCGTGCCTTCGATTCTTCGTTCAGCAGAGGAAAATTCTTTGTGTCTGCTCTCTCCTCGGCGGCCACGATAGCAGGGCCTACCAAGCCGTCATCCGGGGTTGACTGGAAGTCCGGTAGTCAAGGTTGGTTCCATGGTCCAATCTCAACCGCTCCGAGAGACTGACACCCCCAGGCCTGGACCTCCTCTTCAACTCCGGCCGCGAATACGTCGACCGCCTCAGCACCAGCAGCAGCCGCAGCAACAGCGGCACCACCACCCCAACCACCAGTAGTAACCCCGCCACCGACTTCGAGCGCGTAACCTACATCAACGGCGCGCAGCACATCCTCCGCGGCCTCCCGCGCGACCTCGACCCAACCGAAGCAGCCATGCTGCACCGCGCGATGCCGCACGCCCTCGCCACACCTCTCCACCTCCTTCCCCCACCCTCCATGGACTCTGCCAACCCCTCCCTATGGCAGCAACAACACCTCATCCAACAACAACAACCGCAACATCATCCACGTCCTCTTCCTCTTCACCCTCTACTGCCTCTCCTCACTGGCCGCCTACCTCCTCCCGCGCGCCCGCCACTGCGCCGCCCGCGCCCTGCAGGCGGATCAGGAGCATCGGTACTCCGAGCGTGCGTGGGTGCTGCTGCTGAGGCTGGTGAGGTTGATGGGGAGGGTGAGGTGGCTGGGCCAGAGCCCGCCCGGGCAGGTAGTCTTGTTGGTGATGGGGTATGCGAGCCAGGGGTTTGGGGCGCGGTGAGTGAGTTTGCGGAGAGGAAGAGGATGGAGGGGAAGGAAGGAAGGGGAGATGTGGGGACTGGGAGGAGGTAGTGAGAGAAGGGAAGGGTGATGGGGTTGAGCAGATTAAATGAGAAGGGGTGGTTTGGTTGGTTAGAATCATGGATGCTGTAATCTGTATCCCAGATTGGCATTTGTTTATCCGTAGTGGTGTTGTTCAAGACATCGAATCCGAGAGAACCGTGTTTTGGAGCGAGACTCGAAACAGTGCGAGTCGATGGCCCCACCTTTTTCTGCGCAAAATCCCTGATGCCAGTCGAAATCAGCCGACGCTAGCGACTGTGGATTCTGTCTGATAAGATAAGCTCCCCGTGGTGCACCCTGGCTGCTGGGAAATTTTCTCTCTTCGCCGCTGTGTTTCCTTGGAGAGGTTCCATGTTCTATATTTCCATTCCCCCATCCGCCCTGACAATTTTCCGTCGCCCTCACACGACGACGCCCTCTGTTGTGCATCTCGACGCTCTCTTGAGGACCACCGGGTAGCGATTGATTAAACGAGAGTTCTTTCGACAGCGATTCCCTCGTTTCATTACAGATCCGTCCACTTCATCACCATGATGAGGACAAGCCTCCTCCGGCAAGCGGCTGCCAGCCGCGTCGCCCTGGCTGCCCGCCCTGCGCAGGCCGCCCTCAGGGCTTCGTCTGCCGCTCTCGCCATCGCCTCTCCCTCCCAGCGCGTTGCCGCTGTCTACCGCCCTGCCAGCTCCCTCCTCCGCTTCTACTCCGGCGAGTCCGCCGCCGCTCGCCCCGAGCAGTCCGGCTCGCAACTCATCACCCGCTTCGCCGATCTCACCACCATTGGCGTGCATCCCCAGCTCTCCGACGCCATCACTAAGGGCATGGGCTACGAGACAATGACCGACGTCCAAGCCATGACCATCAACCCTGCTCTCGCCGGGAAGGACGTGTAAGTCAAACTCTCCACTACACCGTCACTGTTGCTGGACATGACTGACAAGCTTCGCTTTAGTGTTGCTCAGGCCAAGACTGGTACCGGCAAGACACTAGCTTTCCTGGTGCCCATCATCCAGCGGATTATCGCTGGCGAGCCTGGACTTGCAGTCCGCCGCCGCGGCACCAGGGCCCGTGCTGACGACATCCGCGCCATCATCCTCTCCCCTACTCGTGAGCTGGCTGAGCAGATCGGCGTAGAGGCGAAGAAGCTTTGCGAGGGCACCAACGTCATTGTTCAAACCGCTGTTGGCGGCACTCAGAAGAACATGATGCTGCGGAGGACACGCATCGAGGGCTGCCACCTGATGGTCGCCACCCCGGGCCGCCTGCATGACCTCCTCTCCGATGAGACCAGCGGCATCGACGCCCCGCGTCTCAGTGCCTTGGTGCTGGATGAGGCCGATCGTATGCTGGACGATGGCTTCAAGGCCGAGCTTGAGATGATCATCAACTACCTGCCCACCCGCGAAGAGATCCCCCGCCAGACCCTTCTGTACTCAGCTACCCTTCCCAAGAACGTCGTCGGTCTTGCCCGCCAGTTCATCAACCCCACCAACTTCGAGTTCGTCCAGACTGTCAAGGCTGACGAGGTGCCCACCCACGAGCGGGTGCCCCAGTTTATCGTCCCTTGCCGCGGCTTCGAGAACGTACCCCCGACCCTGCTGGAGCTCATGCGCGGCGAGATCAAAAAGCGTACCGAGGACAGCTCGGCTGCTCCCTTCAAGGCCATCGTTTTCCTGCCCACCACGGCTTCCGTCATGTCGTACTCGTACATGTTCCGCCGTCTCAAGTACACGGACCGTTCGCTCCCCCTGGTCTGGGACATCCACTCCAAGCTGGCCCAGAACCAGCGTACCCGGAACGCTGAGGATTTCAGGATGGCCAAGTCGGGTATCCTCTTCTCGTCTGATGTCTCGGCCAGAGGTATGGACTTCCCCGGCGTGACCCACGTCATCCAGTGCCATCTCCCCTCGACCCGCGACAACTACATCCATCGTATCGGCCGCACCGGTCGTGCTGGCAAGGAGGGCCAGGCCTATCTGATGGTGGCCGACGCCGAGATCCCGGGCGCGAGGCGACTGCTTCCGGGCCTGCCGATCCAGCGCTACACCGAGTTTGAGTCTGCCTCGTTTGACCCCTCCAAGGGCGAGCTGCCCCGTGTGTTCGCCGAGGTTCAGGAGGCTGGACAGAAAGTTCCCTACGAGCTCCTCAAGGACACGTACACCAGCTTCCTTGGCGGCGCCATGAAGTCTGTCGATCGCCAGGATGTCGTCAACGAGATCAACAACATGGCCAAGTACTCGTGGGGCATGACTGAACCCCCTGCGATTTCGCAGAAGCTCGTCCAGCAGTTTGGCTCCAGGATTACTGGCCTGCGGGTCTCTGAGTCTCGTGGCCGCGATGGCGGTTTCGGTGGTCGCGATGGCGGTTTCGGTGGTCGCGATGGTGGTCGTGGCGGCTTCGGTGGCCGGGATGGTGGCCGTGGCGGCTTCGGTGACCGGAATGGTGGCCGTGGCGGCTTTGGCCGTAATGAGGATGACTTCTCCAGGATGGAGCGGGTCGGTCGGTCCACCGACCGTCCTCGCAGGGCGCCCCCGAGCTTCTAAGCTCGTGAATGCATGAGCTGCTGGGCTCTTCGTGGCTGCCGGCCTCGGTTGAGCGCGCCCCCCGGCTCGGGGCGCTGTATCTGTATGAATAGTGGCATTTGTCCGTCGTCTCGTCGCCCCCGTCATCGCTCTCGGATAGGAGTGATGGGCGGAGGGCAGAGACCATGATACCCCTCCTCAGAAGGCGGAATGGCCAAAAAGCGAAGGAGAAAGGAATGGGACCAAAAAGGGTTGTATATCATTGTCTAGGGAGTTGGCCGGTTTTCGGGGCTTTAGAGATGGGAGGTTTTCGCATCCGTTTGTCGGTTTCTCTGCTGCCGGGCTCCAGGGTAAAGGCGTTTTTTGCTTCTGCCTGGGCCGGGCGGTTTTTGGTTTTGATGGGGCCGGGCAAACAAACTTATCTCTCATCTCTCCCTCTAGCTCATCTTGTACATATAGACATGTTCTTTGTTTGGTTTTTTGTTAATTAGTTACTTTTCCTTGATGTACGATAAATAATGAAACGCATGTCTTGGATCTGCTCTCAACTCCTCGGCTGGTGTGATGTGGATGGAAAGCTTTCACATAGGCTAAGTATGTACTCTGTTGCTACACTACACTATACTCGAGGAACGGAAGGACGCCAATCCTTTTATGTTTTGCCGGAACGCCAGTTCTTGGTCATCGCGGTCTTGATAACGCTTCCACCAAGGCTCCGATCACCAACATAGCCTGCCATCGTCAACCGTTACCCAGCCTATCCATACCCCCCACGGTATCCTGACCGAACTGACGTTTCCAAAGCCCTTCCTTCTCTTCCTCTTGCCTCTCTGTCCATCTTTCAACTCCTTCTCCAGCGGGGTATCATCTCTGTACTTTCTTTACAACACAAACCGGACATGATCCTCCTCTTCATCGTGCTCCTCCTGCTGCTGTACTCCGGCCCAATATGCCCAAACAAGCGAAGGCGGCTTTCAAAGTGGCAGCGATAGATAGCACTAATCTCGGCTTGCAAGTCGTCTTGCCACATCTCTCCGTCCCATCCCCTCATCCCCATCCACTTTCACCCCCTCAACAGCGAATGTGCATCCCACACCAGCACCCTCTGATCCCACCCCGCCGACGCCAACCATCCCCCTCACCAAACAAACACCAATCCACGCCCGTGGCAAACTCACTATGCCGATTCATCATGCCGTCCCAGGAACTCGAGAGGAAGCTGTCCTTGTTGATGGGGTTCCAGCACACGGAAAAGGCCTCGCGCTTGTGCTCGGCAAAGTTCATAACAGGAAAGTCGCCGGCGGCAAGGTCGAACAGCTTTTGAGCGAGCCGTCGCCGCACGCAACGACCAGCTGGTTCTCGTTTATTTCGGACCAGGCGAGGTCGTAGAGCGAATCGTTGGTGTCGAAGCCTTTTTCGAGCTGGATGCCGGCGGGGCCCAGGCCGAGCACAAAGAGGCGGCCATTGCCGACGATGCCGTAGTTGGCGGATGCGGCGACGGCGAGGCGCGAGTCGTAGTAGGGGGAGTATTTGACAGCGTAGGGGTTATAGCCCGGCGTGCGGAACTCGAGCATGGAAGCCATGGCCGGAGAAGAGGAGCGGGGAAGGTTCGCCGTTGACTGTTGCACTCACGGCTCGGGCAGGTGATGGTGGGGAAGGGAGAAGGGGGAAAGCGAGTGTTGGGTGGGCAATGCGCAATGCGCAAGATCGAAATCGGTGTCCGGTGTCTAATGTTGACTTGACGTAGGAAGAGCCCAAGCTGGTGGGTAGAGGTGGTGATGGTGGGGCCGAGACCTCGGCTCTTGGTCGTTTCTAGGTTCCTGGTCTTTGGCCTGTGCCGGAGAAGAAAATCCACCGAGCGGAAGGAACGGGTACAGTATATAGGAGGAGGTAGTTGGATTAATTGAGAGGTCGGTTTGAACTATCGTCGGTGTTCCTTATCTATATTATCTTGTTTCATGTTCTCTGTATATTTTCGGACCTTCCTTATCAACCTTGAAGGGTGTTGAAGGTGGTGAGTTGTGACCAGGAACCATGCGATGCCGCTTGCCGAGCTTGGTCTTGTTCCCCAAACACCCCACCTTCCCCTCGTTCTTTGGCACCGTCGGTTTGGGTCCCGTGACTGCGCGTTGGTTTGCCCCACAGTTTTGCGCCCTCCCAACTCTGTTCCAACGACACGTCGCGTCAAACAGCCACCGCCGTCTTTCCGCCGAGGGGTCGCACCGCAGATATGACATGCATCGCAGAACGCTGCACCGGGCTAATTCCCAGCGGCCTGGCCAGAAAAGTACCCTAAAATGGACGCCTTCGTGACCAGGAAGAAGCGAAAGTTGAGTCCAGCACCAGCGTTGGCCTGCAACACAACCCCAGACGTCGCCACCCCTGCCACCGACGCGAATGAAGAGTCAACCGATGTGAAACTCGCTATTCTGGCATCTCTACATTCAGACATTGACCATGAGACACTTCTTGACATCCTCCTTGCCCACGATGGGAACGTCGAGACAACATCGCAAACCCTCAGGACTCGGCTACCCAAGAAATCATCCACCAGCAATGTCGTAGTCGCCCAGTCTTCACTCCGGTCTTTCGCTGTTGCTTCATCCGATTCGGATGCGTCTCCCTTCCACAAACGGGCCAAGCTACTCTCTCGGAAAGGGGCAACCCTGCACCTTTTCGACCCCCAGGACATCAGCGAGCACACGCCCTGCACCATTATCCACAACTTCTTGCCAGCCGAGGAAGCAAACTCGCTTTTGCAGGAGCTTCTGGACGAGTCCAAGTCTTTTGAGAAGATTACCTTCAAGCTTTTTGACAATGTGGTCTCAAGTCCGCATACCATGGGCTTCTACGTCGGCAGCTACCAGGAGATGCAGGAGCAGAAGCACGAATACGTCTACAATGGTGCGAGGATGGCGGTGCGTTTGTTATATTTTTAGAGCAAGCGACATCTGTTGACAGTATTACAGGACGTCCGCACCCTGACCCCCCAGTTGGAGCGAGTCAAGGCTCGCGTCCAAGAGGTCGTCAACGAGCAGATTCAAGAGCGCATCCGCACCCTTTACGGGGGCAAAAGGCTCAAGTACCAATCCTCCAAGCTCTGGACCCCCAACGCAGCTTTTGTCAACTGCTACAACGGTCCACAAGAGAGCGTCGGCTGGGTATGCCCCCCAGCCCCGCCTTTCCACCCCAAACCCATGGCACTAACCCCCTACTTAGCACAGCGACCAACTAACCTACCTCGGCCCGCGCCCTATAATTGGCTCTCTCTCCCTCGGTGTCGCCCGCGAGTTCCGCGTGCGCCGCATTCTCCCAACAGACGACCCTAACCCAGACTCAACAGGCCAAATCTCCCTCCGCCTGCCCCACAACTCCCTCCTGATAATGCACGCCGACATGCAAGAAACCTGGAAACACAGCGTGTCCCCGGCACAAACTATTGACCCGCACCCGATCGCCGGCAGCCGGCGCATCAACATCACGTACCGCCACTACCGGACCGGGTTTCATCCGCGGAACACCCCAAAGTGTCCGTGCGGCGTGCCGGCTGTGCTGCGGGTGGTGACGAAGAAGAGGGGAGAATTGGGGGAGGTATTTTTGGATGTGTCACGCGGGGAATGTGCCGGGGAAGGAGGGGTGTGAGTTCTTTCGGTGGGCGGAGTTTGATGAGGAGGGGGAGCCGCTGTTGAAGAGTGAAAGTGGGAGGGGAGATGGTCGTGCGCAGGAGGGTGCCGAGCAGGAAGGTGTTAAGCAGGAAGAGGAAAAGAAATGAAACATGTTCAGCCCTCTGTTCTATGCAAAATTCAGCCAACTAAGCCTATCATAAGTTTACAGTTTGGATAACATCACCCTGCACCATCTCCACCCCGTCACGACTGCCACCAACTAGACCAGCTCCATCCCCTATCCTTCTGGTTCTCTTTCTTGGCTTTCGCGCTCTCACTGCTCTTTCTAACATTTTCCACTGGCGACTGCTTCTTGTCCTCCACCCTCCGCCTTTGGCTATCTCCTCCGCCTGCATTCGCGTCCACTGAGAGAGGAGAGAGGGCGGTCAGTGCTGTTGCATCTAACCGCGCCGCCCAGTTGCTCCTCGGTATCCGTCCTTTCTCCGTTTGCGCCCGGACGTTTATTGGCCTCTTTCGGCTTGTCATAGATGACGCCGTGGTTGTTGCTATTGTTGTAGACGGCGAGGTTGATGGTGGGCCGCTGGTGGATGGGGAGTCTTGGAATGCCAGGACAGTCTTGCTGGTCTTGGCTTTTAATCGGTACCGTCTTCTCAGAGTTTCTATTCCTGAGGGGCTCTTGGTTGACATCGTGTTCGCTCCTGGGCTCTGTTTGTCCTGGTGTCGCCGAGTAGCTGTTGAAGATGAAATTGTTGTCCGACTCAGACTGGCATGGCGTCTTGGAACTGCGAGCGCGGAAACTGACGGTGGAGAAGGGGTTAGGCGAGGCATTTCCTCGCTGCTTTGCCCTCTTGATGACTGTTCCTGAATTTTGAACGGGGCCTCTGGCAGTTCTTCGGCAACTTGGATCGGAGTCAGACCTAGATTTGGCGGCATGCTCAGCGGTCGGGGTGGCCTGCTTATCCTGAACGCAATAGGCCGGGAGCGCAGCATGCGCTGCATTACCGCGTTTGCACTCTCGGTCCCCCAATGCGAAGCAATAATGTCAAAGAGGGGCGTCAAGCGCGGGGCGGTTGGCTGGGGCGACCATGGCGAAGCGGAGTTGTGCCGCTTAATGGTTGCTGTGGCAGTTGTCTGGATCGTTGTCTCCAGGCCAGCGACACCGTCTGGCTCTGGTACTTGGATATCTGGCACGGTCTGCGCGTGTCTTTCTGGAAACCCCGAGTGGCGATAGGCTACGCGGACTTGGAGATATTCCGCCGTGGTCTCGCCAAGTTGACGCTCCAGATCCTCCATCAAGTCGTCGGAAATCTCACGGACGTGATCCCGGGACGAAAAAGCAGTGGTGGGTTGGAGCGAGACTTGTGCGACCAGGAGGAGCTGGGACCCGAGATGGAGTGTGGCTCTTTTGAGTTAACCGTTAGAACAGTTTGGGTCCAGACACATATTGGGTTGGTTGGCTATACTTGTGGCATGCTCCATATCCCAGTACCTCCACGATGGAGCTTGTGCTGGCGGGCAGGATCTCGACTGAGGCATCATACAAGAAGCCGTAACGAAGGGGGTCTTTAGTGTCAGAATTTGTTCGAGGCGGCACGTTGACTATTGAATTCAACTTACCTGTTGATGACCTAGAAGCGGAATTGGGTTGTTGACCATGGGTATTGGCACGGCAGAGCTGAGCAGAGATTTCCACAGCCACCCAGAGAGTTGCAACTTTCTCGTCGATGGTTCTGTATTCGGGAGTGATAACAAGCCGGGGAGCCAAGACGAATGGTTCCGGGGAGCGAAGCTCAAACCGAGAAGCTGGGGGGACTCTCCGGCTCGACAGACGTTGCTGTATGTGAGGCTGCTGAATCGTCTTCTGGGTCCTACGAAGAAGACAGGGGGAACATGCTCTTCGAGTTTCGCAGCGGTGAATTTTGTTTCCAAGCAGTGTTCGGGGTGCGAAGAGCGACATCTCCAGGTGAGTCTTCGGGATCTAATTTTTCACGCAGGTTCCACCTCCGTGGCAACCGTGTGGATGTGTCTAGCAGCGAAAAATGGCTCGAGATACGGCGATTTGGCGGACGTGAGCTCGCATAGGATGCGGATGGCCGGGGCGTCAAATCTCGTTCACTATCAGCCAGTGCGTCTTTGGTCTCTGTGGCATGTAAGCGACAATACAAGACCTGATGCAGACTGGTAGCTGTCCACCTTCATGCTCTGTGTCTCTGGTTTTGTGGCTCGGGTAGGCACCAAGATGATTACCGGCCCAGCCACTTCTATCTCCTCGCCTTTTCGGTATGGTCAAGAATCTATGGCGGCCCGACGTCTCAGGCGGGCTATCCATAGAACTGTCCGAATCGTCGCTCTCCTGGCTGAAGTCTCGGTCAGGGCGAGCAACTTGATTGTCCCCTTGTAACGGTCGCTTCGCAATCTGCAGCGGTCGGGGCATTTCACCCCATGGTGTGTTGTTGAGATGGGCGCGAGCGCCTACTGTGCAGAAATGCCCAGAGGTCCGGTCCGCCATTGTGGGAAAAGGACGCCCCCGGTCGATGGTTGTTACTGTCTCGTGGAGGAGGGGGATAAATCAAAACTAACTTGGAATCGGGCACAGCACCCGCGAAACGAAACCTGGTGCTGTCAAAAAAAGAAAACGAGATTAAAGGTATTCGGTTTTCAAAAGGGCATCTACCGCTACCTAATCATGTCGATGAAGCGATAACGCAGGTCTCGAGGAAGAGGGCGCGGCATGCAAGAATGAGGAGAAATGCTGCCCATCTGTCTCGTTTCTGAGACATCCACAACTGACATCCAACGGAAGCAGGACGCTCTCTGTGCCTTCCGGTTCAATAGACATCATCGGGGGCAGGTGCCATCTTGGCCCACTTGATTTGAACTATGGAGTTGCGCCGATTGTTCGAAGGAGGTTGGACTTTACCGCATCAACATCCGGGTCGTCCATGTTGAGGAAGTTGATCTGCCGCAATCGTTAGTTCCCAGCCAGAAACACAGAACCAAACAACATACCAGCTCATCCGGCATCCCGCCGTTCCCAAACAACACACCCTCCGACAAACTCGCCGCCACCCCCTCTTCACCCTCTCCTCCCACACCCCTCCCAATTCCACTCCTCCGGCCGTCTCGTACTCGACCCCGTCTGCGAACCGGCCTCTTGCCTCACCACCCCTGCACCATCCTTCTCCTTCTCACCACCCACGACCACTCTCTTTCCTGCCACCTGCTTTCGATGCGTCCGCCACGCATGCCACGCGCCCGGATTCCCCGCCGCCTCGAGCGGCACCGCGTCGAGCACATCCTCATTATCAAATGCGCTGCGGATGTACCTCAACACATCATATGTCGCCACCTCCCTCTTCTCTGTCCTCCCATACCCAGGCCGCGACGCAGACGATGATGCGGCTGACACCGCAGAGCCAGGCGTTATACCTGTCGCGGTGGCCACCGCTCTCCGGGGTGTTATCGCCGTCGTCGCCATCTCCTCCTCACCGTTACCACCACTAGTAGCCTCTCCCCAGAATCACCCCCAACCTCATTACCCTGCCCCCTGCCCCGCGCCTGCTGCGCAGCCACCGCCGCCAACCTCGCCCTACTCCCCGTCCAAACCACTCCGAAAACCCATGCCTCAAACTAAACCCCCGGCGGCAACCTCTCCTCATCAAACGCGCTAGCAGTCGCGCCATCACCGACGTCGGTCGAGTACATGTAAGTAGTGAGCGGGGCGATGAGGGGGTGGAAGATGTCTGTGGCAAAGGTGACGAGCGGGGGGAGGGAAGGGTAAGTGTCCGGAAAAGAGAGTTGGAAGCGCAGGATGGCGGGGGTGTAAGGGCCTTTGCGCACAAAGATGACGCCCGACCAGAGGGATGGGTCGCCTGGTGTGAGGCTGACGTAGATGCCTTGGGGGCAGGCTTGTTTGAGCCCGGCGCTATTGAAGGTGTCAGATTTCAGATATGATGGTGTTGGCCTGACTGCGAATTCTAGGAACAGGGATACATACAACTCGGCGAGGAGATGCTGCCGTCTCACAGCGGGTAGACTGCTCATTTTCATTGCTATGGGTGACGACATTTGGAGCTGTGAGATGTATTGAGCGACCCGCGCCTTCAAAACTTATCGCAGTAGGAGAGTTAAAAATAGTTAGAAATAGAAATCAAACTCGTCAAGATGATATGGTGATGCATTGTTTGGTGTTGATAGCGTTGCGACATCAAGGTTCATGCAACGAATGCCAAGCGCCCAAGCTCCAAACAAGGGGTTAGGGTTATACCCATGCAGTGATATCAGCCTGGGGACAGGGTCAAGGCGCCATGTCATCACCGCCTGTCTGTCCCTTGAGCGAGACCATTTGGCATCTGAGCTGGACAGGGACCTCAGCAGCCGGGCGTTGCCAAGCGCCTGCCCCAGTCTTGCCCGCCCTCAAGAGCAGAAGCGCAATTCAAACAAAGCCCGAGTCAGAGTGAGACACGCAGCACGCTGGCCGAGTTCTTTTGCCGCAAGCTATGTACGGAGTACTGTCTATGTACCACTCCATCCCGTGCTTGGCTCGACACCCTCGCCTCGCCATCCTCTCGAAACGACTGGCGCTCAGGACGAAGTGTCCTCTGTGTATATCCTGCACAACAAGACTATCCTGCTCATGCTTGCTAATCCATGCACCTCCCAGCACATGCCCAAGAGTTCCCGTTGGCCCTTGCCCCTCCAACGCCGAAACAGACAATCATTCTGCCCGATTGGGAATCCGCCATTGGACAACCCCCTCGGCGAGACGCCTTCGCTAATCCTCGTCCCTTCCCGTCCGGGCCGGACGCATGAGACCCCGGCACGAATGGCCCCATCCCGGCTTCCCTCCTCGGACCATGCCTTTCCCAGTCGAGCTCTCCCCCCTGACCATTCAGGGCTTGGACGTGAGGCGGGACTCGATCTTGGTTTTCTCCTGCTGCCGGAGCTGCGCCAGCTCTTCCTTGGAGGCGTCGTAGCTTGCCGTGACTTGGTTGAATGGATTCTCGGGGCTGCGCTCAAACTCCTTCTTGATTCTCTCCTTCTTCTGGTTAAGCCGGAGGCCGGTACCACTGCCGTCCGACTCCATCTCCTTGAGCCGCCGCTCCTCGAATTGGGCATACGCCGCCTTGAACCGGCGCTCCGGATGTCTGTCGATCTTGGCATCTGATGAGGATGTCAGCGACAGCGCGTCCAGGGCGTTGTCGATGCCCGAGGCGCTCAGCGCGGCCAGGCCGCTGCCATCGTTGTCGAGCTGCGACAGGTCCAGGCCCCTTGTCTTCTTGACCGCTGCCTTGGCGTTCTTGGGCGCCGATCGTCCGGGGTTGCTCTTCTCTTCTTCAGCGAGCAGAGCTTCGCGTTCCGCCTTCTTCCGGGCTAGCTCCGTCTTCTTTGCCGCTTCAGCCTCCCTAGTTGAGTGACGCAACGAATGTCAGCACTTGTCAACTCCAACCATGCATGGGCGCCGTTCCCTGGATAACGTTGGCAGGCCACGGATAGTTGATGGTGGTCCATGTGAGCAACGGACGTGGGCTTGGGTTGGTTGATGCAAGGTGAGAGGCTGCCGGGCAGCACCTGGATGTTCATGCAGCGGAGGGCGTGCCGCACATCGCGGCGACACCGTCGCATCTCGCACGCAGCAAACAGGAGCGCGGGAACCCTGGCTAACATTCGGATGACTGGGCCGGAATGTGGTCCCGGCGGCGGTAACCCGCAGCCAGCCCCGGCAGGAAGAACCAAACGACGGGGAGCGAAGTGGGAGCAAGAGGAACTGTGCCGAGTTGGCCGTGGACTCACTTTTTGGCGCTGCTCTTCGCTCCCTTATCCCATTGAGCCGCATCAGCAGCCTCTCTTGCTGCATCAGCATCCGCATTCTTCTTCGCAGCGGCATCGGCCTTGCGGGCCTGGCCCTGGGCCTTCTTGCTGTTGCCGTCAGCCCCGCCCTTCTTTCCGCCCATGGCTATCGCGTTTGGTGTGCTGTTGGGGCGGCGGTAGTGTTTGTGTGTTTGCGGTGATCGTCGCGGAATCAGCTGACGGCCAGTTGGATGTTATCGGAAGTGTCCCTGGGGTGCGGCTGAGAAGGGGAAAAACGGGTGTCTCACAGAAGGAAACGGAAGCTTGAAGATGGTGGGGAGTGAGTTGGTTGTGTCATCCCGCCCAGGCTCCAGCAGGGAGGGGCATGGCGGGGTAGTGGGTTGGTCATTTTAGCCAATAATAAGTGGGGTCTATGTCTGGCTAGCATCCCGTCCATCCTTCTGGAATTTCGGAAGTCCCCTTCTGTTGATGTCGAGCCGCTGCAGCGAACATGCTTCCTACCTCCAGGGTTGTTTGACCTTCAGATGTCACCAGAAACAATTTCGAGCACGGAATTATTCGAAAGAAGCGGGAGGAACCACCTGTGTCAGATGACCTCCTATCTCTGCCTTCGAGCAGCGCCTCTTGTTTCTTTCTTTCTCTCACTTTTGGGGTAGGGGGAGCGGCCCCTGAAACGCTGTTCAACTCAAAAATTTACGCTCGAGAGTAGGGACGCTGTGGCATGTTGCCTCGGATTGCGGGAGTCATTTGCCTTTTCCTCCGGAACCAAGCGTTGCCCTCAGGCTGAGGACCATATCCGAAACCTCCACGCTCCTCATCTTTGTGATGAGTGTTCATGTTACCTGAAACACAATCTTACATATCATTGGCCCTGGGGAAAAAAGGCAGATCTGAACCCGGAGTGAAACCCCTTGCCACCTGAGATTAGATTATGGACTTTCCGTTGGGTTGCTTGGAATGTTCATAGGTTGCCCAGTGGACCCCCTTCACCGCGAACTGCCTGGCTTCTTTTCCGGCCACTAAGCCACTAGCTCATGGGGCGGCTCTGTAGGCGTTGATGGCCACAACGATGGGTTCTTGCTTTGGCTGGCCGACAGGGCGGATGACAATCCAAAGCCTGCCGAGGCTGCACATGTGGCAGAGTCGTGAGGTTTGGGCAAACATCTGAGATTGGATTGCGGAAGACTGCCTTGCCGAAACGAAGACGGGATCTTCGACTCATCCTCCTCCACGTATACTGTCTCTGCATGTCGAAAGTCGCATGACTTAAAAACAGGGACGGCTGACAGGCCGTGGCTACTCCCTCTGGCGAGCGGATGGCCCTGAAGCGAGGTTTGTTCCGCGGAGCTCTCGGCAGATTGCCCGAGTGTCACGCCTTAGCAAGCGCAGGTACTGTCTGTCAGGCCTGGGACACGCCACTGGCGGGACAGTCTCTGCTGAATCCAGGGAGAGGGAATGTCTCGCTGGACCGATCGTCATCGATGTGCGAGTCATCTCTGCCGACACCAGGAGCGCACGACATTCTCGCGCCTGCAGGGTCTTGCGCAAACCCTCCTTGCTGCTCGGCTTCCCTGTTTTGCTGCAGCCCACATCCCCCCTCTTCACCTTCGGAAGAAACTCCGGTGTTGCGGTGTGTCTGAAACCAATGCTGGGCCTGAGAGAGCGGGAGACCAGGCCTCAATTGCAACTCCCTGATTGCGAGCACCCCAGAGCCAATTGAAAATTGGCATTTCACGGCCAGGGCGGTTGTAAGGGTCGGTTTCAAGTAAAACCTCCTGGTTTCCCCATCTCAAGTAGGCCCAGAGAACAATATCACGCCCGTTCTTGATGAGTGTCCGGAGGTCCCGAGCCACACGTACTCTTGCTCAACGGATTCCGAAGGCGACAGCGTCTTCAAATTCCTTGCTTGTTTGGGTTCCGCTGCCCTGCAACGGGAACAAGACCCGAAGCCACACAAAACAAGCCATTTCGTTCGGCCTCCGGCTCAGAGGCATGGATCGTGATCGACATCCCATTGGCCAGGCGAGGGCATGATCCGGACCCCGTCACGCGCTCGGGTAGGGCTATCGCCTGCCGCGGGCCGAGAGTGAGATGATTAAAGTGAGTTTGATAGCCTCATGCAACCCAACACAGTTCTGGTAGGGCTGGTGGTGAAAAAGGTGACAGCTCAGCGCCTGTGCGACATCAAGGGCAGGTCGAAACGCTGTGAATGGTGATAGGTAGTTGCGGAAGTCTTTGCCACGCCCAAGTGTGGGTGTCGCATCATGCAACTGCGTGCCTTGTCCCAAACAAACTTCCCCGCCCGGGAGCTGCAGACCGGTGAAGCTGCGGCTTCGAAAGAAGCAGCGCCATGCATGGGCTTAGACGCGGTGTTGATCGATCGGTTGGCTGAGAGTTGGTCACCAAGACGCTGGCGAGTTCCGGGTTGGTCGATGTTGGTCGCTCCCTGAACGACCCCAAGAGGCGCTCCGCGCCTAAGAAGCAGGGTTGAGCGGTACGTGCCCCTTTTCTGCGTGTTTAGCAAGCAGACAACAGGAGGAGATGGAGCACGAGACCTGGAGGGGGGGTGTCGGCCTGCGGCATGGACATGCAAGACAAGACCAGTTGGTTGCTGACTCCTGCACGTTGGTTGTCCGCCGTGCGTGTTGGTGGAAGGCTGAAGTCTCGGGGAGGGGCTGGCGGCGCAACTTCTTCTGGCAGAAAAGCCAGCAGGTTTGGACGCCGGCAAGAGTTCTTCTTGATGAGGCAGAAAGGTCGCAGCAGAGTCTTGAAGATGTTGCTTGAGGGAGGAAGTAGCGGGAAGGACAATGCCCGGACCGATTCCTGACACACGAGGTGGATTGGAGATCGGAGTCTTGGTGAGCTCGGGTCGTCAGCGTTTTTGGGCACTCCAGCCGGAAGGCAGGCAGGTTGTCAAGTTTGATTTTGTCAGCGCGCCATGTGGTGACAGTGGTGGGAAGATCGGCAGAGCCCTTGAAGCTGCAGGGCGGACCACCAACGCGGAAGGGAGACGGGACGCTCGAGGTTTCCATAAAAATTGTGTCCAGAATTGAACCGGAAGGAAGAAAGGAGGGTCATGGGATTGTGTGTGTGCCAAGTCATGGAAGCACCCATCGGACAGGGCACGCGCAGGCCCCGTGTCCGGGATGCAGCCGGCAAGCTGACGTACCCCGGGAAGGAAAAGAGCGTGTCAAGGGTCTGAGTTGCTTTTTCCTCCCAATGAACCAACACCGGCTCTTCGGCAGTGGACTTCAATGTGCGGAACTTGCGGTCAGGCAGCGCCGTCTTCCCATCTCAAACTGCGAGCCTGGACCCGATAATTGACATATGCTTTGTCACTATGGGAGCGACGTCGAGCGGCTTCTCGCGTGGCACACAGCTCCTCACCGTCCCACCCCGACTATGTGATTCTTGCAACCAATTTCAACAACCCGGTTCCCTTATCAGAAAACCATGGGATGAGGCGCTCGAGGAGTTTCGGAGAAATCTCCTTTCCGGATAGTTATGTGTGTTGTTACACGTTTTCAGCAACGCCCCACGACTCATGACGACTTCACCCTTGCGGGAGCCACGCCAACACAATCAGCTGATGACCCAGGTCTTCGGAACCGAGTCAGAGGATTTGCGTGGGGGACAAAGATTCAGAGATGTGATTTGTGACCGGCAAGCGAGGAAGTGCAGCGCCACTCCCTGACCCAACGCCCTGGGACGGGGACAGGAGGCTGTAGGTTAGAGGCGAGAGGCTGGACATCTGTTATCTCTGTTGTGTTGGGGACTGTGTCCGTAGGAGGCTTCTGCTAGTTTGAGTTTGATTCAGCGGTCAGTGTTCACTGTGTTGCGTGTCTCGGATGACCTGAAATTCTCCGTTCGGAGCACCATTGAATTGCTGAATGTGCGGGCATGAATCTCCATGATACGTGCATCTATTCCGGGGTGGGATTTCGTGGGACCTACGAGCCGGCACTCATCTACGCGGGGGACAACATTTACCACCACCACCCAGAGCCTTGAATGATTTGGAATAACCATGGAATGGGGCGGCGAACACACCGCCGCATGCCTGCTTTCCCAGCCAGGGAGAGATCCACGGAAATACGAATAGTCCAGAGCGACATCGACAAGGCCCTGGTGATGTCGGACGTCTTGCTTCAAACTGGAGACAGCGTAAGCTTCTCAAAATAGACCCGTTGGTAAGCACCATCCTAGAAGTACATGCCTAGTGAATACTATGTACTGTGTATGAAGAACAGCGAGGCGAGTGGTTTCACTGCTTGTCGTCACGCAGGTGGTAGCTCTGGTGAGGTTGCGATCTTCAGTGGAGTTTCCACCGATGCTTGGCCCGGCTGTCCCCGGACGGTTGTCCTCGCCCCGTGTCAACCCCACCCCTCGGATGGGTGGCCCACCGTCCCGTCCCTGGGGAGAGCAAAAGGTCCTTTCTGAACAAAAGAACCTGTTCTCCTCGGAGCGCGATTGGGCATCACCGTCCATCCGGCTCTTCTGTTGAATCCATAAAAAAATGGGGCAATGCTGATCGTGAGGTCGGGAATGGCACGGAAATCACTGGCACTCTCCCACCGTTTATGGACGGGATGGTGCGGAAATATCACAAAAGCGCTTCAAAGTACTGCCCGAGAGCACATGATCTCCGCCGTCTGCGTGGTTCTAAAACGGTTGAACGACAGGACCAATCAGGTTGGGCGCCATCAAGCTGGAAGTCCATGCTCCAAACCCAATGCAACGGTCCACTTGATGTGCTTGGCTCTCCAGCCGCACTCTTGGGCAATTTTTCTTTGAATCCACTTTCCAACAGCAAAGTTTGATGAGAGAAAGTCTGTGTGGCAGATTGAGATCCTGGACCCTGATCTGGCTGTCGTCACCATTTTTCGCTAGCCGAACGAAGCGACGGCGTACAAAGACAGGCGAGCAGCTGGTGGCGGTCAAGAGGCAGGGAACATGCGATCCTTGATGACAGGACCCGGCACTTGGACTGAAACGGCCATGTCGTGTCCTGATTGGCGCAGATGCTGCAAGACGTGATCACAGATCAGCTCCTTCTGCCCCCCGCTCGAGCCCCGGCCCGACAATCTGGTTGGACTTCCGCATGGGGTGAAGTCGTTTTTTCTGGAAGCGAGTTTGAGGCAGGGGATCCTTGTTAAAAGCGAGCCCGCCCTGGTGGCTCATCGGATCTCTCTGGGGTCCACAGCAAGATTGGACGCCAGAAAACAATTCGTCACTATGTCACTGGGATGCTGAGTTCTTATTCTGAGTGTCTCGTGGTCGTTGGCTCCAATTCCAAACTTCTGATGCATGTTTGCCATCCGGAAAACCCGGCTCTCACAAATAACCGGCAGTAAACTTGCTGAGGAAAAAAAAAATTTAAAAAAAATGGGAGGGGTGGGACGGAAAAATGCATGTTAATTTGCCGGATTGCGTCCCGGTGCACTGGCAGTGCCCACAGCATTGGAGAGAAGCGGAGCTGCCACATGGTTCTCCATGAGGGTGGTACTGGTTCCGGTTGGTTTGCCACCCACCATCAAAACCACGAAGATGAGATGATCCCCATCCAGCCTTGTTCGTCAATTGGGGCGTTTGAGCTGGGGGGCAATGAAATTCAGGGCAGCACATCACTCCCCACCCCTTCCGACGAAACAAGTCTGTGATGCCAACTCATCCAGAACTGCCTCGCCAAGCGCCGATGGCCTCCCCGGATCCCTCCCCGGTTGGGTCCCGGCCCCACCACACGTGCCCCCGGGAAGAGCTTCCACGCAGGTGCACTGTACACTTAGGCTCCCGCCTCAGTGTGAGCCCTGCAGTGCGTCAAGTGCCATCATTTCCCGCGCGGCTCTCTGCAGACGAGCCATGGATCTGGCGTTTGCCTGTGCAGGTGGCATGCTTGGCGGCTTTCCCCTAGCACGACGTCTCTCAACTAGAGATCTCGACCGAGATCTGCTTTTTGGATGCCGTCGTACCAATATACCAAACGTTCCCGGCATGAGAGAGTGGAATGAGATAATCCCGCGTACTGTGCACAGCTACCGGAAACCCGGGAGCGATCCGCGCTGACAAATGATTGATTGCCAGGGAAAAGCAAACTCCCTCGCTGCCCGGAATGTTGGGAGAGGCCTTCCGAGCTCCGCGCAACGAAGAGTCCGGCCACTCGGAACGAGGCGTCAAACGAACGCGATTGGCGTCTAGGATTCCAATTGTCTTTTGCCGCAATTGTCGACGCTGAATTTGCCAGCAGTTCCTGATCGCGACGGGGCCTTGTGTCACACAGCATGAACCGACGGCAGCCGGGGTCCTTGCCTTCGCTCAAAGGTTGATGAGAGAAGCGAGAGAGGCTCGATCGGCCCAACCCTGCAAGCTCGCCAATTCGAGTCCTGTTTGTCCAGAGCTTCTTTGCTTTGCCCGCATTGAAGCACCATGGTTGGCGCGCGGCTGGCCCCTGGTCTTCGCCGAGCATGGCGTTTGTGGCCTGGTCTCGTCGAGTTTTTGCTTTTTGATGGGTTCGGTGAGGCTTAATCACGCGATATCTCCGCGGTTGGAGATGCATGTCTGATCTCATCGAGGCACATCTCATTCCCGATGGGCGGGCCCGTCCAGTCTTGACTGGGGGCCATCTGTCATGGCGAGGTTCTTTTGCAAGAGGGAGCAAACTCGAAAGATTTCGGCATGCCGGAACGTCAGGTTGAGTTGGGTTGGGCTGCGGGCTCTGCGCTGCGTGGTCATGCCCCCTCTCGGGTGACATTGAGCGGGCTTCTTCGCCTTCCATCGACTCCAGGTTCTGTTCCAGGTTCCTTCCAGGCCCGTGTCACACACACCTCACGCCTTCATGCCAGACCCGACCCGCTCCAGGCTGCCGTCTATGTTGTCCATGCTGTCTCCTTTAGCGAATTTAGCGAAAGTACCTACCTACCTTACCTACAGCCTGGAAGTAGCTGTAGTCGGTATGTACCGACGAAGAGGATCGAATTCGAATTCGGCCCCTGCCTTCCATGTCGCCGGTTTCGAAGTTCCATGCCAGCTGGCCAGGTTGGTTGTTTCTGCTCAGCCGGGCAGGTCCATCATGCCTGAGGTGCCCACCCTTGTTCGGTGATCTCTGAGGCAACACCCACACAAAATGAACCTTCGAAACTGAAAGCCCTGGCCGCCGTCTCCACCCCGGGCAAGCAGGAGTCCCACAGACCTTCCGGGTTCCGGCATTGTGAGCGATTCACCGCCTCTTATCAATCTCGCAACCCAATCGGCCACGGCCAACAACCCACCGCCCCGCAGCCATCGCCATCAATTCCCATTCCATCCCAGCGGGCGAGCGACATCATACACGACCCACTCTCCGACACGAGGCGTCACGCACCAACGCCGATGAGGCCGCGCCGTTGAGGCGCGGCCATCTGCCATGGCCGACCATCCGCCAAAGGCACCCCATTCGTGCAGCCATGCCGCCTTGGCCCCAAGCCTTGCCTTGTGGTCAGTGCTTTGCTCTGCTTCGTGTTTAGCAAAAGACCTGCGAGGTCCGGGTCGCGGAAATCCAGGCTAGACGAGGCGGCATCTGCCTCATTTTCTGTTTCCGGCAGCCGGGCGCAAGACAGAGAAATCCCCAACACACAGCCGCACCAGCCAGAGGCCTTGGTGTAGCCGCGTATTGCGACCATTCATCTATTCACAGATGACGCAGCGCCGGGCAAGGAGTTTGCCGGGATGGCGGTCTGTTGCTTGCTGCTGTGCAATGTCCTTCCCAAGACATGCCGTCCCCTCAAATCAGTCAAGGACTAGCCCGCGGCACGGGCAAGCCCGCGGCTGCATCGATCCCTCCCCGGATGCTCACACAAGAGGTCAACAAACTTCGTTCTCGTGGTGCAGCCAACCGCCGACTCCCCGTTCCCAGAAGACGGCACTTCCGGGCCGCTCTGGTTGGCGCGCCTTCCGGCCCTGCGGTCACCGAGGGGCGAGACACACAAGACACGGCACAGCTTCTTTCGATGCAGCGCCGGCGGTCTGCGCAGTGCCCGCGCGCTTGTCGAGACGACGACGCAGAAATCGGCTGATGAACGCGGGGAATCAATCCCACGGTCCCACGGTGGAGGCCCTTCTGCGGCGAGTCCTTGGTGTCCAACGGATCTCGCGTCCCAGCCAAACGGTGACGAACCCACCAACCCCATCGGCAAGCAGATCCCTGTGCACTGCAAAGCATGGGTCAAAGTGCATGGATGGAATGGGTAAGGAAGAGTGGCAGTCGGGCGCCAGTCATCTCCATAGCGTGCCAAGCCAACGAAAGCCTGCCCCTGTCCTCCTCCAGGGTTGCCTTCGACGCTATCCGCCGCACTCACTTCGTACCTTGTGCGATGTACTACCCGAGCTAAGCTGCTGCGGAGTAGTGCTCCCTCAAGGATCGTCTGTGGACTTCCTTGAGAGCCGGCGAGCGGGAGCCTGTCACCGCTGTTTCATTGTTTCCCTTGAGGATAATTTTATTCCTGGTTATTTTTAATTTTTTTTCCCACAGGTCCCGCGCAAGGGTCCCCACAGCCATATGGATGATCCGGTGACCTCCTCTCAGCCCTTCCCACACCCTTGGCCCGGCTTCCAGAGGATGGATCTGTGCCATCCCATGCCATGTTCGAGGTGGATCGCAGGGCTTTTTTCCAATGGGACATATACATGTACACCCACTCCCGCTTGTTTCGAATCACACTGCTCCTCAAATACCCTCCTCCCCAGTCCCCCCTCGCTCTTCGTGGCTCCCTTTGTCCCGAAGTACTTAACACCCAGTCTCCCACATCAAGCTTGACATCACCTCAAGTGTTGGCTGGCTGGCTTGTGTGACTCTCGAAATCTCAACCACAAAGGGCTTCTCATTGTGTGGTGTGGTGTTTCCCCAAAGCAACCCCGCCACCCACCAACCACAACGATCTTTCTCACAGCCCAACAAAAGAACAAACAAGTCGATTTATCAGCAATACGGTTTCTCGTCAGTCTGCCTGATTGACTCAGCACCGTTACTTAAACCCTCTCTGGGCATCAAGAGGCCCTCAAGTCCAGTCTGAAACTATGAGGGCTCTGAGGAATCCCCCAATGGCGGATATGGAGCGCCCCCCGTATCCTGCGAGACAACTCCTGATTCTTGGTAGGTCTGGTACCAGGATAAAGATGGGCTCTGAGGAGACAGCTAACGCATGACACAGCTCTCTGCCGGATCTGCGAACCCATTGCTTTCATGTCCATTTTCCCTTACATCTACCACATGGTCCAGGACTTCAACATCACCGACGATGAGAGCAAAATTTCTTTCTATGCCGGCATGGTTACCTCGGCCTTTACCTTTGCCGAATTCTCGACAAGCGTCTTTTGGGGGAGACTGAGTGACAAGATCGGCCGGAAGCCGGTCCTCCTCACAGGGATGGCAGGTACTGGGTTGAGTGTTCTCATCTTTGGTTTTGCGCCAAGCCTCCCGGTCGCCCTGTTCGCCCGCGCCCTCGGAGGGTTTCTAAATGGGTATGTTCCTCGTTGCGCTTCCGAGAATTTGTTAAGCTGACAGTAACAGCAATATCGGGGTGCTTCAGACTACAGTTGGCGAGCTTGTCACTGTCAAGGAACATCAACGTGAGTTACCCTTTGATGCAGATGTACAAGACGGAAGCTGACGGGAATAACAGCACGGGCGTACGCGGTTATGCCGTTGGTTTGGTGCATCGGGTAAGTCTGGGCTCTTCGCGCAGAAATGGCGAGCATTGAAGGGGCGAGATTGCTAACATCAGCAACAGTTCGATCGTCGGGCCCATGATTGGAGGCGCTCTTGCAGCCCCGGTCAAGAATTTTCCCTCGATCTTCGCGCCAGGAACCATCTGGGAACGCTTTCCGTATCTCCTTCCGAACCTCTTCAGTGCCATTTGCGTCATGGTTGGCGTCATCATCGGCCTCTTGTTCTTGGAGGAGACGCATGCCGAGAAGAGACATCGCCGAGACCCCGGGATTGAGTTGGGCAAATCCTTAATCTCTTGCCTGCCAAGATTCGGGAGCCAGCCAGCAAAGGATGCTGAGGAGCAACCTCTTCTGGCGGAGGGGGAGGAGACGTTGCCTAGGTATCTAACAAACGGGGGCTCGACAGGCCTATCGCCGACTTTGAATGCCTCGCTGCAGGAGCCCATGGACCTGGAGGAGGGCGGTGGCGCCCAACAAGCAAAGGCGGATGCGAAATCGACTGGGAAGATTTTCACCAAGCCGGTGGTGACAATCATTGGCTCCTATGGCATCCTCGCATTGTAAGTTTCAAGATAACCCCCATCAAGCCCCTAAACTGACATTTCCCAGCCACACCATGGTTTTCGATTCGCTGCTTCCGGTCTTCCTCAGCACAAGTCCCCCAGATTCGCGGGTACCAGCTCACCTTCCCTTCAAGTTCGTGGACGGCTTCGGCTTTGACAGTAAGACGATCGGCATCGTCATCGCAGTGCAGGGGGCGTACTCGATGCTCTCGACGCACTTCTTGTTCCCATCGATTACCGAAAAGCTGGGCCCTCTCCGGCTCTTCCGGCTCATGTCGATCATGTACCCGTTGCTCTACCTCGTCACGCCCTACATCGTCCTCCTCCCAGACACCCTTCGCATGTTCAGCGTCTACGCCATCGTCGTGTGGAAGTGCTCGTTCTCGACACTGGCGTATCCCAGCAACGCGATCCTCATCACCAACTCGGCCCCGACGACGCTCACTTTGGGCACGATCAACGGCGCTGCTGCGTCGACGGCCAGCCTGTGCCGCGCCCTGGGGCCGATTATCTCCGGGTTGTTGTACACGATGGGCTTGGAGAGCGGATACTCGGTCCTACCCTGGTGGGTCACGAGTCTAGTCACCATCGGCGGCGCTTTCGTTGGCATGAAGATCACGGAGCCTAAGGGGAGGATGGACGAGAAGGACGACGCCGAGACAATTCCCGAATCAGAAGACCTTTGGGTCGCAGTGGACGAGAGGCGCGTCATCGAGGACTAAATACGCTCTCGATTCGGCACTCCAATCCTCTTTTTATCGACACGCGGATCGTCACGGTTAGGCGCCCTCAGGGTTTGCTCGGCACCGCCTGGCCTTGGATGGCCGGCACGGCCTACGATACCGTTGATGCCGTCGATGGCGTTTCTCCCGCTGGGTTTTCAAGGCGACACATTTTGCGGGTTCATCATTACTGGATAGACGAGGGCTGCCTCGGTGATGGGGCGGCACGTGGAGCATACATCCTCTCTTTTTTTTTCTCTTTTTTTTTTTTTCTAACGTCGAGGCGATGATGTTTTGGGATAACGGCTTTTCCCAATTTCTTGTTCTCAGGTTGGGTCGCAATGGGTTTTCTTGGGCTAGAGACATGGTTGCAGGAGAATGGGCGCGATTGCATCAGAGGCTGTCACCAAACGCATGCCTGTCTCTGGCGTTGTCAAGACACTGGGCAGACATACCTTTGGTTCCACGGCAGCGAATTGGGTTTTTCTGGCTTCTCTTTTGGGTCATTCCGGGTCTCTCACATCTCTGCAATATACCCCCGCCCCTTTACCTTCCCCCTCCTCCTCATCTCAATTTTTTTTTTTTTTTTGCTTTTCCCTTTTTCTTTCCTTTGTTCTTTTCGTTCGGCTCTCAGCGGACGAGGGAAGGTGAAGCGGGCATATCTTCATGGCGTGGCGAGCGGGTTTTCATGGGCACATTTGAGTTAGTGGCTTGTAATGCGGTGACTAGATAGATAGCGAGTCGGTCAAACCTGGATATTCATGGTGGACATGCTCTCGTCTACTTTTCGCTGTGCCTTTTGAACTTGGGTGATTGTTGATTCGGGATGGTTGATGGCCGATACATGGCGACATCGCGGGCTCCACCGGCCTTACACCATCCAAACGGCGCCTGGTGCTGTGCTATCTCCCCGCTTATCAGACGGCACTGTCTTCCGCCTGGAGCATCCCTGCAGTTCTGGCAGTTTGGGGGGAGGTTTGGTGGGGTTTCCTAGCAGGCTGGAGCCAATGCTGGAGCATGGTTGGGGTGCCTACGTCCGACGCCGTCCAATCTCAGGCCAAAGCTGGCCGCCGACCACTCGGCAACCCTTTTTCCCACCCGCCCTCTTGCGAAAGCGACAAACGCCCTCCGAGACACCGGCCGCACCGCTTCGCCTTCCGGCTCCCTAGCTCGACACCGCTCGACCCGCCTCCGTCCGCGTCGTCCCATGTGAAACCTCCCGACCTGTCTCAGTTGCCAGACTCGCAGACCACGTCGGCCCCGGCCATTGGAGTGAGACGGCGCACATCACGGGCAGTGCCAACACCATTTGTTGCGGCCCAGACGTGCATACTTTGTACATACGGAGAGCCCACGACTTCTCCGATCTTGACGCGCGATCGATCGATTTTCGAGCATGGGCCCCACGCATCCGCAGCCACACCGAGCGAGACTGGAATAGGAGGGCAAACAAACTCGTTGAGCTCGAGCACTTCACACGGCGTGCCTTGCCCCCATCGTGCTGACCGCCGTGCCGCACGGCGCGAGTTCGTAGTGCGACCGACACGGGCACTTGACTCGCATCGGCCCGCACCGCAAACCACCGAATCACCGAAACGCACGTCGACTCTCTTTTTTTTCTGTCGCCCTTGACTTGTCTCAGACCGAGACCTGCTGCGAAACGATGCCGGCACCCGCACGCACCCCTCCGTCGCCGGACCTCCAGCCCTCCAAGCGCGTGCGCCAATCATCCCCCGACAGGGACAAGGACTCTCCGGCATCACTGCTCTCCGTCGGAGCAACCCCCCCTGCGGGCGACCACATCCCCGACGGGCCGCTGGGCCATGGCGGGCCAGGCGGCGGTGGCAGCGCCCACGGCCATGGTCATGGTTTTGCAGGGAAGATTGGTCAGAGCAGCAGCTTCCGCAACGTGAGCGCGTGCAACCGCTGCCGCCTGCGCAAGAACCGCTGCGACCAGAAGTTGCCCAGCTGCGCCAGCTGCGAGAAGGCCTCCGTCGCCTGCGTCGGGTACGACCCCATCACCAAGAGAGAGATTCCGCGGAGTTACATTTTCTACCTCGAAAAGCGCGTCGAACAGCTCGAGGGCCTGCTTTCAACCAACAATATTACTTTCCCACCCGCACAGAACCTCGATTATTGCTCCAAGTCGGGCAATGGGCCGGGCAGTGTCCGGTCGCCCACCGAGGCGGCCCAGTCGGCGTACTCTGAGGGGACAGATGGCCAAAGTAGCAGCAGGAGAGAGAGTGCTGCTGGTGACGCCGGGGGCAGGTTACAGCGGATTGCATCTAAGCCAGGCACTGCTAATAGCCGCTACCTGGGGTCGACATCGGGCATTTCATTTGCGCGCGTGGTGTTTGCGGCCGTCCAGTCGTCTGTATCCGATCAGAAGTCCAACTCGGATAAGGGAGGCATACGACCTTACCGCCCTGGTTCTAACAATAATAACAACAACAACAACAACGGCGCTGCCGGGCCCGGACAGGCCACTTCGATGCGGGATTCGTTCTTCGGCTTGCACACCAAGCCGACCATCCATCCAGCTACTTTCCCCGACAAGGAGCTCGGGCTGAAGTTGATAGCCCTGTACTTCGAGCATGCCAACCCCCAAATACCGGTTCTGCACAAGGGCGACTTCATGGACATGTTTGAGCGCGCATACGCCGACGAGGGACGGGCGCGCGGGCCGCGCGAGTTGTACGTGCTCAACATGGTCTTTGCGATAGGCGCTGGCATCATCATCGGTGACTCAAAGGGGGAACCACCACCTAACGAAATGGCCGGCTCGGCCGCTCCTGGTTCGAGGCAGTGTCAGCCGGAGGAGTACCACGCGAGCGCCATTGTTCATCTCGAAGCGTGTTTGGGGAGTGCTGGAGGCCTGGAGGACCTGCAGGCGGTTTTGCTTCTGGCAAACTTTGCGCTGCTGAGACCGGTGCCTCCTGGGCTGTGGTACATCATTGGTGTGGCGGTCAGGTTGGCAGTTGATCTGGGGCTACACTACGAGGATGGAAAAGATGTCGACAGTGGCTTGAGCGATCTAGCGAGCCCCCAGAGGGAAGCACTTCTGAAGGAGAAAGGGAGACGGGAGTATGTCCGGGATATGAGGCGGCGGCTGTGGTGGTGCACCTACTCGTTTGACCGGCTGGTCAGTATCTGTGTTGGCAGGCCATTTGGCATCTCAGACCAAGTCATCACGACCGAGTTCCCTTCGCTGCTGGAGGACCGCTACATTACGCCGGGTGGCTTCGTTCAGCCACCGCCCGAGATGCTGCGACCGACTTACAAGCTGGTGGGGAACCACTATTTCCGGCTCAGGCTCTTGCAGTCGGAGATCCTCCAGGTCTTGCAGTTCCGGCAGGCTCAGAGCGCCCGGGCGAGCGGGCAAAATCGCCAGAATCCTCATATGCATACCGAGCTTCCCTCGCCGTTCCTGCTCAAGTTCGATTGCTTCCGGTCATGGAGGATCGATATCGACAGGAGGCTGTGGGAGTGGAAGAACTCGGCACCGAAAAAGCAGGACACAGGCGTGGCATTCTCAACCGATTTCCTCGACTTGAACTACTGGCAGGCCATCATCATGCTCTATCGACAGAGTTTGAGTGTCCCAACAGTCTTTGAGGGCGAGTATGATACCGCAAAGGAGGTCAACAGCCTTGCTATGTACAATGCAGAGCTCCGCGAGGACGAGGACCGCGTCTATCTCAAGGTTGCTGAGGCAGGCCAAAAGATTCTGCGGATATACCGCCAGCTTCATCTGGTTGGCTTGGTCAACCACACGTACTTGACGACACACCATCTGTTTGTAGCGGGGATATCCTATCTCTATGCGATTTGGCATTCCCCCATTGTGAGGAGCCGACTGGTATGAAACCGGCTAAACTGATCTGGCCACGTGCTGTTGCTAATCAGGTGGCAGACCATGGACGAGGTGGACTTCACCATCCTCGCTGCAACATCCGTATTCACCGACCTCATGGACAAGTGTCCACCCGCCGAGGCGTGCCGAGACGCGTTCGACCGGACAGTCAAGGCCACTCTTAAGATGGTAAACGCATCTGGCGGTTTTGGCCAACAGTACCACCCCCCGCAGGGCAGCACAGCATCCAGCTCACGCAACAGCCTCGACCACAACCGGATGGACTGGAGCACAAGGAGCGACAGCGCCTCCATGTCCGGCAAACCTCCACACAGGCGGCATCACCACCACCCGCCCTCCATCGACCAGTCCACCGTCACCTCGGAGGCCGCTTACTCTAACGCCGGCTCCGTGCTCTCCGCCTTCCAGAAAGGCGCCCAATACCGCATCCCCGGCACGCCCTCCGTCAAATCCGAACCAGACGGCTTCTCCCTTATGCGCAACCTCCCCGCCCCGTCGCGGAGCAACGCCAGTTCCGTCACAGACATCAATACCAATCCCCTCACCCCCGACGGCACCGTCACGCTTGACCAGCAAATGATGCCCTCCCCCAGAACACTACAAGAACAACAACGCCCAACACCACCTGCCCATCCTCAACAACTGAGCTCCCCCATGACCGAGATGGCTCCGCCGCCCCTCGCAACAGCAGCAACACCCACCGCCGCATCGGGTGACTTTCTTTCCCCTGGGCAGCAGCATGCCCGACCAGCCCAGCAACAGCAACAACAACAACAGTACTCTCCGGGCGCGATGTCGTTCAGTGAACTGCAGGGGATGGAGTTTTTGCAGAGTCTCAATTCTAATAACAATAACAATAATGGTACTGGTGCCGGTGCCGGTGGCCCTGGTGCTGGCGGCACGGGGATAGATGGTGTCGACTTTAGTGGTCTGGCAGACACCCAGATGGATCTGGGGTTTGGGCTGGGCTGGGAGGGATTGCATCATGATTTTAGTGATGGGCAGCAGCTGGATTTGTTTGATGGGTTCTTCTTTGGGGTGGAGCGCAGGGGCAGGGAGGTGGGGTGCTGGTGCTGGGGGTGTGAGAGACGGGATGGTGGGTGAGGTGGTGGTGATTTGGAGGGTGTAGATGAGGCTTGGATGGTTTGGAGGCTGAGGCCACGTGTGCATCAAGACAGGAGGTGGCACGGAACGCGAAGGTTGTGGGCCATGGCATGCTGATTGGGATGGGATTCCTTGTATATACACTCCTTTTGATTCCATAAGTATATACCAGATACCCTAGCGGAAGCGCGCTGTTTCTGAATTGACAGCTGCGGAGCGAGATATCCATCGGCTGTGCCTTTCCGTTACCCTCAGGTGCGAGCACTTTCGTTGTCACCGTGGAAAAATATGTTGGTCGTCTCTGGCACTTTTTGCGAGAGCCTTGTATGTTCATACAAGCGCCTACATACAAGCCTCCTTATGTATCATTGACATTTAAACCATGGCAGTAAGGGAAATTCAAAACCTACGAGCAAGTCTGGCAAGCGACACTGAACATCAAAGATGGAGAGAGACGAATATCGAAGAAAAAAGACTGCATTAATTTTCAATGCTTCATTTTAATGCTTCATGCATCTATGACAAAACTCATTCATGGGGTATAATCCAACATCGCAAAACTATCTGTCCGCGCGCCCGCAAGCCTCCTTCATCCGGCCTGATCCAGCGCTCGCTACCGTTTTAAAAGCAAAGTCCCAAACCCAAACCCTTTAACCCAAGTACCCAAAGCCTACTTCTGCCTCGTAATCTCGTCATCGCCACTCCCACCCGAAGCGACAATCACCGGCGCGGTCCTCTCCTCCGTAGTCGGCAGACCCTCCTCCCCGCTCTCCTGCCCCTCCTCCTCCATATCATAATCCCCCGACAGCTCCTCCAGCGTCTTGCGCGCCGTCTCCGGAATCAAGGCAGTCGTGCCCACACCAAGCAGCATAAACAGCGCGTAAATCTCCAGCACGTGGTCCATCCACGGGTTGGGGTTGCCGGGGGTGGCGCCGCGGGTGCGCATGGGCGCGATGGCGCCCTGGCCGATGATGGAGCCGACCTTGCCCATGGCGGCGGAGATGCCGTGCGAGGTAGAGCGGTATCGCGTGGGGAAGCACTCCCCCGGGACGATGAAGGTGGTGGCGTTGGGGCCGAAATTGAAGAAGAACTGGGCGAGGACGAAGATGGCGAGGAGGCCGTTGGGCGGGATGTGGAAGTAGGCGAAACCCATGACCACAAAGAGGATGGTGAGGATGGTGAAGCCCATGTATTGGATAGGCTTGCGCCCGATGCGGTCGACGGTGAAGACGGTCACCCAGTAGCCTGGGACCGCGCCCGCGAGCACGATGATCATGTTGCCGACGGCGGTATTGTAGAGGATTTCGTAGGTGCTGGCGGCGCCCTTGGTGGAGTAGCCAATTACCTCGAGGATGATGGCGTTGTTGAGGGAGACGCCGTAGTAGGCGATGTCGAGGAAGCACCAGGAGAGGGCGGTACTGTGAAGGGGGGTGTGTGGTTAGACAAATGATTTATTTTGGGAGAAGTTGTGTGTTGGTGGAACATGACTTACCCAGCGATGAGCTTGAAGTTCTTGAGCTTGGCGTAGTGGCGGAAGAAGTCGGACCAGGAAGCCTGGGGAGCCTTCATCTCCTCGGCGGCCTTCTGCTGAGTGAGAGCGCGCGAGACCTCGTTGGGCTTGCCGCCGGCCTCGCCCTTGAGGTAAGCCTCAGCGTCGCCCTCGGCCTTCTCAACATCGAGCTTGACGTCGAAGGTGTAGCGGGGGGTCTCAGGGATGGTCAGGCGGTAGTAGAGGGCAATGCAGCCGGGCACGGCACCGAAGCCGATCAGCACACGCCACATCTTGTCGACGGCCTCGGCGCAGCCGCCAGTGCAGGTAGCCAGCGTAGGAGCGACCTCCAGCGACTTCTTGAAGCCGAGGGTGAGGAAGAGCATGACGAAGGCAGCAGCAAGTTGGCCAAAGCCCTGCATGGCAAAGACGGCAGCCATCATGGCGCCTCTCCATTTTGTTGTGGCGAACTCGGATGTGATGATGCTCGAAAGGGGGTAGTCTCCGCCAATGCCCACTCCCTGTGAAGGTCTCAAGTCAGCACGACGATCGAATCTAAGGTCGAGAAAGGTAGTTATTAACTCACCATGAGAACACGCCAGAAGATGATGACACCGATGATATCCATCGAGGGGGACGACGATGTCAGAGCCTGGGCGACGGTGGCGAAGATGATCATGATCAGCTCGAGGCCGTACATGCGCTTGCGGCCGACGATATCTGCCAGAGCGCCAAAGCCAAGCTGGCCGATGACGGTGCCGGCCGAGGTGGCAAGCTTGATGGCTGTGTCGGAGTTGGTGGGCATGTGGCCAACACCAGGGTAGTAGACGATGCCAAGCATTAGAGTGAGGAGGGAGACGGTGAAGATGTCGTAAGAGTCGGTGAAGAAGCCGACACCAGCGACGGTAACGGCGCGGACGTGATACCATCCAAACGGAGCCCTGTCAACCTCGGCGAGGGCAAGGCGTCTCCGTTCGTTGACATCCTTGATGTGAAGGAAATCGTTGTGAAAGTTGTGGTAGGCATTGTTGCCACCAGACGTCTTGTTGGCCGCGACCATGGCTGAATATGGTAGCCGGCTGTAAGCCGGTGTTGTGGCTGGCAAGGGATGTAGAGTGGATGGATGGAGGGGAAAGACTAAGGTCGAAGATTGGGCGGTAGAAAGGTCTAAGCGAGACTGCCAAATCAAAGACTAGAGTGTGTTGGTAGAGTCGAGGTTAATGGAAGATATAGGTCGGTGTGAGAGAGGGAGCAGAGGGATGAGAATTTAAATAGCTTTGGAGAGGCAGACAGCTGAGGGGTTGTTGGATGGGGGCATGCGGTTCAGAGGCCTCGACGCCAAGTTCCCGGTGGTCACAACTTGCTCGCGTGCCCACGTTCTCGACAGTGACAGGTCCAGGCTGTGTGGGTTGTCGGGTATCCTCTTTGCCAAGGGTGGGATGCATGCTTGGATGCGGCGCTGTGAGGGCCAGCTCTCTGGCGTTTGCCCCTGTTGCCGCCATGCCCTTGTCTGGCCACCCCCCCCCACCTATGCTGGCCGTTCCCAATCTTTGGACCTGTTGGGAGAGCAAACCTATAGCACGTGGGTGCATACCGTGTGTGGGTTTCTCACCTCCATCGTACGAACATGTTCATCTCGCGGAGCACCCGGCAGCTAGCAATCCCAATCCAATGAGAGCTTGGGCATCATGAGCCTCACAGCTTGATTCTCATCTTTATTTTCTCTTTTTCCCCAAAAGGCTGTGTGTCGCGTGAGCTGAAAGCTTCCTAACCTTGGCTCTTTGTTTGGGGTTGACGGAGGTTGTTTCTGCCCCGCCACTAAGGCTCGGCATCGCCAAAGATGCAGCTCTTGGCTCTTGGCGAGCGTCAGAGATTTCGTCCAAGCCTGCGATCAAAGATCAGATCAGATCCAAGCGATGAAAGGGCCGTGAAGGTCAGCATTCTCGCCACTGCCCTTGCAGCTTATCAGGCACCGTTCCCAAGTCGGATCTCGGTCCCCGTCCCCCATCCTTCGAGACACTAGCCGGTCAAGAGAAGGTTGAAGCACGCCGAAAAGTGGACAACGGGTGCTCATCAGATGTCAGAGTCGGAGCAACCAGAGCTGGCAGCAACGCCCAGCCAATCGCGGCGCTGAAGCAGCACTGAGCAGTTCCAGATCTGGCAAGTCGCACATTGTGCAGTTCTCGGGCTTGGCCAGGGTCTTGATCCGCAGAAGTGGAGACTGCATGCAGCCTGGGCAGTCTGGGCATCTGCCGGGAGCATGGGTCTTCCCCACGAATGATGGGAGCCAGACTCCCACGTTCTGATATTCTGCCCCATGATTGGCCAGAATTGTCCCCGTCGTCCTGCTTTCTTTCCTGGAGACAGCGGGGAGTTCTCCCACGCGCCATCGCTCCCCAAGTCCAGGCCCGCGCTTTGATATGCTTTCGATAACATTGCTGCTCACGCGGGGCTTTGTTGAGGCACGAGCCGCACCACACTCTTTTTTCCCCGAGGTCGAGGGAGACATTGGATCTCACTCCAAGCCAAAGAATGGCCGGCACCTTGGCGAGATCTTAGCATATCGCGCTGGCAGCTCCTGGATCTCTCCCCACGCCAGGATCGGCTGGGCCCGAAAGATTTTCGGGATAAGAATTCAGGTTCCAATGGCAATCTTGCCAGCAAGACGCATGGATAGTAAGCAGAGCATATAGCTGGGCAATTGTAATTGGGCCGAAAGGGGACCAGCCAATCCGATGCTCTGATGGAGCCACGCGCTGCTCTGGAGATAACCTCTGTCCAAAGATCTAACCAAGACCATCATGACGGAAACACGACTGCTTCACCAAACCTCTGATCCTCTCATCACCCACAATGATACTGATGGGCATCATGATGTGATACCTAATGCTCCAGCTGTTTCCAATGCCTGCTTTCACCGTCCGAATACTCTCCATGCGGTTGTTGCTTCGTCTGAGGTCTGGGGAAGGTGACAAGCGGTCGTCTAAAAGCAATGTCAAACATGACGTCGAGCTGCCATGCTAAGCTCTAAGCCCTGCCCCTTGCTGATGCTTGTCCTTCTTGGCTGGCATGGCGTCCCGTCCCGCAGTCTTGGGACGGCTCTTGGGTCTCTTGGCCGTCCAGAGAGGAAGGAAGGCACACGACCTCTTGCCAGAATCGCGATACCCTTGTGCCGGAGGCTAAGGCTGCGCTGTGAGTGGTCGTGCGGTGGATTTCGGGATTCAAATTGACTCGGCCCTGTGGGCGTCTTAAACCTCAACTATCCTGTCATCTTCGTCATCCTCTCCGGCGTCTTCCTCCGCCCCAGGCTCTGCTTCGTCCCTCATTAGCACCTGGACAAGCCGATCGCAGGCCTCGCGGACTCCCTCATCATTGACCCGAAGGTGCGTCTCCCGGATAATGGGATAAACATTGATACTCCTCAACACCTCCCGTCCCTCTCTTGTCGTCGTCAAGAGAGTCAGCGTCTCGACGTGCGTCTGGACGATGTTGGGGTCGGAATCCCGCTGCTTGTCAGGGGGCAGCAGCTGCAAATCAGGCAGCATGTTCATCGTTTCTTCCACATCGTACTCCTCGCTGCCCATAATCGGGAGCAGAATGTAGGGGAGAATGTTGACCTTATCCTCGTCCATGAAGGCGGGGTGGGTTGGAATATCGAAGGCCACATTCTTGATGGTGCTGGCCACACCCTTCCTCCTGATTTCGGACTTGTGCTCGGTAAAGACCTTGATCTTGTTGAGCGGCACCACGTTGTCGTAGCTCTGGGCGGTAATGAAGAACTGCCTTATCTCGTCGTGCTTTGAGAGATCGGCAAAGACGTAAGCGAGGTAGTCGAAGTCGGCGTTTTTGTTGTATGAGCCATCCGCACCCTTGACAAAGAGATCGAGCAGCTGGTTGAGCACAAGGTCACCGGTCTTCAGACCTTCGGGTGCGTCCTGCTTGCGAGTCACGATGCTCTTTAGGCCATCCCATTTTGCCATGTTGGCGAGGAGCATAGCTAAGAGGTTTGCATTGGGCTCAACCGGATCCTATCACCCTCGTCAGCCTTACAAGCTCAAATCATGAGTTTAGAGGGCCAATAGCTGCAGTTCGGCTAACGCACATACCACCAAGTTACCCAGAAGGATGCCGAGGAACCTGTCGTCGGTAGCCACATTCTCAAGAATGGTTTGGTCCGCTGTCAGGTTGACCAGGATGGTAAGGGCATGTTCGGCGATTTTCTGGAGTCGCTAAGCAAAACCATCCATCTACGAGTTGCAAGTGCTTCTTACTGGGTGGTCACGAATCAGGAATTTGAGGTGCTTGATAGGGAGGAGGTCTTCGGTCTTGAAAATCGAAGGCTGGGCCGTCGAATAAGGTTCCAGGTTCTCAATGGCTAACTTGCGAATCTGGGGGTTCGGGTGGGCGATGAACCCCACGAGCTACGGGCATATGTCAGCTACATGGCTTGGACTTTTGTGTTTCATTCGGATACGGTACCTCTTCAAGTTCTGTTGGCATGTTTGATGTCTGATGGCAGCAATAGAAGTTGATACGACACGGTCAGTTCAAGTGATGTGAGGCTTTCATGCACAAATTTTGACACTCGACCTGGCAGTTCTGCCACCCGCGACTGCCCTGACCGAGGGGCAGCGCGGGGCAATCAACAATTTATTATCGATAAGCACCATTTATCTTATCGCACTGTGCCTTGCAAACGCCTGGACAGCCCCACTTTTCGTTGACGAGCTGCCACCGCTATTAAACTGCCAAAAAGTGGTTGAAGTGGTTGAGCCGAAAAAATGATTTCTACCGCCTGCCTCATGCTTAGGATGCACGCACCACGGAGGGACCTAGGTATATACATTTTGATCTGAAGAATCTGGTTCTGCCCTCCCTTTGAAAGCGCATCTTATACGCGTTCAGTTCTTGATGATTCTTAAAAATCACATCTTTTGGTCCAAACTGCCCAGAAGTTGTCCCTTGATAGCTTGGCAGATCCTTGGCAAATCTTGGCATTTCTGAGCAAAAGTTGACTTTTGTCATGCCAAATCAACGATTTTCTGGGTCATAAAATATCAGAACGCGTCTTTGATGCGCCATCAAATGGAAAATAGATTCATTTTCTTCAGATCAAAAACCTGTATCTATGTCCCTACGCGATGCGCACATTGCGGGCGCGGGCCAGGTGGTGGGACTCAATTTCTCATGCTCAACTTCTTCAACTGCCAAAAACCCTTAGAATGGTGGCAGCCTCAAAGATAAGTGGGGCTGTCCAGGTGTTTGCAAGGCACAGCAGCAAATGGTAACTACGCGGTCGATTGTATTTCCGCTAATGGACAAACTGGCCAATCAGCGCTGGAGCGCATCGCCATGTTACCCCACGGTGGGAACTTTTTCCCCAAAGGTGCACGAAAAAATCCCAGGAATCGAGAGCTGAAGCCCGAGCGGTCTGTTGCGTTTCCCTGCATCCTATTCGAGAACAAAGGACCTCCACGACGCCCGACACCGTCTATGAAAATGCCGAAAGCCACAGGAGCAGCCTCGTCTCACAAGAGGCGGCACAACCCCCTCGAAGATGACCTCCTCGCGACCGGAGTTCTCAAAAACAGGGAGGGGAGGCCATCCAAGCGCGCCGACCGCAAGCAGGCTGAGGAGCAGTCCTTTGTCGATGCGAAATCATCCCGCAAGATTCTGGCCATGAGCCGCGACCTCATCGACGAGGAGGAACTCCAGGAAGATGACGACGGTCAGGATGGGTCCGCCCCATCAGCCTTCGCCTTTGATCCGTCCCGGGTGGAACGGGGCAGCGACGAGGACGAGGAAGAGTTTGCCAACGAGGAGGCCTGGGGCGACGAGGAGGAAGTTGTCGAGGAAATCGAAGTCGATGCCGCCGATCTCGAGACATTCAACCAGTTCATCACGCCCACCATGAACGATGATCCCTTACTGACACACGGCTGGGATCGGAGACCAGGCGAGGGTGCTGAGGAGCAAGGGCAAGGGACAAATCTGGCCGATTTGATTCTTGCTAAGATTGCCGAGAAGGAGGCTATGCAAGGTGGGCGGATGGAGGATCACAACCCGATCGACGAGGATTTTGAGCTGTCGCCCAAGGTCGTTGAGGTCTTCACTAAGTACGTTTGGCATGGGGAACGGTTGACGACGGGTGGAATGCTAACATGCCTTTAGGATCGGCCTCTTTCTTGCCCGGTACAAGTCCGGCCCGTTGCCTAAGCCCTTCAAAATTCTACCGCAAATACCACACTGGGAGGATATCCTGCAGATCACACGGCCCGAGTCCTGGACCCCCAACGCTTGCTACGCTGCGACGAGGATTTTCGTGTCAGCCAAGCCGATGGTTGTTCAGAGGTTCATGGAAATGGTCATTTTGGAGCGGGTCCGCGAGGACATCTACGAGAACAAGAAGCTCAACGTCCACCTTTTCAACTGCCTGAAGCGGGGTCTTTACAAGCCCGCTGGCTTCTTCAAGGGCTTCCTCTTCCCCCTGGCTGGCTCTGGTAAGTCTGACAATTATGACTAAACGGGGTAGGACTGTGGCAACTGATTCTGGTCTAGGTACCTGCACACTGCGCGAGGCGCAAATCATTTCCGCCGTCCTTGCTCGGGTATCCATCCCGGTCCTCCACTCCGCCGCAGCCATCAAGACGCTGTGTGATATTGCTGCAGAGCAGGCCTCGCAGCTGTCAGAGGCTGTCAGCGCCACCAACTACATGCTCAAAGTCCTGCTTGAGAAGCGTTACGCTCTGCGTAGGTCATCCCCTAGACGCCCCCTCCACTTTCCATACATTGTGTAATCGAAGATCTAACATGAAACCTGACAGCGTGGCAATGTGTCGACTCTCTCGTCTTCCATTTCCTCCGGTATGCGTCGGCCGCCGGCCACGGAGAGCACGCTTCCAGGGCGCTGCCTGTCATCTTCCACCAATGCATGCTCGTGTTTGCCCAGCGGTATCGCAACGATGGTGAGTTTTGATGCTGTGATCACATCGATGATTAGCAATGACACTTACACTTATATCTCCAGTCACCGAAGACCAGCGTGAGGCCCTGTTGGACCTCCTTCTTAACCACGGCCACGCCCAGATTGCCCCTGAGATCAGGAGAGAGCTCCTTGCTGGGCGAGGGAGGGGTGTCCCCGTTGAGCAGCCCGGGCCAGCGTTTGATGGCGATGATACCATGTTGATGGATTGAAGTGGCGAGGGTGGAGAGTTTGCACCCCGGGGGGTTGCCGTTTAGAGCGGTCTGTTTAGATCTGACAGAGGGCTTGAGATCTCGTGAGGCCGTATTTTGGTGTTGTTGGAGTCTAGGGCATCATCCATGGGCTGGCTTATTTGTCGGGCTTGATTGTTATGATTTGTCCACCAGGGGGTGGCTTTGATGATACTTTGATACACACGATCACGTTCACATTCTACCCATTGCATGTGATACAAAGCTTTCTTGGGCGGTAGAGTGACCAACAGCTTGAGAGAGCGAGAGCCAACCGCTGTTGGTTCCAGCCCTTCAGACATCTCAACATTGTCTATCAGCCCATTTGAGAAGGTCAGACAAAAAAGGGTGCTGGCAATGTGAAGGACTCAAGGCTCTAGCTCATGGAACCTCATCCCCCATAGTTTCCAAGAAAGAGAATGTGTGAGTATCGCATCGCGTTAATGTTCTTCCCCCAGTTCCATCCATCCTTGATCTAAGGATATGATCTCTCTTTTGAGACGCCCTTCTCAAGTCAGCGGAGCGACCTGGCACCTGAAGCGGTCGAATAAATATGCCCCCCTTTTGCTGTAGGTACAGCACTTCATCTAGCAAACACACAAAACACCCAATGTGCCTGTCTATGCGCTCTTGAAAAACGTCTGATATCAAGTTCCCAACTAGGTGGTAGGGTAGGTAGAAAATGTGACTACGAGGTTGGACAGGAGGGTATCTGAAGAGGCAAACCAACTTCAAGCGCCACTACCCGAGGGCGATCTAGTAAAGATCCAATTCACATAGGAGGGTTTTTGACATACCACCAACTAATCGTTATTGGGTGGGGGGATAGGACGATGGCATGGGTAATGGGACAAACCGGCAAGAGGGGAATTGACAAGTTCGAAGCCGGAATGACAATTGATATCTGAACAAGAATCTTCCGGTATTTGAATCTCTATCTTAATGTTTTAATGCCATTGTTTATCTCCCTAATGTTTCTCATTTCCTTTCACTTTGATCGTAATTTTTGCTCGTCCTTTCTATCTTCTTCACTTCATCTTTTCTGGCTTAGCGTGCTTCTTTTCAACGCTGTGTCCAAGCTGTTATCAGACTAAATTCTGAACACGGCTAAGAGTATTTGTTTTTAATTCTTCGCTGTACATTGGTGGAGAAAGCGGAATCTTCTTGCGTGAAGAAAGTTGTGCAGAAGCCCATTGTTGATGCATTCAGGGGCTCCAAATAATAGGAACCAAAGGAGGCGGAAATGTGGCCCGAGCTCCACAGTTTCTCAGCCTTCTGAACGGAAGAGTGGGGCCATTGCTCCCTTCACCTCAGTAGCGCAGCCTCGTCCAAACACATCCAACCTCGCGACAGCTGAACCAGCCTGCAGCGTGCCTTTCTCTTCAACACCGCCGAGTCAAAAACCAATCCGAAGTCTACTGAATCCGCGCACCTCGAAATCACAGCAAAGATGGCGTCGACCGAGGACCCGCTGCTGCTGGTGCGGCAATCGATCGCGGCGGGCAGCAAGATTGTGCCAACAACGTCCGCCGACTCATCAGAAGAAGCGCCCCTCTCCCAGGCCACACATCTCGTCTTTAGCCAGCCAACCCGCATCGCCGTGCCCATTGACGCGCCGACGCGCTTCACATCAACAGAGGGCAAGGCCATCGACTTGCGCAGCATCTACTTTGCCTGGCTGAACCGCGACTACGCCATCCCCGAATACAATGCCATCGCGACCAAGCTCAACGACGAGATGGCCGGCTCCGCTGCCGTGCACATGTTTGCTTTTGTCGAGCGTCTCGTGTTGTTTACCTTTTTGGAGGGCGCCAGCGAAGAGAGCGAGTTCATCAAGCCTCTGCCGGGCGCTAAGGATACCGCGACAGGTGCAGCGACGACAGGCGCCGCGCAGAAGGCAGCTCCAACTGCCGTGGGCCGTGCAGGCCGAGGCACCATCGATCCGCGTTTGGCGCAGATCTACAATGGCGAGCGCCGCATGGGCGACAGGAATACCATCCTGAGGGGGATCAAGCCGACTGCGAGTAGCTGGAAATACTTTTATTGTTTGCTACATGCGCTAACCACTGCCCTGTATAGGACTTCTCCCACGTCCGCAAGCTCGCCGCCCCCTTCATGACGCGCAAACCCGGCGCGCCACCTCTCGCCGCCGGCGTCGGCGCGAGCGCTTCCCTGGCTATCAACCAGAAGCCCGCGCGCCGTCCCGACCCTATCATCCTCCTATCCCCCTCGGCCTCAGCGCTCCTCCGCATGTCCAACGCCAAAGCCTTCCTCGAAGGCGGCCGCTACACCCCGCCGGACCACAACTCGACCTCCACAATGCTCCACATCTCGCGCGTCATTAAGGACATCGACCCGGTGCGGCCGATGCGCTTCATCCTGGTCGAGGGGCCGGAGCAGTTCAAGCCCGAGTACTGGAACCGCGTGGTGGCCGTCTTCACCACGGGCCAGGCCTGGCAGTTCAAGAACTACCGCTGGAGCAACCCCACCGAGCTGTTTAAGCACGTGCTCGGCGTCTATCTCGGTTGGCGCGGCGAGCAGCCGCCCGAGGCCGTGCGCGTCTTTGGTCACAAGGTGCTCGCGTGCTCGGTCGAGAAGTGGCGGGACCCCGGGCAGCCTGGTGCTGAGACGAGCCGGTGGCGGGACAGGGAGGTGGTGGAGGCGATTTGGAAGGCTATTGAGGGGAACATGAGGGCGAAGGGGTGGCGGAAGGACGCGGCGCCGTCTTCGATTTGAGGATGGTGGGTTGGCTTTCGTGATGATGAAAAGCAGCAGATTGTATTCTACTCGAGGCGGGCATCAGCTAGGCGTTTGGGTGGATGTTTTGGGCAAATTATACAGGCGGAATTCTGGAGTCTGGGATAGGGTCGACCTGGCGGATATGATCATCTAAGGGCCGTTCTGAAAATGTTAGGTTACTATACTCCGCCCTCGAAACACGGCTTGCAGCTTTGAGAGTACGGTATGGGTGTCGGGGGTTGCTTGGCGAAACCGAGGGAGGTTCATGTCTTAAGCCTCTTCTTTGACACCTACAGAAACGACGTCCTGGCGATTTGGAGCAATGGAGCACACCTCGGAGTCGGAACTTAGCATCTCTAGAACGAAATACCGTTGACATCTCATTTATTCTAACTGATCGTATAAGTTAAGGCATTAATCTCTTGAAATCGCCCCCTTGTTGCCCATGACCTCACGGTCTGCGTGTCTAATCCCACCACAGCTCGTTCCATCAAGATACGTATGCATATCCCAAGCCCAGACTTCGATTCACCAACCCTACGCCATCCCAGACCGAAACACCAAACCAAAATGATCCAATCCCTTCACCACCCCCTAACACTCCTCCATCTAACGCCCATGCGTCCTTCAATCCCAACAAAGAACAACCCCCGCAACAAACACCGCCAAAGCAATCAAGAACCCCCTCGTCTCTTCACTCCCCCTTCTCCCTCCCTTCTTGTCCTTGTTTCCCTAGCCCTCTGACCGTCGCTGTCACCCTCATCCCAATAATCCCGGCCCCGGCCCCGGCCCCGATAACCACCACCCCTCTCGTCCTGCTCCTCCTTCCAACCATAACCACGGCTGCGGCGCCCACGCCACTTGTGCGTGTGCTTGTGCTCGTGGATATGCCCGTCCGGGTAGACGGTGTACTCCTCGACTCCGCTGCTGCTGGCGCCGGTGTCAGAGGCGGGGGAGTGTGGGCGGGGGATGAGGGCTCTGCTTCTTTGTCGCTGTTTCGGTCTGTGTTCGGGGAGATATTGTGTGGTAGGAGCAGGAGTGGCTTGGTGAAGGGGAGGAGGTTGACGCTGGTGAGGATGAGAGCGGTGGGGACGGGGGCCGGCGGGGTCGGAGTGAGGGTGGAGCCCGGAGCGGGAAGGGTGTCGGGGATCGTGGTGGGGTTCGGAGCGGGGGCACGGCGGGGGAGCGGGGTTGCAGTGAGGATGATTCGGGCATGTTTGCGGTTTTTGGTCTAGAATTTGATATCGGTGGCACACTGAAGCTTCCCCGCGTTCGTCTGTTTCAGATTGGGATCCAGGCGTTTGGTAGTCACTTGGCAAAGCGGCAAAGGATGGGGGGCGAACAAGCAGCACGCAGGCTTCGGCATTCGGTGTTTGGTGACGCGGGCGAAAGCGCGAGGGGGGTTGGCTTGTTGTCGCGCTGCTGCCTCCCTTCGGCGTGCATTTTGCCCCAGATGACGAAGTTCTAATCGGCAGAAGGTCTCGCCTGTGGCCGGCTGTACCAGGGCTTCGTCACACCCACGCTTTTCTGCCTGCCCTCCGCGTGGCTGACGAAACCCAACAGATGGGCAGAACGTTCCCCCGCCCCAGTTTGTTGCGGGGGAAGCAAAGGGTCATTGGCCCCCTTGAAGGCTGCATGGGTTCTTGTCTTGTCATGTGGCATGTACCAGGGACCTGAAGGAAAGCACATATTTGTCAGGCAAAAAGACGGGAGCGGCTGCGGGGAGTTTGCCTGTCGGACTCCTCTGCTCAGGAACTTTGACTCCTGGTGGTGCAGTTGGCAAGCCACCGTCTCCGGATCGCGCCCCGCTGGCATTGGAGCTGCAGGGACAAAGTGGTCGGGGGAAAACTTCCGAGTTTGACTTCTGAACATGGACATGGACGAAGGTGCTGCGTTGACAAGTTCCCGCAGACTCAAACGGCAAAAAAGGCAACTTCTGCGTCCCCCGTGGCTGGCGGAACGGCATGAGAGTGGCCGCGGCAAGCCGGAGTGCCACGCGAGCGGCAAGAAGCGGGGCGATAGTTCCGGCTATCGACAGGGAGGCTGGGCAGGGGCACCGATATGAACCCTTTCAAGAAGCAAGGGGGGCTTTAGGAACATCTGCACAGTGTCCGCTGTCGCCAGCCAGAAGAGGGAGCAACGGCTTGCTGGGGCGGCGATGGCTCTGCCCACTAGCCACTCCGCACTCCGACCCGATGACTCGGGGCCGGGTGGCGGTGCCGTCTCCACAACAGGAACCGGAGGGTGGGCCCAACGGCGAACGCTCGGCAGTGACACCAGGGTCTACCCGTTTGGTCCAGACCCATGGTTCTTCGCGATGGAAAGCCATCGGTAACAGGCAAGTTGACACGACCTAAGCACACAATGTGTCTTGTTGTATCTCGTACAAGGCGCAGGTAACCGTCGTCCGAGCACGTGGCGAAGTGGTGAATGTGCAACAAAGTCGCGGCTCACGGCATCGAGTCCCCCTGGTTCTGACCGGGTTGCACAATGTGGCCGGCTCCGCCGCGTCTGTTCGCTGCAGCTGGGGGTTCGGCGTCCCTGGCACAGAAGAGATGCTGTGTCGTCCGAAGAAGTGATCCAAGGGCCAGGATGCCCTCACTCAGTCCGCTCCGGAGACCATCTCCGGGCCGTCCCCGCTGGGTCTTGGTCTCTGACATGATGCCGTGACGGTCCGTGGGCAGGTACCCGATGAATCGCTCCCAAGTCGCGGTACCTACGCAACGCCCTGCCCGATGATGCGCTCCGTATCCGGTGCGACGGCTCGAGATGAGCCATGCCCAACCTCGGACCACACAAGCGCGTCCTGATTAGACTTGGTCGCACCGAGGCTGGTGTGGTTCAACGGCCAACAGTGGCAAACGGGGAACTGGGACTCCCCAAGGGTGTTCGTCCCGTGACTAGCTCATGGTTTGCTGCTTATCTCGCAGAAATGGGATCAGCGGTATCAGAACAGGAAACGGCCGAATCTCCTTCTCGGCCAGGGAACAGGAGTGGGTTCCACGAAAACCTCCTTCCAGAAGTCTTCTAGAAGGCCGGTGCTTGCGGGGTGGATTCTGTGGGAGGGCCACTCGGTGGGAAACCCTTCCCATCCCTTCCGAAGGGTCCTCTCCCCATCCGGCGATTGCTGACCTCACAGGTTCATCGCATTTGGGTAGGAATCAGCGGTGTGTGGCGCGAGGGCAACATTCCGGGCGGATCTCGACATGGACCGTCATTTCCGTTTGGCCGCCTGGTGCTGTGTGTGCGATGGGGCCGTCGTACTCTGGGCTGGTCCGACATGGGCACGATGGGCAGAGCATCTTGTCATGCCGAGCGTTCCACCAATTTGGGCTCTTTGGGGTCTCTGGGTGCTGTCTCTGCTCGTGCATCCTTGTTGCCCTCCGTTTTGCAGCAGTAGCTGGCGCAAGGGAGTTGCCATGCCATGTGGCTCCTCGCGGGCGACCCGTGGGATGCCGCAGGAGGGAGGAATCTTGGAAGCACGGCAACTTGCAAGATTGCGCGAGTCGGCGGGGCTCGCTCAGGTTCTGGATGCTGACTGGGCCGCTGTCTCAGGCATTGACGCAAACCAGGGATAGCGGGTTGCTGGCTTGGCCATTCGTCCGACAAAGGCCACATGCAGCAGCACTCCCGTCCGCGGAGACAGGGGCCTTTTCAGATCTCAGCCGTTGTGGCAGCTGGAAATGGCCGAAGAGGGTGTGCTAGGTTTGTTTGGGGAGCCAAGCCGTCGTTTCATATCTTGCGAGCTATAACCACCACATCTTAGAATCAAATGGCATGGAAAAGAAAGGAAGAAAATTCAGAGAAAGACAGATTGGCCTTCAGGGTCCTTTTTCTGCAATGCCTGGCCAATTCATGCGCAGCCCCTGGTCAATTTCTGGGGTTTTGTGTTCTGGGGAGGGGAGGGGCACTTCCATTTCGTGCAACCTGTGGCTGCTGCTCACCACGTGGCCTTCCCCACCCCGCCCAACCTGAAGCTTGTTCATGTTCCGCTTCCTTCTCGCTCATCAGTCTCACGTGGCGGCAAGCCCGCTTGCAGGAGTCGCAGGTACCGGTACCGAGCACACCCGCCAACCCCAGCCTCTCGTCAGCGCTTTCACCTTTCTGGCTCTAGTTTCGCTCCAAGGCCCCGTTGCATCATTTCGCCTTTTGGCTCCCATTCCCTGGAAAAGATCCTCCACCCTCTGGTCTCTCCCCGCGCTCGGCCTGGGGCCGGTCCGGGCCCGGCGACGTCGGCGAGAAAGCCAGTCTTTGCGTCTGCAGGTCATCCGGCGGACCATGGTTGGCGGCAATAACCGATGGCTCCTCTGATAGACCGCAGTAGCGGCTCCAAGCAGCTCCAGCTACTTTAAAAGGTCTCTTCAGCCTCACGGTAGCCTCAACCCGGCCCTAGAGCTGGGGAGTTCGTGTAATTTCTTACGCATTATATTATTCGCTTTGTGTGCTTTTGAGACAGATCCAGCAAAGATCGTCTTGGCCGTCCTCTCCAGATGCCCACACTGGACCCCGAGATGAGGAGCCCGACACCACAGAGCGCGGTACGAAGTGTGTCATCGCTTTCGTCCGTGGTGGGTGCCTACAGAGGCGATCCTGCAGGTCTCCTCTCGAAAACGCTGGTCCCGGCCGTTGGGGACAGACACATGTCACAGCATTACTCTCCTCTCCTGCTGCAGGCAATGGGAGAGAACCATTGGTCTGAGGTCGGCCGTCTTTGCTTCAATGGCGGTGACCCTGCAACACACTCCATGCTACAGCTCAGGATTTGTCTCGTCGGAAAACCAGCAGCGCGGCTGATTTCCAATTCGAGCCCAACCCAGCGGGCTGAAACCGCAGATGTCAAGCACCCAGGATCTCACAAACATCATCATCAAGCCCGCCCATGCACCACCTGTTTCGGTCGCGGCTTGTCAGACCCTACCCATGGTTGGGTCAAACATCCCAGCGCCATAATCTTGAGCTTATCAATTCGCTCCACACTGTTGTTTCCAGGGCTCCATTCCAGAAATTTCATGATGAAGGCTGAAGCCGATCATCGGATGGACAGTTGCAAGCTTTACGGGAATAAGCATGGCCAGAGGCTTAAACTTGGGCATGGGTGTCATCCTGGTTGCCAAACGGCCGGCTTGTGAGACACGAGGCGTCCAACGGGTCCAACGGACGAAGGTTATCGCCAACTTCCTTCCACACAATCTGAGGACCGAGTTGCTGATTGAGACGCTGCCCAACAGAGGAGGCGGTGAGCGGCAGGTGGTGGGCAGAATGGAGACGAATTGGGAACCCCGCCCAGCAAGAGTCAAGTAGTCTCCTGAATCAGCCATGACATGAGCCATGCCGTCTGCATCTGTGGGTCTCGGCGTTTGTTGCTTTTTTCCGTGAAGGATCGGATGTGAAGGAGAGAGAGAAGGAAAAATTCACCAATCGTCACAATTCCCACTGTCTTCGGCCGCTCCACCCAAGGCTAGAACATGGAACTCTCAGATGGTGGCTGACCGCCTTTCCTTCTATTGTCGTCACCTTGTTGATGAAGATTTTGGAGGACGGGTGACAAACAAGTTTTCTGTTTCCGCCGCCGGTTGCTGGACAACCGAGAGCTCCTTTCTAGCTCGAAGCTTCCTGGTCAAATGGATGCCTAAGCAGACATTTCGTTTCTGGAGCTCTCAGCTCTCGCCATGGCCTCCACATCGCGAGCTTCTGCTGAACATTGAACACAGGGAAGCCTTGTGTGAGGCTTGCAAAACTTCCCAACCTCAGGCTCAACACCTCGGTGAGACTTTGGCCCTTGTTGTCAAGAGCTCACGAAGCGGGTCGGAGTATCCGCTATTAACTCCGGCTGAAGCTGGCGCTGAAATGAAACAACAGCGGCAGCCCGTAATGAACAACATGCTGACAATAGGAATGGAGATGTTGGAGCTCACTAGTTTGGTGAAATTGTTGACCGCTCTCTCACGTGCGGAGAGACCTCCACTTGGGCCGGATGGTGGATGGCGCTTTGCCTATATTTCCCCCATCCATCATTTCATGATTTTCAGCACAGACGAGCAGCAGCAGCTCGAGAAGAAGCGGAGACGGGTGCAGGAGCCTGGAGGGCCTTTGTGAGCTGGTGGAACCACCACTGGCGCCATGGATGCGGAGCTGGAGGGGTTTGATGCACCGGGCGGCGGTCTGCAGGACTGAGAAGGGAGGGGGAGGGGCCACTGCCCGTCACTTTCCGGAAGACGAACTTTGCCCAGCTAAAACACAGGCAAGACACCGCCTAACTCTCCAATTACGGATTATCCTAACTACTTTCTTCAATTTTGCCCTCGGCGACTCTGTCTGCATCCAGCCGAACAGAGCAGAACAATTTCAGAAGGCGTGCGCTGGGCATCAGACGGCAAGCGGCAGCATCCCAGCAGGCAGGGCTCCACTGCACGATCCACGTCCTGGCCCATCAGAATTGCTGAGGTACCTGTACCTGTACCCTTGGGGGCCCACCCAGGACCCGTCTCCACCACCACGCTGCCCCCTGGCACCCCGGCACCCCTGCTGGTGCTCCTCCTGGCTGCAGGGCAGTTCATTGTCTCCTCCTCGCAGCCACTCCACGTTTTGCTCACTCTCTGCCGGCGTCCCTCTTTTATTTGAACCGAACCTGCCCAGTCCCGGCACCCGCCCACCACGCACCACACAATATCCCCCTCCCTACCTCCCGATTCCCATAATATCCCGCTGCCTCCCCGATTTTTTGCTTCCTGCTGTTAGATGGCCGCGACGTCAATTCTCGCCCATCACCAATCCCGAAATAATAGCCCCCAGCCCGCTCTCTCTCCGCGACCGCACCACCGCCTTTGACCGCAGCCGATCCCCCTCGACGACTTCCTCCTCACCCTTGGCTGCCTCTCGCACCGAAAGCCCCTCCGTTGCCGGGCCCACCTCTGCTCCCCGCTCGCATCACCTGAGCCATCCGTCCATCAGCTCGCAGCGGTCTTCTGGCTTTCTCGCCTTCTTCGACAGGACCCTCGCCGGCATCACCGAGCCCAGGATCCGCCCGCGCCAGTCGCTCAGTCGCCTCTCAACCGGCCCCGACTCGTTCACCACCGCTCAATCGAGCCCAGATAAGGCTTTACGCGGCGCCAGGCCAACCTCCAACTACGCTGCTCCGCTGGGGTTGTCAGCTCCCATCGACAGGCAGCCGAGCCCAGCCCTCGTGCTCGGCGATCCCCCTTCGCAGCCGTACAGCGAGACCGACCCCACGCTTCCCGAGCCGACACGTATCCCCCGTCTCGACAACAAGATGCACCAAACATCGTCGCGGCTATTGCGCATGACGGACGATGACCGTCCGTTTACAAGAGTAAGTGCTGGCTATGGCGGCTGTACCGCACCGCAGCTAACGGGAAACCCAGGACTTTAAGGACCTCTTCTCGACGCTCATCGTCAGTCTGCTACCGCTCTCCTCACATCGCGTGCGGTTGACCAAGGTGGAGCACACCTTCCTTTCCGAAGATGCCATCAACAACCTTGGTTCCCTCAAATTCTCCCAATCAAACCGGATGCCCGATCCCAAGGACCCATCAAGGATTGTGACCACCACGACAACCACCACCTTCTCCATGGCTAAGGATATGGCCCGGTCAATCTGCCAGCGCTTCCTCGAAGCACGCTTTATCGAGTCGGCCGACGGGAAATACCAGCAGGTTTACACCATGAAGGGGTCGGTTTGGAAGCTGACCCCCAAGGGCCTCTGCGTCCTGGACCGCTTTTGCGCCAGAAACGGCATCCAGCAGAAGCACGTTGCCGATCTTCTTGGCAACTCCATCTCCCAGTTGGTGATTCTGGAGCGGGACGCCCAGACGGACAAGCTGCTCACGGACCGCGGCACGATCGAGGTCATCTTCCGGAGATTTATCGGCACCAATGGCCCCAACGTCAAGTCGAGTGTGAGCTCGGCCGATTCGGACTCCCTGAGCGACTACCGCGATGGCCTCACCGGCGTTAAGATGGCTGCTGAGCGCAAAGTAGGCGGCAAGACCTTCAAGGATACCTTTACCGGGAAGGCCGCGACCGACTGGTTGATGGACTGCTGCACCACTGTCGATCGGAGGGAGACGATGGAGATGGCCGCGCTCTTCGTGGAATATGAGCTCATGGACGCCGTGCAGCAAGACCGCTCCCACATGGCCCAGTTCCCCGTACACAGCCTTTTCCAGCCCACGAAGCACGCCGTTTACCAAATCACGACGAGGGGGCGGGATCTCCTCAACGGTTCCTTGACGAGAGGGCGTGCGTCGGAAAGTGAGGTGATGACAGTGTCTCGTGCGGGCGCGATTCCCCGTGACTCGAACACACAGCGCCTGGACAAGATCCTTAACGATCCTCCCCTGCGCCTGCTCTTCCGCGAGAACCTCCGCGAAACTCACTGCGAGGAGAATCTCTCCTTTTACTTCGATGTCGACGACTTCGTACGGCAGTGCAGGCAGGCAATCCGTGGTACCCAAAAGGGTCAGAGCACCGCTGCCTCGTTGGACGCGATCAAGGAGATCATGGCCCAGGCGTACGGCATCTACAACGCCTTCCTGGCTCCTGGCTCTCCCTGCGAGCTGAACATCGACCACCAGCTGCGCAACAACCTCGCGACCCGCATGACGAAGGCCGTGGGACAGGATGTCGCCATGATCGACACGCTTCATGAGGTCACTGCTTTGTTTGAGGATGCGCAGAATGCCGTTTTTAAGTTGATGGCCAGCGTAAGTTGCACTGCCACACACTGTTTCTGTTGTTCAACGCTAACCCACCACAGGACTCTGTCCCCAAGTTCTTGCGCAGTCCCAAGTACGAGCACACCCTCAAGAACTACGATTTCGACACCATTGGCCCGACCCACCCCCAGCCTCGCATCCCCGAGCGCAGCCAGAGCAGGTCGAACCGCAACTGACTGGCGAGGATGCCCTCCTGGAGACGGATGCGATTGAGCCGATCTTACGAGATGGTGCCGTAGGAGGGCAACAACTTTTTTTTTTTTTTTTTTTCACCAAAAGTCCGCTTTTCCTACCTCTCTGCTGTCCTCGGGGCTGGCGTGCATGGCTTTTCTTTGTGTGCTGCATGGGGGTGATGCACTCGAATGCTCCCCTCCCGCGTTATATTCCCCTGATGCTTTGCGGTCTTTTTGTGTTTTGATTTTTACTCATGTGCTTCTCTTTTGTCGATGTGTCGATATCACGGCGTTACCCGGGACGGAAGGTGATGGCATAGATGGGAGAGCAGATCATTGGCATACACGCACACACACATGGTACCCATCCTTTTCTTCTCTTGTCTGTCATGTCATTGGCGGGGGAATTGTGGTGGTGGTTGGCAGCGGCGGCTTTGTATGCCGCATCTCGACAGTGGGGAGGCGTTTTGTGTTGTACTAGCAAAGAGGGGGGAGGGCGATGAAAGAATCTGAGAGAGGTTTCAGAGCCGAATCATTACGTTCTCATGGATTGGGGCGTTGGATGTGCCGGAAGTGTTGTCTGGAGGGAGGGAGATGCTGCTCGGGAAATGGGAAAATGAAAGGAGGCGTAGAGAAGTTGGTTGATGATCTCCGCCAGATCATAGCGCTTAGTTATCCATGAGAAAAACGAAGAGACCAAATATCTGATGCACCCGTCTCATTGGCTAGTTGCCTGGTCTTGACAATGCTACTGTCGCCCAATTTTGAAGGTAATGTCTGTGTGTTGGAAAAGTAGACGGAGTCCATCACCAAACATGGGTATTGAAATGCTACCTTCCTCGTTCTCTACAAACACCTCTGAGCATGGTTTGTCTTCAGGTGGTTCTAATCACCAGTAGTGGAAAAGGTTGGGATCATATCTGCGGCTGGAATGGACAATCTTGATAGCACTAGCTTTCACACACTGGTGGGCATCAGACAACACCAACCTCTTAAGACAAGATCAAACCGCCCATCTGGGTAAATCCCGTTTCTTCTAAGCTGGCTCCATCCTCTGTATTTCTGCTACTTGTAATTACAATCAAGCATCCCTTAGAAAGTCAACTTCTTTGTTAGACTTTTGCCGTCCCTCCCTCCTTGCAGAAGCAACACAATTTTAGACCCCGACAGTACATTTCACACACGCACAGAAAGCCACGAGAACCATTGGAGAAAACCAGCAATTTATAAACATCTATTCAGGGTATCAAATGCAATCACGAAAGAAAGAAAAGAAAAGAAAGAAAAGAAAAGAAAGAAAAAAAAAAAGAACACCAGACGAACCACTCTACTAACCCCTTGCCCTCGATCACTGATAGAACAATCCCTCCTCAAAACTCCCATCAGCTATCCCACCAACCTTCCCCACCACCGCCCCCTCGGCACCAACGCAGCAGGCACCAAGCTCAAGCTGGCACTGACCGGCCTCACCTTGACCATCCCGACACCCACCACCTCCTTGGCATTGTCGTCGTAAGGGCTCATCTGCGGATAATCGGGATGCTGCTGCCCCTCACTCTTACTCCGGCCCCGCGTCTCCTGTTTGACAGACGCGCCGTTGAGCTCGTATGTGGCCTTTTTCTGCGCAGCAGCATCAGCGGCAGCCATAGGTCCACCGCGGCCGCCGCCGAGGGCGAGCCAGAGGGCGTCAGAGGAGAGAACGTTGTCGGTAATTGGGTTGGGGGTGTGTCGGGGTGTGAATGATGATGATGCTACTGCTGCTGCTGCTGCTTGGGCTTTGTATGGTGTGTACCGCTTGGAGGTGTCGGTGGCGGCTGGGTTTAGGGGCGGAGTGAGGGTGTAGGTGAAAAATTGGCTTTGTGGTTGTGCTGGTTGGAGAGGGTGGGGTGTTAAGCGGCCAGTCGGGTTGGCGCTGGCGGAGGAAGGGGGTTTGGGGCTCGCGAGGCTCTGAGGAGGTAGAGAGAGGTTTCCGGGCCGCTACTGGTTCTGGGGTTGTGACGGCTTGCCCGACTTGGGTGGTCTGCTTGGGCGGGCTCTTATCTGAGGGGTTTGGGCTGGTGGTGAGGCTGCTTGAAAGGGTTGATGGTGACGGCCATGATGGCGTGCTCTGAACGCTGTAGCATGATGGAGAAGATGAGGCGCTTGTGACGGAAGACGCCGCTGAAGAGGGCCGACTTGGTGTGGTGGATACGGATGAGTGAGAGTACCGTTGGCTGGGTAAGCCGTCTATGTTGCTTCCTCCGACCGCGAGGTTGCTCGGCTCAAACGCAATGGTGCTGCTGCTGCTGATCCTCTTAGACGCACTGGCAATCTGGGCTTTGATCTTCAATCGGTCCACCAGAGCAGCATGAGACTTCTTGAGGGTCTTCTTCACGAAGCTCGCCATGATTACGTTGCAACGCAGATCAACATCTTCTTGAAGATAGAGCCCAGTGGGAGGATCCCGTAGGCCACCCTCAACTGGCACTGCAGGCTCTCCTGGAAGAGAGCCGCCGACGGTCCATTTATCACGGATGGCTAATCGACCAGTCAACTTTTGCTCGACCATTTCTCTTGAAACCTGGAGGAGATGTACTTACTCACACCGGTTGGTGCATAGCAATGTGTCTTCAGACCGTTCGGTAAATCGTAGAAGGCGCAGGTGTACGTGACATCCCCAGATACTTTGGGAAGATATGAGATCTTGTCGGTCAGGGAATACCACTGGCAGGTTTGCTCATCTGGTTGAGCGTGGCGTGGGGTCGGGATCGGATGGCGCTCCTTGACAAGAGGGTTGAGGTCGATCATGTCCTCGTGGTCATGCAGGAAGTCCAAGACAATCTGCCGTGTCACGCCCGCTGGGAGCGGGGTGACGGTGGTGAACTGAACGCGCTTCGACATTGTTCGGTTCTGTGCAAGTGACAATTCCGGAGGTACTTAGTGCGAACGAGCCAAGACAGGACAACAATCGCTGTGGAACACAATGCACGACAAATGGGGAAAAAAGACAGCTCCAGACTCGGCAACAAGCCAGCCTGTATATACAACATAATGCTATTATTTCTCTGGACTGATCAGCAATATGCTCGCCGCCGCGCCCAGAGGCTGTACCGGATCTGTCTGCATGCGGGATTGTTGGGTGTGGCGCATGTCTCTTTTCTTGGTAATGATGCGACGCTGACACGTGGGCAGGCAAGGCAGTGCACCTGAAAATAGGACCCCTGCACCAACAAAGCTGGAAACTCGATCCAGGGGGATGGATCTGAGAGCAAGGGGGCTAACCAGATTGAGAATACAACCGTCAACGCCGTCGTCTTGTTGGTTGTCGGTGGCAGCAGGATTCTGCAAGTTCTTGGTACAGCCGCACGTGGGGTTCTCGCGTCCTGGCGTTGCTCTGTGACAGAAGCCTGCAGGATTCGGGAGCTACCTGCTTGCAACTGTACGCCGGGTTGGTCCGTGGTGGTTTGGAATCAAATCTCCCTGCACCACCGCGCGAGCACCGCGTTCAACTTGACCGCTGCCGGGATCTCCTCCAGAGCAACATCCACCTTCCACATCTTGGCGTCCAACCCCAGACCAGCTGTCCCCCCTGCCGCCCGCCGCCGCCGGGACGAGCAAGCCGAGTGCCGCCAGACGTTCCCAGGCGATCCCAGCCGTGCCGCGGCCCCAGACCCGCGCTCCGCCACCGAGCGCGAGCATCCCGGAACTCGCTGACTGGACGCGTTGCTTCCCCATCAGCGACGTGTATTCGTCATAGGCCATGGCAAAGTTGACCGTGTCAGTGTGCGCCACAATGTCTAGCCGCGCGGCCGCGATGAGCATTGAGAGGTCCAGGTCCGAGAGAGATCCGAGTAGGTGCAGCGTGGAATCCGGTGGCTCGAGCGAGATGTTGTTTCCAAAGTTCGCTGGTATTTGGAGTGACGGAGCTTCGGGAGAAAGCGTTGCCAGGGGCAAGGTGCAGCTGGTTAGAAATGCGGGCACTGATTTGGTGCTGTAAAAGTGCGATTCGAGGCGGTCCTTGAAGGCCTGCGTTTGGTAGAGGGACTGCGTTCAGGGTCAGCGGAGTGAGGTAAGCACTGGGCTATTCCGATCAAATCTCACCTCGACATTCCCATTCCACCAAACCCAGAAATCCCGGTGGCCCTCCAGCTTCGGATCAATGCCCTCTGACACCATGTCCTCGTCATCCACAGTAAGCCCCTGCCTGCAGAGATCCCAGTATGCAGGTAGGCTTTTCGACAAGGAGAGATAGACATATCGGTGGCTAAACCGACTCTTGACTCTCTTCTCCAGGCTCTCGACAACGTCAATTCTTGTCGTCAGCCCAAGCACTGCAATCGGGGCCTTCCTGGCCTGTGCGATGTCGAAAAGGTTGTAGAGAAGAGTCTGCCGAGCATGCGTGGCAAAAAGGTCGAACTCGTCAATGATGAAGACAATGGAGCTGGATGTTACTCCCTCATGCATCTCGGCGATTTCGGAAGGATGCGATAACAAAGCGAGCAGAGAGGCCATGGTATCGGCGTAGTTGGTCGTCTACTTCTGTCAATGTTTGTGCTGCTATCCGATGGCTTTGGAAGCCTTACCTTGTTGACGAGCTCATCTTCAACCTCCATCTCCTTGCCCAGCTGCCGCCATATTTCCCGCAGCGCCAGTTTATCGTCAGTGTGAATGAAGCCATTCAATCTCACGACGTGGAACTGGTCCTTGTGCCTCTTCGAGACGTCGGTGACGATAGACTCAACCAACTATGGCAAGACATCTTAGCATCAAACACTCATCAAGTATACAGGAGAATGTACCGTAGTTTTCCCACACCCGCGAGCACCAATTACCATCATCGAGTTGCCCTCGCCAGCCACAACAGTCTGCTCCACAAGCTGATACGCCTTTTCGTACGATTCATCCTGTCCCCGGAGCTTGATCCGTCGCCTGCCCGCGCAGCGGTCCAGAAGGACCCTCTGCGCTGAGCGGAGATGTTGCTCAAAGTTCTGAATTTCCGGCCGCTGGTCTTCCTGTGCAACTATTGAAGATTGTACCACATCTTGCCCGGCCGCGGTCGCGTCCTCCTGTGCGCAGGTGCGGCAAATCCAGTCTCCCTCCGGGATCTCGGCAAGCCCGTAGCACTCCTGGTGCACGGGCATGTCGCAGTTGTCGCAGAAGACAATCTCGTTGGGCGGCTCCGAGTCTGGCTTGGAGCAGATGGCGCAGACTTCATCGTCCTCATCTTCGTTGCTCCCAGATCCCTCATCCGAAGCTTTCTCCTCCACCTTGTGCTCGCCGTCAATCTCCATTTCGTCTGCCGCCTCCTCAGATGTTGTCTGCCTGCGCTTCCTGGCCAATTTGGATGGCGTCTGCGCCTCCAGCTCCTCCAGAACGTCATAGTCGAGCTTATCGTCAAACGCCACGCTCTTTTGCAACCGGTTGACCCCGCCCTTATTTTTCCGGGGCGTCAAGATTCCCTTCGGCACCGGGGCGTCCTCCTCCAACCGGGTGATTGCTGTTTTCCTAGGACGGCCCGGTTTCCGTTTTGGCACATCCTTTTTCGCCGTGCTATTGTCGGCTTCCTGGCTCCTAACTGGGATCGAGTCATGAGCTGGGCTTTCACGGCCAGCTGCCCTCTTCCCCCGTTGTGAAGGCTTCGCGCTGGTTGAAGGTTTTTTGGAAGGACTGCCTTCTTCCTGTGCCTCGTCCCGAGCTTGGCGATCCTTCTTGCTCGGCCTGCCGCGCTTCTTCTTCCCTAAATCGTATCCATTGGCGGCAGAGATGACGGTATCTTCCCTCTCTGCAACGGCTGTGGCGGCACCGGCTCTCCGGTGTTTCGGATGAGTTGTGACGCCGGTAGCGCTGAGCTCGTCCTCGCCTGAATCCGGGACATCATAGACGCTGCTCGTCTGGCGGCTCGCTCTTGGTTCAGGCTTTTTGGGTTGTGTCTTCTTGCCCTTGGTTTTCTGGGCGGGCTCCTTTGGCGGATTCGTGTCATTGTCTTCCAAGTTTACAGCAGCTGCGCGGCGCCCACGCTTCACAGTCCCGTTTGTGGTTTCTGGGGGAGTTGGTGGCTCTTCAGCTTCATCGACAGCCGCGTGTGGTTCGTCTGATGACTTGGTACGGCGCTTCTTAGCCGCGGAGGAAAGCTCATCCTCGTTCTGTGACCGTGTGCGTTTCCTGGTTGCTGGTGCTTTGGTACTTGGTGGCATTTTCCTGTAAGCCTGGCAAGATGATGTTGGCTGGTGTCGTGGCTTATGTTGTTGTAGTGACTTTTGAAAGAGTTGGCAAGTTCCAGGTTTTCAATGTTGTGCCAGTTGACAGTGAACAGCAGTCGCGTTTCATTGAGAAAACGCGTTGAATTGAACGTCGTTTGATTGTTACAGGGGGCAGGCTTGGCAGTCGTTGTCCAACCAACAGCGTGAGCCAAGGGTGGTTTCGAGGGTGTAATTACCGCCTTTTACGCGCTTGCAATGTGTAACGGTGTATTTGTAAGTCAAAGAAGAGTCGCTTTCAAAGTTCAGTTCAGACACAACCTTTGTCTTCTTCGTGGTTCACGAAGCATTATTCTATCCTTTTAGCTATGGAGATGACACATCCTATTAACACTGGCATTGTCTACTACTTTCCATCACAACTTCGGGTCGCTCGGGGTCAGCGCCGTCTTGTCCACCAGCATCGCTTCGGCCTCGGCCATGAGATTTCCTTTAACCACGTCAGTTGACTTGTTCTCCCTGGGCAAGGAATCCGAATTTCTCCTCAGAGGCAAAAACTTACCATTGGCATCCTCAATGGCACCTCGAACCCAGACCTTGCGCCCTTCTCTCTTGACAACCCTGGACTGAACCAGGACAATGCCCGGCAGCTTGATAGGTTTGAGGAATGTAGTCGTCATTGTCGCCGTGACCGTAAACGCAAACTCTGTGTAACCAACTCAGTCAGCCTTTTCTCGTCCCCCCCCCTAAGGTTAACTCTATAAATTGGAGACAGAAGACTCACGATCCTGGTTGTCTGCTGCTGAACACATTGTCTCATCCAGCATCACCGCCAGCGCGCCACCATGCAGGGTGCCCTTGTACCCACACAGGTCCTCGCCCAAGTCCAGCAGCGCATTCACCAACAAAAACGGCTTATCAGCCGTCTCGCCAAAGTCCGGCCCACCACCCCCCAGCAGCGCTTTGCTCCTCGACAGCGGCTGCTGCGCATAGCCATTATCATCCTGTACCAACACAGCTGGCCGCTCGCTCGTCGGCGGCTGCACCGGCACGGTGCGGAAGAAGGTCACGCACGCGCGGACCGTCTTCTCGGAGCTCATCACGCACCGCACAAACTGCTTGCTGCCCGATGGCAGGTGGCTGCGGTCCGACACCACGATGCCGAACGTGCGGGGGTCTGTGAGGAGTCGCGCCGTCCAGGGCACCGACATGAAGTGCGCGAGCGGGTCCGCCATATACTGATCGTGCTTCTCCGGACCGCCGTGGGCCGGCTTCGTGATATGCGTGGCGGCTTGCGTGCTGCAGTCCTGCTGGGCTGCAGCGGCGGCTTTGCGTGCAGCCTCGCACTCCTCGTTGCGGGGGGTTGCGCACCATCCCCATGGTGGGTGGTTTTGAGCTGTTCTGGCGAGTCGAAGGTGATTCCTAGGGTAGGAACGGGATGGTGTTGACTCGAATGAAGCTCCGTTCTCTGCTGGGGTGAGATGCTTAGTGGAGGGACGGGGATTGAGGATGAGGGGCGTAAAGGGCCAAAAGCTCGTGGCCTTAGAGTCGGGCAGGGTGCTCATCGTGGCTTCCACGGCCAAGTCGGACCCGTTTTGTGGTTCAACTTCTCCGAATGAGGTCGAGGGTAGGTGCCGTGATGGGACAGATCGGGGAGTGACAAGTTGCCGAAGACCAGGACTTGGCTCTGCAGAGGGCAACTGGACCAGGCGGTCGCCCCTGTTCCAAGGCAATGACCATCCGACGGTTGAACGAGAGTTAACACCAGTGGTCAGTTCCTTCCATCAAAAACCAATCTGATCTGACTTGGAGCCAATGGCCATGAACAAGGACGAAGCGAAAATGAAGTGGTGCTGGGTGACAAACCACCCAAGACGCACGAGACAAAAGACCGCTGCTCTATTCCAAGTGGGAAAAACGTCTAGCCGACTCATCCATGACTCGAGAACATCTAACAAGCCCGTATACAGTAAGGCACCCCCAACGCCGTTCATGTGCTTGGTCCAAAAACCAAAACTAAAAACTCTAAATGCCAAACAACATCTTGAACCGCTCATACGTGTAAAATGCCGCCGCCGCCATGGGCATCACCTTGGCATAGCCAATGGTCAGCCCCACAAAGAAACCCCGGAAGCCGCGCTCCCTTATGATTATCCTGGCCGTCTCGCCAATGCGCATCCGGTGCCCGTCACCAACAACACCACCAACCTGCATCCGCCTCCTGATGACCTCCAGCGGGTACGACGCCGTCTGCGAAACGAGACCCGCAATACCACCAGCCGTAAGCTCGGCCCAGGAGCGGAGAGGTACCGGCTTACCAGCCGGATGGTTCTCCGGCTTCGGAAGCGTCGTGTACGCAGCAACTTTAGGGTGGCGAAGCAGATCGCCCACAGTGTCGTGCGTGAGAAATGACATGCCAGCGTAGGGCAGCATTCCGAGAAGAGTTGGTGAGAAGCCGCGATAGAAGTTGGCTAGGCCGTGGCTCGGTGCCGCGGCCGACGCTACCGTTGTGGCCGCAGCGCGGGCTGTCGAACCTGACGCACCGACTAGCTCGGCTGCGGCGGCGGGTTTCCGGTATATCCGCTCCTGGTAGATCTGCTTGCAAATAGACCGTAGAGATGACCGGCCCTCTTTTTTTGTCTCAAACGCCAGGCGCACTCGGATGACCTCCAGCGGGTATGTGAAGAAGACTGATGTCACGCCGGCCATGGAGCCGCTAATCAACCGCCGAAAAGGAGTCTCCTTTTCCCTGTTGGGAATGACAACGGCCCGGATCTGCTCGTACGCCAGGAACTTGATCGCGGCGTAAGGGAAAATCCTCAACAGGGTAGCCGAGTGTCCTCGAAACAGCCCCAGGGTACCGTCCTGATGATAGATGTCCTTGATTGCCGCCCCCACGCCAAACCACGAGCCGGTGTACTTCAAAAAGTGTGGATTGTGAGCCTGGAAGAGAATCTTGACGCGATCGAGCGGCGCAACAACCGTTTTGGCCTGCATATGGGGTCAGCAACCAGCCCAACTTCTGTGAACGAACACCAGCCGGCGCAAGAACATACCGCACAACCCGCCAAGCCTCCCGCAACACCAGACCTCCAGACATAGTCAAGACTCCGCTTGTCCTTGGCCGGATTGCGCGGGACCTGGGCCTCGTCGTCGGTCGGGCAGACAGCAGGGTCCTTCTTCGGGGCTACCGCTCCACGCGACACATCGACGGCCTCTCTCGAGTGGTGGGACGGCGAGACCCCCGGCATGGAGGCATGGCTCATGAGGGCCGGGGGCATTCCCGCTCCGGGGGGCTTGCGCTCCGCCGTTTGCGAGGAGATGTTCGGGGGTATCGGAGGGGGCGGATCGGCGCGCTACAGGCGCATTGGCAGGGTCTAGGCACGTGTGGCGATTATTGAGTTTTCGCTCCCAGACAGCAGATAGTTGGGAAATGGCACTGTAAGTAGTCGTTGTTGTTATGGCGTATTGCGCGAAATCCGTGTTGTTGCGGGCTGTTGTTGATAGGGGGAAGACACACAAAGATGGTCGAAATGCCGGAAATGCAGGCCCGAAACGTCATTTCTGCTGGCCACGGCCCAGAGCCAGCTTTTACACATGAGCCTGGGCCGCACCCCGCCTCCACGAAGCCGAGGATTACCGACACCCCGGCTTACTCCCGCACAGCATCCCTGCCAGTTCCTGACAAATCGGGCCAACCAGCGCTCACGGGACCCTTCATGACCCAGAAGTTCCCTCTTTGGCTGGTCACATCCTTGGCGTGCTTCTTTCCCCAGATTCTGCCCCAGCCCAGATCAACAAAGATCGAAGTCCAAGGCTTCTGGCTGGGCCTGTTACGGAGTATGACTTCGTCGTCGTCTGTTCTCTGGCAGAACGACCGCAAAACAGTGGTCTTGCTGGATCTTCCGCGGTCAATTGAAGAAGCCCAGGCTGCCTCTAGCGAACTGAGAGCCTCGACAGAAGATGGAGAACCCCCCAGGAAACTCCGTAGGCTGATCTCTGCCGTCCCGCCCACATCTCCCTTCCCGACCCCGGAGCCGAAGGCGGGCAGGTCCGCTCTCCCGACAGCATCTCCCTCAGCGCAAGTGGTCGAGCTCATGACCCAGGCCGCGGTTGAGTCAGCCTTGGACGAGATTCATAAGTCCTATGACGGTCCGTGGTGTCTTCCGCGCATCACCTCTCAGCCCAAGGCCAAGGCCAAGGCCTCACCAAACTCATCCCCACCTCCACCACCTCCATCAACAGCAGCGGCGAGACCTGCGGAACCAAACCGCCACCACATCCCCCACCTCCCATCCCCTCCCCGGCACCATCTCCTCCTCGCGCCCAGCTCTCCTCTCCACCACCCTCCTCCCAATTCCCCTCATCCTCCTCGACCCGCCCTGGCCTAACCGCTCTGCCAAGCGCAAGCGCTCCGGCCCCGGTACCTACACGCCCGCGACCGACCTCTCCTCGATTCGGACCTTGCTCGGCCAGATCCCCGTCGCGTCGCGCGTCGCGCCGGGCGGATATGTGGCTGTGTGGGTGACGAATGCGGGACGGTTTGAGTCGTTGTTGACCGGGGCTGGTGCTGGTGGTAGGGGTGGAGGGGGATATTTGCGGAGTGGGATGTTGAATTGGTGTGGACTTGGTGAAGGTGACCACGCAGGGGAGCCGGTGGTGGCGGTGGATTCGGGATGGAGGAAGCCTTGGGAGAGGTTGTTGATTGCGAGGAAGAGGAGGGGTGGTGCTGGTAGTGGTGGGGAGGGGCGGTGGAGGGGAAGGTGATTGTTGCGGTGCCGGATGTGCATTCGAGGAAGCCGAATTTGAGACGGCTCTTTGAGGAAGACTTGGAGTTGCCTGAGGAATACCAGGCGCTGGAGGTGTTTGCAAGGAATCTGACGGCGGGGTGGTGGGCGTGGGGGGATGAGGTGTTGTTGTTCCAGCGGAGGGAGTGTTGGGTTGAAGAAGGAGAGGAAGAGAAAGAGGAGGAGGATGCTGGGGCGTGTTCGTAAGATAGTGTACATTGCGTCTAGACATGGTATAATACATCCCACCGCGCGAGCCCCGAGTTTGCCAGAACCCTCCCCAGCGGCAGCACCAAGCGGAAAGCCCCAGCGTGATGCCATCCACAAGCCGCGTTTCCCCACCAAATCCCACACCATTTCCCACAATTACACAGTAACCTCTTCCTCGACCTCCTTCCACTTGTCGGTCCGCCCGTTCGACCACCCCCCATTCTCCATAAACTCCTTCGCCTGCTCCCTCAACGTTGTCCGCTCCTTGGCCTCGCGCTTCTCCGTCCGCACGGGGACATTCGAGGGGTTCATCTGCCGCTCCATCTGCGAGTTGCGCTCCTTCTGCAGCTTGGTGAACATGTCGTTGTCCCACGGCTTGAGTTCCTCGTCGACGGGCGGGCTGGGCCAGACGAACGGCTTGACGAGTTCGGCAATCATCATCTTTTGCGCACGCGGCCGGTACACCTTGCCGGTCGTGCCGTTCCGTTTCCTCGGCTCGGGCTGGTTGATGAAGGACCGGACCGCCGTCACCTCGACGTTGTAGCCGTGGTAGAGGTAGTCGCGCATGTCGAGCTTGTTGAACTTCAGCGGTACGACGAAGGTTGCCAGGTTTGGTGGCTGCCTCGGCTTTGGGCGGATAAAGGCGATAACATGATTGGGACTAAAAACGAGGTGAATTGGAGTCAGTACGGGAGGCTCTGGCTTGGATAAGCAGGTAGATGGATGGGGGGTTGCTCGTACAGCAAGACCTGCTTGCGCCCGAACCGGCGCGGCATTTGCTGGGCTACCGCCTCTGCTACTGGTGTCGCCATGGCTGCCGGGTCTACGGGATGTGGAGGGGAGGAAACCTGCGAAAGACGGCGCCAGGGATGGATCAGACAGCTGCTTCACCAAGTGCTCGTCGGATGTCGCGTTGACAACTTCCCGCGACAGATTTTCCAGCTTTTGGCTGCCGGGCCGTTGCCGGCTGACAGGGCGGAAAGGCAGGGACCCTGACCTGAACCCCACCAAACACCACCAAGCCCCACTGTGGAGTTTCGAAGACTGACGGGACCCACAGCCCGATCAGACAACACCTCAAACCACATCGAATCACCACGGCACTAAAGTTGACAATTCAGTGAATCCATTTACCAGATCCCATCCTTACTCCAAATCCCAGACAATTGCTCCCATAACCCATTGCAGTGTGACGCCGTGCCACCATTCTATCCCACTCTAAATTACACATCAAGACCGTCGACAACGACGCCCTTGGTCCAGTTGATCTGCATGAACCGGGCGACCTCGTTGGCCGAGTCCTCAGAAACTAGAATGCTGACCAAATACAGAGCCGCATCCAGACCCGCCGCCACGCCACCGCTGGTGATGACACGGAGGCCACCCAGGCGCATCGCGGCGCGCCGGGCAATTGACTCTCTGCGCGAGGCGCCCTTGAAGGACATTGATCCCTTGCTGCAGGCCAGTTAGATGAACAATTACAATAACAGGTGAGTGTTGGATTGGGTACACATACCGGCCGGTGGAAGGGCGTCTGCCAGAATCCGACTTGCGACGGATGTAGGGGTTCTCGTCCTCGTCTCCGAGCTCAAAGCGGAGGTTGTTCACCACATACCGGGCGTCCTCGATGACGTCGGTATGATCTTTGCCCTCGCGGATCACCGCCTGGCTGCAGAGGATCTCGAGGGTGGTCATATAGTCGGGGTGGGTGGTAGCCGAGAGACCCGAGAGGATGCCCTGCCTCGCCAGGAAGAGGGAACCGGTGCAGATAGAAAGCAGCGAGCGCTCGCGGCTGGGGTCCTTCTGCTGAAGCTCAGAGAAGGCCGTGATCAGACCAAGCGGCTCGGCATTCTTGGTGTCCAACACCTCCTGGCTGTTACCGCCAGGAATAATCAGGACGTCGAAGTCATCGAGGCGGTCGTAGGCGGCCTTCCAAGTGATCTGGGAGTTGATCAGGACGCCCTGCTCCGAGAGCACCTTGTCCTCGCCGCTGACAATGGTGACCTCGAAGGCCTTGGAAGCTATCCAACGAGACCGGGTCAGCTGGGGGACGACTTGCGAATGGCCAATGGGCGGGGGGGTGTGGCAATGCCGTGTCGGGCGGATGTGCGGGGTCGACAAACATGGACGGGTCATGGTAACTCACTGGGATCCTGGGCATCGTGGAGGGCCGTGGTCAAGACCTCGAGCGGACCAGCAAAGTCCATGAGGTCGAACTTGTTATGCAGGGCAAACAGAACCTCAATTGGCTCGTCTGCCACTGCGGACGTCTTACTGGCCATCTTTGGCAACGTTGATATGGTGGGTTGGGGTGAACGTGGTCTGATGTAGGGTCCTCAATGAGATGTCTGAGACTGATGCTTCTCTTAAAGGTTGAGGAGCAACAAGTGGTTGTTGTGGTGAAGATTGAAGCAGGAGGAAAGCCGGGAGAGCTGGGAGAGAAGTGGAAGTTTGCCTGACGGCGCTGATGAGGGGGCTACACGACTTTTTGTGTCCTCGACTCTCACTGGAGGGGGCTCGATCGGGGTCGGTCACGAGAGAGAGCTCTCGATGGCTGCCCCACCAAAGAGGGGCACTCATCCCAGCGCTGGCGGGTTGCTGGCCGCGAGACTTGCCCTGTCGGACCATGCATCAGACGATCCGAGCCCCACCCAACACCTGGGGTTGAGCCCCGCTCTGCCCTTCGCTGTGCGGGGATTCCCGCGCACTGGCCAAGCAAACCAGGCTGAAGCAGGGTCACATGGTGGGGCAGGTCTGCTTGGCGCGTTCCAAAGCTGCACGGATTCCAGCCCGCACAGTGGAGATTTGCAGAAGCTCGATCAGACCAGCAAGAAACGGATCCTGTGTCATCATCACGCACCGTTCGATGCGCCGCCCGATCGCTCAGCTTCTGGGTGGCATTTTGAGTCATTGTTGACGGGACGGGACACTCGGCCGTCGTCCCCGGGCCGACACATCATCCGACACCAACAACAGCAGGTTTTGACAGCAGATTCTGGTGGGACTCGCGAGAACCAGAACACCCTGAACACGGCAATCTCTCGCTGCTCCCCTCGCCTCCCCAATGAGCTACAGCCCGTGCCGATCAGGATGACTTCATCCGGGTAAGATGTCCCTCTCAGCAACCCCTCATCGACAAGCCGCCTCTCTGCCGGGGACGCGGGCTTGCGTTCCGGATGCTGACCGCTTGCTGGGTATTGACACAGGTCTTCCAAGGATCTCGCCAAAGCCCTTAATGGCTTCCTTCAGGCGCCTACCCTCCCACTACCCACCGAGATAAACCGTATTATTGCGATCTATCTCGAGAAGCACGAAAGACCCGACGAAGGAAGTGGTGAGCGACTGGGCGACGAGCTGCTCACTATCTGGGAGAAGGTTGTCCACGACCACCCCGAAAAGTACGCCGCCTTCCTCGCCATCTTGCGAGAGCTTCGCCTCGGCCTACGGACGCCCGCAAGGGTTTTCAAATGGTGGGATAAGCTGCTCGACCCTGTCCTGGATAATGTCGGGCTGGAGAAGGGCCTTGCGCGGGAGGCCATGGACCACACCCTCGACTTGCTTGCGGCCGATGAATACGATGACCCCGCGGCCTGGAGCGAGCAGGGCCTGACGCCGCTCGTTAACCGCTTGCTTAAGAAATGGGTGGAAGTCCGCGAGAATCAGGGGAATATCGGCGCCTCGACAGAGTTGAAGGAGCAGATGATCAAGGATGCCCTGCTGGCGTTTGGAAAGAGGGATCCCAAAGGCTTCATGTTCGCTCTGGACGGCTTCGTCGTCAAACGGGAGCACCGCAACTCAGCTTTGAGCCTTCTCTGTGCTTTCGTGTCTAGCGGGCCCCCCACATTTGCACCTCATCCTCCAGACCCCCCTCTTCGGGAACATCCTGCATTCACTTCAGAAAGATGAATCCACCGCGACGATCAATCTGGCGCTCGTTGCTTTGGTCATGATCTTGCCGTTCATACCGAGTTCGCTGGTTCCCTTTCTGCCCACCCTGTTCAACGTCTACGCTCGGCTATTGTTCTGGGACCGGGACTCGTACTTTACACAGCAGCACACGGAGATGGGTGCAGACAATTGTGAGCTCGGGGGCGGCGTTCCATGGGATAAGTCACTGCTGGACCCAGACTATGATGGGCACTCCATCTCATATCTGCCCGAGTATTTCACTCTCCTCTATGGTCTCTATCCCATCAACTTCCTCGACTACATTCGGAAGCCGCAGAGGTATCTGCGCCATGCCAACAACGCCGAAGATATCGATGTGCAGGCCATGGAGATCCGGGACCGGTCGGACCGTTTTAGGAAGCAGCATCTCTTGCATCCTAATTTCTACAACCTCACTATCGAATCAGAGAAGACGGACATGAGTCGCTGGATCAAAAGTGAGGCGGACGAAGTCCTCGCCGACTGCATGGCTTTGGTGACAGAGCAAGCTCCTGGCTTCGGTCACGTCCGCCCAGCCACGCCACTCCTAGGTGCACCTCCATCACTTCTCGGCGACGGCCTTGAGCAAGAAGGCTCCGACTCGGCTCTGCTTGGAGACCCAGTCCATGCCGACTTTTTATCCCCCCAAGCGCTTCCTACAACGCCGCTGGGACTGGGCGATGATAGCCCGACTCTTTCGCCAGACATTGGCCGATCGCCATCCCCGAGCCATCCCCCCGAACGCGATTGAAACAAGCAGCTTCGTCAGAAGCGGGCTGCGCCAGTCGCTTGCCAACGACAGCGTGCCGTCTCTGCTTCTCAGCCCCCAAGATCAAGTAGTTGAGAAACCGTCCCCACAGCTCCCAACTGCCCAGACCCTCGGACGTAAACCCAGCTTCATGGTGGACGACCAGGTCGCCCTTCTCCAGCACCACCGGCTTCGTCTCATCAACGACCTGCAGTACGAGCGATTCATCAAGCAGCAGCACATGATCCACATGGGCGAACTGCGCCGACGGCAAATAAGGGTTTCGGCAACGGAAGCCGAGACTCAAAACCTTGTGATGGCAAACCGGAGCTTGCGGCAACGGTTCGACGAGGCCAAGCGGGGCGAGGCGCAGATCAGGAAGGAATTTGACCACCGGCGGAACATGTCCAAGAAGTGGGAGAGCGACCTGTCAGGCAAGCTGAAGGTGCTGCGTGAGGAACAAAAGAAGTGGACTGTGGAAGGCAGCGACCTGAGGCAGCAGTTGGAAAAGGCACAGGCTGAGTGCGACAGCCTGCGCCAGATCATCGAGGAGGCCGAGAAGAAGCGAGTCGAGTCGGAACAGAACCTCGAGGCGGTCGACAGCAGCACGGCCATGATCGAGAAGCTCAAGGGCGAGATTGCGCGCTTGAATGCCTCAGAACGGGAGTATCAGGGCAAGGAGGTCAAGATTGAGGCTGACAGGCAAGCGGCGGCAGTGTTGGAGGCCAGGGCGCAGCAAACAGCATCCGAGATTGCTGCGCGGGAAGACCAACTACAACAGATTGACGAAGGCGAGTTGTCGCCACCAGTAAGGGGTCCATTTTCCCCGAGGTCTCGGCCGCGCGGCTTCTCAGATCCTGAAGTAGGAGAGGGGCTGGCTACCCCAGGTGCGGTGTCGTCGCCGCCTGAGCTGGCTTCGGCACCACTGAGCCCACTAGGAAAGAACGGCTCCCAGACGGAGAGATACTTTGGCCGAGGTTAGTCCCCACCCCGTAATGGTATCCTGACAAAAGGCACCTGCTGACGGTGCTTTTTTAGGCGGGGTCCAAAACGCGGCGAAGAAAGAGAAGAAGAGCAGGAAAGAGGACAAGGAGGAGAAGAAAGATAAGAAGTCGGGCGCCGGATTTATGGCGATCCGCGGCTTCGTTTGATGGGATGGTGGCATGTTGGATACCCTCGTGTCTCGTGATAGCACCTCGTCGGATGAGTGGCGGGCAAAACTTTGGTCTTATCCTCTCACCACAGCGTCCTGACGAGTTCTGGTGTCTTGATCTTGTTGGGGATGGACACAACGTTGTGTCGTTTCCGCATAGCATGACCCCAGCCCCCAGCCTCCAAGCTTCACCCCTTGCCCCTGACAGCCCTGTGCCCTTGGCGCCCATGAGCTGCAGGGGTTTGTTCTTGTTCCTGCGCCAAGCTTTCGAGGTCGTCTCTAAGTGGGCCGTCTCCCCAGCCTCCTCCTCGGTGCGGCACACTTCAAACTTCGCGGGAAACACGGCCGCACGAGTCATTTGACCAGTCATCTCGTCACCTACACAGCGTCTGATTGTGTTACACCACCCACTCTGCGCTGCACGAAGTTGAACCTCACTCGCAACCGCCGAGCAACAGAGCTCAACGACTGCTTGCTTTCACCACGCTGAGTCTCTACACCTCAGCACATCTGAGCATCAACGTCGAACAGCTGCTATTCCTAAACCTAACTCATTTCGATCCTCAACCTCACCGTCGCGATGGCGCCCACCATCATCCTCTTCGACCCACGCGCCGCCGCGCCCGCACCGGAACCAAAACCAATCCCACCACCAACCCTCCTTATCAACAACCCCTCCTCCTCCTCGCCAACCCCAACAACCCGAACCTTTGCCCCAAAACCCACAACAAACCCCCACCATCCCCTCCTTCTACGGCGGTCTCACCTCAGGCCCCGCGCCCGGCGCCGTCGCGGGCATCACACTCGGCGCGGTGGCCGGCTTTATTTTGGTGCTTTACCTGATCTACCTGTGTGTCAACATGGGCAACTCATCCCTCCCCTCCGGTACGAGCACCGTCGTCAGCGATTTCGATGGGTATACCGAGGCAGGGACGGTGTATACGGATGGGACGTACACGGCGACGACGGCGTCGGTGTTGACGAGGCAGAGTAGGCGCGATCGCAGGAAGTCGCGCGCTGCTGTTGGGGGTAGGAGGAGGAGGAGATGGTGGAGGTTAGGAGGGCGGGCGGTGGTGGTGGTGGGGGGAGGGGTGGGGAGAGGGTGAGGCCGATGATTGTCGAGGAGGCGACGGTGTTGTCGTCTTTGGGTCCGTCGACGGTGAGCAGTGGTGGGGTGGATAGGGTGGTTGTGGAGGAGAGGAGGCGAAGTGTGAGTCGAGTAAGAGGGGGGCCGCCGCCGCTGAGGAGGGTGCCGTCGAGTGAGTTTGGGGAGGAGGATGAGGTAGTGGTTATCGAGGAGCACAGTCCCCCGCCGAGGAGGAGGCAAAGTCGGGTGAGGAGCGTGGAGAGGGTGAGGAGCACGGAGAGGGTGAGGAGTGTGGAGAGACGGTCGAGCGGGTATCGCGATGTTGATCCGGAGAGGTTTGCTGGTGGGAATGCGCCGTTTGTGGAGGTTAGGAGGCCGGACAGTAGTCGGCGGCGGTGAGCGTCGAACGTTGGGCAACTTGCGAGTCTGGTGAGCGTGGCTCACTTGCACGAGAAAAGCTTAGGCGATTGGCTTGGTTGGTTGGTGGGTTGTTTGATGGGTATTGTAATAGGTTGTTGCGCCGAAATTGTTTGGATGAACGATTGGAGTAGCAGCTGTCTTGACACGCTACATGTACTGATGTCCTGACGAGTTTTGTTAAAGGAAGTCCTTAGATACATTTACATGTGTGGATATTGGGTTGTATTTGATCTGGCACTTCGATTTTCAATGCATGATATCCAATAATTCTGTTGTGTGTTTTCCAGCAGATTTCAACAGCGCCGTCCTATGAGCCGGACATCAGTCTCTCCGCGGAAGGAGGCAGACCCGGAGCGCCGGCCGGCTTGGCATACCGGGCCGTTGCCAAGCCCGTCTACTGAAGCCGCGACAGCCGTCATTTTCACATGTTGTGGGCCCACTCCGGAGGAGCCATGACATCACTTCTTAACTACCCCGAGGTCAAATGGCCAAACCTCAAAACATCCCAGGTTGACATCAACACGGCTGGATGTTTTCTGATAGACTTCCTTTTCACACACCAGAAAGAATACCACAACTCGTCGAAGAACACAACCGCAATCACCATGGAAAATCCAGGTGAGGGCGGTCCCTACTGAGATTCCCGTGACAAGTAGCGGAGGGACTGACAAGACCGCTGCAGCCGAGGAGATCAAAACCGTCATTGAGTCTCTCACCCAGGGCACTCCCGAGGAGCAGCATGATGCTATCTACCGCTACTTTGCTCCTGGCGCAACCTTCAGCCATCCCTTCTGCCGCGTGCCCTCTTTCAAGAAGCTGCATCTGCCCGGCGTCGGAGAGCTCGACTCACGCGCACTCATTACTGCAATCTACCGGTGGTGAGTGTAATGCTTGAAACTTCAGTGGCTTACTCAATGACTGACATATTCTCTAGGTGTGAGTTAGAAAAAACGATTGGTTAAACTCGCCGTGTTGCTGACGCCATAACAGACAAGATCATGAGCCCCAAGATCGAGCTCGAGATCGAATCATGCGCATTTGATGAGCGCGCCAATCTCATCTATCTCAAGATCTTCCAGGTCTTCTCCATCTGGCTCATTCCCTTCTACCGCGCCCCCGTCAACCTAGTGACGGTGCTGCACCTCACCTCGAAGCCCGCAGTTGATGGCGTTCCGCCGCCTCCGTACGATGGCGCTCAGGGCAAGGTCGACGCTGCTCAGGAGACGCTTCACAAGGTTCAGGAGGGCGCCGAACCCAGTTACGCCTCCGTTGCCGCCGGCGACGCGTCTGGCGGCCTGTCACGAACAAGCTCCAGCTCCTCCGCCGCTGGTGGTCCAAGAAGATACTACATCCAGCGCCAGGAGGATCTCTACCAGGTCAATGAGTTCCTCAAGTTCCTCACCTTGAGCCTTGGCCCGTCCGTCTGGGGCTTTGTCCAGTTGTTTGCGACGCTTTTCTGCGTCGTTGGGATGGCCTTGCTTGGGCCGTTGATGAAGGTCGTTTCGCCGGCCAAGCCGGAGAAGGCAAGGAAGGCCTAAAAGGGATTTCAACCTTGATGGGAGAGATGGGACGGCGTTATGGAGGAGTTTGCGGTGCCTAGATTTTAGGTCGTGTGAATGGGCTAGGACGCTTGTATGATATCCACATAGCGGACGTCGCCCACGTCTGTGTGTACATTTACACCACTGTACAAAACTACTTTAATTTCTGGAATTATTTGCTGTCTTCATGAGCAGAAGGTAGGTTAGATGCTAGAGTTGCCAGTTCAGGGCATGGTTTCGTTCAGCTTATCCGAAACCAATGTCAAACCATACCACACACCACCTCAATAGACCCCATTTCAGCATTATTTCCTCAGCCTTTGATCACTTTTTTGAATTACTTTCAGGATATCCTTCTGATCAAAGGACAAGCAACGCTGCGGAGGACTCGATGGCCGGAGCTGTCCCGACTCTTTGAAAATGCTGCCCCTTGATAGATCACAACTTGACTCAACACAAATACATACGACCATACCTACTAGAAAACTCGGGATCCCGTCCGCTCTCCCATAGATAAGCTAGTAAGGGCCAGATCAGTAGTTGGGTCGGTGACGACCAGCGAATCCCTGGTGTTGTATGTTTTTGCTCCTTTTTCCTGCCCTTCCAGGACTATCCTTGTTTTAACCTTGCTCCTTGTCAACTTCGACGGGCCTTACCTTTGCAAACCAGCAGGCGCTGTCCTCTCATTGTTCAGAACAATGGTCGAGACGGTCCGGAAGATAGTTACAAGCTTCAAGCTTGGCTGTTTGGGTTCCTCCGCTGTGGGACAATCTGCAGGCTGGGGCATGAACCGTGTTAAAAACTTCTTAAGGAAATGGAAATTTCCCTCTTTCGTGCCGGATAGAATGCTAGGAGGAAGCAATAAAGAGATCTACTTTTAAAGGCTAAGCGGTAATGGCGAGCAGGAAGTGGCAGATTTAGCGCCACAAGCCAGGGTCGTAAATCATAGAACCCGACAGACTCGCAGACATTCATTGACCTAACCCAGACATGGTTGATAGTATGTATCTTGATTGTATATACGAAGAGCTGCTAGAGCCGGTATGCGTATGTACCTTTGTAAACATCACCACTGCCAATGCAATCAATGCCTCAATGCGCTCGCCGAAAGCCAAACCCACCACCAAACGCCTGGGTATTTCCCCTCTCATGTGCTCCTCATCCTCAACTCGCAGGCCTGCTGCCCATGGGTCTGGCGTCTTGCCACCCCCCCAGCCACCCATCATCAAACCATACATCATACAAAATATCCACCCCTGCCCCGATCCCCCTCACAGATTAATCAAATCCACCTCCGAAAAATCCGGAGGGTTCCTTCCATACAACACCCTCACCTTACTATCCAACGCAGTCCCCTCGTTCGTAATCGAAATGCACCCACTAAACTCCTTCGTCCTGCGCACCTCGTCATCACTAACCCCCAAATCGTCCCTCGGGATCCACACGATCGGCCTGCGCGCCCGCAGCGCCGAGTGCTGGAACGCCTTGCGCACCAGCACGTCCCTCTCCTCGGGCGTCAGGTCCTCAATCACGTCGCAGTACCCGCCGTACAGCGCGTCGCCCATAGCGCGCTGCGCCTCGAGGTCCTTCTGCCGGCGGTGCTTGCGGTACTGCGCGGCGGACCGCAGCGAGTCCTCAGCCTTGCCAAACGTCGCGGCACGAACCTGCTTGCCGCCGCGTGCTGCCCATGTACCTGCTTGCACGATGCCTCGTACGGGGGACTTGAGGCGGCCTAGGACGGACCCTCCCCGCGCGGGGCCCTTGCCAAGCTTCGCGAGCTCGATATCCTCGGTGGTGGCGGTGTTGGTGCGGCGGCCGTTGGCGGTGGTGGAGTTGAGCGCTGTGGCTTCGTCGTCGTCGTCGTCGTCATCCGCGAGGAGGCCGAGGCGGCGGGCCTGGGCGCGCTGGAAGGCCTCGTCGCGGAGCACGGCCTCGTCTTCGAAAGTAATGGGGAGGTAGCGGAGGAGCGGGCCGAAGGATGAGTTAAGGACGTATTGGTAGAGAGCCGTCAGGGCGAAAGCGACGAGCATGATGATGCCCTGCGGGAAGCACACGTTGACGCCGTTCTCGTCCTCAACTAGGAAGAAGAGGCCGATGAGGCAGAGCTCCATCACGTAGAGGCCCGTGAAGGTCTGGTTGATGGCCCGCGGGTACAGCACGCCGCCGGTGTCGGTCTTGAAGCGGGTCACGTAGAGCATGTTGTAGCGGTGGGCGACCCAGAGGAGGCTGAACGTGATGATGGCGAAGAGGGAGATGAGCGGGGCGACGATCGAGTAGATGAGGGCTATGCAGGCGAAGTTGGTGTAGACCGGGAAGAAGGACCCCCATTGGACGGTCGGGAGCTTGGTGTTGCGAATCCACTTGGCGCGCGCCGTGTTGTCGACAATCTTGGCCCAGACGTACCATATGAGGAGAGTGCCAATCTGCAGCAGCGTTCCCGAGCTTGTCGAAAGCGCCTGAAGAATCATGTACGCGAAGAAGTAGTTAGCCGCCTTGGGAAGGTTCTCGGCCAGGACATTTGGCGTCGACGCGATGTTGGTTGAGATGTTGGCGAGCGTCTGGAAGGTACCAGAGGCAATCGAGACGACCAAGAAGACCTGGACAAACAGGAAGGCGAAATAGTAGATCTGGACAGCCTCCGTCTTTCGAGAGCCGGTCTTGGATCCCTGGAACACGGCGAGGAGGCCGAGTACCACAGGAACCAGCGCTAGAATAATGGACAGGACCAGGGCTGGCAAGATACCAGCAATCGCCTTGATGGCGTTGTTAACGACCTCGTTCTTCACCAGGAAATCGAGCCAGCTGTATTTCCTAACCAGGGCGTCGATCTGGGCGAGCGAGGCAGTCCAGGCGACGGGGAAAGCCCAGAGAATGACCATGGCGGTGACAACGGCAAAGGTAATGGCACGCCGCACCCACTCTCCCCACCATGAGATGGCCATGTTGTCCCAGATAACGTCGTCGGGCGAGATCTCAACCATGCGCGGCGCCATCTGCTTGGGAATGTGATGGGTGACGGATTGGCAGGCCATATGCGCCGCCACCTGATGGTTGAACTGGATGAAGGCCGCGTTCATGATTGGGTAGCGCTCCGGATGCTGCTGGTCCTCTTCAATTTCCAGGTTCAGCCGGGCCAGCTCCTTGCGACACCAGTAGATTGTATCAACCTTCTTGTTGATCAGGGGAAGCCCGGGCAGCCACCCGGGCGTCCAGCTAAAGTTGGCTGTCCGGTGATGGGGGCGGTCCTCCGGCTTGAGCCATTTCTTCCACTCGGCATCGTCCTCTGGCTGAGTCGTGTAGTCGTGGGTGAAAGCGGCCGGGTATTCGACTGGCGGCGCCTTCTCGCCCAAGAAGGGGAGTGCATCCTTCATAGCCTGCAAAAACGGCTTCTTCTCCTTCTCCTTCCATGGATACTCGGTTCCTTCGGTGTGTTGGGGAATGGGAGAAGCATAGCTTCCAGTGGGCGGCTTCCAAAACTCATACCATCGTGTCTTTTCGGTAACAATCATCTCGTCCATGTTAGTGGCGCGCCGGGTTGTGTTGCCGAAGCTACGGGGGTCGTTGGCCTCCTTCTTAAGGTCCGAGTCTTGGGAGGCGTTGGATGCGGTGTGGGCATGCCGAGTGCCCTTGGTCAATGGCCTTTCTGAAGCAAATGACGCCTTGGGCCTCTCTTCGTCATCGCTGCCCACGTGTTGAGCCGTTTGAGGAGAATCTGGATCGGCCGTTGTCGTCGAGGCCGGGACTGTCTGGGCTTGTAAGGTTGCGAAGTCGAACCCAGCGGTCTTTTCCAGCTCATCGTCAATGCCTCGTTGGACGGCTTTAGCTCCCCCAACGAGTCCCATACCAGCACCGCTCACGAGAGCGACTCCCTTCCCAACACCTTTGCCCAGGCCCTGCCCGATCCTAGCAAGCGGGTTTCCTGACTTGTGGTCATTGTGCTTCTCGTCTCCGGTTTCCCCCTCTTGGATATCGGTTAAATCACTGTAATGCTTGTCGTCGTCTGCCTCAGCAACTGCTTCCTGCACACCTTGCGGGACGTGAGTCTCGTTAGCGCTCAAACCGGCGTCACGCTCGGCGCGCCGCTGGGCTTCTTCGTCTTGGGCTTTCTCGCGCTGGAGTCTGTCGGCCCTGCTCTCGGTCTTCAACCTGTGAATCAACCCGCCTCCTTGGGCCTCCTTCAGCTGCTTCCTCTTCGCGTTGCGGATCATGTTGCTCTCTGCCTCCTCCAGCATTTTGTGGACAGTGGAACGCTCGTGGATCTTTTCGAGCAGCGCTGTGAAGTCCCGAGTGAGCCAGACATTTCTAATGCCGCCCGGGAATACGTCGAACAGGCCGCGCAAGGCTTCCTCGGAGAGCCACTTGCCCGGGATGGAGCTCACGAGCACCGTATTCGCCGAGGCTCGCAGGCGGTGCTCTGCGCTGGTCAGGTAGTCCTGGCGGATCTTGACGTAGACCCTGAGCTCGGCGAAGAAGACGCCGCAAACCCAGAGAATGACAAGGAGAGCGAGAATGAGGTGGGCCCAGCGGCGCTGTTGTCTGTTCGGCGCGACGTTACCCCATGCCAGCGTGTCAAGGCCCGTGGGAATAGTGCTGGAAGAAGTCCCATTGGCCGTCGCGTTGTTGACCACATCGCGCCCCATGCCACCGACGTAATTGACGGGGATCAAGACTGGAATTACCACCAGGGCGATGGGGATGAATATGATCAGGAGGGTCTGTAGGTATCGCAGGAAGAAGTAGGCGTCAAGACCGCATTTCTTGATAATTTCGCGATCTTCGAAGCTCATGAGCTTGTAGGCCAGAGCCAGATGGTTGGAGGGCGGCGAGTCGGTTCGTTCTCGTTCGGGGACCAGGTACGTTTTCGGTTTACTGGTGTTTTCAAACCTGTCAGTCTTCCTTGTCACGGACGCGGAGATATCAGGAAGCAGAAACACGGAGATACGCACAATATCCTAACCAGCTTGTTCCGTAGTAGCAGAAAGAAGCCCATTTGAATGCCAAAGACAACCAACGAAGCGGCCAGGGCAGTGACGAAGGCGACCAGACTGATGCCTGTCGAAGTCTGGGCGGATCCAGCACCTTCTTCTGGAGCATGTGTTGATGTCACGGTGGCTGCCGTTGTTGCCGTTGTTGCTGTTGACGCCAATCTTGACAATGCTGTTGTCGTCGCTGCTATCGAGGTGGAGAGTATCGAAGTTGACGCCGACGCCGACACTTCGGCCGGCGCCGTTGATGTTGTGTCGCTCATATGGAGGGATAATTTATGGGATGGCTGTCGATATTTGCTTCACAAAACTCAGATCCCGCTGGCGCGAGTATGGTGGCCACCACGACACGACGCCAGGCCATGCGATGTGGCCAAGTAGGTGGGAAACGGAAAGAGGGCGGCAGGATCTTGATGGGATTTTGTGTCCCTATCGACGGTGGGGAACCAGAGCGGTGGTTCGCGAGGCGGTGAGTGTTACAAGGTAGGAAGTGTTGAGTGTTGACACAAATTTGGAGCACAAGAGCTTGTGTCAGGGTTGAGGTCGGGTTCAACAAGAAAGTAGGTATGTATAGTTCGGATGGATGAGATCAGACAGAGGGTCGGGTGGTGCCACAACCGCGACCATCCGCCACAATGAAACCGAGGACAAAAACAGAGATAGCGGTCACGATGTGGTTCCCAAAACCGATGATAAAAGCGACGCCAAACAGGGGACTGCTCTTTGGGGCCTCCGAGCCCATTAGGTCATTGCCCAGGGGGTTTTGGGCGCGAAACTGGATGCCAAAGACGCTAAGCTTTGGCTCCCCTGGAGTCCTGGACCAGGGACCGGTTCGTCTGAAACCTTTTTGACAGTGTCATTGGATCCAATGGAAGCCATCGATTGGCTGCTGGCGGCTTCCTGGCAGTGACGTCGGCGGCTCTCTTTCCACAGCGCTGTAGTGTGAGTGGTTGTCTTTGTGAAAAGCGATCCACCGTCTGCATTCCTGCTTCTGACGCGAGCCACCGAATGGCCGCCGTCCCCCTAATGATTCCATTGCCGCCCTTTCAAGCTTAAACGCGCGCCTTTGTCGACGCTATTTATTTTTATGCTTATCGTGGCGGGAGTAGCTTCTTTGGAAGCACGTGGGGGGACAAGGGACTGACTCGAGACACGAAATTGCAGGTCTCCCGCTTCGAGCCGGTCATGTTTCACCAAATCCATCAAAGAGGCCATCCTCATCCTTTGTGCCATCAACCGTAGAGTAACGTTGAAATCACCGTGTGAAGGAGACCACCTGGCAACAACTGCCGACGAGGGAGCATTGATCAAATTGAGAGCGACGTCAAACTGGAAGCATGGCTGCCGTGCCATGTCATGGCGCCACAGTGCCACGGTGATGCAATGCGGGACCTGATTCGGCTGCGCCACGGTCGCGGTTACGCACCTCGATCGCGCACCGGGCCGCAATCCCCTGGCCGGATGGGGAAGAAACCCTGGACTCCGAGGCCAAGCCATCATGATCTTCCACCCAGGTGGCATTGATGAGAGTGGCATTGTCCTTGCCGCAAAACAGTCCAATTTTGTTTCCTGTTTCTAGAACTCGGTGTGTGATGAAGTTGGCCTGTGCGTCAAAGTTAACGAACAAACCAGCTAGGTCGAGAGTGGAGCCACACGGCCTGGGGTTATTAAAGCTCCGAGCATCCTGTGAAACGTCCCAACCGACCACCAGCTCTTTTCTGTCCAGAATGTCAACTACCTGACAAATACGGAGTAACTATGAGTCTGTTTGATCCTGGAGGCTTTCAGCTGTTTGACGTCTCGCCCAAAAGACAGGGCCAAGAGATGTCTGCCTGACCTGGGGGGTGACAGGCTGGCTGAGTTTCAGACTGGCACATCGGCAAATCCATTTTCCCCAGCACAACGAGATTCCCGACCCGGACGATCCACGCCGGTTCTAGATTTCTCCCGTGGTTGGAGTCTGCTTCCCCGCATTCTCTCGCTGGAAACCCCACATTGCGCCGCAGGACCCCTTCACGATGTGATGCCGCAGGGCCAAATCCTACCTATGAGAAGAAGGGGTTTTTGAGACATGGAAAAATCATGTTCATGATGAAGGGCCAAACACCCGGTCAAGCGGGCTTTCCGTTCGCCTCACTGTCTCATCACGGTCCCACTCATCTTCGGCGCCTCCTGCCAGTCGAATCCCCATGGGCCACGGGGGAGCTGCCGAGGGCGGGAACCAGGGAGATCGCGGCCGCCACTGTGTAAGTGCCGAGCGAGGAAGGCACTGCTTCCTTCGATCGTCCCATCAAAAACCTCATCGTCCCAGATCTCAAGCTACCGGATATCCTGTCTCCTCAAGCAACTGTTTACTTATTCAGCACCTAAGAACCTGTTCAGACATCGCACACCAGACCTTTACCTAGACGCCATCTATTAGACCGAACCTACACCTAAGAAGTATCGACAAGACCCTATCATGGCGGAAGTCCGCGACCTTCGTATCGTCGTCATCGGTGCTGGTAGGCTCTCCTCATCTCTCCCTATCTCCCGAGGTAGAGTGTTACTGACATGCTCTGCAGGCATGGGAGGCTTGGGCACCGCCCTCGCCTTTGCCAAAAAGGGGTTCAAGCATATCGATGTCTACGAGACGGCATCAAATCTGGGCTTCGTGGGTGCCGGCATCCAGATGCCACCCAATGTCAACCGCATCCTCGATCGTCTGGGGTGCTGGGAAGAGATGTACGCGGAGGCGACCAATGTCAAGGGGACCAGCATCCGGCGTAAGTGTGGCCTATCTCGCTCTGGTGCAACCACGGGTGAAGCTAACAGCCCGGCAGAGGGAAGCACAGATAGGGAACTTTCGCACGTGCTAATGCCAGACATTGAAGAGAAATACGGCTACCCTCACTGCACCGGCCACCGGTCCGCCCTCGCCGGCGGCCTGTTCAACGGCTGCAAGAAGGAGAGCGCCATCAAGTTCCACTTCTCGACCGCCCTGGTCAGGGTCAACTCGTTCGGCCCGAAGCCCAGCATCACACTCAAACCGCGCGACGGCGACGAGTACACGGTCGAGGCCGACGTGCTCCTCGCATCGGACGGCATCAAGTCGGTGACACGCACGCAGATGCTCGCCGAGCTGGGCACCGAGTCGCGGGAGGAGGACACGGGCCAGGCGGCGTACCGCATTATGCTGAAGCGGGCCGAGATGGAGCAGGACCCGGAGTTGCGGGCGTTGATCGACAGCGACACAGTGGTGCGTTGGGTTGGCACACGCCGGCACATCATCGCGTACCCGGTCAGCAACCACCAGATCTACAACCTGTCGACGGCCCAGCCCGACACCAACTTCGCAGCGGCCACTAACGCCACGTACACAACGCGCGGGTCCAAGGCGGCCATGCTCAAGGTGTACGAGGAGTTCTGCCCGCTCGTGCAGCGGATGCTCAACCTGGTGCCGGACGGCGAGGTGTGCGAGTGGAAGCTGCGTGTGCACAAGCCGCTGCCGACGTGGGTGCACGGGTCGGTGGCGCTAGTTGGCGACGCTTGCCATCCCACGCTGCCGCATCTTAGCCAGGGCGCAGCGATGGCGATCGAAGACGGCGCTGTGCTGGCGGAAGTCGTCAGCAAGATACCCGCGGACAAGGCCCTCGACCCGGAGACGCTGAATAAGACGCTCAAGGTGTACGAGCTGCTGCGCAAGCCACACTGCAGCGCGCTCGTAGACCTGGCCGCGCACTCGGGCCGCGTCCTGCACCTGGGCGAGGGTAAGGCCAAGGAGGAGCGGGATCGCGAGTTCCGCCAGAATGGCGCGACTGGCTCGGTCCCGGACAAGTGGGCCAGCCCGGATGTCCAGAAGATGATCTACTCGCAGGACTGCGTCAAGGAGGCGGGGGAGAACTACGAGCGGCTGCTGGCTACTCTGAGCTCCGCCGCTGAGGTGTCCTCAAAGTCAGAGGAGGAGCATGACTAAAAGTATTGAATTTTATAACATACCCTAGAAAGCAGGTACCTGATGATTACAAGAGTCTTAACAAACAAGCCAACCAACCCCTAGGCCGTGACAGTGACATAGGAGATAGTCGTGAGGCGTCGTGCCATGGATCAGATCAGGCCCCCTCTTCCGGCCTCGATGCGATTTATAAACTCTGCACTCTTTCCCCCTCTCGGTGCAACCGCGCTCTCCCTGCAACTGACTTTCGGGTTATCGTAGGGATCCTTTTTCGCGACTCGGTTCGTCGTCGCCTCGGCATTTCGCGGTGAGTGCATCTCTGGCACCGATCCATATTTCATGCCGGGTAACCAGCCCCGGCCGCCGAAGGAAAAGAAGTAGTCAGTTTTAAAAAAGGATATCAAGACAGCAGCAGCATGCCATGCCCGCAAGACACGCCTCGAAGAAACCGAGGTGAGGTGGGTTTGAATGAGTGTCGCGGATGCGCAGATGGTCTGTTTCACTCCCTAAAAGATAGAGCGATGGGCTGGAAATTTGATCGGCAGTATCTCGCGGTCGGGTCGCAGGTGTAGTCGGGAGAAGGTGAAGGTTGGCGGACGCTCGGGCGGGCTTCAAGTTGGTTTGGTCGTTTGTTGGACTGGTGTGGCGAAATGTGGCTGTGCGGCGGACAAATGCAGCCGAGGACGTATTGTTGGACCGGAGCTCGGTGCCTGTGGCTGGAATCAGGGTGCGGTGTCTTGGGAGGAGGGGATTTGAGGTAAGTATTCAACAATTTTATGAAATATCTGGAGATGGGATGAAAACAGAATGGATGGGAGGGAAGCAACTGCCGGACTCGACGAAAGCAGGCTGAACAGAAAGAAGTGCCAAATCGGAGCACGGAAGTTTCGGGACAAGGCTTTTTGATGGAGCTGGATGGATGATCTCGTCGCTGGAATCAAACAGCATGTGTCTCACCTGCCCCGTGAGCCTGTCGCTGAGTGGTTGCATGCACCCCGTGAACACATGCACGCTCAGCCACCCCCCTGCGCAAGTCGGTTGGGAACCATGAACCAATCCATTTCGTTTCCCAGTCATCTTGGCATCACATCATCCAGCGCAAACATAGCCACAGCCTCAATCAGCGTGCCGGCATTGGAGTTTGGCATGAAATCAGAAATGGAATCATTGCTGTCCAAGGGTCACCGCCTCGTTGATCCAAGCAAGCAAAAATAGCGGTTTCTGTGATCCGAGCAGTGTGGCGTCTTTGGCTGTAACGTAACGGCCCCCAACTGACGTCGCATTGCATGGGGGGTGTAAAACGCTCCGTAATGATTACACATCGTTCGTTGGGGCAGGTGGGAGGTGGGCGAGGAGTAAAGTGGTGAGGCTCGCAAGGGACGGAGGGGTTGGGGCCGTGGGTGATTGTGGGTGGGGAGACAGTGGTGGAGGAGGGAGGAGTAGGGCGGTGGAGGGTGCTGGGGAAGGATTATTCGCGTTTCGGTGGATGGGGACACTGGGAGGTTTAAATGGGGGAGGTGTTGGGACTGTTGAAGAGGGAGGGGCTGGGGAGCGTCATGGTTGAGGGCGGCGGAGAGGTGATCAACTCATTGCTGTCGCCGCCGGAAAGCGGGTTTGTGAACTCGGTCATTGTGACCATCGCGCCGACGTGGTTGGGGTCAGGGGGTGTGGTGGTGTCGCCGCCGCTGACGGGGGAGAATGGGGAGCCTGTGAGGCTTACGGATGTGAGGTGGTGTCCGTTGGGAGAGGATGTGGTGTTATGTGGGCGGATTAAAGGGTGATCAGGGTTGAAGTCTTATTTTTTGAGAGAACTACATACGCCCTCGCAGTCTAATCTCTAGCCATCGAAACGGCACATAGCAAATTGCTGTCACCACGAACGCCATCTCGAACCCGATATCCCCCGTCGTCTTTGCAATTGGGCCCGTATACCATGACTCTGCCATACCCGGCACTACCAGCGCCAAGCTCGTCAACGACGCCCCAGTCGCCGCAAACCCAGGCGGCAACGCTCTTCCAACGTTCCAGATGGCATGATCATACGTCGAGTAGTCCATTCGCCGAAAAACCACCAGCTCTATGATTAGCACCGCATCAAAACAACCCGCCCAGTACCCAGTAACGGCCAGGAAATTTGTCAAGCTCTCCTCCCACTTCTCGGCCGCAAGGATCGCGAGCGGGATCATGATGGCTATGGTGGACAGGATGAAGACGAAGCGATGTAGCTTGGCAAAGAATGGCAGCAGCATCTGCAGGTTGAGGGCTACACTGTACATGGAGATGGCGATGTTGCCAATGACGCTGAGGGCGAGCATGACGAGGACGAATTTGCCAAAGCCACCTGCTGGGGTCAGCATCTCGCTCATGACGCCGCCGAGGCCTGTAACCTGGTATGCTGCGTTCCAGACGGGAACGTTGGGGACAGCTCCTCCGATGGCGGCGCCGAGGATGAGAAGGGGCACAGAGGGAAGCAGGAGGCCGGCGTATATATATAGGAAGATCTTCAACCTGGTAGTGAGAGGTTAGCCCAAGTTCTCGGAGCCCGGGTGGTGGAGGCACACTTGGATACACCTCGCGGCTTATGGTAGATGGAATAATCCGAGACAGTGCCGCCGAACGTGAGAAAGTAGCCCGCAATAAGACACCCAAAAGTCAACACCTGAGACGGCTTCGCTGGCGCCCCTTCGCTCTGAAGATGAAGGTGTTTTCCGCCGCATCCGACAGCGATGACGATTGAGATTAGATTTGGAATCCATGTCCAGCGCTCCCAGAAGTGGAGGGCCTTGAGCCCCAGTAAAGATACAGCGAACGAGACCAGGCAGGCAATGATGATGCCGATGCTGACGCTGATTTTGTCGGGGTCCAGCGACGCGAGGGTCTGACCGCCAACAATGGATGAGAGGAGTGAAAAACCCGTTAGGGTGGCAGCGTTGAGAAGGAGCGGGATCGTGACGAGGTAGAGACTGGTCCCCCTGTTGTCAGCTTACAGAAAGGAGAGCCAGGAAAGGGGGGTTCAACAGTGTTCACATACCCAAAGGAATACCGAGCCTGTACGACCTGCCGCAGGCCTGTCTCCATTCCCCCAATACCCATAAAAGCTGGCGGGATACATGTAAGGAGGGCGAAGAAGAGAATGATAAGCGCCGCATCTCGTAGTTTCATGCCCATGCCAAGTGTGGCGAGCATGCCTGTTGGAATTCTGTGATGGAGGCATGAGTATGGCCCTCGTTAGTGTTGCACCGAGCTGTTAGAACTCAGAGGACCTACGGAAGCAAGCATAAGAGACAAGTGAAGAAAACTGTAAACAAATTGTTGTACTGGGTCAAGGTTCGCTGGTCGACAGGGACCGGCTTGATGCCGTTCTCCTCAATACCGGCGTCCAGCAGCTTCTGGTACCATTTGGGGTTCTTCTCGGGATTCGATTCATACACTTCACCGTCTTTGACCACCAGGACCTCAAAAAGGCGCCTTGCGAGTGAATGTTGTGTTTGGAGGCTAAGATTCTGTTGGTTCGGCCCCTGATTTTCGCGATCGCCAGAGGAGACCCTCTCAGTTCCGGGGGCGACCACAGGTAAAGACATGACGGATACACTTGTGAACAGAGAAGGTGTCGACTGGAATATTTAACAGTGGTTGGAAGGTAAGGCAAGATATAAGAATGAAGTTGAATGGCGATGCCATGAAGAACAAGCCAAGTCGCAGGCCATCTGGGAAAAAGGGGGGGGCGCATGGCCATGAGGACTTTTCCAGCACAAGCATAACCCATTGTCATCGCATGCTGAAGATCAGTGGTGAAGATTCAGAATCTCCTTCCCATAACGGAAGAATTACCCCAGGAGCCTGTTTCCAGGGCCTGCTACGCTCCCTGTTGCTCGCATCCTCTGATGATAGTAGAGAGGCGGCTCGTGGGATCCACCTCAAGCACAACCGACTTCCTGATAACGCAGCAGAATGCTGGCTTTATGTGGAAGCCGGCTCTGTCCATTGGAGGGAGACGCCAGTGGGCCAAGTCCCCGCGGCAGCCCTAGTGGCACAACGGCCAAATGGGTACCTTGTGTGGGACGTGCAGCCTGCTTTCTCCTCGACGAGGCCGAACGAACTCCGCGGGAGCTCTCCGACGGGATCAAGCACAGGAGCGGAAGATGTTGGCTCGGGAAGACGTTGGAAGAAAGAGGGATCTCTGTGGAGGCACGGCCAAGGGGCAAGGCCCAGTGAGGGCGACGATTCCCCGCTTTGTGAGGGTGAACTGGGCAGGATCGGGCTCGCAGTGGTCCCCGTTCCATGTTGCTTTCAGCCCACATCATTGCTCTAGATCCCGTGTTGGGGGGGGGCGTGCCTTTTCTCCTTCCTGGGAGATTCATGCTCCGAAGTCTCGTCGTCCATGGCTTGTCGTCGTCCATTGGGGCTACTGAAAAACAGTCGCAAGCCATGCTGGCGGCCGGTTTCCAGCACCAGGAAGTCGACCAGAAGTCCACAACACAATTGACAAGGCTAAAGCAGCTGATAGCAACGGTTTGTGGGGGATCCCGGGAATCCTCAACGCAGTGAAAGCTGGGGGTGGAACCATTACGTGCAGAAAGTCTGACATGCCCCCGGACCTTGTTAGCTCAACTGCGCACGTCGGGACGCTATCCGGCCGACGGCAACTCCACCTCACAAGCTGCACGAATGATGACATGATCAGTACGAGAACGAGGTGCGAAAGGATGGGAACCTTGGGATGCCGGTCTCGCTCGCTGCCTGTCATTTGTCATGAGGACGCCGTTGTCGTAGATAAGGACGGGAGAGATGTGGGATGACGAGACAATGCCCAGGCCGAGAAGCAGACCACGGGTCGAGGGAACATGAATGCTTTTTCAGAACTCCAAGCTGCCCCCCCAGCTTTTCAGGTTGAAGAAGTCAAGCCCAAGTCCCGGGCCATCGGGGAGAGGTGATGTTTGCCGCCAACCAAGGGTTAGGGTTGACAGCTCTTCTGCAGCCAAGCTTCCAGGCTGTTGAGCGGTGGACCGCAGAACCCCGCCAAGCTGAGGTGCTACTGAGTGCGTCAAGCTGCTGGCTGCCAACTCCATGTTTCGAACATTGACGATCACGATCCCCTTCCTAGCACTCACCCTGTTCACTTCTTTGAGCTGCTTCAACTCACCCTCTCCATCGGACATCGCATACCACGCCCATAATCGACATTGGTGCTCTCACCTCGCCGAACCCCTCTCCAAACCTACGACCTTCCCTACCCGTTGAATCTTTGTTCTTAGAGCTTGGATCTGGCCTGACAAGGTCACCGCGTCGCCATGGACGGGCTCTCCGTCATCAAGGAGCACAGCAAGGGTATGCTCTAACTCCTCGCGACTTGACTCTCTAGCCAACCCGCCCACAACATCGCTAACTCTAGTTTCCAGCAATCATCGACGCCATCCGGAGAACTGCTCAGAACGATGTGAGCCGACCGCCCCCTCTCCACCGCCTCCCCACCACCTCCTGACCGCTTCGCCTGCCTCACATCTTCTCTGACACTCTCGCCTGCCTGCTAGTGGAAAGTCCTGGTCATCGACGAATCCACAAAGAAAATCATCGACAGCTCCGTTAACGAAGATGACATTCTCAACCACAATATCGCCAGTATGCTCCGTTTCTCTGCTCGGCGTCCCCAACAGCCACTAATTAGGCGCCAGATATCGAACGCATCGAGGACCGGAGGGAGGTGAACCCGGACATGGACGCCATTTACATACTGTCGCCGCAGCCACACATTGTAGAGTGCCTTCTCGCCGACTTCGAGCGCCGGAGGTACAGGAGGGGGTTTGTGGTCTGGACTGGTGTCTTGCCCGACGGGCTACAACGCAAGCTGGATGTAGCCCGGAGGCAGATGGCAGGTAGGGTGTATTATTCTTTTGCTCTTAGTGTATTCTTGCTCACCGGAACCATACAGCCCCGCCCGACCTCCTGCTCGTTGACTTCTACCCCCTCGAGTCACACCTCATCACATTCAGGGACCCCAGTAGCTTCCTCGTCCTGTACAACCCCTTGTGTAACGACTTAGTGGCACGCCATTTGCGGGCATTGGCGTCAAAGGTGCAAACCCCCGCATTAATCCGTGTTGGATGAAGGTTAAACGAGGTCTTTTAGATTGTCTCTATCTGCATCACCTTGCAGGAGATTCCCAAAATCCGGTACTACCAGCCACCAGAACATGCCAAGCATGAAGCGAGGGTATTGTGCATGCATTTGGCCCGCTTCGTTCAGCAGGAGCTCGACGGTTATCAGCAATTCGACCGCAACTTTCCACCGCCGTCTCAGCGGCCACAGTCCGTCCTTCTGATTACAGATCGGTCTATGGACCTGATGGCCCCACTACTCCACGAGTTCACCTATCAAGCCATGGCCCATGACCTGCTTCCCATCCAAGACAAGGGCGATGGGAAGGTGACCTTCCATATGACGGTCAACGAAGGCACGGCTGCTGCAGAAGAGAAGGACATGGAGCTGGTCGAAAAAGATACAGTCTGGGTCAACAACAGGCATCAGCATATGAAAGATACCATTGACAAGCTCATGAGCGACTTTCAGAAATTTCTCGACCAGAACCCAAATTTTGCAGGCAAAGATCCGAGTCAGACAAGTTTGAACGACATCAGGGACATGTTGGCGGGACTTCCACAATTTCAAGAGATGAAGCAGGCCTATTCCCTTCATCTCACCATGGCACAAGAGGCTATGAACATTTTCCAGAAGTATAAGCTCGCAGACCTCGCCTCGGTGGAACAGACCTTAGCTACTGGTCTCGATGACGACTACAAGAAACCCAAGAACGTCCTGGACCAAGTTGTGCGGCTTCTCGACGACCCAGACGTGGCCCCAGCCGACAGGCTGCGCCTAATCGCCACCTACGTGCTATACCGGGACGGTATTATCGAGAAAGACCTTACCCGTCTCCTCTGGCACGCATCCCTACAGCGCTCCCGGGACAGCCTCGACCAAACGATCATCGAAAACTTCGACCTCCTCGGCGCCCGTCCGCTCAAGGAGCTTAAGGAACCCCGCCAACCCCTTCCCCTCTCTTCCCACCCAACACCAAAACTGCGGTAGCCAATGAAGAATACGCCCTCTCCCGCTTCGAACCCGCAATCAAGCAGATGCTCGACCACGTCTGCGCCGGCGACCTCGACACCAACCTCTTCCCCTACGTTATCCCGCCAACCGAAACCAGCGGCGTCGACTCCCTCTCGCACCAAGCCTCGCTCCGATCCGCCGCTCCCCGCTGGGCCTCAGCCAACCGCAGACAGGCCGAGAACCGCCAGCGCATCATCGTCTTTGTCGCGGGCGGCGCCACCTACTCCGAGGCCCGTGCCTGCTACGAGGTCTCAGAGAAACACAGCCGCGACGTCTTCCTCGCCACTAGCCATATGGTCAGCCCGGGGAAATTCATCAACGACATGCGCCTGCTCAAGGCCGACCGTCGCAGGCTCGACCTGGCAATGGACCGGCCCCGCCAAAGGCCCCCGCCCACCTGTTTGAGCGCCCCGCTCCACCACCCCAGGCGCCGCCGCCGCACCAGGGGCTGCAGCAGCAGCGGCCGCAAGGGGTGGGTCAGCCGGTCCCGCCGTCTCTGGGCCCGAGGCCGCCGGTCCAGGCCCTGGCGGGCATGTCGCTGAACAGTGGGAGCGGGTCGTCGTCAACGCTGGGTGGGTCGGAGGTGGGGAAGAAGAAGGATAAAGAAAAGAAGAAGAGGAATATTTTTGGGATCAAGAAGTAGCGGGGGAGCGTTGCTTGCATAGTACGCGGGGTTATCTTGGGGGCGGTTCTTGCCCGCCAGCGTTCTTCCCTGCTGTTTTGGTCCCGTTCTAGTCAAGCAAGGAGTTTGGTTGGATGTATGTCGCGGGTACAGCACATGTTAGGAGTGTATGTAGCGGTAATATGGTATCGGATATTCAGGCCGTCAACGTTGGTTCAATGTAGATGGATACATAAGTGCCTACTGATTTGCATTGATCCCATCTGCTTGTCGTGGAAAGCTGTTCCGCAATTTCAGTTTGCTGCCTCGGATAATTGAAGTTGCTTTCAGACCAGTCAATGCAAGCCTCTTTTGAAAGCATGGACTGAAAACCTGAGAAGGAACCGCTTTTTGAGCGTTGTCTACCATGTAGAGCCAGAAACCGCTGTCGGCTGGCGAGCCTTGCCATCCCAAGACAGGACCTAAAACAAACTCGTTGTATTATACACATACACCCATCTCATCCCTGCCAGCGAACACCCCTCTGGTGCCTGGATTCCAAGAGAGCTCCCATCCCTCTATTTATCACTCTCCCACTCCGGGTTCTGTAATGTCAAGTCAGCAGGAATTCACTTTCACCAGGCTACGCCGGGAAGAACATACCTTCCGGAGGATAACCAGACCCTCGAGGGTGCTGCTTAAGCTGATGTACTCCTCATCCTCGAGCTCAGCACGCTCGCCGTATGCGAGCAGCACCGGCGTGCTCTGCGTCTGCCAGCCGGTGATGGTCTTGGGGCGACCGGCCTGGCCGACGACGTCGACCGCCTGACCGACGCGAACGTTGACCGTGAGGGGTCGGAGGTTCTCGTCGAGGGTCACAAGGAAGCGCGGGTGCATGGCCGTGACGAGAAAGTAGAGGAGGTAGTGCGAATTGGACGTGATGAACTGCTTGGCGTCGATCATGGCCACCAGAACAGTGAGCAGGCCGGCGGCCGAGACGCGCGAGAGGATCTGGCGGTCGGTGTGGAAGGGGTTGATGGAGAGGGTGCCCTTGCCCATGTGCAGGAGACCCTGGGCAATGCGCACCATGAAGAGTGATTCCTGGTCTCTGTGGTAGTAGCTGGCAAGCTGGCGCAGCAGCTGCGCCAACCTCGCGTTGTTGGTGCCGGCGCCAAGAAGACCCATGGCGAAGATGGCGTTCAAAGCGACATCGTTGTCGTTGTCATGGCTGTACCGTGAGAGAGTGTCGTAGATCTTCATCTGTGGGTTGCTAGGGCTGACGAGGCCCATGGCGAGGGGCACGGCCTTCCGGATATTCGCCTCGCCATAATGCATGAGGTGGCCGAAATGGCGGAGGACCATATCTTGGCCAATATCCTCGCCCATGGCAATCAGGCCGATACCCAACACGGCATAAGCCTGCAAAAGCTCATCGCCCTTCTTCTCGTCCGACTCCTCCATGTGCTCATTGCAGATGTGCAGGAGCTCCTGGATCTTGAGGACAGCGCCGGTGCCAGCCCAGGCACAGATGGACGCAAGGACGGATGTAGGCTTTGCCATAGGATGGTCAACAACTTTCAACGTCTCTAGAACGACGTCGACCTCCTCCTGGCGGCCAAAGTAAAGGAGGCCCAGGCCGAGGGCAAGGAAACGCGTCCATTTGTCGGTGAGCTGGCTCTTGCGCTCCTCGTCCAGCAAGGTCATGATAATCGCCTCGCCTGCCTCCGAGTTGGAAGAACCAACGAATACCAAGCCGCAAGCCAAAGCAGCCATTGCCGACACCCGCATCTCCTGGCTCGCATCGCTGATGATGGGCAGGAGGTAAGCCAGAATCTCCTCCTTGTCGGAGCCGGCGTAAGCCAGACCCAAACCCATGATAGCAGCCACCCGAATCAAGGGGTTCTTGTGGTTGAGCTTGTCATTGTCAGCCAGAAGGGCCATGGCAGGCTCGGAATCCAGCCGGACGCCCGAGTTCATGATGCCGATAGCAAGGTAGGCACCGGCCTGAATCTCCTCCTCCTCGACATAAGTGAACTTGTCAACCGTATCCAAGCCCGTCTCAATGTCCCACATCAGCAGCGTGCCCAGGGAGGCCACTGTCGACATCATACCCTCCTCTTTAGTCTTCCAGACCCAGCTCTCTGTGTCCTTCTGATCCAGCATCATCTTATCGCGCGCGAAACCGGCATTGACGAATGCGTTGACAAAGCCGGCCGCCAGATTGTTGCGAGCCGAGTCGAAGTTGGTCATACCAGCCACACGGCTGCTCTCGAGGTGGCTTTTGTAGATGTCCTCAGTTGTCTTTGGGTCAAGAATGTTAAGCTCCTTGCCGAGCGCCTTGAAATGATCCGGGAGCTTGACATTTCCCAAGCACTCGACAATCTCCTCATCGTCCGGTGTCTCCCTGGGGTGGTCCAGACATATCCTCTGCCGAGCGACCAGGAAGGCGAGTTGCTTCTTGAGCGCAGGGTCCGGCGCATCGTTGAAGTCGGCTTCGATAAGCTCGTGGTCGTTGAGCCGGATGGCGAGCACCATAGCTTGTGTGTACTGCTTGTATGTCTTGTAGATGCCGTGCGCCACCCGGAGAAATTGCTCGTTGTCAGGATAGGTGAGCAGGTTGACCATTGACGCCATGTACAAGCAAACCCTCCCGTACGTGTTCTCATCAACGAACTTGGGGAGCTCCTCGATGATCTCCAGCTCGCTCATTAGATCGACGGCATCGGCCTCCTGGTTGCCCTTAAGGAAGAGAGGGACGAGAACCAGGGCGAGGTCAACCAGGTCGGCAGTGGACTCGTCGGCGGCAATGCGCTTTCCATAGACCTCGCCAATCTCAAGCGCGAGGTGGCGGACATATTCGTGGCCCCAGGAGCCAATGTCCTGGGTGGGCGCGAGGAGGCGGTACTTCAGTGTGTCCTGGCGGTCTTCGTCGGAAAAGGTCATGCCGATGACGGACAGAACATCGGCCAATGAGTTCTTGTCGTCGCCTGCCGGCCACTCGTCGTAGAGCTTTGTCATAGTCTCGTAGTGTGGGCGGAGGAATTTCAGGGGCTTGGGAACTGCTGTCATGGACGACGTGGATGTCTTGATGAAGTTCTTCATGGCGTCGAGTGCTGGCTTGTACAATGTCGCATCGGATTCCTGTGACGGCGCGGTCAGAACGTCAGAAGGCCAGCTCCAAGGGCGGGTCACGCACAGTCAACCGCTCGACGAGCATGTCGAGCTCGCTCTTGAGCTGCTGATCCTCCTCGCTAAGCTCTTCTGAAGCTGCTCCAATAGTCAGCGCAACCCGAACCAGGGCATGTCGAAGACGGCGCAAGCTGGGGAAACCAACCCTCATCCTCGCCCTTCTTGCCGTTCGCCACGGGCTGGCCGGCCTTGTCCTTCTGTGTCTCATCTTCGACGGCCTTCCCCTTGCCCTTGTCGGCCGTCTTGGAGAGATCGCTGTCTTGCGCCATGGTGATCGGTGCTGCGATGGCGGGGGATGGCCCGGAGCTCAGTCAGACGGGGACAGATGGGCGCTGAGGTTGAGATGAATGGTCGAAGATGGTCTGTGATTCGAAGTTGAGCGCACGAGAATCTCTGGTTCTCAGTAAAAATCGTGGAAGAAAGGCGGGTTGATGATGCAGCTGACGGGAAGGTGTTTGTTGGTTTTGCTGGAAACAGAATGGAAGCCTCGCAAATTCAGGCGAGCAAGGCAGCTTCAATGGTTACGCGATGCTGGTTGCCGCCTGGAGACGAGGCGCCCAACCAGCGGTCAGTGCTCCACCAAGCTGTCCCGCCCGCGGCCCTGCTGAGCTCCAAAGTGGGTCTCGTTGGTGGCGGCGGGCAGGTCCACTTCTCTCGGCAGATACAAATTCCGCTCCCCGCTGCTTGGCAACTGGCCCATCGTTTCTATCTTATCTTATCGAGCAGCTCTTATCCTCACAACCCCACTGTGAATTTTTGGTGGACACCAGCCTGGTGGAGGGGCTGATTGGCGGCCATTCAACCACACCCAGACTCGAGTCCCAGGTGCTGGACATCCAACAACCCAAACCACCCACCACCACAGAGGATTGATTATCCAAACAATCCGCGACCATGAAATTAGATACGAGGGCCATGCGCCATTTGGCGGCGGAGGACTGGCGGGTGTTGACAGCGGTAAGTTTCCCATTTTCCCCTTGCACACTGCCCACGACCCCCCACTAACACGGAATCCCTTCCACCTACAGGTAGAGATGGGCAGCAAGAACCACGAGCTCGTACCCACCCCTCTGATCGAAAGGATTGCCCGGCTCAAGGGCGGCGCCAGCGGCGTTCACAGATCCATCTCGGCGCTCGCCAAAGTCGGCCTAATCGCCCGCATGAAGGAGGCGAAGTACGACGGCTACCGGCTGACATACGGCGGGCTGGACTACCTCGCCCTTCACACCCACGCCGAGCGCAAGCATGTCTACAGTGTGGGCACCCGCGTCGGCGTCGGCAAGGAGAGTGACATCATGATTGTGGCCGACGACAAGGGCACGCAGAAGATCCTCAAGATCCACCGCCTGGGCCGCATCTCGTTCCGCACCGTCAAGGCGAACCGCGACTACCTCAAGAAAAACCAGACCGGCTCGTGGATGTATCTTTCCCGGTTGGCCGCCATCAAGGAGTATGCTTTCATGCAGTCCCTTCGGGATGAGGGCTTCCCCGTACCCGAGCCAATCGCCCAGTCCCGACACACCATCGTTATGACCCTGATCGACGCGCTGCCAATGCGGCAGATCTCCTCCGTCCCCGACCCGGCAAGTCTCTACGCCGACTTGATTGCCCTCATTCTCAGGCTCGCCAAGCACGGCCTGATCCACGGCGATTTCAATGAGTTCAACATCCTCATCCGCGAAGACAAGGACGAGCAAGACCCCAGCAAAATTATCCCCACCCCGATCGTGATCGATTTTCCCCAGATGGTCTCAATGGACCATCAAAACGCCGAAATGTACTTTGACCGCGATGTCCAGTGCATCAAGCGCTTCTTCGAGAGGCGATTCCACTTCATAAGCACAACGCCAGGCCCCTTTTTTAAGGACGCGAAGAAGACGGTTGGCAAGGACGGCGCGAAGAGGTTAGATGCGGCCCTTGAGGCGTCTGGGTTTACCAAAAAGATGGCCAAGGATTTGGAGGCAGCCATCCGGGAACAGGAGGCTAAGTCCAAGAACGACAATGACGGCTCTGACGACCTGGAAGACGAATCTGATGAGGAGGAGGAGGAAGACAGCGAAGCTGAAAGTGGCGACGAGGGACTCCAAGTGATTGGGAGTCATATCGCGCCAGAGGCTGAAGCAGGGTTACAGAAACTGACAATTAATGACGGCACATGAATGCAAATGCCTCATTACATGCCACCATTGATTGTTCCCTTGCTGTGTGGGTCTGTCTGTTTTAATCACACCTTGTTTCAATGCCTCATTAACCCGTGGCGCTTCGATTCTTGACTGATCAAATCGTCATATGGTGTTCTGCATAAGTGGCATAAGTGGCACGATCTCTTCCATTTTGATCGATACTGCTATGCTCGGCTTCATGATCAAAGTCAAGTCCTGGTCAATGCTGAACGAAGTACAAAGAGAAGTTTTCCACATGGCTGCCCATGCCCACACCCCCCACTACAAAGTAAGAGCCCCATCCCTAAGATTGTTCGCCCCCAGACATAGTAGAGAGTTCATTAGTGAGCTGACAAAACCACCTTTTCCCTGAAACCGACTCGCACCAGTTCGAGGTCCTTGTGACCATAGCAAAAAAAGCAAATGACGATAGTCATGTATCCGATATTGAAGTGACAAACCTCAAAGAGATAAGGCAAGTCAGGTGGTCCAACAAAAAAAGTCCTACAAGGTTGCCACAACTCATAGATGGCGATGTTGAGGCGGAGCATTCACGGCAGTTTAGGCCTTCTCCTTTTTGACGGTGGGCGAAGACTGGGTGCTGCCCTTCTTGGCCGTCGGGGAGTCAACAACGGTCGAACCCTCGCCGGTCAGCCCGTCGTCAGAGGCGGCCGTGCCAGGAGCCGAGACGCTCTGCCTGAGAAAGATATCAGTAGGGGTTCTCCGAAACCCGTCCAGAAGACTGGTTCTGGTCATACTTGAGGGTATGTCCCATGCCCGAAGCCACCATCGAACCAACGCTCGAGCTGCTGGCGAGACTGGCACGGATGGTGGGAACCCGCGGAGCAAAGAGCCTGAATTTTTCTTTAGTTCCGGCAGCAATCAGAGGAACCAAGGAAGGAGACGTACGAGCTGGGTCCCATGCTGGCAGCACGGCGGTTCCAGGGGGCCGTGTTGTAGATGCTAGGATGAATGCCAACGTCGGCCGTGCCGTAAGCACCAATGTTGTACTCGTTGGTACGGAACTGGCGGCGCTCGGCAGTGATGCGCTTCAGCTCCTTCTGGGCAGGCGTGTCGGCATAGCGGACCTGCATCAGCATGCCTTCCTCGCCAATGGTGGCACCATGGAACTTCCTGATGACATCCTCGCACTCATCGCGAGTCTCAAACCTGATGCAGAGTCAGCGATGGGCATTGAGAACGTATCAACATGAATCCTGACTAACCTAGCAAACCCGACACCGCGGCTGTTGCCCAAGCTGTCACGAAGAATCTTGCTGGAGATGACGTGATAGCCAGTGAAGATCGCATTGAGCTCCTAGGGAAATTTCAGACACCAAACCCGAATAGACCGCTGTGATCAACTTACCGTCTCGTTCAGGCGCTTGGGCAAGTTCGACAAATACAAGTTGGTCGATGCCTCATCGCCCTCAGCCTTGAGTCTCGCATTGAAGCTCTCCTGTTCTGATGTTGGCCGTTGTTTGATGTCTTGGGACCCAACAGACAAGACTTACTCGAGCAAAGCCAACCTCGTAGCCAAGGTGGTAGAAGGCACGAATGCACTTCTCGGAGTCGCGGACATCAGCAAACTTGGCAAAACCGAACCTAAAGCAATGTCAGCGAAGCAAACAATTGAAAAGCGAGGGAGACTGACCCCTTGCAAGCGCCGGTGGAGGTGTCAATGATGGCTTTGCTCTGCTCGACCTTGCCGAAGCGAGACGCATAGCGATGCAGAAGGTCGTCGTCGGTGGTAGGATGAAGACCGCGAATGTAGACGTTGCGGTTTCCATGAATCCTATTCTCCAAACACTGCTCAATCGACTTCGTGTGGCTGGGGGGGGTGAAGACCGCCGGGACAGCCTCCGGAATGGGTGGGTTCTCCTTGAGGAGGGCAAGCAGGTCCTCGTCAAGCGGCTGCGGAGCCTTGGGTGCGACAACCTGCTCAGGGGAGGGAGTCGTGTAGCTCGAGCGAAAAACCGCAACCCGAGAGGCACTGCCGCGCTCGGAGGCGCCGCCAAAGAACGGCGTGGCAGGGGTCGACTCGGTGGTCGAGTAAGAGCCGCGGCGATTCTCGAGACCGGGAACCTCGCTGCTGCGGTCGGCGTAGGAGGCAACACGGCCTGGAGTGTAGGGCATGTGGTGGTACGGAACAGGCAACGGCGCGAAGCCGCTCTGGACCGGGTACTGGCCAGAGACTCCGTAGGAGTACGCGGTCTCGTGAGCCATGCCGACATGCATGGGCATCGAGTAACTCTGATAGGCGACGGGCTGCTCGTAGGCATGGTGGGCCTGGAGCTGCGACATGCCAGAGCCGCTCGGCAGGCCGTGAGTGGCAGGAAGAGCCAGAGTGCTGAACTGGTTCATCACGGCGCCAATGGCGTCCTGGTGGTGACCGACATGCTGACCATGGGAAGCCGAAACGTCATGCTGGTGGCCGGTGCTAAGCTGAGCGCTCAGGTAGGCAGGGTACGACGCATGGCGATTGTTTCCAGTATCCGAAGACATGGTAGCGGGAGTCCGATAGTGAGACATTGTAGAATCCTGGGAACCAGTGTTAGCCTCATCATCAAAGTTCTGACTCCAGAACGACTTGGTTTATCCATGGAGACAAGTAAAATGCCAAACATGTTCCTCGTCATGCTCTGGCCCAAAATGACCAAGAATCCAAAGACCGGAGGTATGACGCCGTCTTCGAGAGGCAGGAAGAATTCGAAATCGGGAAATCGGGGTACACACCTTGACAGCCAGGACTTCTCTAGAGGTCGCGTCAGTACTTTTGTTCAGAACGAAAAAAAGCAGATGCGACGTTGAAATACCGGACCAGAAGAGCTAAAAGACAACAAATACAGAGAGGGCGAGGGCCGCGATTGATGCTGGGAGATGTTGTGGAGATCAAACAAGAAGCAGGAGTGGTGGTTGAAGGCAGGAGGAGTGATCAGGAGCGACAAGAGAGGGTAGAAAAAGCAAAACCAGAAGGGTGAAGAAAAACTTTGCAAGCTTTCAGAGCACGAAAAAAAACGCGGCTTGAAGTTGACAGACCGCGTCAGTCGACAACAGTCGGCGCGTGGACTCACCTCCAAAAGGTATCTTTGCCGGGGGGGGAGCGAAATCACAGAGATGCTGTGTCGACAGGAAACCGAACCGGAACCGGGGAACGGCGGAGAATGTTAGTACCAAAGAGTCCGGATGCGAGTGAAGGAAGAGGAGTAGAGGTAAGAAGATGGATCGAGCTATCAGCAAGATGAATGGAAGAGATTGCGGTGCTCTGGGATGAGGGTGTTGATGCTGTAATGATCGGAGGCAGAGTCCACGACGGTCCAAAATCTTGCAGTCGAGAATGAAGAGGGGAGAGGATTTTAAGGAAGAGCGGATCTTCCAGTGAGAAACTGGCTGGTGACTGCCAAAGGCTCGCCTGCCACGCGGAGAGATGGGAAGTCGCGTTGCCAGCTGTGAGAAGGAAGGAACGCGGTATGATACCGGTCCTGGCCCCTCCTCTTGCCCTGCCATGTGAAGAAAACACGCGTTTCTGCAGGCAGGGGCAGCCAAAAGACTGAAATGCTGGTGGTAGGTAGTGGATGAAAGAGCAGTCGCTGTGAACAAGAAAAACTGGACGAGAAAATTGCAAGTGAAGAATAAGACAAGTTGTTGCAAACGAGGGTGTTTAACTCACTGCAGGATTCCAAGATTCCAATATTCTTCCAAGAATTCAAGAATCAGCAATGCGAGTGTGATACCAGCAGCGGCAATGGCAGGTAGTCGGGGTGATGAGGTCGTTGACAATTTCTCGGGTTCTGTTGCGGGGATGTTGTTTGTTGAGCAAGTGAAGAAGGTAGGTTTCGTACCGGTGGGAGAGTTGCTTCTTGAAGGAAAGAGCAGTCGCCAGGAGCAGGCGCCTCAAGATGGGATGGAAACTGCGGGAGTTCCTCAGCCAGAATCAACCGCCAGGACTGCTGCTACCTTCCAGCACTTCGATGTCCCAAGCACCCTTTCAGCTTGGTCTGTCGCTATGCCTCCTGCTTTCTAAAATTCGAATTCTTGATTCCTTCCTTCCAGTTTGCTGCTGGCTTCTCAGCAGCACTACTCCAGCTTGGCTCCTGCACCTTCTCTCTTGTTGTCCCTCTTTTTGACCACCTGAATTCCTTTCTCGCCTTGTTCTGTGCAAGTGACCTCTGCAGAACGCAACCAGACTCAAAAACAACTGATGATGGAGGCTTTCAAACAGGCTGGATATCTTTCCTCTGTGATGCTGTGACAAAACCTGACGCAGATTTCGGTTGTGCTCACCCTTAATTCCAAATACCCTCTGGGTTTTGCTGCAGTCAGCCCAACGTTTTGCTTAGTTGTGCATTGATGTGGATAATGATGTCGAGTTGAGTTCCCGGTTGAACTGCTGCTAGAGTGAGCAAGAAGTCCCTGGTTTTGCCTGCTTGAGACTAACCTTATGTCACTCACAGAGTCACCACAAGCTCAAGAAAACTTAAGTAATCACTCGCGTTACCCACTGTCGTCACGCCAGCCTCTATTCCAACACCAACCAGAAAACCTCGTCAAGAGGTTCTCTGACTTTTCTCAGACTGCTTTTAAACCCTCGGCCACTTCGATAACGCACACAACAAGGAATAGGTACAGACGGTCAATATCTGCTGTTAAGGATGCTGGAAACTTTGGATAGATATGTTGAAAGAGAAGGGGAGCAAAGGGGTTTGAAAGGACATCAAAGGTGTTTGGTGCATACAGGGGGAGTTCACCACCTTAAATACACAGGGCGAGATGGACACCAGCCTTGCTTCAAGAAGGCTGGCCCGCGCAATGGCACGAACTGCTGCGATCAAGCGCCTTGCGCTATGAACCTGGCTCAACTCCCGTCTTTTCTGTTGAGAGCGCCCTTCAAGGATACTCGAGGCTTGAGGCAAGACATTCTCACCCCACGATCGCCGCGGGAGGCTTACCCGAGCGGGCAACTACATACGGGCACGGATGGGAGCACGGGAGGCTGGAAGATGGAAAGAAAAAGGGAAACCGCCCGCTCAATCCAAGACATGGCGGGATGGCCGTCGCATCCCGCGGGTAGGTTCATTGGCGCAGAAAATGGAAGAGTAAAAACGGGAAGCCCCCTTGTCTGGAGCGTCCGCTTTGGGATCCGCGAGGGCGGCGGCGTGGGAAGGAGAGCGTATGCACGAGGACCGATCTGGGGATATGTAAGGTGATACTGCAGGAACAGCTCGTCCCTGCCGTCGTGTCCGCCCAATTTAAGACTTTAAGTAGGCAGGTAGGTTCCTTGGGGTTGGGTTTGTGTTGCTCGAGCCATTGGTCAGGGGAAGCTGAGAGGTTGTCTCAGCCGTACTCCCGCCAACGCAGCAGACTGGAAATGTCAAATTTTCCGGTGTTTCCCGTTTCGTCTTCACAATGACCGGAGATATTGAGCCTTGGGCGATTGTCGTGACGAAGATGCCCGCCTGCTCGAGGTTGGTGTTTACTGGAGGCTTGAAATCTCCTGTGATAAGATTATTTGTTTTCTTCGATTGCCAAGGTTTGGAGTTGGGCTGGCTAGAATGTTGACAAAATGTGGAAGTTTCCAACGCCGCTTTGCGTTTCCCTCACCTCATTCTTTCTACCGTAAGGCGAAAACCTGGTATCAGCTACCCAAACCTTTGGGAGGAGGAACCGAAGTCGTGTCACCCTACCTCCTTCAAAACCTCGGAATAAGTCGCCCTGCTTTTCTCCTCTGGCCACCCCGACGGGGTGTGGCGGCGATTGCCAAGAATGGAACAAAGTTCCGAGACACGGGGAGACATGCAGCCGGGTCTATTCTCCTCGAGGCCTTTTCCGATCCGAGTTCCATAAATCGGGAGATCTCCGCTGGCCGATTTCTGGAGTAACTTCACAGGAAAGCCGGAAAGGGGCCTGTGGCAGAACCCAAAACTCTAATACCGTGACCATAAATCCCACCTGCACCGTTGGCTCATGGAGCGCAAGCATAGACGCCATCCAGTGAGGAAGAAGTTAAAGAGGAGCTGCAGACAGAGTTTCGTGTTCTCATAAAGCCTACTTCGATACCTAACCGAGTAGGAAAAGTGGCTACATATTAAATACACAGCATGACAAACATTATCTAGTCCAGCCACGAGCCAGACCCCCCACGTGTATAGGTGGTAGTCTCCATGACTCCGTCTATCCCAATGTACAGATTCAAAGGAAAATCGCTGCAGGTGCCTTGACGCAGCGCCGTAACCGTCTACCAATTGCATGGGAACGCGCGCACTTATGACCAAACATCCTCCTGTTTGATAGGGTTAGCATACGAGTTGGCTTTTGATGCAAAAAGGCGAGGCTGCACACGCACCTGGTACTGGTTTGCTGACCGCATCCGCTTGACGATCTCCTCGGCCTTGGCCTCTGGGATGTCTCGTTCAATGGAGATGATCTGTCCAAGAACCGAGTTGACTTCGCGAGCCATATTGGCAGCGTCACCGCAGACGTAGAAGTAGGCCTTCTGTTGCAGGAGCTCGTTGATCTCCTTGGCGCGCTCCTTCAGCCGGTGTTGAACATAGACCTTCTTGGGACCCTGGCGAGAGAAGGCGGTGACGATCTCGAACTTGTCACCAAGGACCTGCTTGGCTTCCTGCGGCGATAGTTAGAAAAGAAAAGACAGCGAATGGGACGTGGTTTCACTACGCACCTGCCACTCCTTCTCATACAAAAAGTCCTCAGTCGACTTCCGGCAGCCGAAAAACAAAATAGTCTTGCCAACAGCCTGGCCGTTCTCAGCCATTTTGCGTCTCTCACGGACGAAACCGCGAAAGGGGGCGACACCAGTGCCGGGGCCAACCATGATGACAGGTTTGGTGGGATCCGAGGGGAGCTTGAAGTTGGAGTGGCGAACGTGGACCGGGACGTGGATGCCGTCGTACTTGTTGCGAGGACCCATGATCTCGTAGGACAGACCGAAAGGGGTGGGGTTGGGGTCGCCGTTCTGCTTCTCCTTGAGTGCGAGCAGGTAGTTGGTTGAGACACCGCGGAAAGGCTCGCCACGACCTGGGAGATGCTGAGACTCGACCACGGCGGTGATGGAGATCAACTTGGGCTGTTCGAGAGAAGAGGACGAGATGGAGTAGTAACGGGGCTGCAGCTTGGTGATACCTTCGACGAGCGCAGAGAAAGGAACGTTGGTCCACTTCTTGCCCTTGCTCACGATGGCGAGGAGACGAGCGACGTTGAGGTAGTGGGCGTTGACCTTGGAGTGGAAATAGTCCTTGTCGTTGCCGAGCTTGGTCATCTCGGCTCTTGACTCTTCGTCGGGGGCAAAGGCGGCAAGCGTGGCGAGGAACTGGCGAGAAACCGGGGCGCAAATCTCCATGTGATAGCGGGCGATGGCATCGAAGGTGGTCGGTGTCGGGAAGGGCACCTTGGCCGTGGGTTCCAAAGCCTTGACGCTGATGACGTTGTGGCGCTTGCTGGTGAGATCAAAAACGTCCAAAAAGCGGTCGACCTCTTCGCCGGCGTTGGTGGGCCAGACAGCAATGTGGTCGCCAGTCTGGTAGCTGAGGTTGGAGCCACTGATGTCGACTTCCATGTGCAGGCAGTTGCGGCCCTTGACGTTGAACAGCTCGTACGACTTTTGGATGGGGGCAATGTAGGGATTGTGGGCGTTGAAGGGACCCTTGGTGGTTCCGTCAAGGTGCATCTTGTTGGGCTCGCCGAGGTAGACTTCGGGGGCGTCGTTCGTGAGACCTTCGCGGTCGGCAATGCTGAAAACAGGTTCGTAGACAGCCTCACGTTCCTCCAGACCCATCTTCTCGGCCAGAGCCTTCCACATTGGGTCCTTCCAAGCCAAGAAATCCTCTTCCATTGTGCCAGCGCCGTCGTCGCCCTCGCCGGCTTCGCCGATGCGATGGGCGCCCATCTTCTGCAGAGCCTTGTTGACATTGCGAACCATCGAGTTGTAGTGCTCGTACGTGTTGTTGCCCAGGCCGAAAGCGACGTAGGTGAGATTGCCGAGAGGGGGGTCGTTGTCGAGGGTGAAGGACGGGCTCTCGCCGGTGATGAACTCGTAGAAGTCAACCGCATTGTCGGTGGGTTCGCCCTCGCCGTAGGTGGCCAGCACGAACATGAAGACCTTATCGGTGGGCACGGTGTCGAGGTTGTCGAAGTCGTAGTCCTCCAGATCAGCAACCATGGTCTCGAGCCCGAAACGGCTCTTGCCCTCCTTGGCGAGTCTCGAGGCGTAGTCCTCGGCGGTGCCGGTTTGGGACCCGTAGAAAACCACACAATTCTTGCCAGACTCCTCCATCTTCTCGACAATGTTCCTAGTCTTGCCCGCCTTTGCCCCATTGAGGCCGGAGAAGGAGCTAGCATAGGGGTCTTTAGCCACAGCCCAGTATTTGCCCTTGGTGAGATAGGCCACCGTCCCCAGAAGGGCGGCGACCAGGACGATGATATCCAGGGTGTCTAGTTCGGCCATGGTGTCACAGACGGGGTGTATGGTGGGAAAGGTAGACGTCGCGTGTGTGTTGAGGGTCCTGGGGGCGTTCGCTCAACAACCGCCAGCACCAAAGAGTCGGGCGCAACACAGGGCCGAGGGTACAGGCGGGTGCTCGTTGTTGTCTTGACAAGGCCGACGCCGAATGCACAGGCCACCAGATGCGATGGTTACCGGCAAAAGGTAACCGGGGGGATGGATACAGTCGGATCAGCGCGGCAGCACAAGGCTGAAGGGGACAGCGTGGAAGAAACGAAGATTGCCGCCAACAACGGCGGAGGAAAAAAAAAGGGATGGGGAGAAAATATGGGATGATAGCGGTCGGGAGTGGGAGTGGTGGTGACCAATTAACGCTACCGAGACGCAGGGATTTGGAGAAGCGAACAACGAACCACCATGGGGCAGAAGGAGGCAGATTTATGGATTTGGTGGCAGCGCTTCTCCTTCGCTTGAACCTCGACGAGACGTGCTTGACCCCACTTGCAGACGTGTAACTCCAGTCCGTCTCTTGCACTGCCCGTACAAAAGTGACGATGGGATGAGGTGATTTTTCTAAACCATCAAGCGCCTTTCCGGGATGTTCAGCTCCATCTGATGCCGACCAAGCAACATCACAAAATCTGGGAGTACAACAAAACAGCAGCATCGCCACATGCCTGAAGTCTGGAGGACACCTCACCTGCATGCTGAGTCGGCGGATCTCCGCGACAGACCGACTCCCCGGGGCATTTGGGCCCACAGTATAGTGTCTAACCAATCAGGCATCTCGGTTCCCGACTGCCGAGCCTTTTGGGGGCCCGAGTTTCGCAACCAAAAGACCCTCCAGTGCTCCAGTTGCAGAGATGGAACAGCCGAATCGCACGTGCAGACCGGGAACTCCTGCGTTGATGTCACGTATATCCGTACCTTCAGGTAGGTATGAGGGAAGGCGCTTTAGCTACGGGCTTTGGAAGCAACGAAAAGGCAGTGTTGGCACCCAAAACGATGCACTTGACCAACCGGGGAGCTCCGTCAGTGTCAGCCGATCGACCATCAGTCAAATACGGTAGTCGGGGGTTAAGTTGGTGACGAAGCACGGTGACCATCGGACACCGAAATCCTCGAGGCTTTCCACATCCAATGCCATGGCACAGTCGGCACAGTAAGAGACGGCGTCGGTAGCATTTCTCCCATCTCCTCCTCCCCCTTATACCTAAATAGGGATCAAATAGACAATCCACCCCACCCTTTTCCCCATCTCCCTTGGTAGGAGAGTATTTATTTACACCCGTTAGACATACTTCCTGCATTTTTGCGCCTTGAGCACCGACCACTTGTCAGAGACCAAGGCAAAGCATCCCTGCCCTTCCACATCCCACCTGATGGACCCCCGGTGTGATTGCTTCGGGATGGCAACACGGCAGCAAGCATCCTTCCCCGCGCTTCAGGCTGAAGAATCGCGGCGAACAGGCCGGCACTCCACCCCCACACGCGGTCCGGCGGCCACAGCCGGAGAAGAATGCGGGATGGGACCAGAACAGAGGAATCTGGCCAGTGCCCACTGCTTGTTCCTGATTAACAGCTGGCGCCGCAACATAGTCTTCGCCTCCGCGGGGGTCGAAATTTTCCCAACGGTCACTTCTTCTCGTCATCCTTGGCATGGCTAGAAATTGAACCTGTTCATGCCAGCAAAAAGAACATCCAGCCGACTCGCCCTGTTACTAGATTCCTGATTGCAAGATCAACTATGCCATAAGACGGCGAACCGCTGGCTTGACCAGCGCCCTGAGTTGCTTCAGACTTTGGGATCAGTCCGGGGCGCAACGCAACGGCAATGCATTCGGGAAGCCGGAATCATCTCTCTCAGTCCCACGTTGCTTGTCAAAAATCGGCGATGGCGGAGCGGCGTGCGAGTCAGGGAGATGCGCATCTTTTCCAGATCATGGTAGCCAAATGCTGAAAGGCGGCCATGGAAGACTGGGCTGTGTAACTACCGACGTAAGTCCCGGTGGTTCGGATGGACTTTCACATGCGTTGTTGGGCCCAGGCTGTCCAGTGTGGCCTGTGCCCTGCAGCCAGAGGTTGTGCTCGGGGGCCTTGAAGTTTGCATGGGGCTCGGAAAGGCGTCTGGGGTTGAGTGGGCCTCTGTCACACCTTGAAGGGTGGGTCCCCTGTCACCTAGGATCAGGAACCCCGCAGTGGAGAATCGCACAGCCTGACCATTCGCTGATTTCTGCCAGTCCCTGAGGATCCGCTCAGTCGCGACAGCCCTGCCATCGGAAGGCTCCGCTTGGCTGATCGCGCCGGCGAGTCGACGACTGACCTCAACGAATCTCCAAGCGCCGAGCAGACACTCGATCAGATGGGACTCAGAGTTGTTTCTGTCTGTCCAGCGAAGTGTGCCTGTCTTTTCGCTTGATTTGGACTCGTCACGGCATTGGAAAAGTCTTTATTCTGAGCGGATCATGCAAGCCGTGATCGCGGGAAAATGGGTGAGTTGCAAAGTGCTTTTCTGCTTGTCTTTCTTTTTTTCCCATTTCTCTTTTTTTTTCTCTTGTTTGTTTTTTAGCCTTTGTTCCTCCTCTTTTTTTTTTGCCTAGAGCTCATGGCCGCCGACTTGGATGGATGGTGTGTCTCCCCGGCACCGGACAACCCACCCAGCGCCGGAGCCCCTCGACCATGTTGTCGCCGCCGCCTCCGTCCTTGTCCTGTTTCATCTGTGCTCCACTTGGGCAAGTGATTCGGCATGTCGAGGGCTAGCTTGTCGTCTGCTTCATCAGACTCTTGCTTCCCGGAGAGCCACTGACACATCACAGCTCCGTCCCAGACGACGCTGCCGGACCACGAGCCGCTGAAGTTCTCGCCCCGCGCCGTTTCCCGCCTCGATGAGGAAGAAGAGGACGACTGGCAGCATACAATCCGCCCCATTGGTCTCGGCCTCGGCTCCCGAAGCGTTGCCCACTCGCGCGAGTCGTCCGTCGAGAAGTTCCAGCGTCCCGATCTCGCCACGCAGCTTCCACCACTCCGTTCCCATGTACCACCGCCGCGAAACGCCATCGGGGGTGTGATCGAGCGGGTAGTTGACCCAAAGGCCTCGTCGTACGGGCACCACAGGCAGACGTCTATCGTTCATGGGATAGTAGGGGTACATCACTCGAGGAACGGGAGCCTCGCCAGTGCTGCCTCCAGTCCCCTCAGCCCACAGATGATTGCCGCAGCGGGCGCCGGCCTCACCCCGGACAGGGCTGAGATACACTCGTTTTCGCGCCTCGACAGCGATGCCTCGATGGGACAACGGGCCCCCATTTCTCTGTCCGGGACAACGCTTGCCTCTGTTCCCAACATTCCCGAAAGATCCTCCTCGGCCGCAGCCGGAGACATCTCTGCGCGAGGCAAGATGGAGAGGAAACATAGCGGCAAGATCCGCCACAACCACGCCCACCACCACTCGCACTCGTCTCGCCATCACAAAGATGAGCAGAAGACCGTGGGCGAGTACGCCTTGCACGTGCTCTTCACTTCCTTTATTGCCCAAGCAGAGGAGAAGCTGAATGAGTGCATTACTGTGCCCTTTGAGCCCGAGCCTCAGGTCGAGCAGATATGCGGCCCGGGCGTTGATTCGGCCTTTGATCAGCTTATCGTAGCCTTGGGTCACATTGCAAAGCAGAAGCCCAAGCCGCTTATCGACTCGATGATGCTATGGAGGAAGAGCAAGAGTGATGCCGCCAATGAGGCTCGCGCCCAGCTCCAGCAATCGCGCATCTACCCTCCTCCTGGCCCTCTGCAAAGACGCAACACAGAGCCAGCCCCCCCAGCCGTGCCTGGTGCTCCTGTCGAGCCGCATCTTGGTGGCCAGATGTCTCTCGCAGCGAAACAGGAATATGTTGCCCAGGCGGAGCGCCGCTCGACCGTTTCCATCTACATTCTTTGCCGCGTCCTCCTTGAGGTCATGGCGCAGAGCACCCTGGCATCAATCACCCCGGAAATGGAGGACAAGCTTGAGAACATCATTTTTGGTCAGCTAAAGATTTCCGAGACTGAGCAGTTGATGGTCTCCCCCTTGAAGTTGTCCAATTGGAACCTCTTCGCCCAGCTCATGGGCGCCATGAGCGAGATCAGCTTCACCACCGTGACTGATCGCTTTGTCGCTGATCTCGACCGCTCGTTGCAGGAACTCGGCACCAAGAGCCCGACGTTTACGCCGCGGGATATTGAGAGCAAAATGGAGCTGGTGCTGGGGGGCATGAAGCATCTTCGCATACAAACCGCCCCTGAGGAGGCTTGGGATCGGTCTTGTGAGTTTATGGCTTCGCTTGGGAAGCTTTTCGGCCGCTCCCATGGGCCTAAGGTAAAATCGGCCTTCTGCCAGGTGTTCGAGATGATGGTGCTCCCCGTCGCGGCCAAGGCTACCAACAGTGACATTGCGCATCCGAAATGGAACGAGGTCCTGGCAACGGTTGGCCCCAGGTTGGCCCAGATGTTTGTCAAGCCCCGGCACTGGCAGTACACCTTTCCCCTGACTGCCACGATGCTCTGCGTCTCGCCGCCAGACACGTTCGTGAGTCAGTGGCTGCAGCTGATCTACCCGCTGCAGCAACGGCTCAAGGACCGCTTCACGCGGCCACTCTGCCTACAAGTCATCTCCAGGCTGGCGTGGACCTATCTGTACCGTACCAACGACAGTTCCTCGGGTATGACTAGGAAGCTGGACGAGATTTTGAAGATGGTCCTTCCCACCGCGAGGAGGATGCTCAATGCCAGCGACACTGCCGTCATCGACCCCCTGATTCAAATCATTAGGTTCATCGGGTACAAGCACCCGGAATATTGCTTCCGAACCATCATCTTCCCTCTGGTCAATGCGGACCTTTTCACTTCCAACAAGGAGCTCAGGATTGAGCAGCTTGATCCAGACAAGATGGTCATTGGCATCCGGGCCTTCCTTACCATCATGTCCGACCTGGAAAAAGGCGAGAAAGGCCGGCCGCCCTTCCCGCAATCGTATGCCCTGCCTTCTCTACCAGAGCGTGTTCCACCAACATCACCCGTTTTCGGCTCGCCTCGTGAAACTTCTCCTTCTGTCGCCTGGGCAGCGTTGTCGGGCGGAGAGAGACTCTCCAGGCCAGTGCTGGTCTCAGCACTCACTGACAGTGTGCGGGGTTATTACGCCAGGTTCTGCGAAATTCTCGGCAAGATCAGCATCATCTGTGACAATACCTTTGGCGGCCAGGCGGCTCTGGATGAGAAGTTCGACAAGATGGAAAAGTTCGGCAGCCCTGGACCCAAGACGCCAATCGCCGAGACGTTTAACTTCTCGCGGAGGGATGACCACCTCAACCCCCATGATCAGAAGCAAGCCTTCTACGAGCTACTCCATGTGGCTGTCCAGGCGCTGCCCCGGTGTCTCTCGGCCGACATCCCATTCAACACTCTGATCAATCTCCTCTGCACTGGAACGGCCCATGTCCAGCACAACATTGCTGAGTCGTCTGCCCAGTCCCTGAAAGCGATTGCTCGCCAGTCGCATGCTCACCAAGTGACCATGGGATTTGCGCGTTTCATCTTTAATTTCGACGACCGGTATTCGACAATGTCCGATGGTGGCATGCTGGGCCCGGGCCACATCGAGAAAACCCTGATGCTATACATCGAGCTCCTCCATATCTGGATCGACGAAATCAAGCAGAAAACCAAGAGCGCCGCTGATGAGAGCGGCGAGTCTACCACCGCCGAGAAGAGGGGCATCAAACTCGACCTGTCGAGCGTCTGGGCAGAGGTCGACCAAGTCGAGGCACACGGATTGTTCTTCCTTTGCTCCCAGTCACGCCGTGTTCGATACTATGCGGTCAACGTACTGCGTCTCATTACCGAATTTGATGCCGTGCTGAGGAAGCCTAGCGCTCGCGAGAAGGACACTCCAAGGCTCATCGACATTCTCGAGAACGATTCGATGCAGGTCATGAGTTTCAATGACGAGCAGCTTTCGGTGGCAGAGCGGAGCAGGCTGCAACGCGGGATGCAGAACACCAATAGCCAGGGGGCGTTGGTTGAGCTCTGCACGAGTGATGTCTCGTACGACACGACTCTGTGGTTCAAGATCTTTCCCAACTTCATCCGCATCGCCTTCGACAAGTGCCCGTTCGCCATAACACTCAGCCGGGATCTTATCTGCGAGCGTATACTTCAACTTTACAAGGTCATTACAGTGCTTTCCGAGCCGCCCCGCGAACCTCGGGGGCAGTATTACGGAGAGCCGAGCAGCGGTAGGATGACAGGCAAAGCTCCAACAACTCATCCAGAGGTGGTCATTGAGCAATGGAAACTATTCCTCGTGTTTGCTTGCACCACCCTCGCCGATCCCGGCAGCGCCCAACTCGCGCAGAACGCCCAAAACGGGCGCCGGGGGTCCAAGACGACCTCGGCTGCTGAAAAGATCGGCTCAGCCAGGACGCTCTTTAAGTATCTTAACCCCATGCTCTCTGTGTCATCCGGGCCCATCCGGGAGGCCGTGGTCATCGCGATGGGCTCGATCAACATCCACATCTACCGCACGCTTCTCGAGGAACTTCAGGGGCAGGTGTCGCGCTGCAACGACGACGCACGCCAACGCATTCACCAGCGTACCAACAGCAGCCCGCGCCGGAATCGCAAAATGGATATTCTGCGAACTGAAATTACGCAGGTGTACAAGCTCACCTCCCATTTTCTGAGGGATCCCCAAGTGTACCAGGACGACTGGGTCTTGAACAACCTGGTGGCATACGCGAAAGATCTGAAGCTTTTCCTGATGGACCACGAGGTTCAGATGGACTGGGAGTTCCAGAGACTGAGACGGCACTACTGTGGCCTGATGGAAGAGCTCTTCGAGGGCATCAACCGGACAAAGGATCCGTCTCGATGGATGACATTCGAGTCCCGAAAATCGGCCTTCGCCTTAATGGAGGATTGGTGCGGCTTCTCTCCCAATCAGCTCCAGATCCGGCAGAGAGAAGACAACATGCGGCAGTCAGTCATCGACCAGAAGGCTGCGGGAGAGCGAGGGACCGTGACAGCAGCGATGGAAATTGAGAAGAGAAACCTGCGCACGGCTGCTCTTAGTGCCATGGCTGCGCTTTGCGGCGGCCCCATGAGCGCCACCACTGAGAGTGGTGCGTCGCTCCAGTTCGACATCCGAAGGATGCTGGCGTGGATCGAGGCCATCTTCAACTCGGGTAGCGACCGAATGAACGTCATCGGCCGGAGGGCGCTCAAGAACCTGATCATTCACAACCAAGAATACCCCTATCTGCTTGAGCACTGCATCTCGAGATGCTATCTCGCAGAGGCACCAAAGATGCTAGAGAGCTATTTCACCGCTGTGACAGAGGTGCTTCTGGAGCATCCCGAGTATCCCACTCCATTTTGGAAGCTCCTTGGTCTTTGCCTCTTCATGCTCGGCAATGACCAGAGCACCATCAGGTCAAGAGCTGCCAACCTCCTCAAAGCTCTCGAGGAACGGCAGCCACAGCCTCGCAGTTCCAAAATTCAGGATTTTGACATCAGCATATCCGACAAGACCAAGGCAGTTTACAAACTTGCACAGTTCGAGATTTCGAAGCGGCTGGCAAAGCAGCACACTGAGCTAGCGTTCCACATCTTTTCCGAGTTCACATTCTACTTCAAGGAACAACAGGGTGCCGCGCAGAGGAATGTCATCGCGGCCATCCTTCCTTGGATCCAGTCAGTTGAGCTCAAGGTTGACCCAAACGGAGGGCCGATCGCTCAGTCATATGTGCTCCTCGCCAATCTTCTCGAGATCACCATAAAATCTAGCGCTGCTTTGCACAACGAGGTTCAGGCACTATGGCAAGCACTGGCAACCGGGCCACATCCTGGGAACGTGCGGCTTATCTTGGACTTCATCATGTCTCTGTGTTTGGAGAGGAGAGAGCAGAATTTTGTGGAATACGCCAAACAGATCGTTGTCTTCCTTGCCAGCACCAACAGCTTGCCAGGCAACAGGGTGATTGAGTTTCTACTGCTTCAGATCACTCCAAAGGCAATGGTCCCCAATGAGAAGCGCGAGGCAATCCCCGCTCCTCCTGACATCAACATTCTCCCTTATTGCGCAGACCTCTCCGAAGCGCTTCCCATCGGTACCAAGCAGGCAGGGTTCTCCCTCGGCCAACTCTCTCTCATCCTCCTCGTGGATTTGATGGTATCACCCGTCAGCCTCGTGGCTGACAGCGTCCCAATCTTACTCCAGGTGGTCACTGTGCTTTGGGACCACTACACGCCGCTTGTTCAGGAACAGGCGCGTGAGATGTTAGTACATCTTATCCACGAACTTGTCATCTCGAACTTGGACGACAACACGCCGGCGGCCACGAGGCAATCTATCGAGAGCCTGATTGATGCCATCCGTCGGCACGACCGAGCTGTCGTTTGGGGTTACGAGGACAGCAACGGGAAGGTGGACGGCCACGACAACAAGGTGCCGCCCAGCATGGAGTACCTGACGGCCGAGGTTGTTAAGACATTCGAGCTCACTTTCCCCGGCATCAAAGATCAATGGGGCAGGCTCTCCCTCACATGGGCAACCTCATGTCCTGTCAGGCATCTCGCCTGCAGATCCTTCCAGATCTTCAGGTGCATCCTGACGTCTCTCGACCAGTACATGCTGGGGGACATGCTCGCTCGTCTGTCGAACACCATCGCGGATGAAGACAACGAGATCCAGACGTTTTCGATGGAGATTCTCACCACGCTCAAGACGTTGATCCTCAAACTCGACGCTGACAAGCTCCTGGCGCTTCCACAGCTCTTCTGGACCACATGTGCTTGCTTGGAATCCATAAACGAGTGCGAGTTTCTCGAGGCAATGGAGATGCTGAACGAGTTTCTGAAGAAGCTCGATTTCCACTCCCCCACCGTGCGCCGGCTGCTGTATGATGGGCAGCCGTCCAAGTGGGACGAGTTGTTTGAAGGTCTCCAGCCGCTGCTCTACAAAGGACTGCGGTCGTCGACGTGTTTGGATTTGACATTGGCGACTCTTGAAAAACTTATCCAGTTGCCCAGTGATTCGTTGGTCGGCGATGATAGCCGCGTCTTCTTCACCATCATCGCCAACCTCCCCCGCTTTTTGAACGCCATCGACCAGAAGTTCCTCGATCGCGGGGTTGTTCAGACGGCCGAGACCATCATGGCGGTCGCGGACGAGCAGGGCCTCACGAGCGTGGCGGTAGTTTTGGACAACTATTTGGCGTTCAAATACCAGAGCGGGAACGATTTTGTTGCCCAGATGTACGGAGCCCTGCGGGAGCGATTTCTCCCCGCGCTGGACTTCCGCATGATTACCATGCTAATGGGTTTCCTCACGAACGGGGCCTCGTGGGTCAAGATCAAAACGATGCGGATTCTTCGGGTGATCATCCCCGAGGTGGACATGAAAAAGCCCGAGATTGCCAGTCATGGCTCCGACATGATCTCGCCTCTCCTGCGGCTGCTGCAAACCGAGTACTGCATGGAGGCTTTGGAGGTCCTGGACAACATCATGACCATGTCTGGGTCCTCAATGGACAAGCACCACCTTCGGATGAGCATGACGCGACCGACGTCGAAGGCTGTCCGGAAGGAATATGAGCGGACGCAGAGCCTGTTTGGCATCCCCGAGGCGTCAGGATGGTCGATTCCTATGCCCGCGCGGAAGACAGACTCGACACGGGCGAACATTCATGCCGCATTCTACATGTGCCAGAGCGACGAGGACACTGTCACGCAGCCGGCAATGACACCCGAAGTAGAGTTTCACACAGACGATTTTCCTTATGGCTATTTCGCAGGTTCTTCAGACCGGGCCGACACGATGATGTCGGATGAAGGGCGGGTTGACGCACCCATGGGCGATCTTTTCTCCAAGCTTGATAGTTTGGACGACTTCTTTGAGGACCTCTCAACAAGCCCGCCAAGCGACGGCCGGTCATCGCGGACGGTCACTGAGTTTTCGCCCGACACGTTCGAATCCGGAGCGCAACTCTACGACGAGCAGATTCTCCCGATCCTTCACCAAGCTTCGAACAACAGCACCACGTCCTTCCAGAATGGGTTTGCAGACCGCCCTATCTTTATGCCCCGCGACGGCGGGCCAGGGCCGACCAACAGCAATAACAACAACACCATGACCCCAGGCGCTTTCAACCTCGGCGTTAGCGCCCCCCCGACCACCTCATCCTCCTCAACGCCAGCCACCACAACCACCACCAGCAACCGCCCCGGACTTCACTCCCGCTCCATCACCTCCCCCTCAGCACCAGCCTCATATCACCCCCAGCTCCCAGCCGGAGGAGGAGCAAGCGGTAACGGCGGCGGGGCCGACCTCGCCTCGGATGACGAACCCTTCCCGGAAGACGTCTTCTCCGACGGCGACGACGAGCGGCCGAGCACGGCGCATGGCGACGGGTCCTTCTTTCTCGAGAACGTCATACGGCCGCCGTTCACACACGGAAACAGCAGCAGCACCAGCAGCATGGGGCCGGGAGGGGCGCGGTTTCGCCGCAGCAGGTGGTGCCAAAGGTGCCTGGGCAGTGGTTGGCGCTGCAGGGGCCACAGGGGTAGGTAAAGGGGTGGGGGAGGGGGGTAATAATTTTATGGAGGTTCTCTGGTGTGGATGCGAGTGGGAGGGAGTAATGGTATTGTTTGATGCATGATATGTACGGTATGGCGTGGCACAGCACTTGGTTGTTGATAGTCGGGGATGTGAGGTTGGATGTGGCATGACTTTGGATGTTACATGGTTGATGGTCAAATAGTTGATGATGTTAATGGAAAGATGCTCGGCGTGGAAGACATTGCCACGATGGTTTCTTTTGGATCCATTCTAGCTTCCGGGCACTCTGGGCTGGAATCTACACCTTAATCGCCGCCGTATCATTGACCGTTCTTCGAGATCACAATTGAGGGTCTGCCATTCAGTGTTCTGAGGTTGACGCTATCGCCATATTGAGATTTGAGATCGAGGGAGAAGAGGGGAACGGGGATTCGAGGAGGAGGGCAGTGGTGTTGTGTTTCAACTTTCAATGTGTTGTTGCTGCGTGGGGACGAACTCCACTATCAGTACCCCCGTACCTATCATGTGGAGGAAGAGAGGCGAGAGGCTGTGGGAAAGCCAAGATGGACTTGCTGTAGAGGCTGTCAAGAGACGCAAAAGGCGTTGACATACTGTAAGAAAGATGAGTCAATGATTAAGCCGCCTTTTTGACCGTGGCTTCTGCCTTCCGCCATGTTATGTCACGACTTCGACTTGAGGACGAGGGGGATCACATGGAAGTCTTGGCATTGTGTCGCGGGACTCTCACCATTTGGGGTTCCTGGCTGGCAGCGGATGGATTGGCTCTCGGCAGGCAACCCTGCCAAACTCTGGGGGAGCTCGGCCCCTGTCATTCATCCACAGTGTCGGCTGCGGTGCACGCGCCGGCGTTAGCCTCGGCAGAAGCGAAGCATGCCTCGCCGGACGACCAACCCCCAACGACCGCCAACCGCGCCGCTGCCTCGACTGCTTTCTGCCAGCTTCGATGGTGGCAGGAGACTGGTCCCAAGCCGTTTGGTAACTTGAGGATACCTTTAAACAGCGATCAAAACACGAACCACATCCATTTCACTTCCTAAGTCAAGGTAACTGGCACAACACAGCTCTGGCATCTGCCATCTCCCCATGCGACATCACTAACAGCTCCGTCATCGCGACCAGTCCCCCAACTATCTTCCGTTTTCCCCTGCGCGCATACCTCACCCACCTCCATCATGGCTCGGGCACAAACGGCAACCCTTCCCGTGATTGTGCTCCCTCGGGGCTCCGTGCTCCTTCCCGGCGTCGTCCAGCGCATCGCCGTCTCGTCCACCCGCCCCGACATCGCTTCGCTGCTCGCCGCCGTTTACACCCGCGCTGCCTCCAAGACCCCCAACGGTCGGATCGACACCGTGCCAATTGCCTGCATCCCCCTCGCCTCTCCCCTCCTCGGGCCCCAAGGCCAACTTCTCATCCAGGATAGCGAGACAGCCGTCAGCCCCGACAGCGACAATGTGGACCCGGCCAAGGCTTCCAAGAAGGACTTGTTTGGATGGGGCGTTTCTGCGAGGATAACGGGCGTTGAGGGCCGTGGCACTGGCGAATTTACGTTGCTCGTTGAGGGCGTTTCGCGTGTTCGCCTGGAGAAGACCTACCATGAGAAACCGTATCTGGAGGGGAAGGTGCTCTATTATCAGGAGGAGAACCGGCGAGACTCGGCACTCGAAGAGCTCTCCCAGCATCTGAAGCTTCTCTCTAGGGAGTTTGTCGCTATCCTGAGACTGTCCTCCATTCTCCCGCGCTCCACTAGCGCTCCCGGGCTGTCGCCTTTGCTGGCCCGCCGGCTCGACCTCTTCATCGCGAAACAGAAGCAACCAGGCGCGCTCGCCGACTTTATGGCCAACATAGTGGAGAGCTCCTACGAAGAGAAGCTCCAGGTACTGGGTCTCTTGGATGTCGAGGAGCGCGTGACCAAGGTCATTGAGCTGCTCGACCGCCAGGTCGGAAACATCAAGAACAACATGAAGGTCACCACCTTCAGCACCACAGCTCTGCCGTTTACGGACCCGGACGCGGCGAGGAAGGAGATCGAAAAGTTCATCAGGCCCAGCAGGTCTATTAAGAGGCCGTCTGGCAAGGTCAGCACCCAAGGCACCGGCATGCCCATCCCACCCCCTGGCTTTTCGGGCCAGCCAGGCGGTAACCCTGAGGACGGGGAGGAGCCCAACGAGATTGAGGAGCTCCAGAAGAGGTTGGAAGCTGCAAAGCTTTCTCCCGAGGCCGCCAAGGTTGCCGACAGGGAAATCAAGCGTCTGAAGAAAATCCACCCTGCCCAGGCCGAATATGCCGTCACGCGGACCTATCTCGAGACGCTCGCCGAGATTCCCTGGTCGGCGACCACGGATGATCGTCTGGGCCCCCAGACACTCCCCAGGGCACGGAAGCAGCTGGACGATGATCATTACGGGCTTGACAAGGTGAAGAAGCGCCTGCTTGAGTATTTGGCTGTGCTCAGGCTGAAGCAGTCCATCAACGACGATGTCGATGCGCAAATCAAAAAGGCCGAGGAGGAGATCGGGGCGGTAGAAGTGGCAAACAAGGAAACCAAGGATGAGAAAGCCGACGTGGCGCCGCCAGAGCACCCCAGTGTTGAGGACAAGATCAAGGCCAATGGCGCAAGATTAGAGATCCTGAGAAGCAAGCGCATGGTTGACAAGTCCCCGATCATGCTGCTCATCGGGCCCCCGGGAGTTGGCAAGACCAGTCTTGCCCGCTCGGTCGCCATTGCTCTGGGGAGGAAATTCCACCGTATCTCGCTGGGTGGTGTGAGAGATGAAGCCGAGATCCGTGGCCACCGGCGAACCTACGTCGCTGCCATGCCAGGCCTCATCGTGCAGGGACTGAAGAAAGTGGGCGTAGCCAACCCCGTCTTTCTGCTGGACGAGATCGACAAGGTAGGCGGCTCCAGCGTACACGGAGATCCGTCAGCCGCGCTTCTCGAGGTCCTGGACCCCGAGCAGAACAATACCTTCACCGACCACTACGTCAACATTCCCATTGATCTTAGCAAGGTCTTGTTCATTGCCACGGCAAACAGCCTCGACACGATCCCCCCGCCACTGCTTGACCGTATGGAGACCATCTACATCCCGGGCTACACCACGCTGGAGAAGCGGCACATCGCAATGCAGCACCTTGTGCCCAAGCAGATCCGCGTAAACGGGCTTAATGAGGATCAGGTAGTTTTCACTGAGGAGGTTGTCTCCAAGATTATCGAGTCATACACCCGCGAAGCCGGCGTCCGCAACCTCGAGCGCGAGATCTCCTCGGTCTTGCGCGGAAAGGCGGTCGAGTTCGCCGACGCCAAGGACGCGGGACATCCGGAGCGGTACGACCCGCGCCTCAACCCCGACGACCTCGAGCGCTTCTTGGGTATTGAGAAGTTCGAGGAGGAAATTGCCGAGAAGACGAGCCGGCCGGGCATCGTCACGGGGTTGGTGGCGTACAGCTCCGGTGGTAACGGCAGCATCCTCTTCATCGAGGTCGCCGATATGCCCGGCACCGGCACCGTGCAGCTGACGGGCAAGCTGGGCGACGTCCTCAAGGAGAGTGTCGAGGTGGCGCTGACGTGGGTCAAGGCGCACGCCTTCGAGCTCGGCCTGACGCGCAGTGCGACCGAGAATATCATGAAGGACCGCAGCATCCACGTGCACTGTCCGTCCGGCTCGATTCCCAAGGACGGGCCTAGCAGCGGAATTTCTCAGGCGATCGCGCTGGTTTCGCTCTTCTCGGGCAAGGCAGTGCCGCCTACCATGGCGATGACTGTACGTGGTTTTTCCATTTTTTCCCTCTTTTTTTCTTTCCATTTTTTCCATCTCCCTTCTCTTTTCCTGTCCTTCGCCACTTGCTTTCTTACACCCGACCCTTACGTCCGTTTCAAAAACGACACCAATCACTTTCTGGAACTCTGCACGAGGCGCGGGCTGACACCACACCCTTTTCGTTTCACAACGTACAGGGCGAAATTTCCCTGCGAGGACGCATCACGGCCGTCGGAGGAATCAAGGAGAAACTCATCGGGGCCCTTCGAGCGGGCGTCAAGACGGTGCTGCTGCCGGCCCAGAACCGCAAGGACGTCAAGGACCTGCCCCAGGAGGTCAAGGACGGCCTTGAAATTGTCCATGTCAGGTATGTTTTGCCGGTCATGGAGAAAAAGACTAAAAGACACAAACTCCTTGTGAGGTACGTACGCAGGATCAGGGCTGACAAGTCATTTAAAAAACAGTCATATCTGGGAAGCCATCCGCCACGTCTGGCCCGATGGCCAATGGCCCGACGAGCAGGATCATCCCGGAGTCCAGAGCCGGCTGTGAGAGATACCGAGTGAGACTGACGCGCCACCAACCTTTTCTTACTACTCTTGTCAATTTCCCCCCTTCTCCTACCCCTTTCGGAGCAACTCGACCGACGGGAATGGTAGGGTGGTGGGGTAACACAAGAAACTCCTGCTGTGGTGCATGGTATGGCAGCGGCTGGCTGGCTGGGTAGGTGTGTGGTACAACGTGATTAGAGCCCAAGTTGCGGCGGCTTCGCGCCTACCTGCCTGTCCACCTCTTGCTCTTTTGCTTTGCCGTCGTGGAGCTTGCGGGGGTGGCGTCAGTCATGGGCAGGGTCAGGGGGGGAAGGGGAAGCGTTGCCGCGGTGCGCGCGCGCGTGTAGGATATATTGACGTGCTATGTCCCAGACCTCTGCTGCTGTATGTCTCAGTTTTGGAGCCGTACGGAGGATGCAAATGGTGGGTTAACTGGTTTTTGGTGCTTCTTGTTGCGCAGCTCAGCGGTGGCTTTTGCTTTGGTTGCTCAGAGGTTTCATGTCATGTTAATACTAGGTGGTGCATATGCATGCTTGGTTTCCTAGTCGTTTGCTCTCTTGACTCTCTTTCCCTTCTGTAGTTCTTTTTTTGCAGAATAGATTGGAGTTGGCATTGACGCATCTGTTTCCCTTACCATCTTCTCTCTCCCGTCATCCGGCATGTGATTTCCTACCTCGGCCTTCTTGGACCTCTTCATGGTCTTGTGTCAGGCTGGCAGCAAATGTGACCGCTCTGATTTAGGGTGACGAAATCGAATTGGAAAGGGACAGAGGCGGCCAGCCTCGCAGCCACCATGTCTCGGATAACGTTTGTCGCAGGCCCCGACATGGTGGCACCAGATCTTGTGTGTTTTGGCGTTGTGGTCCACGCTCAAGAGACGGCCGCTTGCAGCTCGCGTCATTCCGAAAGCCGAGGTTCAAGACCTCTCTTGTGTCCTTGTCGTGCAGTCTCATGTTGATTTTGGCTGGGCTGGTTGAGGAGCGATAGACAGGCTTCCACCTGGTGTGTAGGGTCAGGGGGGCGGGCGATTTGATTGGCATGGTAACCTAGACAGTGGGTGAGTGATCAACGGCTATCAGAGCTCACGAGAGTAGGAGAAACGGGCTGGAGAAAGGGAGATCAGACACGCGTGTCTCTCGCCTCGCTCCTACATCATTTCCGCGGATATGGCTCGGCGATCGAGAATAGAAAATGTCCCGATTCGCGGATATCCCGTGTGTCTTGCGGGAGTTGTCGTGCTTCCCGGGGGATCGCCCGTGTGGAACGTGAGGACACGCGTGGCACGAAACCTCTTGCTCAACAGTAGCTCGATGCCCCTGAATGACCAAACCGTCGGATCTAATGAGCTTGAAGGGAGGTGGCATAGTTTCGTGGAGCAACTCCATCTGGCATCTGGCGCATTCTATCGATCCGACCTCCTCGACGGGTGCTTGAAGGTGCAAACCCGTCTAGCATCGGTTTTGTTGGCTTGCTCTCCGAGCCGGTGAGTTTCTGTTTTCTCCTGAGATACCCGCTCTGGGACCGAAAGGTGCTCCCGGTTCCGAAATTGAAAAAGGCAGCCGGCTGGCTACGGCCTCAAGCTTCCCGGCGAGACCTATGATGGCCGTCGAGAAGAAGGCGGGAAGAAATCCGCTGCTTTCTTCTAGTTCTCAGTAGACCACGCCTTTCTTCCATAGCTTGCTCTTTTAGTAAGTGTGTAATTGTACGGAGGTGATACCGTTATCTTCTTGTCAATCCCAGTGTCTAGACAACTGTTCTCAGCGAAAGAATCGAAGTGTTATTGTTCCAGCCTGTGGCCGGGTACAGTTCGACGCAGTACATCCAGGTACTGTATCACAACATCCCGCATCGGCTTGTTGCGAGCTTGTTCTCTGATTATCGTAGGACGGTTTACAAGCGCTGTGATACTTGGCAATACCGAGGGAGTTCCCTGCCGATAGGCTGACCTAGCGACCGTCTGCCATCGATTCAAACCTGATGGAGGAGATACCGACGGCCTGGATCGGGCCCTTCTCTCTTCCGTGTAGCACTAGAGCCCGGCAGAATTCGTGCCGCCCAAAGCTGGAAATGTTTGCTCCTTTTTGTGGCCCCATGGGGGAATTCTTGCTCTGTCCCCGGGGCTAATCTCAAAACACACAGTCCTGAATTAGGCCCGGCGCCTTTGGCTCCATTCTGTTTGCACGAGAGCTCAGGACCGACCAAGATCCGTAGTACAAATCGCGCAGCGGAGAGATCTTCAACGGCTAGGTACCCTACCTGACTGCGCCCGAAGTCGGTAATAGGTTTTTTCCTCCTTTCTACGGTGTCCAACATAGTAGTAGGAAATGGGGACACAGGTCACTAGAAGAGTAGGACAATGATGACATTGGACTTGTGTTGTATCATTGTCTTCTCGGGGATAAGCCTGTAGCCTTCGCATCCCGTGGGTCGAAATAGACCGAGCCAGGCAAAGGATTCGAAGGTTAACAGCAGCCAAGTCCAGTCATGACTGTCTCCTAGGCTTCCACAGCGACAATCCGGGATATCGCCCCGTGTTGGCCGTCACGGAGGCCATGATAAAACCCCTTGCTGGCTCGCCGAAGAAAAACTGAAGAGACATACAGAGCCATCAGGCAATCGACCGTGGGACCGACGGCTTGGTGATGCGCATTACGATCCGCAAACCAAGGAAAATATCGGTTGAATCAGCATAACCGCCGGCGGCAGTCCTGCTCCGGCTTCCGAAGAGAAGAGAAGATCCAAACAGCAACAAGGTGACCTCGAACTTCGTGGCCGCGCCCTCGTTCAGAGGCTGCGTAATGCGTTGTTGCGCAATGGCGGTCCGTGATGCAGATGCGCCTCTGGTTATCCCAACGTCCTTTAATTTCGGCTCTCTGGGGGGCAGTGGGTAAATATGCCGGGGTCGCGCCCTCTTCGATCGAGATCGTTCCGGAAGGGTGTGAGACAGTCAGGGCAGCACGCTTTGTTGTCGCAGTGAAGATCTCGTACCCGCTTCGGAGGTATGGTGGTTGCATCCAAGGATCTGTGTCTGTCTCTTGTTGGCCAGGCTTACTGTGTAAGTGTCATTTAGCATCATCCAGGGGCAGAAAGAACCCCGTTGCCGTCGGTCTTGAACTCATGCACGTTGCGACGCCATGGGCATGGCGTTCACGCTGCATGGCTGGCAGCCCAAAAGGGCCACATGGAACCCAAATTTGAGCGTGGTGGCATCGTGAGGGGCTGGTCTGTTAGGTCCGGGACATGCCAGAGAGGTCCAAGCACGCGGCCACTGACCAAGAACCCGGTGATTTTTCGTCCCATCTCGCTCCTGTCCAGTCTCCCCCGCGTCTTCCATCAGCGAACACATATGTGTGTGCAAGCAAACACCTCAGTCAGTCACTTGTCCGAGTTGCGGAGGTTATCATTTCGTATCTGGTCATCAAAGGGGGGTCGCGAGATCTTGTCTCGGGACGCCGATCATGTCGATGGGGCTCGTGCACTCTAGGACCGACCAATTTGCTCCGTCCCCTGAAGTGTCGTCAGGGACATCGTCTCTTAGTGCCGCTGGGGGGGCAGGTAGCATTCCAAAAGTGTCGTCGGATGTAGAATCGGGGATCGGGTCTCTACACCACGTCCGACTTGGGTTTGATGCGAGAGCGTTCTGTTTCACCAATGCATGACTGGGACGGGACTCCGTCAAGAGAACAGGCGGAAGGGCCGACGAGACTCGCCGACTTCCCAGGGACAGCGCTTGGGCGGCTGGTCGGCGAGTTTCCCAGGTGGTTCGTGGACCTCCCCCCTCCTCACCACCCCGGCAGCCTGGCTTTGGCCTTTGCCTCATCCGGGAAGGGGCCAGCCGAAAGAGGCAACGGGACAAGACCACAACGCGGTCCGTGATGAGAAAATTTCCCGGCCACGAGGAGCAAGGGAAATGACATCCGGGGTGTTGCTCCGTACTTGGTACCGTGGATGTACATATGGATGTATGTACCAACTTCTCAACTTTGTGGTGCGCCCATCCCGGTGGTGCGGCAGCAGTGCATGGTGCAGGCGGTCGAGTGGGGGGTGTCGAAAGCGAAGCCGGCTGCCAATGAGAGACGCTGTCGTGAGCTGGGAGTGCGAGACGGCGAGGGGGAGTTGTCAGATGCATGAGCAGAAAGCAAGGCCATAGGGCAGCCCCGGTACATACCGTCTCCGGGCGGGTATCAGGAGCTAGGGTCGGACAATCCCTGCCTCCCGCTGCAGAGCGTGTGCTCTGGGATCAACATGTCTCCAGCTCAACACCGAGAGGAGATCCCTCTCCCAGGGTGGCACGAGTCCCCTGGCAGCCAGACACATGGTCGGCTGATATGTACAAGCGCGCTGTTCAATCACCCTTGTGTTGAGGAATCTGCGCCATGGCTAAATAAGACTCCTGGTGATGTCCCGATTTGACTCGGTTGAGTCTTTTGTCACTACGGCCAAGTTCGCCCAAAATGATTGCGGCCACGGCCGGCTGCACCCGGGCCAACCGCCGTTGCACGGACGCGGTCCCGGCATCCTCTGGAATGAGGCGAGCGAAAGCCAGACCTAATTGCTTGAGCCTTGAGGACGCGGTCAAGGTTCCGTTGGAACCCCGCCTGGTCGATATGTGCCCAATTTAAAGTGCTTCGAGGCTGATCATTCCATATTCCATCGCCGTCTTCCATCCGGGGCAGCCAAGGATCTGGGACGGGACCCGATCAAATCTCCCGCAAGCGCAAGACACTTGGGTGGGATCGACTCGGCTACGGCGCGATGTCACCGTTGCCAGCATGGGAAGCTCCAGGAAACTGTCTCACCAGACCCAAGGAGGAAGCCCTGCAAATGAAGTCGCCCCTCCAAGCCAAGAGGCGTGCCCGGACAGTTCCCCTTGTTGTCTGCCAGTACATACATACATACATACATGTACACAGTGAGGTTTGTGCTCAGTACATCTGGGCAGAGGGTTTTCAACGGTTCGGCCCAAATTGTGATATCATCTCCGGCCACACGTGTTTGCTCGAGTTAAGACACTCGCTCCTCCAATCCGCGCGGGGAGTGGGCCGATCTTCAAGGTGAACCGCGTCTTGGCCCTGGTTGAGGCTGGGCAAGACAAGGCCTTCCTCGACGGCCCCTGAGGGAGCAATGGATGACACTTCTGTAGGGCTGGCTGCAATGTTGTGTGCCCTGGTGCGATTGTTGGACGCTGCCGACCGCAACGGCCGAACATGCTGAGGGCTGAAAATAGAGAAAAGAGGAGGTGACCACTTGGTTCGGGAGTTGGCTTGAGGAGACAAGCTCGAGGTTGTTCCTGGTGGAGGCAGAAGCTTTCGAACCCCTGGCTCGTGCAGCCATAAAGGTGCCGTGTCGCATGGTACAGCCTGCTGAACTGAACCGACACAACGGGAAAACGTTGGTTGACGTGCAGTCTGCCCGCTGCGGTTGAGCGGCGACGAATGGGAAGGCCAAGAGGCAGTCCGGCCGAAGTGTCGTCAAGCCAATCAACGGGCGAACTGAACTGTCGAATCGAGATAAAATGCCCCGTTCTGTGAGAATCCGGGGGCCAATACCGAACTCGCGGTTTGTGTTCGCGCCGCGGAGACGGCTGGGTGCATAGCCGCTGTAGCTTCGGCATCTGACTCAGGAGATCGCGGCCGAAGATGGGCTCTGTACAGCCGAGCCCAGTCTTCGTGACGCCGAAGGTTGGGGGGATTGACCGTTTGGACGAAGTCAATGGAAAAGAAAGGGGAGGGGGAGGGGAGGATGATGGGAATGAATAGGTATTATTCGAGCAGAGTCGGAGAGAAGGTGGATGGAAGTTTACAACCTGCAAATCCACGCAGCGGCGGTTGGAAAGAGCGAGTGGAGTGTTATCTGAGCTCTCCAAATCAGGCAAGACGAGATGATCTCAACAAAAGCGTACAGTGCCGGTAACACTGGGTACACACTGTTATGGCGCGCTCCTTCCACGCGGGAATCCCTGCAACCGCTTGCGCTTGCTAAGGTGGAGACGATCTAACGTTGAAAGAGAGAAGTAAGCCAAAACGGGTCTAGACTCGCACTTTTTGTCAGGCGGCTGGGTTGGAGCGATGGCAAGTACTCTCCCGAAAGGCCTCGTTTTTCCCACTCACTCACTCAATGAGGTGATACTTGGCTCGGGGGGGAGGGATGCCCACTGATCAGATTCATGATCTTCCTTGAATCTTCTAATCCCTGGGGAAGACAACGCGGAGACCAGCATGTGCCTTTGGCAAGTTAACCGCACAGACTACACCTAATGGATCTTGATCGGCTCTCTCTGCTTCAAATGGCCAATGCAATGGGATACATTGAGAGAGCTGCGTGGTCTTCAAGATCAGAGCGTTTCTCTTGCTGCCAGCTCTCTGGACAGACAAGAGGATTACGAAGTACCAGCAACTCCCTCGCAGTTCAGATCGCCGTCCTCCAAAGTATGTAGCCAGCCCACCTGCGCCCCAACTTCCCCAACTTTCTGGGTCAAGCGAGATCCAGGCACCCAGGGCAGCGTGGGACTGTGGAGGGTGGTCCGTTGGACGAGGGCCCAAGATTCTCCAACACCCTGGCTTCTCAGTCCCGTTGCGGTTTTCATCCACCTCTTCTGGATGGCCCCCATCCTCTCTACGCCCACAACGGCCACAAGCTCTCACGCTGCCCGCGAAGCAGCCGACACCCTTCACCACTTTGAGCCGCCCTCATTCTCGAAGTAGGTGGTCGACCTCAGTTCCTAACGAGGCGCACACGGAAACACCGCCCAATAACACAGAGACTGACAGTTCCCGCACTCCCACGCCCATATTAACCGCGAGAGCAGGGAAGCACCTAGGCAACGGAAGCTCCTCCCTTCCCCTTTCACTACAGAGACACCTCGGCTGGGCAGTCCTCGACAAGTTCAAGCTCCAGGTGCCGTCTGTGCTCAGCTGCCCCTGTCACAACCTAGCAGACGTCAAAGCCGGCTGGCGAGCTTGACCAGGGGCCTTGCTACCCTTGAGTTGGGCCATCCATGGACAGGCAACGCTTGCCAGGGTGCCCCAACCTGGTGTGCGACTATCCTTGCTCCATCTGGGCCCCATCCCAATTGCGCCGTTGTCTTTCACTCGCACAAAAACCACTTGGGTGCCACTGACACCAACAAATCTCTCCTTTCCGACAGTCGACCAAGCTCCCTCACTTGCCTGGCCACGCCCTTTGACACCAGAGCCCTCCAGCAGCAGGAGCAGCAGCAGCAGCAACAGCAGAAGCACCTCCCAAGGCCGCGAGCTTCCAACACCTACCCAACCGTCCGGCTGCCGCTCCGCTCCGCTCCGCTCCGCCCACATTCACGCCCCATGTCACGGGGGACTGGCTTGTGAGGGGACCGGCCTGCACCTCTCCGAGAGCTGCTCATCGCACGAACACCGGCCGCATGCTGTGCCACGGATCGGATCCCCAAGATCACTGAAAGGGGATCACATTGCAGCATCTTGTCCGACCCTGCCGTCTTGCGCCAGTCGTCCGCTTCCACTCTCCTCCCATCAGCAGGCCCGCCGCGCCCGGCCACACCTAGGTCGCCTCCCCCCTCTTCCTCAAAAAGGGGCGGTGGCTTATCGCGAAGGACTTGGCCCCCGTGCAAGTCTATGCCGACCCAGACCGCAGACTCCTGCTCCGCTGCGCTGATCGCCGGCCTTTTCGACTGCCCCATGCCACACCCCCGTCTTCCGTCCACGGCTTCTGCGACATACGGGGAATTGGGCCCCTTCCGCGCCCCGAGACGCCGAAGAGTTTGGTCTAATCATCGCCAAACCGGTCCACAGCACCGGCCTGCCCACCCCATCGGGTGATGTTGGTCACTGACTCGGCGTTTGGGAGCACGGCATGGGAGTTTGTCTCCTCTGGTGGGGTCCTCGTCGAGTCCGGCTTGTGGAGTGCGGCTCCGCCACTGTCCGGGCGACGTTCGGAGCATCCGACACCATCGCCGGCCCTCGCTACACCTCCATGCCTACATCCGGCAACCGAGTCGAGGATTATTGGACGTCTTTCGGCCACCGCCGAGGCATATCGGACCCAACCCGATTCGACCTCGATCTGACACGGGTCACAGCCGACTCCGGAGGTGTAGCTGGTCCGGGGAGCTATCCGTCTCCGCCCATGTCGGGGTCTCCACCATTGCCCTTCAAAACCAGCCAAGAGGTTGCGGAACAGGGTCAGGGGGCGTATCATGCTACTACACAAGATGTGTACTCTGCCGTTTCGACGTCGCAGAGCGGCGGGGAGAGGACGCCGGCGGGAGTCGCAACCGGCCCTCGCCCATTCTTTCCCGGCCCAGCAGAACGGCCGTCCTACGGTTTTCATCAATTCGAAGGCTCGGCACCATTAAGGCCGCCTCCTTACCCTCGACATCTCGGACAGAACATTGCTCAGCCAGCAGCCTATGTCCCCAGTCATGGAGTCGCGACAGTCACAGGTCATCCGGGGCCCCTGCCGGCACCGCAGGCGTACTCTGCACCAACGCACCATCCCATCCCAGAATCTATTCACAACACGCCGCCCAAACCGCAAAGGAAGACAAAGGGACATGTGGCATCGGCGTGTGTGCCATGTAAAAAGGCTCATCTCCGGTTTGTTCGGCCTTAGCGTTTTCTTTTTTGAAGGGCACAAATCGCTGACGGTTGATAGATGTGATGGTATGTACCTCGAGTTCCGTTTCCCTACTCTTGAAAATGGAAGCGAAGAGAGAGAAGTGCCCTGCCGACGCAAAAAAACGCTGGGCGCTGTGGCTCCGTGGTTGTTGTCTGTGCCATCACCTCACCTCCTATTGGCAACCAAATCAGGGGAAGTCTGGATGCGGCATTCGACAGCGCCAAGCACAAGCGTGCAAATCCCACACGAATCCGCAAAACATATTCTCGTCTTGGGCAGGGACTCAAGATGAAACGGCACATTGGCCCGCATCCCGTCGCGCTGGGTGTGTAGTCCGTAACTTTCAGGAGCCGGTGCGGTCCTCAAGCGAGTTTCAAGTCTTCCCCGTTCTTAGGGCTGGGTGCTCAGGAGCTCGATTTGCTGCTGGCTCCCACATCCCATGGGGTTGTTATCATTAGGTGGGCTGAGCGGCTCGCTACTGCGAGGCGAAGCCGATACTTGGCCGTCCGGCAAGCCGGCCCGCAGGTTCAAAAAGCGCGGCGATATCTTCGCCAATCCCTTTGGTTTAGCAATTGCGGCATGCCAACACGGCGGTCCAAGGAGCATGACGTATGCATCTGCTCTTTTTTTTGGTGGGGAGGGGGTTATGGTGTTCGTTGACCGGGTGTGGCAACCCAGATTTCAATTGGCATCGCTGCTCCGTTTTGACGGTGTCCCTCACAGCTGGCCGTGGCATGGGATGTCCGAAGAGAACTGATGGCTGCGCTTAAATTGCAAGATGCCCAGAGATCTAGTGATCTTCTCCCCAACAATTCTCGATGCTTGTCCACTTCGGATTCCACCCCATATCACCCCTTAACTGATTTGCTGACTGGCCGGTAGCCCAACGTCCCTGTTCGAGATGTATTAGCACCAATAAGGAGGCGTCATGCGTCGATGTCCAGCACAAGAAACGTGGGCGGCCTAGGCTACGAGACGACAACCAGGCAAAGTACGACACAAGATTTGGAGCCGGGATTGAAGCGATGAGGCGGCCGCTGTCGTCGGCCTATGGTCCGGTATCATCGTTGGGTATGGTTTACGATGATCCCCTTCGCCGGACTCAATCATACCGCGTGCTGAAATCTCAGCCAGCCGAGTCGCTCGCACCGAGGTTCCCAGAGCGCGGCTTGGCATCCGATGCCACCATCTACCCATCTCCGCTGTCAATCGCGCCCGGAAGAGGCTTGGAGGAGCCAGTCGCCTTCCTGACGATTGGTCTCGAGTTCTCAAGGACCTCGAATTCATTCTTAAGCACCATAGGCCGCGCTTCGGTATCTGGGCTGAAGCTGGTGAACGCCCTCGTGCCTGAAGAGCGTATGAAGGCTTCGACTCTTCAGCAACAAGCGCAGGAGGAGCAAACCAGGAAAGAGCCGGCTTACCTCCCGCCGATTTTCAATGAGCGGAGTGAAACGGTGATGCAGAGTCTGGGGTTTACTCCCGAAGAAGTGTCCAGATACGCCCTTCCATGGCTCGACACTTTTACCTTTCTTGGCGACAATGGGCAAGGGCGTCGTTTCCCCATCCGCGCAGGGCTGGCCACGCGGAACTCGATATATTTTGTTGTCCTATTGGTGCAGCGGACGCCCCGACCATCGTTTCCCACGCCGTCACCAAGGGATTTTGGCGGTTCGTATGAAGCTGCGCTCCAGCCGTACACATCGATGTCAACGGCACACCCCGCCACGTTCGACCCGAGACAGGCGAGGTTGAGCGAATCAGGGTACGAGCTCAGGCAGGCCGGGCCGTCCAGCGGGCCACTGCACTTGTTGACCGGGCGGAATCCCGGCCTCCCGCCAACTTTTGCCGCGTCACCCAGCAGGTCCGACTACCCCACCACGCCGAGAGCATACCAGACCCCGAGAGGCGAGTTGAATCCCACAGGCCGCCCTCCAACCTCCCACGGGAATGAGTACCAACTCTTGCCACTCCCAAGGATAAGAACTCCGCCTGCGGGCACCGCTGCACAGCCCGAACCGACGCCGCCGCACCAGCAGCGCCAGCAGCAGCAGCAGCAGCAGCAGCAGCAGCAACACCAGCCGCATCCACCGCAAAGCCCATATCAGACTCGGGATGAGCGCTCCCGCCTGGGCATCGGTGGCCTGCTTGAGCAGCCCGGGCCGAATAAAGATTCTTGAAAGAGGACGGAGGGGAATACTAATAGCCGACATGGCTCGACGATGATGACCTTTGGTTCAAGTGGGTATGGTTTGGGTAATTGTTTGTTTGTTCGTTATTTATGATGTCGCGTTTCGGGATGATACCACTGTACATGTTTTGCACATCTGCTGAGTCGATGCTTCTCTTCTCAGTGCATTTGGCGGTGGGAGAACAGCAGGGCAGCCGGAAGCATTTCGTGGCGTTGGGGGGTTTGGCAGGTGTTGATCTTCGATTCCTTCTTCTCTTCTTCTTCTTTTTTTTTTTTTTTTTTTTTTTTACATCGTCCTTTATTGAATCATTTGCTGGCGTCGGCGTTGTATTTCGGACGTCCAGTCGAACAGGCGGGTTGCTGGAGAGCTTCTAGGAAACCAAGGGGTCGGAGTGAGGGCTGGGCCTCGGTCGGAATATCATATCAGATGGGTTTTTGGCCGCCCTCTACTTGATCGTCCCATGGCCATCGATGTCTTCCACGTTGCGTTATTGTTATGCCAGTGACATAATACTGTTTGGAAGGGGTTGTGTGATGGCGGCAGTTTGGGGAAGGGTTGGAGGAAAGATGGGAGGGGGGAAAAAGGACGATACCTGCAACGGGGCGACGTTGACTTAAGGTTTCCCGATGACTCGGAGTTTCTGACCAACCGCAGCCGCAGGGGCCGTTACCGCCGTGATTTAGGTCGACCCTGGGACCAAGCAGGCCGGTTTCCCCAGCCAAGGAAGGAGATTTTAAATCGATATCTGGGTGGCGAGACGCGGGAAGAGGGGTTGGTGGGGTTGCATCTTTCTGTCAAAGCCGTTGCAGGGAGATCTGGCCCAGGCGATGGGCTTTGATGTGGTAGCTGGGGGAGCAAGCAAAGTTGGAGCAGGAGAGCCCTGGGCTCTCCATAGGTGGTAGCAACAGCAGCAGCAGCCTGTACCAACGCACAAAAGACAACTCACACCCCGAGTTGTCCGTCCTACTTTGCTTATTCTTCTGTGTGCTGCTTGGGAGCCGCACTGGATACCCTCGACCCGTCCGGTCCCGGACTTTCTTGAACCGTTGGACCCGGGTGGAGGAAGTGATGATCGGTGTAACATCGGGCAGGGCTTGGGATTGCGTGACACTCGGCTCGTTGACCTCGGGTCGGGAGGGAGCTGTCAGCGGGGAGGTGAGAGTCCGGTCTGGCGTGTCGGTTCTGCTTGGGCAGATGTAACGACGGTGCGGTACAGAAAAGAAAAAAAAAAATAAAAAAATCGCAAGCTGGGCAGCGAAGAAGGAGTACTCATGTAGCAGCGCAAATGGGACATGATGATTTCGAGAGTTCGAATTTGCCACACATAATGCTCCCTCTTCACCCTTTTGTCCCTATTAAAAAACACCGACAACCTAAAAACACGGTCCTGTGGTCGTCGACACGGTCATGCGCATGTGAAGGGCAAGGAAGTGTTCGGACATTTATCAGTTAGTTTACCGACAGGCTGGCACCATGGTCGGCAACATAACCGGTTGACCCCCACGATAGGATTGGAATGAAGTCTTTGGGTGGTCCGCTGAGGGGGTGGACGGGGTGGTTGCACCAAACGGGGAACGAAACCCGGGTGCGCCGCCAATCGCTGTCAGCCTTTGATGACAAGCCTGGCCATCATCATATTTTCCCCACAAGACTTGAATCCTCAAGAAGAGACACACAAACGCTCCGGGTATTCTACAAAATCTCTACAGCCAAACTAACAAAGAGAGAACAAAGACAACACCACCGCCAAGTAGCACGCCTCGTCTTAAAACAAAACATGCATCTGACCCGTCGACCCTCTGTCTGTGACAAGGCTTCAACTTTCAACACCAAAGAACTTCAACTTGAGTGCTGACGGCGCCCAATGATGAGCGTCAAGTCCATTCCAAGTTGTGTGCCCCATCCCACTCGTCACCGCTGGGGCTGGCCGGCTCGTGGGCTTCTGAGGGGCAACCATGAGGCGTGGCCGCCCCAATACTCAACGGTGGCGGTCGACGTCTGGCGGCTCTGATAGGAAGCCTGCCCCGTTCTGATATGGTACGAAATGGGTTGCCCAAATCCGAAGTGTCGCTGGCTGTAACTGAGTGGGCTGGAGTTTGAAATGTTGAAGTGGTAGAAGGTTCCAACGAGGCCGAGATGGAGGCCACAATTTGAGGAAAACAATGCATGCGGTCCAGCTCTTCACTCAGCTTATCGCGCTTCGGAAGTGGCTCATCGGCGACTTCGACTTCACGCGGCCGTTTCAAGCTGTGTAGTCCAGCGGTGGTAACATTGCTGCTGCTTGGCTCTGTGATGTCGATGAGACCTCTTAGGAGGTCTTCGACGGGAGGGCGGTCATTCTGGGGTCGGTGCAATGACTCCTGCGACGAAAGGAAGGACGTCAGAGAATTGGCGGTTGCTTGCCGGGCTAACGATGGCTCACGGGCTCTCGAAGGGGAGGGGCGTAGTGACGGGGAGCGAGATCGGTCGCTGGTGCTCCTTCCTCTATACATGATAAGCTTAGAGGTGCGGTTCTCAAGGGCAGAGAAAATATGGATGCTTACCTGTGGCTGCAAGAGTCCAGGTGTACCTGGATTGACGAGTTCCCATCACTGGTGGCCGTGCCCGGGCTTTCGCACCCGAACGCATCCCTGAGAGGATCGGTTGCCATTCTGTCGTCCGTCGAGATGGATTCAGGAGTCTTTCGAGATCACATACCGCTGATGTACAACTCACGCAGTCCAACAACCACATAACATCCGCATGCGGGGGAAGTGGCATACTTATTTGAAGGCTTGAGACGGAGAGTAGGGAACTCGGCCACTCGATCATGGGATCAAGGCGAAAGGTCACTTTCTTTGCCCGATACGTACCAGCAGTGGCCCCACAAGAAAGCCCTCTTGTAAGCCTGGGCCCAAGGACAGGGCTGGAGGATTTGTGCCCTGGCACTGCGTGGACGGAAGGATGCAAGCGAGTGCGGGAGCGGCTTGCCGCCTGCAGGGTACAATTCTATCACAACCCATTCCTGAACGCGCGATTCTAAGGATTGGTTGATGTAAATACGCACCAGACTGAGCACCCGGATTGACCAGGGCTGCGCCTGGCGGGTTGGTGTACCGATAATGAGTAAAAGAAGTGTTGCAAAAACACTGCGCTATAAGTTCTACTATCTGCGAAATCCTGTCCAGGGCGGGGGCGCCCAATGCCTGTGGTGGGACTACGAGCTCCTCAGATTCAACCGCGCTCTTCTCACAAGAATTGTGAAACGTCGAGTTGCAGAGCGATTCTCGGAGACTCGGAAGATGGATGTTGCTCAGCCACTGGGCCCTGAGCTCAGCAAAGGTTGCCCGAACAACACGGTACGGAATGCATGATGGCTCAACGTCCTCGGCGCTTCCAGAACATCGGTGGTGGCTGCTGACCAGGATGGAGGGATGGCGTGGCACCACATGGGTGAATGGATCGGGGTCATCGGGAGTCGAGCGGGCGCAAGAAACGAGGGATGGCTAGGGGGCTGGGAAAATGAGACCGAGATGTTGGGCTTTGCTGGGCGTTTTTGTTGCTTCCTGTGCAGGACCTGAGGTTGCCTGAGCCAGGCAACTGCCGTTCCGGGCCAACATCAAAGTGCCAAGACCACTAGTCCCCAACAAGTTTAGGTCCCATGAGCTTGTTGTTGACCCCCTGCTGGCCCCCTTCTTGGTGGGTCCAGCATTGACCACCCGGGAAGCCTGCGCCGCTGCCGTGCCTTCCTCCCTTCCATGTGCCGCAACAGATGAGGCTCAGCCTGAAAGTCACGACGTGGAAAATGGATGCCTGAATCACCCTTACCTGCCCGTAGAAGGAACTTTTGGTGCTTCTGACCCTTGGGAAGCTGAAATGAGATCATCGCGGCCGCTCTCACTTCGAACTCGTCAGCTTCAGCCGGTCTCCCACGTTCTTGCCCCAAGGACCCAAGGACCCAAACAAGGTCCCGGAACGTCACCATGAGTGATGCCATGGACCTCGATGCCCCTCGCGGCGCCAAGCGCAAGGCCGATGCTCTCACTGACACTGCCACTCCCCACCGCATCAAGGTAAGGCGGTAGCATCTCCCTACGGTTGCCTACTGCTCTCTGGAATGTCCGGTTGCTGAAGAGAAACCCGCCAGGTTCTCGACCAAGATGTCGTCAACAAAATCGCCGCCGGAGAAATTATTGTGGCCCCCGTCCATGCCTTGAAGGAGTTGATGGAAAATGCCGTTGATGCTGGGTCCACGTCGCTCGAGGTGCTGGTCAAAGATGGCGGCTTGAAGTTGCTGCAGATCACCGACAACGGCTGTGGCATTGATGTGTGACCGCCCCTTTCTCTGTCTATCACCTGCTCCAGACCGCTTACCGAAAAGACAGAAAGAAGATCTGCCTATTCTCTGTGAGCGCTTCACCACCTCCAAGTTGCAGAAATTTGAAGACCTCCAGACCATTGCCACGTATGGCTTCCGCGGGGAAGCCTTGGCCAGCATCAGCCACATTGCCCATCTCACCGTCACCACCAAGACCCGCGACTCCAACTGCGCCTGGCGCGCCTACTATGGCAGTGGCAAACTTGTTCCGGCCAAACCCGGCCAGTCTCCTGACCCCAAGCCCGTTGCCGGTCGACAAGGCACCCAGATCACCGTCGAAGACCTGTTTTACAATGTCCCAACACGCCGAAGAGCCTTCAGATCCGCGTCTGATGAGTACAACAAGATCATCGACATGGTTGGGCGCTATGCCATCCACTGTTCCAATGTGGCATTTTCTTGCAAGAAGCATGGCGAGTCGTCGACGAGCATTGCTGTCCAAGCCAGTGCCTCGTGCCTTGACAGAATTAGGCAAATCTATGGGGGTGGCGTTGCCAACGAACTCACCGAGTTTTCCACTTCCGACGACCACTGGGCCTTCAAGGCCAAGGGGCTGGCAACCAATGCCAACTACAGTACGAAGAAGACCACGATCCTCCTATTCATCAACAACCGGTGTGTCGAGTCTTCCAACATCCGAAAGGCCATCGAGCAGACATACTCGGCCTTTTTGCCTAAGAATGGCCACCCCTTTGTCTACTTAAATCTCGAAATCGACCCGCAGCGGGTAGATGTCAACGTACACCCAACCAAGCGGGAAGTGAACTTTCTGAACGAGGATGAGATTACCCAAGCCATATGCGAGCATATCCGCTCCAAGCTGGCTGCCGTCGATGCCAGCCGGACCTTCGTGACCCAGAGCTTACTTCCAGGGGCGGCTTGGCCAGGCCCGGCCCCTGACCCTCAGCATTCCGCAGCTGCCACAACTTCCAAGACAAGCGGAGCAGTATCTCGTAGGACTTCAACACGACCAAACGAAAACAACCTCGTTCGGACGGACACCAATCTGCGCAAGATCACGAGCATGCTGCCTCCCGCTGCCGCGGCCGCAGGCGGTGGCGGTTCGTCCGCTAGCGCCGTCCGACTTAGCCATAGCACTGACGCTGAGGCGATTGAGTACGAGACTGTCGACCGCGAGGTAACAGCCTGCCGGCTAATCAGCGTGCGCGAGCTGCGCACAGAGGTCCGAGATGAGATACACCACGAGCTGACAGAGATCTTTGCGAACCACACCTTTGTCGGCGTCGTCGACGAGCGGCGCCGGTTGGCTGCCATCCAGAGCGGCGTCAAGTTGTATCTGGTCGACTACGGCCGCGTCTGCCTCGAGTACTTTTACCAGCTGGGCTTGACCGACTTTGGAAACTTTGGCGTCATCCAGTTTAGCCCGCCGCTTGATCTCAGGGAGCTGCTTGCCCTTGCTGCACAGCAGGAGAAGGACGCCGCTGCTGCCGCGTCTCAGGCGGACGGAGATGACGACGACGATTTCGATGCCGCCGAAATTGCCGAGCTCGTAGCCGACCAGCTGATCGAGCGCCGGGAGATGCTGCACGAGTACTTCTCCCTCGAGATCTCGCCCACCGGCGAACTACTCAGCATCCCCTTGCTCGTCAAGGGCTATACCCCTGCCATCGTCAAGCTGCCGCGTTTCCTTCTGCGGTTGGGTCCCCACGTGGACTGGACCGACGAGAAGTCGTGTTTTGAGACCTTTCTCAAGGAGCTTGCGGCATTTTATGTTCCCGAGCAGCTCCCTGCCACCCCTGGTGGCGGTGGTGATGAGGCAGCGGCTTCCACTGACGACGAGAAGGATATCAGTGACGAGATCAAGGCCCGTCGGAGCCATGTCCGCAGGGCACTTGAGCATGTCCTTTTCCCGGCGTTCAAGTCCCGCCTGGTGGGGACTAAGTCGCTGATGCAAGGGGGCATTCTTGAGGTTGCGAACCTCAAGGGGTTGTATCGTGTGTTTGAGCGGTGTTAATGGTTGGCGACTTGGCTTGACTAGAACAAAGATGTATGGGCATGATTGGCTGCGTATTCTAGACCTACCTTGACAGGACGTTGCTAGCCTGGCAAGACAAGGGAAAGGTGGACGGCGTTGCTGGCGTCTTGGGAAATGTAGACTTCGGTGAATTACTTCAGAAAGAAGGGCAATATGTTTGGCAGTGGGTGTTTATGAGTCAGTCAGTCAGTTGCCAAGATATAGAAAGCACCAAGGACTTGCATTGTACTCTTTTGACACCTTGTCAATGCGGTATTCTCGTGTGCTTTGGTCTCCCACATCTTAGGCCTATGATCGATTCCTCAAATCGAAGAAGCCAAGCCCATGTTCGTCCAGAAGGGCCCTTTCCCGGAAGACAAATAGGACCTAATAGGTATCCTACTCCCTTGCTCATCAATGATTCTGCCCACGTCTCGAGTTAGGGTGTCCCCCCAAAACCCCGACTTCAACCACGGTCACAGCACATCGTAGCATGTCAGTGAACACAAAGAAACGTGAAGGTAACCACACAAAATAAGACAACAATACAACCACTACCTAACACTTGCTCCAGGGACCTACAATGAGCTTTAGCTACTAGCCGTCTTCCTCCCGGTCTGTCTGTCTGAGCCTCATTGTCCCGTCCCGTCCTGTCCATGCGCGACCGTTCTCCACATGTCCTTCATTCCCATCCCATCCATGTCGCAAGCAAAGTAGGTAGTCACAGGGAGGGATTGTCCGACCAAAGTAATATCGCTCTGGGCCACCCATCACCATCTGGAGCCATTCGTTCCTCCTCCCAAAAAGCCATCCCTCAACCCATTACCACTTTTCTTTGTGTATTACGTAATCAGGTTCGTTGGGTAATCCCCTAAGGCCCCCTATAACTGGGAGGCATCATCCCTCTCCTCTCCAAAGCAATTCTCTCAAACGGGCTAGGCATGCCACCATACCCACCCATGGGACCGCCAGGCCCGGCATTAGGCGGTTGCTGCGGCGGTCCGTCCGGCGGGCCCTGAAAGCCACCGGCACCGCCCATTCCGGGGGGCAAGAACCCCGGCGGGGGAGGGCCGCCAAAGAATCCAGGAGGTGGCTGCATCGAGCGAGGGGGACCCGGCGGAGGCGGGCCAACCATGCCGTCAGGAGGTGGCGGGCCGCCGGCGTGAGGTGGAGGAGGGCCCGGAGGGAAGTTACCCGGCGGAGGTCCGCCCGGCCCGCCGTGGCCGTGTGGGGGAAACTGGGGCGGGTACATGCCCGGCATGGGGATGTTGCGCGGCGGTCCGCTGTTCATCAAGCCTGGGGAGGGATCATAGGGCGCTGAGGGCCCATTTGAGCGCCGGCGGCGGCGACAGGGTTAACGCCGCCCATGTGGAAGGGGTGCATCTGGTGGTCCAAGCCGGGGGGAGGAGGAGGGCGTTGGAGGATCTGCGTCGGCTGCGGGGGTGGACGAGAGTCCATGTCTCCGGGGTGGAACTGGCTGTCATCGAGGAAACCCGGCGGGCCGCCCTGACCGCGCATCTGCTGTTGGCGCTGAGAGGCGCTACGCTCGCGCTGGTAGTCCTGCTCGCGGTCCGACACATTGGCGAGCGACACCTGCTTGGTGGGCTGCGGCATGCGGAGGAGGAGCTGCTCGGTGCGCGGCGGTTCGGGAGCGTCGCGGTGGCTCTGCATAAGACCCATCAGGAATTCCTTGTTACGGTTCACTGAGGCAAGATTCTGGTCCGCGCGAGAGTTCGGATTCGGCAGGTGGTGACGCTGGGCAAGCAAATCCTGCAAGGCCTGCTCCGGTCGGGATACCTGAGGAGGCGGCACCGGAATGCCAACCGGCCGGGGAGAGATGATGTCGTGGAGAGAGTGTTGCGGAGTGTGCATGCGTGGGTCGTCTCGCCTGTTGGCGCCATACTGCTGGAATGGCTCTGGGGACGCAACGGCGCTCTTCTGCTGCATCTCTTGGAATGGATTTATCTCAGGATACCTGTTGGGGGTCATCAGAGGTGGGGGATTATTCGCCTGCCCCATTCCCATTCTTTGAAGCTGAAGTTTTTGAATGAGAAGGTTGAAGGCCTCCTTGTCGGCGTCGGTCTGCTGCGGTGGCGCCGCGTTATCTCCAAATTGAGGAACTGCTGCTGGCGTCGGCGGTTCTGTCCTCGCTCGATTGTCCTCCTGAGGAGTCAGGAATGCCATAAACCTCGACGACTTTCCTCCCTTCGGTTTCGCCGTGTCCTTGACCTCGGCAGTGGGTGTTCCGACGTCTAGGCCGGAGCTTCCGTAGGCCGCAAAAAACTTGTCCGGGCCCTGCTCAACTGCCGGAGCGGAGACAACCTTCTGTTCCGGCTCAATGACCTCGGCAGGAGGTTTGTCAAACGCCATGCTGGGCTTCTTCTCCTCGGCTCTCGAGGCTGCGCTGCCTGCCTTCATCCTCTCCATAAACTTCTTGAAGTCCTCTTCGGTATGTCCATGAGTCTTCTCCTCTGCAGGCTCATCCAGCCACTCGGGGTCGTTTTCAACACGGCCATGGCGGTCCCGATCCCATCTCCGGTCGTGATTGCGGTCGTTTCGATCGCCGTACCTGTCGCTCGGCTTTTCCTCGGGTTCGCGGTCACGCCAGCTCTTGGCCCTGTCGATGCGCTCTCGCTGGGTCATGGGGGTGTCGTTGGTGGTGATGGCCACGCCGCCCTCCCTCCACGACTCGGACTTGCCGCGGGTTGGGCCATTTCTGCGCGGTGTCTCGGGCTCCTCGCCCTCTAAATCCCGCGAACGATGATCAACGTTGCGGGTGCGACGTTCGCCGGCGCTCTCCCGGTCATCTCGGTCTCGTACTCGCCGATCATCCCGGGCGGGGAAGCGGTCATTGCCACTGCCGACGCCGCCCATGCGGCCGTGGAAACGCTCCGCGCCCTCGTGACCAAAGCTCTTACGGGGTTTCACAGTACTCCACCCTTCGCTGTCCTGGTCTTGGTCACCACGTCGGGCGAAACCATTGTTTCGGCCAGCCCTTGCGTCTCTGCCAAACCTGTCGCCGCCGGCAGACTCCTGGTCGGTGGTACGGCGCGGGAAATTGAAACGGTCGGTACGGTCCTGTCGCTCCGAGTCTCTGAATACCCGCTCCGTTTCGCCCGGCCGGGCGTTGCGCATTGACGTGGCTGATGCAAAGCTCGTCCGCGGCGGGCCAAAAGTGATCTCATCAGGGTCTATCCCGCAGGGTCTGGTCAGCCAAGACGAACATGCACAAACAAACAAGCCAGACAAGCAGCAGGCGTGCACTCTGCCTGGTCGTGCGGGCGAGGAAAATACATACTCGTTGAAGTTCTAGAGCCATTGCGGTCGTGGGGTGGGCGCCGGGTATCCTGATTGTTGAGGAGCAGACTATCCCCGCCCTTGGGCCGGTCGGTGGTCGTCTTCTGCTGGTTCCGGAATGTTTCGGGTGGTGGCCTAGAAAATGGAGGAAACCGAGGTCAGCAGCCGGTCGCGCGGGGTCGCCCATTGTGCAGGAGGGCAGTCCGGAAAGCATACCCCATCCACTCCTCGGCGGGAGGCAGCGTCGGAGGTTTGACGCATAGCGGCGACTGGCGCAGATGCAGTAGAAATTCTGGCGAGTATCGTCTCTCCATGTTAGCAGAGTACGAAACGATCATCAGCCCACGGCTGTGGTGTCGTCCGCATGCAATGGAGGAGGGCGAGTCTGGTGTAGAGGTCGCGCAGAGGGTACTTTGATGGCGATGCGGGCAGATGTGGTGAGTGGGCTGCTTCGAATGGAGTTGGCTTTTTGGGTCGCACGCAACAAATCGAGCCTAGGGGATCCAGGGCAAGCGGGCGTCAGTGATGAACAGAGGCGCCGATAAAATTATGGTTTCGCTGTGTGGCTTGTTGCTTAGGGTCGAGGGAATAAAATGCGGGATTTGCGGTGGAAGCGGTGGTGAGGGTTGATGAGTTGTTCGTCAATGGGGTGTGTGTGTGGTTGTGGATGGAAGCTATGTCGGTTGGTGGGTTTCGTTTTGGGCGCTGTCTGAGCCGGGTCTTGTTTGCCGCTTGTGGCAGGATGGTCAAGACGCTGGCCATGAGCGGGGCCCAAGCCTCATGACCGCCGCTGTCCTGAGGTGGCGTCCTGGCAAGGGTTCGTAGGCTTGACCAGGGTCGTGTGAGGGTGCATGGATGGCGGCCACTTCGTTCCATTGTTTACGCCAAGACGAGCCAGGGGCAATGCTGAACAGGACTGTTTCCCTCAACTGGCCCGCTCACATTTACAACTTCCCAAAGACACAACACAACGTTCTTCAGTTGTCAGGAACATTTTTTTTTTGACTACATACTTCTTAATTACTCCCTCAGCCCTCCCCTACTCCAAGCCCTCACCCTGTCCTGATCACAAGTCTCCCATATCCTCCTCTTCATCCCCCCATACACAGCCGCCTCGCTCTCATCCACACATCCGGCCTGCCTTGCCTCCAGCCAGTTCACAATCCCAAACCGTGTTGTCAGCGTCGTGCTCCCTCCTTCTATCGTCGTCGCCCGGTAGAGCAGCCTCAACACTTGACTCCTGAGCGGCAGCCTCATGTACGGATTCGCCGCCAGCGCAAGGATGCGCTCAAACACTGGCCCCTTTGCCCGCTTCTTGTGGAACAACTCGAGGTCGTGCGATGTCCGGAGACTGTCGATCAGGTATCCAAGCAGCCAATTTGTCTGCGTGTAATATGTGTCCCCGACGCCTGGCTCCTCAGAGAGAATCTCGTCCACGAGCGGAAGTTTGTCAAGCTTCCAGAACGGTCCGCGTGTGAGGAAGTTGTTGACCTTGGGATAGAGACTCGAGATTGGGTCGCGCAGAATGTTGAGGGCATGGCACGCAAAGGACGCAATTGGACTGGGCAGCGGCCCGTCGTTGATGCTCTCCTTAGCTGTCTCGGCGAGCTCCGAGAGGAGCAGCCAGACCTGCTCCTTCTCTTCGTATTCGGACTCCTTGATCCTGGCCACAGCCTTTAGGAGGTTGACGAGCGCTTCCTTCCGGATGGATGCGTGCTCTGAGGCGAGGAGCGCCATGAGAGAGATGAGAAACCCCTCGTCAACGAGCTCGTCCACCGTCTTGGACGCCCACTTCACCAACGCAGAGTTGTCCGCCTCCAGGCCGTCAGGCATATGAAGTGTGCTTTCGAGGGCTTCGGCGTCCATCACGGGCTTCGGGGATACGCCCGTCTCGCTGGATGTCTGCTTCTTGACAGTTGCAGCTGGTGTCTTGCTGGCCGGCGGCCAAGGGTTGTGCGTGAATTTCAAGCCTTTAGGCACGCCGGTCTTGGCGAGTTTTCCTTTGCTGTCAGCGAGGTGTGTCGCCATTTTCGAGAATATTAATTTGAGCAATGCCCTGCTCTCTCCGGCGGTTGCTGAGAGCCCCAAGAACTTGGGCAGGAAGTGGCCAACAGCCTTCAGCGCTGCTTGCTCTCCAGATTTCGCCACGAATGGTAGTTGTTCCAGCATGGCGAGCGCGAGAGGACTAACGACGGCCTCGGAAGCACTTTTGTCACCTGCTTCAGACCCTTCTTGGGCAACTTCTTGCAGCTTTTCAACATACTTGACAGGCGCATTCGCGCAGCGTGTGAGGCAATTATCCAGGAACGGCCAGATGGGGGTGACCAATTCGGTAGACGACTCGCGCGTCGCTTGCAACGCTTCGAGCAATGCCAGCAGCCCCGGGTGACCATCGTGCGCAGGTACCAACTGCTGCTCCACAGCAACGAAGTTGAGCACCTGTCGGATGTTCTCCAACGCGACTCCGTGGGGGGCATCGACACAGACCTTCAGGAGGAGCGTGAAGGGAGACAGCGAGAGACCCTCGGACGCGGCGAACCAGCGCATTCCGGGAGAATACCCGGCGATGGCGAGCAGGTTCTCCAACTCTTTCAAACCCAGCGCAAAGTCACGGGGGTCGTCCAACTCTTGTTTCGATAACCGGCTGAGAGATATCTCCAAGAACGGCGAGACATCGAACTTGGCCATGAGCGCGGCTTGAGGTAACACTTCATAGCACAAACGCAAGAGCCGACTCGCGGCCTCGCGATGCAAGATATCCCCTTCAGGTATAGACCGATATGCGTTGATCATGTCTTTGATGCCCGGACTCCGTTGGCAGAACTCGTCGACCAGCCTCCGTGCAGCCTCGGCCCAAATCGTCTTGTTAGAATGCGAGGCGTCTTGATGCATCTTGATGGCCACTTCCAGCTTCTCGATTGCAACAACTAATATCCGAGTAGCGAAGAAGGAGATCATGTTAGACTTGTTCGCCAAACTCCGGGACAGGGCTTTCTGGTTCAAAGGAGGCGGCAGAATGTTGTCGAGGACGATCGAAGTCGGCGGAGGGAGTTCGGGAAAGCTTGGTCCACGGCAAAAGTACTCGGGTAGTGGTAGCGTCACGGTATTGAAGATAAAAGCGGCGTATCCGATCCATGTTGCCGAGAGCTTCGGCTCAAAGGTAAAGGACTTGTTGTTCAGGAAGTAGCTGGCGACGAGCTCAGGGGCGACCTTGAAGATGGCCGTAATGAGCTCGCTCTGCTTAATGCTCGACCATGGCCGTAGGTTTGGAAGGAAATTCGACAAGGTATAATTCCGAACGGGCACCTCGTTTTTGAACTTGTGCATCCAGACAATCGCTTCCAGGCCAAGATCATCGAGTTCAACCGTGGGAATGGCGGCATTAGGGTCGATTTCCCGAGGGTAGAACCCAGAGTCTTGTCTTAGTACACCGCAAGCCGGGTTTGTGCACGCCGTCACGAGAAACCTATGGGCAAGATCGGCAATCGAGGCTTCGTTCTCAGCGGCGGTATCCAAGCGGTATTGGTAGAGTGCTGAAATGCGAGTGAGTGTCGAGGCGTTGAGCAGACTCGCCTTGGCCTCTCGAGGAAGCTTGTCATCCAGCAAAACATGGCTCCTCAACCCTTCGAGAAGCTCCCTGACGAGGTACGGCGGATCTTGCTTGACATCGCGTGTAAGTGCGGAGACGATGTCCCTCTGGGAAAGCAGCTCCTTCTTCGCTTCCGGGTGGAGAAACTTGAGGGCGAGGAGAAAGAAGAGAATGGCATTGGTGCGAGCAGAGGGCCTCTTCGTGTCCTCAGCCACGTCGCCGATGTGGACAATACCCATATTCCGAGCCAGCGACTTGAACATGGACATGCGCGCTCGAAACATGGGTCGCGCAATGGCACCTCCGTCAAAGCTGATGGCCTCCTTCAGCATTCGAAGAGTTGGGGATATAATGAACGCTTTTCCTTTGTCGGCCGACAAGTTCCGGGATACAAGTTCCTGCTGGCGCTTCTGGAGGAGGGTCCGGCATATGCCCAGGCCGTAGGGGACTGTGTCGAGAGTCTTCGAGAGGAGCTTCAGGAGCAGGGCGAGAACGACTGGCACGGCGGACATTATGTTGTCGTTGTTGTACTGGGCGGCGTAGCTCCATGTTTGCATAATCTCTGGCAGGTACACGGCATTTTCGTCGGCTTCGGCGGGCTTCGCGGCCTCGAGGTAGCCCATGAGTATCCTGGAACGTTCGGCATCGTGGCTCTCGGGGCTCAGCAGCTCGTCAAGGAAGAGCTTGAAGGATTGCAGGCCTGTTGATGAGTAGTTAGCAAGACCCTGGGCCATACACACATTCCAACAAAATGAAGAAGACCGATTCTCATCAAGATTCCTCGGCTGCGGGGGAAGACGTACCATGGCGGGCGCGCACTGGGTCCTGGCTGAAGGAGAGCAGATGCTGCAATTGCCTGCTCGCATGGATATCTTCTGACGTCGGTGCTTCATGAACCACCTTTTGCCTCTTCCGTGGCGCACCTGGACCATCCGGCGCGTAAGAGAATCGTTTCCCCATGCTGGTGTTGCGTAATTGTTGTCCTTGTATGCACTCTGGGTTGTTGATCAGGGACCATATCCGGGGAATTTCACTTATTCTGCCATGGCCCACCGCCCTCCAATCGCACTTTGGCCTTGAGATAAGCAGAACTTACATCCTGCAACTCAACCCCTCATGTGAGGGTTAGGGTCTCTTCTTTGCTCATGTCTTACTTACCTAACCCCCTTCGACCACCTCTCACCATTCGAGACATTCGAGCCAACTCTGATGTCTCTTCATGTTCCACAAATACGGACCGGCGTCGGGTTCGGGTGTCCCAGTTGTATGGATCGTCGATGAAAATTGCTACAATTGAAGAGTCATCCGATCTATGCTGACCTCATCGGAAGACTCAAAAGTCCAGTAGTTCTTGGCGCGCGCCCTTGTCCGGGTCCTGACTCAAAGCTCACTTGAAAAGTTCCATTCGCTTTTCTCTTCTCCAATTCCCCAATTGCTGTCGATTCCACGGTTCGCTACAGCCCGACTTACACCCGCTCGGACCAGGGTTCAAGCTACGACAATACAGTACATTGTATTCGCTGTTAGCGATCAGTTACACAAACCCGGATTCGTCTTTCACCTGTATTAGAGATTCTGGACCCATTCACGGTCCATCGACCCCATCTCTCGACTGCTTGGATTCTCTGATTCCCACCCACCCCAAAAGGAAAATGGCTTCCAGTCCAGGTGGCCAGCCAATCCCGGCCAAAAACAGGTCCTCCAACACCGGCCACTACCACCAAGACATCCAATCAGCCTTTGCCACTTCCTTTCTCTCAGCCTCACCTCTCGCGCAGGAGATGCTCGCTCGCGATCTCGCAGAGTGCTCCGACGAGGACGAGGAGTCGCCGGCGGACTCGGAGGCTCTGGACAGCGGTGAGGACGAGGACGTCGTCACCCCCGGCCCGACGCTGTACCGCAGACCGAGTGGCATCGCCTTCGGAACCATCCGTCCGGCGCTGGCCGGGCTGGACGAGCCGACGGTGCTGACGAGGACCGAGCGGACGCGCAGCCGGGACGCGGAGCGCTCGTTGCTCCGGGACAACCACATCCTCCCGCCCAAGCACCACCATCATGCCCCTAAGCGTGGGCTGGCCGGGCAGGCCGAGAAGCTGTACAAGTGGCTGTTCAGCACCAAGGTGCGCCTGCCAGGTGGCGACGAGGAGGCGCCCCGGATTGTTGTTGTGCCGGATGAGACGGCACCTCTGCTCTCGGATCGCCGCCGCTCGTCTTCTGGACAGCACGCCCGTGATAGCCTCAACGAGCAGTGGGAGGCTGCCGTTGCCGCGGGGCAGATCAAGACGACGTGGCAGCGCGAGGCGAAGACGATCGCCACCTACTCCAGGTCGCTCATCGTCACGTTTCTGCTGCAGTACTCGCTCAACGTGGCGTCTATTTTTGCGGTTGGCAGGCTGGGGACGCGCGAGCTGGGCGCTGTCTCGTTGGCGAGCATGACTGCCAGCATTACGTGCTATGCGCCCATCCAGGGGTTGGCAACGAGCCTCGACACGCTTTGCGCGCAGGCGTATGGTTCAGGCCACAAGCATCTTGTGGGACTGCAGCTGCAGAGGATGACGTACTTCCTGCTCTTGCTCCTGATTCCCGTTTCAGTGGTCTGGCTCAATGCTGAGCCAATCCTGGCCATGATGATTGAGAAGGAGAGTGCCGCCCTGGCGGCCTCTTACTTGCGCATCATCCTGTTCGGCACACCTGCATATGCCTGTTTCGAGGGCGGAAAGCGGTTCGTGCAGGCGCAGGGCTTGTTCCAAGCCACCACCTATGTGCTTCTGATCGCTGCGCCAGCGAACGCCGTGATGAACTACCTATTCGTTTGGAAGTTTGGCTGGGGTTTCCAGGGTGCGCCGTTGGCTGTTGCCATTACTCAGAACATGTTGCCTGTTCTGCTCTTCCTGTATGTGTGGAAGGTGGATGGCTCACAGGCTTGGGGGAGGATTCAGAAAGGCCGCGCTGCGCAATTGGGGCCCTATGATCCGTTTGGCTCTGCCGGGAATGATTATGGTCGTGGCCGAGTGGTTTGCTTTTGAGATCCTGACGCTGGCATCTGGCAAAATGGGAGTTGTGTACCTGGCTGCCCAGAGCGTGCTGGTGACGGTAACGTCGACCACGTTCCAAATCCCCTTCCCGCTGTCCATTGCTGGTTCAACGCGGGTCGCCAATCTGATCGGAGCAAAGCTAGTTGACGCGGCAAAGACGTCAGCTAAAGTAGTAAGTTTGGAATACCTACCCGATATTCCGAATGGTAACTGACGAGTACAAACAGAGCGTTGTGGGTGGGGTACTTGTCGGCCTTTTCAATGTCACCCTTCTGTCGGTCTTCAGATACCACATACCGCTGCTCTTCACGAAGGATCCGGAGGTTATCGAGATAGTGGCGCAAACCCTCCCGGTATGTGCCATCATGCAGCTTTTCGACGGCATGGCTGCCGTATCCCATGGGTTGCTGCGCGGTATTGGCCGCCAGGAGTTTGGCGGGTATGCCAACCTCGTCTGCTACTACGTGGTCGCACTGCCTATCTCGTTCGGCATGGGATTCGGTCTTGATTGGAAACTTCCCGGTCTCTGGATTGGAGTTACCATTGGCCTATTACTGTGAGACTTCCCCTGCCTGCTTCTTGATCATGGCATTTGCTAACTAGAACCTAGCGTTTCTGTGGCTGAATATTGGTTTGCATGGAAGGTTGATTGGCACCAGGCGGCGAAGGACGCCGAGCATAGAAACGCTTCTGAATAGACGGGATGAAGAGATAAAGAGGAGGATTACTATATTGGAAAGAAGGTACGTATGTGCTGCGGAAATGGTGCTTGGATACCCGTGAGGGCAGTGGTAGCGAATGTGTTCGGGATCTGGATCATGAATGACGATTGTTATCAGCCTTATTGTCAAACTAGAAAGCCAGGGTTAGGGGTAAGAATTGATCCGATGAGTCAGCAGAGAACCATCCGACGAACTGGTGCGGGGTTCCATGGCATTTTCAGGGACCAAGTGGGGTCTTGCCACTCTTGGAGGGTCCAGACACAGGCGATGCCCAGAAGGGGAACATGGATTTTCTTGGGGCAGATTCGGACGGGGCTTGGCCTAGAATGAACGCCTTATCCTCGTTGCCCCTCCCCACCACAGCCTCTGGAAACGACCTCGTTGCCAGAAGACTGTGTGCCTTTACTTTCTTTTGGTTCTTGCTACTCAACCTTGCGACCAGAAACGACGTCCTCCAGCACAATGTCTACCACAATAACCGAGACTCGCACCACGCCGATCACGGCCGACAACATCCTCCGCCTCTTCCCGGACATCGACACGAGCGGGGAAGCCCTCGAGGGTCACGATGAGGAGCAGATCCGCCTGATGGACGAGGTCTGCATTGTCCTCGATGAGAATGACATGCCAATTGGAACCGCCAGCAAGAAGCTCTGTATGTCCACACAGTGTCCTCAGAACCCAAGCTTAAAGGACAACCTCGCGCTAACTAGAACATCGTTGGCAGGCCATCTCATGACCAACATCGACAAGGGCCTTCTCCACCGTGCCTTCTCCGTCTTCCTCTTCAACGACAAGAACGAGCTGCTCCTGCAGCAGCGCGCCACGGAAAAGATTACCTTCCCCGACATGTGGACGAACACCTGCTGCTCCCACCCGCTCCACGTGTCGACCGAGACCGGCTCAAACCTCCCCGATGCCGTCCTTGGTGTCAAGCGGGCTGCCCAGCGCAAGCTGGAGCACGAGCTCGGCATCAAGACGGAGCAGGTGCCGCTGGAAGACTTCCATTTCCTGACGCGCATCCATTACAAGGCGCCCAGCAATGGCCAATGGGGCGAGCACGAGAGTGAGCCACCCGCGTACATCCCGCGCTATTGTGCAGAGTATGCTAACCAGTGTTGCGCAGTCGACTACATCCTCTTCATCAAGGCCCAGGTCGACCTTGACATCAACCCTAACGAGGTCCAGGCCACCCAGTATGTCTCAGCCGACGGCCTGAAGAAGCAGTTTGACGATCCGAGCCTGAAGTTCACCCCTTGGTTCAAGCTCATCTGCAACTCGATGCTCTTCGAGTGGTGGGCACACCTTGATTCGGGTCTTGAGAAGTACGAAAACGAGCAAGAGATCCGCCGGATGTGATGAGTGAGGCCTTGCCCCTGAGCCCCGGTGCCTCAAGATGCATATCGCTTCATGCGAGGATATCTTGAGGATTCGCCGTTTGTCTTTTCAATTTAATGCCTAAGATATCCGCGATGGCCAATTCAGAAGCCGCGCAAAGAGCCTGCTTCCTTTTCCAGCGCCTTACATAATTTGGCGGGACTCGATGTCAACTCTGTGTTTTCTTCGCAAGTTAGAGAAAAGGAAGGACTTAATATGATGACAGTTCCTTCAAATTATGGCCCAGGATATCAACTTGGGACGGCGGCATGCGATGTGACAAGACAAACAAGCAGCGCTGAAGCACGACAGGGCTGAGGGGCTGGTGGGGGGAAGCATGCTGCCGACGATCTCCTCGACCGCCTCGGATTTCTTTTCGTGACGCCACTCACTCCAGAATGGGAAACCCCTCGTCGACCAGGATACCACTGGCATCATCAGCTGACCGCCTTGCATACCCCCATGCTCTTGGAGCGCTCCATATCTTCAGCCATATTGGCAACCGTCCCCCCTGCCAAAGATGCCAATTGGAAGCACACTGCATGAAACCCGTGAGGCACAGCACCACCGACATCTCTCTCGGCCTGGAGTAAAGCATCGTCAGCCAAGAGAAGAAGAGCTGTTTGCCTTGCTTCAGCCGTCCTGTTTAGCTGCCTTGGTCACTCGGGGCCGGCTGCGGGCCACTCCGGCATACGGACGACCGACGGCTTCCGCTTGCCTTCGCCTCCCCGCCTGCGAGCAGCCGGTGCCAACCAATGGATACGGCAGCCCTGATGCCCGGTGCTCACGGCATCCCTGTTCGACGGTTTCCTGATCCAGACAATAGAACCCGTGTCAAACAACTGGCAGGTGCCAGTACGATCGTGGGACCGGCCGCCACGATGTGCTGGACGAACGAGGATGCTTCGTTCCAGTCCTTTCCAGCCAGGTCCGTTACCCCTGCCCCCGTCCTGTCCAACATGTCTCGGATTTTGCTAGCCCAGCAGAGTGGCCTACATATTCCTCTCTTCTGCCATTGTTTCCTCTGTTTTCTTAGTCTTCCAGGCATCATCTTGGCACCCAACTGAGCATAGAACGTCACATCCAAAACCACTTACCAAGTCCCCCATTCAGGGGGCATTCTTGCTAAAGGGCACCCTTTTGCCTGCTGCCACCTACACAACTCCACCCCGCTCACACGCAAGCAGCATAATCCTGCCCGAGTGTGTTGTGTGTGTTTGTGTTGTCAGTGTGTGACAGAAGCGAATCGTTATCAAGAGACAACACAACCTGCCTTCGATCTCGAGCCGCCCTTCCCCCTTTCTCCCTCCCTTCAAGCCCACTACCAAGACACGTAGAGGGAATCAACGCCAGAAATCCAATATTGATGTCTGCTGACATTCGCGCCGCCCTCAATTGCCTCCGCCATCCGTCCAGGTTCATGCCCATTTCGAGGACACAGCTCTCCAGAGTCCATACGGGTGATAGTATCCAAAATATATCAGAAAAATCATCAAAGTGTGTCCACCCTCGTCCCAGTCATTCGCAAAAGTCTGTCTAATCTGATGCTGTCTTGCATAGTAGTAAACGGACTTTGAAACAAGACTGCCCAGCATGGCGTCGTCCGTAAGCAGCAGCAGTAGTACTAGCTCGAGTACCAGTACCAGTACCAGTACCAGTCCGAGTCCCGTCCCCAGCAGCGTGACGACGGTCCTCTCGCTCAAGAAGCGGTCCCTCGTGCCAGCCAAATGGGCCGAAACGGTCCGCACCGTCGGCATGAAGCAGTGCAGGGAGGCCGGGCTTTCATTGGCATACGCCTTCGCGTCCGACGACTACGCCCAGTACGTCGTCAGCAGCGACGACAATGGCGCCGACACGGACGACTGCAGTAGTACCGACGGCGAGGGTGGCGGCGGCGGCGGCGGTGGTTGTACCCTCTCCTCGGCAACAGACGAGGAGAAGTGGCGGCTGCACGTCGACATCCTGACCTACACGGTCGCATCCCACTGCATGAGCGGCCTGGTGACGACCGTTGGGCCCGAGTTTGATAGTGTGGCGCTCTGGTACGCACGCCTTTTTGTTGTTTTAGATACGACCAAGAAGGAGTAAGTCCAAACAGCACGAATGTGACTGACAAAAATTTGCAGGGTCCCGCCTGGCAAACACCTTGACGGGTGGTGGACGCAGCTTCGCAGCGGCGCATGGCGGCTGTACTTCCAGCTCTCAGAGGAGGGCAAGAAGCGCTACTTCCAGGAGATCCTGCCGCTGCTACACGACACCAAGGCCGAGGTGCTTGGCGACAGAGAACAAGATGCTTGGTATCTCGTGTTTCTGGGCACCAAGCCTAACTCGCAAGGCCGTGGGTACGCCGCAAGGCTGTTGAGGGACGCAATGGGGAAGGTGAGTTGCCCCTAATCCCCGAGAGTGTTCCGTGATGGAAAAAGAGGAGAGAGCACTGGAAAGAAAGCTGACAGCAACCAGGCCGACTCGGAGAACCGGCCGATGTATCTCGAGTCGAGCTCGCAGACGAACATCGCCTACTATAAAAAGTTTGGCTTCGAAGTCAAGCGAGAGATCTCCCTTGGCCGTGGTCCCGCGCCGGTCCGACTGTGGATTATGGTTCGTGAGCCCCACGCACCCTCCTCGAAGGTCACTTACACCAGCTCGCCCCCGAACGTCAAGAAGTTTTCTGCCGGAGGTCTAGGGCGATTGTTGGGCTGAGAGATGGGGCTAGAGTGCGGACACTCGTTGGATTTGGTTCGAGATTGACTGATTTGTTAGTGCGTTTGATTTGCTTTTTGTCTTGTCCGTTCATCAACTGAACCCGTACTTGTTTGGGTGGCTGCATTTAACATGCCCACCGAAAACTGGATAACACCACCTGGATGACAGCCTTCAACGGCTTCCAGATCTCATCATTAGGAGTTAACTTCATTTCAGCACACTGCGTCTTGTAGGTACCGATGAAATTTGCCGTAGCTCTCTTGCTCCTACTCCCTCCATAAATCAAAACTTAACTCAAACCCTGCGGGCCTGTACCCGTCAACATAACCGAAACATAAACACGCACGATGTGCTGAAACACGGCGCCATGGTATCCTTGCGATTCGTCCCTTCCTAGACCGTTACCTGCCGTATCGTGTCAAACACTCACACCACCAACCTCCCTCGCTCAGTAATCCAGAACAGCCCACGTCTCATCGTCGTCCGTGGTGTATATCATCCCGTTACTCAGTAACTCCTCTGCCGCAGCCATGATATCCCTGACTGACAACGACGTACTGGCCGCCACCTGGTTGAGGTGAACACCATCGCCGGGCGAGTTCGCCAGGCAGCTGAACACGGTCTTTGCGTTCCTTGAGCAGTTGCCCAACCTCGCCTGGACGCCGGCACCAACCTGTGCGCCACTGTCCGCTCCGTACCCGCCATCCACAAACATGCTGTCACCCCCATCATCTTGCTGCTGTTGCTGCCCTGCCACCCCAGCCTGAGCCTTGACCAGGCACAGATGGACATATGTCGCCTCCAGCATATGGTAGTTGACCTCGTTGAAGTCGTCGATCGCGCGGATGTAGTGTGCCTTGATGTTCTTGCGGCCGTTATAGCTGCTGAAGATGCCGAAGACGCGGACGTAAGTGTCGGTGGCGAAGGTGGGCGCCGAGTCAGGCTTCTCCGGGTCGACAAACTTCTTGACCTCGATGGTGCCCGTGCCGTCGTCGATGCGGTATGTGACATGCACCGTCGCCGACTTGATCTCGCGCACCTGCCCGACAATGGTCACCTGGGTCGTCGGCACGCCGTCCACGGCCAGCTCCGAGTTCGGATACGGCTCTTTGCAGTCCACTAGTTGTTTGATGGTTACGGGACGGAGGGTGTCATCTGCGTAGTTCTGTTGACGGAGTAAGTGTTAGAGTCAAGAGGAGAAATTGAAGAGGCGTAAAAAGGCATCGCCGTACCTTCCGTTCGCCCTGGCTCCCCTGCTGCGTTCCGCTCATGAAACCGCCGCCATCCTCGCCGCCTTGGGCACCGTAGCCCGTTCGTTGGTAGCCGCCGTATGATGCTAGGGATAAGTGGTTGGAAATAAGTCAAAAATAACCGATCCAACAAAAACCACAGATACACGACTTACTCATTTTTCTGGTATTAGATCTGGGGTATGGCTGTTCAGAGGAGGTCGGGAAAGTATTCTTATGGTTGCGGGGCGGAAGGAAAGGTTGAGGAAGACGCGCAGAAGACGCGCCTGCCAGCAACCACTCAACGCGTGCCCCGCGGCTAAGGCAGCAACAGTGTGGATCTTACTGTGCGTGCTGTACGAAGTGGAGGGCCCTGGAAGTTGTAAGTCTCCAGGCTCCCTCATTGGTCAAATGCCCACTTAGAGGTGGGTCTAGCATTCAGGATGGCACTCAAAGACGGGAGCAAACCTGAAAGCCCCCCTCGGCCGTCGTCATGGAATCTCGAGGTGACCCGAACAAGCACCAGACATGAAAACGCCTATAGTATTGATATACCAAATACAGGGGAAAAACATTATTCAAACATGGCAAGCCCAATTCCGGTAGCCGGTCCAGACGAAGAGGACGGCACGACGACATGTTGCCATTGCTGTGGTCCGCTGAGATCACTCACCCACCCCGTCAACGTATCTGACATGACAGAGTACTGAGCTCCCCCACTCGTAGGATAGGAACCGGTATCTGATACACTCTTGTCTAACAGTCAAGCCCCTTTCGACAACATCTTTTGCCTCCCACCCGTATTCGGCGCCCTGCTCTTCGACAACGAACAGAGTGACTGCCGCGATCACTGTGCCAATGAGCGAAGTGCGCCTACCTTCCTCTTGAACCCCCTACTTTCACACAAGATAGTGGGACTAAGCTTTGTGATATGATCAGCCTTCCTCTCCTACCTCCGCCTATCCATCTACATGTCCATCGTGGCAGTGGCCATTGTCTTGTCGTTCCACCTGCGGAAGACGGCGACGGAAATCGAGCTGCGCATGGCCAAGCCGCTTGGGGCCATCTTCTGGTTCCTATCAGTGAGCTGCTTGGGGGTTGGCATTGCTAATTACACGAGTATGCTTTTCTGTTTTCCATTGGTGAAGTTTGGGGTGAGAAACCGAGTGTGTGTGCTAACTGACGGTGGTAGAAACCGTCAACAAGTACAGCCGCCGGGCGGCCATTGTGCAAAGCGGGTGGAAGACGCAGGCTGTAAGTTTCTGTAGTGTTGCTCTGAGGCAAAAATGGGAGCTTGTTGGCTGATGAGTTTAGATTATGGGGGCGATCGCGATGTGTATCGTTGGAGCATGTATTACGCTTTTGGTGATCAATAGGTTGGAAGAGAGATCCGAGTAACGAGGGCTGATTTTCCTCCGGGCACATGTCGTGTTCCAGGCTTTGTAGTGCATACACACTCGGCAGGTAATAACCTGGGCAGGCAGTCATGAGACATGAAATATTGATATGGCCCCTCAGGACAAACAGTTGAGGCTTGATGATACAACGCGTGCTAGCTTACAACCCAACACCAACAATTTCTCGGCTATAATCCTGGAGCCATCCAACCCTTCCACAGACCGGTTCAGACATCCTTCAAACAAAACAAGTCCCCCATAGACTGCCGCGGCATGAGCTCCTTAGGCGCCAGCGCCTCACAGCCCCCTACTGCCCGTCTGAAAGAATTGGTGTACTCCTCCGCAGCATCATCCAACCCCTTGAGCTCCGTAACTGTTCCATCCCAAAGCAGAAGGGGCATATCATCAAAAGGTACCAGCTTGCCGCGCCCGGGCAGGGTCTCAAAAACCGCCCCTTGGGAAAGAGAGAACTCAGCATTACCACCGGGCGTCTCCCTCTCCAGTTCCTCCTCATACTCCTCAGGCGCTCTGTAGAGCTCAGTGTGGACGGTAGTCAAGCTCCTCGCTGTTTGCTCGCTTGGGTAGAGCATCCAGTACCCTCGAGCTCGGGCAAGCTTCAAGGCGTGTTCCAGCCAGGAAGGGTATCGTTTAGTGACTAGCTTTTCGGTGAAGAACGGGGGTATTGGTTGGGATGCGTGTTGGAAATCGAAGAGTTTTGATATGAGCGCGTGAAGTTCGATCCACTTTTGGCCGGTGAACAACGCGGCGTTGCTGTTTGGTGCCTGCCACAGGAATGGGGTGGGTTCGCTTGTTGTGTCCTTTCCGGGAGGGGCACTGAAGGGTTTTGAGCCGTCTAGATGTGTCGAGGGTAAGTCAAGGCTGACGCCGAGAACTCTTGAGTCCCATTGCTGGGTGACTGCGGGCCCTGAATACAGGTATTGCAGGACGGAGTACTTGAGATCTGAGGTACGAATCAGTACGGTCAATTGGCTGTGACTACTCTCAAAGTCTTACAGTGGAAGAACTCCGGCGATAGTTGTGCCTGGGGCGATAGGACCAGGACATGGGAGTATTTTGGACTTGTCGGCCAGAATGATTCGAGGAATCGGACCGAGCTCTCCTCCTCGGTCAATCTGCTGCTTGGTATACGATGTCTGAGTGTGAGTTGCCGAGGGTGAAATGGCGTAAGAGAACGGCTCGGAGGCCAGTGGAAATTCCTTAAGAACTCAGTCGTAGCGTGATCCATATTGGGCGGGAGTTCAATGGTCAGATGAGGAAGCGAGCCTGCCGAAAAGTCGGCCGTCGACAGTGACTTTAGTAGTTGGATAAGGCTCCCTGAAGTCCCTGGCCCTGGCTGGATCATGATATCAATGTTAACCTTGTCCCAAGCTGTGTTTGTTAGCCAGCCCGCTCATTATTGACCAAAGACGATGCCCGTACCAGCCAAGGACGAGCTATCCAGCTTTGTTATCCATGCGAGTTTGAAGTTGGCGTTCTCAGGCAGTTCAATTAGAGGGATACCAGAAACTGGGGCTTGCTTCCTGAGGGCGGAGACGAAATAATCTTCCTCTACCGCGGAGGCATCCACAAGGAGGGCTTGTGGATGCAGGTAATTGTTGATATGATCTGTACACATTAATACCATAGACCAAGAAAGAAGTTCAAGTGCAGACTTACATAACGCACGGCCAGTACTCAGGCGCAGACGCTCAAGAGTTGAGGTCGTTGCTAAATCAGGGCGAGCGTCTAGTAGAAATCAATTTCCGATTCCATCGGCCCGGGTTATTGAAATAGTTACCATGGAAGATGACCTGGCACGACTCATCAATGCCATTCACAGCACGGAGTTCGTCCATCTGGATCTCACTCCCGCCAAGCAGCGCAAAGTGAACGTAATTTTTCAGCTCCTCGCCCATCTGACAAGCCATTGGAAGAAGCAAGGCAGCGCTCTTCAGACCAGCGGCGGCAAAAAGGATGTTCCTGTTAGAAACCTGGTGCCCGCCGGTGGTGCTGGATACCGCCTGAAGACTCGGAAGGAGTTTGGGAAAGAAGATGTTGCCGCTGTAATCTGAAGCGGCCACAGCAAGACCGGATGGGGGATAATTCGAGGCATCAGTGACGGGCTTCTGTATTTTCTTATTAGACTTCAACTTAGGCATTGGGCCTGGCGCGCGTGGCCCGCCTGGGGGAGCGTTGGGATACATTGGACGGCGGCGGTCTCGGATGGGGACATCGGTTGGGAGATTGCTGATAAACAGGTAGATGAAGATGCTCAATGCCATAATGATGGCCAGCCGCTTCAGCCTTTTCCGCGTTGGCGTCGAGGTTGCACCGGCCCATCGCGAACGGATCGTAGAGCTCTTGGTCGGTTTGTGGTCGTCATCCTTCTTGCCCAAGTCTCCCTTGCTGAAGAAAATCGAAGTCATTTTGACCATTATGCCAACTGTGTGCTCTGGATTCCGTTCTCAAATGTTCGAGAGCCGAGGTGCTGTGAAATGAAAGCTCACACAGCGGGAAGCAGTGTGTCACTTTCTGACGTAGAAGCAGCCTGTCATCGAAGCAAGATATTGGCAAGCTCAGGGCGCATTAGATCCTATGATAAAATCGCAGAATACAACGGTCAGCTTATAAGAATTTAATGAGAGATGTTCGCTCTGGGCAGGAAGGAGGTGACCACAGGCCGATTGTCACCGGCTTCTGATAAGCAGGGGTCGTCCCTCAGAACCCACGATGCAGGGGTTCGCCCCACCATTTGGGCTACGATCCCGCATGACCCCTGCAGCATGGTCCCTGTGCTGCGGGACAAGTGGGGCAGAAGAGGGGCCTTTTCAACTATTATTTTTTTACCAGAAAGTTTTCCACGGCAACGGGCGGGAGCCACTCTAGAATTCAACAAGCTGTTGGCCCTCAGACTCAACTTCATCGAGTGTCTCGTCATCTCGAGTTGCAAATCAAAAATCAACGGCACAATCAAGCATATTTCCGTTGCTAAAATGGGCAAATCACGCCGAAACAGAGCGAAGGGCAACCGCACCGACCCCATCGCAAAGCCCACGAAACCCCCATCCGACCCTGAACTGGCCAAGCTCCGTGAAAGCAAGATCTTGCCCGTTTTAAAAGACCTGCAAAGCCCCGATGCCAAATCGAGGACGTCAGCTGCCGGCGCCATCGCCAACATCGTCGAGGATGCCAAGTGCAGGAAACTGCTCCTCCGGGAACAGGTGGTCCACATAGTCCTGACCGAAACTCTCACCGACAACAGCATCGACAGCCGGGCAGCCGGTTGGGAAATCCTCAAGGTGCTGGCCCAGGAGGAAGAGGCCGATTTCTGTGTTCACCTGTTCAGGCTTGATGTTCTCACTGCCATGGAGCATGCTGCCAAGGCGGTAAGCCAACCTACATCTTCATCTCAATCCATCAGATCTCAGGGGCTAACTCTAGACAGATTATTGAGACTCTCACCGCGACGCAGCCCCCTTTCTCAAAGTTGCTCAAAGCCCAGCAACGCCTGGTCTGGGATATCACCAGCTCCCTACTCACACTTTTCAACCTCTTAGCACTGGCCAGGGAAGAAGTCCTGGGGGCCATTGTTGGAAACCAGACTATTCTCCGGCTCATATTCCGTCTGGCCGCGACGGATATTGCGCCCCAGGAGATTTTCGAGGAGGCCCTTTCCTGCCTCACCACACTTTCGGAGGACAGCCTCGAACTCGGCCAGGCCATGACAAACGACCAAGAAACCCATTGTTACGATGCCCTTCTCAAACTCGCCAGTGAAAGCGGCGCAAGAGGGATCCTGTCCTGCGGTGTCCTTCACAACGTCTTCTCGTCACTACAATGGCTTGACCACAGCCCTGGGAAAGATGGAGCATGCGACGCCATCCTGATTCCCAACCTAGCAGGAGCGTTGGAACAGGTCACCCCCAGTAGTGTCAAGGCGGCTGGCAATGGCACATCCAACCTTGCCGAGATTACACAAGTTGCCCTGGAGATTCTCGCAGCCATCGGAACCGACTTCCAGGAGACCCTCGTGAAGGGAAACCGCGCGCCATCAGGACCTGCGAAGCCTGACGAGGAATGGAACGGGTTTGGTGACGATGATGCAATGGATGTTGATCAGGAGCCAGACGCGGACGCCGAAGAGGAGGATGACGAGGATGAGGAGGGAGAGGATGATGAAGACGACGACGATGACTCAATCACCTCCGACATGGAAGCCGATATGGACAGAGTCACGGGCGGCGACAGCCCAGAGGGCGATCTCGACGACCTGCCCACACTCCGCGAACTTGTCCAGAAGGCGGTCCCACAACTCATCCGCCTCTCCAACATCCCCGTCGACAGCGAAGAGACCCTTTCCATCCAATCTCACGCCCTATCCGCCCTCAACAACATTGCCTGGACCATCTCCTGCCTCGAGTTCGCCAACGGCGAGAACGCCAACATCTTCGGCGCGTGGTACTCGGCTGCTAAGAAGATCTGGCGCAAGACGATAACACCCATCCTTGAAGCCGACAGTGCCGACCTCAACCTCGCGACTCAAGTAACCAGCCTCGCCTGGGCCGTGGCCCGCACCCTAAACGGCGAGACCCCCTCGGAGGGTAACCCGCACAGGAAATTCATGTCCCTCTACCACGCCTCTAAGAGCCAGCCCCAGACCGCCGAACAAGAAGAGGGCGAAGATCCGTTCCAGGGCCTCGGCGTCAAGTGCATCGGCGTGCTGGGTTCACTCGCTCGCGACCCGGCGCCGCTTGAGGTGAACCGGGAGGTGGGTGTGTTCCTGGTGACTCTCCTCCGGAACGAGGGCGCGCCGGCGGCCGATATTATCGAGGCGCTGAACCAGTTGTTCGATGTGTACGGCGATGAGGACGCGCCGTGCGACAAGGAGGTGTTCTGGAAGGACGGATTCCTGAAGCATTTTGAGGAGTTTGTGCCCAAGCTCAAGGTTCTGGCGAAGGGGATCGATAAGAGGGCGCAGACGGAGCTGAGGACGAGGGCAGACGAGGCGGCGTTGAATCTGGGGAGGTTTTTGGCGTATAAGAAGAAGCATACGCCGAAATAAGCGGCCCTAGACAATTTAAGACGCAAAATGCACAGCGGAATGGTGGCATCCGGGGAATCTTGGGGATGTCGCAAAAGTTGTTCAAGTTGTTCAGGAGCGCGATGCCGGCCATATCACAAGGAGTGCTGGCTATAATGAATCAAATGTCAATGCCAATGTCATGTCACAAGCCAAACGAAATTACGGACCATTTGGTTTGGTATCATTGCCTGTTATGTGGCCTCGGTTGTTATACAGAAAAAATGATGTTCTGCGAATAGGTCTTGGGTCTGCGGGAAAGGCCTTATAAGGTCAGGATCATATCAAGCAGTCTCCCCACTCTGGGCTTCAACTCACGGATTCTGTTTCCTCTCCAACCCTCCCTCACTGAACCAATACCCTCCCCCAACCAAAGTAGATAAGAAACGAAGAGTGCTCCCAGAAGATCAACCAATAGGCTTCAGCTTCGTCTTCTTCTTCTTTTTCCGGCCCCTCTGCCCCCTGCCCTGAACTGGACGACCCCCCGGTCTTCCCCTTCTGGAACTGCCGCCAACTGCTAATCCGTTGATCTCTCGTCGCCTCCCAGTCCTCCTCATGCTGCCTCTTCTTGCGCCTCTGCTCAAGCTCCTCATCCTGGCGGCGCTGTTCCCGCCCTTCCTCCTGCATCTGGGCCTTCATCTGGCGGCGGCGGCGTTGCTCGTTCTCGATCAGCACAAACTTGGTCTTGTCGGCCCATTTGCGCTCAAAGTCTGCGGTTTTCAGCTCCGGGCTGTCGACGGTCCACTTGTTCTCGCGGATCAGCAGCATGCGGGCGTCGGCGATGGCCTCGTCCAGGGTCTGGCGGTGCTTCTCGTCCATGAGTTCTGTTTGTGCCTTTTTGAGGCGGTCGAAGGCGTCGGGTGCGAGCGGATTCTTAGTCTTGTCTGGATGGATGAGCAGGGACTTTTTGCGGTAGGCCATTTTGATGTCGGATTCGGGGACGCCGGGCTTGAGGCCAAGGACGGCGTAGCTAGGAGGGGTGCCGTGTTAGTCGGGCTCTTTTTTGCGAAGTCGGTTGAGAGAGGGTAACTTACGCATCAAGCCGGAAGGCTTTTAGAATGCGGTCAATTTCGGCATCCTGGAGGTGCTCGTCAGCAACAACGCGGATGACAGAGTGACATAGCGAGGGAGTATTGCCCACCTTATCCCATTCCTTGGCCTCAGACTCTAGCACCTCGAGCGCATCTCGCGTGTCGACTGGTGCTTCTTCGTCTTTTGTAGCCATGATCGGGGTCGCTGCCGTACGAAGTCAAGTTGCGCTCGCTCTGTCAAATTGCTGGGACGCTGGTCTTGGATGTTTCGACTTGGTGATGCTGATTGTTGTCGGGGAAGACGCGCTTCCTGGCGCCTTGTCTGCCGCTGTGATGGACGATGGTCGATAAGCGATAAGAAACTGCCCCACTAAAATTTGGCAGTCCCCCGAAAATTTACACGGGTCTTGGGTGCCTCGTCCCTCTGCGCGTCCCGCCTTTGGCCTTTGGTTCCTGGGATAGCTCAGGTCGGCGACTCCATTGCCAGCACCCAACAACTCACTGGCATCGTCGAACTGCCCCTCGTGCAGCACAACCACCCACCATGCGGTCAACGCGAGCAGCCTCTCCGGCCATGTCCGAGAACGAGGTCGACATCGCCGGCTCCCTGTTTGCCAATGAACCCGAGGAATATGACGATGTTCGTGCCAACAAGAGGCCAGCCGACTTTGACCTCAACGCCCTTCTGTACACGGGCGGCGATGGTGATTCCGATGAGGCCGACGGCGATGAGGCTTTCATTGCCATGCAGCAGCGGAGGTCCAACCGGAAGACGGGCAACCTCCAGGGCAAGTCCGCCAAGAAGAGCGGCGGTTTCCAGGCCATGGGTGAGTTCGCTCCCTTCGCTGTGTTGGCACGAGCATAAACTCACAATTGATCTATGTAGGCTTGAATGCGAACCTCCTCAAAGCCATCTCCCGGAAAAGGCTTCTCTGTCCCAACTCCCATCCAGCGCAAGGCGATCCCCCTGGCCCTCGAAAGGCGCGATCTCGTCGGCATGGCCCGCACCGGTTCCGGCAAGACCGCCGCCTTCGTTATTCCCATGATCGAAAGACTGAAGGGTCACAGCGCAAGGGTTGGCGCCAGAGCGCTCATTCTGTCGCCGTCTCGCGAGTTGGCGCTGCAGACGCTGAACGTTGTGAAGGAGCTGGGCAAGGGGACAGACCTCAAGACCGTGCTGCTTGTCGGTGGTGACAGCCTGGAGGAGCAGTTCGGTCTGATGGCTGCCAACCCGGACATCGTTATCGCCACACCCGGTCGTTTTCTGCATTTGAAAGTGGAGATGCACCTGGACCTCTCGTCCATCAGATATGTCGTTTTCGACGAAGCCGATCGTCTGTTCGAAATGGGTTTCGCCGCTCAGCTCACCGAGATTCTCCACGCTCTTCCGCAGTCGAGGCAAACGCTGCTGTTCTCAGCCACCCTCCCATCCTCCTTGGTTGAATTTGCAAGGGCCGGTCTGCAGGAGCCGAGCCTTGTGAGGTTAGATGCCGAGACTAAGGTGTCCCCCGATCTTGAGAGCGCCTTCTTTTCGGTCAAGGGTGGCGAGAAGGAGGGAGCCCTGCTCCACATCCTCCACGATGTTATCAAGATGCCTCTCGGGCCACCACCAGGCGCCGAAGAGGATGAAGAAGAGAACCCAAAGAAGAGGAAGCGCGGATCCGACCGCATCAACCGCAAAGAGAAGCCGACTGAGCACTCGACAATCATTTTCACAGCTACCAAGCACCATGTCGAATATATTGCGAATCTTGTCCGCCATGCCGGATTTGCAGTTTCGTATGCCTACGGTTCTCTCGACCAAACCGCCCGCAAGATTCAGGTCGACAACTTCAGGAAGGGCAGGACGAACATCTTGGTGGTCACCGACGTCGCTGCCCGTGGTATCGATATACCGGTTCTCGCCAATGTTATCAACTACGATTTCCCCCCTCAGCCCAAGGTTTTTTGTCCATCGTGTTGGCCGTACCGCACGTGCTGGCCAGCGCGGTTGGGCCTATGCTCTCGTCAGAAATTCTGATCTTCCCTATCTTCTCGACCTCCAGCTCTTCCTTGGGAGGAAGCTGGTGCTTGGTCAAGAATCGAAGGACCCGTCGTTTGCTCAGGATGTTGTTTGTGGTTCCCTGATGAGGGCCGGGCTTGAGGACAACATGGAGTGGGTAACCAAGGTGCTGGGCGACTACGAGGACATCAACGCGCTCAAGGGTGTGACGATCAAAGCCGAGAAGCTGTACATGAAAACCCGAAACTCAGCGTCGAGCCAGAGCGCCAAGCGTGCTAAGGAGGTGATCGCGTCCAAGGGCTGGTCTCAAGTACACGCACTGTTTGGACAGTCGGCTGCACACGCCGAAGAAGCCCGGGCCGGCCTGCTATCCAAAATCAGTGGCTTTAAGCCGCAAGAAACCATCTTCGAGATTGGGCCCAAGGGCAAATCTTCTGCGAACAGAGCGGCGGAGGTCATGCGCACTATGAGGGCAAAGGTTGGCCCACGAAAGGCCAAGGAGAATGAGGACACCGAGATGGCGGACGCGGATGACGACGCACCCACTCAACCGGACGGAGGCGACTTCGAGGATTTCAGCGAGGAGAAGGAGGGCGCAGATGGCGAGCAGGCCTGGGAGTCTGACGAGTCCGACTCGGAGCTCGAAGTAACAGTAACAAACAGCGGCAAGTCCAAGAAGGGCCAGACCAACTTCGAAGACCCCGAAATCTACATGTCCTACACCCCCCGCACCACCAACGCCGCCGAAGAGCGCGCCTACGGCGTGCACTCTGGCGGGACTCAATCCTCGCACTTCGTCGAGGCCGCCCGGGACGCCGCCATGGACCTCACCAACGACGACGGCGCCAAGGCCTTCGGCCTCCCAACCCGCTCCAAGATGCGCTGGGACAAGCGGCACAGCAAGTACGTGGCGACGGCCAACGACGACGACGGCTCGCGCGGCGCCAAGATGATCCGCGGCGAGAGTGGCGTCAAGATTGCGGCGTCCTTCCAGAGCGGCCGCTTTGACAGGTGGCGGCGCTCCAACAAGCTCGGCCGCCTTCCCGGTGTCGGCGAGGCCGAGAAGTCCAACATCGTGCGCAACTACGGCAGCCAGGGCGGCGCCCGGTACAAGCACTAGCAGGAGCGCGCCCCCAAGGACGCCGACAAATTCCGCGACGACTACCAGGTGCGCAAGAAGCGCGTGGCCGAGGCGCGTGAGAAGCGTATCGGCAAGTACAAGGACGGCGAGGGCAGCAAGAGGGAGCTCAAGAGCGCCACCGACATTCGCAAGGCGAGGCAGATCAAGGAGCGGAAGATGGAGAAGAACGCGCGGCCGGCCAAGAAGGCCAGGAGGTGAAGCGGTGGGGGGTTGTAGATACCATAGATGAGGAAACATTTATCATGCAGATTAAGCAATATTATGGTTGGAATCGCTTTGAAAAGGCACATCGAGACAGTAAACTAGCCCTTGAGCATCATCGCACGAGGCAACCCAAACCCAACACAATGTAAACACCAACCACGCGATAAAGTCCCCGAGGCAGAAAACAAGCTTTATATCCAATCGTGCCTGCTACCCAACAAGCTAATAGATACAAGAAAGCCTCCTCTCCTCCCCCAATCAGAAAGCAAATAATTCAATTTCCAATTTTTTGCCCTTGACCCATCATCCCGATGCCACAACAGCCAGCCATATATTCCAAAAAAATACCTCCCTACCTACATGCTACAACCATGCCATGCCAGATCCTCATTCCATAACAAAACAAAAATCATAAACGTCATAAACCATGCCTCCCTCCTTTCCATGCTAGATACGTAAGCACCATTCATATCACGCCTCCTCTCCTTCTCTATGATTCAGGGACACCTGTTTGAGTAGTGAACGTAACCGCCCTTCTCATGGAATCAACCCATATGCCTCAAACCAACACAGACAGAGACAGACAATACTGAACCACAAGAACCACCACCCAAAGCAGAACGACACAAGAGCAAAAAAGAAAAAGAAAAAAAAAAGACAAAAGAGAACAACCACCCCTCCCTTTGTTTTTTACTTCCCAACATCCCCAGGCCCAACCCCCGGCTCCACAAATGTGACCCACTCCTCAACACGATGCATGCCCTGCCCATCCCCCAGACCGGCCAATATCGACGACCGGGGCGGTTCATGCTTGTTATGCTCCCTGGTGGCCTGCGGCGGCGGACGCCTCCTGACGTTCGGCGCGCGCGCCGAGCCCGCATTAATGTTATTGCCGGGGCTGTTGGGGTTCATGTTGCCGTTGAGGTTCATGTTGCTCATGCTATTGAGGTTGTTCCCGGCGCTGCTGTTCTCCAACATGTCTTGCATAGCTGGGTGGTTGTGATGAAAGTGCATGGGCATTTGCTGCATTTGCTGCATTTGCTGCATTGGATGAGGGTGGTGGGTGGGAATGGGGATGGGCCATGGGGTGGGGTGAGAAGGGGTGAGAGACATGGGGTGGGAGTGGGACGGGGACGGTTGAACCATTCCGTGGGTGCCATGGCGCTGCCGTGCATGCCTGGGCCGGGGAGTACAGGTCCTCGTCCATAGTGCGGTGTCTCCGAAGAGAGGCGACTTGCGGCGGTAGGCCGTGGGGTGGACGGTGGGACGGGCGCCATGGGCATGCTCGCGCCGATGTGGTGGCGGCGCGGGAGGGCGGTGGCGGTCCGCGGGTTGGGGTAACGGGTCCTACTGGGCCAAGGGCGCCGAAACCGGGGGCAGGGGGAAGTTGTTTGGTCTCTGATTTGAAGCGGTCTGCAAGGCGTCGCTCCATCGAACTGGCTCGCCGTCTCTCGGGGGATGGAGCCCGTCGCCTCTCTGGGGAAGGAGCGCGCCGTCTCTCCTCTAAAACAGGGGCCGGCTCTGGTGACGGGAAGCGCGTGGGCATTTGCTGCCATGGCTCTGGTGATGTAGGTCGCGATTCGGATGGAAACGTGTTCCGTCTTTCGCGAGACCGGGGCCGGTTTTCTTGGGAGAAGGGATTCGGATTCCACGGGTCGGGAGAACGAGGGTGGGGTCTTTCCGGGGCATAACTCTCCGTCGCGTAGTCGTCGTATCTCTCTGGTGAGTCGTAGCGCATTCCTCGAGCCCGCTGAACTGCCGGAGAATAGTCAAAGCCGGATACTGCGCGTTCGAACGCCGGTGGCCGAGAGGGCGGCTCAAACGCGGAATGGGGCGGCGGCGGTGCGGCTGCAAGGTAGGCCTGCGGCGGAGACGGGGCAACCACGGTTGCGGCTCGGCGGTGATAGTCGTCTTCCGGATACGGGATGTCATACCCTCTAGACACGTCCTGGCGGCGACGGTCACGGGGATCATGAGCCGGCTCATCAAAGTCGTACTCGGTCCTGTTCCGGTCAAAGTCGGCATGGCCGCCGAGCTGGGCAAAAGCGTCGAAGGATTGCATTCTCCGCGTGAGATGTTCTTCACGCTGCTGCTCGTGCATCCGGCGAAAATAGGGGTCTTCCTCATAGCTCGCCGGACGTGGGCGAGCAGGGGCGGTTGGGAAGGGAGCGAACTCGGAACGGTATTCACGGGGTGATGTCGGGCGGGAGGCTGAGGCGAAGGGATTCTGTCGAGAATCGAGCGTTTCGGCTTCGAGGGGATCATACTTGAACCACTGGCAATTGCACGTCTTCCACTTCCCCCGGCATACCAAGCAGAAGTCAGCGCCGCAATGGCGGCTGCGTGAGAAGCGAGAAGTCAGCAAGCGTTCCATTGATGTGCAGTTTTCCGAGCAGAGACGTGGGGGAGAGAGAGTAAGCAAAAAGAGTCTAACCAATTCACATGATTGCGGCCATCCTTGATCTCAAGCGGCTGGCTGCACTTGTGACAGTGCTGCCACAATGCCCGCCTCGCCTGCTTGACGAACTGGGTGGTCTCATCGTCTCGCGGACACTCGGGCTGATGGTGCCACCTGCCACAGCAGGATCCGCACACCTTGGTCCTGCAGCGGCCGCATTTTGCAGACACGCGGCCGTCTTCGCGTCGCATGTCATTAGGCTCGATCAATCCACGGCACCGGCTTGAGGCGCAAAAGACGAGGCTTCTGTTTCCGTTTTCGACGCATTTTTGATTCCAGTCTCTCTTGAAGGCGGCATCAAACAGCCCCTTGACGAGTTCGGTGGGGATAATAACATCAGGGGAACAGCACGTCGGGGACATGCGCGGTGGATTAGCGGCGGACCTAGTGAATGCCTGGCGGACACAGGAATGACACATCCGATGACAGCAACGCAGCTTGATGGTCTGGCTGACGGGTATGGCAGCGTCCCTGCAGTGAGCACATATTGTGGTACTAAGGCCAGCGTCAGATTGGCGGAGAAGTCCCTCGGCTTCTGGAAAGGCACTAACCGCTCGAGTGGTTGCATTACTTGCTTGTCTGCATGCGAGGGGCGGGTAGAGGGTGTAACAAAGCCGCCAAAGTAGGTTGAGCGCTTCGGTGAAGAGCTCAGGCTGTGAGACGAGGTGGCATGTGGGCGTCTGAAGGAGGAGGCGGGCCTCGAGGAGAGATAGACCTCGGAGTCATAATTCCTCATCGACGGTCTTGCGCTGCTCTTTGTATTAGCATGCCATGCTTGAAGCGGCGGTGGAGGCCGACAGCCACTGTGCTGTGCCAGCTACCTTTTGGATCTCGACCGAGAGCGTGCTCTAGTCTCGTCGAGGCTTGGGGGGCCGGAGACGGTGATGTCCTTGGGGCGCCGGTATGGGTCCCGCCTGCTGGACGGAGGCCGGGATAAGGAGCGAGCGCGGGCCATGGATGGTGCGTATCTCGAAGTGGCGTCCCCTTCCTCCTCGATGACCATCTCAGGCTGGCGCTTGATGCGTTCCTGGATGGAACTGTGTATTGCGGGGAACAGGCGGGGCCATGGGGGCCGGGGAAGGCGTTGCCGGGGGCAAGGAAAAGTTCCTCGGACTCGTCGTCGGTGGTGGCGTCGGTGTCGGCTTCCGAGTCGGAGACGGATGTTCTCGGAGAGCGGCGGGACTCAGGGGTGGATCGGTAGCGGTGAACGGACCTGGGGCTGGTGTCGCGGCGGGCTATGGTCTGGCGGCTCACGGGCCGCGAGGGGCCCGAGGGGGCGGCGTCGTCATCGGAGACGGAGACAACAGAGATATTGCAGGTTGGGCGCCGACGGGGCGGTGGCCTATCCACGATGGGCACGGAGGCGTTGGGTACCCGCATGTTCTGGGAGCGGGCTCCCTTTGGCGACCGCTGCGGGGTCGTGACGGGCGGAGTGGCGTCGGATGCCGTGTCCGACGCGGTGGAACGGGGAGTGTGCGGGCGGCGGCGGCGGCGGTGCTTCATGGGCGACGCTTTGGCGTCGTTGGACTCGTCGGATGACTCGACGATGTCCATGTCTATATCTCCATGACGTCTCGACCGAGGCGAGGCACGGAAGCGGCGCTCGCCGGCGCGTGGCCAATCATCGGGACGCTGGGCCTTCGATTTGCCGGCGTGCTTCCGTCGTCGCGAGGTGCTGGGCCCGCCCTGCTGCTCGTCGACGTCGGCCATTCGTCCCGTACACAGAGGGCTGGCTGCCGGGTGTGCAGCAACAGCATTCGATTCAAGTCGAGCGCGGCAGGGTCGTCGAGGGAGGGCAGTGTCTCTGTCTGGCGACCGCGGGTGGGAGAGCAGGTTTGCGACGGGGGAAGTGAAAGCGTCCGGCCAGCTGGTTGACCGTGGTTGGCCGGGCAGGGGCTGGTCTACAGGCGCGCCGGCTGCGATTGGGCTCGGAAAGGGTCGAGGTGCATTGGCAGCGTTGCCAGCTCAACACGGCTTCCTCAAAGCAGGCACCCCCCGGCTCGCCCTAAAATCCCACACAGCTCGAATATTGCGGCGCGAGCCTGATATAAGCCCGACAAGGCCCGCAGAGGTGCAGCAAAAGAATTTTCGGTCCTTGGTTGGTGGTTGGGCAGCGCTGGGGTGAGGCGACGATGGGTGAAGGCAGTGAAGTGTGAAGTGTGAAGTGTAAAGTGAGGGGACGAGTGGCGGGATGAGGGGTGACGATGGCTTGGCTGGAGTGTTCGAGGCTTCCAACCGCAGTCTGGGGGTTGCCGGTTCCCACTGAGGTTAGCTCACTCGAGAAGAGGCTCGAAGCGCTCCACCAGCGTCCCGTAAACCTGTCCGTCACGCCTTACCGCGGCGTTGAATCTGCCGATGCGAATGAAATGGGGTCCGAGTTCAACACAAAACTAAAGCTCAGCCGAGCTGATGGCAGGAGGTTGAAAGCTCCATCCCGCTCGCTCTGATGCAGCTGACGCCCCGGCCTCGGTGGCAGGTCCAATCGTGAACCAGAGAAAATCCGATGGCGGGACATTGGCGGAAGGTATCACGTGATGTAAACCATGCAGATGCCCGTCCGGTCAACCGGCAACGACGTGCTTGCCCTGACATTCCAAGGTCAGCAATGCTTTGGATCGTTTTCCGTTTGGAGGGTAGATGTTGGAGGTTGGAGGTTCCTGGAGAAACCCTCATCTGATCTCGACATCAGACGATGATCTCAAGAACCCGGCACACACGCTGACACGCCCCCACATTTGCCGTTCCCCGCAATCGGCAAGCGGGCCCTGCCGACTCGGCCCCGCCCAAATGGCCGGCACCATGCGGCTGGGCCTGGTGTTGCTTCTGCCAACAGGCCATCGATAAAAGAAGAAGAATATCAAGAGAGCAGGTAGAAGTGGAAGAACAGAGAACGGAAGCAAGACTAAATCGTCACCAAACTATTCCATTCAACATCTTCAGCATGACCTGGATCTCCCATCACACCGTAGACATCTCTTTGACAATCAAATCCTCTAGCGACAGTTCTCAATAGTTTTGCCAGAGTTATTTATTGCTTCAGTACTGTGTAAAACTTCCCGATTTATCTTTTGCCCAAACTCCCATTTAAACTCGTCTGGGTTCAGTCACATACACAGACGGCCTAGCCAGCGCCGACCCGGCCCCACAGCGGCACAGCCCGGCTCCGGCTCCACGACCTGCTGACAGAGCTCCTGCTGTGGAACGGCGGAAGCGATTGCCCCAGTCGAGACATCTGCGGCCGCCGTGGTACCGGTTATGCGAGATTCTGTCGGGACTTCTGAATGAAACAGTCTCGTACATGAAGGACACGGTGTTGGTGTAACTCCCTCCTACCCTACCTATCCAGTGGGTTAGCCCTCTCAGTCAAGGTTGTCTGTTGTGTTGTGACTAGTGAACCCGCAAAGGGGCCGAAGTCTTCCATCATCCGGCTTATACCCAGGCTAACAAGAGACGTGGGTTAAACTTTCCCTCCATGCCTTGCAGTCTATCTCGTCTTGTCGTTCGAGGATTTCTTGTCTTAGACTCATGCGGATGTTGGGATGTTGTGGATGAGGAGTTCGTCGGATGTTGCGCTCTTGTTTTGTGCATCACCCCCGAAATACTATGTATTCTGATACTACCGGTTTCGTAAAGAATCCTGACCTCAGCGGAAGGTTATTCTTAGACAAAATGTTTCCCTTCCTGGAGGAACCTAAACCTCTTCCTTCCCGCCTGTCCACAGCCACCATCTGACTAACAACGGTAAACTCCCCGTCATCAACGGGATCCCCCGCAACCCAACCGAGCTGCGCGCTGACACCCACATCAGCTCATGGTCCTTTAAAGGATCCCCACAGAAAGCATTCCTTCGCCGAGGTGGACATGAATGGACCTGCCTGCCTGTACCTTCACTGCAGTAAGGTCACAGGCGATGCCAGCAAATGCTGAAGACCACGCCCGTTCAATATCCCCAAAGGCACCCTCAAGCTGTTTAGGAAACAAAAAGCCCTCATACAAACCGATTCGTATCAACCAAAAGATGGATACGACAAAAACCTCCGATCTGTTACCGTGTTGGTGACATTGCTCTTCCCCTTCCTCCCAAAGCGGCGCAACCACCCCCGGCCCTTGCATGTGGCGTCGGGAAACGGGCCCGGTTGAGAGGATGATGGCTGGGGGCTGGGAAGATCCTGGACGTTTTGGGCTTGATTCCGGGGTACAGCGATAACCCCGCAACACCGTTGCGGTGGGCCGGGGTGATCAGCAGGGAGGTGTTCATCGGATGGACCAGCAGACAAGAGAGAGACCAAAACCAGGGCCTCAAGTGCCGCTCAAGATCTTGACCGGGATCAACATTGCGTACAGATGTCCGAGGCTGGTCAAAGGAGTTACCCTGAAGGTGTCCGTTTCTATCCAATAATTCATGTGGTTTCTAACAAAGATCCTACACATATTTCATGCCAGAACCCCCCCCCCAGGGATATATCCGCCAGAAAAAGAGAAAACACCAAAAGACTAATATGACAGACTCAATAGCCAAAACGCAAGCATCCTCAGAAAAATATTCCTCATCCCAACGCCAAACGGTGGTGGTGTATCGCCTTTCCGGTTTCCCCCCTTTCCCTCCAATTTCCAATGACGCTGATAACCAGCCCATGAGGGCAAAGAAGAATGCGCCCGGCCGGGTGATTGCCACACCCGGGCGCATGAAGAAGTGAATGCGGGGATGGGGTGGTCGATGCGGCATATCGGGCCGCAATATCCGCATCCAAAGCCACCCGCAGAGTCGCTCCATCCGAATGGGCCATTTTAACTCGCTCTGGGGAACCCAATGTGTAACCCCAGGCCGAGTCCGCAGATTTCTCCAGTAGCCTGTTTCTTGAACTGGGCACCCAATCGAAGGCGGGGGAGGAGGATATTGTCGCACAAGGGCGTATTGCTAGAATCTAGGTTGCCACTTGGTTTGGTGCGACAGCCAATGAACTGAAATGGGTCTGTTGAAGGACAGGAGTGTTTTTCGTGTGAGGGAGGCAGACCCGCTCGAGTTGTGCCTCGCTTCGGCCGCAGGGTATGGAGTGACCGGCAGTTTGGCGCGGCACCCCACAATTGTCCCAGCGCGCTGGTGAGTGGCGGACCGGAAGTTGCGGACCAGGATGTTCGTGTGAGGCGGGTTCCGGCGGAGTGCCATGCGTTGGCACCGGGCGTGCAGCGGCCCCAATTAGCAACACGCAATGAGCAAGTTGCATGGCCTGGGGGCGTTGTGAGTGGGAAGATCATGCTCTCTCCTAGAAATCCGGAGGCGTGGTCGAGTAGGAGTGAGACGAGAAAGATGGCACTTTGTGATCAGGCTGATGCGTGCTCGGCGCGGGTGTCCGGGATGTCCTGCACCTGGATCAACCGCTGAGGAAGGTCCGGCGCCTGACCTCGGCCTCCTTGATGATCTCAGCCGAGAGGCTGAGACTGGGCGAGAGGACCGCGTAACGTTCGATTTCCATGACCACATCGTTGATGATTTGGTCAATGGCTTCGCGATGCGGGACTAGGCTCCAGAGAATGCCAGACAGTGATGGTGACATGGTGGCGCCCATCACAAGGAGTGTCTGCGAAACGATTGATAGAGCGCCTTGCCATAGGTACGGCATGTGTCCGGCGTGACTGCGATAGAATTGGTTAGATTACGAAGAGAAAGCCGCCAGGTGCTTCGCTAATGGGGGGTTGACGAGAAGATGACTTACTGTGCAGTGATGTGCTCCAATTGCCGAATGGAGGCTTCGAGGCACTTGGTGCAACTGTCCCGGACTGCAGGGTCCAATATGGCCTGTTCGTTGTCCAGGACGGCGAGTATGTATGGTCGGTAGATGATGGTTCGGCAGGCAAAGAATCGCAACCGCAAGACCGTCTGCACCGGGTCTGGCAGCATAGTGCGTGTAAAGGGAAACTGCAGCGGCACGGGCAAACTCTCGTACCACTGGGTCAACTGGTAGTCGAGCTCAGCGACCACCGGTTCAAGGCTGGTGGTTGAGGCCATGGAATCCTTGGAGTAGATGAGCTGGCTGACTCGGTTCAAGAGCCTGCGCAGAGCGATTTCGGCCAAGAAATACCACAGATCGTCGCGCCCCACCGCTTCCTGCTCGTCTCCCTCAAAGCCGCAAGGCAAGCCAACGTTCTCCTCGAATGCGACAACGCCCGAATGCGGCAGATCCAGCTCGGCGAGCAAGTCGCTCTCGAAGAGGAGCGAGTTCCAGTAGATTCTCTCAATCAGCTCTCTCTGGTCGGTCGGGACTCGGTTCGGCGTCATGAGGAGGAGCTGCAGTTTTGTGCTTGTGGTGCAGAGCAAGTTCCAAGCCTCCAGCGGCCGCACCAGATAGAATAAGTAGGCGGCAGCAAGCAAGTGGCACTGTGCGGCGAGCACGCTGTTCGAGGTCATCATGCCCGGAAGCAACGACCAAGCGGCCGTGAAGTACTGGAGGCCTGGGGGGTCCTCGTGGGGGACGATCCTCGAAATACTTCCCCTCAAGCTTGCCTGGCCCAGGGACAAGACCAAGAGCACGATGCAGCTTTCCGGCCCCTCCCTGAAACCGTTGGACAGGGCAATCCGGTAGTGGCTTCGCCATGTGTATGGGTTGACACAGGCGTACCAGACATTAACCCGGTCAAAGTAGGCCTCGATGTATGCGTTGGTGTTGGACAAGTCCACGCAGGGTGTCTTGGCGAGCGAGTGCAGAGGCTCACGCGCCATCTCGAGCTGGAGCAGGATTTGCGGGTCGTACGGACGCGAGACCAAATCCCGGATCAGTGGCCATTGCAGCAGGTGAAGAGCCGCGTTGGTGTGCACCTTGGGCATCGTGGATATGTTAGTGGCAGTCGCTGACCAAGTGCCGAGGCCGCCGCTGGGGATGATGGAGACGAAGTTGCTCGGGTTCTGCATCATCAAATTGTCGCCGCTCAGACCAGTGCCATTGCTCATGTTCGGCGATTCGTGTGAGAGGTTGATCCCATTGCCATGCCCAACCAAATTCATCTGGAGCAGATTCTCAATCCTCCCCAAACGCTCGAGGATGAGCTTGTCGCCGGCATCCAATTTTATGCCGGGTTCTCGGTAGTTGCACTCGGCGCCCAGCTCCGTACAGAGCTTACACTTCGGTTTCACTCCGTCGCATCGCGACTTCCTCGAGCGGCACACTTCGCACTACAAGCCGGTCAGCACAGGGACGTAGAGCGGCGGCAAGCCTACGTACAGCAATGGTTGCCCGCCGTCTCGGGTAGTCTACCCCAACATCTGTGTTTCTCCTCTTCAGAGGATTGATGCTCTCTTCGCTTGTGGATTTTGGAATACCATTCGATGCGCTATCTGGCCGGTTCTCGGATGACTGTGATAAATTCCGGGCCTTCTGAGCTGAGCCGAGGATGCCCTCACGGCTGAAGCTCGGAGTTCGTACCGACTTGAGCGAGCTTGGCGATTTCAGTGAGTTTGCGCCATTGGGACCGGTAGGAAGTTGAGATGAAGGAATCTCAACCGAAAAATCCCGGTTTGGCAAGGGGAACTGCCTGATGATGTTGGAGTTGGCGGCCGCTGTCATTGTGGCTGTGGAAGAATGCGGAGAGTCGCCGTTGGACGACGGCGACATTGCTGAAGGGTGCTCCGGACGCCGCAGGGTGCGCGGGCGGTGGATGTTTTCAAGGCCTGAGTTCTCGGGTCCAGAGAAAGGGAGGAGGGGGCGGCTTCGATGCTGAGCCCCAGTCGTCAGCCAGTCAGCAGCGCGGACTGCTCCCGGTTCTGTCCCAGTGCTGCCGAGACGTCGCAAATGTTGAGACCGTCGAGACTCGTGGTTCGCGGTCGACGTCGTAATATTAATCGGTTACCAAAAGGGCCAGGAAGCCAGAGGCGGATTGGTAGGCGGCGCGATGTTCGGCGTGGTGGTGTGCGGCTGCTCGGTCGGATGGTAGGGGAAAGGTGGGAAGCTTCTCCGGGATCTTGGGAGGTGGAAGATTCATATCTCAGCTCACCCGGGCTCAGCCTTTGCCGAGGAGAGCTCGGACTCCAGCAGGGGCAGGTAGGGAGGTACCTCTGCCCTGGGCTGGTACTCGAGGTGCTGAACCAGTACCACTCGCCCCCCGGAGGCACCTTTAATCAGAGAGGCAGGGCCTGGCGCGTGTCAGGTGTGGCAGGCGTCCAGTGCTAACGCAAACCGTTGGTTTTTGCGGGGAGATCTGCCTGGTCCTGTGATTTTGACAAAAAATCAGCCATCGTCTTAACGGAGACGGGACGGTGGGGGCAAGGATTCCGTGAGCGAGCATCCACCCCGGACGCGGAGACGAGAAGCCTGTGGACGACGACCCCGGTCGAGGGTTGCATGCGCGGCCCAGAGAGGACATGTTGTGGGGAGGGTGAAATGTCGCTTCGTCTGGTGGTCCTGGGTTCGCCCTGTTCGGTGGTGGTTCTGAATCTGAACGAAAAACGTTAGTGTGCGAGAGCGGAGATGATGCTCCTCTGCCCTTCGCGATTTTTGGTGAGCTGTGTGACGCCATCTTCCTCGGGAAAACCACGTTTGGTCCTGAGAAGCCTCGCATTTCACACCGCCACAGCTGCCCAGCCAGCGGCCTGGAAGATGGTGGATCCATGCGGCTTGTGCGGAGAGCAAAAATCAGGGGGGGTGGAATTGCAACTCGGGAACGCGGGGGTGGGGTTTCGACCCCAACTGTCCGCAGTTGCTGAGTCTTGACCCCAACAAGCTCCGCTTCTTCTTGTTGGCTCTTCACGGGAAGACGCTTTGACTGACGACCCTGGATATGGTGGGCTGTGGAAGCGGATTGGCGCGCAACCATGGAATCGTGTCGAGACTAAGCCTTTTCCAGCGCATTGGACAGGACAGGACAAGGGTCGTGGTCGTGGTCATGGTCGTGGTCATGGTCGTGGTCCTGGTCCTGGTCTCGATGTTCTGGTTGAGGCTCTCAGCTCGGCAACCGAAGAAGCTCAACCTCGCCCGGAGACAAGAGACTGGCGGTGCCGGGTCAAGGGGAACGTGGCAAGAGTATGGAAGCTGTGCAAATAATTCAAGGCCAAGAATTTCTACCAGATGCTGGGAGCCTGGGAAAGTGGGACATCAAATTGTCGCTCGTTTCTTGAGGTCGGGAGAACGAACAACTTACATCCATAAAGCATAGTCTAAGAGACTGGATGAAGGAAAACACAACCAGACCCCAAACCCCAGAATCATGGAACTCAACACCGCATCATCTGGTAAGGTAACCTTTCAACCTCGGCTTCCGGCACCCAATTTCTCGCGGATGGTCTAGTAGTCCGCCCTAACCTCTACTCATATTCATTGTCCTGGGTTGGCGCCGGTCACCATTCCCCTCTCTTCCATGAACGCCATCAACATCACCACCGAAGACGCTAGCAAGCACCGATCTCGAGGTTCTAGACCCCAGCATCCTGTGTGGCCATTCTTCACATGATCGGCCATCCCAGCTGTAGAAAAAACTTCTACCGGAAACTCCTAAAAGTTTACCAGTCGGGACTTCCTCCTCCAGTCTGGAGATTGTACCTCCCGGCGTGGCTACAGCACCCCTTGCTCTCACCAATTTAGCATAAAACCGGCACCTGGCAGCGCTGTCCTCGCAATCTCTTGGCCGCCGAACCGCGTCAGCCCTAGCTTCTCGGAGTTTCCGCATTTTGCAGCTGAGCACCATCTCCAGGGGCAGCAGAAGGTTTCGAGAAGCAATCTCTACCCCACATCAGCTGCCCTCAGAGTCATTCGAGTCCCCTGTGCCAACAGCAAGCTGGTGGCAGTCGCTCGAAGAACCTGTATCATGCCCAGGGCGCGTTGCTCGGGACGACGCCAACAGCATTCCGAGTTCATATCCGCCGCCACCATCGCGTTGCCCTTGTGACGTTGGACGTCCTCCCCCTTCACAGAACGACCCACAGAACCTCATCGGCGCTGAGGTTTCATTTCGCGCTCCCCGCGTCGACCAGGCCCGACCCACCTGTCCCACTTGGCGATGCTGGCAACCCAATCGGGCGATGGGGACAGCCATCCTTGGCCTTAATGTCTTTTAGGACGGCTACTAAAACGGCGTGGTGGTCTCCGTTACGACTGTGGCTGGCGGCGACGTCAACAAACATGCCTCCTGCACGTGCGTCGTGCAGGGAGCAGCCGAACCATGGGGAAGTGTGATCTGGGGAGTCTCGGTCCGAATACTTGCAATTAGACCCTTGCACATAACCACCCATCTCTCCAGGCTGCAGGCCTCATCAGTCATGGGCTGAACGGACAGCACCAAGTTCGGGAACTATCGCTTTAACGGCTATGCTCCACTCGCCGGCCGTTAACCTTCGGGAACCGGAGCCGAGGCCAAGCCGAACATCAGGAGACCAAGCCACAACTGTTCATCAAACAACAAAAATTCGTCGCCTCGGGCTCGCAGTACTCCGTATGTCCTCCAGTGATTCAAACCTACCAGAGCAAGGTAGACTGGTGATTAGATCCAGCCGCAGGAGTTTTCAAGGGACTATTTTGTAAGAGGAGTTCTACCACCTTCGGCAACTTAATCTCATGGAACTCCGCGGCGGCAGGCCGGCCTTGTCTCTGTTTGTTGGGAACTCCTCGCTTTCGACACGGACAGACGCTGCTTCTCTCCCGCACAACCCCGGGTGTTCTCTTCAGTCCGGGGGATTCGTTGGGCGTCCTTAGCGATAGCTCTTCCAGACCTTTTCGCATGCAGTATTTTCCTTGCCTTCTGTCTGATCGTTGCTCTTTTGTGCCAGAGGCTTGTCTTGCAAGGCGATGTGAGACCTGTCTTTGCAAGGGCTGGACCAATGCCGGACATCCACTACCTCGGACTTGACCCCCGCAGACGACCCTGGTTCGCCACGTTCAGTGCAAGCAACGGCCCTAGCTTTGGCTTTCGTTACCCCTCTCTCTCACCGCAACACTAATTCCGGAGCAGCGTCGCTAGCCCTTCGTTTTGCAGTTACTCCGTAAACTGACTCCATTCTGGTTGTCCAGAACCACGGCTGCAAGGCGCGCGACGCTGCAGAACTCCAACAAGACAGGCCCCTTGTCAGTCACACGTCTCAATCTTGCAGACTCCTTCCCGGACGGCTACCCAACCGCGTCTATCCTTTCCCGAGCCGGGAGGTGGGATGGCGTTAAGGGGCCCGGCTGTGTCTGGGAGGCGTGGATCACATCGAAGAACCCTGGGGTGAGGAGCATCCCTTCGAATTGGGTTCGAGCTGCAGCGTCACCGTGATGGTGCGGACACCAAGGTTCCCCTCACCGTTCGTGGGCCTCCCATGATATCCACACCACCCTGCTTCTGTGCAGATGCTGCAATGAAAACCCTACAAACAGATATCTTAACAAGCTGGCTGTTGAAAGACGGCCTTGCCTCAGCTGTCTCTCCCCGGGTTATATCATGCCTCATCCGGGCATGCAGACACCTGACAACCTACAGAGCACCTCCTCACCGTTTTGCAGACCCCTCAGGATTACCAGAGGAGAAGACGTTGCAGCTCACAAGCTCTTCACAAAGGCGGCTAGTCCACACCCCCCCATTTTCCCTTTCCTCCCACCTTAGCGCACACTAGACGCCAGCCACACCCGTCGGAACTGGTCGTGCTCATTCCGGGCATGCCGCTCGCCATGGCTCCACAACCGCCCGCCCAACGGCACTGCGGCTCCGCGGCCACGGTCATGGTGGAAAGTGAAACTGATGAGCGGCTCTGGGGATGGTGAGACTCTGCTTGACGTGACCTTGGATTGTCATGCTCCCCCGTTTCACATCACACACACCCCCAAGAGCCAACGGACGTCATGCGATGTAAGATTTGGCTGGGTTGCCGGGAAACGGAGCAGTCTCGGGAGCACACCTGGTAATGCCGATTTTCCACGAATCCCAGTGCTGCGATCCTATCACCAAGTGCAAGATCCGATCGTTTGTTTTTTTGGGCAAAAGTTCTTAATGTAGTTGTTGCTCTTTTTTTTTTTATGCTGGTATCATATTCTAAGTATGCCGTGTCAATGCTTGCGGACTCAATAACGAGAAGTACTCGGCTTTTCCACAACCAGCCAAGTCCCAAAGCAGATGCGCTCAACAAACAAACAGAAAAACGCTGTGCAGAAAGTTTTGAGACCCAAAGATATAAAATAAAGTAGCTTATCCAGAAGCCGAGAAGCAAGAAACCCGCCCCGGTAGTAAAGAAAAGAAACCAGCCCTTCCCACCTCGCATCAAGAAATCACTCCTTAAACACAACACAGTTCGGCCCCCCCACCTCCGCCTCCGCAACCGCCTTGCCAATCTTGCCCGTCTTGACGTCCTCTCAAAGACCACCACTCGGCTATCCACCTGCGCGGCGACGGCCACGCGGCTGCCGTCCTTGTTGAAGGAGAAGTGGCGCGGGAAGATGCCGCCTGCCGGGGCGGTCTGGACGTGGGTGAGGACGCCGGTATCGTGGTTGACAGACAAAGTGACGAGCGGGTCGGAGGGGACGGTGGTGCCGTTGGCGAGGGTGAATTGGAGGGAGCGTTCGCGGCGGGAGGAGATGGTGAGGAAGTTGGAGTCGGGCTGTGTGGATATGTTAGCTTGGTTCAAGGATAGAAAGGAGGGTGGGGATGGTGAAGGAGAAAAGGTGGGGGAGAGGGGCTGCATACAGAAATGGCAATCTCGCCGGCGGCGGTGTCTGTTGGGAGCGGCTTGTTGTCGCCGTGGGTGTTAGAGCTGTGGACGGGGGTAAAGCTCAGCTCTTGGCCCTTGTACTCGACGGAGTAACCCAGGACGAGGTTGGAGACCTCGCAGACGACGTAGAGAAACGTCTTGGTCTTGGACTTGAGGAAGACGGCGTGCCTGGGCCCGGACTTCCGCTCGAGCTCGAGAGATTTCTGCGAGAGTCAGCATCACGTCGGATTTATTGAAGTATAAATCGGGACACCTACCTTCTCGGTAATGTCCAGCGTCTTCTTGTCTATGGCGAAGACGCGGACCACGTCATTCCCGAGGTCAGGAGCCAGAAGGAAGTCGCCTGTCGGGTCGAGAATGACTTGGTGAGGACGGCTCTGCCCTTGCTGGTCCGGATTGGTGCCGGCGACTGGGTTGGGATCAAACGTCGGGGCCTTGAGCGCCACCATTTTCGCTGGGTCGGCAATGTTGAAGGTATTTAAACCCTTTCCGGCGCTGCACGCATGTGTTAGCAGTAATCTTCAGACTGGGAGCAAACTGGCCACTGGGTAAAGAAAATGGGGATGCTCACTAATCGGCAACAGCCAGCCCACGGCCGCCCTCGCCGTACACGACGCTGCTCACCGGGCCTCCCAGTGTCTCAATTTTGCCCAGGTGGCTGACCCCGGAGTCGGCACCGATCTTAAACGAGTGGAGGCCACCTTTAGGCACTGGCCAAGCCTCATCGAGACAGTAGAGAGTGTTCCCGGCTTGTGTCAACCAAGTCGGGTGTGTTCCGCATTCGGTGGTGTTACGGGCAAACTTGAGGCCTCCTTGGCCTAGCGTGAAGGTCGTCACGCTGCCTGGCTTCGCCGGTGCTCCCTCTGCCGCTGCCGGAGGAAAGCTGGAGACGTAGAGCGTGGATGATGCACTGGAGCAAGGGGCGGCGCTTGCTAGTCGGAGGCCAGCCGACAGGGCAACAGCAACGGCGTGTGTAGTCCGCATGGCGAGTATATGTGAAATGGTTGGAAAGTTGGAGTTGTTCAAGGCAGCCCAATGTGGACGAGACGAAGTGTTGATTAGTTTGCAAAAGGTGGGTGTAGATTTGGATGTTGGTATAAGCGAGGTTGGAGTTGCCGTGAGATACTAAGTCATCACTGAGATATATGTATGGTCCCTGAACGCCAACCACAAAGAAGGTCGAGTTTTCAGGATTGGGTTTCTTCACAATGCGGCACTCGTCACCCTAATAAGGGCCAAAGAATGGCGCTCGTTACACAGGACAGGGCGACAATGGGGCTGATCTGAGCCGCGCCTTTCAAAGACAGGGCCTTTGTTCAGACCTCCAGATGATGGGCAGTTATTGCACCTGGCAGGCTGTGGCATGGTTGCCATGACCTAGGAGCCTTGTGCCGTGTTGGCGGGGCCATGATTAACCATCTGATTGCCAGCTGGTGTTTGAAAAAGATGACTAAAGAGCCCCTTGCAGTCAGCAGCAGCACACTGGAACCTCCGGCTGGACTTAGGAGCCAACCGACGAACCGTGTCACGTTCCGTGGTGTCGCTGGGCAGTTGCTCGCCTGGAACGTTCCACGAGGAGCAGCCAATGGATTTGATAGTGACAAGACATGGCAAGCGGTCAGGGAGGATGGCCACGGATCGGCACGTCGATGGGATGAAACGTTGTCGGAGGAGGCGCGGCTTGGGAGGAGTGACTGGCTGAGAGACGCGCAAGAGACGCCCCATTGTCTCGTTTCATCCAATCGTTGGTGCGAATCGCCTAAATATGGAGTTCTACAAGTGCGACGATTGGCCCTCCGGCTCTCTTGGGTTAGGGTTGGGCATGGAGAAGTGGAGACCACGGAACTTCAGAACTGTTGAACTGCCATTCGACATTGCGATCGAGAGTCCCCCTTTTTCTCTGTCTCGAGCTGGCTAACAGGGTATTTATTCGAACCCATCGCTGCTTACGACCTGCTCCCTAGATACGGTACTCACAACCAATCCTACGCCTAGACATCTCTTTGGCCTCGATCCCCGACTGTGGCATTTGTTCCCCCAGAAAGCTGCCACCCCTCGACCGCCCCTCACAACGCTATCTCAATTAGGGTGCCGAGAGCCTCTGGATGAGTTCCCAGAATCGGAATGGTATTCTGTGTTGAGTACCCTTGACCTGCAATGAAACACTTGCGGTGCCGAATCGGTAAGAAACAGCCCGAGCAACAACGTGATTAGACAGAGGACAGCTCATTCGATGCGATGCCCAGAGCATAGATGGATTTGCGGTTTGGGATGGCAATCAATCTGCCGGTATTGCACCGCTGTCTCCTACTTCGTACCTACCTTTAACTCTGCGATCCCGCGTCCATTCCGAAGAGCAATCAAGCCAAGCAGGTTCATCTAGCTATTCTTTCTGGCCAAGAAGAGCTCATCTCGTTAGCTATAACTGTGGTTACATTGCTGGAGATGACAACCCTTGTGCTAGGCCAGCCAGCCCAGTAGAACCCTGTCCACTATGCAATGGACTCGTTTGAGATGCGCCCAATATTGGCCCCGTCCGCAGTTTGTCTAACTTCATGTTCTATCTTCAATCAGATTTATGTACTGTGTATAATAAGTTTCCAGTTTGAGGCTCCAAGTTGCAGCCGTCGCACAGACATCGGCGCGAAGTAACCCTGCGGGACCAAGGCAACCCTGAGATGCATCTCGGGATGTTCTACTGCTGCTGGAAGGCCTGTTTCTCACAGAGCTGAACTAGATAAGCACAAAATGCCACAACTCTCGGGGTCTTGCTATTCGTTGGCTTCTCTGTTCGTCTTTTTATTTTACTATTCACAATCCCTACTGGCCTCTGGGCTCGTCATCAGTGTCACCCACGAATTGACCGGGGCTCCTCTTCAGGAAAGCAGAAAACGGAGCTGTCTTCCCTCCTTGTCTATGCTCCGCTGTTCTCTCCAGGAAGCGTCAAAGCGCTCACCTCAACTTCAAACGGAACCCTGTTTTCTGCGGACCACCTCCACCAGACACAAGAGGAGTACGGATCTGTACATGCCACGTACCTGCGTGCCTGCGTCCGGATAATCACAGCCTCTAGCTCTGTGCTACCTGAAGAACCAAAGAAAAAAAAAGAAAAAACAGTTGCAGACAACCACGTCCTCCTCTTGCCCCAAACCTCCGCAGTCCTAGCGCCGGGAGTTGCACCCACCTCGCCCTTGTCCTCAACACCACCTCGCCCTCACAACCAGCACACAGCATTTTACCCGACCTCTTTATCCGGATGCTACGCCCCACCATCCATACTCCCCAACACACCTCTCTCTTCTTAATCGGATCAGATCGTTCACCCGGTTGGAGATGTGGGAAAGGGCCCTGCAGGGGGACAACATTAGCGATGAATGCAGCCACAGACCGATCTGGCCGAGCAGGTCTCAACTCCACCCCGATCAGGCGCACGCCGAACTAGGTGGAAGTAGGGAGCTGCGTTAAGCATTTGGCTTGCTAAAGCCGGGCCAAAGCGTGGCGGACCAGAGAGCATGCGCCGTTTCCGCTCAGCTCGGCGCATGTGCCCGGCTCCGGGAGGGCAATGGGATTCGGCCGGGTAATAAGAGGGAGGGGTGCAAGGCAGTGGACTGTCATGGGGGGAAGATCGGGGGCAAACAAAGGACAACACGTAAGGATTCCAGGGTTTGGTAAAGCGAAGTCACTGGGAAGGACGTGATATCACACACTAACTAAACACGACTCGATGACGACTAAACTTCAGCCCTCGCTAAGGGGTAAGACGGGGACGCTGAGAGAGGGGGGGAAGATCTAGGCCGCCATGGACTCAGGGTCCCTCCACTATCGCCAGCTTTTCGGGAACCATTAGATTAAGCTGTCGCCAGGACACGGGAGCCGAGACCAATGAACTCCTGTTGCGCCCATGTTTTTCGATAAGCCAAGGTCAGATGACAGTCAACCAGGCGGAGAAGTGGCAAAGAGCGGGAGAGCTCGCCTTGTGGTGACTCAAGGATCTTCTAATGGCGGACGGGCGCTTGCCGGACTGCCTAGGAATCCAGATGAGAGAGGGGGAACAATGTGGCTTGCGTGTGGGAGAGGTGGTAGCAGTGGATATCATGAGGGTTTGACTAGAAGAAATCCCATGGGGGTTAAAAGAATACAGCACAATTAGAACTCGATTAGACCGAGGGCCGTATCACGCTGGCAGAGACATAGAAAGAAAAGAAGAAAAACTTGAAGCACAAGCAGAAACATGTTGTTGAAAGTACTAGCATTTAGTGAATTACGAGAACCTAACCGCCCACGCGTCGCTCAAACCCCCTCATATCATGCTCTAAAACCTTTCCATCATGATGCCAACCCTGCCCTAATGGTCCCAACAACAAGAAAAAACAAACCGCTGCCATGCTAACGTATGCCAACATCTTCTGTCCAAAGTCCTCCTCCTTCATAACCAAATCCGGCCCAACCAGCACAACACAATCGTCCAAACGAAAGGTAAGGGGGTATCAATCAGAATCAATCCAAGCCCAAATCCAATCCTAACCCAGTAGTAGCCCATCACACCACCGCCTCACTCGCCTCCACCAAGCACATCCACACCCTCAATCCAACCCCTGACTGCCTCCCGCAGCGGACTCTCCCTCTGCCTCCCCATACCTATAACCCAAACGCCTCCTCCCCCCCCCGGTCCCGTCCCCACATCCTCCTGTTCCCTCTCCCCAATAACATCCTGAATCAAATCCTCCAGCGCCGACAACAGCACAGTCTTACACTGCGACCGCGGCACTTCTTGCCCCTGCACTCCTCCTCCTCCTCCTCCTCCTCCCTCCTCCTGCTGCAGCACCACCACCACCAACCACTCCCTGCCCCTCGTCCCCGCCACCGCCACCGCACCAAAAACATCCGACCCCACCGACAGACTTCCACTCCTCCCCCGCTCGCGCCGCTTGCTCGTCGACCTAGACGAGCTTGTCGAGCTAACCTTGCTAATCGTGTTGGGTGCAGATGTCGTCGTTGCTTCCGCCCCAGACCTCTCTGCGGTGGTGGTGCTGGTGGAAATGACCCGCTCCACCGCGCTGACCAGCACGTCGTCAAACGCCACGAGCGGCTCCTCAATAAACTCCTCTTTGAGCTGCGTCTCGTAGTACGGTTGGTGATGCGAGGCCGCGGTCGCGGCAGGCGTGGTAGGTGTTGAGCCGTGGCCGTAGATGTTGCCGGTGTTGGACGAAGCAGTAGGCGAGTTGCGGGTGTCGCCGCTGCTGGCGCTGCCGCCGCTGGCGGTCTTTAGCCGCACCAGGCGGCGGTAACGTATGCGTGTGATGCTGAACGTGGTGGTGTCGGCGACGATGGCCGAGGTGACGTCGATCCACCTCTCGGTGGGGGTGGGACTATCGTCTGGAGACTGCGCGCCGGGTAGTAGAGGTGGTGTTGGCTCGGCGCGCATCGAGGCTCGGAGCTGCTCCATAAGGCCGTGCTGGGCTGGGAGGCCCTGAAGAACGAAGTCCGGGTGGTAGTGCTGGAGCCAGCCGGCGACGTTGAGGGGCACGTCTCCGTCGGCGGCGAAGCGGAAGGATTGCTCGAAGGCGTCGAGGCCCGAGCCAAACCCTGAGGCGGAAAGGTAGCCGCTGCTAGATGGCGAGCTCACGGCGCTCTCGAAGGAAGTGATGAAGTCAGGCAACGGAACGTCAACATCGATGACGCCATCGTCGACGTTGATTGAGGTTTTTACCGGCGACTCAAAGGCGCCGGATGGTGCCGGAACTCTCTGCACTCTCTGGGTGACACCGGCTGGTCCTGAGAGTCCTGCGGTATCAGAGGCCCGACGTGATGGGAGCGTGGAGACTCCAGGGCCGGAGGTTGCAGTACCTCGATTACCGCTCGGCTGACCAGCAGGTTCTCCCGTAGCTTCGGCTCCTGTTGTTGTCTTCGGGGGAGCGGCCGGCAGGTTCTCTTGGATCCTTGCTGGGGACGGAGGACCACTGCCCTGCCCTTCATTGGGGCCAGGCGCTTTGGCTGTGGAATCTCTTCTACGAGAACTCCAGAAGCCGCTGATAACACTCCATCTGGAGCTCTGCCTCCGCTCGCCGGTCACGGAGTTTTGAGAACCCGGGCTTTCGTCTCTGGTTAGCCTCTTCAGATCATCGGCAGCAGCGCTGTTGCTACTCATTGGCCAGCCCTGAGCAAAAGTTTCTGTACGATGAACCGTCGAGAAGTGCGGAATGCTAGTCTCAGGTGTGATCGTCGCGGTCGTAGCGGTGCTGCTCTTCCTCGTGCTCTGATCGCTTCCCCGAATTGGGAGGTGGCTGGTCCGGACCGATGCGGCATCCGAGCCGCGCCGCTCGTGCCGGCCTTCCATACTAAGGTGTGCCAGAGGAGGCGGAACCGCACCCGCGCGGGCGTTTTGCGTCTGTAAGCTCAAATTGCGCGAGTGTGACGGCATCCGCGTGTTTGTACGGCGGTTGATCTTTCTGCGCAGCGATTCTTCCTTGAGGATAGGGACGACGAAGGAGGGAGGAGACTGCGACAGGGCGCCCAGAGACCCCGGGGTACCCGGCCGATGAGCCCCGAGGCCAGGAAGCTGTTGGGAGGCTGGCAGAAAGGCAGACAACAAGAAGACCAAACGCCGCGCCGCTATCTTGTTGTCGCCCACAATGATTGTCCGGGCGGGGAGCATTGTATTTTCCTCCGACCTCCCCTTCTGTTGCTGGAGGAGGTGCTTGCGGCGATATGCGGGCGGGCTCAGAGCTTGAAGCCAATCAGTGTGGTTGGCGAGAAACCCCGAAAGGAGATTGTAGAAGAAGAAGCCCTGGTCCCTCCCGCCAGCCCACTTTGCAACCCAGCGGGCTTCCTCCCGCCAGATCGGCCAGCGGTTTTGACCCGTCGTCACGCGAGACGCACGAATTCCGGCGACAATGCGCGATTTCGCAGCCTCGATCTGACTGATGATGTGTCGGTTATCGAGCAAGCAGTTGGGGAGGAGGGTGATGGGCTTCGCGTTGGTCTTGGGTGTTTTGACTGGCTGCCCGGCGTCCTCGCTGCGTCGGCGACCGGCAATCCCAGATACCCGCGCCATCTGCATGGCCAAGGCAGGTGCCGGATCTGGAGACGCAAGGTCGACTTGGCGGAGCATAGTAAACAAGGTATTAGCCACCACAGTCTGGAGATGGCTTAGAGTCCGCATGATGATATCCCAGTGCTGCGTGATGGCATCGATCTGGTCCTCCATGTCGCTGCCGTAACTGGTCTCGAACGCCTCGGGCGCGCCGAACCCACCCTGACCGCCGACCAGTGTCCACCCGGACCGCCGGGTGGAACCAAAGGACGAGGGAAACGAGTCCTGTTCGACATACGAACTGGGACCCCTGGACCCAGACCGCAAGGTTGCTGGTGTCGATTGCGCGGGCGAAGGAGGAAGGGTGATGATGAGGGCGACGGCATACATGGGAGTTCTCTTCTGCTTAGGTTGGAACTTCTTTTTCTTCGCCTTCAAGTCATCCACGCTCTGCGGAAACGGGTAGCCAGTGGCATCGTCCGAGAAGGCACCGTGAAGAGATGGCACTTCCTCGTCCAGAGGAAGATTTACAGGAAAGAGCCTGGTTATTAGTACCTTCTTCCGGTCCTGGGCTCGGCTTCCCGCGTTGGGAGTGGGGGTTGGGAAGGGCGGTGGATTTTCGGAGGAAAACGACTGGGAGAGGCGGCTGGCCCTCATGGTAGACCTGCCAAGAGAACCGCGGCCGTCTCCCATGGTGTCGGTGGTGGATCGTATATCCGACGGTACTACATGGACCTTGGTCGAGGTTCCTTTGTAGGCCATGAGCTCCGAGTTGCCGAAAATGCAGCTGGAAAAGGTGGCCAGCTCCTCGCGGTACTCGCGCCACGCGCGCTGGGTCTCGCTCTCGATGTAGCCCTGGTTGCGGCTGTGAACGGATGGTCTCCTGTCGAAGGCGCCCTGCCGGATCTTGGGGCTGCCGGGCTGGATCACGATGGGGCGCTGCGAGTAGCTGATGCTGGGTTTTCGCGGGGAGGCCGGGTTCCGGCGCAGCTCCTGGACCGAGTAAGAACCGGCCGTGGCAGAAGAGCGGTCCGAGGCGGCCGGGACGGGCGGAGCGGGCTGGCTGTCATACAGGAGCGAGGCGGCAACCGAGCTCAGGGCGTCCTGCATGATGATGATGCGGACATCGCGGACGTCGAGTTCGATATCGGCATTGTAGTCGAAGGCATTCGTCGAAGAGCCGGTTGGGGTGGTGGCGCCGCTGGACAGGGGATACAGCTGGTTTCCGCGGTGGTCATACAAGTCCTGGGGATCCGGGAATAGCAGATGGCGCGTGTGGATGTCCTCCTGGACCGATTCGAGGGGAAACTGCTTGTTTGATGACGGTTGGGGAGAGGGCAGCGCGCCCGTGCCGGAGCCAGCGCCGAGGTTGAAGAGCTTCCCCAGCATATCGAGGCGCCGGCCAGGCTGCTGGAAAGGGAGAGAGACGGAGGTCTCAGCGAGTCGCGAGTGGCTGTCTGTTTCAGCAGTTCAGACAACGGCCACGCGCGGAAGTACCATCGTCGCCGGTGGGGTTGGCGGAGTCGCCATGCGGGGAGGGGCGCGGTGAGACGGAAGGGGCGAGAAGAAGTCTGGATGAGAGGGCAAGATGGAATTCAGGGAGGCGAGACTGTCGAGAACGTGGCCGATGTTGCAGACTGGGTCTGGCCCTCGAAATCTCGGAAACAGACTGACAGCACGAGGGTCGCTCCTCCGTTTCCGTGTTGACGACTGCTCCCTTGCCTCTCTATCCCTTTCCAGTCACTAGCGGGCTGACTGAGCGTGGCCGGCAGGGGCAAGCAAGAAGCAACAATGCTGGCGGCCAAGACAAGTGCCGCTCATCAGAGAGGCGTTGAGCAAGGGGAGGCGCAAGGGGAATCTCAGCCAGGCCGCGTGGGACGGTGGGAGGGTGACCAGCAGACCAGACGCGACGGGAAGGACTGGCTGCGTTGTCCGGAGCGACAACGACGACTGACTGCCGGGGCCTGGGCCTGGTAGATGGATATGTCCCGGGCGATGAGCCGCAGCTCGTCCCGAGCGGTTAGCACGAGAGAGCAGCACCCACAGGACGAGTGGGTTTTATCAGCATGTGGAGAATACACCGAGCCGGCCGGGCCTTGGCTTGCAAGGAGTCGCGGGGGGGTCCCGGAGAAAGCGGAGAGAGCGGGAGGGGGGAGACAGCAAGGGACCTGTGAGGAGGAGGGAGTCGACGAGGGGCAGCAGGAGGAGGAAGAAGAGGAGAATGTCGAGGTGGTGGTCCTCCTGAATGTGAACTACAGACGCTTCCCGCGGCTTCGGTCGAGATAAGGCGGGCTCAAACAAACCTCGTCACTTCGTTTGTTTGCCGACAGCTGTCTCCTCGGCGGGGTCCGTCCCTTGGATTCCAGAATGGCGGTGACGACGAAAGCGGCGGTTGAGGACCGCGTTGCGCGCGCCCAGAGTCTTCGTTCTCGCACTGGCAGATTCGCAGAGTCTCGGTGTCCAGCACACTGTCCAGCACTGTCCAGTCCTGTCCAATTCCCAGGTCCCGGCAGGTGGGCGGCAGCTGGGGCTACCATCCATGGAAAGTGGGTGCAGCAGGGCAGGGGCCGAGAGCGAAGCGTCCCCGCTGGACCCGTTGAGGCGTCGCCCTCGCCAAATCGAAGCCGGGCTTGACCAGTGGAGCGCTGCATGAGAGTGGAACCCCATCTGCACTTCTTCCCGCCAATTTGCCAGTTGGGCAGGGTCTGCACAGACTCTGGATTTCCACAGTGCCGGACACACGACCTTGGAGCGAAAGACACGATGCTGCACGACACGCGATTTCTTGCTTTTTCTGGAGAAGCTGATAGCGCCGCGTCCAATGATTCATCAAGATCTTGCACATCTGGTACCGGATCTTCTTGCGAGTAGCGTCATGAGGGGAGGTGAATAGTGGAAGGGGGACTCCGCCAGACTGTGGATGAACAAAGTTCCGGCAAGGTCAGCCCAGCTCTCATCCGAACCTTCACCTTCCGAGCTGCTCCTTTCCATCCTTCCTCCGGCAGCGAGGGACCCTGGCCTCGACTCCCATCAACATCACCAACAAAAGACTCACCCCAACAACAAGGCTCACAGCAACAACAGCGTACTTGTATGGTATGGAAGAGACACCGACGAGACGGAGTTTTGCTCAAATGCCTGACGCCGCAGTGGCCCGTCTGGCCTCGGCTGTCCTTCCGAGCCGCCCTATGCATTCTCTCGCCTGGCAACAAGGCTGACGCCTCGTGGCTTGCGGTCCCTTGGCCATGATGGAGGAGGTCCAGACACCGCCAGTGACAGAGAAAAGTTGCCATCAACTCCAGCGCACCAAGAACCTCGGGGAGGCGAATTTGCGGCCTTGTTCCACTGTTCTCGACACACAGAAACCGCTGCATCCAAGACCTCACTGGTCGCCCTTCAAATCCTGGCCTAAGTTATCTCCGCCCTCCCCGTCTTGCAGGGATCGAGTCATGAGTTCGGACAGTCCACGAGGGCGACAAGGCTGGTCCCAAGGGTCCAGCTCCCACCAAGCGAAGAGCGACTCTTGAGCGAGTGGTCTCGCGACCACCTCCAGCCTCACCGCCAGAACGGCACCTCGTTCCTGAGCCGACATTTGATTGATGGACAAAAAAGACGCAGCACGGGTGGGTGTCACCCAACCCTTCAGCAATCCCAGTCGCCGTCATCAACAGCCTACCAACAAAGATTTGCCGGTTTGTTATCGGGCCGCAATTGGCCGCCAGGTTGTTGGATGTTGATGGATTCGTTGATCGGCTGTTTATCTGGTCCATCTTCTCCAGAGCTAGCTCGACCCAGTGAAAGTAATCAACCCAACGACATCACCACAGCTTCTCTCTGGCCCTCGACCAACATGCGGACCAGCCCTGTTTCTCCATCTTCATCTGCAGTGGTCATCTCGCCTGCGTCCTCAGTTCATAACGGCTCTGGCGTCAACCGCCGACCCCGGCACTCCGCAAGTCAAATTCCACACAGCCAATAACGTCACCCGAGACTGCCCGAGTTGGCCCAATGGGGAAACCCAAGCCTGTGACTTCATCACAAACCGGGGCCCCAGATGATGGATCACAGCCCTGCCTTCCGCTTCGTCCCGTTGCGCCGCGGATTTGCGGCTAACGATGGGTGACAGTTGGGAGGTCTTCAGTCCTGCTCTCATCAGACATTAACTCAAGCACTGTGGCGGAAAGACACATCATGAACATTCTTGACGCATGTTGGAGATTGGCGATCACCCATCGTCGATCGATTCAGATAAAGTTGGTCAGGTCTTCCCGCCATGCACCTTTCCCCTCTCCTGCTGTCACACCACCCCGCAAACCAAGCTCTCCCCTCACCATTCTCTTACGTACAACAGGTCCCCAAGCGAAGGCAAGATGGTGATCCCCGCCTCGCCTGCATGAAGCAAGATGAGCATTCTCAACGACAGCCCCGCCCCCACGCTTAACCCCTTGCAAACGTCTCCTTTTCCGGGCCCTGAGGCCACGGATTCGGGTTGGGGTCAAAGACAACATGAAACCATCCCAGATCTTGCGTTACTGGGGAGTGATCGCGCTTGGTTCCCGGATGGCTTCCGGGAGCATGGGGAGGGGGTTGGTCTCTGCCAGTCTTTTCTGACGGGCAGCCTTGCTTTTCCCCGCTCACCTGACAAGCTCAAGACTCCCTCTCCCATGCCGCCAAAGTGATGTGTCTGCCACCTGACTGCCCGCCACTGCTGCGAAACCCATCCTGGGCCAAGGCAGCGTGGTGGTACCGCATTGGAGCCGGTGACACAGCCCAATCTCATCGAAGAGAGAAAGCCTCGAGAAAGCCCCTTGAAGCGCACGTGGTGGGCATGTCATCCGCGGGGCCAAGGATGTGGACGAGTTGAAGATGTTTTGGAAGGGGCCAAGGAGCCAGATCGGGGCTCGGACGACATGTCTCAGATGCTGTTTGAACCAGACTGTTGACTCGAGACCGCTCACCAAGATGGCTTCCCATCGAGGGCAAGATCTTAGTCCGTAGAAACCTTGTATTCATTTCCAGAACCCCTTCAAACACTTGAAAACAAAACAAAAATCCAGACTACCTTCCTTACCCGCCATTCCTCCCCCCATCCCCGGCCCTCAAACCTGCACCAGGGTGTTGCAGCACATCAAATGATCGCACATGCCCTTGCCGCACAAGATCTGGCAAGCCGATGACTGCGACGACGACGGCGCAGATCTCTCACTGCCACCGCCACCACCCCCGCCTCCGTCCTCGCCCCCATCCACCATCATCATCGAGTTTAGGGCCACGGGCCCGGCCAGCTCGGGCTGCAGGGTCGTCGAGTGGATGCCGTAGGCGTGCAGACACTCCCTAATGGTCTTCGCCTTGGCCATGAAGCTCGCGACGTCCATGCCCGGGTCCGAGACGACGACGTGCGCCGACGCGATGGCTTTTTTCTGGTCGAGCCGCCACACGTGCAGTTCGTGGACGGATTGGATGCCGGGGATCTGTGAGTACATGTGTTGTTAGCTAATATCCCTTTTCTTCTCATATCAAATAGATGGATGAAGTAGGTAAGGTATGGAGTTGGAGGGAGATCTCTTCTTCTTTTCCTTTTCTTTTCTTTCTTCGTATTTTTTTTACTTTCTGTAAGCTTACCTTCTCAATATCATGCTTGATATCCCCCAACACCACCCCTCTTGGCGCGCTCTGCAGCAAGATCTCCCCACTATGCTTCACCAGCGGCAGCGCCGAAAAGAGTATCATCAGCGCGATAGCCATACCCACCGCCGGGTCGGCGTAGAAGCGTGCCGGCGACGGCCCCGCGAACCAGATCACCACGGCCGCCACGATCACGCCGACGTTGTTGAGCGCGTCACCCACCACGTGCAGCAGCGCCCCCATCATGCCCAGGTCTCGACCCGGCGCGGAATGGTTAGGGCCGCCGGTGGCGTGCCGGTGCTCGGCGTGGTAGTCGGCTGCGGACTTGGCGCGGCATTCGGACACAGCGTGGTCTTGGTGCTGGCAGGTTGTGGCTGGCTTGGAGCTGGTTTCGGATTCGGGGTTGGGGTAGTGGTGGTGGTGATGGTGGTGTTCTGGAAAGAAAAGGGTTGTGAGTTTCGAGTCCAGGGCAAGGGTTAACTGAAGAAGCCTCACCATGTAGAAAGGCGGCGGTGATGATGTTCAGGCCGAGGCCCACGCAGCCCAGGATGAGAATCAGCTTGACATCTTCGACTTCCTTGATCGAGATGAAGCGCTCAATGGACTGGAAGAAGATGCTGATGCCCAGCGCCAGTAGGAAGGAGCCGTTGAAGAAGGCACCAAGCAAGCGAGCGCGCTGCCAGCCGAAGGAGAAGTCCTGGCGGTATTCGGTCTTTTCGGAGATCTGCCTGGTGTCAGTCTCGGGTGTGCCCTCGGGGACTAAACAACCCAAGCCCACTACCCCTTGCCGAGTGACAACTTACAATGATGGAGCACAGAGTAACGACGAAACCAATAAGGTCATTCAACTAGTTGATGTCGATCAATGTCAAAATCCATAACCCGGCGGCCCGTTCTCACTCACGTAATGAAAGGCATCTGCCATGAGGGCCAGACTGCCCGTCTTGAATGCCACTGGCAAGCTGTCAGCTCCTGAGCACGACTCCCTCTGTTTCCCTTTTGGGAATGTTTCTACCTACCTCCAAGCTCGCATATGAAAAAGGCCAAAGAGATAGTGATCGCCGCCGAGACCTTCTGCTTGTCTGTGAGTTTGAGTCTCATGGCTACTAAAGTGTTTCCGTCGACGGGTTGGTAGCAGCTTGGCAATCCCCTAGGGTGGTTATCCAATAAAGCCTTTCTGGTGCCGGAAAAAGATATAACCTAAGCAGCAGTATCAATAAACTGCAGTTATAGCCCGGCGTTTCGGGCCCCTGGTTCCTGCGACCTGAATATATGCCAGGCCTGCCTGGAGCCAACGTGGTTGTCGTGTAAGAGAGGTTAACTGGTGGAACGAGAAACAGCCAGAAGAAGGCTCATGGCCTGCCCGTCTCGACGGAAAGAAAGATGGGAAGTAAACTGTGTATTCCCTTCGTTTGTCGGCAATTCGGGGAAGTGGTGTGATAGAGGTGCGGTGACAGGAGACGGGCCAATGCACAGGCTTTTAGGGGTCGGCAGGCCGGTGACGTGGAATAGAGTACAGCCAAGCAGCAGGACAGGGGAATACTATGTATGTAGTAAGAGGATGGGAGAGACGCGGCGGTGAGGCCAGCACTGTGAAGGGTATGGGCAAAGGGACCGGGAGCCAGTAAGGAGAGGATGTTTCGTGGCTTGCCGTTCAAGTCGGCCTTTGGGGTCAGCCAACGCGTGCTTCCTCCAGCAGCAACTTCTGTTTCGGGGATCCCGTCAATAAGGAGGACAGTGTTGGGTCTAGCACGGGAAGACAGGTTTCACAGATCCAAAGAGACGGTGGCCTGTATCCCAACGCTGCTGGCGGCCGATTGCTCAGAGGGCCGGAGAGCAGCAGCGGTTGAGTGCCTGAAAGCGCGTCTCATGAGTGCAACACAGCCCTGCTCCGGCGCGACGCGTGTTCCATGTTCCAGACTACAAGATCGAGCCCTGAAAACCAGATTCTGACTGTTATTTGGCATTGGTGATGCAACTGCTCTGTCGCTGTTCAGGAGCTTCGGGGGATTGTCCCTGTGTGTCTGAGCAGAAGCTACTGAGACAGAGAAGGAGGGCTAAGACATGGAATGACAAATGGAAGCTCAAGCTCCACTGCTAGGGTCGGGAAACGTGCCACACTTCTTCTGGTGATCTGTGCGTGGTGTGGGCGGTGAGCCAGAACAAGAAGGCGGTGTAAGCTGTTCTCCCATGTATGGCACCATTCTGCCAGCAGCTGTGGGTCCTTTGGACGTGCTGCTTCCTGACTGTCTCATCGCGGCTTCGTTTCAGACACAAGCTGCGACATCAATCCAACCCAAAAACTGGAGGTTGGCACCCATTTTTGACAGTGCTGGGACTTTGAGCTATGACTGTTCAGGGGCCGTTCTCAGAGCACCGCCGCGACTGGGATTGATGATCAATGGTCAATTTCCATGTCTGCACGCACTGCTTCTCCGGCCGCGGCCATGGGACCAAACCGTCCGCCCCTACCCACCCATCTTCGCCAATTCAGCCGGTCCAGCCATGATCGGTCCCTCGAGATTCCTTCTTCAAACTCTCCCGCCGACACCGGCTCAAGCAATTCCACTCTCCGCGAGCGGCCCTCGTCCCGCCTGCGCGCCGAGAGACGATGGACCGTCACCGTCAACGAGTCGTTTGCCCGCGACGAGGTGCTGCTGAACCTCGATCTGATAGCCCATGATATCAAACCTGGCACGCTTGTTGCCATCGACGTGTTCAAACCCGACTCCGAGAAGCCGTCCCAGAATGCCCACCACAAGCAGGACCGCAGGGATGGAACCCCTGGGGGTTGCGCTGAGAAGCGCTACATCTGCGTTGCCAAAGACATGCCTAAGGATATGAAGACTCGCTATTCAACCGTTGAGGTCTACGTCGCGAAACACATTGCCGATGCCTTCGGCATGAAGAAGGGCACTCAGGTTACCCTGACTCCGGTAGGTTCACAGAGTCGTAGCTCTACTTTCTGTTCTAAGATACGCGTGCTAACTAAGCGAGCTTCAGATCGACGCCCACAACCCTGCCGTGGAGGCATCCCATGTTGAGCTCTGCTTTAAAGACCAATATCTCTCGAGGGCCGACATGTGGCGCTTGGCCGTCGGCGAGCTGGCCGAGAGGACCGTCTACAAGGGTCAGATGATCTTGTTCCTGGGTACCGTCAAGGCCCAGGTGACTGCTGTCTATGTCGATGGCCGCAAAGTGCAATCCGCCTTCTTTGGTTGCCACACGAAGCCCATCTTCCGCAGCGAGTCTGCTCGCTACGTTCTTTTTATCCAGATGGCCCGCGAGATGTGGGACTTCGATCCCGACGGCTCCGGCGAGATTATGTTCAACAAAGTTGTCAACGGCTTTCTGCCAGCCTTGTTCAAGAAGTGGGCTGCCATGAAGGTGAAACACCTAGTCACCATCGTCTTGTTTGCCCGCGTTGAGTATGACACTGGCATCTCCGCCGAGATAAGTCCTGGGGCTCTTCATGACTACTACACCGGTGTCCAGACGTCAGGAGAACACCGTCCATACAAGGATTTCTATCGTGTTGTGGTCAGCGAGATGGCCAGCGGTGAATGGACCAAGATCCTCCACCAGCTCAAGCGCGAATTCAATTACTTCCGCAAGGATATTAGCACCTACCATCAAAAAGTCGTGGTCGCGCCCACATCCTCCGAAGACCCTCCCCTTCCGGGGGACCCGCGGAAGGTAGTCAAGGCCGAGGCCTCTCGAGCCATCCATGGCAACTTCCTTGAAGCCATCAACATGGCCTCGTCCCTTTACGCCCACGATTACATCGACCGGGACTTGACGAGAACGGGAGTTTCTGTCGGTGTCATCAGCCCCAGCCCAGGTGTGTTTGATGTTGAGTACGATGCGCTGCGCCGGACGACCGAGGCCCTCGTGGGCAATGGGATCGGTATCGACCTAATCTGCATCCCCAAGATGCCGTTGCATTCCGTGCCCCTTTTCCGATACCGTAACCCCCATCATCAGTCAGCGAATCCACAGCGCAAGCCCAAGCCGGAATTCACCATCGGGAGCACCCCAAAGCAGAACACACTCACGTTTGGGAGCTACAGCAGCCTCGCCGGTTCCTATTCGCCCAGTAAGAGGGTGGACGGCGCACGACATGGAGAATCCCATGAATCGTCTTGCTCACAGAATGAATGGGTGTCTGCCATTCCGCAATGGCTCCACGTCTCTTACTGGACTGGTGCCTCTGAGGAGGAATTATCGTATCAGGGCATCGCCCTATCAGTCTCGGAGGCCGCGCGCTGCCAGTCTTGCGACGATTTCCCCGTACGTTGCCGTATGTACGACCTGCAGATGAGGAGCGTGATGGAAACAAATGAGATTGAGACAACGCCGCTGCACACTGATCCTTGCTTCCCACTCAAGGCAGTCCTGGCAAGTCAGGTTTCGAAGACGCATTTTGACCTCGAAGGCAATGTCATTTTGAAGAACACGCGAGTACCGGAAACACTATTTGACCATGTGTTTGGGTTTCAGAAATTCGCCCCTGATAGGCACAGCAAGTCAGGGGGGAAATCACTCTGGAAGCAGCTGCAACAGTACGATGAATGCCGCGCACGTCTGCCATCCCGCAGAAGCGCAAACTATCCCAAGCATGGCCGTGAGCATGAGGACGCTCCAAGGCGGCAGGCTTTGGAGGATACGAATTTGTTCGGGACGTCATACACGGAGCGTCGGCCCTCGACGGCCATCCAACAGATGCTTCCTGAGCTCTCACCGTACCACCGCCCTGGATCTGAGAGGCCAGGGATTTCATCAGCCACCCGACGGAGCATAAGCACCGAGCCCGTCAAAAAAGAACCCAAGAAGTCTTTGTCATCTCTCAGGCCTCCCAAGTTTATGCGCCATATCAGTCTAGGAAACCGAGGCTTTGGCATTGCCGCCCCCAAGGTGGCTACCGCCGAGGTGAGCATGGAGAGCGTGGGCGCGTCCAAATCGGTGACGCCATCCCGCAGCTCTCAGGATCTCCGGAACACACCAACCAGAAATGGACAGCGGCCATCTTCATCACATAGGGTGCCGATTGGGACACCTACTCGCACTCTCTCGCAGACAAGCCTCTCGCCATTCTCGTACGCCGCGGGACATCAATTTGCGCCAGAGACCCCTAGTAGGCCGATCGTCATCAGACATCCTCTCGCAAATGAGCCTGCCACTAACATGCTTTCTGGCTCCATACTTGCAACGACCCTTCGGCCCGAGCCCAAAGGCCAGGACCGCGACACACAGTATTCCCACGCCATCAGGGCAGAGGATGCCAAGAGGCTTTACAACTCAAAGTTGCTGGCGGGGGCGATCCCAGAACTTCCCTCTACCCTGTCACCAAAGACAGCGTTGTCCCCGTGGCTGACCATCCTAAACCCGTCGAATCCGGACACCAACGACGTGGACATGGCCATGCTGTATAGCCGCTGGCAACACGTCTTTATCAGGCCCCAGGAAATGAGAGTCATGAAGTGGAAAAGCCTCTGCTCACCAGCCTCTGTGCCCCTGACTTCGGAGTACTTCCCGTCCAAGGTGCAGTTCGAGGCCGAGTACGAGCGGCAGCCCTACAACGTGTCTCAGAATTTTGATGACGAGCTGATGGAAGAGCCAAGGTCTCGTGATGAACTGTTGCGCGAGTTGGTGAGCCTTCGGTTCTCGCAAGGCTTCCAGATTGTGGTCGGCCCAGCTGTGGCGAAGGCTTTTGGGCAGAAGAAGGTCAAAGTAGCAGACATTTTCTCGCGAGATCAGATGATGGAGGACGGCACAAGCATCTTCATGTCGGTAGGCAACACTATACATCAGCTCTCGTGTGTCAACGGCACTGAGGTTGAAGTCAACATCTTCGTCCGCAAGCCGACCGACTCGTTCACGCCGTCATATACTGGACCGCCTCTATACAAGCCAGCTATTCGGACCCTGCTGGACGGCGGCTACAGGACAAGCGAGTTTGAGCTTGTTGCGCCTAAGGCTGAGCGGAACTGGAATTACATCGATGCTTTTGTCGCCGGCCACAACGACGAGTTGACCGAGCATCTCCGGTTTTGGCGTGCCAGGTTCGTCTTGATTCCAATGACGGGACGGAGGTCTTCTGTGCCAGGCACCGAAACCGGCGACAACGAAGAAGAGATTCGCATTGAGGGTATCCGAAAGCTTGCTCAGACGTGGCAGAGACATCGCTACGTCCCCCCTAATGAACGGCGGCTCCAAGGGCCAGGGACACGTGAGAAGAAGGACACGAACCCACTAGACATTGTGTACAAAACAGAAGATGCTTCTGTTGTCATTGCTGCCGAGCTCGAAACGCTGCCGATCTTGGAAGGAATCGACCGCCGAGGACAGCTGCTGAGGAGCAGGGAGCCGTTCTCGAAGAAGAACCTGAACTTGGCCGTGCTCGCTGAGGCCATCCAGCAACCGGTGGAGAACGGAGGTGTTCGGATGCAGAATCGCAGGTGGCACTTTCGGCTGCACTACAATTGCTTCATTGGTTCGGACATGACAACTTGGCTTCTAGACAACTTTGACGATCTGGAAGATCGTGAGGAGGCGGAGGCGCTGGGCAACCGCTTGATGGCCTCGGATGACAAGGAGAAGGAAGGCAAAAAGGAGAGCGGGTTGTTTGTGCATGTCGAGAAGCGGCATACTTTTAGGGACGGCCAGTACTTCTACCAGATCAGCACTGATTACGCAAAGCCACATCCTCCCGGCTGGTTCAATGCGAAGAGGAGCCAAGGATCGGTGCCATCGACACCAATGGGAGAGCAGGTGCCGCGAGACATTCGGTCGAGCTTCTCCCGGCCATTGTCGAACGACGACGACGACTCACCAATGTCGGGCTCAACAACGCCAACCGCGCCGCCCATGGCTTCTGGGAAGAAGCCAAAGGTGGTGCTGAGCAGGGTCATCAAATACGACGTGGATCACAGAAGGCGTTCGTACCGCCCGGAGATCGTAGAGCTGCACTACGACAGGCTGCACAACCCAGACAACTGCTACCACCTCCGCGTCGACTGGATGAACGTGACGGCTAAGCTGGTGGAAGACGCCATCGAGAACTGGGCGCGCGAGGCGGCGCAATACGGGCTCCGGCTCGTCGAGGTGCCCATCGCCGAGGCGTGTTCCATCAGCGGGATCAACCCCTTCCGGCGGCCGTACACAATCCGACTCGCAGCGCCACCTCCAGACCAGTCACCCCTTACCTACTATGACCCGACCTCCTTCGTCCCTCAGGCCCAACCGGGCCGGCATTTCTACCAAAAGGCGCTCCTCCGCAAATTCGACTTTGTCCTCGACATGGAAGCAGCATCTAATTTCCCCAGCAACGTCGACGTGACCTACTCCTGGGGCAAGCCCGAGTTCAAATACACGCAGTACATCCACCGGTCGGGCTCCGTCCTCGCCGAAATCACCGACGACGGGGACCTGCTCCTGCTCGCCAACAGACAATACAGCAGCCGAGCTGCCGCCGCCCGCGAGCGCGAAATGCAAAAAGAACTCCGCGGTACCGAACAGCAACAACAACAACAACTGCAGCAATCCTGCAGCACTTCCGCAACCACCATGCGCGTCCTCACCCCCAGCTCAGGGTCCTACACCCCCTACGGCATCCCAACCTTGCACGATTCAACCCCATGTCCTCCCCTCCCTAAAACCAACCCCAACCTCCTCCCTCCTCTCCCCGTCGTCCGCCCCGCAGCGGGCAGCAGCACGCCATGCCAGCTCAAACCACCTCCACCCCTACCATCCGCAACAGCACCATCTGCAGCTGCAGCAAAGCCAGACAATGCCTGACGCTGTGGACGTCGCAGGAGCCGCCGGAGTGGATCAAGGACGAGCTGGTTGGGTTCTGTACCGATGCGCAGGCGCTGGAGGCGTTTTACAGGAGCTGAGGACGGCGGCGCCGGCGGCGGGGACGCCTGGGTTTGGGCCTGCTACGGGTGCCGGTGCGAGAATGGGGGAAGGGATTGCGGCGGTGCCGGAGGGAGTATCCCTGTCTTGGGGCTGCCGCCAGGGGTGTTGGCGGCGGCGGCGGCGGCGAATGCGGCTGCGAATGCGAATGCGGCGAGTGGTGCTAGTGGTGGTGGGAGTGGTGCTGGTAGTGCTGGTGCGAGTGGGGGTGGTGGTACGTATATGAGTGGAAGTACGGGAGGAGGGGATAGTGTCAGTAGCGCTCAGGCGGCGGTGGCGGGCGTTGCTGCTGGGATGAGCCTGAGAGCAAGCAGTCCCAGTCCGGCGTTCATGTCGGCATCGCAGCTGTTGAGGAGGGGGAGCGTGCAGTATGAGGGCATTTTGGGGACCCTGAGGGGTGTTGGAAGTAGCAGCAGCAGTGGTGGTGGTGGTGGTGGTAGCGGTGGTGATAAGGAGAAGGAGAAGGAAAAGGGCAAGGGGGATAATTGAGAACTGGTTGGCCAAAGGAACACCCAGGCTATAATGGAATGACCACAAATCACAAGAGATACCATGCAGGAAGACCGTTGACTCTTTGCCGAGTCCATATCATTCTCGATTTTTTTTTTAAAAAACCCTCCTCTCCGAGCAGCCTCGGGGAGCTCGGTTGACTGGCTCTGGCCTTCACCACTAGATCTCCACAGGATCTGGGTCTGTTCGCACCATTGGAAATAAAAATGTTCCAGAAAGGAACCTTGCGCATATACCTTGTCGCGAGTCTCGAATGCCCACTTCTCACCATCGGAGCCAATGACGCCGGCTGTGCTTGTGCTGCCACTGGATGAAGTTATTGTGTCGGAATTGACCTGGCCTAATGAACGGAAACAACGGTAATGGGAGGTTTATGTACGGATTCCTCCGTCGAATAGATGCCAGGTAGAGTTTTGAACGACCTCAGTTGTCCTGATTCAACCTTGGTCAAATGGGATTGCTTTCGAATAGAAGCAAGCGTTTACATTTGGGTTTCCGGAGCCCATTGAAGGCATGCAAAACAACATCGAATCCAGGTCAGGAGGGATACAAAGCCGGCAAATTCGCCGCAAAATGAGCAAGCCTTGAGACACAGCGCATGGTAAAAGTCGAGCAGAGAACTGCTGGTGGCAAGTTGTGTTCGCGAAAAGGCGCAGAGAAGGTTAAGTCCATGCGAGACCACGATTTGGTGTTGACTGAGAGAGTCCGCCGCCTGTCTCGAACTGAGATTTTTTGCTTGCCGAAGGTTGAAGAAAGATTGTATGTCCAGGCGTAACAGTATGTCATGCAAGAGTTCAAGGGGTAGGCAACTGAGAGAAAAGAGCCCTGTGGTGGGAATCCGCCGGAAGGGTGTTGCTGTCGACGCACGAATGCCGACGTGTTCGCGAGGAGAGAACCATATTACGGAGTGACCGTAGTCTTTGCGATGGTAGGCAGCAGCTCAAATAATAGCGTCGGCCTGTTCCTCGCGAAAGCGGTATTTGGTGAAGGAGTGGTACCCACGAGGCAAAGGGGCAGCAGTCGTTGTTGGCGTTCGTCAGCCATGGAAGAGAGTTGATGAATGAGGGATGTCATAAGTGGGGCCGCAGCAGCGGATTGGTGGCTGCTAGCATCGACGACACGTGATTGAGATCAAGCTCTCCAAGCAACCTTGGCAAAGCTTGATTATTCTGGCCAAGTGCTGATCCATCTCTTGGCGTCATCGAGCTGCTATTGGCGGTTTCCTGATTGATGAGTGAGCTCAGTGAGCTGAGAAGCTGTGCGAAGTCGGCAGTGACGGCAACCTTGGGCAGATAAATACGCTACGGCAAGGGGCTGGCAAGCGATGTGTGGGACGGACGTAAGATAACAATGGAGAGCAGGCCAGTTTTTAGTGGCGCCCAAATTCCTGAAAATGGGTTGGGCGCTTCATTTCTTGTCCTGGGGAAGGGGTCAAGCAATTATTCCAGTATCCACGCCGGACCCCCCTTCATATCCACTGCTCAGAAGTTGGAAGTGCCATCCATCCGCATGCCATTCTTTGTCGGCACCCGGACATTCAAGAGTTAAACGCGGGCGGTGAGAGAAGACGAGCAAGTGTGAGCTGTGTATTGCTGGCAGAAACTCCACGATTCTTGACACACGGACACTTGCGCGGCACGTCATCCGATCAATCTTAGCTCATCTTGCTCCTCCCACAAGGTCGTGGCTCGGGGCAGTGCGACATCTTACCATAACTATCTAAGCTTTCGGGATCGACCTCTATGGAAAGTTACCTGACATCAGAAACATCACACACATTGTATGCCGCATTCCCGATTCAATGAGGCCGCCCGCCAACCTCGTTACTAATTTGAGTTTCAGCACAGGGGCTACCTTATTCCCGGGTGACTGAGATACTACCGACAACGAAATTCACCCCAATAGCCCGCACGTCGCAACTGCTGTTCCTGTCTGGAAAGCGCATCGCCGAGAAGTCACAATGGCTTCATGTAAGAATACAATTGCCCTTCAGGTGATCCTTCGCAGAGACGGGACCTTCTAACTATGCCTCAGATAATTTCTCCCAGAACTGGATGGCAGCAAAAAGAGGGAGGCAAACCACAACGGCGCCTGGAAGGACCTGCTCCATGGGCGCCGCAAAAGCGACTCGGCTCCGCAAACACCTCAAGCAAGGATCGATCTAGAAGGCCAGACACTTGCCCCAGGCCACACGGCTCCCACAGCTTCCACAAACGCCTATCCCCCGCCATCATCTGGTAGCGATGGCCACGAGACAGCATCTGCCCGTCCAGAGACCGGAGAGTCTAGTACACACCTTCGGCAACCCGGCGCTGAATCGAAGGAAACCGACGTTCGTGCCGAGCAGCCCACGGCGACACAGGGTACCTTGCGACAGAGGGGGGCCGTCCAGGGAAGAGCAGTCCTCGAGCACCACCGTGGAGCAGCCCAGGGAACCCGAAGAGCCCAAGTCGCGAACCTTCTTCAAGCACATTAAGCCCAAGGAACCATTTACTGCCAGGAATCAGATCCAGCGAGTACTGTTTGGCTCATGGCTTAACATTCTCTTGGTCGCCGCTCCCGCGGGCATCGCTATCAACTACGTCCCCTCCGTCAGTCGGGTGGCCGTGTTTATCGTCAACTTCGTTGCCATCGTACCGCTAGCGGCTCTGCTGGGATTTGCCACAGAGGAGATCGCCCTGCGGACAGGCGAGACGTTGGGCGGGCTGCTGAATGCCACTTTTGGGTATGTTTTGTTGTTCTAACTGCAAGCTCGCGGACTGTACTGACCCAGCCTCAGAAATGCCGTCGAGCTAATCGTCGCTATCATCGCTCTCATCCACAAGGAAGTCGTCATCGTCCAGACCTCCCTCATCGGCAGCATCCTCTCCAACCTCCTCCTCGTCATGGGCATGTGCTTTTTCTGCGGCGGTCTGCGCCGCCAAGAACAGTACTTCAACACCACCGTCGCCCAGACCGCCGCCAGCCTGCTCGCTCTCGCTGTGGCCGGCGTCATTGTCCCGACCGTCTTCGACATCGCCAGCACCACCCCGCAGTCCGATGTCGCCAAGCTCTCGCGCGGCACTTCGGTCATCCTACTCGTCGTTTATGGCGCCTACCTCCTCTTCCAGCTCAAGACCCACTCCAAGGTCTTCGCCGAGGAAAGCCAAAAGGTCGAGGCCAAACCCTTCACCCTGCGCGGTAGCAGCGGCGCACTCAAAGAGGGCGCCATCGCCCAGGGCTTCGTCTCCCCCGCGGGCTTCATCGGCGGCCACGGCCTCATCTCACGGCAGTCCGAGAACGAAAAGGTCCGCAACCTACTGACCAACCCGCCGGGCAAGAACCTCCAGGACGACGAGGACGAGGGCGAGGAACCCCAGCTGCACTTTGCCGTCGCCGTCGCTACCCTCACCATCTCCACCGTCATCATCGCCTTCTGCGCCGAGTTTATGGTCGACGGCATCAGCGCTATCACGGAGGGCGGCGCCGTCAGCGCCGAGTTCGTCGGCCTCATCCTGCTGCCCATCGTAGGCAACGCGGCTGAGCACGCGACTGCCGTCACGGTTGCTATCAAGGACAAGATGGACCTTGCGATTGGTGTGGCGGTGGGCTCCAGCATGCAGGTCGCCCTGTTTCTCATCCCGCTGCTTGTTATTATTGGGTGGGGGATGGGCATGGATGAAATGTCGCTCAGCTTTGATCCGTTCCAGGTGGCGGTGTTGTTTGTGGCTGTTTTGTTGGTGAATTACCTGATTGCCGACGGCAAGAAGTCACTGGTTGGAGGGCGCGCTGTTGATTTGTTTGTATTCTATTATTGCCGTGTGTTCGTGGTGTAAGTGCCCTTTTTCTTGTCCTCTGTTTATTGAGGGAGTTCAAAACATAATTGCTAACGGCGAGTGTAGGGTATCCTGCTGTGCCCGCGGAGTCGAGCGGCTAAGTCATGATGATATTGGGGGTGGGTTTGAAGGATCTGGCCGTGATGAAGCAAGCGAAGTGTCCGGGTTGATACTTCGTGGATGCCGGTTGTACATATCGTTTGCGGACAAAATGAGGGCAGTAGGGGGGTGTGGTGCATTTGGGCGCAATGTTTTGTCTTTTTTTTTTTTCCCTCTTGTCTTCTTTTCATATTTTTTCCCCCGCTCAATTGGTCAACTCATTTGTCCAACCATAGACAAGAGACAGAAGAGATGAAGTCATGGATATAATGGATGGCTAATCTGTTAAACTTCACTCAACCCAGACACGATGCATAATAACTCCCAGGCCCGAAGTGTGACTTCAGCGATGGCCGAGCGTCTGCCATGTCTCCTCCATTTCCCTTATTCTGAGTAGCCTTGCTTTAGAGAAAGAGGTGCACCATGTTCTTTCATAGAAAACTGTTCACTGGACTGCGTAACATCCACTCAAGATCTACAAATGAACTCATCCAAAGCACAATGGCTCAACACCGACTAATACAGTTCAAAACTAAGGCTGGTGTATTGATCGAAGCCATCGTCTATATCAAGCTATCCCAGATACAGGCATTGGACTGTAGTCCAAAAGAGACACAGCAGTCCCCTTCACAACCCCCATGCGATGCACCTCCCTTCCAAACGCCCCGAAACATGGAAAGGAAAACAGCCCCATTAATCCAAAATTTACACAACGGAGACAAGAAAAACGAGAGGGATTAACTGCTCCCCAAAATACTCGAATACGCATCCTCCACCTCCCCCCGCCAGCTCCAGCAGCGCCACAATCACTATTTGATGCGTCAGGTTCGGCAGCCGGTCACGGTTCAGCCCGATCCACTCGAGCGGCGGCGTCGCCTCGCCCATGTCGCGGAGCTGCGGCGTCTCGATGACCGGCGGCTCGAGCGCGACATACTCGTACTTGGATAGTGGCACCTTGACCTCGGCCGTAATCTTGTTCGTCTGCTTCTTCCCGCCATTCTTGTCCTTCTCCCCGCCACCATCACCACCAGGGGCAGCAGCGGCTGTTGTTGCTGAAGAAGCGGCCGCGCTGCTCGCGGTACTCTCGGGGAGCACCCCGGTGACCCTAATCGCCGTGACGTTGGGCAGCTCGCGTCCCCAGGTTTGGGCGAGCGTCTTGGAGTGGTTGGCCCACATGCCGCGGATGTAGCTGATGCGGCTGTAGTTCCAGCCGACCTCAACCTTGCCCTCGAACGCGCTCTTGAAGATGTAGTCGATGCGCTTAGCCTCTGGCCGCTGCCACGTCTGCATGACCGCCTGCACCTGCGGCACTTTGAGGATCGTGCCCCCGCGCGACCCCGTCGCGCTCTGCACCACGTCCTCGACCGACAGTTCGTGGACTGTCTTGGGCGCGCCGCTGCCTGCTCGCACGCCGGCGAGTCCGATGCGAAGCTGCCCGAGCGTGAGGCCAAGGATGCTGTGGATGCGGCCGTCGTGTTCGACGGAGGCGGCAAAGCGCGCTTGCGCGTTGAGAGCCTCCATCTTGAAGACTTGGTGATCGGAGAAGGTACTGGGGAAGACGCCCAAGTTAAGAGCCTTGAGAGTCACAACCACGTCCGTGTCCAGCGAGATGGGCGATTTGAGCACCCCTTCGTTGTCTGACGAAGACTTGGGAATGCTGAGCCGCTGGATCACACCGGCTGGGGCGGCAACCGACTTCCGCTTCATGTACCTCTCGATCTCCTTGAGAGACGTCTCAAAGTTTGCCTTACGTTCCTGAACCAGCCGCTGGAGGGCTTGGTACAGCGCAACGATCTGAGCTGCAGATGTTGTTGTGCCAAACACCTGCACGGCCTCGCCGTCCAAGATGGCCACCAGCCTGTCACCGCTCCCGTCTCGGCTGCGCCGGACGTTGTACATCAAAAACTCGAGCGACGTGATATCCGCGACGAGGAAGGCTTGGTAATCGAAGGCCGCCTTGACTCTGAACTGGCTGAACGACACCGACGCCTGAACCATGGGCGTCTCGTTGAGCGCCTGCTCGCGCTCAGGCCACTCGATGGATGTCCGCAGCTTGAAGTTCTCAAGTGCGACGAACCCGCTCATTCTGCCAGTGCTTTCGATGCCGATCATGCTAAAACCAAGGCAGAGATTTTGTTCCCAATCGGACGTCTTCTTGGACGAGACCCAGAAGTCGTTGATGGAGAACGTCGACTTGCCGAGTGCTTGACCTAGGTCGACGACAATTTTGAGGGCCGAGATGGATATGCTCGCTGTCCAAGGAAAGGCGGCCGTTGCCGCCACCTGTTGATAACGCTGGACCAGGTGTCCTTGAGAAGTTTCCGTGACGAGCTTTGCCACTGGTCCTGCTGATGGATCTGCCATCTTGCGAGGCAGCCAAATCTCGCGGAAGAGCATGAAGTCCTGAAGCTGCTTCGCATTGACAGACACCTCCATCGGACTGACCTTCAGAATAACCGACACACCGTTGGTGCCGCTGACGTGCTTGCTATTCAGGAACGAGAAAACAATGGACTGCACCTTGAAGCTACCGGTCGATTCCCTGGAGTAGACATGCTGAACAGAAGCCTGCAGATTCGTGAAGGCCCCAGATATGGCGAAGAAATTGCCCTGATCGATTGAGCGGACCGTGTTGGCGGTGAAGTAGACGTCTTCAAAGCTGGCAGTGGCAGCGACCCGCGCAATCGGCTGGCAGCTGAGCGAGAATTCCTGCTTGCAGATGCGCAGCCCGAGGTTCAGTTTCATCCGACCAAGAACCGCCGTCGGATCAGTAGTTAGGATGCTGTCCTCCTCGGGGAGCTTGGCTCCGGCAGCGGCACCCTCTTGAACTTGGGCAAGTGGTTTGTTGGGTTTGTCTTGGCGACTGCTCACCACCTTCTTGACGCTGTTGCTGATGTCCACAATCAGAGGCACCACAGATGGGTAGATGATGTTGCTTGAAGCATCAATCTTGACCTCGGCATGGAGGGACGGGTCCTCTTTGCCGTTGTCCGTGTATTCCAGTTTCAAAGCCAAGCCAGGTGACTTGAGTGTCGTGCTGCTCATCAACTCGTTCAAGTGAGGCTGACCTTGTTTTGAGGAGCCAGGCCTGGCAGACGTAGTGGCCGTGACTAAATCTCCAGGCGCCTTCTTTCCCGTGAGATGGACAACAGCTCCAGCAAAGTCGGCGTCAACAAGCAATGACTCGAGCCTCTTGCCCCCAAGAATGCTCTTCCGCGGCATGTCCGGTTCCTGTTCGGTAGCAGCGGCTGGCTGAGGGCTCGAAATGGCCGGGCTCCAATTCTCAGAGGCCTGTTGGATGTTCTTGTATGAGAGACTGATGGAGTCGTTGAGGTGGGCGGCAGGAATAATAAACCCCGAAGTGATTTTCACATCCAGCACCTTGCCAATGGCCTGGAACGCAAGGCGGCGCGCGTCGGCGGTGGACACGTAGGCAACGTTGAAGATGACTTCGGGCAGCAGCGCAGAATTTGGAGACCGAAGAGTCTTTTCCTGTGTCGGGCTCACCATCTGGAGCTGCAGGTCTTCGATCGTCAGCCTGGCAGAATTTCTCGTTCGCGTGCCAAACTCAATCCTCTGAAGCGAGAGTACGAGGTCCTCTTTGTCGGGTGACGGCTCTTCCATCAGTTTGTTGACCAGCCAAGCCATCTGGATGTTGCAGATCTCAAAGCTGTACGTGATGGAAGAGAGGAAAGCATCAATGATGTCCGTTTCCTCTGTCGCTTCGGCATCGTTGATAGCAATACGCGGCCTGGGACTGCCTAAGCTTCCGCAGATACTCGAGTTCTCGGGAGGTGTCTAGATCCTTGATCTTGTTCCCCATGTAGCCCAAGACGTCGACCACGGTGGAGATGGTATCCGGAGAGAGATTGACTTCGAACCCGTCACTTTTGACGTGAAAGAACCTCTTGTCTTTGCCGTCCTCCCCAGGCCGCGAGGAGGCCGAGATCAGAGCCCCAAACGCAACGTTGCCGCACGACTTCATGGCCTCGGCACTGCCTCTTTGGATCTCAAATGCAATCCGGCGAAGATTGACGTTAATCTCTGGGTATTCCAAGATTGGGCCATGTTGCTCGACCCTGTTGGAGAGCCCAAGATGAACAGTTCCGAGTGCAAAGGAGATGTGCGCCAAAGGCCCTGCCTCAGATTTCAGGGGGCTGTTTCCGAAAACCTCCAAGCCGGCAAAGGTCAAATGCGCATCATAAGCGAGACCTGTGGCCGGCTTCTCTGTCGTCACTACAGCTGCCCTTGGCTGTTCGCCTGTGACTTCCAAGATGTGCTCCTGGATGAGTTTGATCTGGTCTTGTAGCTCGCTAAGAACGTTCGAGATCTCAGGCCGGTTCAACGCAGTCAGAAGACTGTACACAGCAGAGGCGTCCAGCTGTACCAGCTCAAGTGATGCAAAGACGCTGAGGGAGTGCCCTCCTGGCTCCATATGGCTCCTGATTCGCCCGTTGGTTGGCGGGATCTGGAGCAGAGAGATACTTCGAGCGACATTATTGACCTTGACTTGCATGTCGTGGGAGTTCTCCTTGATGTCAAAATCAAAGATGATCTCTCGGCCGAAGTTGGCAGCCATTGCCGCTCTGGACACAGTTCCGTGAATTGTGTAAGTGAGGGACGACAGCAATGGAAGGCTGACGGTATATCGGTCCATAAACAAAGCGACGTTGACTCGGACAGCAGACAGGCGTTCGGAGATTTTCTTTGAGCGTGATGACGAATCTGACCGAGATGAGGAGGGGAAGCTGATTCTTGAGTCTGTACAGCTGTGCAAACTCGTCCCGAACCAGGAGATCAAGAACCTCTGCCAGCGTGACGGGGTCCTGCTTGACAATCAGGCTCAGATATTGGCTGCTAGCTGCTGTCTTGATCGTATGAGAGTCGATAGTCTGGCTGGCCCGCAACTCATGAGACACGAAGACACTAGGCTGTTCCATAACAAGTTTGGCCAGCCTCTGGTGATGACTTCGGAGGCTTGAGGTAACGGAATCGCAGCTGAGGATGAAATTCGAGTCCACAATATTGCCGGGCCCCCTTCTGACCAGCAAGGATGCCTTGGCCCCATTGCTGAACGAAGAAGAATGCAGGTTGACCGCTTCCAAGATCAGCGACCCGTGCCCCAGAGACAAGACACAGTGCAGCATGCTTTCTGGGTATTGCTTTGGAGTGGCGGTGAGTTTGGCCACTTCTGAATTGGCAGGGTCTGGTCCTGGTGCTTGGGGCTGCATTGTTTTTGCGAGTCTCAGGATGCTATCTGCAAGTTCGCACAATTCCCAGTTCAGACTGACGGCGGCATCCTCGCAGGAGATGTTCAAGATTATAGAAGGGCCTGTGGTCCCATCGTGATTCTCCCCGAGCGTTTTTGGCGTGTCTGGGTTGATCTGCGCTCTCGCAGTGAAATCCACCAGCGTGATCTCGTTTTGCTTCGGCCCTGGATTGAGTGCAAGCTGAAGCTGTTTAATCTTTGCGACAGCGAGTGTGGGCTTCGCCGGGGACCCGGGTCTCAAAAGGCTGTCGGGTGGCCCAAAGACTAGGGCTCAGAAGCACGCTGTCCTCCAGATAGTCCAGGTCCCAGCTCCGCCATCGTTTGAACGCCGCGACCGCTATTTGCCTCAACTCGGTCTGGGAAAGAGACGCTGGGACAAGGCAATCATATTTCGTCTGCTCTCCCTCGGTTGGTGCGATGACTGTCCATATCTGGCGGAGGCGCATCATCATTTTCCATGAATCGAATGTCCGCAAATGCCGGGATGCAGAGCGCAAGACGGCCGAAGGGCGTATCAGAAACGACGGATCTGGGGTTCCTTTGCCCGTTGCGATGAGCCGATGAACCAGGTTTTGGACAACCATCTTTTCCTGTGCTGAGACCTCAGAAAAGAGTCTTCCAATGTCAGATCCCAGAACGCCGGCCCGGTGAATCAACGCCGCTAGGTAGTCAATATTCCCGGAGCATGTGCTGACATGGATCCCACCGATGTCCACATCAAAATATGCGACATCTTTGGTTCCCATGGAAGCCAGGACACTGTCAACACGAGCAAGCGCTGCCGCTTGTGAGTTTTCCATGCCGCGGACTCTCTCAGCTGCTGACAGCTCTGCTGAATCCAAACTCAGATGGAACGAATGGCGGGATTCTATTGTCTGCGGCTTGAAGGCATCTTGCCACGTAGTGTGTGACCGAGTTGTGAAGGAGAGCTTTGTGAGCGAGAGATCGTACTGATCCTGCTCCTCTGATTGATTCAGAGACTCGGCATCGGGTGAATTGATGAGACGGAGATTGATGTGAGGGAGTCTGACAAGCAAATCGTTGACACGACCCTTCATCTTCTCGTCCTTTTGCGCATCGAAGATCCCAGTCATGGCATCCATCTGGAGGAAGTCTAGTATGTCATCAGGCTCAGTGTGTTGCATAGCAGAGAGCAGAGCTGCAACGTATCGTAACGATGTTGGGTTGCAGAATGCAGTCAAGCCTGACGGAAGCTCCAGCAGGACGCTGGAGTAAGCAAAGTCCTCGCTCAAGGAGCTGGGGTCAACGTCTCCCAGGTCAAAGGCGACAGACTCAAACGCTGCCGAGTCCTCGTCGTCCTGCTCGATGCTTTGCATCATTGCTTCTCCATGAGTCGGTGTGATGTTCTCGAGGGGGAAGTATGGCGCAAAGTACTGGCTTGAAAAAGCGACCGTGTTGTGAGCAATTTCCGGTTGTTCGGCAGTGTCTCCAGGCATGCTATAGAATGCAGAATGGCGGGTAGATCGGGAGGCTTCCCGTCCATGCATAGACAAATTGCCTTTCTCGTTGAACCGGGCGTGCAAGGGAGAATGGTATGTCGTGCGATCGGCAAGTTTCCTCTTCCCGCTTGACCTTCTGGAGCTAAAAGGTTTTAGAACGCTGCTCTGCGCTGAACTGCCAATGGACAAGAACGACGACTTGTGCCGCAGGCCTCGTGACCTCTTCAGACTCGTACCAGAGCCCAATGGCGTTCTGTCGTCCGCGGTATCCTGTGGGAGGAGAGGCATGGGAACTGGTGGGACACTTTGAGCAGGCGGGTCAACCAGTTCAGGGGTAAACCTGTCGTTCAAAAGTTCTGGCAAGACGAGGAAAGGAGTCCTGTGTGTCCGCTGGTCATGCTTCCGTACCAGCTCTTGCTGGAGCCTCCTTTCTTTAGAGAAGTTGGCTTTCCGGCCGATGATCGCCACTCGGATGCTCGTTTGGACCAGTGCGTCAGGCTCGACAGCATGTTGAGAACGTGCCTTGTGCCTGCTGGCCAGCTCCGCATTCAAGCATGACAGTTTGATGTCCGGGATGCTGATGTTGGCTCTCTTTGAGTAGTGCGACCGCGCCCAGTCGTTGTAGTTGACGTCGATTGCTCCAGTTGAGAGGAGAAACGCAGCGTCTTCGACATGGATCCAGAGGCGAACCGAGTGTACGAAAACTCTAAGGAAGGTAACGTCGTAGACCACAACGGAAGAGAAAGGTACCAGGGCGTTTTCGTCGTCGTCAAACGTAAATCCAAACGCCTTGCCTGCGCTGACAAGCGTGGCCAGGAACTCGGTAGTGCATTGTCCTGTCAAGACTCCCAGTGAGAGGTCCCAGTTGCACATGTAAGTCGGCTCGGTTGGAGGTAGGCCGAAGAGACGATGACCATACACGTTGATGCCATCAATGAACAGTTGTGTGCTCGAGGTGGCGCTCATTGGCGTTTCAGCCCCAGACTCGGTGCTGCCCAGGGATAGGTTCAGGGGAGCCACGGTCAAGTCCAAGTCCATGTAGTAGTTTGTGAAGCGCAGGTCCACAGACAGACTGGCAGTGTCTATCTGGATGTGGCGTTTCGACGAATACAGGTTGGCTGGTAACAAGACTTTCGGATCATCCGCCCGGATGCTGAGCATAACGTCCAGGTCATTCGACTTCTTAGGAGGGGGTTTGTTGGCAGGCTCAGCATCTGGGTCGCTCTCTTTCGAGCGCAGCATGTCCTGATATTCCTCCAATGTTTTGAAGTGGATATCATCGCCAAAGTAGTTGTCCTTAACTTTGAGACAATAGCGAATGATGAACCCATGGACAGTGGCAACGGGCGACTGCCCAGCAACGCTCAGAACCAGGGTGTCTGTGTTTGCTGGTGAAGTCGTAGCATTGTAATGATATGCACCGTCAACGACCAGATTTTCCAGGCGTCCGACCTCTTTGGAGACGAGGAACGGGGCTTGAGTGTTCCATGGAGGCACATGCAGGTCGATTGTGGCAGTCTCTGCCTTGATGTCGAAGGGGATGGAGTTCTTGCTCGGCCGGTACGTGTCGACTGGAATACACGAGTCGGATGTGAGGAGTGGACTGGTGATGATGAGGTATGTATTATCGTCCAAGTCGGTGGGGTTGTTGACGATATTTGCATCGTTGAGGTTCAGAAACAGCTTGACATTCTCGAGTCGGAGGTTAACATAGTACTTGAAGGGGGTGAAGACCAGGTACTCAGTTGGGGGCCCGCTTGTCCAGTCATTAACGAGATCGATGAGGAGAAACACATGGTCACGTAAGATGTAGAGCTCCAAATCGTCACTGGCGATGGCGAAGCGCCACTGGCGAAGGGCATTCCAGCCCAATGGCGTCGAAAGATCACATGAAACCTTCAATCGCTCCGACTTCCACAGCAGCTCATGGTTGATGCTACTCGAAATCTCGGTGCTAGGCAAATCCACATCGAGGGTGTTGGTGTATCCTGCCGCGCTGGCGGTCATGTCCATCGAATAGGACACAGTAGCGTTGGCTGGTACCCCAATGTCGAGCCACCCGTACGGCCGCTGGTGAACATCGCCAGGCTGGTCTGACTTCTTAGATCGACGAGCCTTGCGCGTGTCATACGTTTGCGCCTTCCTCGGAGCGGGCTCTTTGCCTTTCCACCGCCAGTTCTTCGATTCCTCCCTCACGGGGACGCGAATAGTGGTAGCATCAGTGAGCTCCATGAAGAACTTGAACTGGGTCGGCACCCGATCCGCCCCTGGGGCAAGAGGCCGCGCTGGGACTGCATCCTTGCAGAGGCCTGGGACGAAGGTGCGTTGGAGATCCGCTCGGAGCCTGTCAGCCCATGGTCCGTAGTTGATGGAACCTCCATTGACGGACAGGTTGATACCCCAAGCAGGGGGCTCGGCGCCGTTGATGTTGGGTGCTCGTCCAGAGGGCTTTTCCTGAAGAGGTGTGGAAACCGATCCAACTCTGCCAACCGAGTCCCAGAAAATAGTCAAAGAGGCCTCAGGACTGTCCAGGAGCGTTGGTACCGCGGCATACTCGGACGCTGCCCATCGGGATTTCAAGTCCTCGGCATCATCAGACAGATAGCGAGACAAGCCTTGCCAATGACCAGATCCTGGCACCTGACTTGTGGCGGTTCGGATGCCCCTGCTGGAAGGAGAAAGAGACTCGACTGATCTGTTCCAAAAGGGTACCAAATTTCTCAGCCCTTCCCATAACCTTCGCCTCTGCCAGTGAAGAAATGACCGTTTCGGGCGGGTCAGGGAACCTTGGGCAGCCTGCTTGTCTCGAACGGCCCGGTCCGCTTGCTCCTCCTTGAAGTCCATGTTCTCCTTCATTTCAATCACGGGATGCTTGAATTTGAATCGAAAGAGCTGACGAAAAGGGTCAGGCGTTTGGGTCTCGGAAGCATCTATTTCGCCTGAGAATGAGTCCGTTTTGACGATCAGAATGGCCTTTGTATTTTCGTTGCCCATCACAATCGCTGCCCGGTCGCATTTCAGGTAGATGGGAAGCAGCTGCAGGAGCATCGGGAGGTCGGCATCTCCGGCTTGGGCAGAGCTGTCTTCGGCTTGGTTGTTGTCAGAGCCGGACGAGCGCAGACTAGGGGCACGATTCGGCTCAACCATCCTTTCGTTCTCGCTCCCACTAACGCCTTGTCGCTCGCCCTTGACTGAAAACCGAGCAGGCGACGAGCTCCTGGGCGCCTCTTGCCGGCCAGACCTTCTCCTACGAAGGGGGGCTGGAGGCGCCGGCGCTGTCGCTCCGGGACCGCCCCGGCCCGAGTCCGACTCCTGTTGAGCATCTGCGGATGCTGAAAGACCGGCGAGGATTGAATCATATGCGGGGCTCCGGTTGTACACGAACCATTCCAGGCCGCGAAGGGAGACTTTAACTCGGCACGGGAGCTTTGGAGGGATCTCTCCTGCCGCAGCACCCGCATCCTGCCCTCCCCCTTGAACCTTCCCGACGTCCGCCTGGCGGACTCTGCGCAGCCAGTATGCCCAAGTGATGTGTCCGTTTTGCACAAGAAAGGTTTCATTGTTGCCGTGGCATCGGAGACCGGTGAAGAAGATGCGGCCGGCTAGCAGGGAGACCTGAAGGGCCTGGATATCGATGTAGAGACCGTGCTGGTGCCATGTGTATGTTCGTATTCCCCAGGAAACGATGGACGAGAATATGCGGTTGAAGTACAGCAGCGAAAATATTGATCTGGTCTCGGTCAGCGACGGAAAGCCACAGGCGAAGCACGTCACGGCCACTTACAGCGCGGCGCACCCAATAAGGATTCCGAGCAACGGGCTGAAGATCGCAAAGTCAGTAATGATCGAGAGGTTTTCTGTAAAATCCAAGCATACGGATGGAACTCGGCTCCGTTCCCCGAGAAGAAGCCGCCGCTCGACATGGTGGAGGGACTCTCGCCGACACTGAGCCACGTCGAACGCTATCCGTGCCTCCTGGATCCGAAGATGCGGCTTGCGGTGTCGTCCATCCCCTGCTAGATCGCGAAAAGAAAGAGAAATGATGGACGTGAGGGCGGAGGCATGTTGAAGCGGCAGGCAAATTGAGGCAATCGGCGGGCGTGTTAGCGTGTCGAGAGTTTCATCCGAGATCAGGTCTGAGTCGCGAACTGCGCGACTGGAGATCGCGAACCACTACCAGCTTCAGGTTCTGGGTTGTGGCACTGGGCTGTGGACTGTGGGCGCTGCTTGCTGCTGCATGGAAGCTGCAGAAGCCCAGAAGAAGCGCAAACTAGTCTGACCCAGGCGCTGGCTTGGCGGGTCCCGGCGTCCCGTCAACAGGGACAGCAGCCTGGAACCCCTGTTCATCCTGCAACAGCGAGCTTCTGGGGATCGTCGTCATCAGTTGCCCCCAAAGGTTCACCTCCCAACCACACGGGCCGCATCCCTCATGGCGGCTTCACGATAATTTTCGCCGCATTCTCCCTGCTCCCACCATCTCAGTGACAATGACGGGAGGCACAGGGCAGAAGTTCGAGGCGGCAGCGACCATCACCGCCGGCGTCGCGTCCCTTGCCGCGACCTTCATGTCGATTGTGTATGGCCTCCTTCTCGTAATCTATCGCTGCTTTTTTGAGTGCTGACAGCTCTGTAACAATAGCTCGATATGGCTCCAGACGTAAGGTCTTCATGCCATTGCAGCTCGCCCACACACTGACGACAAGACAGCAAGAACTATCGGAAGCCGTTGCTTCAACGATATGTCGTCCGCATTCTCCTGATGTACGAGCTGGATGATACCCTGCGTTGGATAAGGCCCGTTGCTGATGTGTGGTTAGGGTTCCCATATACTCGATTTCCTCCTGGACTAGTATGGTTTCCCGGACCGCGGCCGACTTCCTTGACCCCATACGAGATATTTACGAGGCCTTCACAATCTACACTTTCTTCCAGTTGTTGATCAACTACCTTAGTGGCGAACGAGCCCTTATCATCATGACCCATGGCCGCGAACCGGTCCACCACCTCTGGCCGCTCAACCACGTCCTTCCCCGAATCGACATATCCGACCCCCATACCTTCCTGGCCATCAAACGTGGCATCCTACAATATGCGTGGCTCAAACCAATCCTCTCCTTGGCGGCAATCATTATGAAGGCGACTGGCGTATACCAGGAGGGTTACATCGGACTCAAGTCGGGCTATTTCTGGAGTGGAATTATCTACAACATCAGCGTCACCGTCAGTCTCTACTCGCTCGGGCTATTTTGGGTTTGCATGCACGAGGACCTCAAGCCATTCCGGCCGGTGCCAAAGTTTCTGTGCATCAAGCTCATCATCTTCGCCTCCTACTGGCAGGGCTTTTTTCTCTCCATTTTGGTTTGGCTGGGTGCCATCCCGGATCAAGTCGAAGGCTACACTCCTGACAACCTTGCCGCAGCCATTCAGGACTTCTTGATCTGCATTGAGATGCCGGCATTTGCGGTCGCTCACTGGTATGCCTTCTCGTGGCATGATTTTGCAGACAACAGGATTGCTTCTGCGAGAATGCCGGTAAAATACGCCGCCAGGGACGCCTTTGGGATCCTGGATCTGATCCAAGATTCCAAAGAGACATTCCAGGGGGACAAATATGGCTACCGCATTTTCGACTCGGGAGACAAGATCATGGCCCACGAAGCATCCCGGTCGCGACTGGCTCGTATCAAAGAAGGCATGCGTTACGAAAGAGGAGGGAAAGGAAAATACTGGATTCCGAGGCCCGATGAGATCAACCAGACAACGCCTCTTCTTAGTAGTAACGGCGGGCCGAGCAGGAGGAACGGCTCCCTGTCTCCTCACACAAACAGCCATGAGGAGCTGATACTCGACCCTGACGAAGAGCGCCTGTATGAGAGCGCAAGAAAGCTCGAGTATGGGGACTGGAACGTATGGTCCTCTTCCGTCCTTCCTAGAGTCTTTATCAAGCTAATTCGCACGCATCCAGTACCCCGTTATCACAGCAAGCGAGCCAGCAAGCGCCAGGTACATGTCGCCACATCCGAGCAACTACCAAAACACGCCCACGGGGAGCTTCTACCAGCGTTCCTCGACCAGTTCTGTTCCAACACTGGACCCCAATGCTCCTCTTGAAAGACGCAAAAAGCAGGCGCCTGAAGGGCCCCAAGCAGGGGTCAACGATACAAAGGGCAAAAAGAAAGCGCATCTCGATGCCCAGAGCCCCAGCTCAACACACGAGACAGGCAAGGACCCGCTCGAAATTGCATATGGCCCGACAATTGGGACACATACAGAGATCACAAAGGACGACTTTGACTTTGACACGGAGAACGGACAACACATGCCTCAGAGGGATGGCTCAGGACCCAGCCGGCCCAGCCAGCCGTCTCAGGGAGGTGACGGCTTGGAGGGAGAGAGACCTAGCGAGCGGGCAGGGGAGGAAGAGCAGAGCAAGGGTGCAGATGACAACAAGAGCCCGCAGTACAGGCTGGAGGGGGAGGACGAGTTTCGAAACGTGTGGGGAAGGTGATCTACACGATGGATGGACTTGACAAACTTGTTTTTTTCTGAGCACTGGTGTTTTCGGGGTCGCGTTTTGATACCCGCCTCAGTTTTGGGAGCCACGATGATGACAGAAATCGAGCATTGCGATGGAGTTCTTGCCTGCTTTCCGGGACTCTACTCGGCCGTTGTTCCATGTATTTGCATAGCAGATGAACCTGGAAAGCGCTGCTTCACAATTGCATTTAAGCGAAACCCCGCCAACTTCCCCTTCATCTCGAATTGGCACGGAACATGGAACTTGTCAACCGCCACCGCACCACACCACTCAGGTTCTGTGGGCGGGAAACCCCCTTCTTGGTCGTCCCGGCGTGCTTCGATTCTGTCATGCAGATCAGCTGTTTCAACGGCGTCGAGCAAGTGTCTGTTCTGTCACGCCGAGTGGCTCAGTCATGCCGCGCACTGTGCCTCTAACCACAAAAAGAGGGGCCATCCCATCCCATGTCGTCGGCCATTCGACGTCAACCATAAAGCGGGCCCAAGCTCCGTCCGAGTGCTGACGAGCTTGAGCAAGCCAATTCAGCTTAAAAAAGCTCTCGGTTCTGCGAGCTTCTCTGGTTTTAAGCACTTTGCGCCCGCTGCATCGATATTCTCGAGGATTGAGCGCGCGAATACGCTATTCCGTAATCCGAGGTACGTTGCTGCCACAAAAATTGCTGTCGCGGGGTTCCTCCCGTGCCAATAAAGGCGCCGGAGCAGCTGGTTTTCCACTTTGCACCATCCTTGACGCCTTTCCTCTCACCAGCCTTCTCTTGTTGCTAGCTATCGGTCTGGGGCTGATAGCTGATCCACCGAGCAGGACTGCGGGAACCCTGTTCACTTTCCCGGCGAGCCCAACCTAGCCAACCTTTTGGGAAGAAAAAAATCTCTGCTCCGCGAGATTCTTCACCAAACCTCCATCTCCAACCCAACAAACCCATTTTAGCTGGTCGTCGTCAAAAACCGCCAAAATGGTGAAGTAAGTCTCCATCCAAGCCCTCTCGGCCGTCTCTGGGGTCTTGGGATGAGTTATCCCGCTGCATTGTCCCTCGATGGCTATGCTTTGGCTCTGCTCTACCCCGCCCCGGAGTTAAGGCAGGCGCCTGATGGTCGTAATGGATGAAGGTATTGACAATGGTTCGCCAACAGCTTCACGATCGAGGAGATCCGTCAGTTGATGGGTAAGCCGCCGCCGAAGACACTGGGCCACACTCATTCGCTTCAATGCTGACCCGATTGCAGACAAGCCCACGAACGTGCGCAACATGTCCGTCATTGCGCACGTCGATCACGGCAAGTCCACCCTGACCGACTCTCTGCTGGCCAAGGCCGGTATTATTTCGTCCGGCAAGGCCGGTGAGGCTCGTGCGACAGATACTCGTGCCGACGAACAAGAGCGCGGTATCACCATCAAGTCGACCGCCATCTCCCTCTACGGCACCCTCCCCGATGCCGAGGATATCAAGGACATCGTTGGCCAGAAGACCGACGGTAGGCTTACTCACCCCTGAGCAAATTGGGTTGCCGGAGGCTAATGCTCGAAACAGGCAAGGACTTCCTTATCAACCTGATCGACTCGCCCGGTCACGTTGATTTCTCGTCCGAGGTCACTGCTGCTCTCCGTGTCACCGACGGTGCTCTCGTTGTCGTCGACACCGTCGAGGGTGTCTGCGTCCAGACCGAGACTGTGCTCCGCCAGGCTCTCGGTGAGCGCATCAAGCCCGTTGTTATTATCAACAAGGTCGATCGCGCTCTCCTCGAGCTCCAGGTCTCCAAGGAGGATCTCTACCAGTCCTTCTCGCGTACCATCGAGTCGGTCAACGTCATCATCTCGACCTACTTCGACAAGTCTCTCGGTGATGTCCAGGTCTACCCCGACAAGGGCACCGTCGCCTTCGGCTCCGGTCTCCACGGCTGGGCCTTCACCATCCGCCAGTTCGCCACCCGCTACGCCAAGAAGTTCGGTGTCGACCGCAACAAGATGATGGAGCGTCTCTGGGTGAGTTTGTCATGCTTCTCCGAGCTTGCGGGCGTGCGTCTTGTCTAACACAACTTAGGGCGACAACTACTTCAACCCCCACACCAAGAAGTGGTCCAAGTCTGGCACCCACGAGGGCAAGCAGCTTGAGCGTGCTTTCTGCATGTTCATCCTGGACCCCATCTTCAAGATCTTCGCCGCCGTCATGAACTTCAAGAAGGAGGAGATCGCCACCCTCCTCGAGAAGCTCAGCCTCAAGCTCTCCACTGAGGACCGCGAGAAGGAGGGCAAGCAGCTCCTCAAGGCCGTCATGAAGACTTTCCTGCCCGCCGCCGACTGCCTGCTGGAGATGATGATCCTCCACCTCCCCTCGCCCGTTACTGCCCAGAAGTACCGTGCCGAGACTCTCTACGAGGGTCCTCCTGATGATGAGGCCGCCATCAGCATTCGCGACTGCAACCCCAAGGGTCCCCTCATGCTGTACGTCTCCAAGATGGTGCCCACCTCCGACAAGGGCCGCTTCTACGCTTTCGGCCGTGTCTTCTCCGGTACCGTTCGCTCGGGTCTCAAGGTCCGCATCCAGGGCCCCAACTACACCCCCCGGCAAGAAGGAGGATCTTTTCATCAAGGCCATTCAGCGCACTGTCCTCATGATGGGTGGCAAGGTTGAGCCCATTGACGATATGCCCGCCGGTAACATTGTCGGCCTGGTCGGTATCGATCAGTTCCTGCTCAAGTCTGGTACCCTCACCACCAGCGATACCGCCCACAACCTCAAGGTCATGAAGTTCTCCGTCTCGCCCGTCGTGCAGCGCTCCGTCCAGGTCAAGAACGCCCAGGATCTTCCCAAGCTCGTCGAGGGTCTCAAGCGTCTGTCCAAGTCCGACCCTTGCGTCCTGACCATGACCAACGAGTCTGGTGAGCACGTCGTTGCTGGTGCTGGTGAGCTCCATCTCGAGATTTGCTTGAAGGATCTCGAGGAGGACCACGCCGGTGTTCCCCTCATCATCTCGGACCCCGTCGTCCAGTACCGTGAGACCGTCACCGCCAAGTCCAGCATCACTGCCCTCTCCAAGTCTCCCAACAAGCACAACCGTCTCTACATGGTTGCCGAGCCCCTCGACGAGGAGCTCGCCAAGGAGATCGAGGCTGGCAAGATCGGCCCCCGCGACGATTTCAAGGCCCGCGCCCGCATCCTCGCCGACGACTTCGGCTGGGATGTCACCGATGCCCGCAAGATCTGGGCTTTCGGTCCCGACACCAACGGCGCCAACTTGCTCGTCGACCAGACCAAGGCCGTCCAGTACCTCAACGAAATCAAGGATTCCGTCGTCTCCGGCTTCCAGTGGGCCACCCGTGAGGGTCCCGTTGGTGAGGAGCCCATGCGCTCCATCCGCTTCAACATCCTTGATGTTACCCTCCACGCTGATGCCATTCATCGTGGTGGTGGCCAGCTCATCCCCACTGCTCGCCGTGTCCTCTACGCCTCGGCCCTTCTTGCCGAGCCCGCCCTTCTTCTCGAGCCCGTCTTCCAGGTCGAGATCCAGGTCCCCGAGCAGGCCATGGGTGGTGTCTACGGTGTCCTTACCCGCCGCAGAGGCCACGTCTTCGCCGAGGAGCAGCGCCCCGGCACTCCTCTCTTCACCATCAAGGCCTACCTCCCCGTCATGGAGTCCTTTGGCTTCAACGGCGATCTCCGCCAGGCCACCTCCGGCCAGGCTTTCCCCCAGTCCGTCTTCGACCATTGGCAGATCCTCCCCGGTGGCTCTCCTCTGGACAACACTTCCAAGGTTGGCCAGGTTGTTCAGGAGATGCGCAAGCGCAAGGGTATCAAGGTCGAGGTCCCGGGTGTCGACACCGTAAGTTTTAACCATAGTCTTTTGTGAAGTATCAACTGCTAACGAAATCTCTAGTACTACGACAAGCTCTAAACAGCGCCTGCCAATTGGCGTGTAACCCGCTGCTTCGTGCCCTCAGCGCCATAAGAGCCGAGTCGCCGGGGTGGTCCTCCGGCGGCTGACGGACTCCAAGAGCATGGAAGCACAGCAAAAAGGGAGGGACGGTGATGGAAAAGCCATACCATAGAATCATGGGCACCAGAATCTTGCTTGCCACATTGCGCCCGAACTATTTGTAGTAACGTAGAAATGAATTACTGCAGTTGACCAACTTCTGGGCCTTAACAATGAATTGACATGTACGCGAGAGGATATGGGGTGGGATAGAGATGTTTCCTTGTGTGCTATGTTTCCACTGTATCAACTCTAGTGGGCTTGTAGTCGGCTTCGATCCAAGTTGATTTAATTTTTGGTCCCAGTTCTATCCAAGTTGAGTTTAATTTCATTTCTATCCTGGTCCTGTTTAGTTCATGTCACGGTTACAGCACAGTTGATCGTGGTGTGGCTAGGTTTGGCATGTAGGCTCTAATTATTGCCCTTGAGTACTCCAAGATAGGAGAAGGTCGTTCAAGTAGTTTCAAAGTGATGTATGTGTATGTATCAAGTGCTCCTTTTTGTTCAAAACCCGGATAATTGCTATCCTAGTTCTTGTTGGACTCGTCCCAGCAACTCCACAACTAGGGGAATGACCAATCTTCTTCTCTGTCCTCGACACCTGCACTGAATCCTGCCGCCTCTTCACCCAGACCCTGGTGTCCTGCCCCTCAATATCCTGCCCAGATGCCTATTTTGTACAAATATTATCCGTGAATATGTTCTCTGAAATATGCTCACCCTGATTATTCCGACCGCTAGTACCACTTCTCAGGCCTCACACCAAGAAATATTTTGACCTTGACCACTGGCCAAAAGCTATTCCTGCTGTTGCTGCTGTTGAGGCTGAACACCCAGTGAGCGAAGGCGCTGCGACAAAAGACCCTCTGCTCCTGCTGTTGGTGTGGCTGGCATTGGTGTGGTTGTTGAGTTCATGACCTGGATCCCACAATCCGGGAATGGTGATGGGATTAGGAAGGAGGTGGAGTAGGTGTTCCCGCCATAGCCTGCGTAGCCTTTGTTGAGTTTGTCGTATGGCCCTGGTCGGGGTGTGTCTTTGGCGTTGATGAGGAGGGTGGAGGGGCCGGTCATTTCGAGGCCTGGCATTTCCATTGTGGGCGTGGTTGTGCCGGAATTGAAGTTGAGTGCTGGTGTTTGGAAGTTGATGGGTTGGGGCGTTGGCCTGTTGTTGTGCTGTGGTTCTGCCGGGGAAGGGGTGGGGAGGAGGTGGTGGTGGTGTTGTGAGAAGAGATGGTGGCCGTGGCCGTGGTTGCCAAACGAGAAGCCCGCTGAGCGGCGTCTGATGGCTTTGTCTGCGGCTAGGGCTGTCGCTGAGGATGTGCTGTTGCTGCTGCCCATGTTGCTCATCACGGGGGCATGCATCACGCGGACGGGCTTGTATGTGGTGAAGCGCGGGTCTGGGTATGTCACCTCGTTGCGGAGCCTCTCTTTCCCATCGGGGACGCGGTTGGCGAAAACGACGCGGATGGATTTGTAGAGGTAGTGCCGGCCTTTGGAGGGGCAGCATATATGCAAGTGAATGAGATAGCGCAAGGTCGGGCGGTCTGCATCCGTGTTTGGGGCAGTGTCTTTTACGTCCTCAATAATGGGGCCAGCTGAGTAGCTGCGCTGGCGGATGAAGGTTTTCGTGCCTGGCTCCATGCCCGCGAGATCATACGGTATGAGGAATAGTTTGACGGCGGTCTTGTTCTGGTTCTTGATGATGATCTGGAGCTGCCCCTTTTCTGGAATGCGGTAGCTGCCGCCAGGGGGGGGGCCTTTGGTGACCTGGAGCGTCGTTTGGACTTGGATGATGTGGAGACGCCTTCGATATCGGAGAGCTCTGCTGGGCTATCCTGTGCTGAAGCTTCCTCTGTTGACCCCTTGCGGTGAAACCTAGACTGCAGTCTCCTCCTCGCCCGCCGCCCCTCCTCCAGATTCGGTAGCCCGTTCTCGAGGTCTATCTGTCCCACATATGGACTCGGGCCATCATCCATGTTGCTCCTCCCATAAGTAGTGCTGGCGTAGCTGTAGAAAACTGCTGAAAATGGGAGTGTCACATGGGCAGGGCAGCGCAGGTTGGGTTTGCATTTCCCGAGGCCCAAAACTCCAATCTGGGCCATGAAGTCCAAGGGTTTAGAGGGTGTCGTGGACATGCGGCCTCTGAGAATACTTTCTTCGTAAGACCCTACCATAGAGGCATGCTGCAACGGTGAAGCTTCCGAGGTGATTGACGGCCTCCGGGGCCGGAGGAAGGCGGGGGCCTGCGGTGAAGTGCCTGTAAAGGAGAAGTTGGGAGTTGAATTCAACGACCGTCGGGGTTGATGTGCCTGGTAGGAGTAAGTGCTCTCGCGCCGAATAGGCGATTGCTTGCGGCTGGCCAGAGGAGAATGAGCAAGGTTGAGCGTATGCCGTCGAGGATTCCGGGCGCTGCTGGTGTCGATGTTGAAGCTGTTGAGTGGCAGATTCAAGTCGAGCTCCTCGTTGCTCTCTGACTGGACGAGTGGGCTCGTTGTCGGCTGGTAGACAAAACTCGACGAGAGTGAAGAGCTGAGCAACGAGCGGCTGGGTGTCTTGAAAGCCTCTCCTCTGTAGCTGGGTGCTCCATGGGCGAAGTTGAACGGCATGTAGTCCCCGGGGGGCGAGGTGCTTATCCAGCCCGCGCTGGGGGAGTCTGAATGGGTCCTCATCGTGACTGGAACTAGAATCCTTGGATACTCTAGTGCCCGGAGACTGCTCGACCGGAGTGAAGTCTCCGCTGTGCAGAGCAGACCGAGGCCGCTCAATAGTGAGCCCCGCCTGCAAAGCAGAGTCGATGGGTTGCTGACCCTGGGCATCCTGCTTCTCAGGAGTGATTGTGTGTGCGGGTAATAAGCCAGGCGAGGCCGGATGTGCCGGTTGAGGCGTTCTCGGCGGCGAAGAGGCTCTGGCCTGGTAGAAGATCGACTCCAGCTGGTTCTCGGTCAGCCTCAGACCAGGTAGAAGGCCTGGAGACGCACCACGTACATGGCGGTTTGGGATCCATGTAGGGCTCTCTCCTCTCTTCAGGCGCTCGATGAGCTCGGCGCGGTCAGAGACAGCGTGTGGGACAGGCTGCTGCGGCGGCATGGGCGGGTTGGGGGCTGTCTAGAACAGGACCCTCGCACAGCTCTGTCCGGAGGCTCTCCTCGGCGAGTCGGCGAGTGAGCCACCTCCCCATGGCCGGCGGAGTGTGTATCGGAATCGGATCAGAATCACTATACTTCGAGGCAGAATCACTGTACTTCGAGGTAGAATCTCGTGGGATTTCCTGCCCCAGATCGTTTTCACAGAACATGGGCATCTTGTCTCGAGATCAAGTGGGCTCCCAGCCGGGCCGCAGGAGCCAAAACGGACCGGCCAGGGGGGTATGCTATCAGTTGCGGTTGGGCTCAGTGGCTGTTCTTTGGTTGAGGTTGTTGGGCGGGAGTGATGAGGCGGGTGAGCCGAGCACGAGATTCGGTCACCTTATGTCATTCGAGGCGCCCATACTCCATCGGGCCGCGGGGGTTCTCGCTGGCTCAACCTGGAAGGCCTTCGTTCCCTGTCCTGGCCTCGGCGGTGGTTGTACTGTGTAAAGAAAACGACACTGTGACAGCCAAGTGATTCCGGAGTGGTCCTCCTGACCAGAGAGAGAGAGAGACAATGGCGAAACGAGTGAGTGTTCTGATGGTGGCCCAGTGCCTGCGGTTTGCGTGAGGCAGTCGGCACAGTCACACATCGGAACCAACTGGTGTTGGTTGGGTGGGATGAAGAAAGACGGCAGAGCAGAGGACCTGCTTCTTATGTTGACGGACCGGAGCACGAAGATCTCTCGGGCAGAAATTAGTCATGGGAGGAAATTCCACTCCTCAAGATGCCGTGCAAGGAAAGGTTGGAACAGCGTCACAGGTTGCTGATGAGACATGGACCAGCAGAACCACCGGCTGTGAGTGCTTGGTTCACAAGCTGCCAGCGCTGATGATGGGGACCACCAGGGGTCTGTTTTGGCGAGTGTCCTGCTCCACACAGTAAACCCCAGGTGGGTCATCATCTGGCACTGTGACTGCATGTCCGACTTGGACCTGAAGAAAGAACGTCAAAGGGCCAGTCCATTTTTGTGGCATGACTGTTCAGTTGCGCCGTTTTCCAGCTGCCAAGTTTGCAAAAGTTGCGCCAAATCCTTCCTCTTCCTTCTTCTGGCAGTCTGGAATTACTGAAGCGAGCGAGAGCCAATCTGCGTCATCGCCACTTCCGCCCAGCACATCGAGACCCTCGGCGGCCCGGAGCAGAGCGCATAAGATGCCAATCGAAGATTGCCGATGCCGACCAGAGTCGTATCGTTGAGCCTGCAATTTGGGCCAGTTTGGAGGCCAACGCCGAGGCTGGTATCGCTGCAACAGACATCTGGCGCATGTCATTGACACCTTCCAGGGTCTCGTTCCATGATGAATCCAGCATGAATGACCCACAACGGTCCAGCTTAGCGACGTTCTAGCGCGGCCCCGCCAGCTGTCGCTCTCACCGCCCGGCCCGATAACGATTAAGCACTCTTATCACTGCAGGCCCGCCAAAAAAGAATTCCCCACGGCGAAGACAGACAAGACAGAAACCTCGACAACCAAGCCCGTCGCTAACACAAGCACTCCACAACCAACCATGCCAGCCAAGCGCGCCCGCGATGATGATGCCGCCCCCAATGCGGGCGGATCGCCAGCCCCAGAGGACAGGAAGCCCAAGAAGGCGAAGCAAGGCTTTCGCGTTGGACCCGACAATCTCCCAGACGGCGCATGGAAGCGCAAAGGTAGCTCCCATCCCAGGCCCTTTCCTTACCAGCTCTCCAGTAACTGACTTGCTCTCTAGTGACCAAGATTAAGAAAGATCTCATCACCAAAGCCAAAGTGAAGAAGCAGTACGCCAAGGTCAAGGCAGAGCACCAGAAGCATGCACTCCCACCACAAGCCATCCCCGAAGAGACCACCAGCTCAACCACCATCACCGCCGAATCCACCCACCAAGAAACAGACGACCAACCCGACCCCGCCACCGGCATCCATCCCTCGCGCCAAGCGATGCTCGACAACTCCTCCCGCCCCCGCCCTCCCAAACAACAACCCGACAGCATGACAGCCGCCCCATCCGCCGAAGGCGACAACCAGTCCCCACCCCAACCCCAACCTGACCACCGCCAGCGCCACTCGGCCATGGACAAGGCCAAGACGCCCGGGCGGGACGGGAAGGTCAAGGTTGGGAGAGAAAGTAAGCTTTTGTTGGAGAGGGTGCAGAGGATGATGGGGGTACTTAGTATTGGGGTTGAGGGGTTGTGGATGGAGTAAGGGGGCGGACGGATGGGTGGTGGTTTGGAAGAGGAGAGGAATATGTTTGTGATACCCCGACCCGCAGCCCCAAGTTTATGTCGAATGAACGGGGATGACGGGCGTAAAAAGAAGAGCGGATTGTTAGATTTTCATAGAATCATACGAGGTGTTAGGTTGCCATGCTGAGCGCCGTTCTTAATCACACGCCGAACGGTGAAATATATTGTCAATATCACACTCATTAGATTATTTAGCATTTTGTGTTGAAAAGCCAGGCCAGCGAACAACACAGGCATCTCCTACTCGGAAATCTGCTCGAGGTATTCATAAAAAATACAAACTCGAATGGATCAAGCCCAGTATCACCGCCAAGGACAACACATCCAAAGCACAAACCAACTCTCTTTCTCTGGCAGACTCATCCATTCCCTTATTGCCATAGCTATCACTCATTCTCAAACTCAAAGTTGAAACTCAAGCAAGGGGAATCGAAACCGAATACAGCCAAGGCTTGAAAAAGAAAAGCACCTCAGGGAATTTCTCGCTCAATGCCACAAACCATACCGCCAAAGCATACCAACCTCAAAAAGTATGCGCAAGAAACAGAACGAAAAAGAAAAACGCCCTCGGCAGGTATCGGTCCCGCCGCCATCCAGCAAAAAAAAACACTCACTCCCTCGGTCCATCTACCCATAGCATCGTTCATCCACCATCCAACCACACAGCAGCTCAGGCCTCACAACGGTATATACAACCCATCACAGCCACCAGGAAAACAGAGACCACCCCAACAGCAGCACACCTTATCTCAAAAAGACACCCGGCTCTCATACCCGCAGTCCCAATCCGCCTTTTCTTCTTTCGCTGGTAATAGGTGCCACCCACCAGCCGAGCCAACAACGCGACCCTAATCAAACCTCAAAATCAAGACTCACCCCCAAAGATGACCGGGCTATTCTCAATCAAGAACTGCACCGCGACATTCTTGGCGTGCATGTCCGTCATCTCCTTCTCGAGACTATGGTCGCGCATGATGGTGGGCGCGAAGACGACCGCGAGGTTCTTGGGCGACATCTGCAAGCATTGCTTGGTTAGACATGGTGTTTCTGAGGTTGGGAGTTGGGGGATCACGAAGGGTTGGGGGAGGGGGTGGGGAAACATACCAGGTTCTCCCGCTCTCTGCCCGCCACGCGGGCGAGGTGGAACATGAGGAACTCGAGGCAGTCGCGGTGCTTGGCCGGGAGCATGTTGACGGTCTTGCGCATGTGGGCGCAGCGTTCGTTCTCGGCTTGGAGCACTACAAGAATTATGTCCTTAGCTTCTATTCACCAGATGAAATACCAGCTGGGTAGGCTGTCGAAAAAACGTACTGTTCGACTCCAAAATACGGTCATACACCTCAAACGTAAGCAGTGGATTCGGCAGCTTGCGAAAGTACTGCTTCAACACGCTGGTCACGGCCGTGATGTCGAGCGATGGGTCCGAAATATCATAGTCCTCCGTCTTGTCGAACCCTTCCTGAATCGCCTTGACGAGCGAATTGCCGCCTGTCTTGCGGTAGATGCCCTCGACGTCCATGCCGCGGAGCTCGACCTCCTCAATGCAGCGCGTGACGACGCTGGGAATCTGGCGGCGCTCAAAATCGGCGCGCTCGACCAGGTCCGACCCAAATAGCGTGCTGGGCGCCTCGGCTGGGGCGAAGCCCGAGGCATTGGCGACGTTGGAGACGGATCCCGACTTTGGCATGGTCTGCTTCTTGCTGAAGAAGCCAAACCCTTGCCGGCTGTTGTTCTCGGTGGCGGCCCGGTTGGGAGGACCGCCGGGCGCCGGACCCATGGTGACGGGCGAGTCGACCTGGGCAACCGTCATGTTATAGGGCAGCCCGATGTTCTCGCCGGTCAAGCCCTGGTGTGGGTGCTGGTGCGGGTGGCCGCGGCTCTGCTCCTGCTGGAAGGCGCCGGCAGCGCGGTTGATGCCCTTGGAGATGTTGTGGGCGACTTTGCTGGAGCCCTTCTTCCAGTTGAATTTCTTGACCTGGCCCTTCCGGATGTTCACCACGGTGGGTCCCTCGACGACCGACTCATCCACGTCGGTGCCGACCAGTGTAGCCCCGGTTTGGAGACTGGCGGCGTCGACGTTGACTGAGGCCGTCGAGATTCCCTTGGAGTGGCCGTAGATGCCGAGACCGTTCGGGGGCATCCTCATGTCGCCGTTGTGAATTTGTTGCTTGAACCGCTCTTGAATTTGGTGGGTGAGGTCGTTGTTCATGTCGGCGAGCTGCGCGTTTTTGGACGAAAGCTGCTCAAATTCCATCAGGGCGCGGTCCCGGTCGGCGGCTGCCTGCGCCTTTTCCTCCAAAAGCTCGTCCCGCTCGCCGTGGAGCTGCTCAATGGCCGCCGCCATGCTCTGCTTGACCTTTTCCAGCTTCTGCACAAACTCTTTGATGGCCGACTCCTCCAGCTCGCGCGCGTCGATCGGCTCGTTTGTCTTTTTCGCCCGCTCCACATACCCGGCAAGAACCTCGATTTGGCGGATCATGATTTCGGTCTGGGTGTCCAGCACCGAGACCGTCTTTCTCTTTTCGAGGAGCTTTCTGTTCAAGTTCTTCAAATCCTTCTCCGTGTTGAATTGCCGTTCGAGCTCGGCAACGCGCTGTTCCGAGTCCTTCAACTGCCGCTTCAGAAAGACGGGGTCCTCCTGCGCACCCCCGCCGAGTGAGATTGGGCTGCTGATGTCGGGCATGTGAGCGCCATGTTCCTCAGCAATTGGCGTCCTCGGCCAACGTGGGGAAACAGTTCCCCTGGTTGTCTCGCTCACGCTCCTGCTATGGCCCAGTCTCACAAAGGTGTTGCCGGTGTCTGCGCTGTTGGTTCGGCCGTGTCGTACGGCATTCGATACTCTCCTGAGGATCGACGACGAGCCTTCATCGGTACCCAAAATCCTGGCCATATCCTCATCCATGCTAAAGTCCCCGCCGGCGCTCCAGCGTGGCAACTTGGGTGATACCTTCGGTTCTGGTGCCTCGGTGACTGAGACAGTGGGCTCTCGCGGAGGCTGGATCGGTGGCGGCGGTGGCGCCCTCGGCTGCATGTACGTGTCGCTCAATTTTGTCTCGGGCACAGGTGGGCGTGGCGGAGGAACAAGGTCGTTGCCGTTGGCTGATTTCGGATTTGTTAGCTGGCCCCCTTTCCCACGGTACCCCGGCGTCGTCAGCTCACCGTTTCGCGGCTGACTTTGAGGCACTTCCTTCCTCCCGGCAGGCGGAGTCACAGATGCTTCTGACCGGCCGGAAATCATGGACTCGAAAGATGGGCGAACAACATCTTCGTCTCTCCGACGTGGCTCTGGTGGAGCTCTTGCGGGCGGAACCTTGTCTCCTACGCCCAACTGGCGAGGAGAGTCAGTGTTGTTGGTAGGATTCGAGAGCGCCTCCCTGGTGCGTGGAGGGGCGGGTGGTGCTTTGGACGGAGCAGGAATATCCAAAGAATTGCTGGACTGGGAGTCACTCCTCGTGGTCCCGAGCCTCTTCTTGGGGGCATCTTGCAGCCTAAAATCCTCGTTGGGCTGCGGCTTCGTGGCCTGCGGCTTCGTGTCCTCGGTGGGATTGGGCGAGCCCCGGGGGTTTCCGTTCCTCTTGGAAAGTTTCCGAACCGGTCGGTCGTGGTGAGGAACATCATACTCTGAAGAGGCCACCCTTCCCTTCTCCTGAAATGCGATATGAGGCGTCGTCGCCTGGCTTTCGACTCGCCTCTCCGGAGGTGGTTTCGGCACGCTGAAGTAGTCTCTGTCCTTGTTCCTCCTGCTCGACTCCGCAAAGGCCTCCGACATGGACTGAGGGGTCAGGGCCGGGGCTGGGCTGGGGTCCAGAGCCACGGGAATAAAGAAACCGCCGTCCGCGTCCCCACTGGTAAGATCGCCCGTAAAGATGGCCGAGTTCCGGTTGTGCCTGTAGTTTTGCGTCGACGGCGCCAGCGAAGACTCCTTGGGGGTGTCTCGTGAGCGCTCAGGGGACCGATCGGGCCTCGAACTGCTTCCAGAGGACGATTCGTTTCTTCCGTAAGCGGCTCGGGGACGAGGGGAGAGCTCAGTTGGCATGTCAAATTCAGGGGTAACACGATCGTTTGAGAAGGTGTTCGGGGGGATGGCGTTGGGCGGCAAGGCGGGCAGTGACTTGTCGACAACCATGGGGGAAGTATCCTTCTCTCTTTGCTTCGCTTGTGCGGCAGCCTTTGACTTCTTGCGCCGCCTTGCCATCACCGACTCGTGGCAGTTCATGCAGAAGATGCCGTGTGAGGTCCGGGCATAACGCAGGTTCTCGATCTTCCTCTTGCAGTTCCTACACCGAAAGCAGGTTGCGCAAAACGCCTGGTCGCCAGTCAGGATGGCGAGGTCCTCGATCTTGTTTCCACAGGCGCTGCAGCTGTAGGTGCAATTGTTGCAGATAAGCGAGCCGTCGCCGAGAAGGAGTAGGTTCGCGTCCGAGTCGAGCAGGGTGTTGCATGTGTTACAGCGGAAGCAGTCAAGATGCCATCGGTTCCCGGCTGAGAATTGGTCAGCGCATGTTTTGAGGGGTCACTCAATTTTGTCTCTGCGTGTCTGGGACATACCAAGCTCGAACGCCTTGCCCTCCTCAAGTATCTAGCACATCAAAGATTAGAGTCGGCTTCACAGCAGCATCGGGAGCGCCAAACCCACCTCACCGCACCCCTTGCAAGGGAAGACATCGTCCGCATCCATGGGCGTCTCCAAATATTCATCCATGGCTGCCGCAGTTGCCGACATTGTGCAGATCTAGTCGTGGTCGGTGGTGAAATTACAGGCCAGCAGGGGACTGGCTATGAAGTGATGAGCTGCAACCGGGGCAGCATCAACGGTGGGGTGGGATATAGATAGGGGGGTAAGGGCTTAGATGATAGCATCAAGTGATAGCAGCACCTCCTTTCCCAAAATCCTCTTGATTTATCCGTCGTCTTCAAGCGATCGAGGCCGTCGGTAGGTTGGTGAACAAAGAGAGGCTCCGGCTCATCCGTCCGGCTGAGCTCGGTGGCTGTGGGAGGGAGGGGTGCCGCGTTCCGTGGACGGTAATCGGTTGGGGCGGCGATGGCGGTGACGAGGGGCACGTTGGGGCCGAGACTGTATCGAAGCGAGGGCAACGAGGCCAAGGGCGGTCGTCTTTTGGCTTGCGAGAGGTGTTTTGCGACTCGGCAGAGGGGGTAGCGGCCAAGCGGCTAAGACGAGCCCGGAAGGAGAGAGCGTCCGTGGTCTTCGGCTTGGGCGTAGGTGGAGCAGGCAAGTCGGGCCCAGGAGAGTGTCCGCAACAGCAGCAGCAGCAGCAGCAGCACGCAGTCAGCAGTCAGCAGCAGATGGTGACGGCCAGTGAGAGGGATTCCAGCCGATTCTGGGAAAGAGGGGAGGTTCAAAGTTTGAACAAGGACGGAGACAGAGAGAGGGAGGCGAGAGGAGGGGCGCAACAAGCTGGCAGCAAACACAAATCAGCACACGAAGAGTCCGGTGTGGTTGGCCGAATTCGAGCTCCTGGTCATGCAGATGGGAGATGGAGACGGTGGGGGATGGACAGGAAACCTGAGCCCTGGAGGTGGAATGCAGAAGACGGCTGCTGAATCGAAGAATGGGCTGTCCTTGCAGGGCGTCTCCGCTGTTCAACAGCCAAGGCCAGGGGTTCACGTTACCGTCAGGGGCACGCTACGAGGGCGGGGCCAGACACCAGTTGAATCCACGAGAACCATTGGATAGAGGGATGGCAGTCGGGTCTTGGCGGTACACTGTGCCAAATCTGGGCGCCATTCCATTTTCACTTCACAGCCATGTCAGGAAATCCTCACGGTCTCCAGTGTCTGGCCTGGTGTTCGTGTTGCACCGGTGCTAGGCAGTCACTAAACTCCTGGTTTGAAACATGAGGAGAGACCTGCAATTCTTCTCGAAGCCTGGCAATTTGATGCCACATTATCAGGTTCCAGTTGTCTTGTTTAACCCGAACTCTCGGGTTCAGGAAGAGAGGCAATCACCATCAACCATCTGTTCATGGCTGAGCCACAGCATCTCACAAACCGGACCATCTATGACTCCTGGCAAGCCCTGACTGGCACTCGATGAAGCCAATACAGACTCCGCGCTGTTCCATCATTTGACCTCTACTTTCTGATCTTGGTGAGGTGGAGGACAAACAGGCCAACGGGGAGAGCCGCCCCATCTGAAACTGCCGCCCTCATCACCACCCACAAATCCATGTTTCATGCCTTGCTGTCTTGGTTGATGAGCAGCAAACGCTGCTGGGGCTGCGGATGATAGTCAACGGTTTTCTGTCGGAAGTACCACTTGAGTACCTACCATTCTTCAACACACCTGGACAGCTCTGGCTTGGACCCTCGAAGGATCCGCAAGCCAACCTTCACCAACATCTCCGACACCAACATGCGCAGCTACCTTGGCGTTTCAGAGTGACCCCTGGCTCCTTGCCCACTTCTTGACCCCACAGTCCAGCCCATCAGGAACACCTGCAACTTCACGGCCATCAGCCCCGACCTGAGTTTCAAGCTTGAACTTCCCCTTTTTGGGCTGCAATTCTCGCAGCTCCTACCCACTATCTCATGCAGAGATGCGTGAAGACAAACCCGTATTCCTACCCAGATGACGTGGTATCTTGTATCCTTCATCCTCACATCCGCGAGGAAGTTCAAGTCTCCTCCCATGCTCAGCCTCGCCTGTCAAACCACCACAATCTCGGGAATAAGCACCCCTCACCAACCCACCAAACTCCCACCCGTTTCCCCACGAAAAGCTGGGGGAAATTCAGGGCAGCCAGGGCAGGGCAGGGATGCAAGCCCCCCGCGTTCGCGTTCGCAACCAAGTCCCTTGATGATGCCCCCCAGTCTTTTAGCAAAGAACTGATTTTTTTCAGGAAGAGGAGGTTAAGCATGTGAGTGAGTGTGAGATAGAGGATATCAAGAGGGTGGTTTACCTCCTACTCTGCCTGCTCTGTCCGCCTTTTTTTTGTTGAACAGATTTAGAAAGTGGAATTGGACCAGCAATGAGAAGAAAAAAAAAGAGGTTCACAAAACTCAAAAGCAGAGAGAAAAGTGACGAGAAATGTATGAACTAAAAATAGCAATTCAATTCGTCCACTTTTAAGGTATGACCAAGGAGGGATGGAGAAGGCTGTGAAACACAGAAACACTGCGGTAGAAGCGACTTGCAATGCAACTCTGTCATCCCCCAAACCTCCAAACTCTTCCAGCTCAGATCCATTCTGTTATCCATGATTTAGGACGCCACATTCTGCAGATGCACAGCCATAGCTTTCGAGACTCTGGGACGGACCATGGCTACGAGCATCCTCCGGTCCAGCGGTACTTCACCCATGCAGCACAAGAGAGGCAAACCTCGGCTGATATCCGACGTGCTTGCAGCTTCATCAGGGGTTGCAACACCTCGTGCAGAGGATACAGTGTTTTGTGACAGTGGATGGCAGGCAAACCCACAACACCTCAGGCTCGAGATGTCCACGGACAAGACCAACCGGGAGGCAGTACAGAGTCACGGGCAAAAAAGAAGACATAAATGTAGACACCGCTTATTCCGAAGTAGTAACTAACCTAAGCATGTATATCAACAAAACCCACACCGAACCCAAAAGCCAAACTAACCACGGCCGGCCACATATCAGAGCGCAGGCCGAGCCTGTCCCCTCAGGGAAAGTGTAAACCCGACGCCAACATAGAACAAAGCCAAACCCAGCCCGAGGTATATGTAGATATACCAGGTACCAACCCATCACCAAGACGCCGCGCTCTGTTTCCCATTTCCGCCCTCTCGCGCCTCGCCGCCCCATATCGTCGTCGCCGTAGTAGTACAAAACATCACCCCACCCCAACAGCCAGCACCCCCAACTCACCACCCTCCAACAGAGCCGCCCTCTCTAAGCAGCCTGCCCAAGCCCACTCTCCCTCTGCCTCTTCACAATATAATACGTAATCAAACTCTTCGGATCCTCCCTCACGCCCCTAACCGCCTCCCAAAACCTCGCATCCCCACCCTTGCATGCAATGCCACACACAACAACACCGCATCCATCCTCACCGCCGACTCCAAACTCTCTAAACACCTCGCCGCCAATCCAGCCAACGCATCCAGCTCCCCTTCACTCGGCACAAACTCTCCCTCCTCCTCCATCACATCCTTCAAAACATGCAACCCCATACTAACCGTCCTCCCCGCCCCCGGCGCATCGACATCCATCCCGGCCAACATCTTGCACAACACCAGCACAATCTCCCTGCATCCCCAGCGCCGCTAACTCACTGGCGAGCAACTCCAAACCCCCACCATGTGCGTCCGCCCATCATACGCCGCCCTCGCGCGCAGCAGGCTCTCAAGCCCGCGCGAGACATGCGGGTGGAAGGAAGACCGCATGCGGCGCAGCAGGAGTTTGATGGTGGCCAGGACCTGGGCCTTGACGTCTTGTGTTTTTTCTGGCGGGACTTGCGGGAGCGGGGACTCGAGGAAGTCGAAGAGGCCTGTGACGAGGGCGTCGAACTTGTCGTCGGTGAGGATGGGCGGGTTGGGGTGGTGGATGGAGAGGTGAGGAGGGAGGGGATGTTTTGAGGTCCGAGTTGTCGCGGATGACGCCCTGCAGCTTGCGGAAGCCGTGGACGTCGAGGGACTTTTGCTGGACTTTGGAAATGCCGCTGTCGAGGAGGCGGAGGTTTTGTTTGAGCTTCTCTGGGGAGGGGGTAGCGGCCAGGGGCGAGCCGTTGAGTGGCTGTTGCAGGAGGGCGGCGTCTTGGTTGATTGGGCGGTCCTCCAGGACCGCCTCGGTGTAGGTGGGCTTGGGCGGCGTGGCCTCGTCCCGGGTCAATGGGTCCTCGTAAACCTCCAAGGACTGCCGCGGACTGGCCGAGGCAACCGAAGCGGCCAGCGCAAAATGAGCAGCCTGCGCAGCCCTGGGGGGTGTGATCACTGGGCTTCTAACCTCATGGGCAAGCCCAGATAGACTGCGGGGGCTGGCAAAGATGGGCAGATGAGACTTGGGAATCCGAGACGGCGTGCTAGACGGGCTCGCGATGATCAGTTCATCCTCAACCGGCGTCTGAGGACGCTGCTCCTCGCGCGAAGGAGTGCTTCGCTGAACCGAGGCAGGCGGCACGATGAGAGTGAAATCGTCATCCACATCCAACGGGCTAATTGTTGGTGGAGCCAAAACAGGCGGCACACTTCTCGAAGGGGTAGTCCTGGGAGAAGAGAAGAGCTTCGGTGTCCCTGCCCTCCCGGGTGTCGGGAGGTGAGACTCGCTGGCAGTTGTGAGCTGACACGGCCGGGCCGTCTTAGGGATCGTCCGTTTTGGCGACGATGTGATGGACTTGGGCGTCGCAGCCTTAGGCGCGGTGGCTTTGGGCGTGGTGGCCCTGTGCCTGGGGTTGCTGGGTGGGCTGTTTTGCTCAACGGAAGGCTGGTCATGGCTTCTAACCGAGTAAGGCCCTGCCGTGGCTGGCCGAGCAGTCATCTCAGGTCTCCTCCTGCCAGGCCTCATGGGAGCGCCTGATAGCCCTCCCATAGAGGACGGAACGGTGGACTCAGGTCTCGTGCGTATGGTAGAGGCCACAGGTGCAGTGGGCGCTTGAGCTCCGCCCGAGACGGTCCTTACGGGCGAGAAGTGCGCCATGGCTGAACCAGGGCGGGCTGGGACTGCCTTGGCAGTCATGGCTCTCTTTTGCGCCAACATTGCCTCGCGCACACTCGGCTTCGGAGGGCCCATTGTGCTCTTGGACAAGCCTAACCCTGGACGCGCACCCCCTTCCGGCTTCTTAGGCGAATTAGGGTTGTTGGGGTCCTTCTGCAGCAGCTTGACTGCGGTCGCATCAAGCCCGCTCATGATGGCCTCGGCCCTGGCTGGCCAGATGCCCGCAAAGGTCCAATATGTCCCGCGCATCTCCGTCCTTACACCAGGGTTGGCATCGCCAAGGCCCTTCTTGATGCATTTCTCAATTAGGTCCAGGCCGCCGGTGTGCTCCACATGGCTCTTGTGGTGTGCCTCCTTCTTCAACAGGGTCTTCAGCCACATGGCCGAAAAGAGCCGGGGTTGGACGTTCTTGTCCTGGCACGCGCCCCAGATATGCTGCATGAGCCGGGCGTTGTATGTAACCCGGGAAATGATGATATCGACAGTGGAATGTGCCTGTGCCGCACTGATCTTCTTAGTCGCGGCCGTAAGCTTGACAAAGGTTTGCATGAGCAGCTCCACCAAGGGGTCCATGGTTGGACCGTATGCTTTCGCGACCTCCTGAATCAGAAAGCAACCCTTACTGGATAGGCTGGTCCGGAGCGAGGTAATTGCCTTGATGATGCCATCCAGAAGGGCCTTGAGCCCGATAAGAAACGGGTCGCGAAAGTCGGTGGCGGCATTGCCAGCAACGAGCCTACGCAGCTTTGTTATGCTCTCCTCGCGCTTCAGCCAGTTTTGTTCCGTCTCTCTGCCCTCGAAGTGGAAGTGCATCTCTTTCAGGATCTCGTCCAGCTCTCGCGACGTGTTCACGTATGACGGTTCGACGGGCTCGGGGCCAACTTCTGTCAGCGTGGGCGGATTGGGCGTCTTGGGTCGGACGGCGAGGGATGACACGCTTGCAGCGAGGGCTGGTCGGGCCGGCGCAGGTTCATCGAAAGCGTCAGGCTGGAAAGACGGGGCGGAGCTCGTGGGGTTTAGCTCCTTGACGATGGCTTGTTCGATGGCGGGCCGGACCTTGAAATTCTTAAGTTGTTTCTTGAGATCGGACTTCGCGGCGTTCGGCGCGTTCCTGTTTTTCTGTAAGCGGGGGTCTCATCATAGAACTGAAGGTGTAGCACGTACCTGAACAACTCAATGACGGTGGTCTTGGCCATCTCGCGCACCGTCGGGTCCGCGTCCTCGAGCAACTCCATCAAAATTGGGACATAGGCGCGGAATTGAAGACCCTGTTCTTGATGCATCTGAAGCAACCAGTGCATGCTTGCCTCCTTTGCCCTCGCATTCTTCCCAACCATGGCGGTGTTGCGCACCGAGCGCTCGACCTCCAACGGGGCCCATTTGTAAAGGGTGCCCAGGGCTTGTAGAGCAAGCTGGCGGAACTTTTCCTTGGAATCGCCCAGCTTCTCGATGATCAGGGGCAGAGTGCGGGCACCCTCCTTTGTCAGGTACCGGGGCTCCTGGCGGGCAAGACGGGTGAAGAGGTGGTTGATGGAGGTGAAACCAGCATTGACGAGGACGGCATGTTGGGAGCTCGAGGCTGTGCGCAGGGCCTCAAAGACGGGCTGGATGCAAGAGTCGGGGACATTGTGCTGCTTGATACTCGACTTGATTGCTGTCACCTGCTGGACCTTCGCGTCGACAGAGGCATCGGTGCGCAGAATGGCGATGAGGTCAGCGACCTGCTGGTCGGTAATTCTTTCTGACATGTCCTCCAGAAAGAGGATGCCGTCGGTGATGATGACAAACCGACAAAATAAGTGGTGCTGTGCGGAGAAGTCGTGGTTAGGCTCTGGCCGTGGTCGGGTGCAGAAAGGGGACAAAAGAAAACAAAAAACAAATGTCTCTGGCGGCGCACAACCACTCAAGTGCCACGAGAAGCGCCACCAGCTCCGCAGTGTCGCACACTCACAATCTATCGGAAGCAGCGCACGGGCGCAAAAGCTGAAGTCGCGGGTTTGCGCAAAATATGAGGATGGCGGTGTTTGTCGGCGCGAAATCTCTCAGGTCGAAGTTGATGTAGAACAACTCCGGGGAGTAAGAGTCCAATGTGATGATTATCAAGCGCCAGATGAAGAGCAACCCCCTGTTTGCCAGCAGGGATAGGATATGGAGATCACAGAAGGTGGGGCCACTATCACCTTACCAACGGAGGGGGCAGGGCTCAATTGGCATTGCCATTTCTCGGTCTTGGCCCGCTTGTGACTGCCACTCCTGCATCACCCCGCAACCACTTGTTTGATGCCCCGCGATGCGAAAACGGAAGCCTGGGGGAGGAGGCTGATCAATGTCTTGACCGCTAGTAGGCATCGATATAAAAGAATCCACAGAGATCTCCCTCGGTGTTCCAGTTTCCATGTTCCTTGCATCGAGTCTCGCTGATTGGTCAATATTCTCGCTCCTTGCTGTCTCTAATATCCCGTGTCAACTCCTGTTTCTTGTCTTACACTCCCTTCCCCCCTCCATCCCTCTCTGAATTCGACAGCATTATCAACTACCCCTCACCATTCAACCAACAACATGGCTTTACGCGAGCAAGCTGGAGACTCCCAACCCGCCCAGGCAACCATCGTACCGTCCCCGATCCCTCTCCCAGACCGAAGCAAGGAGACCGCCGAGCCCGGCCCGGAGGCAGCATCAGCGGAAGCCGACACCAAGGCAGCCAAATTTCCCCAGCCAAAGCTCCGTCTCAAGGTTCCAGATCTCGACCATCCCGGAGCAATCAAGTTCCTCACCTCAGTCAACGCCGCCACCCTCCTCTCCACAGCCGTGAATAATGTCCTGCGCCTGCTGTACAAGTCACCCCGCGACCGGGAAACGACCGTCCCACCAACCCGGTCCGTGACCCTTGTGCTCCGTGACATGGATGGAGTTGCGTACACCACAGGGGTAGGATATTTACAGCCATCTATTCGATCTTCCCATCTCCCTTTTCTCTCAGACACAATCAATCCTTATTTAAACCCTCACTTACTTACACCAATCCCCACCTCCCAAGACCTCTCTCGACAACGACCACAAAGAGATCCACTTCTCCCTCCAATACATCAACTCAACCAACCCCTCCCGCCTAGCCCACGAGATCACCGGCGTCCTGACTCACGAAGTCGTCCACTGTTACCAGTGGGACGCCCACGGCAGCTGCCCCGGCGGGCTGATCGAGGGCGTGGCAGACTGGGTACGGCTGCGATGCGACTTGAGCCCGCCACATTGGAAGAGGGAGACGGGCGGTGGTAAGTCCCGCTCTATTCTTATTTCCAAATCAAAAGCCCCTGTCTGCCTGTGTACCCGTTAACTCATTCCCCCTCTCAAGACTGGGACAGAGGCTACCAACACACGGCCTACTTCCTAGAGTATCTCGAGCAGCGCTTCGGCGAGGGGACGGTGCGGCGGCTCAACGACAAGCTGCGGAGACACAAGTACGATTCCGAGTCGTTTTGGCCCGAGCTGTTGGGGGAGTCGGTCCAGAAACTGTATGGAGACTACGTCGAGAATTGTAAGGAGAATAAGGGCACAAATGGTAAGTAGATCAAAAGGTTGGATATGTGATATGAAGGATGTAAAGAACATATACCCAATGCAAGAGGTATCTACATGATGCTCAGCGTCTCAAGGATTAGGATAAACTCTTCGGGTGGTGATTAAATGCAATGTGAAAACCCTTGAGTACCTACCTACCTCATGTTCTGCAAAAACCCAATCCCTGTTTCCTTAGCCCTTCCAATCCTGCCCTGACGCCGAAACCCAGTTGAAAACGCCTGAGGAAAGGTCGATGGTATCCCTATATCAACCCAACAACTCCCATCCCCTTAACAGCGAGCCCAATCAAGCATGCACTGCCCCCTCCTCCTCACTCACCACACTCCCAACCTCACTCCAACTCCCCGGTGTATTCACCCCCTCCCCACTCCCCTCCGTCGAATCGCTCATAACATCATAGTCCCTCACCGCCTCTCCAGCTGCAACGCCATACCCCGGTACCTCACGAGCAACATCTACCCCAGACTCAGCCACCGACATCGAGTCAGTGGTATCCGTCGGCGTCAGCTGGCCCTCGCTGATAATCTCGGGCTCAGAAACCGGCACGCGCGGTGTCGACGGGAGCGGGGAGTAGAAGCTTGTGTTGCTGTGGCCATTGCTGTTGTTGTTGGTGTTGGTGTTGTGCGCGTGGTGGGAGGAGGAATTCTGCGCCCAGGCTTGAATGGAGGCGTAGACTTCGTTGTGATGGGAGTAGTCCTGCCCGGCGGTCATGTACTCGTCGTCGGCGAGGTCGCGGTCGAGGGTGGTGCTGCTGCGGGTGGAGGTTGAGGCTGCGTCATGCTGGGGTTGAGGGTGGTTATCGCCGCCGGCTGAGGCGTGTTCGCTTTGGGCGGTGGCTGAGGAGGTGTGGGAATTGAAATCGAAGAGGACTTCAGGGGCGAGCGGGACCGCTGGGAGATTCTGAAGCGACGGTTGGACCGGGGACTGAGGCCGTGGAGTAGCGTTGTAGATGTCTGACATGGACATGCGCATGTCACGCGGGGGAGGCAGGGTTTCGGCGGTGTCGTCTAGCTCAATGCCGTACTCGTCGCTGAAGGGGTTGGTGAGGATGGCGGCGTTGAGGCCACGGGCGCCTTCACCGTTGCCCCGGCGCCGGAGGATATTGGATGAGTCGGTGTCCCAGGCGTTGGCTCCGCTGTTGTAGACATATGTCCCGCTGTCGCCGGCACGGTCAAGCTGGAGGAAGTCATCAAATGTCGCGCCGCGGGGTCGTTGTGTCGATTGCTGCATTTCCCGTTGCCTTTGTTCTTCCAGGTCGCGCATGTTCAACTCGGCGACCTCCCGTTCCAGTTCCCGGCGGCGGTTCCAATACATCAGCTCTTCCCGCTGCCTCCTCCTGGTCTCTTCATCGGCGTCAAATTCGTTAGATTCGTAGAAGCCATGGGCATCCTCGGGGCGGTTGAAGCGAGGTGTGTCATGGTTGGCATCCTCGCCGAGCGACTGAAAGGCGAGAGCGATGCGTCTTCGAAGGTTCTCAGCGGCGCGGCGAACTTCGGGGCTTTCGTAGATGGCAATAGCAGCCGCCACGGCTACCGAGGCAGCAATGATGCCGACTGAGGCGAGCGCAGCATGGTTAACGGGTGGCATGCTCACAGTGAGGTCTAATAGTGGGGCGGTTCGGAGATGCAGTGATGGACAAAAAGTGCTGGGCTTGATGTCGAAAGAAAAACAGTGTGACACTGATATTGAGCTAGAGACAGCTTGAAGATGCAGAAATCAAACCAGAGTCGGCGCACCCGACTGTTGGGGGAAAGGAGAAAGGCAGAAAGGTTAAGTTGGGTGCTTGCGCGTCGTCCAAGGGGGTCTTCGCCACTTGAGGCTGGCCACTGTGGTTTGCAGAGCATGTGCGCGGGGCAGGCAGACCAGGGTCTGGAAACACAGAGCGACGACTGACTGGAAGCACGCTCGACTCACCTTTGGCCGCGACTGGGACTGGCATTTTCACAAAAGACCAGGTTGAGGACAGGAGGTGAGAGGTGCGGGCAAATATCTGGGGAAATGTCTGGGATGGAAGCGAGTGGGAACAGGAGCAAGTCAGCCTGACGTCCCTGTTTATTCACGCTTTGGCCTGGCTGGGGCTGACCTGAGCAGCCCCGCGCCTGCCATGGCACACTTCTGAAAGAAACTGGAAAAAGCAAGCCTATGAGCTGACAGAGTTTGCTTTGAGACCTGCCTGGCTTTTCCAAAGCTCGGAAGTTGCTGGGGCTCATCATCCAATGTAAATACAACATCTTTGTCTTGTCTCAAAACCAAGATTCTTCTGGAAAGAGTGCGGTCCATCTAGGTTCCTGGACTTCGGCCCCACATTTTGGCAGCTCATACATAGTTGATGCTCAACATGAGGCCGATTCGGTCAGATAACATCCTGCTGGAAAGGAGAACTATTGGAAAACCAAGACAAGTTTATGTCTAGAACATAGCATTATACTTGAAAAACCGAACCGACGACTTGGAGTTGCGGACTTTGACCCCATCTGTTCCATGTTGCTGGCACTCTTAGGGTTAGGGTCCGTAAGTTAGGAGGCAATCTGGGTAAGGTACGTAACTGCAAGGGTGCTTCGGACTACTTCGTTTATGAGTTCGATTGTTCAAGAACAAAGGAGGTGAAAACGGAGCAAGATAAACATCATATTATAGAAGATCTTGTGTAAGTTTTATTTCTCATCATCCTTTTTCTTCACTAATTGACTCCTCGCTTATCACATCAAACAATGGGTTGTCTGGGCCAATGCTTGATCTTCTCCAGGACCTCCAGACACAAACAACCCATAGCGAATTATTACTTATTGTTTACCTGCCTATTCGTAGAGTTTAGAATTCCCAGAGGTTTTGATTGAGGTCCAGATATCAAGCTGAGGAAATACCTCTCATAGATGGAAGTGAGCCACACGGCACCGCGGACTGACCGGCATACGTACTTGTACAGCCAGCAAGAGATTTGAGCATCCAGCAAACTGCGAGACGAACGCGTGGAGTGTCCGGGTCTCTGGACTCGTGATGCGACGAACAACCGAAATCGCCACCGCCTTCGCTGATCAACCCTCAGCCCAAGGCCCAAACCCGGGAGAGCCACCGAAAACAAGCTTTCCGGAGGGTTCCGTTCCTGCAACCCCTCATGGATCATCTGCAGGGGGGGCCATCGACTGCATGGACTCCGCATGTCCTGCATTTTGTTGAGAGCAAATATCAGACAACTCTCTAGCTGACACTTTGTCGATTTTACCTAACTGATATGGAGGTACCTAAGCTGTTTGTTTGTGTCTGTCTGTCTGTCTGTCTCCTGGAAAAAGAAAAACGCCCTGAATCATGAACTCCAATTTTAACCCCCTCCCCTTTCCAAAACACCGATGGTAGGTATGTAATGTGATGTGAACTGCGCAACGCGGAGGGAAAATGACTCAGTGAGCATAGCAAAGGGAAATGCGGACCGAACACCGCGAGACGAGACGAGACATGTTTAGAGTTCTCCGCGAACCCCGAAGCACGCGGGCAACGAGGTCCACCCACCAGATGCAATAGAGGACTCCCGAATGTGCCCACCCACTCGGAGAACCGAAGCCAGACCCCACCACATCTGATTGCAGGAGGACTGAGACGATCAGCTCGCGTGTTCCGCCCGCCTTTCTCTTTTTCGATCCCCGCCCCTTCCGCCCGCCGCCTCCGGTCTAACCCTATTGCAGGGTAAAACGATGGTTGATGGTGGTGATCTTGTATCTGTGTGATGTAATATGTTGTTCTCCGTTCCTTGGCTGGGTATATTCGCGAGAGAAAGAGTGTGCCGCTTGCCGTTTAGGGGAGAGCCCCCATTGAGCACAGGGGTGGTTGCTATGGTGGTGGTGTTGAGGAGGCTTAATGAGACTTGGTGCTGGAGCCGGACGAGTTGCTCGAGTCCGTGGTAGAGACGGACGAGGCCGAGTCGGTCCGCACAACCTTGCGCTTCTCGCTGTGTGGTGTGTGAGTTCATCATCCATGGGTTCCGAGTCCTGAAGGTGTAAGTGGGAGGGTTCTTACTGGGTGGCACGATCAAGGACAGTGCAGTGCCACTTGGCATTGCTCGTCTTGATGTGGAACTTGATGCCCTTGTTCTCAAGGGTGGACTTGAGTTGCTCGTGAGGGGCAGGCATTTTGGAGGTTGTGGTGGTTTGGAAGGTACAAAAGAGTCTGACGAGGACGAGTATGAGGAAGAACCGGTGGGCAGGAGACTGGAAGAGGATGGAATGGTGGGAAGATGCTCGGAGGAGGGGGAGAGGGTGAAGGGGGTCGTTTTATAGCCAGAGCTCACTCGCTCTTGTTAGGGAGCACGGCTCACTGGAGCCGGAGCCGGTTCGGCCTCGTGCCCCAGTTGCCGGTATCACTAGAAACGCGGGTTGGCTTCTGGAAGGGCAGGTCGGATGTGGGCCACTAGCCAGGTAGGGATGAACCTCATGCATGGCATTGGTGCCCTGAAATCGACAATGAGCCATTTCTGAGCACTCCGCTTGCCGCTCCCACATGGGTTCCTGGCATTCCGGTTGGGGACGACGGAGCGTCTGTCTGGCATCAGAATACCCCCGTCTTTTTGTTGTCTGGGGTTTCAATCCCGCGCATGATTCGTCTAAAGGGGGGGACTCGGACTTCGGCCCTGCCGGCGTGGGTGGTAGGCAGATGCACCCGGACTGGGATAACTCGATATCAAGGCCATTATCCCACCCCATTACCTACATTATCAGTGTAGCGTTTTCCCAGACGAACGTGGTGCGTTTCGGGTACCTGGATTTGACGATGTTGGGCACTAGCACGACGAGGCGAGCGCGCCATGCCACAGTCCACGCGAGCGATGGCTCCAGAGTGACAGGATGGAAACTTACCATAGAAGAGCGGCATCGACATCGAACGGCAGCAGTCTCCACTGGCAGCAGTTTGCCTGCTTGATTGTCCCTTTCGCCCTTCGATCAGAGCATAGAGCAGACACTCTGACGCTCGACATACAGAAACACCTACGGTTTCTGCATGTTTTGGACGATCATTCGTTCCAGAAGCAACAACCCAATGGGCGCCTTGTCTCTAACAACGCCACCACCCTTCCTCCCTTCCGTCCCCCACGTTGGGAAGTCTCCATGCTCTCGTCCACCCCGAGATGTCTGCATGGTAACGCAGGTGTAGCAATGCAATTCGCTGTAGGGCTTGGCTTCGGTGAACAAACCGGAAGTCTGGAACAACGTGCCGGAAGGGCCATCTACAGCATCAAAATGTCTGGTATGTGTTGGACGCGGTACGACCACCGGCAAGGCGAAAAGTGCGTGATTTCTTGGAAAGATAAACATGGTGGTGTTGTTATTGGTGGTGGTCTTACATTCTGCCCTTGTCAGCTCGGAGGTTGTTGGATCGCGGATGCGGATGCAGGCCTGGGTCGATGGATGTGCGTGAGGTGCGTGATGGCTTTTCCAAAATTGATGTGGGCCGGGAATTTCTTGGGGTGTTCTTCTTCTGCGAGCTTCCCAGATTTGGTTTAGCGTCTTATTGTGCCCAGCCTCTTATCTCGAGTTTTACCCAATAAGGTGGCCGCTTTCTTCTCGGTTTGGTAAGTGCCCTTGGCGGTGAGATGGTCGGTTTATGTCCGAGCATCCACATTTCCAACCTCTTCTAGGTTCCGAATTTGAGAGCCTCTTCAGTCATCGGTCATAAAGCTAGAATGTGCCATATGGCCGACATTGTGTGCGATGGTGTTAATCGACAAAGACATACCTAGCTTGGCGAGAATACTTTATGTCAGTAAGCCGTTTTCCCAGCCGTGGCTTGTCGGCGGTAGGTCTCAGTTTCCTTCCACCTCTCCCGACACTCTGAAAACTGAGAAGTCTGGGACGGTCTGGACGACAATGATACTTGCAAGGCAGATCCCAGGCCAAGAACAAGCCGGTATGCATGTTGGTTGTTGGCGAGGCAGTATGTAGAATACGTGTACCCAGTCTCCAAAATTCGTTGCAAGCTGCTTGCCTGGAACATCCTGCGAGCCATTTAGGCGTTTCCATGCAACAGCACACTTTCCGGGCCGATCCTCTGCCTCCTCAGTTTGACCCTCTCGCTGGAGCATCACATCTAGAACTCCAAAGGAGCCCCTGAAGATTGACAACCTCATCCGACATATCTCAAGCCCCCACCGAGATGGAGATGAACGTGTGTCTATCCGGGTTTTCTCTCCAATTCCGAACCCCTATTAAGCATCAATCCCCAATCTGAACCATTGGAACAACCTCTTCATGCATGTGATACAAATTCAGTTTCTCAGAGACGCTTTCATGCCAGCCCTCCACGCATTTAAGTAAACAATCAACAACACCCCGTTTCTTGCGTTCCCTTCGGCCGCGCTCACAAAACAAAGCGCAAAACCGAAAGTCCACGAAGAGCTTGTTCTTACCTAATTCAATGGCACTGAGACGCTGAAGAGGCTCAAGATGGCGCGAGCCAAGAGATGTGGTCGAACAGACAAGCCTTGGCTCCAAGACAACAGCTTTTGGCTTGTCCACACTTATATCCTGAATGGTGACTTCCAATGCCGTGTCTGGGTTGCAGATAACCCTCGGCAGCATGGCAAACACACGCCGTTTGTCCTGCCGTCTGAACTGGTCATATGGATGCCATTTGGAGCTGTTAGTGATACTGGTGGAGGATGTTTAGGTTACAGACACGTTGCCACCCCGTTTTGGAAGTTGCTGAGTGAAATGGACAAAAACTCTTGGTATGTTCTCACGGTGACATGAAGACCGGGAGGTGCGATGAAGAGCGACACTCCCCTCCCCAGCGGACAAGAGACCATGATCTTGCTCGTCTTTTTTCCCTGACTTTGGTCCGAGCCTACACTCACTCCAACGATGAAAGTAGCATCTGCAGAGGCACGCACCAACTGCCTTCACCACCCTGTATCTTGACCACCCTGTATCTTGACCACCCTGTATCTTGACCTCCCTGCGCAATGTATGTCGGTTCGGAATGGTTTCATCTCTCAAAGCACTCACTGCTGGCCGCATTCACGTCCCGCAAACATACAGAGAGCAACACCGCCATCCCCAACCTGGCAACCCGTCTTATGCTGTTGGCAGTTCACCGTTACAGAGGACAAGTGCCCTGCCGAGCCGGGTGCCATGCATCAGACATGTTGACAACTCACCCACGTGTCTGCTTTTTTGCTCGCCTTGGCGGCGTTACGGCAGTTATTTTTCTACTTGGAGACACCAGCTCTTGGCTAGCACAAGCGTCCCTTGCTGGGGATCGATCTTCTTTTGGCTGTTACTTGGCGCCATCTTTTCATGGCCACCACTGGAGATTTTGCTCCTCCGACTTCGTTTTCTTGATTTCTATTTGCACAGAGCCGCGGTATGTCCCCCCTCCAGCGCACGTGAAATGCCTCATGCGAAGAGACACGATGGGACATCGCTCAAAAGTAACCAGGCGCAAAACAGCAGTTAGAGTCATTACAATCGTCATTGTTTACCAACCAGCCAAGATGCTATCGAAACTCGGCTGCAATAGTAGTACAGTCTATACACAGGGGATATCTCAAAGCTTATCGATGATGGCCGCCGCAAACTCGCTCGTCTTCGCCTTGCCGCCCAGGTCGCCGGTCAGGGCCTTGCCCTCGGCCAGGGTGGCGAATGCCGCCTTCTCAATGCGGTCCGCATATTGGTTAAGCTCCATGTGCCTCAGCATCATCATGGAGCTGAGGAGCAGGGCAGTGGGGTTGGCGAGACCCTTGCCGGCGATATCCGGGGCAGAACCGTGGACAGCCTCGAAGATGGAGCACTCGTCGCCGATGTTGCCGGAGGGGGGTGAGGCCGAGACCGCCGATCAGACCGGCGCACATGTCAGACAGAATGTCACCGTAGAGGTTGGGCATGACCAGGACCTTGTCGTTGTAGGGGATAGGGTCGGTGGTCATCTTGAGGCAGGTGTTGTCAAGCAGCTCGGCGTCGAACTCGATGTCAGGGAACTCCTTGGCAATCTGGTTGGCGACGGTGAGGAAGAGACCGTCGCTCATCTTCATGATGGTGGCCTTGTGGACGACGCGGACCTTCTTGCGGCCGATGGCGCGGGCGTGCTGGAAGGCGAAGCGGAGGACGCGCTCGCTGGCCTCGCGGGTGATGAGCTTGATGCTCTGGACAACGCCATCCACCACGACGTGCTCAATGCCGGAGTACTCGCCCTCGGTGTTCTCGCGGATCAGGACGGTGTCGACATTGTCGTAGGGGGGTCTTGTAGCCGGCAACCGAGCGGCAGGGACGCAGGTTGGCGAAGAGGTTGAATGTGCGGCGGAGAGTAAGGTTGAGAGAGACGTGGCCCTTGCCAATGGGGGTCTACAGCTTGTCAGATGTGCCCTCCTATCAAACAAACAAGGGTGGGCTGCAACGTACAGCGAGGGGACCCTTGAGGGCAATCTTGTTCTTCTTGATGCTCTCAATGGCGGCATCGGGGATCGCGGTCTTGCCGTCCTTGAGGATGGGGTCGACGTTGATGGGCTCCCAGGCGATGGGGGTCTTATCGTCAGGTCAGCATCCCGTCGTCCTAACCTAGGAGACACCGGGTGAGCGGAAGCGGGCGACTGACCTTGGCGGCAGCGAAGATGTCCTTGACGGCGACGGCGATCTCGGGGCCAATGCCATCACCTTCAATCAAGCTGACGGTGTAGCGACCCTGCAGACAATTATCAGCCCCATTGTTCTGCCAGCAGGTTGTTGTCACGGTGCTGAGCTTGAGTGATTTTCATGCCAAGCACAGCATTTGCGGCGGTTGGGCGCATGCACTCGGAGAGGTCGGTCGGGTCGCTGCGTACCTGGGCATCCTTCTGGCCATTGAACTTGGCAACACGCTCCTGGGAGTACAGGCGCTGGTTCTAGGAATCGCGAGTTGTTAGCGCCAATTTTCTTAGTCGGCCCACCACAGGTGAAGCTATCCGGGGCCATGTACCTGGACCGAGAGCGAGACGGCAGCACGGGGAGCCGCACGGAAACATTGGCGCTGCGCCGGGGCAGCAATGGAGCGGAGGGCCAGCATATTGGCGGTGTCTGGGAGTGGCCGTCGGGTTGGGAGGGTGCGGGCGGGTCTGAGGGTGGAAATGAAGGTCGCGGTGCACCACCAAGTCTGCGGAAGAAAGGTGTTTTGGCGATTTTACGCGCAGATAAAAACTGACCGAATTCAACTGCAAAGCCAACCCACTCCGCATGCAGGTTTTGGCTGCCACCTGCGGGAACACGGCAGTGGACCGTGCACGGCAGGGATCCTCGGTCGGTGGCAACAAGCCCGAAGGTGCTGAGGCTGCAGTGGACTGCCATGACGTTGGTGGTGCGACCCACCTGATACTTACCGCCCTGAAGATGCGGCAGAATGATCGCTCGGAGACCGGCAACCCACAGGCGGTGAACGCGTCTTATGTTTCACCAGCAGCAGCTGAGCTTGAAAGGTGCCAAGACACGCCAAAGTGATCACCCCTGTTCATCCATCAGTGACCTCCCTTGGAAGCTCAGCGGCTCGACACTGACAGTGTGCTGCTTCCTCAAGTCGCATTCCCAAGCCGTTCCCGAAATAATTACTGAGCCAACAACGCTTTCAGTCATCAACGATGGCAGACCTCGAGCGCACAGTCCTGGACTTCTACCAAATATCGACCCTCAACCCAAACGAGTGGCCCGCCGAGAAAGACAACGACAGCGATGTCTCCGACGACGAAGCAGCTGCCGCAAAGAAGAAGGCTAACCGGAGGAAGTCGAGATACCAGGCGCTCGAAAAGGCTGTGAGCAACCGGAACAGTATCATCCCAGGCTCTGAGAACTCGAGTAGTGGTGTGAGCAACCTGGTGCAGAGGGACGAACCAGATCCGCTGGGCACCGCCGACAGCGTGGTCCGGACGCTGAAGCACTTGGGCGTACCAGTTCAGGATGACCCGAAGCTTCGTGAGTCTACCGTGGGTGCTTTTTATGGCAACATCCAGAGTGGCTGACTTGTCCTTGTCATTAGGTAATCGGTTTCTCCTCTCCTCAACAACATTCACACCGGCGCTGTTCCTGTCTCAGATGCACTCAACTGCCGATACCCAGTCGTTAATCAACGGCCTCGACGTGCTTTCGAAATCTATAGACCAGAAGTCGGCGTCCCTCAAGATTCTCGTCGAGTCCAACTTTGAGCGCTTCGTCCGTGCCAAAGCCACCATCGACAATGTCTACAAGGAGATGAAGTACCGCGGCGCCGAACCCACACCGACCCGCGGCCGGGGCCACTCTCGCCACGCGAGCAGGAATAGTTTTCGCAGTACTAGCGGTGCTCAGCCCCTGAACGGCCCAAATTCACCCGCGACAGACCCTCGTAAGAAGAATGCGCTGATCAAGGAGAGCGAATATGGCGTCTTGGGTGTAAAGGCCCCGTTGCTGGACGTGTCGGCCAAGGCAGAGGAAGTCTGGGGCCCTGCGCTTGGAGGACGAGAGAAAGAGGAGCATCTCAAGACGGTGGCTTCTTCTCTCGATCAGTACAAGGAGTACGTCGAGACGAGCGCGGCGATAGCGGACAGCATCAAGCGCAAAGATCATGAGACCCTCGTCGAGGAGTACGCGAAAGCAAGAAGGTTCGCCGACGAGGCAAAAAAGTTGGCCGAGCAGCTCAAATCCTCGGAACCCACTGACGACGAGCTGTATCGCATCCTCCTGGCCGCCCGGATGTGGCACGACGTCGAGGAGCAGATCCAGGTGCTCAAGCGCGATGTATGGCGGCGGCTCATCTCTCCTTACAACATGACCAAATCAGACGGAGAAGGGCAGCGTGAGAATGAGCAGCACATGGACTTAATCTCGCTGCTTCTGGAGCTGGGTGTCGAAGACAACCCTATCTGGGTCTGGCTCCTGAGCCGCTATGACTACTTGAAGAGCAAGATTCAGTCCACCACTGACCGGACAAAGGTGGAAATTGAGATTCTGCGGCGTCGGCTCGCAAACGCTGAGAAGCCCACCCCCCAGGCTATCGCATCTCATATGCGGACGCTGGGGAGACAATCACTCGAAGCCATGTCCAAGACCTTCGATTCCACAGACGTCGTCGAACTTTGGGAGATGAACACCGGCTTCTTGAGCAACTTGCTTTCGCCACAAGGAATTTTGGGAGAGATTCTGGAGTTCTGGCAGACTGTGCAAGGCTTTATTGATGGTAACACACAGCGAAGTCTCCCAGTCGGCTACAAAGGGGAGTCTAAGCACCACCATCAGCTTTCCCAGCAAGGGACGACAGACCTTCAGAAGGGTACCGTCGAGTTGATCAGCATGATCAGAGAAAGCGTCCTCATGTTCTTCGCCGGACCTCCGCCTGAGGATATCTCGCTTCTCTATTCGCCCATGCCGCCGCGTTCTCCAAGCACTCCAGGAGGTCCTAGGTCTGGGTCGCTTACTCCCCGAGATCCCCGCTTCAACCTCGATCCGAACAATCTACCACCTCCGTCACCCAAGAGGGGAGAGGCTTGGGAGAAGTTTGCGTTCTGGCCTCCCTGGTCTAACTCCCTCAGTGGTGTTCATTACCTTTCGAAGATGCTGGCTCTTGTAGGATCTGGCGCGTCTGACATGGCTTCCGTCTCTCCCATCGGGCAGGGAGACATCGCCGAAGTGGAGCGTGTCAAGACTCTTGTGGGCGCCGCCAGGGAGAGGTGTGTTACTGCGCTTTGCGCAGCATGGAACAGGGATGCCGAGAACATCAAGTATGTCGAGGACTGGAACCGGTCGCCGGATACCAAGGATGTCACGAGGATGCCGACCAGTTTCGCCGCCTTTGAAGGCGCCTTGCTCAGTGGGATGCAGAAGATTCTCTACATTTCCGAAGCCATGTCGCAGCCGGGGGCTGGGGATATTGTCCTCCCTCCGCCAACGAAGTTGTTGCAGATGGTTCGCAGCCAATACGTAACGACGCTCTACAAGGCTCTGAGCGGGATGGTCGAGAACGCCGAACGGTTTCCCCAGAAGGCCGATGACGAGTGGACGGTGGATGCCGAAGGGTTCGTTTTGGTTAACGCGGCGAACTCCCAGCCCTCAGTGTCAACACTCGGCGGTGGCACGATCGATGCCGGCGACAGAGTAAGCCCAATTTATTCCACTCTCATCTGAACCCCCTACTAACCACCCGCCCTCAGAACGTCCGCATGCTCCTAACCCTCAGCAACCTCCAAGCCCTCCGCGCAACCGTAGTCCCCTCCCTCAACACCCAATTTGAAAACGCCTTCTCCGTCAAGCTCACCGACGAAACCAAAACCATCCGCGACGTCCTCAGCCAAATCGACGCCCGCCTCTTCCAATCCTACACCCGCCCCGCAATCGACTCCCTCCACCGCATCATTAGCACCGGCGTTTCCGCCCCAGATTGGTCCCACCCCGGGCTCCCGCCCGCGCGCCGTACGCGCCTACGTCTACGAAGCGCTCCTCAGCCTTGTCCTCATCCACACACAAGTCTCCACGACCGCCCCATCCCTCACCACCGAGGTTCTCTCCTACCTCCTCGAACAAGCCTCCCGCGAGCTCCTCGAAGCCTTCCGTACCCGCCCCCGGTATAACCTCGAGGCGCTGATGCAGGCGACTCTGGACGTCGAGTTCGTGGCGCAGACGTTGGGCCACTACACGACGGATCGCGCGTCGGAGCTGCAGAGCGCCGTGTACCAGGAGCTCGACGGCCGCACGGACAATGACGCGCGCGCCCGTCTGCAGGCCGAGTTGCCTGAGATGCGGGCGGTGTTAAAGCGGTTGAGGGAGGCGAGCAAGAGTCAGTTTGCGTGTTTTAGGAAGCCGAAGAGGGCGAATACGGGAGGTGGGGGGTGGTGTGGGAGGGCGCAGTTGGAGAGGAGGGATACGGGGCTAGTAAGCGCGGGGAGTGATCGGATGAGGTTTGAGTGGTGGCCAAGATAGCAGCAGCAGCAGTAGTAGTAGTAGTAATGATGGGGGGGGGGCAGCGGGGGCCAGAGGATGGATGGGATTCCAGCCGGTGTTTGTCTGCTTGGGTCACAATACCCGTTCGTAGCACTTTGTAAATTCTCCGTAGGGAGTCGTGGTTGTTATTTATATCTCATACATACCCGGATCCATGTCCGCAAGGGGTATTTTCTCTACCATAAAACACCAAATCAATCCCATGAATCCATCTCCTGTGAATGTACGGCCGGAACCATGGGTTCCGCAAAACCGTACACTACCACGGCCTGACCATTAACCGGTCAAACCACAACCAATCCGTGCATTATCATTACCAAAGCTAAAGCCAATACTGCTGCTCCAACGAGCAGTCAAGACGCCGGGGAAACCGTGTAGTCGTACAAGTGGCATATCCGGTCATGAACTCTGTGAGTCGTCCTTCGCTGAGAACTCTCATCTAGCCGAGTCAAACAAGAAAGTTATGGGGGCCCAAACGCCGAGGAATCTGTTCTCCCTCAGTCAGAGTTGGGCAGGAGGAGAGTCGAGCAGAACAACAGCTCGAACGAGCGGGAGTCAGTAGGCGAGAAAGCGGGGCGCTCCTGCTTGGCCTTAACCTGGGCAACTGCACCAGTATCCGTCAGAATGTTTCACAAAGTAGCTGGTGTTCAGAGGGAAACACTCACAGTCCAAGTTGATGGCCTCAAAGTACTCCCGAATCGCCGGGTTCTCCTCTTCGGTGACCAGCTTGCCGTCGATTTCTCGACGCGTGGTCCGGGGGAGGGCTTTGCGAATGCCCAGGAGCATGTGCAAGAGATTCGCAATGACATAGCCCTGCTGGGTGAAGCTAACGGGCTCCTTCTCGAGCGGCCAGAGGGTGCGCAGGTTCTCCTGCTCCCAGGCCTTGAATGCCCAGCTCGACTTCTCGACGCAATTCAGCAGGATCAGCACGGCAAAGTACATGTTGAAGTCGATCTTGACCTTGCTGTCTTGCAGGACGCGCTGCATCCCTGTGAGCAGGGACTTGCTGGTGGCGGCGGCCCTCCTCTCAGCGGCGGCCGCAAGCTGGAGGCAGATGGTGTTGAAGAGCTCCCCGTCGGTGTCTTCGGCGATAGGCCTCGCAGGGCCGTCATCAGTCCAGGTTTTGGCGCTGACAGTCCACTGGCGCTCGCGGTCCAGGATCTCGACAAAGCCCCACAGCTCCAACGACTTCTTGAGCAGCTCATCATTCGTCTTAACGGCGACGTCCACGGCGGTTTGCAGCGTGACGCGCATGAAGTGGGAGGGCTCGCGCCGGATCATGTCAGGCAGGATTTCGCGCATGTACGTCTCGACCCTAGCAGGGACGTCCTGGTTGTCATTATCAAGCATGACAATCTGGTAGCTCGAGGGTTTATCCTCAACGACGGTCGCATCGGCGAGCTTCCCTTCGGCGTCGCGATCAGGATCGCGCTGCAGAACCTGGAGCTGAAGGCGAGGGGCGCAGTCTGGGAAGTGGCAGGCTTCAACGAGAACGCCGTGATTGCTGAGAGTAACGGTCTGTTTGATGCTGTTAACTCTGCCCTGGGCGAGGACAATCTGCACTCCGGCAGAATACAGATCCAACTGCTCCGAGAACTTGGTGCGAACACAGCCCGAACGCCACACTCGAGGGGACAGGACTTTGCGGCAAGTATCACAAGGCGAGCCCTGAGAGCAGGTCTTCCTGAGCACCCGACACCGGATACAGGCACCAATTTTCCGCACCTCCTGCACCTCCTTCCTCCTTGTCGCATTGAATCGGGCCCTTGAATGGCGAGACTTGCCGCCGTTTGGCCCGCTGTCCAGACGGAAAACGCCTTTGCCAAGGGGAGCAGTCGTTTGCATCGGACTGTGATTGGGAATAGTCGCCTGAAAGTTGTCGGTTGCATACGTAATCTCACCCCAGGGCGGAGGAGCAGTGGTCATGGGGAGAACGGGGGTCGAGGGGAGCGTGGGAGACTGTTCGGTGCCGGTCATGTTCATATCAGCCACCGGGAGAGTGTTGGCGGCCGCGGCCGCAGCAACTGCAGCGGCATTGGCGGTAGCGGTGGCCGCATCGGCGGCAGCAGCAGCTTCTTCACCAAGTATCTCCGGGTCAAGGTAGGCAGGGTTCAGGCGGGCTGTGGCAGCAGCAGCCATGGTGAGATTGGTGGAATCCGACGGGGCGTCATCGGCGCGAAGAATCTCGTGGAGACGCTCTTCCTCAACAGTAAGTGCTTGACCCGCATTTGGCGAGGAGTCCTCTGCTAAAGTATGGTCAGCTCTACACTTGACTCCTGGACATGAGCTTTCGGAACAACATACCCTTCACTGGCTGATGCGCACCACTTTCTTGAGCCAACAGTGGGTTCTCAATGGTAAACTGCTCGTGCAACTCGAAGCGGTCTGTCGGCTGCCCACCAACGGGGGGGGCAGCAGAAGGAATCGCGCCATTCGCCTGGCTCCGGTCGTCGTCCTTTTCGTTCATCTGTCGCGAGACTTCGGCGAGGACTCCAAGAGCGGTCCAGGGCTGCGGCATCATGGCCATGTCTTCGGGAGAGCCATTGGCCTGAGCTTGCCCCTGGGGCTGTTCCTGGGCTTGTGCCTGTGCCTGCGCCTGCATCTGAGCATGCGCCTGCGCCTGCAGCTGGGCATGGGCCTGGGCATGTAGCTGGGCATGTGCCTGAGCGGGTATATGGGACTGCTGGCCGTTCATCTGACCCTGCTGGGTCTGCTGAAATCGCTGGGAGGCATGGCTCATGCCCGAGAGTGTGAGGAGGGCATTGACGCGCTCAGTTTCGGAAATGGCGGGACATTTCTTGGTAAGGTGGTTCGTCAGGCTGTCGAGCCGACCGCGGGGGAAGTGCTCCCCACATCTGTAGGTAACGATTGTTAGCTGAGTCTGGCCCAAAAGAGCATCATCGTGGGAGCAGTGTGTAGAGGGGGGAACAGCTGGGGTCAAGCTGTGGGAAAGAGCGGTGGCTCACGCTTTGCAGGTGTGCGGGTAGCGATTGCTTTGATCGGGCAATTTCGCGCCCCGCTCGAAATACTGCAGGATGAGGGCATTCGGGCGTCTCCCCATTGTTGCAATCAGGGTTCCGGGATGCACATGGACGGTCCGGATTCTGTCTGGGTCGGGTGAGTCGGGTCCGGAGCCAGGGGAGGGGGGTTGGCGATGCGAAATACTGCCGGCTTTAAAGAATTTGGCGGTCAATCAATCATGTTGTCATCAGCGCAGTCGGTGGGCCTGCAGTCACGTGTGATGGTACCGTACCTTGAACAGGTACAGATGCAGTCGTAACTTACAGCTTTTACTTCACGCTCCCCCTTCACGCAATACCTCCATGCTCCAAAAAGGTAGACCGATTCTGCAGACTTGCAGTCTCTGCCCAGGTCTGTGAATCGTATTATAGGCAATAATGTACAAACTACAGCTCTTTAACCTGACCAGATCAGGACCATGTTTCTGTGTAGTGTGCATCCAAGCCATGCATGTAATTAACTGTGCAGCTGAAAGAATGGAAGCTTCAGGCTGGTCCCATCCATTCGGACCCTTCCCATCATCAGCTCCGGTTCGAGTCCAGACCACTCCACCTCCATGTGACAGTGCCCCGCTCCCTCTCTCCTCGGTCCCTTGACTCCCTTCACCAGCATGCGACAACCACGCCAAGGGGGCCAGCCAAGAGAATCAAGCTTTCTCATCTGGCTCGAGCGTCTCACGCCAGGGACGAGTTCATGGTCTCATCCTTGCCTGCGCGTTTCATCCCCTCCTGTTCGATACGTGCCCCGCGACATTTGGCTTTCTAACCCGCTCCCATCCAGTCCGTCCAGTTGGGAACCGTCTCAACAACAACCTTGGAACAAAGCCCCAAGTCGCCAGGATCCGCTCCTCCATCGCACCGGTACTCCCGGAGACCCCGTACAGCGCGGCCCCCATCGCGCCGGTCACTGACGTCCACCATGGGCTGACGCACCCTCGGCCCCACTGACGCGCCCGGGTCCCGGATTCTTGGATGCGACTTTTCGACCGTCGAGTCCAAAGCAGAGTCGTATTTCCAGAGCTGGCTCTCTTCTTTCTCCATGCCCTGATCGCCTGTCCGTCCGAATAGCTTGCCAAATATGCTGCTCCTACATCAGACCGGCACCGTCAAAATCGGCGAGGTTGTGCGCTACACCGTGACTTACAGACCCTCGGCTGATCATATACTCCCATCGCCCGAGTTCCTGTACCTGCGCATAAAGAATACATGCGCCATTGCCCTTCGCGCAGCGTTCGTCCACGGTCCCTACAACCTGTCCGTCGCCGCATACCCCTCGACCTTCAAGCCCTTCGAGAAATTCGAAAACCCCCGCCGTTATGGCGTCCCCGAGTTCGAGCCCATGCTTAAGGCCGGCGCCGCCTGGAATTGTCATCTAATCGTTCCGGATAATATCCGTCAAACGGCTGGCGAAGGAATTAGCCAACACGGGCAGTTCGGGGCCGGTCCGGAACACGACGGGGATACTGTGACGTGGATTATAGAGGTGGCCTCGCAGGTCATCTTTTCCAGCTCGGCGTCCGTGAACTACGAGATCCTGCTTGCGCGCGACGAAAAGTCACTCAATCTGGGCTCAGTCGTGCCCGTCATCAGCGGCCAGATACAAGCTCCACAGCCAGGACGTGTGAGCGATTTCCAACAGAGCGCCGGTGCAGCAAAGAACCATCCAGCCCAGCCGAAGGGCGTGTTTTCCAAGGCCATACATCTCACGGTGGAGGATACCGCGGCTTTATGGAATACGCCCCAGCTGCCTGGTTGGGATGATATGGGTTGGCTGCGAGCCCGTGAGAACGACGATGCCGACGCCCCGGTCGAGCCCGTCGCGAGTAGCGGAAACCCGGAAGGAAAGAAAAAGTGCCCGAAACACAAGCCAAAGAAGGTACACTTGGTTGTCCTCACGCATGGCTTGCATAGCAATCTTGGAGGGGATCTGCTATTTCTCAAGGAGAGCATAGACGCAACAGTCAAGCAAGCGAGAATTGATGCGAAAGCCCGGAAAGCAAGGGAACGGGCTGCCAGGAGTCGTGGACGCCCAGAGACTGATATTTCAAGGGCCGATCCATCAACAGACAACCAAATACCCATCACCGTCTCTGACAAAGCAGGGGATGCCCACAGTGTCGACAATAGCCAGCAAGACGAACACCGCCTGGATGAAGACAACACGGATGATGAGGACGAAGAGGAGGTCATTGTCCGTGGCTTCTCTGGAAATGCGACAAAGACCGAACGGGGCATCAAGTACCTTGGGAAACGACTTGCCAGATACATTCTGTCCATGACTTATCCCGACCAACCTTGCCTGCCCACTGCCAAAGCAGCTTCAGAAGCCATAGCACATACGCTCAAAACGACGGCGCAGAAGAAGGCTGCTGAGGAAGCACACAAACATAGCTCCGTCCACCACGTGCCTCCGCCAGCTGGCAACCGCCTGTACAAGTTCACCAAAATCAGCTTCATTTCTCACTCCCTCGGCGGCTTGGTCCAAACCTATGCTGTCGCCTACATTCAGAAACACTCGCCTCAGTTCTTCAATCTCATCGAACCCGTCAACTTTATTGCGCTGGCCTCGCCATTCCTCGGGCTCAACCACGAGAATCCACTCTATGTCAAGTTTGCTCTCGACTTTGGTCTGGTTGGAAGGACGGGTCAAGATCTCGGTTTGACGTGGAGAGCCCCAACAATTGCACGGAACGGGTGGGGAGCAATCGTGAGCAACCTTGGAGAGCACGCCCAGAAAAAGGTTTACGGAGAGCCCCAACCCGAGTCTAAGCCGCTGCTTCGAATCTTGCCCACTGGGCCGGCACATAAGGCACTCAAGAAGTTCCGTAACCGGACGGTGTACTCGAACGTGGTCAATGACGGCATTGTGCCCCTCCGGACGAGCTGTCTCCTTTTCCTGGATTGGCAAGGCCTGGAGAGGGTTGAGAAGGCGAGGAGAGAGGCTGGGCTCGTTGAGACCGTCGTTGGGTTTGGCTGGGCGGAGCTAACTGGCGCGAACGTTACAACCCCGAGACTGGCGCCATGGTCTCCAGTAGAGCCTGAGGGCACGACCAACGGGGACGAGACGGGGAAGACCACGCCCACTGGCATTGAATACTTCCACGAGGTGCCTCAGCCACCGACAAATGCCATGCTGGAAGACGACAGGCAAAGTCTCAGGTCAATGACCAACCAGTTCCGGGAACCTCCCTCTTCGGAGCTGCAGAACCTCCAGAGCGCAAGCACGACCACATCAAATCCCTTCGCTGGGTTGTTCAACTTCTTCCGCAGCGAGACACCAAAGCCGCCGCCACCGCCTTCTTCCAAAGCAACCAAGATTTACAGACGGAGCCAGACACTGAAGTCTGAGAGCGGCTCCGCCACCGATTCGGCTACCTCCTCCAAGTCAAGGGTGACTGCCGGGAACGAGCTCACAGAAGAGCTGGATAGCATGTCGGCGCCCCCAAGGACAACCATCTTCGAGTCGGCGAGTGACCTCATTAACCCCAAACTACCGCCCATCGAATTCCTCATTGACCCCTCCACACGTCCCCGGACCATTTTCCACGATCGTGTCTACCACCCCTCCGATATCCCACCACCACCAGTCAAACAACGGTCCAGCTCAACCCCCCTCTCCCTCCGTTTCCGTGCCGCAACCACCATCTCCTCTCAAAAGTCAGCAGCCTCAGCCGAACCCATCTCCCGCCACCCCTCACGCAATCCCCGAACCCGTCGACACCCCTCCCCGCCCTCCCGAAAACCCACCACCACCACCACCACCACCACCGGCGGCGATGACTCCACAATTCACACCCTTTCCTTCGACAGCACCGCACCTCCTCCACCTCAACCTCCACCTCCACCCCCATCAACAACCCCTACCACCACTACCAACCCCTCACCGAAGGCGACCAACCCCCGACATTATCGACACGTCCCAAATGCGCGTCGAGGAAAAAATTGCCCGCGCCTACCACCGCGGCCTGTCCTGGCGCAAAGTGCTCGTCAAGCTGGAGCCAGACGCGCACAACAACATTGTCGTGCGCCGCACCTTGCCAATGCGTTTGGCTGGCCGGTTGTGCAGCATTTGGTGGAAGCGCACTTTAGCGATGCGGCGACGGCGAGGAGGCGGGATGAGGATGAGCCGGGGTTGAGAGGGCGAGGCCTGTGGGGGGGGGTGGCGGGGATGGGAGGGAGACGAAGGGGGAGGGGGAATTGGAGTTGGGGGTGGGAGGAGAAGTGAAAGAGGAGGAGGTGGTGGTTGGGGAGGAAGAGAGTGGGATGGGAATGGAAAAGAAGGGTGAGGAGGGAGGTAGGAAATTACCCGAGCTGACGGAGAGTCCTGGCTTGTCGCCGGCTAGTGCCGGAGCTATCGGCAGCTACAACGCGCTGGGGGTGTTTACACCCGGTTCTGGGACGAGCGCTGGGACGACGGGCAGCGTCACGCCAACGGCACCCCGCCCGCCGATGGACAGGCTGGACTCGATGACCTGGAGCGACCGGGACTGGATGGACAGCGGGGACGAGAGTGATGACGGGAGGGGCAAGGGAGGGGTGAGCGGCGGGCTTGCTGCGAACCTTGCAAGTTTTGGGGAGAGAGGCACGAGCCCGCTCGGTTGGAACTGGACGGAGAAGATTGTGGGCAAGGGTGCGGCAAGTTCGAGGTCGCCTGGTGGTGATGGGGGGAGGAAGTAGTTTTGTTGGAAGGTGGTGATGGAAGCAGGTGTTTTAATATCGGAGGCAGACTTGTTTCGCGTAGCGGCTGTTTTATTTACATGGATAGAGCTGGATAAACGTGTACTTTCGTGTTTACTGCTTGTCTTTAATGACTCCTCTCTAAGTCCAGTTCGTCGTAAGACGTAAGACGCGTTGCTTGGTGTTGCACCAGTGGCCAATGCAACCAACCCGGGAGCCTGCAGCTGTCGCATCAGCCACACTGCGGCTCTCTCCTTTCATCCAATCAGATGGGCGTGTGGCTCAGTTGGTAGAGCGTTCGCTTAGCATGCCTCGGTGTATGCGAAAGGTCCTGGGTTCGATTCCCAGCTCGTCCAAACCTTACATTTTTCTAAGTACGTAGGCCCTGCTCTTTTTTCAGTCTGGCGGGGAGTTGCAAATGAGTTGCTTTCCTCTTCTTTAGGTTTCTTTTGAGGTTGTTTCTTTGCTCGCATTTTTGTCTCGGAGCGTGTCGAATCTGCCCTTCGCCCTGCACACAGTGTGCACTGGAAGGGGCCGGAGACTTCGAATCACGCAATCGTGGTGTGGCCGACTCCGGCAAGGTGAGTGGGGCGGTCTCTGGAATGGGTCAGTGGGGGTCCCCACTAGAAGCGGGGCCGGGGAAATCTGGGTGGGACCCATGGGTGGTCGTCGCGGGGCATTGTTGAAGTTGTGTCTGGTTACGTCAGGAGCTTTCCGCGCGGTGTGATTCGAGAAGCATCCGACCTCTGCCAGTGACGGGATGCGATTTTCTGTCGGGGTAGCATCCGAAAGATGGGCGCCCCTGACTGCTGCTGTGCGCCCACACTGGATGGCAGCGGCCCTGCGTCTGGTTGTCGAGGGAGGTGTTCGTCGGTCGTTGACCGCCACTTGGACTAGAGGTCGCTTGTACTGTGTCGGTGACATTCTGCAGAGAGGGGATGCGAGCCTGTAAGTGCTTTGTTGTCACCGCTGGCAGTATGCGATGGCAGCGGGTCCACGGAGCGCCGTCGAACCACGACTCAGGTTCGACGCAGGCTGCATCGTGAGAGTTGCAAGCTGCTTGTTCCCGATTCTCCCTGGTCTGTGTTGCGGGGTCTTGTTCGGGGTCTTGTGCGCCAAGCAGAGTAGATAAAGCCTGATGGGGCATCGGGGAAATGTGGGTTTCAGCAGTAATCGCCCAATGAGCACTGCTCCGGGTCCGGCGAAACGGCCACCCAGGGATGCTTCCTGCTGTGTTTCGCACTGTGCCTCTAGAGAAGGCCGGTGCCCCGCGACAGCGGCCGCTCCTACCTTCTTCGTCTTCGTCGGTTTGTTGTCATCTGCTCTTTTTTTCCAATTCTCTCCTCTACTTCCTTTTTCTCACTTTTCCCACTTTTCCATCTCAGTCGTAGGACTTTTCCCGACCGAATACAATAGCACCACGGTGCGCGAAGGCGTAGTAGAGGTGTAAACGCTGCCCTCCGACCCCCCGAGGGAGTTGTGCATGTTCTGAGCTGCTCTCCCAGATTGATCGCCTTGTATGCCATCCCGTTTGCTTCCCTTTTGCTCCTCAGATGCTTGTTTTTTTTGGAATTGGTTCCCGAGTAAATCTACCTACCACATCTTGTTCCTGTCCGCGCTCCTTGGCCTCTGCCTGGGCGTCATTATCGAGCTTCTACTGAACGTGTCACTGTAACAGCCAGCTAACCGAAGTCTGTTTTTCTCAGTAGGAGCTGTATCCTTTTTTCTAAACGACCCCCAATTTAGTTCGACTTCGAAGCGCCAATCATCATGCATATCCGGGAAATGATGGCGGAAGCCGAGAGGAGCGGCGAGCCGTCCTTCTCCTTCGAGTACTTCCCGCCTAAGACCGCCCAGGGTGTTCAGAATTTGTACGACCGCATGGAGCGCATGTACAACTTTGGCCCCAAGTTTATCGACATTACCTGGGGCGCTGGCGGCCGCATCGCCGAGCTCACTTGCGAGATGGTGGTCCAGGCCCAGGCGTACCTCGGCTTGGAGGCATGCATGCACTTGACATGTACGGACATGGGGGAGGAGAGGGTGAACGACGCCCTGCGGAAGGCGTACAAGGCCGGCTGTACCAACATCCTCGCGCTTAGGGGTGATCCTCCGCGCGAAAAAGAGAAGTGGGAGGCAACCGACAGCGGCTTCCGTTACGCCCGGGATCTCGTGGCCCACATTCGCAAGACATACGGCAACCACTTTGACATCGGTGTTGCCGGCTACCCGGAGGGGTGCGACGACAACAAGGACGAGGACTCGCTGCTGGACCACCTCAAGGAGAAGGTCGACATGGGTGCCTCCTTCATCGTCACCCAGATGTTCTACGATGTCGACAACTTCATCCGCTGGGTCGGGAGGGTCAGGGAACGCGGCATCACCGTGCCAATTATTCCTGGAATCATGCCCATTGCCACCTATGCCAGTTTTCTGCGCCGCGCGAACCACATGCAGTGCAAGGTCCCCGAGGAATGGATGGCAAAGCTCGAGCCGGTCAAGAACGACGATGTGGCAGTCCGTGATATTGGCAAGACATTGGTCGCCGACATGTGCCGCAAGATTCTTGCCGCCGGGATCCCACATCTGCACTTCTACACCATGAACCTTGCCCAAGCAACCCGCATGGTTCTGGAGGAGTTGAACTGGCTGCCGTCGCCAGATCACCCGCTCAAGCACGCTCTTCCCTGGAAACAGTCTCTGGGCTTTGGCCGCCGTGGCGAGGATGTGCGCCCTATTTTCTGGCGCAACCGCAACAAGTCGTATGTCGCTCGCACCCAGGAATGGGACGAGTTTCCCAACGGCCGCTGGGGTGACTCAAGGTCTCCCGCTTTCGGTGAGCTTGATGCTTATGGTATCGGCCTGACCGGATCGAACGAGCAGAACAGGAAGAAATGGGGCGAGCCTACCTGCATTCGCGACATTGCGAGCTTGTTTATTCGGTACTTGAACAATGACATCGAATACCTTCCATGGAGCGAGGCCCCAGTAGCCGAGGAAGCTGCCCTGATCAAGGACAACCTGATTGATCTCAACAACCGGGGCTTGATCACCATCAACTCTCAGCCGGCCGTCAATGGCGTGAAGTCCACTCACCCTGTTCACGGCTGGGGCCCTTCGAACGGCTACGTCTACCAGAAGGCCTACCTCGAGATGTTCATCTCACCCGATCTCTTCCCGGAAATCAAGCGCCGGATCGAGGACCACCCCGACCTTACCTACCACGCCGTAACCAGATCTGGCAACCTCGAGACGAATGCACAATCCGAGGGCCCCAACGCCGTCACGTGGGGCGTGTTCCCGGGCAAGGAGATTGTTCAGCCCACCATCGTCGAGAGAATCAGCTTCCTCGCCTGGAAGGACGAGGCGTTCCAGTTGGGCAACGAGTGGGCCCGCTGCTACGAGGCCGGGACACCCAGCCGGCTTATGTTGGACGAGGTCATGAACACATGGTACCTGGTGAATATTGGTAAGTCTTCCCCTGGAACAAGCGTTGTTGACGACAGTAACACTGACTGGCGTGTAGTAAACAACGATTTCCACCGGGGACACACCATCTTCGAGGTTCTCGAGGGCTTAGAGATCCATGACATGGACAAGGTCCAGGAGCGTCAAACCAACGGAGCCACCGAGGCCACCAACGACGCCGAAGCATCGGCATAAATCCTCGCAACCGTGTCTGAGCCAGTCTGGATCCTCTCAACGAAGCGATCCGGCTGACTCCTGCCGCGCAAGCGCAGGCACAGCTTTCTTTCAACACTTGACATGGCCGAATTTCATTTCAACAGAGCACTTTTAATATCCATCGATCCCATCCGCAGCCTGGAGCAGGACGAGGGGCCCGACCTAGGAAACGACGTATTTGGGACGACGCAGGCAAGATTTCAGCATGATTTAACATACAGCAGCAGCATGCATTTGGGACTGGCGTTTTCATGGGCCGGGGTGGGCTGGGTGAACCAAAAAGGAGGATAATGCGCATGGAAATGGGGCATGGGCATCTTTCCCTCTTATTTCTCTCCCAGAGTCTCGGTCTTGATTTTTCAACAAAAAGGAATGGCACGCGGGCACAGGCGTGTTGGATTAGGATGGATGGATTCCAAATCATCAACTGGTAGACAAGAGACAGACGCAGATGGGAGACTGGGTCGCGGTTAGAAATGGGGCGGGAAGGAGGGGGAATGGGGATGGGGAGAAGGAAGGACGGAAAGGGGAACATGGTCCAACCCAGTTTTTCATGCATCACCGATATCTCAACGATACCCAGGGAAATTTAGGCAGGATTCAATTTTCTTTCGTACATATGCTGGGAATTTCCTTCTTTGCGAGGGACGGTGACATTTCAACTTGTCGGTCTTCAACGCGGGGAGACTAGTGAACTCGAGAATTGTCAGGCATGAGAAAAAGAGCAGAAATATTGAAGTGTGTTCGGCATCTGAGGTCATATTGCCACCTGTTAAGCATCTCCTGTTTCTGGGGCCTCTCCTTCACAAACCATGAATCCCTGACACAAAATATCTGTTTCTGCTAGCAAGAGAGATTACTCTCTTCTTGTCTCCCATTGAACCTTTTAACCGATGCTTCAGCTACAATTTACAGATACACAAACACACACACACACACACACACACAAAGCACCTACTCAAACACCTGCCTCTCACCCCACGCCTCAAATTACTCCTTTAAATCTTTGAAGATTCGTTAATTGTGACATACAACACAACCCCAGGGAGCAGTGCTCAATAACCCCACTGATTTTCATCCGCCACCTCGTAGTCCATTTCACTCTGATCCTTATCCTGATGATGATAATGGCGTTGTTGCTGCTGCTGTTGCTGCTGCTGTTGCTGCTGCTGTTGCTGCTCCTGTGGCGTCAACGTCGGCCGCTCCAGCGTGATGTGCACGTCCTTATCGTCGCTGCCACCATGATCATCCGCTGCCGAAGCGTCGCCGCCAGGTTCGTCTGCGCTGGGCATTTTCACGCCGTTGCTGCTGCCGTTGTGGGCAAGAGCACCTCCTAGAGCGGTGGTCGCGGCGGATGGGGTGCTGGGGTTGAGGGTGCGGATTACGCCGCTGGGTGTGGTGGGGACGGAGCCGGTTGAGCCATTGGCTCCGGCCCAGGAGAGCTCCAGGGGGGTGGAGGGATCAAGGCCGGGGATGGCTTTGTTGGCGAGTAGGACTGAGTTAAAGAATTTTTCGGCGGTTTTGCGGTCTTTGAAGGTGATTTCGGTGGAGGTGGGGGTCGTTTGGATGTCAGTGAATTCGCCGATGCCCTGGTCGTCTGTTAGTGAATGCATGGGCTTAGGGAGCGGGGAGAGGGAGGGGGATTGCTTACGAAAAGGTACTGCCGCAGTGTCTCGTCCTTATCAGATGCGGTGAAATCCACCCCTGTGAGGACCACCTTCTTCGGCCGGTTATCGAGCGAGTAGGCCGCGTACGCGGCATGGACGTTAGCACGGCCGCGGGCGCCTCCCCGGAACGAGCCACGCGGTGAGTATGAGGGTGATGAATGGCCCCGCCAGCCGCCTCTGCCGCGTCCGTAGCCGTACGATCCGCCCCTGGCGGACCATGGCGCGGGTGCCTCGCTCATGACATCTGGGTCAAGACCCATCTCTCGAGCCTCTGCCTCCAGCGCCGCCAGCTGCTTGCGTAGTGCCTCCGACTGGGTCGTCGACTTTGACGTGGAGTCGCCGTCGTGGTCTTCAGATTTGTTGCCGTTGCGAGCGGCGAGTTTGGCTTGTAGCTTGGCGCTTTCTTCCAGCTGCTTCGCGATAAGTTCCTTCTGTCGCTTTTCGAGCTCCTCCCGCTGGCGCTCGACTTCTTCCCTCTTCTTGGTCTTCTCCTCGAAGGCCTTCTGCTTCTCTTCCTGCTGCTTCGCGAATTCCTCCATGTCGATCTCGGGCTGATGCCCAATGGCGTCGCCCTCAGCAAACCCGTTAACATGGTGGCCTTTCTTTGCGCCTGGTGCGCCGCCCGTCATGGTCCCAGATGGCGGAAGTGTAGATTCGTCGTCTTTGTACCAGAAGACCTTGACGAAGCGGTTGTCAAAAATAACTTTGGGTGACTGGTACGCTGCATTGGCAGCGTTCCAGTTGTCAAACTTGACGATGGCTAGCCTCTTGTACGGCTGCATTGAGACCTCTTGAATGTTGCCATACTGCGAGAAGAACTCCTTGATGTGCTCCTCGCTGAAGTTCTCCTCGGGGATACTCTCCACCACGATGGTCGACTTGGTCCTATCGAAAACTGGCCCGTCTGCTGAAAATGTGGCTTTATCGCCGCCCCGTCTTTGGCGGTTCTGATGCCTGCCACCCTTGTGTCTTTGATGCTGGTTAAAATCTGGCAAAGGGGGTAGACCCGGAAGGGGACCCGGCCCGTTAAACATGTCAGGCATGAGAGCATTTGAGGGGTCGTACTCTGCTTGAGAATTAGCTACGTCGGAGCTGGGGGCTGTCACAACCTGCGAGATAATTTCATAGGTACCTTCGACTGCCGATGGCTGCGGCGGCTGCATGTTGCCAAAAGGGAGGCCTGGCAGAGTCGGGTAGACCGGGTCATCGCCATGTTGAAACATGCAACTGGCACCACGCTGGCAGTATCCCTTCCGCTCCCAATCACGGCACTTCTTCCTCCTCTTAGGAGGGAATTGGCCCCGACCATACGGCATCAGCTCCGGCATGGGATGGCCGGCAGCCATGCTCATACCAAACATGGCCTCCATCGGGCCCTTGCTGGGGTCGAAATACCCGACCGTAGCGGGTGTAGGAGCACCCTGGGGTAGCATTTGGCTGGGCGAAAGAGGATAGTTTGGCATCACTGGCGGCACGCCCCTAAAGTTGTTCACGTCGTCCGGCCTGGGACCACGGCCACCGAGACCACCTCGCCTCGGTTGCTTGAACGACCGTCCCCCGAAGCCGCCGTCTCTTCCGTTCTGAGCATTGGGATCGTCCCAGTCATTGTATCCTCGCTTCCTTGAACCGTTCTGAAATGGCGGCTGGTACGTCGGGGCCGCCCCCATTGCAGAGTCGTCGTAATACAAGCCCATCGGTGCTTGAGCGGTCGGAGGAGCAGCGGCCGCGACGGGGGCATGGTTCGGCGGGGGAGGGGCGCCAGGCAGGTAGGAGCGGTAGGCAATCGCATCGAAGACATCTCTCACAAAGACGGACGAGTCTGCAGTAAAGAGGGGTGAGCTCGAGAAACCTTTGAGGGAGGCACAACCCAAAGCGCACCTTCTTTGAGGAAGTCGGGGATCTCCTCCTCGCACAACTTGCGCACGTCGCTGATGTCGCCATCGTGGCGCAAGAGGGCCAGCACATAATCAGCCAGCACGTCGGCGTCAGCGTCAGACCTGTTTTAAACACCAAAATGTCAGTCAACCTCATTCTGCTCTTTAGAGGCGCATTCCCATTCCGACAGCAGCACTTACGTATTCTCGAGCCGCTTGACGATCCATTTTTTCAGGTGGTGCGAGTCCTCCTCGGGGAACAGCATTTTTTATTGTTGGCTTTGTCTGCCAATATTTCCATGGGATGGGCGGAAAGCTAGAAATTGAGTCGATCGTGGGAATAAATTCGTGAGCCTTTGTGAGCCGCAGAATGATTTATTTCAGATGCCGCGGCGCAGTGTGCACTGTCGCGTCATCCGGCAGCGCATGAGCAGGGGTCTGACGCGCTGGAAACAACGTGCTTGGCGTAACCAAATACAGTGTGATACAGCTTTCGGTGATTCAGGGGTGTCAACAACAACAACAACAACAACAACACACCAGCTCTAACAACAGCCTCGGCATTCGTCTAGTTCTAGTCCCCATATCCAACATCTAATGCGACACTACGTCTTACAAGTGGAATACAATCCCGCCATTATCATACATCCTACTCCTCTTTCTCCCCCTTCAACGCGCTCAAAATATCCTCCTTGTCCAGATCCGCCTTCTTGCCTCCCAACGCCGCATTGGGAGCATTCAGGAACCCACCGTCAGTCCAGGCTTCACCCTCTGGGACGACCATCTTGCTCGCCTTGCTCTTCTTCTTCTTCCGTTTCTTCCCTGGTTTTTCCTCCTCTCCCTGCTCACCCACCGCTTCCTCCTCCACCCCCCACTCATCATACTCTTCCCCATCAAGCCCCTCCTGGCCATACCTCTCCCAGTCGTACGGCGTCCGTTCATCCCTATGCTCTCTCGCGCGCCTGCGGAAGTCATCCCCAAAGATATCCGCCTCCAGGTCCGTCCCGCTCCTCACCATGCTCGTCAGCGCCCTGACCGTGCGGGGACACTTGTCCGTGATGAACTTGAACTCCCTCGCCGCCTCGAGCGACCAGAGCGTCATCTGCTCCAGGTCCATGTACTCCTTAGTCAGGATCAGCAGCGTGTGCGTGATGGGCTTGGGCCGGTGCACGTTCCTGCCCATGCGCCGCATGTCCAGCGGCAGCTTGGTCGTCATCTTGGCGCTGACGCGCGCCAGCAACCAGCCCGTCCACTGCGGCATGAGGATCTCCTCGCACGTGGTGAAGGCCTCGCGCCACTTCTTGAGCCGCGCCAGCCCCTGCACGTGGTAGTTCCAGTTCTTGGCGTCGAGTTCAAACCCGCGCGCCCGCACGCTCGCGACGAGCGCGAGCAGCCCCTCGGCGTCCCCCTCTTCGATGTACATCCGCTGCATTGTCTTGAGCGGGTCGCTGAGGCGGAAGCGCTCGCGGTAGCTGATGGAAGTAAGCTCAGAGTTGCCGGGCTCGGAAATTTCGTCAGCGGCTATTTCTTGCCGCTGTTGTGCCTTGGCGCTGAGGAAGGTTGAAGCGGGCTGGAAGCGGTTGATGCTGCGGTTGAAGACAAACTGCCAAACCTCCTTGACGCAATCATATCTCCTCTCGTAGAAGTCGGCTAGCATGATGCTGTGCAACAGCCTGAGCGGCATGGTCTCGTAGCTACCGCGGCCCGAGCGCGTGTTGTGGAGCGCAATGATCTGCTGTACTGTGGTAAACTCGCGCATTTGTGTCAGGATGAAGGTCAACTTCGCATAGAGGCCGACGACTGAATGGACGTCGTCGGGCGAACCTTCGTTCTCCATCCTCAGGGCTTCGTAGAAAGTCGACATAATTCGTTGGAGAATTTGTTGCCCGTCGACACCTTGGCGTTTGCCGGGAGGGAGCTCCTCCCACCTCCCCAACGCGTCCATAATCAAAGTCATGCGCTTCGCCGACTTGGGGTACTTTGCGAGGTTCATCAGCTGGTTGGTCCTGAGCGCCATGTGGGGCTCGCCCGTGGCGATGAAGGCGGCCATGAGGAGAATGTAGTGATCCGCCGTAGGCTCAAAGGCGCCTTCGCGCTGTGCAACCCGGAGAAGGTGCATGGCGTGATGCGCCTGGCGAGCATAGAGCAGCCCCAACAGGAGGTGACTGTACGTCTCTTGGTCGTAGGCAATGCCTTGCACCGACATGACCTCAAGCAGCCGGTTGACCGCGCTCAGGTCTCGTCTCTTGGCGTTATGGTGAATGAGCTTGTTCCAAAGGCGGGTGTAGTTGCCTGGTATCTCCCGCTTTTTGGTGACGCTTTCACAAAGCTTCTCAGCCTCGTCGTACCGATCATTTTGGCAGTATGCGTCCACCAAGGGGCGCAACATGGGCATCGTTGGCTGGATCCCCCGCTCTTGGGCAACCTGAAAGAGTTCGAGGGTGAATTGGAGATCGCCGCGAAACCCCGCCAAGGTCATCATGGTTGAGAAGGTGTAGGCGTCTGGCTCGGATTCGGCACAAATCTGGGAAAACAGATCGATCGTAGCCCCGTAGTCGCCCGTCTTCTTGGTCGCGTTCAGCAAAATATTCCACTGCGCTAGAGTAGGTGGCGTTCCAGTCTTCTCGGCTGCCTGCTCCATCGTTTGGCGGCATGCAATAACATCGCCTTTTTTGGCGTAAGCATGCATGATATGGGAGACGAATCTAGGGTCGTCGCGGAACCTAGGATCATAGTACTCATGGTACTCTTTTCCCAACCTCACGACAGACTTCACATCGCCGCGTGCAGCATAGAATATCATGAATAGGAGATACGCCCTGCGGTTCATCTTGTGGTAGACGCGGTACCAGTCCTCCCGCACCAGCTCCATCCCCCGAGCGTCGTGTGGGTTGAACACGTCGATCATGTTGGCCAGGACACTTTTGGCCACCTGCACGTCGGGGAGCGCCCGGTACTTGCGGTAAAGGTCGCTGGCAAGCCGGTTGCGTTTCTGTTGCGCGTTTTGAACGATGAAGCGTTCGTAGATCTGCACGTCTTGAACGCGGTCTAACATGAAGGAGACGGCGGAGGGGCGAAACAGATCCAGCGAATGCCTGATCAAATGCCGCAAAAAGGATTCGACGAGAGCCGTGAATCGGTCCCTGTTCTCACCGCGCGTCCTGGCGAAGTTGTAGAGGCTCTTGACCTTGGCCTCAAAGTCATCCCTCGCAGCCAGCAACGGATACGAGGGGCCTTTGGTGCTTTCTTCCGTTGCAGAGCTGCCCATGCCTCGAGCCTCTGTCAAAGCAATCGCTGGCTGTGTAATTGCATTGGTTGATGGCGGCTCAGTCACAAGCTCCTCGGTCACAGGCTTCTTCTCAACGACAGCCTCCTCCTCGGCCACAGGTGCCTCCTCGATCACAGATGTCTCCTCAACCACAGCATCCTTCTCGACCGTGGGTTTCCCCTCGGCCATAGGCGCCTCCTCAACGACACCCTTAGGACCTTGTTCAGCTATAGAGCTGCCCATACCATCTGTCAGCTCAATCTCCGTCTCTGTAGGCGCACCAGACCCTGGTTGCTGAACCACAGGACCCTCCCCTCCCACGACCTTGGCAGCCTTTTCAGTGGCAGAGCCGTTGGTACTCTCAGTCGATGCAGCCACTGGCCTCGCAGGTTTACCAGCCGACAGCGGCTTGCTGACAGCCTCCTCCTCTCCCACGCGCAGGTTAGAGGAGTAGAGCTCCCACGCCTCAAAGACCACTATCCATGCCGACACCTCAAATCCGTAGGTGGCGATAGAGTCCAGAGCGCCGCCAAGCTTGCGGCGCTCCAAAGCCTGTCTAAAAATCGACATGGCGGCGGGAACATTGTGCAATGAGAGCTGGGCCTTGACGGCAGCGCGGATCAAATCTTCGGTCCATTCCTCAACCGAGTGCTGTTCAAACAGCTCATTGACCCTCCAGGCTTCGATTGGGCGAGTCGACAGGGCGATGGCGAGCAGAACTTCGGTTGTAAACTCATCCTTCAAATCCGGGTCAAGGGTGACGTAAAGTTGATAGATCTGGTCGTATGCGCCAACACGGTCGGAGGAACGCAGGAGTTTCCATAGCGCTTCGGGATCCGAATACGTCGGAGCCGTAGAGGTCTCGTCGGCCACCTTCTCAACGCCGGGCAACTCGAGCCCAAAATCGTCTTCGTCTTCCCAAACCTCCTCTTCCGGTTCTTCCAGAGCCGCAGATTCGTCTTCTTCTGCAGCAGTTTGATTGTATGGAGGACGGCCTGCTTGACGGGGAGGCGCGGATGTAAAGAGGCGGGACAGAGGGGGCTGAGTCCTCGAAAGCGGCTCGAGGCGCGCCTGCTGAAGCGGAGGAGCTCTCTGGAGCAAAGCTGCGGCACCGGCGGGGTAGAGAAAGTCGAGGAGCAAGGCGGATGCTGTTGTGGGCTCGGGCCTTTTAGGGGATGTCGTCGGTATAGGTTGGGACTTCGACCCGGCGGAGGGCAGGCGCATCAGGGCCTGGCAGGCATCGAGGAGCTCGATCTCGGAGGCGCCATGATTCCAGAAGGAGGCATGGAGGTTACGGCGACTCTGCAAACAAGACCTGGCCGAGGGAAGAATGCGCTGGAGGCTGGTGCTGCAAGGCTCTATGGTGGTGGCGGTCCTCTCGAGCATGGCGGCGACCACTCAGTCACTCCCTCAAACTCTTGCAGAAACAACCAATGCAGCAACTGGGCTATTGTGGCATCGTCCACAGCGTCTTCCCAAAGTTACCGCTCGTTGGCGGTTCGTCGGCGCGTTGGCAGAAAAAGCTGAGTCCAGTGTTGGTTTGGAGCTAGCTCCTCGTCTGAAGTCTGGGACGCACGCGTCTGTCGTCGCGAGTTGATGCCGAGAAGATGAGAGATCCAACTTTAAACAGAGCGTGTTAGAGTTCCAAATCCAATCTCGAAGAAGGAGAAAGCGCAACAGAGCGCAGAGTTTTGTGACCTGCGGCTGGCGGGCAGGAGCTCTTCGTTCACGAGCCTGGAGGTGCCTGCCCTGACGAAGCACCCCAAATTTTTGGACATCCGGCACGGCGGTCGGCTGTGGAGCATGGGCCGTCATCCGGGGTGGAGCTCCCTGGGCGATTCTAGACCCAGGCAGCCTGGACAGTTGAAGGGTTAGGGCTCTAAGCTATCAACATCACTTGTCAGTCATTTGACCTCCCTACATTGAAATACTCCAAGAACCTTGGGAGACATGGTTTTAAACTTAGGCTAGCTCTGTGAGATATTGAAAGATTAAGGTGGGAAAAAGATGAAGGCTAAGGATTCAAAAGAGAGACAATATCTTGAAGGTACATCACGACTCAAGTCACACCCTACACTCTTCAATCTCACGCAACACTTTCCACAGAAAGTCAATCTCCAGCCCGTACTCTGGATCCTCGCCACGGTACGACCCGACCCGTCATAGGCTTTGTCTTTTTTGCTCTCGTCAACGGTTCTTGGCTTCGTCGCCTCTCCCTCCCGCAACCTCCTCAGACACCTCAGAACTGCATCGACATACAATTCCCCGATTTCAGGCGCCAGCTCGTTTCGCGCCGTCTCCAGCACTCTCCGCGCTGTCTCAGAGACCGCGTTCCCTGTCTCGTGAAATACATGCACCGGCTCCTAGGAGGCAATCTCAAAGAGCATGACTCCCATGCTGTACACGTCGTCGGAACGCCGGTACCGCCTCTGTCCTGAGCTGGCGAATTCGGCCGGGAGATAGAGTTCCGGGAAGTCCTTGTTTCGGTTCACCCTCTCAGAGAAGACGAATTTCTGTTTGCGCGAAGAAAGTCTCTGGCTCGGATTATCGTCTGGCCTCGAGTACTGCAGCCCGATCAGGTACGGCCGATCGAGCCGGAGCGCCCCCGTCCCTCTGTCGCGGAACACGACGATCCGCTCGCTGCACTGATTGTGGTGCAGCCAGTACAGCGCGTTGGCGAGAGACCGTGCCAGGCCGACCCTCGTCCCCAGGCTGGGGACCTTTCTGGTCTTGTCGCTTTCAAATGCCCGGAGAGGCGCGGGGAAGACTATCACGCCGCTGCGGTGGGTTAACTGCCACAGCAACGAGTATGCCGTACAAGCCCTCCTTGATCTGCTCTAATAAAGAGAAGTAGAAAAAAAACATCTCTTATTATACTGATAAGGTTATACTTAGTAAAGTTATATAACTATATTATTCTACCTAGGTGCCAAATTTCCCCGGCTGCCGAACGTCGCGACCTGCGTTTCCCACCGTGGGTCGATGAACCAACTACCCCCTGACGCATTCACGGTTGCTGTGCTAGACGAACCTTGTCTAAACTTCAACATCCTCAAAATGTTCTTCAAGCGGCACGGCTCCCAGCGCGGACAAGCTGTGTTTGCCGAAAGCCCTCCCCTCTCCAGCCTCCCCTCTCCACCCCTTTTCCTCCTCCTCCTCCTCTCAAACCATCCCACTCTCCCTCTTCCCTCCACTCTCCCTCTTCCCTCCACTCTCCCTGCCCCCTTTTTCCATACCCACCACCCTCGGCGGCCGTTGGCGCACGTACTACTTCGGCGGACGCACCGCCTTATATCTGCAGCTGTGCGCGGTAGGCGAGGCGGCCGATAACAACACAGAGCCTGTGTGTGGTAAAGATGATGGGCCAGCTGCTCCGCGGGCAGAGGTTAGAGAGGTGTGGAATCTTCATAATCATGGGGACGGGGACATGCGAGTGGGAATGTGGGGTTGGGGTTGTTAAGGGAGGGATGGGGATGGGTTTTTTGGGGAGAGATTGAATGGGATGGTTGTGGTGTTTGAGTCTTAGGCCCTTGGGTGGAGAGGAAAGGTAAGAGGGAATAAGTGTTAGTAGAATTTCGGGGATGAAGGCATAATCCTTAACAGTTGTATTTGTTCTGCTCCCTCCTTGGTCTACTTTTTGTCGCCTTGAAATTCTTAAAAAGAACAAACTATTGACTGTACTGCTTGCAGAAGCCATACTTAGCCCATTATCCCAACTCATGGTGAAGGAGTTTTGCGGTCGTGTCGTGTCCAAGCCAGATGGTCGTTCACAGACCCTAACCCTGCTCCTTCCCCGTTGCCGGGGATTGCTCCACCAAAAATTGCTGCCCCACATTCAAGCTCCTGTTGTCGACTGTCAACTATCACCAAAGCACACGACAAGGAAGCCAGGCGCAGAACACCTCGCCCATTCTCGCCGCCAATTTCAGTCACCAGTCGCCATGGACGTCACCAAGTTTGTGGTCCTCCATCGGGAGAAGGCCCTGTTGTATGGCGACTACGCCACGTACCGGTCGCAGCTGGCGAACAAGCTGGCCAACGGCCGCAAGAAACTCGGCGTCGCAACCAAGAACCGCGGGAAATACAACCCCAAGGGCCACATCACCCCTGAGCAGATCGCCGAGAACCATGAGTGCGTTATAGCTCACTCAGATAGACTGCCGCCCGCCGGCTGACACCTCTTCCTCCCAGATACGTCTATCTCCAGCTCCTGACCGCGGAGCGCGCGTGGGCGCACGCCATGGCCATGAAGGCCGTCCACTCGGCCGACACGAAGGGCATGACCAGCAGCGCCCGATCGCACATTATTTCACGACTCGAGAAGGGTTCCCGCGCCGCCGAGGCCCTCGCTCAGGCCCTGGCCTCGAGCGCGAGCGGCGCCTCTTCCACCGATTCCCTTGACGCCCGCGCCTACGCTGCCATGCTGAAGGGCGCCGCCCTGTTCGAGAAGCAGAAGTGGGACGAGTGTCTCAAGAGCTACGCTATCTGCCGCATTATCTACAGCGCCCTCGCCACCTCGGCGAAGGGCGACATCTTCAAGGACCTGCTCTCCGAGACCATCGACCCCTCGATCCGCTACGCCGCCTACCAGGCCAAGATCCCGCGGACCCTTCCGATCGCTACCATTGCGCACAATGCCTTCGACAACGCCGACCCGGAGCTGGTAGACCGTATTAGGCAACTCAACCCCGCAGTTCTCGAGCATGGCGACCCCGACGCGAAGAAAGCAGCCGAAGGCGCCCCCACAACACTGACATGGCGGGGAAGGGAGGTCAAGATTGAGGATGCTGCCATTGCCATTGCATGGGCCTCTGTAGGCACTGCAAAGGGCACGCTTGCTGAGAAGCTGACTTCAGCGGGGACTCTGCATCCCAAGGATATGGCCGGCGCCTACGACGATATCCTGATCGCCAGCCAGGACGCGGTCGACGCGACGAAGCAGGCCATTGACGAGCTCAGGGGCGAGGGCATTACACAGGGCGATCCGCGCATGCAGAGCCTGCAGATCACACGGACTGCTGTAAACTACGAGATGATCAGCTGGCGGATTGGCCGCAACAGGGTGTTGGTGGGCGAAAATGACGGCGTCCAGATGGAGTTCGGGCCTACGGCGAGGAAAAGGAAGCAAAAGGAGGAGTCAGAAACAGACAGGAGCCAGGACGAGGCGCCGGGCCGGCAAATCGCCAGGTTAAAGGAAAAGGTCGTCTTGTACGATGGCATCCTGCAGAGTCTTGAGTCGATCAAGGAGCTTCCCGGCGTAGCCAACGACGCCGACCTGTCAGGGCGTCTCGAGGCAACCTCGCAGTACTTCACTGCCCTCAAGTACGTTCACACCCCCCTTTTCTCTCATTGCCCCACCTCTAACCACAACACTCCAGGTCCCTCGCCATCGCCCGCTCCCACGCCATCGCCGGCAACGCCGTCAACTCCCTCGCCCTAGTCAAGCACGCCCTCGACCAATGCACTGCCGCCCTCCCCTCCCTCTCCAAATCCTCCTCCTCCTCCCAATTTACCCCCGCAATATCCAAGTCACCAACCGCGATATCACCTTCCTGCACTCGACCCTCTCAGGAGAACTGCATCGCGGCCGCGCCCTCGTCGAGATCTTCAACAACACCAACAAGAAGCCCTCCCCACCACCCAGCAACAATCTACCAAGCCCCTCCGCCCGCCTCACCGACTACCCCGCGGGCAAGACCCTTGCCCCACCTTTCGGTCAGGCCACCTTTCGGTCAATTTCCCCTGGTCCATCACTGTCTAAGTCATCCACTCCCTTGACCTCACTATTTACCTTCCAGAGCCTGAATTCTTTGTTGATACTCAGCAATCTTGATTGCTTTGTGATCAAGACTCCTTGCAATCTTGAAAAAAGTGACCCGAGCCACTGGGTCAGCCCGGTAAAGTTGTTGCAGTTGGCCGACCCGGGACCCCAAGAGCTTATGGACCTCCTGACTGCGGTGGGGAGTCTCAACAGCTCGAGCCATCGGCTGGGAATAAAGAACTTGTGATGGCTTTGTCGTATGATCTTGTTGTTGTTGACTGTCGGCCTTATCCTGGGCCTCCTGGTCAGCCTTTAAGACCAGACTGTTGCCGAGCGGTCTCCACGTTGATCGGCCATAATCCAGTCGTAAGCCAGCCTGCCCGTATTATTCGACTGGTGCCAGCAACTCTTCTAGCTTTACTGTACGCCTTCAAGAAATCCCGCTTGTTGAAGGGGACTGGACCACGTAGCAAAACAAGGTCCTGCAGCTCCTTACGGTAGGCAGTCTTCAGAGGACTGAAGAAGGAAAGATCCAATGGCTGGAGGACGTGGGAGCTGTGTGGTGGTAGGTAAAGGAGGTAGACGTTGTTGATATAGCAATGCCACATGAAATCGTCTGTTGCGTGGCTTCCGTGGCCGTCGACAATTAATAACCTCTTCTTCCCGACTGGGGGGACAGGAAGATAGATCTTGAGCAACCACCTCCCCGCCGCTGAGACACACTCGAGGATCGTAGTCCAGATGCGAGATTCGGGGTGTTTTGCCAAAGAAACCTTGGTTTCGGCTTTCCCAACACATAAGCCGTTGAGGCCTTGGCCCTCCATTATCCCATTCTCATCCATATTTGTGATATCGTCAGGAAGAATGTCCTTGATCACAGGAAGAGTTCGCCGCTGAAAGAAGGCCCTGATCACCTTAGTCGTTGTCCCGTCAAGACGTTTAACGTCGATTCGCTTTACCCTCTTGGTCTTCAAGGCTGGGTGTCTCCGTAGAAACTTCGAAAGCCAGTGTTTTCCAACTCTCTCTTGTGATCCACTTGCTTGAAGGACCCGATCGGCGAAGACTCGGATTTGTGCATCGGCTTTGCAATGTGGAAAAGGGATACCCCAGTCGGAGGCGGCCCGACGGATCGAGGTACCGTTTTCGACGGCCAGAATGGCTGCTTGCAAGTCGTCTTCAGTATACTTGGGCATTGTCGTAAAAAGGCCTGAATCCAAGGATTCGAAACATGTCAAAATAGTGGCATTTGCAGTGGTAGAAAGACGACAGCAACGAGTTCTCTCCTGATGGTGTTGGGCAGCGATGGAGCGGGGCAACTGACCGAATGGTGGCCCGACCGAAAGGTGGGGCGGGAGTCTTACCAAATATCCCAAAAGGACCAGTGCCCGCTTTGAATCTTGAGATGCCATCCTCGTGTTAAATCAATGATGACTGGTCTTCAACAGATATTTGTGCATTGGAACTCCAAAACTTCCTGATGCATCAACACCGTCATGGTTCCTTATTTCCCAGTGTTCCTGGAGCTGAAGAAAACATACATTATTTGATTCACTGCTGGAATAAATGTTGGCGAGGAACAGTTTCAAATGAGCGAGCATGAGCATCCTCTGAGATGGCAGATTAAATCGCGACCATGAATGGTGACCAATGAGATTTAAAGATCTTTTACGTCAGTTAGACATCATGGGAACAAAAAGTCAAGTTGAGAGGGGAGTCAGAATATATTGCTCTTGTGGCCGTGTAAAAAGGCAGATACACGCATGCACCTTTATCCAGCCCCCATCCCATGCCAGTCCACCTCATCATCGAAATCGTAAGATGATTCCTGCCCAAAACGCAGCAGTTTTGATGCTCTGAACGCCATCCGCCGGTTTGCAGATTAAACACTTGGCTAAGCCCCCAGGAGCCTCCCAACACACGCAAGATATATGAGTACACAAGAATATACACTGGAGAAACCGCTCCACCCTAGTCAGACACACATAACACAAAAATGAAAAGTTGAGGGGGTATAGAGGAGATAGAAATCAGAGAATGCGTTGGCGCATTTAAGCCTTGTTCTCATCCTTCTTCTCGCCCTCGGGGTTCTGGGCGGGCTCGCCAGACTCGGAGCGGGCCTTGTGCATCTTGTCGAAGAGGTTGAGGGAGGCAACCTGGAGCTCGTCGATCTTCTCCTTCATCTCGGCAGCGGTGGTGGTGACCTCGCCGGACTGAGCCTTGGCGACGAACTCGCGGAGAGAGGTGATCTTCTCGCGAATCTGATCGGCTTCGGTCTTGTCGAGCTTGTCGGCGTACTCGTTGAGGGCCTTCTCAGTGTCGTTCACAACGCTGTCGGCGCGGTTGGCAGTCTCAATAACGGCCTTGCGCTCCTTGTCCTGCTCCGCGTACTTCTCAGAGTCCTCAACCATCTGCTGGATCTCGGAGTCCGAGAGACCAGAGCCGGAGGCAATGGTGATGGACTGGTCCTTGTTGGTGGACTTGTCCTTGGCGTGGACGTGGACGATCGAATCGGCATCAATGTCGAAGGTAACCTCAACCTGGGGGACACCACGGTGGGCAGGGGGAATACCGACGAGCTGGAAGTTGCCGAGGAGCTTGTTGTCCTTGACGAGCTCACGCTCACCCTGGTAGACCTTGATCTCGACAGCGGTCTGGAAGTCGGCGGCGGTGGAGAAGACCTGGGACTTCTTGGTAGGAATGGTGGTGTTGCGGTTGATCAGGCGGGTGAAGACACCGCCGAGGGTCTCAATACCGAGCGACAGAGGAGTGACATCAAGGAGGAGCAGATCCTTGACCTCACCGGAGAGGACGGCACCCTGAACGGCGGCACCAATGGCGACAGCCTCATCAGGGTTGACCGACTTGGCGGGGTCACGGCCGAAGATGCTCTTGACGGACTCGGCGACCTTGGGCATGCGGGTCATGCCACCAACGAGGATGACCTCCTGGATCTCCTTGGCCTGGAGGTTGGCGTCCTTCAGGGCCTTGCGGACGGGCTCGATGGTCTTCTTGATAAGAGGGTCCATCATGGACTCCAGCTGAGCACGGGTGAGCTTCTGGTTGATGTGCTTGGGGCCGGAAGCGTCGGCAGTGATGAAGGGCAGGTTGATGTCGGTCTGGAGCGACGAGGAAAGCTCAATCTTGGCCTTCTCGGCGGCCTCACGGATACGCTGAATGGCCATGCGGTCGCCGGAGAGGTCGATGTTGGTATCCTTCTTGAACTGCTGGACGAGGTGGCGGACGAGGTGGATATCGAAATCCTCACCACCAAGGTGGGTGTCGCCGTTGGTAGACTTGACCTCGAAAACGCCGTTCTGGATCTCGAGAACCGAGATATCGAAGGTACCACCACCAAGATCGTAGACAGCGACAACGCGATCAGCCTCCTTCTCAAGACCGTAGGCAAGGGCGGCGGCAGTGGGCTCGTTGACGACGCGGAGGACGTTCAGGCCAGAAATCTGACCGGCATCCTTGGTGGCCTGGCGCTGAGAGTCGTTGAAGTAGGCGGGAACGGTAACAACGGCGTTCTTGACGGGCTTGCTGAGGTAGGCCTCGGCAGTCTCCTTCATCTTGTTCAGGACGAAGCCACCGATCTGGGAAGGCGAGTACTTCTGGCCACGGGCCTCAACCCAGGCGTCGCCGTTGGTGTGCTGGACGATCTTGTAGGGGACCTCCTTAATGTCACGCTGGACCTCAGCGTCGGTGAACTTGCGGCCAATTAACCGCTTGGTGGCGAAGAGGGTATTCTCGGGGTTGACAACGGCCTGACGCTTGGCGGCGACACCGACCAGACGCTCGCCATCCTCAGCGAAGGCAACAACCGAGGGGGTTGTGCGGGCACCCTCGGAGTTCTCGATAATCTTGGGGGTCTTGCCCTCCATGATGGCGACGGCGGAGTTGGTTGTGCCTAACAATGGTCGTGTTAGGACATGACTAGCTCTGACGTAGCTGACAGGAGCGCGACTCACCCAGATCAATACCGATGACGGAGCCCTTGACCTTCTCGTCGGTGGACTCAAACCGGGCGAACGCAGGCGTCCTCCGGAACATGCCCGCCGAGCGGGAAGCCACCGAGGTTGCCCGGGGCAGCTGTTGACGAGAATCAGCATCGCGCACGCAGCGAGAAATCGCGTCGTGAGGCGGGACTTACAGCACGAGTAAGGCGCGTGGCCATCATTGTGAATGTCTAATTAAAAAGAAAATAACACCCTTGGTGGAACAGGATGGGGAATCGCAAGGAAAGCAGACCGGGAGGGCGGGAGGGTGGATGGGATGGGGAAATTGATGGAGATGGCAGGACGAAGAGGTCGGGAGGAGCGGTAATGGTCTTTTGTAGGTACCGAAGGAAAAAAATTCACGGCGAGCCGTCGAAGGCGGTCGAAATTTCGCGGCCAGCCACTGGCTTGCTTGGGAGTGGGTCTGGAGCACGGACCAGAGGAACAGGTTCCGGCAGTCTTGCCCGTGAGCTGCTGGAGCTATCGATGTTAATTCAACCGTGCTTCGGCTCTGCTCAGCCGAGAGACCAAACAGAGAAGCAAGGCACAACAAGGACGGCACAAGGGCAAATGGGAAAAAATGGACACAGAAAAATATACCAATATTACAGAATGACAGAGAATCAGAAATGCAAGAAAAGAGACTGCAATTCCTCAGAAACGACATCCCCATCACCACGCCGTCGCTGGATACAGTCGGCATCGGCAGAGCGGCACAGTCCGTTTAAAGCTCCACTTTCTCTATTTCCCCAGCGTGTCGTCTCGCGAGGAACCCCCGGCGGTCCACGTGATGTGAAACAATTCCCAAGCCTGTCAGTCAGCAGCGACCATCCACCAACAGCTCAACTGCACAGGCAATGCTCGCGACAGAGCTTAGTCGGGAGAGCTCGCGTGCCGAGGATGAAGACAGAGTACTCCATACTGCCGCCTCTTTGTTTGATTTTGCCTGTTGGTGTCTCTCATGGTTCCCATGAGTGCCTCTCTTCGGGTCCGGTGAAGTGGCGAAGGTTCTTCTTTTCTATGCCAATGTTCGGGTTCCCCAGCGGCAAAAAGCGCTGGATGTTCGCTGCTGAGCTGTCTGCGACGCTGCGACGGACCTTCCCTGCAACTCCACCTTTTCCTTTTCCAGCGATGACGACTGGCATGTCCTGACCCTTCTGCTTCACGGCGGCCCAGACAACCATCCATAATAACCAACCTCATTTCTTTGAAACCCCTTGCTACGCCCATGACCAGTTGCATCCTGAAACTCCCAAAACATCTTCGGTTTTCCAGATCCTTCGCAATTTTGCCATCTACGCAGTACACCGACGGTGACCCGGCAGCCTTGATGGGCGCATCACGTTAGCATTAGCCATCCGCCAAGACATCGGCACCATGGCCGTCCCCGAGAACCTGTACGGCCCTTGATGGCCTTGACGCTTCTCTGTTTGGTTGCTGACTGACGTCGACTTGACCAGCTACAACGTGACCGAAAGTCTTATTTTAGTAAAGCCCCGACGTCGCGTCCGGACTGGTGTTCGCTGGCAGTACGCTCCCACCCGTTAGCCGCCGTCGAGAATGCGCTTCGTGCCTCAGCTACCTGGACTTGCTAACCCATTGTTCTCAGACACTGGCAGTTGCGATCCCTCGTCGGAACCGATGAGTACAAGGGCCACCATTACGTCTACTTCCCCGTTCCAGCACCCGACAACAGAAGCAGCCAGGTCCACAGCCTCGACGTCGACACCCGAGAGACCGCCATCGTAAAACGACTGTCGTTCAACCCAAGGTGCTTGGTAGCCCGCAATGGCTGGGTCTGCTGCGGAGGAGAGCTGGGAATATTCACGGCCTTTCGGGTGGGCGAACGCCGCAGGCTCCACGATGCCGATCGAGAACCCGATTTCCCGGACAACGAACGCCTGTTGGGAGAAGTGCCGAGCATGTCCTCAGCAACATCAACATTACCTCCCACCGAGAAGGACCTTTTGGCGCGGAGTAATGCGTTTGGAAAAGACAGGGTGAACTGCATCACACTTTGGTCACCTCCAACGCTGTTCAACGCTGTTGATGGCGCATACGATCAGGATATCGCGGTTCTGGCCAACAACGACAGTTCTGTTATGGTGGTCAGTCTTGGGGATCAAGAGGCGCTGGACAAGATTACGTATCCCGACTACATGAATCGCGGCGTGATATCTCCCGATGGCCGGCTTCTCGTTGCGATCAGCGACGATCCATACCTGTACATCCATGAGAGGAAAGAGAAGAAGTCCGAGGCCGCGCTACCCTTTCGGTTGGCCGACCGGCCAACCTACGGATGGAGCTCCTGTGGCAGGATCCAGCTCAAAAGCCAAAGAAAAGACGACCGTTCTGACAACAGGTTCATTCTGCCACCTCCTAGTTTTGGCTAATGATTCGAATCGCTAACGGGTAGCAGAGGGAGCTTCGCTGCCTGTTTCTCCAGCACGGGCAGGTACCTTGCCGTGGGGACACAGTATGGGACCATCTCGATATTCGACGCTGCACTATTGGGCGTGTCAGGAGCCGACCCCCTGCTCACTTCGTTCAACACGTCACGATCGAATGCCGAGTTTGGCGCCGTGCGGGACATGGCGTTTTCACCCGGCCCTATCGACCTCCTTGCTTGGACCGAGGACCGTGGCCGGGTAGGTGTAGCGGATATTCGTACAAGTTTCGACACTCGGCAGATCTTGTATCTCGACAAGGAGGATGATTTTGAGCACCTAGGGGTGAACGAGCAGGACAGTGTGGTTGATCGGTGTACAATCGACCCCCGGCTTTTGGAACAGCGGGCCGATCGGGGCGAGCGGGGTGAGATGATCTTATCCGGCCTTCTCAACGCGTTTGAACCTTCATCAGAAAGTCGCCCAGGCGGCCGCCTATCAGAGGGCCTGTCAGCTTTTTCACGTTACAATGTCCCACTGACTGCGGAAGAGACAGCCGTCCTAAACGCGATCCAAGATTACCGCCAGCGTCAGGACCAATACGGGACCTCACCAACCAGAGCAGGCGCCGAAAGCACCACCAATAACGGCACCAGCAACACGGTCGCCGCAGGCGGGAGACCCTCTCTGGTTGAGAGAGCCCTACGCGCAGAGGGCGCCCGCAATAGGGAACAACGCACCGCCACCAACCGGACCGCTAACGAGGTCTCCCAGCGAGATCGCCTACGCACACAGGAGGAGAACGGCGCCGGCACCGCCGCCAACACCTCTACTGCCGATAGACGCCGGTACGCAGCCATTAACCCCTTTTCTGCTGCTGCCCCTAGCACGACCCTTCTGGCCGGGACGGGAACGGGGGGCCGTGGCGCGCTGATCTCGCGCCTCCTGGCGAGCGCCACGAACCCAACCTTCCCGGACACGAGCGGGTTGAGAAATGCGGATGCTTTGTATGACCCCTTACTATTACCACCACCACCTCCTAGTGGCAATGGCAGCGGTGGCCCGTCTCCCGACGTCTTTACCACGCCCCACCCGCGAGCGTTTGTTGAGTCTGACGCATTTGCTGACCTGATGCGGCTGTCTAGGGCAGCGTACTTTATGCGTGACTGGGAGGAGAATCCTGGCCGGAGGGGGCTCGGGACGTTCGGTGTCTCGGCGCACTCCCGCCCTGGGCCGTACGACACGGCGGGGTTGTCGTGGAGCGAGGATGGGGAGAGGCTGTAAGTTGGCTCGCCTATGGTGACTGTGGCGATTTTGTGATTGCTTACTGTTTTTGCCAGGTTTGTCGGCGCCGAAAATGGTATCTTTGAGTTCCAAGTTGATCTTTTTGGGAGGATGTGCTCCCCGAGCGTCACTTTGAGCTAGGCTGGGAAGGGATGAAGGTTAAAACCATTGCATACGAGAGGCGTTCTGGCGCATACATCTTAGGGTTTGGGTTTTGGGATACGGAAGACCAGACTGCCAAAAGGATTGGCTGGTATATAACATGTTTTCTTCAATATGGGTATTGCCCAGGCTTTTGGGAGCGGAAGGTCTGGGTTTGAAACACGCACGAGCATCACTCTAGCAACAGATACACGAAAGGCTAAATCCCTGATGGGAAGCGGAAAGCAAAAGCGGAAGCAAAAGTGGCCGAGCATAACAAATTGACTCCCCAACCAGGTTGGAGATATCTTCAGCGCCTCACTCAGTCCTACGTATACAAAAGCTTGCTCACCTTCTCCGCAATCGCCAAACAACTCGTAAGCCCCGGACTCTCAATATTCAACAAATTCACCCACCCCTCATATCCCTCCTCCTTCTGGATCACAAAGTCAACAAACCCCTTCCCCACCGCCACCGCCCTGCCCGCCCCAGCTTGGGCCGTATCCCCGCGTAGTCGGGCTGCAGCTGCGTTTCGTCCAGCCCCGGCAGGTACTTCTTGACCTCGGCCACCGTCTGCGCCAACCGCGACTCGTTGACAACCAGGTCGTCCGGCGAGTCCACCCATTCCACGTCGGGGCCGAACTTGATGCGTCCGCCCATGTCGAGGGTTAGGTGCGTGCCTAGCCCGCCGTGGCCGGGTTCGGGGGCGGGGTAGACTAGTGTGTTGACTTTAGGGTGGGAGGAGGAGTAGGAGAAGTAGTTGCCTTTGGCGTAAAACATCTGCCTCTTTCGCTCCGGGGGTAGGATCAGATTGTGAACGGCCACGGCGCCTAGTCCGGCGGAGTTGATAAGCGTCTCGGCGGTGATGGTGGAGATCTCGCCTGAGGCGGTATCCCGCACTTGAAGCTCCCACCCACCGCTGCCGTCGCGGTTGGGGCCAAGAGGGGTAACACCTTCCACCGCGCTGCCGAGCGCCAGCGTCCCGCCGTAGTTCTCGAACTGCCCCAGCAGATGCACCATCAACGCATGGCTATCGATGATCCCCGTAGTCGGACTCTCAAGAATCCCCCTCTCCGCCCTCACGGCAGGCTCCCGACGCGCAGCCTCATCAGCCCCAACCCAACGGACGGGAACATTCAATTCCTTAGTACAAAAATCATGAATCCCCTCCAGCGCATCCCGCTGCGCATCAGTCTGCGCAACGATCCACTTCCCTGTGCGGCGGTGCGGGATGTCGTGGCGGGCGCACAGCGCGTACAGCTGCTCGCGGCCGCGGATGCAGAGCTCTGTCTTGAGCGAGCCGGCGCCGTAGTAGATGCCCGCGTGGGCCCGTCGTGATATTTTGGACGTTTTGGGGCAAAAAATACAGCTGTCCTCCTGACCAGGCTGATTTTGTCCCGAGCGGCTGAGCGAGCAAGAAGTGTGTAAGTGGTGGACCAGATCTGGCGGTTCGGCGTCGCTCCTCAGGGACGACCCCGTCGGCTCGACACTGATGGCATCGGAGTGGTCCGGTTCAAGTGGCGCGTGCGACTCCGGCCCCAGTCCGACAGCGCCTCCGCAAACCGGGGCGATCTTGTGACTGGCCTTGACGCATTGTGGTTCGAGATACCTTCAGCTATCACGTCTTGGATTGCTCCAAATATTTTTCTCCGCGGAAGAGACTCTCATCTGATGCTTGTCTATCCAGCATCGAGCAGCCATGAGAACGGGAGCGAGTGACGCTGCAAATGCTTGGCATGGGAGCTGTCGGAAGCTGCCTGGAGAGGCTTGGCGGCTCAGCTGCCCTGTGCTAACAAAACATATGGGGCCCAGGTAGTCTGCGTCAACCAGGCACCTGACGGCTTCGCTAATGAAGATTTGAGCCATCAACAACAGCGCATCTGTTATTTGTGTATTATTACTACTACACAATAAGAGAATGTTACGAGTAAATCTCCCCAACAGATTCTTGGAAAAAGACTAGAGATTTCTTTGGTAACGACGGCGTCACCAAGCGAGTATTCCAGAGGCAAGACTGCTGTCAGCAAGAGCAGCGACATCTGAGGCCCCACATGTTGTTAGCGAGCACTTGACCAAGGACCCTGCACGATCGTTGCGTCACGCGCAGGGGTCTAAAGTGGCTTCCCGTTGCTAAAAGCATCCCACCTCTTGCGCAGTGACATGCAGGCCAACCGGCCATCAAGAACCATCAGATCTGGGTCATCTCGCGCCTCTGACTGCTCACAGTCTCCCCACCAGCTCTCAGCCGCCCCGAGAACTATTGCCTCATCTGTGGACCAACTCTCCAAATCTGCGACACTCCGTCCAAACCACTCTTCGTTCCCCGTTGGCTGCGCAGCTCCTCCCGATCCCGGTCCCTTCTCGACTCGATTCCACCGCCACTACTATCTCTCGTCCTCCTTATCTCCCACAAAGGTAGCCCGAAATCGCAATCATCACTTCTTCCTCAACCATTACGCTTTTAGAAGCCGAAACAGCCACAACACACAATGTCTCTCGACCACGAGTTACCAAGAGCTCTCAGCGGAGACGGTCTCCCAGCGACCTCTCCAAGCCGCCATCCGTCCATTGACACCAGCGGCAATCTCAGGCTCGCCAAACAGCCCCGCCTTTTCTCCTCGCCATCAATCGCCAAGCAGCAACCATCGTCGTTCTCTGGTCCTCATGAACCTCCAGATTGCCGACCCGTCGGTGCCAGCGCCCGGCGAAATGGTTTCGGACGAGACACCCTATCAAACAACCAGCCCCCCGCCTGCCACAGCTTCACCCCGCCTGATAGCTGCCGGAGGCCCACATCACCACCGGGCTCCCAGCCTCGGTGAACTGCACCAAGAGTTGGAAAACGAGCAGGAATTTCAGGTCAACCGGCTCCTCGGCGAGATCCGCCGTCTGCAGGAGCAGGTCCAGCGCCAGCAGAGCCAGTCGTCGAGCACCGCCGACGAGGCGTCCGACAAGGCCGTGCCGCTCCCCATTGCGGCCTCTTCCCCGCAACCGGCCTACACCACCTCCGGTTCTCTGCCGCGATCGCCCGTCTTCCCGCGCAGCTCGTTCGACATGTCCCGCAACGATCTGCGCCATCGGTCTCGCACCCCGAGCCGCCACGCCTCGCCCCGTCTTCGCTCGACTTCGATTAGCGCTGACAGCGGCGAGCCCTTCGCGCTCGGTGGCCGCGATGAGAGCGCCTTTTACCAGGCCGAGACCCAGATGCTCACCCGCGAGAACCAGATGCTGCGCCATCGCATTCGGGAGTTGGGTACGTAAAACCTTCCCTACACCGATGTCTGCGACGGGAAAAGCCACATGCTAATCTTATACCTTTGATGACAGAACGCCAGCTTTCCGAACTTCAAGGCAACAATTTGACCTTGACGCACGAGCCGTCCCATGCCTCGCACCTCAACCGCTCGTTCTCGGTGTCGGAGAGCGAGGAAGCCAAGCAAGCCGCTGCTGCTGCTGTCGCTGCTGTTGCCAAGGAGGCTTAAACAAGATATGGACTACGCGGGCCGGGCCAGAAACGTGCGCTTCGGTACTCGCTTTCGTTTCGCCTCTTGATGGGAGATACGGCCAGTGCCGCATCAGCACAATATCCTGGACAGGATAATTCTTCTTTCTCTTTACGGAGTACACCGGCGTTTATTCTTAGAGGATTCGCAAGATTTCTTATGGGCTGGGGAGGGCAGGGAAGGACAGTTCCGGCCGGAGTTTTCGGTGCTCTGTTTTGTTTTGTTTATGTCATGTTATTTTAGTCCTGGGTTTGTTTTCTTCAGACCTCAGTCGCGTCCAGCAGCACTTGCTGGGGAGCACTTCGGTCTTCGCAGACTGAGGTTCGTTGGACCCAGGGCATGTACGGAAGGTATTACTCGGGACTGGCAGCATATTTAGGAAGGAGGGCATCGGCGTTTCCGGGGAGGATATCTGGATGATGTATCACTAGAGGGGGTTGCAGGTTGTAGGTTATGCCAGTGGTGAAACTTTCATCTGCTACCTGAGCTACCTGATGTGGAATGTTAACCTTTCTTTGTCATTGATGCATGTCACGTCACCTCTTTGCTTGCATGGTTCTTTCTTTGCATTCATCTCTGCATCGTCAAAACACAAGGCAGCTTCCCAAAAGACAACTCCCGAAGCCACTCCACCTCCAAAAACTTGAAACACAACCCCTCAAGGAAAGTGTTGTTTCTTTTCTCCCGAGGACTCGGGACCCGACCCCGGCAAAGCTGACAGACAGCTCACCTAGGAGCTTTCTGTCGTTTCATGTTTCAACTTCTCCAAACGTTCGTTTCCCCTGGGACCCCCGTGTGGAGTCGTTCGTGGCAGGGCTGGTAACTGGCTGTGGGACCCGGCCCGGGTCTGAATTGCCGAGGGGGTGGACGACAACCTGGCTTGGTTGATAACCTGGTAGGGCGGACGAGGGTTTGAGGGGATGGGTTTGTTCGTTTTTTTTTTTGTGTAGTATGTAGTAGTAGTCACTCTTCTGTATAAGGGCCTTGAGAAAAATTTGGAGATATCAAGATGGATTCTCTTCACAAATCTTGAAGTGTGCTGCTGCTGATCCCTAACCCGAGTGGTGGGGTGCAAAAAAGGGTAAATCCTCCGAGCGCGCGTTGGGGTGGGATGGGAATCAGGAACGAGAGATGCAAGAGTGAAACGGGCTCGTCGAATCAACGGCCACGCCAAATTTCGAGGCACATGGCGCTAATGCAGGAACCGCGGAACTGCGATCCCAGCCAGGGCACTGTCCGATTTGTTGCCTTGTTCGGGAGGTTTGAGGAAGGGGATGGGGTCCAAAGGTTCAGGTTCTGGTTGCTGGACGGGCAGACACGCGAGAGGGGGCTGTGAGGGTGATCTCTTTTCAAAGTCGTTTTTATCAAGGGTTGGCGAGGTGGTATCCAGTGAGCTAACCTCAGGCTTGACAGCCTGAGATCCTTTCCCGGTTCTCTGCAAAGAATCTGCGGCCGCCCGAAGGTTATGGGCTGATCGTCTTTTGTTGTCTTGCCTTGTTTTTTTGACTTCTCCAGTTCGTCCGAGAGATGGACCCGGGACGGGCTTTGACGGTTGAAAACAGGATCCACTTCGTTCCTTTTTTTTTTTTTTAACCTTCCGCCAGCCAGCCCCGTTCGTGTGTCGCGGGGAGCTGCGGCAAGTTTGCTGAGGAGGAGCCCACCTGAGGTAACGCGTTGCTGTGGAGAGGAGGGGTCGGAGACCAATTAGTGGGTGGGTTGTGTTACTCGGAGATGTATCACGAGCTGCGGGTGATTATTAAGGTATGGAGCTGCTTTTTTGAAGGCTGGGAAGGTTGGTTGTCCGAGACTCCAAGGTGAGCGAGACTCTTGGATTCAGAGATCTTTTGGGCACTGTGTTTGTCAGTGGCTGGACGCCTTGTCAGAACCCAGCCAGCCGAGATACTGAGGGCGCGCGTTGCCATGTGCGAGGCGTCGCTTAGAAACAAAACTGCAGCTGGCAGTGAGGATTTGTTTCGCATCCCAGACCCCCTGGTCCCGGAGTGCGTCCCGGAGGGCTGAAGGGGAGGAAACCCACGTTGCCAAAGCCGAGAATCGGGCGGTCAGCTCCGATCCAGGGTAGCTTCTCGTGTGACGGGACCTTCCTCTGAGCTCTGGTGTGTGCTTCTCGATACTCGACGCGGGAGATGAGACCTCCGTATCGGATTCTCGCCCGCCATGACCCCCTCGCAGTCCCGTGAAGAAAAAGGCAAGTTGTCTCTTCGTACTGCCGAACTTCAATGCTGCCTGTTAAGGAAAACTCAGATCTCCGTTCAGGTTGACCCGCCTGGAAGGTCGAGCTTGGCTCGGAATGGGATCCTTGGACGAGACCACGCCAGCAGGGGTCGGGCACTCGGGGGTGGGAACCGATTCGACCAGGGGCCTAGGGGGAAAGGGACCTCCCCTGTTTGGGACTCACAACCTCACAAATTTGCTTTTCTTCTCATTTCCCTTCCTGTTCGGATCTGACGTGGTCCAGCTCCAGTCGAATGCTTGTTGGTCGTGGGGGTGGAAGTTGGCGCTGCCAGGTTTGGACAAGAGGCTCATCAAGGTTCGTTCATCAACACCCACCTCGTCGTCCACAACTTGGGCCTTGGAAACCTGGCAGGGGATTCTGGATGCTTGATGGATGGGCGAGGCGCTGTCGGTGGGGGGTTCCACGGCAGATGATGCCCAGCACAAAATCATGGCCACTTTCAAGTCCCGAGACGACGGTTGCGCCCCGATGTTTCTGATCAAAACGGAGGGCTGGTTGGAGCTGTCAGCTCAGCCCAACCTGGGGTCATTTGTGCACTCATCTGCGTGTTAGCGTCTTCATGCTCCCGTGTCACTGGCTTATATAGGAAATTATCTGCCCAGCCGCTCGCTTGCACTCCCATTCTCCCTCCACCAGACGCTCACTTCAACTCACTCTCGCTCCTGTCATTCGTTCGTTCTCTTGCTGTTCCTCCCTCCATCACGCCGCGACGGCACAGCTTGAGGTAACCTCAGCTCCTGGGTGAAATCGGCAACCTGTGGTTATCATTTTGGGCCAGAGCTTCAGTCCACCCACTCCCGTTGCTTCCTCCAGGGACCCGTGTCCCGCAGCACCCGGGGCCGGGACGCGCCAGCATCACTCCTGCTTGCTTTCATTGTTCTGGTTGTGTGCCTCATCGTTCCCACTCTTTTCTCTTTTCTCTTTTCTCTCTTTTCTTCTCGCTCAGCAAGCCGTGCGTCTTGAGGTTGTCACTCCCTTCTTCTTCTCCCTCAGCCGCACACGACCCACACCCAACCCTGGGTCTCAACAACAACACTCCTTCAATGTTCGGATAAGGATTCCTTGAGCGGAACTTACGCTTACTCAACAACCGCTTCTTTCTTTTAAGCGGCACATTTGCCGTGTTCACTCCTTTACCAAGCAGCCGCGGGAAACATGCCCAACTCACCAAATCCTGCCTCCCGCGAGGCCACACTGGATCTCAGTCAACTCCAGAACTTGCACTCTCGACGGGCAAGGCCGCCCAATCCGAATGCCGAGACTGGGGATGCTTCCAGAGTACCATTAAAGGCTGAGGCCGGGGACAAGGCCCGGTGGAGGGAGTCGAGGTTGGGGTTGAGAAACATCTTTGGCCGGAGTAAAGGGGAGACAGAGGCGGACAAGAGGCCCGTCACACCGCGAACCGTCACACCCCGCAACCTCCCCCAACGGCCTGCTGGTATACGGGCCTCACTGGCGGAAATCAATTGGCCCTATAGCTCGAATAACGCGCAGGGACACCGCTCAGAGGTCACCTTGCCGTCCGCCTCCAAGCCTTCGGCCGCCGCCCCGAGCTTGAAGCACAAGAAGTCTGAGACTGGTGTACGCCCACAGCCGAATTCCGAGTGGATAGCCGCCTGGAATCAACCGCCGTTATTCAAGGCCTATCCGCAGGCCATCAAGCACGCCCATCTCCCCGCGTGCACAGTCCCGGCCGAGGTCGTTCTCCGAATGCATAACCACAAGAACAGCGGCTCACTCAGCAGCATCCTGAGCCCAAGTACCATCGACATCGAGGAGAGCACCAGCGACAAGTCAAAAAAGCGCCACCGAAGGAATGGGTCTGGGTCGACGTCAAAGTTCGAGTGGACGACCAAGGTCTTTGTGTTGGTTACTTCGGGGTACCTGCTGCAGTACGCTGGGGAAGGATCTTTTGACCGGTTGCCCGAGAGGATACTCCAGCTGGGAAAGGACTCGGCAGCGTTTGCCAGCGATGCCATCCCGGGGCGCCATTGGGTCCTCCAAGTTTCGTCAGCTGCCGAATCCGATCGCGCGGCCGGGACCGCTCTCCGTGCGCGTCTGCCCTTCCGCGCCCAGGAGAGGAAGGCCTCGACGTTTCTGATGGTCTTTGAGGGCGCTGGAGATATGGACAGCTGGATTGCAACTCTACGCAGGGAAATTGAGTCGCTTGGAGGACGGAAAGTACTCTCAGAGACTGGCAAGCCCTTGAAAACAGCCAGCCAGGATTTGCAGCTGAGGAACCAGGCGAGCCAACGGACTTTGGTCGTCAGGGATCCGGATCGGTTCTCACGCGTCATGAATTCCGACCAGTCTTGTCACCGCAGTTCGGTGATATCGACGGACAGCCGCCTCGACCCTAGCCAGGACGACACCACTCGAGAGCTTTCCTGCGACGACAACTCAACCGCGAGCGTCATCTCCCGCGAAAGCCGGCAGCTGGACTCTTTGAGGGACAGCACCAACCGCCTGTCTTACATGTCGTCGGGTCAACGGACGATGTTGACGTCGGTTGGCTCGTCACCGGCATGTTCTCCAATCCGGGATTCGTTCGGTGAGCTCGATACGCTGCCTGCTGAGCTTCCTCAGCTCGATGAACCGCAGCCCAGGCTTCGACCGAACGCGATGGCCATTATCGATCGACGCCAGTCTCTTCAAACGGCCAACCACGTCATGGAAATGCGTGTTGCTTCCGCCCAGACTCTCCGACCGTCATCAACATATTCAAATTCCGGGCAGCCTGAACAACCGGCGATGCCGTTCGTTCCGCCGCAGCCTATGCCAAATTTCAGCGTCCCTCATAACGCTGGGAAACGGTTCTCGTTTGCCAGAACCTCGATGGGGATGCAGCCGACACACATTACCTCGTCCCCTTTGCTGGGACGAATGAGCGCTCGCAGACCGCCGCCCTCGGCCTTGGCCATCAACCCACGCCCACTGTCCCTGGTTGAGGACCAGCCGTCGCCCGCTTTATCCGTCCCGAGTCGGGCCGCATCTGGGACAGAATCAACGGGGAGTCCTCTGTCTTCCGCGCCCATCACGCCGCTTGGATCATCTTCTTCAACCCTGGCTGAGAACGACGTGACGGTGCGGGAGACCCGCGGCGAACAGGGTCAGATCTTGGAGACGTCCAGAAAGGAGCGCCTCCAAAGTTCTGCACCGCAGACGGATCGGAGGCCGTTGAGCCTGGCCATGGATACCGATCCAGCAAAACACAACCCCGTCCCATTCTCCAAATCCCCTCCACGCCACCTCCGCGAAATGCCCCGATCCATGTCATCCCTCGGCACATACGGCGGATCCCGCCCACCACCCCAAGTTAACTCACGCCCCGTCTCGCGCACCAGAGGCCAAAGCTTCACCATCCCCAAGCAACCCGACGCCCCAACCCCTTAACTCATTCCCTTCCCCTCTTCCTCCCTCTCCGAGCTTTCAAGGACGACCCAAGCGCCGCCGTCCCTGCGGCCGTCTCGCGGTCCTCCCAGCATCTCCGACTCGACTCGCAGTCCCACCACACGCTATCGCAGAGACCGAGCCTGTCGCAGCTGGCTGATGGCCCGCCGCCTGCGCCGCCGCCAAATCGGGCGCTGCCGCCTATTCCGCAGAGGGCGCGGATGAGTTCTGTGCCGCCGCCAGGGTTTATTTAGGGGTGGGTGTTGGATTGGGGGTGGTGCTGGAAGCTGATGCTCGGTTTGGAGGTTCATTCCTTTTTCCAGGACATCTCTTTTATTTTATCTTTTCCGTCGTTCGACTTGCGAGCGGGCGCCTTGATGAAGACATATGTTTTGTTTCCTAGTGTAGTTCTGGGGAGGGAGGTTTGGATGGAAGGTGAGGAGAGGGCGATACCCACTGCATGACAGTCGACGACAAATTTTCTTTTTGTATTTGATGATATATACCTTGGACTATATAGAGGGACTGGGTAGCCTGGTAATATAGAGGCATTGTGATCTTTCCAATTGGGGACATTGCCTGAGCGAGTGTTATGCTGGTGACCATGGGCCTTGTTGATGTGCGATGTCTCAAGCTTGAGCCCTAACCCGGAGCTGAACACATTCCCTTGGGAGGTATGACAGCTTTGGAAAAAAATGAAAAAATGAGAAAGAAACTCCCAGATCATTGAATAGGTAAATACAATCAAGATGAAAAAGAAGGAATCAGGTTCTGGCTCTGGCTACCTCAAGCAGAACAACACCCAGGCGAGGCCGGAGTTCCATCGTGGTGGTTCATGGGGTCCCCACCAATTTTTGCCCCACACCCGAATAACCAAAAATTCGGCCTTCGACTTTGTCCTTTGTCCAACCCCACCAAACCCCGACCAGCACTCTACGCCGTCGACCGAGATACCGTCAAAAGAGAGCCCTAGCTGCCCTCGAGCCGATACCGAGATTACCGGAGGAATTTTCTGAGCACAGCAAACCGCAACCATGGCGACCCAGACCAAGTGAGTGCTGCACCACGCGAGAGACACTTTGTGCGAAAGACCCACTTCTAACCTCCAACTTCGCATCCTCGCAGGCACGACTGGGCGGACGACGAGGACCTCGACGAGCAGACGACCACCACCGAGCTGCCGCCGCCGCAGAAGATTCAGAACAAGGATGGCACGACTACCATCATCGAGTACCGGTTCAACGACCAGAACCAAAAGGTCAAGTGCACGCGCCGCGTGCGCTACGTGGTCCGCCGCGAGGTCGTCAACCCGCGCGTGGCGGAGCGCCGCACCTGGGCCAAGTTTGGCGCCAGCGCCAACGACGGGCCCGGCCCGGCCCCAGACACCACCTCGGTTGGTGAGAACATCATCTTCACGCCGTCGACCAACTGGCGCAAGGAGGCCAAGGACGAGAGCAAGGACCCCAACGCCCAGGCCATGAAGGACAAGCTCAAGGACAAGAAGGTCAAGTGCCGCATTTGCAACGGCGAGCATTTCACCGCCCGCTGCCCGTACAAGGACACCATGGCGCCCATCGGCGAGGCTGGCGCCTCCGACGTCGCCGCCGGCATGGGCGACGAGCCCTCCGCCGCCGCGGCCGCCTCCGTGGGCGCCGCCGGCGCCGGCAAGAAGGGCTCGTACGTGCCGCCCGCGCTGCGCGGCGGCCCCGGTGGTGCGCGCCCCGGCGAGACCATGGGCGGCAAGTACGGCGAGCGCGATGACCTGGCGACGCTCCGTGTTACAAACGTAGGTCCCCTTCCTCAAGACAGCAACTCAGGCATTTACATGATCACTAACATGGTATGTGCAACAGGTCTCGGAGATGGCAGAGGAGCAGGAGTTGCGCGACATGTTCGAGCGCTTCGGCCGTGTCACGCGCGTCTTCCTGGCCAAGGACCGCGACACGGGCCTGGCCAAGGGCTTCGCCTTTATCAGCTACGCGGACCGCCTCGATGCCGTTAAGGCGTGCGACAAGATGGACGGTTTCGGTTTCAGGCACTTGATCCTCAGGGTTGAGTTCGCGAAGAAGGCGCAGTAAGCCGGGGTTGTGGGTGTTGGGAAAGGGGGTGTTAGAAGGGGAGGTGGAAGGGGTGGATGTGATATCTTGGAACTAGACTGGGAACTACAAAAGTGACTGGTTTTATGGTTTGGGGGCTCATGACCAGGCTGTTTATTATGGCGTGCGTGATTCCGAGAATGGCATTTTTCTTCATATTGAGGGTCTGTGTGATGAGATGAGATGGGCAAAGGTGTGTCCTCTTCTTTGGCGACAGAGTCAAACGTATCTAGGAAGGCGATGGTTTATCAAACTGTGAGCCGTCTAAATATCTTTTGTTTGCCTCATCTTACTCGAAACCTACTTGTCTCATTGTCTTAGGGATCACTCAATGTAGAAACAGTAATCCAGTGACTTTAAAACCTAACTGGAGCGCCTTTCTTTCCCAAACTCCTTCTCAAATAAGAGAATTTAGAGGGAAGCAAGGAGCACGTATCGGACTGGAGAGAATGACGAGGTGTGTTTATGAGCAGGAGTCGGACACAATTGAAAGAAAGCGAGAATTACCACTCAACAGACGGCCAGAATACCCGGGGAGTGAGTTAGACTTTTCCACCTCTTTCCTTCCTCCCATACTCCCTTCACAACCATCTTCCTCGTACCCCCAGCGTTGGAGTTTGAGGTGTGCCAGGATGGGGGAAGAGCTTGGAGCTTGGAGCTTGGAGCTTGGAGCAGGAGATGGGGGGCTCAGGTCGAGCTTCGATCCCTTTTACCTCCCAGAAATTTGGCCTTTATGTAGCTACGAAAGTTTTACTTTCATCGGCGGCCAAAAAGCAACACTCGTCAGCTACCTACGTAGGTTGAAAAAAGTCGTCCTCTTCAATTCAAGATCTCGGGGACTCGGGGAGTTGGGGTTACTGTTCACATGGAAGGACGGTCTCGACCAGCTGATGACGGACCACCGGCAGCTGGCATCAACAACAACGGAGTGCTCTTCCAACCCGCCAGCGCATCGCTGCCGGATGCAGGCAGGTGTGTGGGGGTTTGGGGACGGGACCTGCTTTGTGGCACCCAGAACGTCGATCAAATTGAGACAGACTAAGAGACTTTGTCAACGGTTATTCCATCGACTTCGGGCTGAACATGTCCCATCATTAACTCACAGCCCAATCGCCTGGAAAGCGCTGGAAGCTGCCCAGCCACAGAATGCGGGTCTCTCCGGGCTGTCGACACCAGTTGGACCTGTCGGAGGTCTGCCGGATCCCCAACAATTGTTGACGGGAAACGACGCCGTTGGTCGGTGGTCCAGATCGTGGACCCATGAACCCACAAAGCCAGCGAGGCATGTGAAATAAAAGCAGGAACCCCGGTCTCCAAATTTGGGCGATTCCCAATTGCAACACCTGGCACCCACGACGGCCAGCCATCAACAGTCAAGACAGCTACAGATACCTACCTTTTTGTGACGTTGTGTTCGAGGACTCGCACCGGCACACCGCAGCCAGATCGAAGTTTGTCTGCTCCCCACACTGTACGGCAGGAGCTTAAATCGGTCTTGGCGTTACGAGAACGTGGGATTGTTCCTCCGTACCGTTCTTTGGGGTCACACGAGCCATCTTCATCCCGCGTTGCGCCTCCGCCACACCCACACACACCTCACCACCAACATCACCACCCCGCCCCTGCCCGCCCGGTGATGCTGGCAAAGCTCAACGCTTGTCTCTGTTAATCGGTCTTCAACACCGAGACCCGAGAATGAGCACCTCGACAGAAGGGTCCGCCGGGCTCGACTCGGTCCGCCTCCGCACGAACATCCCGTCCGTCTCCCGCGACGCCACACCTCCCACGACCAGGCCCTCGTCTTCGGCACAAGATGGCAACGAAGATGTCCGGTTGACGAAGACATATGGAAAGACGCCCGATGGGACATGTATGTGTTTCTCCCCATTCGGGGCTTGGACAAAGGGGACAAAGCCAAGTTGCTGACATTCGGGACACAGTGTTCGTCGTCCCCGAGACCCACGACATGGTTTCGCAGCTCCTCGACCCTCGTGAACCCAAGAACCTCTCCGATCTTTTGGTGCTCGGCATCCTTATCCTCCACGTCTGGGTCGCCTACGCCTTGCCATGGAGCCTCAAGCGCCCCATCTTCGCCGCCATCTTCCTCTTCTGGAGAGCCTCGTACAATGTTGGGATCGGCTATCTCTTGACTGTCCAGTCTAAGTACAAGCTCATGGTTACCTGGGCCCGGAGGTTAAATCTGTTTGAGAACCCGGCTTCCGGCAAGAACCCGCGCCCGTGGCTCTACAAGCTGATCCAGCACGAGCTCGAGGCCAAGATCCCCAAGGACTACAAGATGGCACAGGCTCCCATCGAGTACAACACCTGGCTTGTCTTCCGCCGCGTGGTCGATCTCATTCTCATGTGCGACTTCGTCTCGTACTGCCTGTTCGCCATTGTCTGCGCCCACAGGCCTGATGGCGAGGGATTCGGAGTGGCACTCGTTCGCTGGGTTATTGGCATCGCCCTTGTTGGCTTCAACTTGTGGGTCAAGCTGGACGCGCACAGAGTGGTCAAGGACTATGCCTGGTACTGGGGCGGTAAGCTGTGTTTTCTCCGATGTTGAAAAGGCCGTCGCTAACTGGTTTAGACTTCTTCTACCTCATCGAGCAGGAACTGACCTTCGATGGCGTGTTCGAGATGGCCCCGCATCCCATGTACTCCATCGGTTACGCCGGGTATTACGGCATCTCCATGATGGCTGCGAGCTACGACGTCTTGATCATCTCCATTCTTGCCCATGCCGCCCAGTTTGCCTTCCTGGCCATCGTCGAGAACCCGCACATCGAGAAGACATACAACCCCCCGCCGCCCCGCCAGCGTCCAGAGTCCCGCCCACGCGCCGAGTCTGAAATTAGCACCCAGTCCGACAGCACGATCGACTCTCTGAAGAGAGCAGCGGCAAGCCAGGATACCCCGCTGCCCGTCCACAACATGCTGGGCCTCAAGAACTTCGATATCTTCCGGATTACTGATTACTCTGCTCTACTTCTCGTCATTTACTTCGCCTCTCTCGCCCTATTCACCCCCTCGACCCCTGTCTACCGGGCGCTTTTTGTGCTCAATGCCATCTTTTGGCGCCTGTGGTACTCGGTCGGCCTCGGCGTCATTTTGACTAAACAGTCCAACGAGAAGATGTTCACCAGGCACTTCCTCAAGTTCGGTGAAACGGCTGGTGAGGCGTTCAGGCAATGGAAGGGCATGTACCATCTGAGCATGACACTGTGCCATGTCTCGTTCCTCGCTGCGTGCTGGAAGATGTACACTTATCCGGCGGATTGGAGTTACGGCTGGGTGCTCCTGAAGCATATTGTCGGCCTGAGCTTGATTGCGCTCCAGGTCTGGACTGCCGTCAGCGTCTACGAGTCGCTTGGCGAGTTCGGCTGGTTCTACGGTGACTTCTTCTTTGACAGCACCGGCAAGCTCACCTACACATCCATCTACCGCTTTCTCAACAATCCCGAGCGCGTGATCGGCACTGCCGGCCTGTGGGGTATGGCTCTAATCACCTGGAGCAAGGCTGTCTTCCTCATCGCTCTGATCGGCCACATCCTGACCCTTGGTTTCATCTCCTACGTTGAGAAACCGCACATGCAGAAGATCTACGGTCAGAACCTGCGCAAGGAGGCCGGTCTGTCCAAGTTCATCAGGCGCTCGCTGCCGCAGCCCGTAAAGGGCTTGCAGATGAGCGTGGACAAGGTGCTGGACGAGACCAAGCACTTTGTCGACGACTTTGTCGACGCTGCTCGCTCAAAGCTGGCCGCCGGATCATCCACCATCGTTAGGGATACGACAGCCCTGTTCAACAAGTACCCCGCTCGTCTCACCCTCAGCCGGATCGCTCCCGACCTCGCCGGCTACGACCCCAAGCACTACAAGATCTCCATGGAGGGCACTACCCTGGTGGCTGCTGACGAGAAGTGCACCGGAAAGGAAAGCGCCAGCGCCCGCGTGTCCAAGGCCGTCAAGACGAAGGTGTTTGAGTACGGCGCCCCCATCCGCGTCAAGTGGACTGCCCCCGCCAACCACAGCAAGAAGGACTGGGTCGGCCTCTACATGGTGACCGACAACAGGTCTCGCGAGATCACCGAGGTCCCGACTCTGGGCCGCTGGGTGCCAACCTGTGCCGGCCAGTACGATACCACCACCGACCAAGGCATCGTGTCCTGGGATCAGCCCCTCAAAACCTCCAAGTTGTCCGACGCGAAGATCGTCCAGGGCGAGATGCTCTTTGAGGGCGACAAACTCTGGTGGACGCAGGGCGTCTTCGAGTTCCGGTACCACCACGGCGGCGGTCACAACGTCATGTCCATTTCAGAACCCTTCGAGGTGCGGCTTGCAAAAATTGACGACGAGAACACGGACGTGGTTGGGCCGGAGGAGGTTGAGAACGCCCTGTTGCCTATCGTCCGCAACTGTCTGGATCGTGACCCGGATATTGCGCCGTCGACGGCTGAGGAACGTTTTGGTTCCCATGTGGAGAGGGATAGCAAGTACGCTAAGCGGGTTGTTTATGCGCTTCATCATATGTTTGGTGTCGAGTTTACGCCGGCTGTTGTGCCTGCGGATGGGAACGTGAGGAAGCTTGCTTGGCGGATATGCAGCGCGAAGGAAGTACTAGTAAGTTTTGTTTGCGCGGGTCCGCATGAGTGCTTGTCGCTGACAGTATACAGGCGCCCTACAGCATGTCACATCCGCAAGGGACGACGACGCCTGTTAGGGACAAGTTTCCGGATGGGTTGTAAAAAGGGAGGAATGGCGCACATGCTCTGATTGGTTTATGCACGACTGACTACCTTTTTGCTGCATGGCACGGCGTGATGGTGTGGAATGCATGAGATACCACTGTTGATAGATATCGGGGTTGTCGATTAGAAGTATCTATATAGGGAGTATCTAGATGATTATACGAGAAAGCGGGAATAAATTGATTGCTTGCTGATGTTAGCAGCTTTGCACAAATTTCGGTCGCGAGCTCAACCATAGTACAGTCACTGTGTGCTGCTATGACTGGCAGTGCTGGTCCTTCTATTACTAGTTATAGAGAAAACTAACTAACGTGTTCCACATGCGAAAACCCCACACGGGCGAAAGCCCCACGAAATCACATCTGTATAATGAAAACCACAACAAATCTACCAAGATAGCTTAAAACGTTCGAAATCACTGCAAACCGCCTTCCTCGGGCATTTCTACAACTCCTTGACAGGTACGTGTATTGTGGCCAGGCTCGCCGCATCTGCCACAACGCCGCATACGCGTCTCAGTCCTCGGCTTCCGACCACTACCCGCCTGTGTTTCCTCCCTTATCTGCACCTCAACATCTTTCTGGGCTTTCAAATCCTGTCCATCTTGTACAGTAAGCAATCCTCCTTGCCGTAGCCGCTGTTATTTTGCCCTCCGGCGCAATCTTAGTTCCTCATTCGCCGCCCGTAAGTCCCGTATCTCCGTTTGCATCAACACCATCTTATGCATTATTTTCGACTTCCCTTTCGCAAGAACATCAACAGCTTTTAAGATTTTAGTCGGAGAGCTATTTTGGTGCTGGGCAATTCGGGTCTTGATGAGAGTGGTCTGTGAAGATGCTTCCGTTGGGTTATTCGGCGTCTTGGAAACCCAGGCGTGGGCACTGCCTGGCCGCGAGTTCAGGGGTGTTGGCGTCTTAAGACGAATGTCGAGCTCGGAGATCACCTTCTCGGAATCAAAAGGAACAAGTCCAGCACCTCGAAACCCTCCTCGAATGTTATTAGACGTCATCGTTGCCTGGTGAGCTGCGAGGAATGCAGGAAAGAAGTCCTCCTTGGTGATATGGGTTATGCTTGCCCGCATCATCTTCTCGATTTGCTTGCCGTATGCCGCTTTAAGCGGGCTGAAACACCCAACATCAGCTGGCTGGAGCTTATGGGATGAATGGGGAGGCATGCAAAGGGTGATGATATTGTTCTCCTTGCAATAGAGCTCGAAGTCGGTCGAGTGGTGGCTGCTATGGCCGTCGAGGACGAGAAGGCGATAAACCCCAGTTGTTCGAGATTTAGTGTGCTTGTCGAAGTGCTTAATCCATTCCAGACCAAGCTCATTGGTAGTCCAACCATTTTCGGACAGTGCAAACCAGCTACAAATAACCCTGGATCTTCGCATAGGGCTCTCTGGTAGTCGTATTTCCGGTTAAAACGCGTGGTGAGTTCTGGCTGCCGTTTGACGAAGGTTGAAGCCCAGTTGATTCCAACGCGTCGCGCGTCGCGTTCGGCAAGCAGTCGATTGGCCATATCTTCCACACCAGACAAGCGAGGGGGAAACCCTTTGAAATCCAGGTCGAGGATGTACTGAACAATAACGGATTCTTCCAAGTCCGTCAATCTCCGCGAGTTGGCCGGAATGTCGCGTCGTGATTCTTTACCGCGTCTCCGGCGACCGAGTTTTGTGTGATCCACAGAATAGATCCTAGCTGCAGCTCTTAAGCTTAACTTCGGATCATTTTGTAATGCCTGTAAGGCCAACTGCACTTGGGCTTCGTCGTTTTTTTGAGGCATGTTGCGTTGTGGATGAAAATGGAAAAGAAGAGAGAAGACGAATGGGTGTGATTTCGTGGGGCTTTCGCCGCTTAGATGAAAACGAGAACTGAGCTCAGGAGTTAAGATTATAGTGACTGCTACAATTTCCGCAAGATTGCTGGTCGCCACAAAACCAGTTGGGCGAAGAGCGAACTTCCCTCGAGGAGGGCGCTATCGAATCCTATATTCCCGACTGTCATACCACAAGGCAGCAATCTCGAGCCTAAGGGAGCCGAGTAGCCAGGTACGACTGGGACAATAGAACCGCAGGATACTGGCAATTGAGACCAGTTGAGCGGAGCACGTCGCCAACCGAAGGGTAACGTTAACACACGAGCCCGTCCCTCTGGCCATCCGAACATGGTCACGAACACGGTAGCGTTTGGGAAGGTTCGCGATGGATACCGACATGGGAGCTAGCCCTCAGAACGAGATGCAACAGCTACACTAGATGATAGCCCAAATGATGGGCCAGGTCAAGGACATGCAGGGCAGACAGGCCGAGGACAGAGAAGCGACTCGCCAGCAGATCGAAGCACTTCGAAAAAGTCTCGCTCCCCTACAGAACAATAACAACACCAAGTCTACTCCTGTCCTAACCCCACCAACTCAGGCTACAACCGAGGAGTTCGAAGTCCACCCATTCCAGCCAGCGGCTCAAGAAAGGAGCTCGACCTGTGGCTACTACATTTGCGAGACAAGGAGGAGCCACTTCGACATACGACCCCGCTGAATTTCCTAGATACTTGAAGTCATGTTATGATGACCCAACTAGAAGCGGAGTGCTCTTGGCCGGCTTATGCGCCTTCATCAAGGGGACCGGAAAAGTTTCGCTGCCTTTCTCCCCAAGTTTGAACGGGAGTTGGCCGACAGCGGTGGCGCCCTTTGGCCAGACGATGTATGGATCAACTACTTAGAGCGCTGCCTGTACAGAGACATGACGGATCTCCGACTCAGCTAGCGAGGCATGCCTGTCGAGTATCTCGGTTATTTCCAGAACCTTCAGCAACTGGGCATCAACGTCGACTGGAAGCGCCGCCAGGGAACAGGAACCCGCGACGTGGGTTCTCGGCAGCCGGCCAGAAAGACCCTGCCCGGGCAAAGACTTCTCCCGCGGATTGGCGTTGGTGCCCACCAACGCCAAGGAGCGATTCAGGAAGGGGAATCGCCCGGATCACTATAGTGAGCGGAGCGAGCATGCGTCAAGGCGTTTGCCGGTCACAGTGCCCATTGGGCTGAGTGTTGTTTCCGTGCCTGAAAGCCTGTCGGTACTTTCACTCAACTCTTCTTTTACAATGCAGTAGCTCTTCATCTTTATAATATCATCTCCCTACTGACAACTCACACGCCACGCTCAAAGCAGACATAGCCTAACCAAAACCCCATCTCAAACTCCCTCTCTCAAAAGAAAATATCCACCGCCACCCCCGAACTTGATCCTGGATCAACATCAGCCGCCACCTACTCCCCTCTCTCTCCTCCTCCCCTTCCTTTCTCGCCTCCTTATCCTTCTGTTTGGGCGGAAACCAGGTGGCTGACAGTCGGGGATGGGGTGGCGTGAGGGCGGGCCGTTAGAGGATGAGAGGGGTATAATGAGTTCTTGTTCGAGGGGATAAAGAGGGCTGCGAGTTCACGATGCATGATACAGAATCTGATGAGGGAGTACCATGGGATTGTCTTCACACATGGGCAGCTGCTTGCGAAAAATATACTGGAGAAGCCGGGGAAGGGGGTGGTGAGTCTTCTGGCGTTGGAAGAGGCGGGCTGGATGCTAGAGCATTGAGTTGGTTATTTAGTGGGCGCCCGCAGATTGGCAATGTCGGTATTGTAGGGAGTTGTCGGATATGTTCCCGCAGAAATATAATGCCGAGTTTCTGGTTGATCAGGTCAATACTCGGTGGGCTTTTTCTTGAGGAGGCGATGAGGTTGGTGTGTGCTTGTGAATTTGGAGGGTCAACACAAGGAGATGATCTCAATCTGGATTTGATGCAGTATTTACAGGTTCACGAGGTATCAATTAAACAAATAGTCTCTGTACAAGAGCAAGAACCACAAGAAGGAAGTATAATTGCATCGCCTCCATTCCGCAGAACTTGTCGCCCAAGAAACATCAAAACATCACCACATACTAGCGACTCCAATAACAACTGAATGAGCTCCCAAGTGTCAGCCGCCCCGAATCGGACTAGTCTATGACCTTCAGAACCCTGAGATCCGTAACCTTCATAGCCTCGGCCAGGTAAAGTTCTCTGAGCTGAGCTAAATGGACCCCGCGACTTCAATCCGAATAAATCCCGCGAAGATGGAAGAAATTGCTGCCGTCATGGGCGACGAAGTATTGGGCCTGGAGGTTCAAAGTGTTGAGATTTTTGCCTTGTCGTTGTGTGCGGGGAGATCTGAGATGGACCTATAAGTGCTAATCAAGTTAGATATTGCGACAGGGTGCGAGGAGTGTGATACCAACCTTCGGGCCTACCCAATAGAGGTCTGGACAGCTCGAGATCACCATCTCCAAGGGAGCGTTTCAACCCAACCACACCAATTCTTCCTCCCGTAAATTCCATCGAGCCATCTGCAGTATGGAATTGGGGAGTGCCAACGGTTTGGTGGAATCGTCCTGATCCCGGGACGGAGAGTGTTGTCCCAACTCCAGTTCGCGGTGTTGCGGCAAATACAAACGCTCTTGGATTTTTGACAGGCAGGTTACTGGATGGTGTGGCGGGCACGTCTATATCTTAGGTAAGTCAATGTCTCTGAAAAGTTTGGAATCACATACGCTTAGAGAATGTTGGCTTGCTGAACTCGACAAGCGCAGTTGGGACCGGCTGGGTCTTGGAGTATTCAGGGCTGGCGGGAAAATATTCGGACACACTTGCCTTCCTAACGACAGGCATTACAGGACGTGGAAGGTGTGACTGGGTGTTTCCCTGAGTGGCATCCGTGGTACTAGGTCGTTGAATCGGTGTTTGAGATCTTGCGATGCTGGGGCCATTCTCTTGTGTTTGGCTGAGCAGAACCCTCTGCTTCAACTTGCTGTACAGCTCCTGGGACTGTGAGAGCTCCCGCGTTCGGTTCTCCAATGTAACACGGAGGTCCTCGCATTTTCGTCTGAGAGCATGATCGTCCCGTTCCATATCTGTGGAAAGTCAGTCTTAGATGAGGATTCCAGTGGTTTGATGTACTGACCTCGTATCTTGGTGGTAAGTGTAGTAATTCTCTGGTTTGCCTGGCCCCAGATATGCTCAATCTCACCCTGGAGCTCTGAACAATAGTCCTTCAACTTGCTGTTCTTCCGCACTTGATATGAGCTTCCACCAGTAAGTAGAGCCCAAAAAGGCTTAGAAGAGGGAAACAGACATTTGGTTTGTCATCTGGTATGACCAAAAGCTCAAAGCCCTCCCTGCACACTCCATCACAACGGTCGGGCTGAGGCCACACAGGGCGACGGATTTCCAATCTTCGGAAGGATGAAGGACCTGCTCGCAGACCTCAGCGGTGTTGAGAGGCTGCCGGCAGACGGGGCATATGAAGGGAGCCTGCCCTGCAAATCCGTGATTGTTTGCGCATCGTAAGCAGATAGCATGGCTGTGATGAGTTCGGTGAGACCTTGGCCGGGGTGAAAGGCGAGGAAGATGGGCGTCCTTACCTGCACACGGTCACCACTGCCTGCCCGGTAAGCTGGGCGCCGCAAGTTTGCACGTTGCAATTTAGATTCTGCTCCATTTGCAGATTAAGCAGCTGCTCACAGCTCAACAGATTGGGAGGAAGCAAGTTGACACTCGGCAGCCGCGGTGGTGCGGTCAACAATTGACGATGCTGGGGTGGAAGGCAACATCTTAGATGGAAACTTTCTACAAAAGTGGAGGTTTTGGATCTTCTTCAGTTCCAGAACCAATGCAACCTGCACTAAATGATTCATGGAGGAAGTCGCACCTCCTGAAGTGGCTGCCGTCATGGCTCCTTCCCATACTTGCCCCTGAGCCCCCAGGAAGCTAAAACGAGCATCACAAGCGGTTCTGGGAGTTGAATGAACCAAAATCTTAATCATCAAAAACAATTTCTCATTGTAATAAACTCGAAAACAAAATCCTGAGCACTTTCCTTTGCTGTGTTTCCTCCTCTTCGACCTCGAGAAACGACGGTGTTTGCTGGATCAAAGTCAACAAACCTAACCACATCAGCCACAACCCACGCCAATAGATATCGTGGGATGGGGCCGTTCCCCACAGTCTCAGCCTCACCACCCCGCTAACTCTATCCGGCAGGCATCCTCCCTTTACCCCAACAGCCAACACACGAACGAGCAGCTGTGACCCACAACCATTGAGCTCCACGAAGTAGCACGAACCTCTTTTGTTTACACCAGCCGCATAACAACAACTTCCGGGAACACTTTCTTCCTTATTCACAGCAGGATGACAGAAATCGTAATGAGCCAGACCCCGCCGATCCTCCACGGACCCTCAGAAAAGGAACGCAAATATGACCGACAGCTACGCCTCTGGGCTGCCAGTGGCCAGGCAGCACTTGAGTCGGCGAACTTACTTCTGGTCAACTCAGGGGCGGGAACCGTTGGTGCTGAGACATTGAAAAACCTCGTCTTGCCTGGTACGTGATTTCTCTTAAATTCTCAGTGCAAGAGTGCTAACGTCACACTCAGGCATCGGTCGCTTTGCCATCTACGATGAGGCTGAGGTCAACGAGGCTGACTTGGGCGTCAACTTTTTCCTTGATGAAGACTGTCTGGGCAAGTCCCGGGCCGAGAGCTTAACACGGCTTATTGAAGAGCTGAACCCGGATGTCCAGGGCAGTTGGTACCCGAACGGAAGTGAGGTATGGATCATGAATTGATCTTGATTTGGCGGGGGAGTACATACTCACATGGAAATAGGGTGTCGCGACGCTTGACTCACTCCTTGAAAGCTCCCCGCTGTTTACGGTCATCATATACACACACCCCATTACCGAAGAGCGCCTCGCGCACCTTGAGGCCTACGGTCAGCAGCACAAGACTCCGCTCGTGGCGATACATTCAGCCGGCTTCTACTCCTACTTTCAGATTAACCTTCCTGGCGCCTTCCCAATTGTCGACACCCACCCCGATGAGACAGCAACGACTGACCTTCGGCTGCTGACCCCCTGGCCGGAGCTGGTAGCCTTGGCCAACGAGTTGACCAAGGACATTGACAATCTAGACAACTTCGAACACGGTCACCTGCCCTACGTGGTGATCCTTCTGCACTATCTCGAAAAGTGGAAGACAGCTCACGACGGCAAGTACCCCACAACATACAAGGAGAAGACCGAGTTTCGGAAGATTGTTCAGGGCGCCGCGAGAACCAACACCCCTGAAGGTGGCGAGGAGAACTTTGATGAGGCTGCTGCCGCCGTCCTAAAAACGCTCGTGCCTCCATCCCTGCCGTCCGGCCTGAAGGAGATATTCGAGTACGACCACACAGACCCGGTACGTGTCCTAACATCTCCGTGGTCTTCCGACCTCGTCTATGCTGACAAACGCAAACAACAGCAGGAGCAGCGGTCCGGTTTCTGGGTAATCGCGGACGCAATGAAGAAGTTTTACGAGAAGCACCAATGCCTGCCCCTGCCCGGCAAGCTGCCTGACATGAAGGCGCAGTCCAAGGTGTACATTCAGCTGCAGACCATCTACAAGGCCAAGGCGCGCCAGGACGCAGCCGAGATTCTGCAGATGGTACAGGCCGCGCCGGGTGGTGAGGACATTGATCCCGCCGAGGTGGATCTCTTCTGCAAGAACGCCGCCTTTGTCAAGCTCATCAACGCTACGGGAGGGGGTGCCGGAAGGAATAAGACAGACCGCCTGAAGGCAGCAGCCGGTAAGCCGAACCCATTCCCCCCTCCCCTCCTTTTTGGCACGGTCTCGACCGTCGTGTGCATAGAAGGGCTGCAGGAAACGAACCCCTTGCAGGAAAGAAACACCCGCTAACCCAAACCCGCCCCCGCTCCCAACCTAAACAGACCGTGAATTCGCCTCCGACCAAACCGCCTCCCTAACGGCTCACATCTTCCCTTCCTCTCCCACCTCTGGCGGCATCACTCAATCCTCCATCCTCGCGGCAATCGCCGCCCAAGTGCCTGGCGCGGAGCAAAACGAGCGGGTGGTGCAGGCTGCCGGGGAGGTGGCGCGCGCGGATGGTGGGGAACTGCACAACGTGTCGGCGCTGACGGGCGGGATGGTAGCGCAGGAGGTTATTAAGATCGTGACGAAGCAGTATATTCCGATTGATGATACGTGTGTTTGGGATGGGATTGGGAGCCGGTGTCAGGTTTTGAGGTTGTAGGGGAGGGAAAAGGGTGGGACGGTTGGCTTGGCTGTCACTCTGCCTGCTCTGCGTTATTCGGTGCGAGGTTCTGCAAAGGCAAGTTTTATGCTGAAGCAAGTTGAGATGGCTAAGCTGGAGTGGATTGGTTTTTTGGGAATCACGGAAGGATTGGAGTGTTGGCCGGACGAGCATCTGAGGATGAAGAACGAGGAACAGCCGCCTTGGTTGTAGACAAGACAGGCGGCAGGGATGAAGATACAGACTACATCGCGGCCTGCCTTAGCTCCGGCTTCAAGCGCCGGTGCTGGCGGAGGCGCGAATGATGAATGATGAATAGACAGACATACAGACGAGCAGGCTTGCATCGGATGGCCGAAGTTGACTTATTTCGCTGACCCTTTTTTTCTTCTTCTTTTACCTTGGCACTAGTGCTGCTGCTGTCTTAGCCCATCTCGGCCTGTTGGGGTGTTTGCGCAGATTCATACATCTTTCAGTCCAATTTAGATACAGACAACATGTGATGAGCTAGAGTTTGTCGAGGAAGAGCCCCCTGTTGTCTCTCGGCCTTGACAACATTGTATGTTCCCACATTGGTTCTTTGCAGAGCATACGATTTAGGAAACCAGCTCGCTCACGGACTATGCTCCAACATCATCTCGTCGTTTAGGTTGACAAGAAAAAGATCCCTTGTTCTCCGAACCACCGCCCTCAACGGGTACTACACCCCCTTACACCCGCGGTAGACCAAGTCAGCCATCGTATTATCGTCTGTCCTTCCGCGCTTGTTGGTCTCTTGGACTTTTCTAGCGGCGCGGCTCGCCGCTCGGTCTCCCCCTTCTCGCCAGCCTCTTGACCTCCTAGCGCCGGCGAACAGCAGACGCAACGCGAGCAAGTGGCTAGCATGATAAAGAAGTGGGTTTGGTTTGTTCTCTACACCCCTCCCCCTCTCGGCTAAGAAGCCGAGCGAACGAGGCGACCTAATCCTCCCGCTTCGGACCGCTGGGCCTGGATGAAACCTCTTGATGCGGAGTCCACCACCTACCACAACACGACAGGTTGAAGGGTCTACTAGGAGAGCGGCTGTAAGACGGAGTACCTATGTCACCGACCAGCCCTCAACGGCTATGTCCGGAGGATAGCGTGTCCTTTCCTTCTGCTAGGTACTAAGCAAAAAACCCGGATCCGGACCATGGTTATGGTCACGGTTTGCATCCCGAGATCGTCCGTCCGGTTGGGTGTTTGAGCTGACTGATCTCACAATGGGGCGTCAAGTAAGCACGCCCTCTCGGCAAGGGCACCCGGCGCTAGATCTTGGCTTCGATCAGTGCCTGCAGGGCACGGGCGCGTGTTTCCCCATGTTGTGCAGTCTGGGGGTGTGTCCGGGAACTTTGGGGAAATGGGGGTGGGAGAAAGCGGGGATGATGGCCCCATCGAAAACAAATAGGGCGGGAGGATCGTGACGGATCAGTGTAGTGATTGTTCCGACGTCGAGTTCGGAACGTTGGCGTGGCTCGGCCGACGGGCAGAGGCACTAGAGATGGGGTTGCATATGCAGCTAGGACAAGGTGCCTGGGAGGGAGGACCTTAGTCCGATGCCATGGCCTGATGTTCAAAGACGGATGTTGCCAGCCAAGGACGGGACAAGAGCAGGTAGTGGAGGAAGAATAGGAAGAATATGATGGGGTGTCATGCTGGAAACATAATCGCATGTTTGGGTCTCAAAGGATTTGCTTTGGTGAGAGGTGAGACGGGGTCTGCTATCTAGCACCAACTGACAGGGGGTAGAAACAAGATGGTGTGAAAAATAAAGATCAAACGGCAAGGGAAATAGCAGGACAGAGGTGAGGATTGGTGAATTGAGGTTGAAATCAAGGACTGCAGCCCGCTTAGATGTGAATCTGCACTTGGACAAGTTTCGGGACTGCAAACCGGCTCGTTGGCGGCCAGGACAGGGTAAAGAGAGAATGGGCAGGGGAACGACAAATCGAAGTGCCACAGGGCTGGGGTAAAGGAGCCAACAAACTCAAAGTACCGATCTCAACTTGCGGAGAAGGGCATTGGGGTTGCTCCCTGAATCGGACGTTTGGAACTTCCCGAATGGTTCTTCCGGCTCGCCCCTGGTCCTCGTGTGGCATGTCCTTACGTCTCCCGCTTGTAAGCTGGCAGATGAGGCGTTCCGGGCCGTGGAACGAGGATGTGCCCTACTGGTATGTCAATTTCCAGGGCAGTGGAACACGACTGCGTTGTCTCGGGGCTTAGTTGAAGCTTGCTGACACCTTGCGCAAATCCATGGCGTTTGTGATTTGGCGGCGTGGTGGCTTGAATCTCGGTAGATGTCTAGCTCGTGAACTGTCCAGCCACAATGTCCGGTCTTCCGGCGAGGGCAACCCGTCATCCCGCCATCAGGTAGCACGTCGCCGGCACAACTTGGCTGAAGCAGTTGATGTTGATCCTGGGGGGACTTTGAGAAGCATGATCGTCTCGCAACAGCCCATGGCGGTGCCTGTTACTACAATGCTGTGGTCTTCCAGAGTCATCATAACGCACCCACACGTCCACACCGAAGGATCAGACGGGGAAGAAAATGGGCAGATAGAGACAAAAGAGGGAGCAGAGAGACGGAGCCGGGAAAGGAATCCCAGGCTCGGGCACATGCAGCTCGGGCTGGCTTGGGGTCGGGCAACGGCAGAGATGAGCTCGCCAAGATGAGGTCCGATGAACCGGCTAATATCGATGGCGCAAGTCTACGTGTAGATCGATTTCCAAAGATAATCGTGCTTGCGTACAGGTGTGCCGGGCTCTATTGGAAGGGATTGGAAGAATGAAACACGCGCACAAATACACGTCTGTGCGTTGCTGCTGTTGGTCGAAGGGGTGTCGGCGGGGGACATCCACATTGGTTCCATGCTGAGAAGCTGTTGACAGTTTCAGCGGCCGCAGTGTCAAAGTCACCGAGGCTTTTGCCTAGTGCGGGAAAGAAAAAGGTTGGGTTCCGGATACCGAAGTCCCGTCTGCGGGAATCCATCTTGGGTTTGGCGGCCGCTCTAGGTTGTCCGATACCTGGGCCGAGGGGAAAGCTTAATGCGAGGCAGCTAAGCATTTTGATGCGCAGGGATGTCTGAGAAAGTGTCGACGACGTCCGAGGTCAGTCGAGTCCGTCGGATGAGGCTATTCAGCCAAGCAAGCCACCGTTGCACCACGCCATGCTGTGAAACAGCCACATTGACTGCACGTTTGGCTGTATTTGGCAATGTTTGCAAATTCTCGCCTCCCCCAGGTTTCCTTTCCAACGTGATGGAGAGGAAAAGGAGGGGATGGAACGACCTGAACCGGAAAGGAACCTGGTTGCTTTGGTCAGGTGAACGCAGGGAGGAGGGGACAAGGAGAGTAGCCGATTGATCGATCAGTTTCTCCAGGTTCTGGACAAAGCATGAAATCCAACGGCTGTAACCCCGAAATGCCACCATCTTGCTCATTTGCCGCCAACAGCGTTGGGGGTGCGAGGGTTGGAGCTAGGAAGAGTCCGATGTGCCGAGTGACGAGTGACGGGAAAGAGAACTGTGGTTGAAGCAGCGATGAAGGTCGGCTGCTTACCTAACTCCCGTCGGCGGCAGGGGTCGCGAAGCCGACGCTAGGCTCGCTTGCCGTGATTCCAGACCATTCTGCACTTCTCATTGGACAAAGCGAGTGTGGGGAAGGAAAACGCTGGAGGGCCGAAATGGCAGGGGCCGTTTACCTGGAACGGTGGGCCTCCAGGATCTTGCGAAGCGCCACCGCTCTGGCGCGTTGATGCTCTCCGTGACTTGACGGCTTGATCGAGTGTCTAGATCATTGCTGACGGCGGTGTGCCGGAGAGTCTAGCAGTGTACGCCCATCTTCTGTTTGATGGACGTTACCGTTGGTGGAGAGGAAACTGGGGGAGCACGGATGCGTCGCGTGGGTCTCGCGTGTGCAAGCGCCACGGTGGAGGAACGAGCCGATCATCCGAAGCCACCCAAACGCCAAGCCATTTCAAGCCACCTCCAGCCACATGGGGGTTTCACCGCTTTCCAAGGCTGCTGCAGCAGAATGCACGACATCCATTTCGGTTCCAGGTTGTGGCGATTTCGAGTCATTTCCTGGTTCTTGCCCACACCCCCAGCCCACAAGTCGTCCAATTCCTGCCAATTCCTGCCAATCCGACAACCACAATCAACACAATTGATGCGCGGTCAAGGCGGCTTGGTGGCACAGACGGCCAAGACATGCTCAATCTCACCAAATTCAGCATCCCGATTTTCTAGAAGCCCAACCGAAGTCGCAGATCTTCGACGCTTTGACCCCCACTGCGGAGTAGTTCTTCGGCGACGCCTAGCCCAGGGGGCTGCTCGCTTGTCTTGCCGACCTCGTCCAACACCCTGGCTGCTCGGCCACGTCGCGTCGCAGTCACTCATTTCATCGACCACCAGAGTCCCAGGCCATGTTGTGCGGCATCGCTTCGAGAAGAAACCGAGGGCGGGGCTTCTTTCTTGACCCCAGACCCGGCAGATGCTGGCGAAAAAGCAACAAACAATGCCGGATAATTCCATCTTGAATCACGACGTCCAGTTCCAGATAGTCGGGTCTCTGCAAAGGGCCTGGCCCTGAAGACGACTCGACGAGAGACGCGGATCAAGTGTCTTAAGGCATACGGCACCACCGAAATGAGAGGATGCAGAGCAGGCGGTAACCCGGGTCTCCCTCCCTCTTGACCCGGGTTTCCCAGAGGTCGAGACTCAGCTCACTGGACAGCCCACAGCGGAGCCTACCAACCATGCGCCATGGAAACGCCTCCTCGCTTACCCTCAAGGCCTTCCTTAGAACTCAGCAGTGTCCTCAGAGAATAACGCGCGGGCATACACCTCGACCGCCGGCTGAAATGCCCTCTGGTCGCGTTTCTCTCCAACTCAGCCCGGACATTGGTCGTTGAAGGGCTCCGGGCGCCAAACAGAAAAGGGCGAGCAGGTGTTCCGTTTCCCCACAATCGGCTGTGCTCTGGGGAGAGGCGGGCGCTTTTTTGGGAGCCGACGGCCCTGTTTCCAGCTCCCCCAACACCCTCTCCACTGTTCTCCAATTTTGCTGTTCTGCGGACTCCACCCTTCCCCTTGATGGGCCTCGAAATGCAGCAACAGTGGTGCGATATCCTTGCCCAGCGCCGGCCCTCTCATTTCGCTCTGTTCCTCACAACAGGTCAGAAGGGGGGAGATATGCGGCGCCATCCGTCGGGGCTGACTGACGTACGTCGGGAGTACTACCCAGGGCCCGAACAACGTGCCATGCAAACGTCTCTAGACACTGCTCTTGCTCCCATGACGACCTCGGCAGCCGATCCTGGATGGCCGCTGCGACACCATGATTCTCGAGCGTTCCCCGTTGTACGACCGACTACCTTCATGGCAGCTTTGCATGAGGGCTGGTGGCATCTCCTGAAGGGGCGACGGTAGCGTGCAGCATCGAGAGGGGTGGGGGGGACACACTTGGTTGGGTTTCTTCTGGAGAGAGCCCCTCCATCTCATGCGCCCCGGCCCTGGCGCTGAACCCTGGCGCTGAAACGCCACCGTAAAAAGGGAGCCGTTGGCTGATCCGATCCAGGGTCATGCTCCCCAGACTGGGGTTGCATCTTTTCCTCCGAACGAGCCGCCCTTCTCCAGATCAAGCTGCCCTTCGGAATCGCGGGCAGGTCGTGACCTTCGTTCCGTCTGATGTTGATGTGTGAATCAAGGTACCTGCGGCTCAGCCAGGCCTGATTGGCGATGCCCCCAGCGCGTGCCTGGGCAAGCAGCCTTGTCCCCTGCGATGCGAACCCCTCGTGGCTCGATGCAGTCCTGCGCCATGAGCAACACGGCATTGACCACCACGCCCGCCTGCTTGGCAGAATGCTGGACTGGACATTGCTGCGCACCCTCTCTCTCAACCTGTCTCGAACAAGCCATGGCGGGGCCCCAGACCAGGGTATCTTGCGATGACGATGGAGACCGTACCAGCCTCTTTCGCACAAGCGCCCGCCTCGCTGCAGGATGGACGCCTTGGGGCTAACGTAGCGGTTATGGAGGAAGGGAAAGGGGGGGGGGTCTCCGCAAGACTAGCTCGCTTCTCCACACCCCGCCGGCCTGGATAGCCGACCATCTTTTCCAAATCTTGCGTCTCCCCACACTCTCGAGAGCCCCATCCCCAGCTTGTGGCTGCATCCAACAATGAAAGATATATAGCCTGCATCGGCTCCCACGTCCTCGCCTCACACCGTCATTGCTCCATGCTTACATTCATCATTGAGGCTGCCATTACGAGGGTAGACCCCCAGCTGTTGACGATCACGACCTTTCATGTCCCACAACGACCTCGTGTAACGTAACCCCAGTCATCAACCCGATCTCGGCGTCATCACAATTTTTGCCTTCTTCTGCGGCCAGGCCGCCGCTTTCTGAGATACCACTTTTTTTCACATTGTCACACAATGGCGCCCTCAATCCCCGTCCCGACACACGGCGGCATGTTTCACACCTTCCAAGGAGTCACACCAAGAAAGACAACTGCGGACTCACCAGAAAGCGCCAAGACCAGCAGCGCAGCAGCGGCGAAGAGGATAACAACGCCACACGCATGCGCCGAGTGCAAGAGGCGCAAGATGTAAGTTGGAGAAATTCAGAGAGTGTCGTGAGAGTCTAACAAATCGCTTCACAGTCGATGCGATGGTCAACAACCATGCGGTCAATGTCTCTCCAGCAGAGCACCCAAGAGGTGTTTCTATGACAAGCACCGCCAGCGCGTGATCCCCTCGCGCAAGACACTCGAAACCCTGTCACAATCACTCGAAGAATGCCGCTCGATCCTGAAGCGGTTGTATCCCAACCAGGAGGTGCAGTCCCTGCTTCCCCTTTCGAGGACAGAGCTCCTCGGCCTCCTGGACCGGCCAGTAATAGACACATCCGTCGCCGGCCTGCCATCACCACCAACAAACATCTCGCCCATGTCCGAACTTGGCTCCCCGATGATGCCCAAGGCCGAGAACCTCTTGGAACAGCTCCCCTCCCGGGACACCGAGTGGGATGAGGAAAGGAGGGAAAGGGACCCGATCCCGGCCGAGGCGGACGACATCAACGCACTCTCACTCTCGGTGGACCGGTCCGCATCTTACCTAGGCGCGTCATCCATCAAGGCGGCCCTGATGGTCATGCTCAAGGTGCAGCCGAGCCTTAGGAACACCCTGGCGGCGCCTCTGACTGGCGTCGACGTGTCGCACAACTTCCCAACAGTCAGGCATAGGCCCTTGGGGGCACAGAAGGACCCTCAAAGGATCCCGTGGTCGTGGAAGGGCCAGACGCTGATTGACGCCTACTTCAAGCGCATCCACGCGTTCGTCCCAATGCTGGACGAGAGCACCTTCCGGGCCGACTACCTCGAGGGCCAGCGCACCGACAGCCCCTGGCTGGCGCTGCTCAACATGGTGTTCGCCATGGGCAGCATGGCGGCCATGAAGTCAGATGACTACAACCACATCAATTACTACAACCGCGCTATGGAGCACCTGCCCATGGACGCCTTCGGCAGCAGCCACATCGAGACCGTCCAGGCCCTCGCCCTCATCGGCGGCTACTACCTGCACTACATCAACCGGCCCAACATGGCCAACGCGGTCCTCGGCGCCGCCATCCGCATGGCCTCCGCCCTCGGCCTACACCGTGAAAGCCTCGCCCAAAGTAGCAGCGACATCGTCGCCTGCGAAACCCGCCGGCGCACCTGGTGGAGCCTCTTCTGCCTCGACACCTGGGCCACCACCACCATGGGCCGCCCCTCCTTCGGCCGTTGGGGACCCGCCATCAACATCCGGCCCCCCGAATTCGGCGTCAACGCCAACCGTGACTCCTCCCAGCACGCCGGCGGAGTCCTGCCCCTCATCGAGAACATCAAATTCTGCAAAATCGCCACGCAAATCCAAGATATGCTCGCCATCACCCCTCTCCTCCGCACCGAAGACCGCTGCAGCCTCGACGCGCAGCTCGTCGCATGGTACTCCTCGCTTCCCTGGCTCCTTCGCACCACCGACCCCTGCGCCGAGCCTCTCTACATGGCGCGCTGCGTCATGAAATGGCGGTACCAGAACCTGCGCATGCTCCTGCACCGCCCCGTCCTCCTCTCCCTCGCCTCGTCGGGGCTCAACCCCCACACCCAGGCCTGCGACGCGGACCTCGCCGCCATCGAAACTTGCCGCGACCTCGCGGCGCAGACCATCGAGGACATCGCGCGCGAGTGGGCGCGCAACCAGATGAGCGGGTGGAACGCGGTGTGGTTCCTGTACCAGTCCGCCATGGTGCCCTTGGTGTCCGTCTTCTGGCAGTGGGGGAGTCCCCGTGTGCCAGAGTGGCTGAAGCAGATTGAGGCGGTGCTGGATTTGCTGGAGGTGATGGAGGAGTGGTCGCTTGCGGCGCGGCGGTCGCGCGAGGTGGTGTGGAGGATGTATGAGGCGGCGCGGCAGCTTGTGGCGCAGCAGCGGGCGAGTGCTAGTCCGTCGTTGCAGGTGTTGACGGGCGCGGATGGGATGCTGATGCCGAGTCCGGGGGCGGCGGATGCGGCGGGTTTGCATATGAGTCCGATTGGGCTGGAGCCGGTTGATTCGATGGGGTTGATGGGGTGGTTGGATCAGGGCGGGTTGTGGGGAGATTTGGACGGGATGTTTTGGCCTTCGGCGGCGGGGTCGCAGCTCGCCTCGGGTGCGGTGAGTCCCGTGGGTGATAGCGGCGCGGGGATGGGAGGGGGAGCAGATTTTGGGGCCTACGGACATCAGGGGTCTGCTACGGGGCAAGGTCATCACGAAGGCAACGGAATGCACGGGGTGGACTACGGGATGATGGGCGGCGGCCACGGCGGCCATCAACAGCATCACCAGGGACAGCAGCAGGTGGATGGGTATGGTTATGTCCACTAAGGCTGAGAGTGCTCTGAGCTTCGCGGGCGTGATGCCAGCCCTGGCGGTTGGAGTCTGTCTTTTCCCCTTCGGCAACTCGGTTTTTCCCTTCTGAACATACTTTGTTACCTCTCTCTCGTCTACCACAGCCAGTCTTGGTAGGCTTTTTCGGGCCGGCACACCTCATGCACTAGAAAATGCGGGGTATAGGGAGGTGGTCTGTTTTTCAAAGAAGAGGGTGGTGTCGGGGAGTTTCGCTGGATTTGATCACGCGGGGACATGTTTCTTGTTTTTGACAGGGTTGGATATACCAGGGATGGTTTGCTTGCTTATGATCTTGTATGTACACACGCATTCGCTACTCAGTTGGCCGGGGACAGGAAAACGGGACTCCGGAAAGACGGGATGGCGGTGGGAACATGGAAAGTGGAGGGGAAATGTACATACACTCAAGTTTGCTTCTTGTCAATACTTAGCCACTACTAAGTCACTTTGGTCTTCTTAACTGCTCACTGTTCCCGTTCTGCTTGGCGTGCAATTCGGAACCATGGATCGACTCAGGTTAGGTAGGGCAGAGATGGTGGGCAGCCCTTTGCTGAATACCCGGAATGAGAGGATGATGGGGGAGTAGCACCTGCTTGGAACACCTGTTTCTGTCTGACATGCCTGATGATGAGTCTGCAGATCGCATGAACTCAACCGCCCCGCAAGGTTGCATGCAGTTGCCCCTTGCTGATTCTGGGGCTGTACGACTTCGGATATCGATGGAAGACTTGGTGGAAGTGTTGTCTCGAGGCCACGACTGAACCCCTAACAAGATCTGCCGAGGTTGAAGTTAGCTTGCACTCGACTCCCCGCACCATTTTGATACCAGCAGCAGCATGCTGCCCAGTGTTCGAGATTAATGAGACCGTAAGCCAACTACGGTGTTGCGATGCCCCTCCGTCGACCGATGTCAGCTCTCCTGAGGTGCGCTAGCTCGTGGAAAGACGGGAGAGACCACCTGGTCGACTCAGCCGACCCAGCCGAGAATGCGACCTGATGCTTCTAGAAGAATTAAGTGGGCCATGGAAGGATGGAAACCAGGGCCGACGCGCCAAAGCGTCAAGGTGGGTGTGCTGGGGGCCATCAAGCCCCTGAGAAGGGGCGGCCAGGAGAAAATCAGCGGGTGGCTGGCATCGTGGGTTCTTTCAGCGAATCCCCGCCGTAGCGCTTTGAGGATGGCACCGTCAGAGGAAGCCATCAACGGGTGGTCGGACATAGCCGCCAGCATCGACAAGATCAGCGCATCTGGTGTGGTCTTGCTGCCAGGTTAAGAGACACCTGATGCACGCCAGCGACGCGCTCCTTGCTCCTGCATCGTGAAGCCCGCACCAGCGCCAAAGAACCCACTCATGACCGCCACACCCGCTGTCGTTGCTGCAAGGCGTCGGAGCTGGCCTTGGAGATGGCGCGCTTGGCCTGTGGGACAAGAAAACGGTTTCTGGAGCCAGCGACAGGGGCCAAAACGGAGCGAGACGGTTGGTTGGAAGAATATTTGGGGTTATCGCAGCGATGATGCTTGGCAATCTGGATTTGCGGCCCGTCGCGCGGCTCGTGTCAGGTACTTCTCGGACAGGGGCTGGGTGATGCTTCTTTTCGCTGTTACCCCTCACCAAGTGTGCCAAGGTCAGGTACCGAGTACATCAAGGTGGTGTTTGTGGAGAGATCCTGCAAGTCATTGCGGGGTGCGTGTCCCTGGGGAAAGGGATCGATGCGGGGATCTGATGCATTTCAACCGCTGGATCATGAGAAGAGAGGCAACACCTGCCTTTTCGCATTGATCTGACCATAATTGCCGGCAAGATGGAGTATATGTCGTCGACGTAATGCTGCTTGGGCTTTGGTGTGTCTCTTGACGGTCCCCAGGAACATCATCTGAAGGGTCAACACTCTGCCGAAAGATGGAGAGAGGAAATGCGGGGTACGGGGTAGAACTGAGAGGCGGCGAAGCCTTCTCTTGCTTTGCCCCTTTTGGCAGTAGTTGCCGTTGGCAGGGGAGACTCAGCAGCCGACGGGACTGGATGCCGCAAAGTTCCACTTCAAATTCCACATTCGGCATCTTGACGACCATTACCGGTGGATGTGGGACTGCCGTCGTAGGCGAGATGCGCCGGGCGAAGGAGAAATGAAGGGGAGGGGTGCGTGTCTCACAAACTGCACGTCATGGTGTCTCGTCACATGAGTGAGTTACTGTCCGGAAAGCCGCGGGTGTTGCTGATGTTCCCTCGGCCGGGGAGGGCAAGGAGAGAAGCCCCCGGTTCCGGTGCATCGGGGCTGGAGTCGGACGGTTGTGAAAAGATCATTTCGGCACTCATGGACCGGAACTTCCGTGGTCAAGTCCGGACCGCTGTTTATGCCAAGGCCGGCCCGGATGGGACAGCTGAATAACTGGCCGGTGATGAGGTAAGGTCTGTAAAGTTCGAAGGACTGTTCGTTCCTGGGTTCCTGCGCTGTTCGGTGTTTCTAGACTGTTGCTTCCACCATGGCAGATGTCGGGAGCAGGAAACCTTGCCGTCGAGTATCAGCTATGTACATACCCAAGTATGAGGCACAATGTATTCTCCTTAATCACCTGGTTATCATTTCGATGACTGATGGTCAGACAAACCCAACATAACGCTCGTTGAGCAAAAGCAGTTCGGAATCGAAGATGTGTGGGACTTGTTGGAATAAAAGGTTGCAGTCCTGGAACCATAACCAACAGCAGATGTCGGTTGCTGAATCGAGGAAAAGGCGCATAATAGGGCAGCAAAAAGAAAATTCAAACTGAATAGTGTTCTGTGCGAGGGTAGATTGAGTATGTATGTACGATCTAATCCGTTTCTAAATTTGAAAGAGAGCCAATACCTCCAGGTTGATTTTGATCGCATCTCAAGTTGTTCTTTCCCGAATGGCAACCACTCCTCTTTAGGTCATTTCATCATTACAGCTTGCGATTGCCTTGACTTTGGAGGTTTAATTGAACAAGAGCGAGACAGGTACCAATCATGAAAATGAATGTTCTTAGGTAACATTGAGTGTCTCGTCTTTCTTCCAAATTCAAGAAGCTGGAGAGCACTGAGGAATAGTCGACATAATAAGCGTGGTGACACTCCTGCGAATGTGATATCCTGTACGTACAATATGCGCTCAAAAAAACAAATAGCACTTCTATTTCCGGTTGGCTTTCTGTTCTCTCTATCACAGCGGGTTCCGCAAGCCAGATATGCATGGTACGTGCGTAGACTCAACGGTCACCGGCCGAGTGACGCCACATTCCAGCCATGGCTGCCTTTGTTGTCGCTGATAGGTTACCGACCAGAGAGGTGAGACATGCCTCGCCCAAGTCAGCCCTGTCCAACACGTCACTCGCACTCGGACAAGCGACCAACCAGCAGGTGTGCCGTTGCCAGCGTGATGACGCCATGCTGCTGCAGACATCATCGCCGCACTCGCTTAAGCGGCGAGCTGCGTGCTAGCTGTACCAAGATAGAAGAGTTGCACCCATGCCAAAAGACGAGGCTGAAACTCTGAAACTCGCAGTTAGAGATATCGGAGATCTTTAAGACCCACGCAACCTCGATGAGTTTCAGGTTTCCATCCCTGAGCAGTGTTGATATGGAGTATCCGTTGCCACGGATACGGGTATAGGGTCCCCACCAGTGCTCGCCAAGACGTCCAATTTCAGCCAACACCAAAAATCGGACAGTTTGAGGATCTCAATTGACATCCGTCCGTACTGTGCTCAAACAATGCAAAGGGCCGCACCCTTCCCATCGGCAAACAAACCCCAACGGCGGGCCGGGGCATGGCGTTTGCGTGGCGCTCAGCCTTGCACCCAGCTCTCCGGGTCATAAGCTACCGCATGCAGTCTCGGCCGCGCGTTTGCCCTCTGACAAAAAAAGTCGGCCGAGGGGGGCCAAACTAAAGAGAAGCGCCAACCTCGGTTTACGGCCGGAGCTGGTGACTGAAATGAGCCGATTCAAGAGCCCCCAAGAGCCCTCAAGAGCCCCCAGGAGCCCGGAACCCCTCAGCTTTCCCCCCACGGGACCGGGCCGTGTCTAACAGCGGGCCAATCACGACGCCGTCACAGGCGAATCCTGCAGCCCAAAAGGCTGAAAGGGGCACCCTTTGGCGAGTGCGAGTGCGACCTGGTTGATCAGCTTCTGATGGACCAAGCAGAATTACCCCAACAAGGGAGGTGATGAATAGCGGGCACATGCGTCGCCTAGCGGATGGATAGCATGGCTTTGGTCCCTGGACCACGCGTGTTCTGGCCCATGAGTTGGTTCTGTTTCAACTGCCCGAGTCTCGCTCTCGGCAAGGACCGCGAGCTTGAAGACCACTCGTCCCCCCCCCGTGTGGTTTCTCGCACAGCTCTTTCCTCGAAATGCGAAATGCGAAATCCGAGTGCGAGATGATTGTGGATTTGCGTCGTCATCATTGACAGTGGCCGACAGCTTCGTTGGCTTCGCACTCTTTCCTCACTCCATCTGCGAATTGAAGCCCGTTGATCTCTACGCTGGATTTGTAACTCGGCCGTAGGTGGAGATGTTGGAATGGAAGATTGTCGGCATCATAAAAGCAGAGGAGACCTCCATTGTGGTGAAGAGTCTCAAGCCAGTCCGGAGCAGACCCATATAACCTGAGACAGCCGTTTGCGTCCTCAACACAGAACGCTGCAAGTAGCCGTTGGACCTCACCACATATCACACCCTCATCGCCACAATGGGCGTCTTCAACAAGGGGAGAAACCCCCAGGCATCACCTCCCGAGCCTCTGGCCAACCCAGACAACGAAAAGCCCACCTCCGAAGCACCAGACACCTCTCTTGCACCCAGTGAGGCACCTCACACCGAAGCAGCCGACAACAATGACTCGCAAGACGAAGGACTAGGCTCTCCAGTCATCCCAACCTTCCGCCTCGTTGCGGTCATGACAGGGTATGTCCATCTGCTTCTCTCCCCATATCAGCAGCCCAGCCCTAACCCCCCTCCCCTTCCCATAGAGTCGCCCTCGGCCTCTTCCTCTCCATGCTCGACTCGTCCATCGTCGCGACCTCGCTCTTCACCATCGCCGTCGAGTTCGGCAACGTCGACGCCATCAACTGGGTCGCGCTCTCCTACACCTTGACCTACCTCAGCTGCGCCGTGCTCTTCGCCCGCATCTCCGACGTCGTCGGCCGCCGCGTGGCGTTCGCCGTGGCTTATGTCTTGTTCATTGTCTTCTCGCTGGCGTGCGGGTTCGCGCAGAATATGGGGCAATTGATTGCTTTTAGGGCGGTGCAGGGTTTGGGGTAGCGGTGAGTTTTCTTGGGGTTGATGTGGTGTGGTGGGAAGGGGTGGCTGACGACGTCGCAGGGTTGTATAGTGTTTCGATGATTATCATGCCGGAGATGACCCCGGATCATCAGAAGAAGTATATTGCGGCGGTGGTTGGCATGGTGCTGACCACCGCGGGGTGTTGGGTCCGGTGCTGGGTGGGATTTTGACGGACTACACGAGCTGGAGATGGGTGTTTTGGATCAAGTACGCCCCTATTTCACGTCAGCGTCAAAGATATTAACCCCTTGCTAACATCTTCCCAGTGGCCCCGTCGGCGGCGTCTCCCTCCTCGTCTTTCTCTTCGCTTGGCCCAAAAAGGAATACCTTCCTCCCTCCACCGCCGCGCCTGGAAAGACGTCGACTTTGTCAGCACCTTCCTCCTGTACGCCCCCTTTTTACACCCCCTCTCCCTTAAACTAACCACCCCCTCGCATAGCATCTCCTCCGCCGTCCTCCTCGTCTTCCCTTTCCAAAACGCCTCCTCCTCGCCCACCTGGACCTCCGCCCTCTTCCTCGCGCCCCTCCTCTCGGGCATCCTCTCCCTCGTCCTCCTCTTCCTCTGGCAATGGTACTGCACCACTCACTACCCCAACCTCGCCCTCGCCCTGCCCCCCGTCCTACTCAAAAATCGTGCGTACGCCGCCGCCGCCGTGCACACCATGCTCACAGGCTTTCCGTACCTGCTGTGTATCTATGCGTTTCCCGTAAGGTTTCAGGTTGTTTATGGGAAAAGTGCATTGCACTCGGGGTTGATGCTGCTGCCGATGCTGGCTGCGTCCGCGGTCGGGACGGTGGTGGCCGGGGGTGTGAACGGCGGGGTGAAGAGGGCAAGGTTTTTTGAGACGTTGATGGTCGCTTGTGTGTTGATGATGCTGGGGTGTGGGTTGCAGGTGACGGCTGAGGAGCAGCCGAGTGGGGTGGAGGCGAAGGTGTTGGGGTTTTTGGTGTTTGTTGGGCTTGGGTTTGGGTTGTCGGCTGCGGGGAGCACGATGATTGCGAGCGTGGAGGCGCCGATTTGGGAGCATGCGAGCGCGCAGGGGATTGTGGCGCAGGTGAGGGTGTTGGGCGGGAGTATTGGGATTGCGGCGTCGTCGGCGATACTGGGGACGAAGATGAATGAGGTGATGGGCGGCGCGAGTCCGCCGCCGGAGGTGTTGGCGAGGGTGGTGAATGATCCGAAGGGGATGCCGCCGGAGCAGTGGGCGGTTATCAAGAAAGTGTATACGCAGGCGCTGAGGGAGGATATGATTGTGTGCTGTGCGGTCATGGGAGCGGCGTTGGTAGTGACCCTGGGCGTGTATAGGAAGAGGGCGCTTTCGTTGGAGCAGATGATGAAGGAGCGGTATCGGGAGGAGGATGAGAGGAGGAGGGCGGCGGATGAGAAGGTTGAGGGAGGCAAGGTGCCGGAGCAGACGGTTTAAGCATTTTGGATAGACTACGGTATGGGATTGGACACATAGAGTTTTGGTGTAGGTGGAGGGACTCGGACTAAGATTTGGATTTTGGGGGAGCTTTTGAGAAAAAGCATGCTTCAGGTAATGCCTGGTGTGGTCTCTTTACTGTACATATACCTGGAATTACATGTATATTCCGCTTCTGATAATTACTTTGACCATCCTCAGGTACTTTTGAGTGTCTTCATTTGAACTTCTCTCCTGACAATTTAGAGTCAGTATCAGGGGTGCTGCGGGGTAGCTGCTTATCACCAGCTCGAGGGAGGGCAGTGCGGGGTGTTTTCGGAGATCCTTAGAGCCAGCCCGGCAACGGCATCGCGAATGGCGCCAGCGCGAGTGGACCTTCCACGAGATGGCGTCAGCGCCGACACCGCGGGGGTCACGGTTCCAATTCACCCCGTCTTATCTCGGCCCGGACATTGACTCACCTCTCTGCCATGTTCTCACGGACGACAACAACAACATCAACAACCGCCCGCAAATTCCTCACCACCACCCGCTTCCTCCTGTGCGGTCCCTCATCCCGGCACCACCTCTTCCCACTCCCCCCTTTCACCCCAGCAACAGCCACTCGAACCATGTCCGCCGCCATGGCCAAGCGCCTCGAGGGCAAAACGGTGCTCATCACGGGCGCGTCGTCGGGCATCGGGAAGAGCTGCGCCTTTGAGTTCGCCCGCACCGCGCCCAAGGACCTCAAGCTGGTGCTCACCGCGCGCCGCGTGGACCGCCTGCACGAGATTGCGCGGGAGATCAAAGAGGAGGTCGGCGAGGGCGTTAAGGTGCTGGCTGTTGAGCTGGATGTTAGCGATGCTGAGCAAGTGCGTGGGTTTGTGGCGAAGTTGCCGGAGGAGTTTAGGGGGGTGGATGTGTTGGTTAATAATGCGTGAGTTTTCGAAAGCGTGTTTGGCTGAGTGAGTGAGTGCTGATGGTATTTAGGGGGTTGGTGAAAGGAGGTATGAGATTTCATGGCGGGGACATGCTGCGGTGGCAGAGAAGATGGGGGAACTAAACGCTGACACTCCCAGTCGCCCGCGCACCTGAGATCTCCGAGGCCGACGTCAGCGTCATGTTCCAGACCAACGTTACGGGCCTGATCAACATGACCCAGGCCATTCTGCCCATCTTCAAGACCCGCCCCGACGGCGGCGCCGGCGACATCATCAACATCGGCAGCATTGCCGGCCGCGAGCCCTACGCCGGTGGCAGCATCTACTGCGCCACCAAGGCCGCCGTCCGCGCGTTCACCGACGCCCTGCGCAAGGAGCTGATTGACACTCGGATTCGCGTTATGGAGATTGATCCTGGGCAGGTCGAGACGGTGGGTTATTCGCCAGGCTGGGGCGGCACAGAGGACTGTGCTGATGCTGGGTGACAGGAGTTCTCGGTTGTCCGTTTTTACGGTGACAAGTCCAAGGCCGATGCCGTCTATGCGTAAGTTGACTTTGCTTTAGTGTGAGCAACCGTGACTGATGTTGGCTTTGTAGCGGCTGCGAGCCCCTTACCCCTGATGACATCGCCGAGGTCGTTGTCTTTGTCGCCGGCAGGCGGCAGAACGTGGTCATTGCCGACACACTTATCTTCCCAAGCCACCAGGTAAGCTTTATGTGTTGTGTGTCTTCATTTTAAGCTCGAAAGTACTGATGATTCTTCCAGGCTGGTGCAGGTGTGATGCATCGGAAATCAACATGATCATGGAGCTGATGAGTGACGCCATGGTTTGACTCTAGCGAGTTCTGGTAGCGGCATGCTCATAGAGACTCATAAACTAGGAATGATAGAATGAATTGCTTCTTGCTTCAATCTCTGTTCTCCGGCTTTTGTTTTCTCTCTGTCTTGGCTTCAGGAGAAATGGTCTTCGACGTGCATAACCCTAACCCCCACACTCCCTAATAGGGCCATTTACAATGTCCCCGCATCAGCACAAGACAAGGTTGTGTAGTGTAGTGGTTATCACTCTGGATTTTGACGACATCCTCTTATTCCAGTAACCCCGGTTCGAACCCGGGCACGACCTCATCTTTTGGTTCGCACCCCAACACATATCCTTTTCTGCTTCATCTCCTCTGATTTAGGATTCGCCTGTTTTTTCCTGTCTTCTTTTCGCGATGGCGATAAAACCTCAACCCTGTAGTGCCCTGCTGCTGAGGATCACATGCGCCTGAACCGCCGAGTCGAGTCCCGCATCGCCACCGGCCATCTCTTCCCCTCTCTTGGTCTAGGTGTGATTGAGGCAGTGCTTCTCGGCGCGCTCTTTTTTACCCCTTGGGGAGAAGCAATCGATTGTCATGATTCGGATATGTAGGAAGATCTTACCGATACTGCAGGATACCTGTCGGCGCATTACAATGTGGGGGTTTCCCATTCCTGTGATGGTGATTGTTTGGGACCTCGTGAGGTGGCTCTTCTGCAGATGACCGTGCAACAGCACCAACAGCATCGACAGCACCAACGGCAGATGCGGCTGTACCGTGTATTTCCCATCTTAGGCCTGAGCTTCAATAGATTTAAGCGTTTCTCTTGACCTTAAGAGAACGCCTCCCAAGGAAAAATATCTCAATAGCGACATGCTCTCATCCATTTCAAGGAGTACCTCCCTATCAACACACTCTGAGGCCTCCTACTCCGCCCGCCGCCAAAGACTCTCGGCAGTCGATCCGCAAGTCGAATCGTTGATATTAGTCCTCGTGTACTCGGGCAGCTAAGCTTTGGGTAGACCCGGCAATTGCACAGCTTATACCCATCTTGGTAACCCGTACTATTATGCGTGGGAAGCACAACAAAGACGAACGGGAATTCGCTTGTGCGAGACCCGAGTTAACCCACAGCTTCAATGTTGAAGATGACGTCAAGCGCCGAACCCTCAGAGCTTCTTCAATAGCTGCCATCCTTGCGATTGGACATGCTTGAGGGGGGTGCGGCTGTTGCACTGCCTCTCCCTCTCTTGGAGCTCGCCCTGTGCAACACACACCTGCGGGAGATATCCCCGGCGGCAGCTTCGAGTGTCGTGTGATGCCCTAGCTTGTTGGACCCGGGTCTCTGATTGGGAGGGATCACAGAAACAACAATGTGAACCCAGGGCAGATCCGGCAAGTTTGAGATGAGACACAGCCTCCTCTCAGGCCGCCATGCGAGTTTATCACGACGACAAAGCTGCTGGTTGGTCTGTTGCGGCGGCAACACCACACGGGGATCGATAGACACATGGGAAGTTGACCAAAGCGTGGAGGGAGGGAGGGGGGGCGAGACCCCGAGCGCCCAGACCTCCCTCAGCACTCCTCTACTGCCCAATCTGGATGACCACGCAGCGACGAGACTGCTTTCTGGTGGGAGAGACATATAATACCCCGCTGTCGTCCAGGAAGCAGCCCAGACCACATTGTGCTCAGACCCCAAACACTCGTGACTGACGTCGGTCTCGATCGATCCATTATATCGACCCGCCCCTATCCTCCTCTCTTCTCTTATACAACAGCGAGCAGGTACTGAGCCCAAGAAGCATCACGGCATCCCCAAAACATAACTCTCACAGTCTCTCAAACCTCCAGAACTCCGTGATGGAACGTATGGCACCCCTTTCCCCACTCTCCCTTCCCATTCCAAGCCCCTGAACCCCCTCTTTATCTCTCCCAGACGGCTAACACCTTCCGCAGAGGCACGCAAACCAAGTACAGTCAGCACCGACGCGACCAGCCCAACAACGCAGCAATTCCCACCCGGTGATGGCCTCCACGCAAACCCGGTCAGCCCTACCTCAGCGGTGCAGCCCTCATTAAGGGGCGACCGACGCATGAGCGACGAATGGGGTACATCTTCCCCATCTTTTCCTCTCAACCCCCCGAAAACCACCCTCCGGAGCTTCCTCCGGATGTCCTCCCCACACCATTTGAAAGCCCTCAATTCCCTCCAAAACCACACCCTCCCAAGTCTCATTCAGAAGAGAACCCCCCTAGACCCCTAGACAACCACCCACCTCAAAAACCAAACCATTTCCCCAGCATCCCATTCACCAAATCCACTATCAAGTTTCATCCAGCACAAGTCAGCTCACTAACAAACAATGGAAACAGACGCCTCTAAAGTCCCTCCCTCGCGCTTCCAAAAGCGCAAGGGCTCCATCTACGCCGTGCCGCACTCGCGCGACGGCCGCATCGACAGCAACAACAGCATCGCCGAGAAGTTCCAGCAGAAGCTGGTTGAGCTGGGGTATGCGAAGAAGGTTTAGCTTTACCTTAAACCTTACCAAGCATGGGTAAAAGGTAGCTCTTTGCGGTGTTGAGATACTCCTTGGGTTGAGATATCTTAGGGTTTACTTTAATGTGTTCTGTTCATTGTCTTTTGGGGGGAACAAAGAGAAAAGAACAGATTCGTTGTTGACCTTCTGTGTCATACTGTGTATGTAGCACCTGTCTGGGCAAGCTGATTCCAAGCCTGAAAGAAGGAAGGAGAGAAATGGGATTGTATTGTACCTCTGGAAGCCGGATTGCTCGGGGTCCCGCCATCGCTCTAAATCTCAGCGTCACTCGGATCCAAACAAACACCAAGAATGCTTCGTACCTGACTGCGTCCGGAAAAATAGGGTGGAAGAAACAGTCTACTCGTTCCATTTGCTCGCTTTGTCCGTTTCCTTCCGCCATTCGACTGGGAAAAAAATGCTGCCCAATGTGATGTGTGAGACGATGTGATGATGATATCCACGTATCCTACCGGCGCCATCCGCCCCTGATGAGAGTTGAAAACAAAAACACTTGTGTCCGCCGCCTTCGCCAGCAGGAGGAAAAAGAAAAAGAAGAAACAAAGGCCCCCCCTTCCCCGTTCCAACTACCGAGATCATTGTCATTCATCCATATCATCCAGGTCGATCGCATCCGGATTTGCCACCTCCACCGGCCTCGCCTCAGCCAGCACATTCCCCTTGAGGCCCTCCGACGCCGCAACAAACCCAGCCGGAGCGCGCGCCTGCCTCTCAAGCTGCTCCATCGCATCAACCACCTCCTGATCAATTTCCCCCCCATCCTGCTGCATCCTTAGCGCCTGGCTCCGGGCCAGGGCCTGGGACGCAATAAAATTGACGTCGGTGTTGTACTGCGCCTGCACGCTGCGCTTGATGCGCAGCATCTCCTTGAAAGTATCCTCATTCCCATGCTGCACCTCGAAGTGCTCCCACTTGGACCAGAAGTCCGGGTTAGTGCGGGGGTCGCAGAACTGCGAGGCGTGGCCGTAGATGGCGCGGGCGCGATCGATCTCGCCCAGACGCTTCTCCATGTCGGCGAACTTGAGGCACATGTCGCGGGCCTCGGCGTCGGGCAGGGCCGAAATGGCGCGCTCGTAGATGGGGCGGGTCGAGGGCAGGCCGAAGTTGGATGCGGATTTGGTGATGTAGAAGTTGAACATGTCGGCGCGGTCGTCGTCCGAGACGGCGCGCGTCGCCCGCTCGTAGATGCGCATGGCGTGGCGTGCTAGGCCGCGCTCTTCTTCGAGGTTACCATACATGAGGTAGATGACCTTGGCAAACTTGGGGGGGCAGTCGAGCACGGCTTGCTCGAAGAGGTCACGGAGGCGCTCGATGCCAATCTTGCGGTCGACGGCTTTGGTGAGGTAGAGGTTCCAGAGCTCGAAGGCGACGGGGTAGCTGAAGAGGTCGAGGCCGCGCTCGTAGATCTTGAAGGACTCTTCAAAGTACTTGTGCTCCTCGAGGAGGTTGGCATAGTTTACCACTGTTTGCGGCGTGGCAATGCGGAGCTCGAATATCCTCTCGTAGACCTTCTTGGTCTCTTCGAGTGAGCTGACGCTCTCGACGAGGTCGACGTAGAAGCTCCACAGCTTCCAACTCTTGTGTACTCGTTGTTGTGGCGACAGAGTCTCGTCAAAGTAGTCTACTGTTGACCTCTTGGGCGCCTGCACAGCCTTGGCCATGATCCTGACGGCCTCATCAAAGTTCTCGTTCCGCAGCTCCATCTCGGACCATTCGATCCACATGTCGGCGAGTTCGGCCACCGATTTGAACGGGACCTTGACGGCCTTCTCCATGATGACCCGGGCATTGCGCAAGTCCCCTCCGGTCTCGTAGAACTTGGCGTAGTTGGCCCATAGTTGGTGGAATGCACCAACCGCTTTCTTGGGCTGGATAGCGGCGATCGCATCGGTGTAGGTCTGTACCACCTCCTGCTTGTTGTCGCCCCACAGCGCGACTCGCTTCTCCCACTCGGTGACGTTGTTTGGATTTTGGCGGAGTAGGACATCGTTGAGGAGAAATGGCCGGCGGTCCATGAGATGCTCGAAGCGCATCATGCGGATGTCGAGGTCGAAATCGGCGGTCTCGTCCACCACCCCCTTTTCAGCCCGCGTAGAGGCAACCTCCATCAGCGCCCCGATGATGGATTCCTCAAACTCGGTGTACGAATCAAACACGAGGGTGAAGTCGCGGACCGTCATAACGGTGGTGATGCCCTCCTCGAACACATCCCGAGCCTTCTCAAAGTTGCCTCGCCGAATCCAGTATGTCGCCAAGCCGCACCAGAGTTTCCCTCTTTGGTCGCTGAATCGGTCGATTCCGCTCCGAATGATCCGTTCCACATCGATGCCCGCCTCATGACCCGTCTCGATATCTGCTGCGTGCTCGACCAGCAGATCTACCATCTCGCTCCACAACTCATAGTGGCCCCTGGAATTCTTGCTCTGAAACCGGGGGTTGTTGAGGATGTCGATGTACTTGTTCACCGCTTCCGTGTAGAGGCCGGTCTGCACCAGCAGCTCGATAAAGTCCTCGGCGTCTTCTGGGTGGACCTGCATGTACCGGCGCCAGATTTTGACCGCCGTCATGCCCTCCGCCGAGTTCGCAAACGGCCGGTAGAGCGCCCATATCCTATTATGCTGGGTAATCGGGAGGGCTCGGAGGGCGCGGTCGAAGGCGTGTCGCGTGTTAGTGACCAGGGGCTGCTGCATCAGGAACTTGAGGTACATCTCCCATATCCTGGGCATCTTGTTGAGAAGGGTGAGCGCGCGTTCAAACAGGGCGTTGACTTTTTGATACTCGGCAGCGAAGATGGCGGCGTTGAGCTTCGCGATGTGCTTTGTTCTGAACCGGAGGTACTGCCGCGAGTTAGAGGCTGTCAGTATGCCATTGAGGGGCAGTCGAGCCTACCATTTTCCACAGCTTGTACGACCGCGGCAGCTGGACGCATGCCCTCTCCATAACAAACGCCCGTTCCCGTGCGGTCCCATGCTGGAGCTTGTACTCGATGTAGGCGAGCCATGGCTTGGTGCTGCCCGGGTTGCGCTGGATGTCTTGCTCGTAGGGGAAATCTTCCTCTGACTGTAGGCAGCCGTGTCAGCAACACCATTCCAGCTCAATCCAGTAGGACAGAAAAACACACCACCAGAGCCAGGTCTGGCTGGCGTCCAGAAGAGAGGCTCATGGCCATCGTGTCGTGGTCAGGAAGCCCGGCAATGAAGAACCGATTGGGGCCTTCAAGGCGGAGGAACGGGGAGGTGAGGAGGAGGCTAAATAGCGCGTTGCCGTGACATCACTGCCGGAGGCCGTAGATGGGTTGCACACGCGACAGCAGGAGGGCAACGGGCGAGGTTGCTTGGTTTCTGTGCTGCGTTTTTCAATGTCTGGCGATTGGGCGCGCTTGTTGGAGACGAATGCACCTAGGCGCAGCGTCGAACGCTCGGGCCAACCCGTCCTTGGCAGCGGGTCGACCATGGCGGGGCTGTCCGCTAACCAAGGGAGCCGGTTTCAGCGATTCCTTGCACTGCTCTTCAGTTGGTCCAGCCTGCAGCTCCCGGCCCTGCAGCCTTCCGTCACTGTCGTCGTCCGTGAAGCTCCAAGCTCCACCATCGCAGCCCAGCCAACCTTCAACTTCCGACGAGACCAGTCTCCCAGCCCAGGGAACACCCAGCTTCATCGCAGCATCGTGCTCGCATTTTCTGTTCCGATTTACCCACACCGCGGGTGATTCTTGACAATGTCGGGCGCAGGAGTACGTTATCCCTGGTGTTGCGCCCCGCAGAGACCCCTAGATATCAAGATGGCTGACCAAAGCTCAGGACCGGGAAGCCGTCTTCCCTACCCGGCAGTCGCTGGGTATCATGAAGGCGAAGCTCAAGGGTGCCGAGACGGGACACAATCTGTTGAAGCGGAAGAGCGAAGCCCTCACGAAGTACGTTTCCCCATTCCCCTCTCCACCACCTCCCATCACTAACACCTACTTCCACACAGACGCTTCCGAGGTACCTCCCCCACCACCCTTACACACCACCCCATTAACCCCCTCACCCCATTCAGAAATTACTCGCCGCATAGACGAAGCCAAGCGCAAGATGGGTCGGGTCATGCAGATCGCCTCGCTCTCCCTCGCCGAGGTAACCTACGCGGTGGGCGGCAACATCGGGTACCAGATCCAAGAATCGGCCAAGTCAGCGCGGTTTCGCATCCGTGCCAAGCAGGAGAATGTGTCGGGCGTGCTGCTGCCGGCCTTCGAGAGCTACCTGACCGAGGGCAACAACGACTTCGCCATGACGGGGCTGGGCAAGGGCGGCCAGCAGGTGCAGCGGTGCCGTGAGACATACGCGCGCGCGGTTGAGGCGTTGGTGGAGTTGGCGAGTTTGCAGACGGCGTTTGTTATTTTGGATGAGGTGATTAAGGTGGTGAATCGGAGAGGTGAGTTCTCCTTGGAACCTAGGATGGGTGGAGTTGATTGCTAACAGAGGTGTAGTCAATGCCATGTGAGTTCGGTGGTGAAGTTGCGCTGCTGCTGAGCTAACCACAAACAGCGAGCATGTCATTATTCCTAGGACCGAGAACACTATCAAGTGTAGGTGGACACGAAACCGGCTTGGCGTGTTGGGAATTGATTGCTGACAACTGAATAGACATCAACTCAGAGCTCGACGAGTTAGACAGAGAGGAGTTCTACAGACTGAAGAAGGTGCGTTTACGCCAGTACCATTCTAGGAGCTATGTGCTGATGTCAGGCAGGTCGCAAACAAGAAACAACGAGACACGGCGGAACAGGACGCCGAGATGAAGAAGCATAAAGAGGAGCTGGAAGCGAACGGGAGAGGGGAAGAGAACAAGGCACTGGAGCCAGAAGAAGACGCTGGGCCGGCGGATATGCTCGCGGCGGACGAAGATGAGGACGTGATCTTTAAGGGGGAGTGGGTTGGGGCCATTGGGCTGCAGGATGATTGTTGGTAGCATTACTGGCCATATCACGGTTCTGTCAAGGCATAGGCGCAATCGGAGTTGCTTGCTTGCTTCTTGTGAATTGGGTATCTGAGAGCTTCATTCTGTGTCTATTTCGCCTTTGTCCGTGCCATAACCAATGCCTTACTTAAAAGTACAACAAACCTTCCGAAACTATCCCGAATATCTACTGGCGCTGGTAGGTCACCTTCATAATCTTCTCGCCATTCTTCAATGGCATACCGGCCGTGTTCTCTTTGGCCGTGATAGCGCCCGACTCGGCCTCGTATTCGACAAAGGCAATGCCGCTGCGGCCAGGAACCATACGGACTTCGCGGAAGCCCTCGAAGCGACCAAAAATGCCGGTGAGCGCCTCCTTGTCGAAATCATCGGGCAGGTTCTGAACGAAGAGGATACGGTTGGGCGGCAGGTACTCGTCGGGCACGACGGCGGCGGGGCCGGCTCCGGTGGACTTGAGTCCGGCACCGCGGGCGTTCTTGGCCGGACGGGCACCGATCTCGGCAGCGGCACCGGGCATGGGCCGCTTGAGGCGCTTCTGCTCCTCGGCAGTCTCGAGGGCCTTCTTCTTGTCTGTAGTATCCTTTTAGCGGGAGGTTGGCACCAACGCAGTGTCGCAAAGACGTACCCTTCTCGGCCATGCGCCGGCGCTTGTGGGCATCAAACTCGTCCTCGTTGCCGGTCCGCATCACGGTAGCATCGCTGCGGGTGCGGGCCATGGCGACCTGCATCGGCTTGTCGAACAGCTCGAAGCCGTGCACGTCCTCAATGGCGGCCAGCGCCGACTCGGGCTTGTCGAACACAACAAAGGCCTGCCCCCTTGGCCTTGAGGTTCGTCTTGGCGACCACATCGATCACGTTGCCATATTCGGAGAAGATGGCGCGCAGGGCCTGCTTGAGCGGCTCCGGCTTGACGCGCTCTTCCAGGTTACGGACGTAGACCCTGTGAGCGGTGGTGGTTAGTGTCGCCTACCAGGAGAGGATCAGGGTGCCTTGTATGTGTCGGAGTGCAATGACACATACGTAGCAATAGGCTGTTGTCCCGACGCCATTTCCTCTTGCGTTGTGTTGTGTGTTGTTGGTATGTGGTGTTGCGCTGGTCTCAAGTCTGTAAGTCAACCTGGAACTTCGAGATGGGTTGTCCAAGCGGAAAAGCAGCAAGCGCTGGCAATGAATGCGATGGACACCCCGATCACAGTGGCTGGCAGCTGGCGTGTGCCTGGGTGGGGCCGTGCTGTAGGCCATTGGATTGCTCCACTATCATGCCCAGGGGAAATGATAAAGCGTTGGCAGGATAAGGCGTGTGTCGCCCTTCACTTCCATCACCATCCTTGGCCAAGCCGTGGTCAACGTTCAACAAATATCTCCCAGCTCTCTCTGACCATAATAACGATGTACGATTAACTTGACGGTTGCGCATATGTAGGGCACCCAGCTGCGCAAATACCCCGCCCGGCCATCCCGCCTTCCATCCGACAAAGCACGCTCCCTCCATCCAAACCATGGACGACTTGTCCCCTTCCAGACGCTGTGACCGTTGTCGTTCCCGGAACACTGGACAACGCAAGTGCCTGGCACAACTTCACGACGTGGACCGCCCTGAGCTTTGGCCGTGCTGTGAATCTGACCAAATTTGCCCCGTCGCTGGAGGATCTTGTCAGGGCCGGCCCGCGCATGGTGATGAAACTGGGCAGGCTGGGCTCCTTTATCTCGTTTCCCGACGCCATCGACGGCTTTAGCCAGCGCGTCGTCTCCGATCCCACCGACACCGACGCCTTCTCCTCCACCGCCATGGCTGCCGCCGACCTTATCGAAACCCTGACCGAAGCCACGTCAACCGACTCTTCCGCATCCATGGTCGCCGAAGCCGCCGCCGCCGCCGCCGCAACCCAAGACCCCAACGCCTTTGTCTCGCGATTTTCAATGGAGGGCGCCAGGGGACTTGGAAGCGTTTTCAGCTATGCGACCAGCAAGTGGGCGCTCTCTTGCATTGCCATGGCCGTCATCATTAACCGCACCCACATCTTCGCTGCCACCCGTCGTCGACCTCGGCTGCAATGGCCCGCCCGCTTGCTACTTCGAATCGCCCCCATCCTTCTTCTCCTTTTCCAGGCCCGAAGAATTCTACAGTCGATACAGTGCCAAACAAGTCCCGACTTCTCCGAGCTGCGATGGGGGAATTCGAGCAAGAGTTCGGACCTGATGTTCGCGCAGCCAAATGCCGTCTTCCACTGGCTGAGCTCGTCCTTGCTGTTCGGCGCCACAGACGAGTACTCTTGTCGCTCGGCAAGGATGATTTCCTGGGATACTTTGGATCAGCCAGAGCTGGTGGGATCGCTGTCTCGCCTCTGGCCGCTCTTCGAGACGTTCTGCTTAAGTCAGTTTGTCGAGGTTCTTTCGTGCGCAGTGCAGGGCCGCCCGATCGCTGCCGAGACGGGCATGACACTCTTTGAACACTCTCTGGCCTTTGCCGAGGCAGAGGCAGCTATCAGCAACCAACTGGGATGGGGACTTTTCACGAACAGTTCCAACAAGGCTTCGGCTACATCGGCGGGGTCTAAAATTGCCCTCACCAGGTCCATGATCATGAAGCGAGTCAACACCCCCCCAGAGGTTCTTTGGATCGCTTTCTTTTCGGCCATGAGCCACGCCACGAGTCACATTCTCGGCGTTTTCAATCTTCAACCCAAGTTTCGCCTCATTAATACCGGCTTCTGGGGCCTTTGCTTCATGGGCAACATTTTCTGGAGTGCCGTCCTCTTCAACCCCGACGATCCTGCCGTTCAGGGGCTGCTGAGGTTCCCGACAGTGTGCATTGTCGGCTTCATCCCGCACATCCTGATTTTGCTGGGCATATTCGCCTGCGCACTGGTCTATGCCTCGGCACTGATGCTCTCCGCGCTGTCTGCCCCTTCAGTAGGACCCAATGGCGAACGGCTGAACATTCTGCAGCGGCTTGTCAACGCCCACGGCAACATGCAAGCAAACGTTTCCCTTGCTGAAATCCGCATCCGCCTGGATATGGATTTCTACACGGCCCTTCTCCGAGTTGGCTTTGGCGCCATCACCATGGCTAGCGAAGCCGTCTACCTAAACGAAGACCACCAGGTGGGCCTGAAGAGGTACACGTGGTTAGAAGACGAGAGGATGCGGGAACTCGAAGATCTTAGGATGCAGTGGATTGGCGGCGGTGTTCCCGGCTCTCGGTTTGACTCGGTCGGCACTATCGGGCTTGTGCCGATCAAGGACAGTCACGCAAACGCCATGAGTGGCTACGCAAGGGAGAAAGCAGCGCAGCAGATTCCAAAGGGCAATATGTCCGGCAGGAGGGCCCGGGATGGCGTAGGTGCCGGAGAACGGAGCTCTAGGTGGGTAACAGTCTTTGAGTACGTTTTGTACATCGGCCGGCTGGTGCTTGTCATCTGGGCCTTGACCACCATCCGAATCATGCGGCTCATCGGTCTGCGGACACCTCCCAGGTGGCTCAGGGGGGTGTCACAAAGACCCAAACCCGCACCAACCAAGAAGAAGTCAGCGCAGCGGCGTTCACTGAACGTTGACTACCTGTCTCCGGGCGAAGGCAGACAACTCTTCGCCGTTCCAAGGACAGACGAGGTTGACGTGGAAGCCGAGTTACGCCGCCGGATCGGCCCGCCCGTGTTTTCCGCCGAAACCAGCCAACCAGTTCCACCTATCGATGAAACCGCAGTCGACTCCAAGCTCTACAGTTACTTCCTCAGAGGCGGTTGGTGGGGTAACCGCGACTCGAGCGGCGAATATGCGCCGTCCACGGCTCAGGACGCAGACACTGGTGTCGACGATGACTTTGACACCACCAGCGTCATCTCCTCAACCGAAACCGCCAGCGAACTCGACTGGGAATCTGACCCTGAGGACGGCAACTCCATCTCTGCACTCTCCGATGGCCAACGCACCCCAACCCAATCCCACCCCGCCCCTTTCTTTTCCTTCTCCTCCGCCATGTCCTCGGGTTGCGCATCGCGCGAAGCCTCCCCCTCCCGCTCGTCGACACCCCATCGCGGCCGCCGACCTCGCCCGCCTGCTGAACCCGCAAAGCCCCGAAGATCGCGACGAAGCCCGCGCCCTGGCCTCACACCTCACCAGCGACGGCATCATGACGCGCTCGCGCTTCCGCCAGCAGCAGCAGCGCCAGCGCCAGCAAGTTCTGCTGACCAACAATCAGGCCCAAGCCATCATCCGTCGCCGCGGCGGCGGTGGTGGTCCCCTCACCCAACAACACCACCACCACCTACAACAAAAAGAAAATGAACCCCGACGAAGAAGCCCGTGTGCTAGAACAGCTCCTCCTCTCCCGTCGCGCAGCAGCCCAACCCCCTCTCACTCCCACCCCCACTACCCCCACAACCATGCAACACCCCCATCAGCACCAACAACAGCAGAAGCGGAAGCGTCATGGGCCACGGGCGCAGCAGGTCTCGGCCCAGACGGTCCGCAGTGTGTGGTGTGCCAGAGCGCGCCGCGGACCATCATTGTGTGGCCGTGCAGGTGTCTGAGCCTATGTGATGATTGTAGGGTGTCGTTGGCGATGAACAATTTTGATAAGTGTGTTTGTTGTAGGAGGGAGGTAATTAGTTTTAGTCGGATTTATGTCCCGTAGGGTCGTTGGCTGGATATGGAGGTTGGGAGAGGGTTAATGGTGATGAGGTGGGAAGGTTGGGGCTGTGGTTGTTTCGGTGAATTCTTCTGCATGGCGTTTGGTGGTGTTTCGTATATTGACTTGGGCTGGTGGATGGTTGAGTTGAGAAGACATTGTCTGGCAGAAACAGAAGGAGGGGACAGCAAGACAGGACATTGTAACTTGGAATCATGCGCTGAGGATGTTCTGAATTTGATGATGCCCACGGAGTCAACCTCCCGGCTGATGGGAATCATGGCATTGAATCACGAATATGGGAACGGAGCAGATGTAACAGCAAATCGCAAACGGGTATCATTAACCATCCATCCTAAGCTATCATCATAACCATGACCTCCTCACATCCCAGCCCACTCAATACAAAACACCCTCACCACTGCTTCCTCTCCCCCTTCCGCAGGCTGCTCCGCCCCAAAGAGAAAACTCTTCTTCACCGCCGTGCCTAGCCGCCCGCTCGTCACCAGATCCAGCATCGGCACCGCCTCGTCCCACCCGTACCCGTTGGCCATGTAGTGCGCGTGGTACCGAAACGGGTCGCCCGGATACACGCTGTAGTCGCCGCCGAAGCGCAGGCCGGGCGTCGTATAGTAGCCCCGGGAATTGAGGTACTTGTACAGAGGGTAGTGGGCAGGGGCGGGGTTGCTGGCTGCGGAGATGGGGTAGGAGGGGTGGGCAGGAGGGGGATGCTGGTGGTGGGGGTTATGGAGGGAGGGGGTTTCGTTTGTGGGGTTCGTTTGGTGGATGGGGAGGGGGCTGGTGAGTCACCAAAGAGGGAGTCGCTTTCTGCTACGGCTGAGGATGGCTCTGCCTCTTTGGTGGGCTTCGCCTTGGGCTTGCGCTTGTCCTGGTGCATAGCTTGTACCTTTGCCTTCTCCTCGTCAAACGCCTGCTGCGCGCTCCTGCGCTGCTGCTTGAGGTGCTGGAGGTAGACGTCGCGCGCCGATTTGTCTGAAGCAAGCCGCGACAGATGGTCCTTGAGCTCATCGGCGATGTACGCCGCGCCCTTGTCAACGAGCAACCGAGCCTCTTCCGGGTGCAGCTCGATCGGCAAACTGAGAAAAAGGTTCTGGGTTGGGTTCTGCGGCATGGTGCCCGTTAGGACCGCGCAGATGCCGTGGTGCCGGCGGATGTAGACAACATCTTCAATGTCGAAGACGAGGTACCGGTCTGCAACGCGCGAGATCCGGGCCTGTCGTACTGCTGGAGCAGTCATCGTGGGTAACCTTGTATCTTTAAGATTCTGTGTCTCGTTAGCAACAAGTCCAGCTGGGAGGTGTTGAGACTTCAAAAGAGTCAAAACGAAAACAAATATCATAAGCCTTGAACACGTATGTGGTCGTCATAGATTATCTCAGTGGATTGACAGATTGGATACGAATGTTTATAATCATGTAGTTCTCGCAATGATGGGGATCGAAGAAAAGAATAGCGACTAACCTTTTGCACAGATGCTGCTGCGACGCAGCATTGATGAGAGGAGGAAGAGGAAGTCGGGGTTTGTGGGAAAATTTATACCGAGCATTTCGGGTCCACTGAAAGAAAGTGGGTCGTCCCGTCGTTACGGATGGTGGCATTGTTACATACCTGTAAGATTACATTGATATGCGTATTCTATCAACAAAGGAAGGGAAAAAGGAAAGAAAGGAAAGATTGCTCCTCGTGACGGCGGATGGACACAGCAAGGGAGGTAAAGACAATTGCTTTCACATTAAACGTTTAGTTTTACGATCATGAACGGTAGATGCGATGCTGGCTACCAGGATAGGTCTTGGTTTTTCCCAGCGTCTTCGACTGTTTATTGGGCCCCTGATCCCTCGAACACCCAGATTAATGCAGTCTTCCCCTAGCATTCATCATGAAGCAGCGGCGGACCTTACTAGGAGCGTCAACCATCCGCGTATCCAAGGCTCTCCTCCCCTTATAACAGCCACCCACCCCAATCAAAACTCAATCCCCCTTCCCACCCCCTCTTTCCCCTTCTCCTCCCTCTCCTCCTCCTCTAACGGCGGCAGACTAAACGGCTTGATCACCAGCCCTCTCGAAGCACTCAGACTGAACGCCAGCGTCTCGCGGAATAAACTCTCCCCGCCCCGCCCCTTTCTCATGATACACCGGCAGCGTGTGCACCCGCAACAAGCCCTGCGGCTGGTCGCCCTTCTCCACACCACCACCACCACCACCGCCACTCCACAGACCCCGTCGTCCCAGACTTGGGCGGCGGTGGCGCCAGGTTTGCCGGCAGCGGTATCATCTCGATGACGCCGTCGCAAAGCAGCTCGATCCAGCAGGTCAGGCCGAAGGAGCGGGGAAGAGCGAGGTCGGGAGAGTGAGGATGGCGGTGAGCTGGGAGGGTATTGCCGGAGGAGGGCGCGGATGCCGTGGAGAAATTGGAGAACTTCGGAGGGCTGGGCGCATTGTGGCGGGTAGAGGGCTGGGAGGAGCAGGCTGGGGATGACGATGCGGTGGATGGAGGAGGGTGGAGAGGTGGCGAGCTTGGATTGGAGGTGTTTGAGGATTTGTGGGAAGGGGAGGGTGCGGGTGGTCAAAGGTTGGTGGGGAAATGGGTGGTGTTGGGTGAATGGTGCCTTTGCAAGAGGACTGGGAGAGGCGCTTGGTGAGGTCGAAGGTGTGGCAGAAGGTGGGCTGGTTGGCGTCGTTTCGCGGGGAGGAGTTCGAGGTTGCTGTATTTCCCAGAGCTTCGTATCTCCATGCGATCTTCATCCTGTCTTCTAGGGCTGGCGCCGGTTGAGAGCCCTTGCTCTTGCTCTTGCTATCCGGGTCGGCCACCCCAGGAAGCTGGTGCCTCCATTCTGGCGGGTACCCGACAAGGTGCACTTGGTGCTCTTGAACAAGTCCCTCAGCGGCGTAGTACCGGAGAAGAACACCTGAAAAGTCGGTTGTCCCTTGCTCCTCGACAAGCAAGCAGGTCCCAAGTGGCAGGCCGCCATGGCCGGCGAGAAGCTGGTCGAGGGATGACGTCCCTGTTGATGTGGTGGGCCTGCCGTCCAGCGGGGAGGGTCGGACTCCTGGTGCGAGTTGCTGCTTCTCGGGTGTTGGAGCTGCTTGTTGGGCAACTGGCCGCCCTGGTCGGGCCGAGAGAACCGTGTTTCTTTTCACAAATGACATGTCGATGTGCTGGTGTTGCCGCCTTCAACCTTTGGACTTTTGGAGGGGTTGGAGGGGGCTTGATAAGAGCAAAAAGACCCCTTATCGCTGCCAAGATGCCTGCCGGGACCCCTGCCCCTGGTAACTTACGGGTGCCCCACCAGTTACGCTGCGTTTGGCAGGGATCTCGAGCAGTTCCGGAATTTTTTGACAACTCCAGCTTCGCCCATCACCGCTGCTGTCGCAAAGTCACTCCGCCCAAACTCGCTCGCTTCACCAACATCAACCTCTACTGATCGGGAAACCTCACAGCTTTCTCTAAACCTCTCCCACTCTCTCGAACTACCGCTCAACCATCGCCACCATGTCTAACATCGCCTCCGACGCGCAGCTCTTCGAGGACCACTTCCGGGTCGAGCGGCTGAGTGACCCCAAGTACGACCGCGTGGACCGCATCTACTGCCACTCGGAGCCCGACAAGAGCATCAGCATGAGCCTGGACATCAACAAGGAGCTGTTCCCCTGCAAGATCGACGACGAGCTGCACGTGGCGCTGGCCACGTCGCTGCACTACGACGGCAGCAAGGACGACGAGCGCGGCTGGCGCGACGTGGCCAAGGCCGGCGCGAGCGACGCGACTCTGGCCGATATTTTTGACTACGTCTGCTACGGCAAGATCTACAAGTTTGAGGATGGCGAGGATGGGAAGACAATGTGAGTGTGCCCGCCCTGAGCAGGTGGTTGGGGTGTGAGGTTGCGTTGGGAGGGGAGATGGCTGATAGGCGGGGGAAACAGCAAGGCATACATCTCGTTTGGCGGTTTGTTGATGTCGCTCGAGGGGCCGTACAAGAAGCTCACGCCGCTGCGGGTGGATTACGTCTACCTGCTTGTTCGGAAGCGGTGATCGACCTATTGCACGAATTCAGGTGTTTACGGAATCAGGGGAATATAGGTTGCTTGCAGCATATGTTGAGAAGGTCTAATGGGTAATCTGGCGTTCAGGAAATTGCAACCAAATAATGGTTTTTAGAGGAATGCTTGGCCAGCGAGGACAAGACGATACCCAGCAAAGGGGCGCGCCCATGTTTTTGCGCCGCCCGCTTGCCTCTTGCCCCCTCAGGACGACCCGCTCGCCTGCGCGGGGGCATGCTGCCAGTGCGGCCAATGCGGGCCGGGGAAGGGGATGAAACGGTGCGCTCTGGCGCGGATCTCATCAAAGTACGGCTCGTTCTCGGGCGTCAGTACCCCGTGGCGGGCGAAGAAATCGAGCATGATTACGGCGCAGTTTGGCTTCCACAGCCCCTGGGCAAGTTGTTCCTGGATCTCCTCCACCGTGTGCAGGCTGAAACTCTCCACCTCCCCATCCTTGGGGCAGGGCATGACGCTCCCGTCCGCCGGCAGCTCCAGCTCGTACACCCACTGGCACTCGGGGTAGATCCAGCCCGGCTCCCCGCCCGCGCGCTCGTCCGTGATGTAGAGGTAGGTGATCGTGCAGGTCTCTTTGGCGTTCTTGCGCATGAAGTCCTCCGGCAGTGAGGCCTCCTCATCTGCCTCGCGCACGATGCACTCGAACGGGTCCTCATTGGTCATCATCCCGCCGGCCACGGCGTTGTCCAGCATGCCAGGGTACGTCGATTTGTCGGCGGCGCGCTTGGGAACCCAGATCCTGAAATCGTAGCGACTGCTGTCATCAGTCTTGCGCGTAAAGGCCGTCATGTGAACACCGAAACGAGTCGTGCCGAACAGTCCCATGGCGACACGCTCGATGCTGAACAACAGTTCGCCCTTGCGGCCATAGACGGGCCACAGCTCGCTGCGCCAGCCCTTAAGGATGCGGAAGGTCTGGTTCTGGCGCCAGTAGGCCGTCAGCTGGATGGCGAGGTTGGTGCGGTCCTCGTAGGTTTGGGGCTCTTGGAACAGCAAGAGGGTCCTGGCCTCGTCGTCCACGTCCATGCGCCCTCTGATGTTCTTAGGGGTGTTCTTCAAGGCCTCGAGGACCGTGAGGGGAACGTAGCCGATGGGGTAAGTCCCTTCACTGTCCTTCCAGATGAATGTGTAAAGCCGCTTCATCTCCTCAGCGTAGCTCTGCGGGTCTCTCTCGGGATCCGGGAATCTTCATGGTTGTGAGTACATGTTGTCCCCTTGCCATATCTCCATTGCTGAAGAGTGGGGTAAAGTTGACTGACCCATCGCACTTGTGAAGCAAGTCTTTGGTGGTAAGCCGCGGCGCCATGACTGTTTCTCTGTTGGTATCTTGGGCTGAGCTAGGAAGATTCTTATCACGGGCATGAAACCTGAACACGCCTCCACTTCCAGGCTCTGGGCAAGGTGTCCTGTCTGGCGGTTTGGATCGCTCCTACAGGGGCGGCTGTCTACCGTGTCCTTACACCATCTCCAGGGCCATAAACAGGCAGCTGAATGTCCAGCAACATCACTACAACGCTCACCGTGGCGAAGTGCCAGGCTGAGTGCCAGGCGGAAGATGTTGGGTGATCCCTTTTGACACCACATGGAGTGGTGATTGGGGGAAGATGACCCCACCAGAGTCCAGTGAGGCGGGACACTGTCACACGGCCGTACCCCTGTCATCGTGGGTTGCAGTTGATGGCTTGGCAGAACCTCTTGTGGATTCCAGGTTGCTCTGGAAGCTTCAAGGACTGGACACCACCAAAGCCTAGAAACAAAAGAGAAAACAAAACATTTGCACAGACATTGTAAAAAGCTCACACAACTCAGTACCCACTTCAATTCAAGGACGGAAAGGAACTAAAAGTTCTTGCCAGCGGAACACAACCAATCTCTAATCAGCACCTCCCAATTACCTACCCCCGTAATCCATTGCTTCGACCTTGCATCCCAGACACAGACTTCCGGACAGTCAAGGACGTGTTGATCAACTAAACACCAGGTTCAAACTATCCTTGAGAGCCAGAGACTATCAGAGAGCCACCAGGCCACTACATAAATTACTCGCCTCAATCGCCTCACTCTCACACCTCGCTTCCACCCACCTTCACCAACCCCTCCACCGCCAAAACAACCTCCGGGCAAAGATGTCCCAACCCCTCTTCGGCCTCGTCCCTGCCGGCCACCCCGTCATCACAACCCCAACACACACTCCCTCACCCACAACCTTCCTCTTCTCCATTCCCCCTCCCCGGCAGCAGCGGCCGCAACCTTCTCACATATCGTCGTCTTCCTCCTCCCGGACATCGTCCTCCCCGTCAACACCGCTGCAGCAATTTACCTCGTCACACCGCCGACTGCGCCAGGGCAGACGGAGCCCAACTCAAAATTTCTGGGGGCGATTGGGCAGGGAAGGAGAGCGCTATTTTTAAGATTGGCGGGGGTGCAGGAGGGGAGCGGGAGGGGGGAATGTGGTGATTGGGGTTGCGGTTGAGGGGAGGGGGTGGCGAGGAAGATGGCGGCTTTGCCTTCGGCATCACCTGCGGCGGCGGGGAGCAGTGGTGGTGGTGCGTTGGTGCCGACTTCGGGTTCTGGGGAGGAGCAGCAGCCCAGCACGCTGGTGCTGGCACAAAGGATCATCAAGAACGCGTTTAATTTTCTGGCGGGATTTAGTGGCACGGCGGGGCAGGTCGAGGTGGTGCCGCTGAAGGCGTTTGAGGAGTGGTGGAGGAAGTTTGAGAACAGGGTCAGGACGGATCCGGGGTTTTTGGAGAGGGATGATTGAGGGTGGGAAGAAGAGGGGTGTGGTTGATGGAAAGGGAATTTCTGGCGGGTAGGTACCGTCTGGGCTGTTTGTGAGACTGGGTGGGAGCGTTGGAAAGAAGCAGAAACAAAAATGCGTTGTCATCCATACATATATCTCTATAGACATGTATCATAACAACCGTGACCTCATCATCCCAGAGGTCATGAAGAACACTCATACAGAGCTTCCCAAGCCGGTAAGCAAGACCCCCGAAAATGAACGCCGGCTTGAGGATAGAACAAACAGCCACTCTCTGCTGTCCCAAAGCCCATACTCCTACTCCCGCCGCCATACTGTACCCTGACAGAGAAGAAGCCAACAAAAACGTAACTAAAATATTTTAAACCCGCCACTTCAATCAAAATCAACACCGACAGAAATAAACCCACAAAACCAAGATCCCCCACAGCAACCCCCTTCCATGCCCGCCCTGCATTCCAACAGCCCTACGTCTCCTGCAAAGGCGCCATCATCGGACTCTTCATCCTCGTCGGACTCCCCGCCCTACTCCTCCTCCCAACCCCGCCATCGCCAAATGCGGCGGCAGCGCCAACCGATCCCTACTTTCCGTCCTAACCACCAACCCACTTCTATCCAGCGGTGACGCTAGATCAAACCGTCCATGATGATGGTGATGATGATGATGATGATGATGATGGTCCGCAAGCTGCGGCGTCGCCAGCCCCGACGACAGCCCCCACCGTCCTCCCTTGGACCCCTCACCGCCGCCCGCATCAAAGTACTCGTTGTGGCTGTGGTCGTTGTCCGATCCGACATCACCCAGCTCGAAACGATTCGCCTCGCCCTCCTCCAGAACGCGCTCATAGGCGCCGCCGCCGCCCGAGGAGCGTCGGCGGAAGAACTTGTGCGCGAGGCCAGATAGCCCGCGGGCGCCGCTGCCTTTTCGTGAGGTGATGCCCGGACGGCCGCGGCCGCCGCTGGGGCGGCGGAAGAGCGTGTTGAGACGGCTGTACATGCGCATGCGGCGGTCGCGCTTGCGGAAGAAACAGAGGAAGAGGAGGAGGATGAGGACAAAGGCGAAGAAGCCCGTAGTGGAGTTGGAATTGGCTTTCTCGAGGATGTCTTCGGCGTCGAGATCCCAGTCGTTGTCGGCGTCGCTGGTGTTGTTGCCCGAGTGGTGGGTGGGTTTCCAGCTGGAGCCGGCGAACTGGAAGTCGGGCGGGGTGTTGGCCATGTTGCTTCCGAAGCCAACTGGAAGGCTGTCGTCGAGGGTTTTGGGGGGGATTTGACCCGCGGCGTAGAGGACCATCTTGCCTAGCGTCCAGCTCACTTCAATGCCATCAATCTTATCTACTGGTTTAAAGGGGTCGAGGAACCCCTTCTCTTTGGCGTGTTCGAGTGCACCCTTGGAGACATTGGTCGCTGGAAACTGGTCGAGACCGATCCGGGGAACCCCAATGCCCTCGTGCAGAACATTGATGAGCCAGGAAGCTTTGAAGCACGCCTCCTGGGCGTTCTTGACCGCGTGTTGTTTCCGGTCGTCGATCTGGGACAGCGTCTGGTCCCAACTCTGCCCGCAGAAGTCCTTGACCCTCTGCTGGTAAGTCTCAAAATCGTACGCTTTGTCATCCTTGCCGCCGAAGACACCGTGCGTGGTGTGCCAATATTCTGACACGCCGATGAAGTGGTTGACATCAAAGTCGATGGCAGGGACATGCTGCCCGTTCAAAAGGCAGGGATTGTCTTCGCATGGCTTGTCCTTGCCAAGCAGGGGGTACGTCAGTCGGAGGCACTCGTCGAAATTTCCCGTGCCGATGAGCGTAGGCGCCCCTATCCTCCCACTAACTGAATCGCCGCGCAGATTTGTCCGTAGGCCCCTCGGCAGGCATGGGTCCGGAAATTCGGCTTCGGTCTCGGCGTATAGTTTCTCGAGATTCTTGATGTATGCCTCGCGTGCTTGATTCACGCCAAAGCCTAGCCATGTTGTCGTGAACACCTTGTACTCCGCGGGAGAGCCATCAAGTGTGCGCAGCCGGAGCAACTTTAGGTCGTTCGCGTGTTTTTGAGCCTCAGTCACATTAGGGGCAAAGGCGATCTGTGCCGACGCGCCACCCATGTCCAGAAAACCGTAGGTGTGATGCCCCTTGCCGTGCTGGTGCTTGTCCGGGTGGTCGAACCCGCCCAGCAGGTAGTTCGATGCAATCCATCCATACAAGCCTTCTGTTTCCCCCTTGATAACCTGGATGTGTAGATCGCAATCTGGCAGCGAAAAGCGGGTGTTCTTGCGGAAATAGGAGCAAATCTGGCCGATCAAGGCTGTTTGCTGAACTTGCGGGAGCAGTCGCATGCCTGCAGTTGCCATCAGAAAAATCGGCGTGTCCTCGATCTTATCTTCAGGTATGATCTCGAGGGCATGATCGATCAGCGACTGCAGGTGGTCTGGCCCCACGTCCTCTGGCTGGTTGCCAAATGTCGAGACCCCAGGTCTGATCTTCTTCGTCCATTTCTTTTCCGTTTTCAACTTGGGTAAACTGCGCAGATCCTCCTCCGATCCACCCTTGAGTGCCTTCTCAGGATCTTTCCATTGATAAATGTGCAGCCGGGTGCCAGATGACCCGGCGTCTAGGATGACGCCCCATCGCCACTTCTTGCCCATGAGCGGATGTGAGGCTGTGGGGGAAGACTCGGGTCGGCTGAACAAGGAGAGTTCGCGTCGGTCGGTGCTCGCGATCGCGCAGCGGTAACAACTTAAGATAGGATCGCAGGGCGCGGGGTCATCGAAACGATGCGTGGCTGTCGTGGGCGATTTGGTGCAGAGGGTCGAGATCCAGGAAAGTCGACGGATAAGAGCGAAAGAGACAAAGGTCCAGAGTGATTAGAAAGTTGTATAGGTAAAGCGCATAGTGTTGGATAACGAGAGTGGATCGACGATGAGGATGTCGTCAAACGAAGGTAGGCACCCCAGTCGGCTGAGTGAGCTGAAGAATCGGTGGTGGTTCGTTGGAGGTTTAATTGTCTGTTGCGCTTTCTTGGGAACATGGCTGATAACGTCAGGGGGGCGGACGAATCATGCAGTGACCAGCAACTGCTAGTGTGTTTTCATCTGTCCTTGGTCTTGGTTTGGCTGTTAGCGCGCGACTTCCCAAAACTGTCTCTAAACCCCAACATTGGAATACAGCGTGATCTTTGGTGCTTGTTTGTGCTCTTTTACTCACATTTTATCAATTTATCTACTTCTCTGCTTTATATTGTTGCTTGAACGTAAATTGTGGTCTTCTTAGCCCCTTCTCAACATCTCCCTACACATGTTTTCTCGACTCTAAAGACAAGTGTACCAACCCAGAAGGTAGTGATATAACTTGCAAAAACCCGGAGAGCAGGGATTCTGCTGGATCGCCACTGTCCATAACAGGCCCACAGCTGTGTGGGGGTCACAGGAACGAGGACGAGAACCAAGGTTCGGACGGACTTTTGGTGGTGAGAGCCGTTTGTGGGTAACCTTGAACAGTTCAAGTTCAGCAGCCGTTTAAGAGTGTCACAGTGTGGGTACACCACCGCCTCAAGTTCACTAGGGTCCGTTCGTATTCAGGCCCAAAAGACTCTCACAGCGGCCCGCTCCGGTCAGAGCAATAAGCTTGTCGGATTTGGGAGCTCTCACATAACAACAACAACCACGTAATGCCCCGATCTCCATGCCATCCCGACGATTCGTCGTTCTTTTGCCCTTTCGAAAAGGGTCGTAATATTTCCAGGATGCTGCCGAGGCAATTGGCTCTTCCTGCGACACAACGGTGTGCATGAGACAGGTTGTTACATACAACGATCCCTCGTATTCACCTGCATGCAACTGGTGTGTGGCACACCCAGAAAAGGTAGACTGCGGGGCTCCCAGTTCGGAAACATCCCGTTCAGTATTTCTCTTGCTGAGGGTTTTTCTGAGGGAATGTGAGACAGGATGCCTTTCTTGACATCTCTGACGAAACAGTATGTACCTGCCTCTTCGTCAGCGCCATTATACCTTGCTCGGCCGTTTTCCTGAGCTTACCGTCGACCGGCACAACGGCCCTGTTGGGCGTAGAGTACGGGCGAAGCTCCTTGATAAGCTTGCCACTCATCCGACGGTCTCGCCCAAACATTCAACGAGCACACGGCTGGCGTTCGTCGATGCCTGTATCCCCTGCTCGACGAGATTCGTGTAGAGGTCCATCACGGACGAAGGCAGATCGCCCCTGAACCAGAGGTTTGTCACCTCGTCGCGAGTAGGCAGGTACGCAATGCAGCAAGCCGCGAGTATCTTCTCGTGCTCAGAGGGAATGGGGTCAACGACGATGCTTGGTGTTGAGTCGTCGCCTACATTCTGGACGAGAGCAGCAACGCCCCCTGCCACCGTGTCGACACAGTCAATGCCTGCATCCACAAGAGCGGCCGATGCCACGGTGATGCACCCGCTGAGGGCGTTCATCATATCCCACACCTCATCGCCTTGCGACTTGGACGTCTCCCGGTCTTGGTCACCCTCGATGATGGAAATGATGATGTCAACACCGCTTTTCGGCCACCGGTCGGCAATGATGGCGCCGCGGAGAGCAGCTTCGAGATGGATGCCAAGATCGCGTTCGATGGGGTCTCGCAGGTAGCCTCGCCTTTGTTTTGTGGCGAAAGGGGCGTACTTGACGTGTGTTGACAGGACGATGTGAGGGGAGAAGGGACTCGACCTGGGAAGTGAGCGTGGTCCATGAACGGAGCAGCTCAGCTTCAGCCCAGAGACACCCGGCTTTCCAGAGGTCTCGATCTCCAAATACGCTGACCCAGATGCAGAGGGCGTCACGCCGGTCTTCAGGTCTAGACAGGGTCAGCAAGATCCAACAATGAGGGGCGAAAAACGTACACATTTTCCGGATGGCATTTGCCGGGCGGGATCTGTTTCCCACCGTCTTGAGTTCTTGGGAAGCAGCATCGTCATACACCGGAGGTATCGTGGCCCCAGCGGGGCCGTTGATCCGTCTCCTGTCAGTCATGGTTGAAGACGAATGAAGATCTGAAGTTTGGGGCGCGCAAACGCCGGGCTTTGGTGTACGTTCTGAGCGTCGTTATGATCTAGAGCTCAAAACAGTGACAACTGAAGCACTAAGAAAAATAATGTCGTCGTGAATTGGCGTAAGTGGAGGGGAGGGTCACTATTTGGGTCGTGGTTTGCCTTGTGTGGATGATTTCTCAGTCTTTTGCTGGACAAAAGCCTCGAGGTCAGCCACAGTGTGGGTGGGACCAAGCCACCAGAACTGTCCGGGCGCTTGGACCACGTCGATTGCCCCACCATTGGGCAGGCCTTAAACTGAAATTTTATTTGAGATAAAGATTCCTCTTCCTTTCTCACCAAACAAACGCGCCTCGGTTGCAACGACTGGGCAGTGCGCCATCTTGCTCCGAGGCACGATTTTTTAACGTCGACAGCAACAATGGGCTCCTTTTTGCAACTGGCCACTCCCAGGGGAATATTGCAGGCAATATCGCCGCGATTGACCCTCGTGGATGGCCGGTCAGTCGGGTCTGACCCGATGCTGTCAACTTCCACGAGTCGTTTGCTTTACTAACGACCAAGCAGCTGAATTCAGCTTGACAATTAGCACAGTAAGTCTTCCCCGTCGATGGCCGTCGATTTCACCTTCCTTTCATGATGATCCCATATCCACTGTCCGCGCGATTTCTCTGAGCGTACGAACACACATGCACTACCATCTGACCCATCTCATCCTTCACGCTTCTTTATTTCTTGGGTACCGCAGCATTTGACTGACATGCTCGCAGTTTACACAGCAGACGATTACTGGTTCTTCTAGCGCCGCTAGATTCTCAGACGACAGAGGTAAGCCGTCATCTCCCGCCTCAGTTTGTTCCACAGCGCCTTTTCATGATGAGAAACCTTTATTTCAGTTCTGCTTCTGAACTATAATGATGATAACCCCTATACCAAAAATTCTCTGATCTTACGCGCTTCCCTTTTCACACACCCCCCACTGGTCATTGAGCCCTTGCTGACTCTGTCCAAGTCCTCTAGAATCTCGAACTTGACACCGCCAACTGTCTGCCTCTTGGTATCGAGGGTACGTTTTTACAGTCTCTGGCTGTCTTTTTCTTTCCTTCTACCTGATGACAATAGTCTATCCATTCAACGAAACGTACGGGCCGAGCAATCCATCCGCACTCTAGCACCCTCGGGTGTGATGACAAGTTGTGGTGTTGTCCCTTCGGGGACGTAATTTAGCTTCCGTTGTCCAGTTCTGGCATGCACCGTTATGGTGTGTGTCAGGCTGGGCCGGTCCGTTGGGCTGAGTTAAACTGGCTTGCCTGATAGCAACTTCATTTTTTGTCTTGATGCAATATCAAATGCAGGATGATCGCTGACGCATTTTCCAGGTGCATTTGCCAGACCCGACGATCAGGAGTGCCCATCCGGTAAGAACGGCTTGTCAAGCCTATGCTCGTAGTTTCTCAGATCTCGGAGCTCCATGAAGATTGCCAGAGATCAGAAGTCCTAGCAATAGCAAAATAACAATGATCTGAACTCGGAAGCTTTTGGGACCCATCATGCAATTTGTGATCATGGTTCATCAGGGCAAAGAGAGGCGACCTGGAAATTGTCTCAGATTTGATGGACCTTTGGAGCAAGTCCCCATCCACACCGCGGCTGCGTGTTTCATCTCAAAAGTGACATGGAGGCTCGTATCCCGGCAGTTGCACCCTGGTCCGTTTAGCGGCAACCCAAACCAGGAGTGGACAGCGCCAAGTCTCTGGGGTGTCTTCCAGAAACAAACGCCACGACCCTTTGTTGGACATGCCACAGAGAGAGCACTGGGAGGCTGTTCCGAACACCTATCCCATCGTTTGGTACGACGATCGATGCGATTGCCACCTCTACGACGGCCGCCAGCCATGCGCTGACCCCTAATCGACCTACAACCGACCCCTTTCACCACAAATTCAACACAGCGACCCGAGTCAACCGCAGGCGGCCGACCTCCTTTCAGTGCACCCCTACTACATTCCTGCTGCAGTGCATGCGGCAAGGGGAGAGAGAGAGACCTGTTGTTGGATCCTGCAGTGCACCCTCCCTTTGACATTGCAGAGCCAATGCTGCCGTTCACGAACCCGGGGTCCAAAGCGACCCCCCGCCATCACGTCAGCAGTTATTCCAATGGCTATCCCAGCCTCCTCCTCCTCTCCTGGACCACCGCCACTCCAGTCCTCTCGATTCTCTCGCTCGGCCTGCTCTCCTCGCGCGGCGCCTCCAGCGACCACAACTTCCAACTCGAAACAGTCCGCTATTACGACCTCTCCAATGCCCTCGGCACAGCGCGCGGGTGGGAGCGCGAGGAGCGCATCCTTCTTTGTGTGCCGCTGCGCGACGCTGAGGCGCATCTGCCCATGTTCTTTGGGCACCTCCGGAACTTTACCTATCCGCACCATCTGATCGATCTGGCATTTTTGGTGTCAGATTCAAAGGACCATACGCTGCAGGTGTTGGAGGAGAGTCTGGAGGAGATACAGAGGGAGGAGGAAGAGGGGATGGCGTTTGGGGAGATTAGTATCATTGAGAAGGACTTTGGGCAGACGGTCAACCAGGATGTGGAGAGCAGGCATGGGTTTGCGGCGCAGGCGGGGAGGAGGAAATTAATGGCGAGAGCGAGGAATTGGTTGTTGAGTGCGGCGTTGAGGCCGTATCATTCGTGGGTGTACTGGAGGGATGTGGATGTGGAGACGGCGCCGTTTACGATACTGGAGGATTTGATGAGGCATAATAAGGACGTTATCGTGCCGAGTGAGTACTTCTGGAAAGAACAGGGTTGATGGGGATGCTGACTGATGGGCAGATGTCTGGCGACCGCTGCCGGAATGGCTTGGTGGGGAGCAGCCGTACGATCTCAACTCTTGGCAGGAGTCGGAGACGGCTCTAGCTCTTGCGGATACTCTCGACGAAGATGCCGTCATTGTGGAGGGTTATGCCGAGTACGCCACCTGGCGCCCACACTTGGCCTACCTCCGCGACCCCTACGGCGACGCCGACATGGAGATGGAGATCGATGGTGTGGGCGGAGTGAGTATCTTGGCCAAGGCCCAGGTGTTCCGCTACGGCGTTCACTTTCCGGCGTTCAGCTTTGAGAAGCATGCCGAGACTGAGGGCTTTGGAAAGGTAAGCTTGGAGTGGCTTGGGAATGTGGTAGGCTGTGGCTAATCCGGACATAGATGGCAAAGAGGATGCAGTTCTCTGTTGTCGGCTTGCCTCACTACACCATCTGGCATCTGTACGAGCCCAGTGTGGATGATATCAAGCACATGGAGGTAAGCCATTCATTTACAATGTTTGTGCAGGCGAAGAGACTAAGCTGACACTCTGTAGCAAATGGAGAGGGAAAAGCTTGCCCAGGAACATGAAGAGAAGGACAAGGCGGAAAAGGCCCAGAAGGTGAAAGAGGCCTTTGATGACCCGACTCAGGAGTGGGAAGGCGACAAATCCAAGCTGCAGAACCTTGTTTTGCAGGAGAAGAAGAACCAGGCAGCCGCCGCAGCTGCTGCTGCGGTTGCCAATGACAAGGCCGGTGCACAGGCTGCGGCTGGCCAGGTGGAGGAGAAGGTTGCTGCGAGAAATGCACCTGAACAGGGTGGGAAGACATGAGGGTGGGATTGCTTCCTAAAATGGTGTCTTCTTTTTCATTCGCGAACAGCTGATTGGCTTGGGCGCAGCAAGGTGGCCGGAGGATTGAGCAGGGATGGGGGGAGCTTCGTCCAAAGATGGCATTCACGATCGACGACTTGGCTTCAAGACCCTTTCAACACGTTGCGCTGTTCTTCTCAACAACACAGGTTTTGAGGCTGTTTACGCTGTGACGTAAGGCCCGTTGCTCAGGAGAACTTGAGGCCAGACAACATTGCTTTTGGCTACAGTTTCTCTCTCGACAGCTTAGACCACTCGTCCCTCACCACTCGTGGCGTTGTCACAAGGACAAGTGATCCCAAGACTCGACACCGCCCCTTCGACTTCGGGCCACTTCTCACCTCGACCAGTCCAGTCCTCAGCTGCGAGCAAATTGCGCCGATACTTTACACAGAACCGGCGGAGTAAACAAACAACAAACACCCCCTCCACCATGAGCCGAGATGCGCAGCTCGCCGCACCCATGGACCCGGCCGTCGCAGCTCTCCAGGGCCCGCTGACCCCCCGACGGACGCCTCTCCTCTCCTCGCGCATGAGGGGAAGAGCATGCAGGACAATCCGTTGATCTCGGGGTTTGGGAGGTTGAGGCAGGAGTTGGCGGGCGTGAAAGGTATTTACGGGTGGCAATGAAGTTTGGAAATGGAGAGGTGCTGACTGGCTGTAGACATCCACAGATTCGACTCCCTCGTCCTGCTCTACCCCTTCCTACAAATCATCCAGGCCAAAGGCACCGCCGCCCCCGTTACGATCCTCGCGCTGAGGGCTATCCAAAAGTTCCTCGCCTACGGCTTCGTCGCGCCCATCTCCCCCCGCTTCGCGCTTGCCATGCAGGCACTCTCGGCCGCTATTACACACTGCCAGTTTGACATTAGCGACTCGGCGCAGGAGGAGGTGGTGCTACTCATGATCCTTCACCTGATGGAAGATATGTTGTCGGGGCCGGGTGGGGATATATTGAGCGACGAGAGCGTGTGCGATATGATGGGCCGCGGCTTGACGATTTGCTCCCGGCCTAGGTTTTCTGAGGTGCTCCGTAGGACGGCCGAAGCGTCCATGGTGCGCATGGTGCAGATCATCTTTGAGGACTTGAAACACCTGGAAGAGGAGGCTGGAGAGGAGAGAGAGGCGCTAGATATGCAGACGAGGCCGGATATGGATACGGTTAACATGGACCCTGCCGCTAACGGGACGGATGTGCCCGTGATAGCGGCGCAGGCGGTCGGGGTTGCCGAGGCGGCCGAGCTTTCTGCTGAACCTTTTGCCGAACCAAGGCCGTCTTCAAGCTCGGAGAAGACTCTCAGCGGGTCGGAGACTTCCAGGAGTCCCAGCGCGGACGTCGGCCGGCCTAGCACGAGTTCGGCGACGGAAAGCGCCGAGTCCGTCGACCTCCGCCCCTATTCTTTACCCTCCATCCGAGAGCTTTTCCGGGTTCTTGTCAGCTTCCTCGATCCCCACGACCGTAAACACCCCGACCAGATGAGGGTCATGGCTTTGCGCATCATCCACGTGGCGCTCGAAGTTGCAGGCCCCTCAATTGCCCGCCATCCTGCCCTGGCGAGCATTGCGGAGGACCAACTCTGCTGCTATCTCTTCCAGCTCGTGCGGTCCGATAACATGGCTGTGCTTCAGGAGGCATTGATAGTTGCGGGCACGCTGCTCTCAACCTGCAGGGGCGTGCTCAAGCTGCAGCAGGAGCTGTTTCTGTCGTATCTTGTGGCCTGCCTACATCCGGCGGTGGAGATTCCCCGTGAGCCTGGCATTGACCCGAGCCTCTACTCCGGCATTCCCCAGTCGCCCAAGCTGGTGAAGCCGCCACCGTCGCAGGCTAGCAGCGGCCGCTCTACTCCGGTGGCCGTCAAGGATCGCCAGAAGCTGGGTTTGGAGGGTGGCGCAAGGAAGCCGGACGCCAGGCAGGCGATGGTGGAAAACCTCGGTGTTCTGGCGCGAATGCCTACCTTTATGGTCGAGCTGTTTGTCAACTACGACTGCGACGAGGACAGGGCTGATCTCTGCGAAGACTTGATTGGGCTGTTGTCGAGGAACGCGCTGCCGGACTCTGCGACGTGGAGCACTACGAGTGTTCCTCCGCTCTGTCTGGATGCGCTTCTGCGCTTCATCCAGTTCATTGCTGAGCGGCTAGATCAGACTCCCGAAAACAAGGGCTACCCCGACCCGGCGACGTTGAGGGAGCGGAGGGCCAGGAAAAGGCTTATTATCAAGGGGACCAACAAGTTCAATGAGAGCCCCAAGGGCGGGCTGGCCTACCTTCAAGAAAAAGGCGTGATTGAGAACGCGACAGACCCGTTGTGCGTTGCGAGGTTCTTGAAGGGGACGTCCAGGACAAACAAGAAGATCCTTGGCGAGTTCCTGTCTAAGAGGGGCAACGAGGCGATTCTGGATGCGTTCATCGATCAGTTTGATTTCACCGGCAAGCGTGTTGACGAAGCTCTTCGCGTTCTCCTGGAGTCGTTCCGTCTGCCCGGCGAGTCGCCCCTGATCGAGCGTATCGTTAGCTCGTTCGCCGAAAAGTACTGCTCGAGCCTCGGTCCCCGAAGGCGTGTCGAACAAGGACGCGGTCTTCATCCTGTCCTATGCCATCATTATGCTGAATACGGACCAGCACAGCCCGACGCTGAAGAATCAGGTGCGCATGAAGTACGAGGACTTCTCGCGTAATTTGCGTGGCCAGAACGGCGGCGAGGACTTCTCGCCTGAATACCTCCAGGACATTTTCGACGCCATCAAGACTAACGAGATCATTCTCCCCTGACGAACATGACAACAAGCACGCCTTCGACTACGCCTGGAAGGAGCTCCTCCTCAAGACCGAGTCTACCGGCCCGCTGGTGCTTTGCGACACCAACATCTACGACGCCGACATGTTTGCCACGACATGGAACCCCATCGTTTCGTGTCTGTTCTTCGTATTCATGTCGGCCACTGACGACACCGTCTACGCGCGCGTCATCACGGGCTTTGATGAGTGCGCAAGGATTGCGACAAAATATAATAACTCGGAGGCCCTGGACGAGATTGTCTACCGGTTGAGCTACATCTCGACACTTGGCAGCGAGGCGCTGTCAAACACCTCGCTCAACACCGAGGTGCAGGTGGGCGAGAACAGCGTTATGGTTAGTGAGTTGGCCGTCAAGTTCGGGCGGGATGTTAGGCCGCAGCTGGCGACGCTGGTGCTGTTCCGGGTTGTTACCGGGTCGGAGCCTGTTATTAGGAAGAGTTGGAAACATGTGAGTTCTGGCAATCTAGGATGGGTGAGAACTATGTTAACGTGCTTAGGTTATTCGCATATGGCTCAACCTCTTCGTCAACTCGCTCATACCTTCGTTCTTTTCCACCGAGGCCGACAAGCTTGCTCTTCCGGCAATTCCCTTGCAACCACCCTCGCATGTGGTTGACCGGGGCGCGAAGCAGAGCGAATCTGGCTTCTTCTCAGCGTTCACATCGTACATCTCGAGCTATGCGGCCGATGACCCGCCGGAGCCTTCAGATGAGGAGCTGGAGAGCACATTGTGCACCGTTGACTGCGTGAACCAGTGCCACATGGGCGATGTGTTTGCCAATATTGCGTAAGTTGGACTGCCCATATCTCGGTTGGAACTACATGTCTGACAATACCTAGGCACCTCCCTAGCCAAAGCCTCGAGGCACTCGTGGACACCCTGCTTGACCAGATTCCCGAAGACAGTGGGACAATGGTGATTACGGTTAGGGCGGAGAACTTCCCCCCCTCTCAGATTAATGGCCAGAAGGCGCGGCAGACGGCAGTGTACGACCCCGCCTTGGTGTACATTCTCGAGTTCTGCACCGTTCTGGCGCTGCGTGACGAGAGCACTGTCGAGCTGCTGGGTAAGCGCGTGGTGGAAGCCATCCAAGCGATCCTGAGGGATGTGGCTCGTTACCATCCCATCCTCATCGAACGCGCGACGTTTTACCTCTTTAACCTGCTCCAGGCGAGCTACGTACGTTTTCCGCGTCGACATAATGCCGTTGACTATTTGCTGATTTTCGCCAGGACTATGACTACGTCCGCGTCCCCATCCTCCTACACACCGTCTCATCCTTCCCCAACGACACTCTTGTCAAAGCAGCAGGCCTCGTCCTACGTGGCCTCAAGCTCTGCACCGAGACGCCCTGCCCGCTGCGCAACGAGATCATGACGTCGCCCGACTTCTGGGTCATTCTGCAGACGCTGGCCGCGAGCCCCGCTGCGCCAGCTGTGTTTGAGATCCTGGAAGGCGGCGTGTCAGGCACGCCGTCGGCGATCATGGCGGATAACTACGAGGCGGCCGTCGCGCTGCTGAATGAGTTCGCTTCGATGGCGAGTGTGGGCGCGGTGGCGGAGCAGAAGAATGATCGGAAGCTGGGGAGGAAGGGGGGGAGGGTTGTTAAGTCGGATAAGCCGAGGTGAGTATTGGTCTGTGTATGAAGGAAGACTGGGATGGTTGCTGATGAAAGCAGTGAAAATGCTGTTGTCGAGCGCGGCGTCAAGGCGCTCAACAGCATCTCCCGCCTGACAGCGCGCATCCCGCACCTGATGCAGCAGTCTCACCTGGAGAGCAACGAGGGTAAGCCCAGCCAATGATCTGTCTCCCTTTCCCCTACACAAACTCTAACCTCTTCCCTCCCAGCTTGGTCCGCCTACTGGCTTCCCATCTTTCAAGCGCTTACCACACAATGCACCAACCCCTGCCGCGAGATCCGGCACCTAGCCTTCAGCTCACTGCAGCGGTCGCTGCTCTCGCCCGAACTAACATCAGGCCACGAGCACGCGCACGAGGAGTGGACAGCCATCTTCGGCGAGGTGCTGTTCCCGCTGATCCTGCGGCTGCTCAAACCCGAGGTGTTCTCGTCGGACCGCGACGGCATGAGTGAGACGCGCGTGCAGGCGGCGAGCTTGTTGAGCAAGGTATTCCTGCAGTACTTGGTGGTATTGAGCGAGTGGGAGGGGATGTTGGATTTGTGGGTGAAGGTTATTGAGATTATGGATCGGTTGATGAATAGTGGGCAGGGGGATAGTTTGGTACGTTTCCTTCTTCTTATGCTGCAAAGTCGTGTTTGGGGTGTTGGGATGGTGGCTAACGTGTGAGAAACAGGAGGAGGCTGTCCCGGAAAACCTCAAGAATGTGCTTCTCATCATGTCGAGCAACGGGTACCTGGTGCCGCCGAGCCGCGATCCGTCGAGGGAGGAGCTGTGGAATGAGACGTGGAAGAGGATTGATCGATTCCTGCCCAATTTGAGGGCGGATCTGGCGCTGGATGAACCTGAGCCTGAGAAGGTCGAGGAGGAAGTGGTGCCGCAGCAGGAGGGGGAGGGGGAGCCGGTGGTGGAGGAGGTTAAGGCGGAAGAGGGCGCGTGAGATGAGACGGCAGAGAAGTTTTGGGTTAAGAAATGGCAGATACCAGGGGAGAAGAGAGCCAATTAAATCGTGTTGGTTGTGGTTTTGGTAAGGTATGAAGAAAGAGTGTGTGCTTGAAGTAGCATTTACTGGAGTTGGTCAAAGGGCTCATCATGGCTCTGGATGTAATAGAGTAATAGAGCATGGCATGCCGATCTTGTGCAGATGTGCAGGATGCTGTGGTTGATGTTGCGGAAAGGGGGTGTAGTACAGTATGAACATACAGTTTCAATAGGTGAAGCCCACTGTGGTACTTTTCTCATGGACCTGCTTCAACCCAGCTTCAAATCAACTCTCGACTGCAGACTCTCCCTCACCAAAGAATCTCAAGGTATTGCAGCACTAGACGGTGTATGGTCCCAAATTTGTTTAAAAAGGCAACCATTCCGCTGATCTTTAAATATCTCAAGGATTCTGCCTTTCGTCCAATCGAGTCACCGGCGAACGAAAGTCAGTCACAGTCAGTCATAGACTCACGGCCCCCAAGGCAGCATGAGCGGCCACTCATAAGACTACACCTGCCAACCCGAAATGCTCATTCGTCTTGCCCGACTCCAGGCACTTCGGATCTCAATCTTCTGCTCTCCCATGAAGCGGAAGATGGACTATCTCTCAACCCAAGCCGCCTCTTCCCCGTCAAAGCGACAAATGTTGAGCCAGTCGACAGCAACCAACATGGTGCCTACCACGCCCACCACCAGCACCCCGGCACCACCACCACCACCAACAACAAGCCTCTCTTCACCAAGAAGCCTCTTCCCATCAAAAAGCCTGCCCCACCAACCAGCCCTCCCCACTATCACCCTCACCCCGCGCGAGGAGCAACTCAAAACCCTCCTCGTAGAAGCCGCCAAGTTCATCGATGCCCACGAGCTCACCAACAACAATCAGCAGAATGAACTTCGCGAACCCCTCGTCCTTCGCTGGGCCGGCGGCTGGGTGCGCGACAAGCTGCTTGGCATCTCCTCGCACGACATCGACACAGCCATCAACGCCATGACGGGCGAGGAATTCGTCGACCGGCTGCGCGACTACTGCGACGTGGACGCGCACCGTGAGCGGCACTCCCTCCAGCGCGAGGACGTCGGTCGCCTGCACACGGTGCCGCGCAACCCGGACAAGAGCAAGCATCTGGCCACGAGCACGATTAAGTTGGGGACCGCGGAGGAGGATGCGTTGAGGCGGGATGCGGGGGTGAACGCGTTGTTTTATAACCTGCATACGGGGAGGTGGAGGACTTTGTGGGGGTTGGAGGATATGGGGATGGGATTGATCAGGACGCCGATGGAGCCGTTGCAGACTTTTCTGGATGATCCGTTGAGGGTGTTGAGGTTGGTGAGGTTTGCGAGTAGGTTGGGGTTTAGGATTGATGAGGAGGCGGAGAGGGTTATGGGGGAGGAGAGCGTGCTGGGGAATTTGAAGGTGAAAATTTCGAGAGAGAGGATTGGAGTAGAGTTGGAGAAGATGATGAAGGGTGAGTTTCGTTCTTCGACATGCATTTAAGATGGGACTGACAGAAACCAGGGAAACAACCCGCCGAGTCTCTCCGCCTCATTGATCGGCTCGGGCTCTACCACGCCGTCTTCACCGATCCTGAACGCGAGGATATGCCCAAGCCGGATACCGCGACCTGGAAATCCGCCTATGAATGCCTGGAGCTGCTCGAGGCGAACAAGGCGCCCGACTCTATCTACGACCAGCTCGTCATCGACGAAGAGGCGAGGTACTACGCCTGGTCTCTGGTAACCCTCACTCCCTGGGAGCCGCTGCCCGATGACCCCCCGCTGAAGTCGGGCAAGCCTGCTTTCCCGCTGCCAATGCGGGCCGCCAGGGAGGGGTTCAAGGCGCCAAACAAGCTGTGCGATATTATTACTGGCGCCCACCGCCACCGCGCCGCCATCTTGGAGTTCAGGGATATGGTGCGGGACAAGAAGGAGGATATGAACGAGCGGGATCGCATTGGCATGGCCATCCGGGACTGGGACGCCCGCGGCGGGCACTGGCGGCTGCAAGTGCTGTTTGCCGTTCTTGTCGACGTAGCGGAACGCGTGCCCAACGGTGCTGGGCTGGAGGCGGTGCTGGCCGAGTGGCAGCAGTTCTTGGATCATCTTGGGAAGCTGGACTTGATTGACGTCACGAACTTGAAGCGGCTGATTGACGGCAAGCTTTTGTGCAAGGAACTTGGGGTGAAGCCCGGGGGAAGTGGACGGGCCCGGCGCTGGATGTGGCGCTGGCGTGGCAGTTGAGAAATCCGGCAATGGAGGATCCGGCGGGGGGAGTAGAGGAGGTGCGGAAGAGGTGGGAAGAACTGGAGAAATTGGATCATCAGCCTGTCACGAGCCGGTCGGAGAAAAGAAGGCGGTAGGCAAAATGGGATACCCGGCTGTTAATCAAGGATCTCTTGGACCCGAACACAATTTAAATCCAGCTTTAAACCTGGATGGCATTCAAGGGCAGCAATCTTGGGCCTTTGTGCGCTGTAAGATTCCCCTAACATGGTGGCTCGACAGCTAGAAGTACAGCGCTTTTAGCGGCATGGCCCCACCCTTGAGTGAGCTCCTGTCATGGATCGATCGGCTCAGGCGGCAGTATCCAGGAACAACATCGGACCATGAACCTCATGACCAGAAGCTCAAAAGAACCAAACCTTAACTCCAACTCAACTTGACCAAGAGAAGTATATGCCCCTGAAGACGCCAGATTTCTCCATTTTCGTCCCAGTCACAGGCAGTTGAGCCGCGCAATAATTTACTAGCTCCATCTGGACAAATTACCTGCTGTGGAAGACATTTGTTTCCTCCAACTTGCCACCACAATGTCGGTCAAACCGTTGTTGGAGCAAGCGGCTGCGCTCGATACGGCGGGTTCAATCGAAGCGGCATGTGAGAAATTACGGCCATGTATGTATTTGCTGTATCCTGAGCCATACCAAACGTCCCTGCTTCTAAAGCATCATCCTTTAGATATACCGGAATCTATGAACATTGAGGTGTTCTTTGGGAGGACACGCTGGGGCTTACAGGAGGCTGCTTCAGTAGAGCCAAAGGTTTGCCATCATGATCTTACTTTTTGACAGCTACAATATCTGATCAATTATAGCAAACGAAAAAAGTGTGGCAGCACCTCCTCGTCATCCTAGCTTATCTGCGATGTGTCGCCCCCGAGGGGCAAACGACCGAAGTGACCACCGAGGGCCTGTCCGAGACCCTCAAGGAACTGTCCGAGCTTGTAGCCGTTGTTATCGCACCTCGTACTACCAGGACGATAGAGGGTCACATTCCCGCAGGCATGACTCCATTTTGAAATCATGTTCGAGTACAGGGCTGATGCTTTGTGTAGTCTTTGGTGAGGAGCTCAAGCAGCATCGCCGCAACGTCATCGAGCACAGCCGGTCCGTTTCCGAGCTTGGTATCAAGATCCTCGAGCATGTCTTGAAGCAACTTAGTCCATCCAAGCTCAATGAGAATGTGCTTTCCACTCTCTTGGGGCTCACAGACGAGACTCAGGAATGGACAACCCCTGAAATCAGCGCCATTGCGAGGACACTGCTCGAGCCGTACATCGGCGGCGACACTCTATCCAAGGAGCAGTTCATTACCGCAGAGCTCCTCCAGCGCTATGTCCGCTCGCAGTTCTCTCGATCAAAGCCTGATTCCATCACAGCCTCCGGCAGAAAAGCCGAATACCCGGATAAGTCGGCAACCCACGGGCAGCTTCCCGAAGAGACCGTCGAGACCAAGCCATGGAAGTACACCGACCTGCGCACTATTCCGATCTTCGCCTGGGCCAATGGCGAAGCAAACGTACGTTCTTTCAGATCTAGATATCAATGTCATTGGGTATCTCTAGTACATCGCCATAAAAACACAGGACTAACTCAAACAGACACAACTAATCGCCAAACACTGGCCCCTCTTCATTCCCGTTCTCCTCACCCTCGTCGACGACGCCACCACCTCCATTCGCCGACAGGGTCTTCTCATCCTCACCACCTTCCTGGCCAAGTTCCCTGCCAAAACCCTCCACGACACCGGCCTCGCCCAGGTCTTTGAGGATGCAATCTTCCCCACCCTGTCGTTCCTCCCAAGCCTGACTCCCGCCGAGGAGTCGGTGCAGCTGCTTGGTCCTGCATATGGGGCGCTGCTTGCTTTGGCGAGAAAGGAGCCTGCTGTGGGTAAGGATGGGGTAGTAAGTGAGGCAAAGAAGAACGATTTGTTGGATAAGATGATACGAGAGGGGGTGTTCATGGGGTATTTCCATGCCAAGGAGCATGTGCAGATCGTGGAGGTGTTGTGCCGAGAGACGGTGGAGATCTTGAGTGAGATGGGAGTGCATGCCGTGAAGCATCTCAAGGTGAGCAACACACAACTCCGTGGCCCAAGGACTGGCTGACTGTAGCGCGACAGGACTTGATCCCAATGCTCTCATCCATCATGACCGACCCCTTCGCACCAGCTTCTCCCACAACTCTGCTCGCAGGGATCAAGGCCCTCCAAGCGGTCCTCGCAAACTGCTGGCCGCGAATCCCAGGTTCGCCCTGGCAAGACGAGATCATCAACGACCTCGTTCTCTGCTGGCTGCATCTCGACGAGCATAACCGTCCCGGCGATGCCGAAATTTACACCACCATCGAGCAGGAACTGATTATCTCTGCCAAGGCACTGGCAGCCGTGTTGAAGACAGGCTCGGGTCCAGAGAATGGCGAAGGGGCGATCGACCTCGCGTCGCACGTGGCGCCCCTGCTGGCAAAAGAGCCCCGGCTGGCGCGGCTGTTTCCATCCAACTGACTGCCTTGCAATTCTCTTTCCCCGTCACACCAGCCTTAGCTTTCGTCAGTGCGCTCTCCATCAGGGTAGCCACCAACTCCTCACCCCACAACGCTCTCCCCTCCCGAAGCACAACCAGCCCCGGCATCTCCTAATCCACCGGCTGCTGTTTAAACAAACTCTTCCCCCTCAACCACTTCCGATACGCCTTATACCTCTTCTTGAGCGCATCCTCCTCGGTAACCGTCAACGGATTCTCCGCCACCCTCACCGTCTCCGCATACAGCGCCCACTCCTCCTCCCCACCCTTCCCACCACCCCACCCCCAGCCCCTAACCCATCATACCCCACCCCAATCCCTCCTCCTCCACCCCCTCACAAACTCCACATACTCCCCTCCACCTCTGCCTCCTCGTCAGGCCGCATCTCAGATGCGAGGTGGGTGAAGGTCCATTGGGCGGCGCGGGATTTGTCGAGGGCGGATTGGGAGGGAGATTTGTGGTTGGGGGCGTTGGCTTTCTTTTGTCTTTTCTGGCGCGGGGTATTGTGGTTCTGGTTTTGGGGAGGTTGGGGGTGGTGGTGGTGGAGGTGGATGTGGTTGTTTGGGGAGTGGGGTTTTGGAGGGAGAGGGAGGTGTCGGAGGGGTTGTGGCGGTGGTGGTGGTGAGAGGAGAGGGTTTCATCTATGGACGGGGTGTGGCCGTGGGATTTGGTGAGGCTGCTGCTGCGGCGGTGATGGGAGTGTTGGTTGTTGGGGGTGGGGACTGCCGTTGGGAGGATTCTTTTCATGCAGCCAGCGGTGGAGTGAGAGGCTGCGGCCGGCGCGGGGTGGTGGGTAGGAACGGGGACGGGCTGCCGGGCTTTTCGTTGACAGAGGATGTTTCGGTGTCGTCGGCGAGGCGGGCGAGGTCCTGCGGCGCAACGATGGTCACCTCCTTTTTGTGCTTCTTCTTCTCGTGGCCGTCGCCGTCGGTTTCGTTACGCACGCGGAACGGGCTCAGGTCATAGCGCCCGTCCTGGGTCGACTTGAAGGGGATATATTTGATGGTCGAGTTCATTTTGTAGGGGAACATCTTGGGAAAGGAGGAGAGGGTGGAAGGGCGGTAGTACTCCAACCAGTAGTCGTCGTAGGCGGAGAGGGGGCCACCGGATGTGGGTGGTTTGACGGGAGGATAAGGTGGCAGCACGCGCTCGTTGAGAAACTCAGGGGTGTACCAATTAATGTAATCGCGCTTCCGCTTCTCCAGCCAAGTGCGAGGGTCTTCGTGGTGCAGATAGTAGTCGGTGGCCAGATCCCACAACATCGGTTGCCCCTGGGCAAAGATGTAGTTGCCGAGAAACAGATTGTATGCCTCCTGGCGCTGGCCATCGAGGAACGAGTTGTTGTAATACCGCTTGAAGCTCTCGATCATGTCCCGCGAATGGCTGGTCCACTGATTGATCTTGCGGTATGTCTCCATGGTGTTGACCAGCTGCGACCCGCCATACTGCACGGCGATGGTGTCGCCATGGTCATGATACATGTGAGTGAACAGGTTGACGGCATCGGTGTCGTACTCAATGCTGGTGTCCCCGAGAATGCCGAGGGCATGCAGCTGATGGCCCAGTGCCCTTTTACCGATGACAAATTGGGCGGCGTTTGTGCGGTCCAGGCAGTCAATGCAATTTGTACGGGCCACGCCATTTTGCACCCGGATGGGTGAGATTTGGCCGTCACCATTCTGGAAAAATCCCGTTGTTCTTACAACCTCCTCGGCGATGGTCTCGAGCGTCCCAATCACATCTTGGTCGCGGCTCTTGGCAGCCCGCGACATATCCCAGGCCCGGTAAATGATCTTCTTGTCAGCGGGCAGGAACTGGTTGAGATAGTTGATTGCATGGGTGAATTCTCCCAGCAGTTTGCTCTCGCGCGGTGTCCGCTCCCGGGCCTTGATCAGATTCAGGACATAGATGGGTGCGCCGTAACGCTCAAAGAGGTTGTCGAAATGCAGAGCGGCCGCTGTGTAGAAGGGGTCTACCAGGTTCAGTTCTATGGGCGGCTTTGGGGTGACGCCCGTGTTGTCCTGCGTCCAGTAAAGCGGGATCGAGCCACGGTGCTGCACGTAGGAGGTGTACGTCGGGTTGGCAAAGAATCTGGGACCTGGAGCATGGAAAGAGGTCGTCATGGCCTCGGACACGATCTGCTCTGTCTCGACGTCGTTAGCCACATAACCTAGATCGTTGGCTCCGCGCTTCAGAAAGCGAGCGCCGGCAAAGTAGCGACTGCGACGAGCAATGACGGTAATGTGCGCGGTCCTGCCGTAAACAGAGACGGCGGCCTGGTCAATGTATCCATGGATGATGGGCCGACACCAGTCAAATGGGGCGTTTAGGACTTTGGCAGCTGGCTGAAGCAGGTGGTTGTTCCAGACAAACATTGAGTTGAAGTCATCATCGGCAGAGCACGGCCGGCCGGTGAGCAAAGCGGTCCTCTCTCTGGTAATGTTGTGCTGTAGAGTGCGTGTGATGTCGTACGAGTAGCTGTAGTAGAAGGACCGGGTCAAGTCGAGATTGTTGAGGATACCCAGGAAGCGCGACTCCTCTATGTTGCGCTGGTCCGTCCGAAAGTTGGGAGACGTAAGGGGAATGAGGTCGGTACCGTCAATTTGGTAGACATAGTGACCGCCGATCATAGCGACGGTACTTTTCTTGGTGATCAACAGCATGTAGTACGGGCCCGTAAACTTAACGAAGCCCAAAAGGCCCCAGGTTGTGCAGCGCAACTTCAGACCGCCAGTCCCCTTGTTGCCGTCGTCGATGGTGTCGAGCAGTTGGTTCATGTCTTTCTGGGTATACACGGTCTTGTCGTCGGTTATGCTCAGCTCGGACTCGTCGTCGTTGGTGCGGTCGATCTTGAGGATGCGGTAGCGCTTCTCGGTGACGTCGCCGCCGACGATGTAGAAGCGACTGGCGGTCTCGTACAGACTGAAGCGGTGCATCTGCTGCTTGATCCTGGGCCGCAGCCCTGCCCCATCTCCATCTGCAATGCGCGCCTCATCGTCGTCATCCTCGACGGTGGTGGCCAAACCAGGGCGTGATGCCGGATCTGGGCTGGAGGACCTGTGGAAAGGGCGGGCAACAGCGGGCTCGTCTTCATCGTTGTCGTCGCCAACCCCGCCACCGCCAACTCGAGAAGGAGCTGAGGCGCGCGAGATGATCGAGTCTGCGTCTGCGCCGGCATTATTGTGCAGCGGTGGAAAGATGGGTTCGGCGGGGGCGTCACTGGGCGCGGGGTTTGTCGTGGGAGGGAGAGGGAGGGGTCGGAGGGGCGGCGACAATGGCGGCGACGCTGGCCAGTTCTGTTTCCCCAGTATCGGCCATCTCAATCAGCGTGTCGAGCCACTCGGATAATCCTTAACGACGGTGTCTCATCATTTGAGTGGAGTGACGGCATGTGACTGAGGTAAGAAGATGACGGGAAGCAGTATTTGTGTGGTGGGGAGCTGAGTGACGTTGGTTTAGACCCGGCACAGTGGTCCAGACCGCCGCAGCATGATGCAATTAGCGGCTTGGCGCCTAGCAGCAATGCCGCCAAAGGCCAGGGACCCCTGAAAGCACGGAGTACCTGGAGCTGCAAGTGGGCCTAGGCAATGTATCAATTGGATAGGATCCAGCTTCTGTCCTTCATCTTGAGTCTTAACCTCAACAACTCGAAACAACATGAAGTTGGCCTTGTATTGCCCGCGAAATAACAATCTATGCAGACAACCTATCTCAATTTTAATTTTTTTTTTGTATATGCTCTGGACGGGAGACCACGAGGAGGTCAGCAAATGTGACGGTGAGCCCAACTCTCAGACTGGCAGCACAAACCTTACAACTCCCTCTCCGTCTTCAGAACTCTATTTACACGATGCTTCTAGTCATTTAATCTGATGTAGTTTAAAAGGAGAAGATAGATATTTCATGGCTCCCCGAGTGCCATCGGCTCCACCACACCAACCATAGCGGACCATCGCCGTTGCTTCCTAGAGATCGAAGCACATGTCATCATTGTTATGGCCACTTCAGAGGACTCAGACCTCATATTTGTCCTGGAATCTGCAGGACTCCATTTGCTGATTTACGTAGATGACCGAGATGAGACTTAATACCCGAACTCTCTTCTCTCGGTGGAAAGGTGACCTCCAAAAACTTCACCCCGTCCACTCCTCACATCGAACAGCTGTCCAGTCTCTAAACGATTCATATCCGCTTTACTACAATATGTGTTGGTAAGTATGCCCAAGAAACATTTTTTCTTGCTCGTAGCTGACTAGAGTCTGCCAGTTACTGTGACAATAACTGTGACGAAGAAACGCCTGAGTATATCCCGCACCATCCGTTGATTTCACCATCGTGGATCTCCATCACCATCCCCAGCACCTCCTTCAGAGCAACTACCATCACTTCCTCCAACACGCCCTCGCGCACTGAGCTTCCACAGCCGACCCACTCAGGAACAGGCAGCCTCTTAATTGGGAACTGCGCAACGGCCCAGTATACGCTCCTCGACAATGGTCCAATAGCGTCGTATGTCCCGTTCATCGGGTGCATGGACATCCGGCCCGAGTGCTGCCCATTCACGCAGGCGGCGCAGCAATCTGGAGCACGGATGAGCAGCTGTCCTCAAGGGTACAGCGCCACGTCCAAAACCTGCTGCCCTACGTAAGTTGTTACCCCCCTGGGTCATTTTGAGAGCCTCAACTGACCCAGCAAACAGCTCCTTCGTTCTTTGGACAGCTCTCCTAGGAGACAAGACGCCATGCTACAGCCCTGTCGGTGTGGTCACGGGAAATTCGGATGGGTCATCGCCTACAGGCCACTTCACGACCGGTCCCACCGTCACCATTACGGATGGCGTCTTCGCCACGCCATATGAAATCTCGCAAGCAAACCAAAAACGGGTTATCGGCCTCTCGGTTGGGCTTAGCATTTTGGGTATCTGTATCGGCATTATCTACTTTCTGTTTATGAGAAGAAGGAGGCGTCATGCCCGGGGCCCTCGCATGTCTGAGATCAAGCAGGGCGAGAGCTACGATGCTGACTGCCCTGAATTTGTGAATCAATACCCGTTTGATCCTCGCCTGAACGACTCCGGGCAGCAGATGTACACATTTGGCGAGAAGCCCATTCCTCAAGCACCCCTGGCGCACACCTGGGAGCGGTCGCACCCCTTGATTGTGCCCCCTTTCGAGCTTCCCGCGTCACCAGTACGTCAACCGCAGGGGCAAAGGCCCAGGGGCGAGAGGCGGGCCACCGTCTCCGGCGCGCCAGAGCCTCGCTGGCGAAAGACGCAATATTTCAACACTCGCCGGAGGTCATCCAGCACGCACGTTTTCGACCGCCGGTCTTCTCCCAACGACAGCTCTGCCACTCTCAAGGATTTGGAGCCTCTCAAATCTGAAGTCCGGCGGTGGAGCGCCCCAGCCGCAGACTCTACCATCGCCAACAACTGCACTGGCAACCACTTCCTCGGCACCTCTGTCCTCCCTGCGTGCCCCCTTAAGACCAGGAACTCCACGACGCAAGTGTACGACCTGCCCAACCAGTTCTGGGGCTTGTGGTCTCGCCCAGCCCGCGCAAGACTCTCAGATGCCAGGCTGGACTTCACCCCTCCCGGCGCGGCGCGTCCCAGGAACCCCCACGTGCGGGAGCGCCCGAGGGGCCCCCTTCGCCGCGCCAACGGTCCGGCCCTGCTGCCGTCGTCCGTCCCGTCGCCTGGGGGAGGCAGCCCCCTTGGCGGCAGCACCCTTTGCGGCGACCCACTCGGCTCCTACGTCAACGGGTCCGACAACGACGCGGACGTGTCCTCCCTTGCGTCGACTCTGGGCCAGTCCTTGAGCAACAGCCCGGCCGCCCGCTCAGAATCGTCATCTGGCCTAGCCAGACTTGCGGGCAGTTACCCCATTCGGGAGCTGCTCACGGGCTTTGGCGTGGGGTTTGATGATTCGGATGACACGGCGGTCGAGGGGAATGCGCCGGGCGATGGGGTTGTGATGGTTGAGGAGGAGGAGGAGGAGGAGGGAAACGGGGACGGGGTTCGGGTGATTGATTACTGGGGTCGGTGTGAATGAGTTTTGGGCTTTATGCTGCGCGATCTGGTTTATGGGGCGCATACGACTCTTTGCGAAGCGGAGTCTATGCCTTTTCTTCCATTTTTCCTTTAACTATATTATTATTGGAAACGAGTGCGTTGACATTCTACACTGTCATTGCCCACGTCTTTACTTCATCGCAGAGCTGATGCACGAATACGGACAGGAGGGGAGCAAGAGGGGGGAGAGAAATAGAGAAAGAAAAAGGAAAAGAGTGAAATGTTAAAAAGAAGACAAGGAAAGAGGAGAAACTAAAAGAGCAGAAAAAAGCGCAAAGACGAAGAAGCAAAAGAGGAAGAAAGCAAGGCAAGGCTGGCAAACTCTCGGTAACTTCTCGAAAAGGTAACCCGCTGGAGCAACTGCATCAGCGCAACATACTGGTCATCACTCGTTTCCAGGAAGTTCCGACACCGTTTCTTTTGGTGTTACCACTATCATCATCACTGTCAATACCCCAAGCGCTCGTTGCGCGTCCCATCTTTGAAATTTCTCTCACTGTTTTACTGGCCGGGAGCTGTTCGTCCGGTACGCACGCATCGATCTCCAACCACCAACGACCGACGGTGATGTCAAGAGCAGCCACAAGAGTTTCGAAAGCATCCGAGACCTTTAATCTCAGCTCTCTGTGTTACCTGCGCAATGAGGTCAGCTTCGTGCGATGTTCCAGACCGCTGGGCATGCAGGTGTGGCTCGGTTCATTTCGGGGCCAATGGCTTCACAATGATCGGCGTCGGTGACGCAGGGTTCTGGAGCGGGACGGCCTAGACTTTGGGAAACAAGCTCATGATCAGTTAAATATCGCGCATGGGATTGGTGGGCTTTGTCACTTGTCCAGACTCGAGGACCTGATTTCTGGAGTTAAGTTTGTTGGATATAGACTGGAGCTGGCTGCTCTTTCAACACCTAATTTTGTTCTATCACTAGACATTTACACCATGGACTTTATGACCTCTTAATGTTAACTTATTAAAGATGATGCCAAAACCTACTCGCCGACAGAGCCATTCGACTCCTCCCCTCTTCAGAGCCCCTCGGTGGGGAGACGATGGCTGCCACAGGAACGGACGGACTGCCAGCCCAATGCGTCACAAGACGACGGTGAGGAGAGCACAGTCTCGAGCGCCGAGCGAGAGTTCGATGGATACCCACTACGATCCAAGAGATGTGTACTATCTGTCTGGTGACGAAGACATTGAGAATTATTTGGGGTACACACCACGGGGGCGGGCATCACAGTACCCTCGAAGTCGTGCCGCTTCATCTTCTTCCTCCGATTCCTCCGATTCCTCCGATTCCTCCGACTCGTCCTTCTCCCGCTCATTGTCACCGGATAGTTACTACACTCGCAGAAGTCGCCGACCACCCTCAATATCATCCCGATCCTCCGCACATCTGTCACCGCACTCTGTGGCTGGCAGAGTCCGAGGGCAGGATAGAGCATTAGATAGCAACAGAGAGCGGAATAGGAGGATAGACAGAGACAGGGAGAGGGCAAAATCCAACGACAGGCATTACGGTACCGGAAGAGACAATCACGATGCACGACCCCATCACCGCACCCTCTCCTCGTCCCGCCCCACGACCACCAACGCCCCAGAGACCACCACCACTCCCAACCCCTCACCGCCGCCGCCGCTCTCTCTCCCCCAACTCCCGCCGTCACCACCGCTCTTCCCGCACCCGCACCCCGTCCCCCAACGCCACCACTCCCCACCCCAAACCCCGTCCACAAAACACCTTGCCCAAGAAGCAGTCGCCAACGCCTTTGAAGGCGCAGCCATCGCGGCCCTCCGCCTGCGCGACAACCCTCGCCTTGGCTAAGCGCACAAAAGGGCGGACAGATTGCGGCAGCGGCCATCGGCGCAGCCGTCATCGACACATTGTCGCGGCGCCCGCCGAAGCGTAAGGGTGGGATCCGAGACCTGTTGCGCGGCAGGCGGCGCAGATGGTTATTGGAGGGTTGGTGACACCGGGGAGTAATAAGAAGGAGGTTGGGAAGGGGGCGGCGAAGGGGGCGGCGAAGATGGGCGTAAAGGAGGGGGCGAAGGGGGCGGGATGGGGGCGAGGGACAGGGCGATGGGGCGGGAGGGCGGCGGTTAGAGGGAGGGGAGGAGGTAGGTGCGGATGCCAGCGGGGTGGAGTAGTACGAAGAGGGAATGGGAAAGAGAAAAAAATGAGAATGAGGCCTGCGAGTGGGAGAGCAAGATAGGGAAGGGGGGAGCAAATCGAGTAGCAAGAAGAGGGAGAGGAGGAAGAATGTTAACAAAGAGAAGGCACGAAATTACGAGTATCATTATGATAAAGCCTTTGTACTTGGGTATTTGCATAGCGACTGGATTGTTTTATACTCTTTTCATGTTCAAAGGGGAAAATACAGGAAATAGATGGTCAAGAGCAAGTAACACAAAAGAAGCCGCTTTCCAAGCCGTCGGAGTCCGAGCCATTGCTGACATGGCTACGGCCGAGCACGTCTTTGTCCGGACCTCTCCAATCGAGACCGAGAACTGCCTGCTGCTGGAAGTCACGTTCGTATATGTGCTGTCACCTCGCGCAATCTCAACCCGTGCTTGCCAAACCTGAGCATAAATGAACAACCGACCTGTTCAATTATTACATCTCATTCTGCCGTGGTGCTCTTTCTTGCGTTCTTTACTTCCAAGCCTCGTATCACAAATTGTTCAAATATTTTACACTTTTATTTCCAGAAATTCGAAGTTCTCAGCCTGCTCTCACCTCTTGCCCCGTGGCCATTTGCTCTGGTCTCTACAAAGCCTTTACCGACCGACTTTCACAGACCGACCGACCTCAGTGACCCACTTCACAAACCGACCAACTTTAAAGTCGATTGAAGTTCACGCGGCTAACTGGCGTGAAATTCCCGGCGCCCTGCAACAACACCCCGAACCGGCAAGATGAGGGTTCTCTGCCTCCACGGCATGGGCACAAGTGCCCAAATCTTCAGCATCCAAACCCGTACGCAATCACATTGACTTCCTCTTTCTCCCTGTCCCTCCCACTAACACCTCCCTTTCCATCAGGCGCCTTCCGCAGCAAGCTCCCACCCAGCATCACATTCAACTTCATCGACGGCCCACATTCTACAAACCCAGCCGCTGGCATCACCGCCCTCTTCGAGTCGCAACACTATGCCTGGTACAAATCACAAACGGCCGAGTCAATCCGCACCGCGCACGACTGGCTGCGCACATACCTCGCCACCCACGGACCCTACGACGCGGTGATGTGCTTTTCGCAAGGGTGCGCGCTGATCGCCACCTTCCTGCTCTACCATGCGCGCGAGACCCCCGATGAGCCGCTGCCTTTTAAAGCAGCCTTCTTCATCTGCGGGGGGATGCCGCTGCCCGTGCTGGAGGACCTCGGGGTGGAGGTCCCGGAGGTTGCAAAGGCGGTCAACGAGGCGACGTCACGCATGCTTAGGGAGAAGGCGGGCGCGTTGACTGATTACGCGGAGAATCTGGAAAAGGCGAAGAGGGGGGTTGGGTTGTGGGATGATCTTAGTGGGTTGTTGCATAGTCCCGACAAGATACCTGAGGAGGGGAATGTGTTTGGGTTGGATTTTACCAAGATGCCCCGGGATTTGAGGATTACGATTCCGACGGTGCATGTCTATGGGGCGAAGGACCCAAGGTGGCCGGCGAGTATGCAGCTGGCGTATTTTTGCGAGGGAAGGAAGATGTTTGATCACAAGGGGGGGCATGACATTCCGAGGTCGACGGAGGTGTCGGAGAGGCTGGCACGGTTGATGGTTGAGATGGCGAAGGAGATTGGGTATGAGTGAGGTTGGCCAGCGAGGGAGTTTGGATGAAGAAAATTGGAGGGGCGCTATACTAAGGATCATGATTATCGAGAGGTTGAGACCAGCATGCGTAGAGCGGCCGTGGTGGGTAGAGCCAATACAAATTATACAACACCTAGACTTGACCATCAACGAAGCCGTGAACGTATCCTTAGAGATGATCTCCTTTGAGTCCATCAAATCATCAAATCCTGGCTTATCTCGTTCCACTAGATGTGAATGATGTGATATGGACTCCGGCGTTGTCCGGCCCCGAGTTCGGAGGTCCGCTATCAGTGGAGCCCAGTCCGCGGCCCGCTGGCCGGCGCCGAGGTTCAGAGCGAGATAAGGGACGTACAAGGGGTTTACGTCATCCCCACTGCTGGTCACACTGAAGGATCACTGAGGAGGTCTCGGTGGTTATATCAACCTCCTTCTTCCTCTTCTTCCACCCCAGAACTCACTCGGATCCCCCTTTGACGCGAATTGAACTCTCTGAAGAGCCTACCAGCCTTTTCTGGTTTTGTAACCATCGAGTAACCACACATTCATCCGAAATTTACCTGAGATCTTGTCCTTTCTCTCATTCAACATGCCTTCAGCAACTGGCCCCGTTGTTCAGCCTCTGGCTCACCCTGAGGACTCGAAACTCAACTTCGGTGCCGTGGTCACCGGCATTGATGTCGAGAACCTCACCGGTAAGTCCACCATGCCTCTCATGACCAAGTGAATGATACCGCAAAAACATGGGAGAATACCCGTTGAATCGGTAACCTCCTCGGTAAGGCGTCCCATCCCCCCGGCTTTCCCCAATCCACTAACCCGCCCCCTTCAGACTCTGATTTTACCCTCCTTCACACTGCCCTCTTTACCCACCAAGTCCTCATTCTCAAAAACCAATCCCACGTCACCCCGCACGCCCAGTACCTCCTCACCCACCGCTTCGACCCCCTCGCCGCGCCCTCCTACGGCCACGGCAACGCCACCGTCTCCGCCACAAAATCCTCCATCCTCCACCCCGACCTCAAAACCATCCCCCACCAACCCCAAGTCCAGGTCATCGGCAACGGCTTCGTCCCGTCCTACGAAGGCCTCACAAACATCACCCTCCGCCACCCGCACCACCGCACCTTCCACAATACTGCCATTCCCCGCGAAAAAGACCTCTCCCACACCCGCTTCTACCGCTGGCACATCGACGCCGCGCTGTACGGCTTGCATCTTGCGCCTCCTGTCGTGACCACGCTGTTGGCGGTGCGTGTGCCGAAGGGGCGCAGGCAGACCTGTCTCTACGACGACGAGGACAGCTTGTCGGGGGATGAGCTGGACGTCCCGCTTGGCACGACAGCCTTTGCCTCCGGCGAGACGATGTACGCGCTCCTCTCGGACGAAGACAAAGCCTTTGCGCGCTCGACCCGCGTCGAGTACGCGCCGCACCCCTACGTGTGGATGTCGTCCGCGCGGTCGCGGGCCGACGGGCTGGGGTTGGTCAGCCAGGGGCAGGAGGCGCCGCTGGGGGAGTTGCCGAGCTGGGAGCAGGTGGAGGTGCAGGTGCTGCCGATGTGCTGGAAGAATCCGGTCACCAAAAGGCTGGCACTGCAGGTGCATCCGTCGGCGGTGCGGAGGCTGCATCTGGGGGATGGGACGGTGGTGGAAGATTTGGAGGAGGTGAGGAGGGTGGTGCATAGGCTGCAGAGGCCCGGGATTCGGCCGGGGCTGGTGTATGCCCATGATTGGGAGGAGGGGATTTGGTGGTTTTTCATAATCGGGGGGTGTTGCATTCGGTGGTGGGCGCGTTTGCGGAGGAGGAGGTGAGGTTGTTTAGGCAGTGTAATATTGCGGGGAGTGGGTTTCCCGAGGGGCCGGGGGAAGATGCGTGAGATTTGAGCGGGCAGTCAGTGTGTGAAGTGAATAGGTAGTACATGCAGGAATTCGTTTATCCATAACATCGAGATTTTTGATCAAAAGAAGAATTGGTGTCGGTTGAACATATTGATGTTGTCTTACATCACATGTTTTTTATGTTAGGCAGTAGAGGATGGAATAAAGGGGTTTACAATGGTTATTCATGCCAAACAAGGACTTTGCAATATTCCAGAGGGAGGAGAGCTGTGGTCAAAAGGGATGATACCTGGAAAACCCGAACGGGAGTCGTTGATCAATCTCCAACCCTCATCTCGGTCTTCCGTCCTTCTCGCTCAGTGACACATTAACTGCCCTACAAATGGGGTTTCAAGTTACCAAATGCCCCTGAATGCCAAGACCCCTGAATGTTTGTTGACAAAGGCTCGGCGGTAGGCGCTCTTTTGCTCAGCGAATTGACAACATGGGCGACCATTATGTCAATTGCGTTTAGTTCTTTGCTTGTTTGTTCTCGGGTGCGACGGTTCTCGATATGTTTTGTGTTGGGTCGCGTTGGCCATGGTAGCGTTGGGCTCCGGTGCCTCGGAGGAAGGCTGGTGTTGCGTAATCCATAAGCTGAGATAAAAAGGTGATAAAGGGGGAAGAGGGAGGGTGAGAGAGGAGAAAGGGATAGGGATTTGAATTAAAGTGATATGTCAACGTCTCAAGACAAACAAGAGCCATAGTAATGAGTTGGTCGAAGATATTTTACTTCATCCCAGAACCACTCTAAGAAGTGGGAGCTCGACATCTCGCCTTGTGCTCTTTGTAATGAGCGACCTGACATGCCCGCCTGCAATACGCAACGCCTTTGCACCTCCCGCACAACATCGACTGGGCAGAAACCTTGTCGCACTTCGCGCATCGCGCCGATGCCGACGGGGAGCCCCCTCACATTGTCATTTCCGCTCTCCACTGCCGATAGCAAATCCCCCGCTCTCTTTCTCGCCAACCTCAACACCCGCTGTTCGCCCAAGCTGACGTGCGCCGCAGCCCATGCGTTACCTCCCGGAGGATAGACACCCTCCGCGAGTTGTTCTTCCAGCTTTTCCAGCCGCGTTCCGAAACTATCCAGAAGATAAGAGAACGATTCTACCAAAGCCCGCAGGATTTCGACTTCGTTCGAGTTGCTAATCTTCTCATCTGTAGCATCAGTTTGCTTAAGCGCTATGGCAGCGAGATCCAATTCACCTAACCGCTGAATACGGAGGTATCGAAGGACCTTTTTCGGTAGCGGATCGGTGAGAGTGAGGGAGATGGTACAGGGCGAATCGAGTCCGCCCGATACCCAGAGCTTCTGCTTTTGCTCGAAAAATGGCGCATTGGGATGCGTTGATAGAACAAGGTCATAGCTATCGTTAGGATTCCCAGGCACGACAAAGCCATAGAGACGCAAAAGGCGATTGTTCGGAACGGGTCCGTAGTAGATAAAAACCTGGAACAATGTAAATAAAATGGCAACTACCATCAGCGAACAAAACGAACTCACCTGATCTCCGGCTTCGTAATCCTTCCCCGCAAGTACAGAGAGATTTCCAGACGAGACATCGTAGACATGACACGCCTTAACCTCGGGCGAGTGGTTCAACATATCCGCGAAGGGCGCCAAAAAGTCGAAGCGATTTCCCATCGGGCAGTACAAAATCCATCCCACGACTCCACACGGTGCAGAGCGCCCACTTATACTAAGGCGAAGGAAAGAAGTGTTTAGCGGTTGATTCGCAAGGTCTATCACACGTGTATATAACACCTACATCATCGATGGTGAATTTGTCGAGTGGAAAAAGATCTCGATACTCTCCAAGCAGCACTCGCACGACTAATGCCCTGTAATCGTCCACGATCGATCCCTCCAGCTGCTTCGTAATGGTGTACAGTGATGTTCCCGCGCAAACTTCCAACTCGTCCTCAGCAAAGAAGATGCTTGAGGAGTAGCTCATGGGTAACGCGGCCACATGGCTCCGCAGGTCATCGTATCCCGACTCGCGAGACCGGACGAAGAGAAGGTACGTAGCCAGGGTGTCTTCGACAGACAAGGGCGGCTGCGCAGAGCGCAGGGCTGGTCCGAGAAGAAGATCAGCGTATGCATGTTCGACTGTCCAGAGAATGGCACTTGGGATGGTGAGAATCCGATCTCCTTCCTTGAACCGCCGTAGTGTTTTGACACCGCGCCCAGTGTCCGGGAAATCGGCAAGCTCAAGGTCGCCCAAGCCTACCGATCCCGACCGTTTCAGCCAGCTATCCATGGAGTTGAGTAGAGAGGGAGTGGATGTGACGAAGGGGGAAAACACCCTTAATTCGTCTGAAAATGAGCAAGCAAATATGGGTTGCTCCACTCGCGACCGGAATAATGAACCGGGCCGAAAAGAGAAGAGTGGGTCAGAATCTTTCGTTGGCGGACCGGCGTATCGCGGTCAACCGCCGGCGAAGTCAGCAAAGCTCCAGCTGGAAAACACCGCTCAACAACCACGAGATGGCCGCCCTCAAAGCTGCCTCTAAGACGGGACCTTGAGCGGAGTCTCTTCAGACGATGCCGGGCTTGGTAAATCCTTGCATGGTGCGGGACGGCGCGCGCCGCGTCGGCCCCACACTCTTCAGCGCGGAGAGCGGGGTAATGCACTGGTGCGCTTTTCAGCACGTTGACCATTTTACAGCCGTCGCTCCTCTATTCTTGTCGCTTTGTGACATTCCATCTGTGCTATCTCCATATTCTTGTTTTGGTCTCTTGTCTTAGGTCTCTTGTTTTCCCATTTTCGCTTTGTTCTTCTTTTCCGGACTTGAATTGCCCCTGAATGCCAAGAACCCCTGACTGTTTGTTTATCGACCAGCGAATCCCTGGTGTTGTATGTTTTTGGTTTTTTTGCTCCATTGCGGGTCTTGGCGGTGGATGATGTTTTTTGAAGAGAAGAGACACCGAAACAAGGACATGGCCAGCATGAAGACGTGTGAAATATCTTCACAGCTTCCAAAAAAAAACAGGATCTTCTAGCTTACCGATCCTGGGACGGACAATATCTTCCCCACAGTAATGACCTGGGCTACGGAGTAATTGGCATTTGCTTCTGTACGCAGGCGTGTATACCACTTTAAATCGGACGCGTCCAGACGCGTCTTCCTTGGAAATTGAGTCTAAGTCTATCTCAGTAATTGTTGCTTTTGGTCCAAGACCGTAGTCTCTGACATGATTATCGAACCTGATTTTCATGGCAAAACACAACACCAAAAGAATGCCCCCAAATGAATCCAACCTATCAACACAACCTACAATCTATCCGTTATCCCCAGCCCTCTCAACAACCTCAACGCTCCCTCCTCAGCGACACCTTATACCCCACAGCCTCCACCTCCCTCGTCCTTCCCCTCTCCATCCCAAAAACAAAATGATCCCTCGCCCTCATCATATACGTCACACGATCCATCTGCATCCACGTCAAGCACGAGTTCATGGCCCACACAACTGGGCATCGCTCTTCTGCACATCGGCGTCGCCCTTGTCCCACCGCGCGTTGTCGGTGTTGAGGGAGAGGGTGAGGGAGCAGTTGGTGGACTTGTCGGTGTATGTGCCGGCTTAGGCTTGTGAGGCTTCGGATTCGCCGGCTGCTTCGACGGCCGGAAGGAGGGTTTGGATTGAGCGCGAGACCATGAGCGTCATGGAGGAGCTGGAGGCTTCGCTCGGGCCACCAGGGCCGGCGACGAGGAGGGTAGCGACGAGGTCGTAGTCTGGAATAAGGACAAAAATGGAGTGGTAGGATATAAGGTCCCCGGACTCGGTGTAGATTTCGACCATGCGGCTGTCTGAGGTGACGTCCTCGGCACGGAAGATCTCCCAGGGTTGGCCGATGAGGAGGCCACTCGACGACGTTGCGGTAACGGGCTCGAGCCACTTGCGATTCTGGACAGGAGAGAGGAGCTTATTCTGGAGGACAGCGTCGCCGAATCGGTGGAGGTCGCCGAGCGATGTGAAAAAGCCTCCTTCACTGTTCGGCGAGTATGTAAGTGAGGGAATTCAAGAGATTGGGTGAGGAAATGAACCACGGGCCCTCGAATCCCAGATCGGCATTCCACCAGATATCCTTCGTCGAGATGAAACCCTTCTTGTCATCCGGCTTCGTGGCTGAGGTGCGAATCATGCGAGTTGGTTTCCAGATCGCGTCATCGACAAACCACACAAAGGGCTGCTTGGTGATTTCCTCAGCAGCAAAGGCGAGGATGGGGAAGGCAATATTCGAGTACCCCGTTTAGAAAGAGAACGGGGCCTGCGCGGGAGCACGCTCTCCAAACCGCTCAAAGAAGACTGACAGACCTTGATCAGTTTCAGTTGCAATACTCACCACAGTTCTAACTCACCAGTCCTATTGCAAGGAGCCATCCCAAAGAACCCAGAGCATCACAGGAACTTCGACTTGTCCGCCTTCGGGTACCCATACCCAGGCAAATCCCCAAACGGCGCAATATTCGTAATCACTACCCCTCCAGTCAGCACCCACCCCCTCACAACACTCCCCCACAAACTTACAATCCGACGGAATCCCGCCATATGCCCTGCCAACGCCCCCAACGTAACCTCCTCCCAATTCACCGCCCATACCGCACTCCCTCCCTCGCCTGCTTCCTCAACCCCCTCAACTCCGGCACTCACTTCGTCACCGCATCCTCCATACTCACCCCTATCCCTCAACATCAACAACGCCAGCACGGGAAACACCTTCGTCAAACTCCCCAGCCGAAACACCGTATCCTTATCAATTTCTGCACACCCCGCGCGTCCTTGTTCGCCGGCGTGTGGTAGTACTCGAACAGCATCTTCCTCTCGTGAACGGACTTGACGCCGATGACGACTGTTGAGCTGTTGTATGTGGTCAGCTGGTCGAAGATGCTTTTGAGTGCGGCAGCGGCGGTTTTGGCGGCGTCATGGCAGCTAGGCTGGGTGGGAGGGGATGACTTCGCCGAGGGAGGGCAGTGACCGTTGAGGGCGGCGAGGGTGGATGTAGTGAGGTAGGTGAGGAGGAGGAGGGCGGGTGCGAGGAGGTGGGCCATCTTGCTTGGTGGCTGGGCGGGCTGGTTTGAGACCGCGTCGAGGAAGATGGATCGGATGACGTTTAATTTTCACCCACCACAAGCCATGCCAATGCCAACCTTGCCGGCTTTTATACCTCCTCACTCCTCCCAACCGCACCCAAGATATCACACCCCACCTCGCCGCCGTCACCTCTCAATCCTCCAACCTAAACCCTCCGTTTTCAATTTCCCAAGTATCCCTTCACCTCGTCCCCACGATCTCGATCCCCCACCCCCAAACCGCCCCTCAGACTCAACCCACCAGGGATTGGCGCCTTCCAGCGGGCCAACAGGGCTCAACACCAGCCAGGACCGCTATTCTCGGTTTTTTACCCTCGTCACTGCCTGGCGCCGGTACAAGCAGTCACATCCCGAGGCCATTCAAGCAAAAGTCTCCCAGGCATGACAAGTCCGAGGTTGATTTGCCCTTCCAGAATTGTGGCTCGGTGAGTTGCAACGCGGCCCGTGGTTGAGTGGAGTTGGGGATATCCTGGACGGCAGTCCGAGGATGCTACCTTACCTTACTAAGAATATACACTACAGAAAAAGGGGACATGGGAGGGTGGGCTAGGCTGGGCGGAGAAGACTCCTGGACGAGATGAAACCCAGATAGAAAGAAGATAACCAGGACAAATTCCTTTCACAATAGCTCAACTGCAGGAATATGGTAGCTGGACTCACACTCGGCGCGGATCCAACACTTGAGTGTTCCAAAGCTTTCATTCGATCTAACCAATGCATGCATGCTAGTAACCACTCCATCATCAAGGCAATAGATATTCCTTAACCAACCCTCACCCAACCCACGCCCCCTTCCCCCACCCTCCCCACCTCCATACCACTTCATCATCTTCACTTCCACGCACTCAACCCCGCCCACGGATCCCTCCTGACCCTGATTCTGCCCATGACCCTGCATCCCACCACCATGCTGCTGCGCCGACCCCGGCCTCCCTCCCCAGCACCCGGATCATAATGCTCCAAACCATAATGTATCGTCTGTTGCGGGCCAAGCGGCGGCGGCCCCGGCGGCGGTGGCGGCGGTACAAAGTTCGGAGGCATGTAATGCTGCTGCTGCTGTTGCTGGGGTGTTGGGGTGGCTGTTGCTGTTGCATGGCGGCCGGGTTTCCGTACGTACTGAACCGCGCGGGCTGGTTGAATGATGTCTGCATCGGGGTTGGGAAGACGGGCCGGGCGCATAGGCCCGATGTTAAAGGCTGTTTGGGTTGGTGGGGGGGACGCGGGCCGGGGATGCGGCCGTGGGAGCTGGGGTTGTAGGTGTATGGGTGGCCGGATGGATGTCCTGATTGTTGTTGGCTGTATGACTGGGGCAGGTTTGTTTGGATTGGGGGAGGCGAGTGGGGGACTTGGTACTGCCCGGAGAAGTTCGTCTGGGGGTACATGGACTGCGAGGTAAATGACAGGGGTGCTGGTGTCGGCCGTGAGTTGGGTTTGGGTGAAGTCGGTGGCGGCTCCATCGACATGCGTTCCATGAGGCCTCGCAACCGTTCCTGCTCCATCGCTGCGTGGGAGGATTTGCTTGCCGCCCGATCCTGCTCGATCTGGTTGAGAAGTTGAGCGCCTTCGGCTCGCCTGTTGTTAACAAACGTTTCAACGTTCTTGTCCAGACTGTCCACCGTCTCCTTCATCTCCTTGTACCAGGTTTTTGCGCTCTGGAGACCCGCCTCCAAATCCAAGAATTCCTGGTATGCGCGCTTGTACTTGCCGATCACCGCGCCTCTTTGCCTCTGGAACGACTCGTACTTGCTCTGCTCTGCCCGGACCCTCTTGTCTTGCAAAAGGCCGTTGAAAGCCACCGTCAGCTCTCTCATCAGGGCTGCCTGCTTATGGGTCGCCTGGACCAAGCGGTTCTGGTATGGCCGGTATTTCTCCAGCTCCTGCTGGAAGAGTTGTTGCTCGTAGTTGGCGATGGACTTTTTGTTCAGAATTAGGATTTGCGAAATGTCGTCGTTGTGTGCCTAAATCCGTCAGTCTAGCTCGCAAGCACGGGATACAGTCGATAGTATACCTTCTCCTTTAGATCCTTGAGCACTTGAATGCGCTCCCGCTTGATGAGGTTCAGCTTCTTCAGAATATCCTCCACTTTTGCAATCTGTTCAACGACACTCGGCCCAGCATCATCGAAATCGGCATCCAGCAAGTTTGGCTCGGTGGAGGGGCTGTTGGCGGTGCTCGACTTCCGCACCTTCTTCACAGCTTGTTGAAAGAGAGCATCGACCTCGCCATGCTGGGCGGCAGAGCGCATCTCGTCGAACTCGTGTTCATTCTGGCGCAATTTCGACGCAAGTTGACCGTCGCTGCTGCTCGCCTCGTCCAAGGCTTCCCGATAGTTCCGGATGTCACCTCGCAGCGTGCTAGTCAGCCTCAAGCTCGGCTGCTGGGTCCAATCCGACTCATATTTGGACCTCATCTTCTCACAGACGCTTTCCTCCATGTCCAGCTGCTTGCTGCTCCTCTCCAACGCCGCGATTATTGCCTGCTTCTGCGTTTGGAGAAAGTCAAAGATCTTGGCGGGGTCCTCGTGGTCGGCAACGTCAACACACCACGTTCGGAAGTCCTCGTCGGGCAAAATTTCCTGATCAAACCCGCCCTTCAGAACCTGTAGGGCACCAGGTAGCCTGAGATAGTCCAAGCTGGCAGCCATCTCACTATTCGCTGTGTCAACCCTCTCCGTCTCAGCTCTCACCAGCTTTGCCTTCTCCTCGTCGTAAAGACTGGCTGACTCGGTAACGGCGAGCGGGACAATTTTTGCAAACAGATCAGGCCCGGTAATTCGCTGAATATCCTGTCCTGCATAGAGCTCGCTAACTGGGATGGGCTTCGCAGCTGGGAGCTTCGCCACAGCGGGAACACCGGCTGCATCGGGTACCGGTTGATGATAGATGAAATCGTTGTCCTTTGTCAGCTCTTTGAGCTTCTGCTGAACCGCGACAAGATGCCTATTCGTTATCTCAACCAAAAGGACACCGGTGTCCGCTGTCAGATTCGAGCTCGGAGGGATCGTCGACGGAAAGCTGTTGGCGACCTTGTTGGCATCCTTAGCATGGGCCTCGGCAACTTGAAGACGGGCCACAGCCATGCCGTGCGAGTTGGCATCGTCGTCAGCAAGGGCCTGATAGTACTGGGCGATGGAGCTCGTGAGGTTGAACTTGGCTTGCACCATGAGCAACCAAATCTTTTCAAAAATACCCTTGTTAACGTTCTCCTGCACGCCCTCGAGAGCCTGTCCGTACAGGGTGGCGGCTTGGCTGGCGAGCTTCCCCAGCAAGCCTATCTTCTTCTGGTCCGTGATCTGTTTCTCGAGGAAAACCTCCTGGGCCTGAGCCAACATGATGTTTATGAGGGCTTTGACGGTCTCCCTGCTCAAATCGGATGAGGGGGCGTGGAGGAAGTTCTCGTTGATGTAGGTGAACATTCCGGCCGAGGCCTGGAAGGAGTGGTAGGCCTGCTTGAGACCCGCCTCCTGGCTTCGGGTCTGGATGGCGGCATGGCACGAGAGAACGGCAGAGATGTTGAAAATAATTGAGGCTTTCTCGAAGGCAAGCGAATACTGGGCGGTGGGTTTGTGTGTGAAGGCATCGAACCTGTCGCGGCAACAGTCAGTGTCAGAGGCCTTGGTGCCAAGGGAAGTCCTGGGGAAGCACTCATTACCAGGTAAAAGAGACTCTTATGTGCTGCTCATCGACGGGAAAGCGCAGGTCCAACAACTCGAGCTGGCCGTAGTACCGGTACAGGAGATCCCTCCGCAAGGGTATGGGGACTATCCGGGAAAGTCGCAAAACACATCAGCCAGTGTCTAGCTGCAGAGAAAGAGCCAAGCGACGAAAAATCGTAGCAGCAGCGGTGTCAGGAGCAAGCTGCCTGTGGATTTGAATTGGATGGTTGACGACGACAGATACGCAGCAACAGGGGACGCAGCACTCGGATGCACTCACAGTGGGGCCATCCGCTAACTGCCCCTCACTCCACTCCCATCACTCCCGCCAGGCAACCCTGTCATTGTGTTGATCCTTGTCACTTGTCACCGGTTCACAGAACCGCAGCCAACTCAACCTCCAACAGCCGACCACTGCCGACTGTCTCTCTTGTCCGCGCGGTTGACAAATGAAAGGGCGGCTGCGCGGCAATGGAAGAGGCGGTCAAAGACTGAGCCGCTACCGCTGCCGCTGCCGCTGCCGCTGCCCAACCGCCCCCAGGCGGGGAAGATTGGGCATCAGAAGCGAAACTGCACAATGCCGAACACCCTCCATGGAATGGTCATCACCCCGCGCCGTCAGCTCCCCGCTTGCAACACCAAGCATCTGCCTGCCCCGCCGTGCCCGCACCATCACCCCACAATGGATTTCGGGTTGCGCTGCTCGGGGCCTCGGAAGGGATCACTCGACAAGCCAACACCCAATTGCCAGGTATCTTAACCTGATGCCAGAACCTACAAGCCCCCAACCCACCCCTATCCCAGTAGACAACAGCCCCTCTCCTCTTCCACAGCGACCTTCCCCATCCTCACCTCCAATGAGACGCCGGCCGCCAGAAGCACGAAGCCAAGAAGCCACTCGCAACCACCGATTGGCTCCGAGACATGCGAAAAGAAGCGCCGGCAGGGTGACAGGGTTGGACATCAGCAGCGAGGGCTTGTGAGTGGGTGGTTCTCGAATTAAGCACAGCGGGCCGCCCCTTCTCCAGCGTGGGTCAGCCAGGAGCACACTCCTTGCATCTGGCCATCTGATGTTGCGAGGGGGAGAGAACTGGCAATGGGATGAGCGGGTTTTTGGAGACTCAAGAGTTCATCTTAACGAGAGTTATCAAGAGACAGCAAGGTCACTTCCCACAGATACGCCAAGCGCAAGCCATCACAGAGGCAACCCCCCTTTTCTGGCCGCTCTCAACCTCCAGACCCCCAATTGCGCCACCAACCGGCGGCCAGATCGCCTCCCCATGCGCCATGGCGGTTGCGCGACCCAACCTGCGGCCCAACCTTACCTCAGAAGAATGTTGTGCATCCGAAGTGCCGACAGCCAGACGTTGTTGGTTCAGATGAAACCGTAGTTTTTGTTTGCCTCCTGAATGATGATTGCCTGCAATCTCCTGACTAAAATTACAAGAACAGGTAGCAATAAGGAGGTATTCGATCCCAACGGTGAGCTACATAGTATCCAAAACCAATGCCAACTCCCTACTCTCACCAAACGTACAACTACATATAACGCACATAGATCCAAAATGACACCCACACCCTCCGTCCTCCATTCGCCAAAATCGCTAATTGAACGCTCCCACCCGCCCTCAACAGACGGGATATAACAGCCCAACCCAGAATGGAACGTACTTCCCACATCAAACAGCGTTGCTCCTACAGCCCTTGCTGAATCGTGACTTGCAAATTATCAAGATTCATCTGATGCTCCCCATTAATCCCAAAAAACTGGAACCTATTTCCCACACAGTTAGTATCAACCTCAAAACAAAAACCAAGCCCCTCCCCCCCAAAAAAGGGAAGACTCACCAATCCTCCACATTCAACGTACTCGGCACCGGCTGCCCCTGCACAGAACTCGTACTCCAGCTATCACTCGGGCTTTGCCCGTCCGCCGCCCCGGCCTGTTGCTGCGCATGCGGCGACACCTCAAACCCATGCCACGCATTCCCACCACCTCCAACAGCACCACCACCCTGCTGGTTCGCCGCACCGCCAGGAGGCGGCGGAAATCCACCCGCCGCCCCTGCCATCCCCGGCTGCAGAATTGTCGCATGCCCCTGCAGCGGACTCGCGCCCATATCCTCCCTCTTGGGCATCTGCTGGCCGAACGCGCTCGGCGGGGGTGGACCCTGCATATTCGCACCCTGCTGCTGCTGCTGCTGCTGCTGCTGCTGCTGCATCTGTGCCATCATGTGGTGATCAAGGGACTGGTGGCCCTGGGCCGGAGAGAACTGCTGCTGCTGAAACAGGGGGATGTGTGCGTTCTCGGGGAAGAGCTGGTCGGGCTGAAAATTCTCCCAGATGGCCTGAGAGAGGTTGGGGGAGTTGCGCGTGTGGAGGTAGAGGTCGGGCGGGGTGGCGGGACGGAGAAGGAGGGGTTGAAGGGGTCGCGGGCCGAGTGTGCGGGCGCGAGGCGGTACCGCCCATGAAGGCGTCACCGTTGTTGCGGGTGTGGGGAGACAGGGTTGGTGTTGTTGGTGGGGCGGGGCATGGCGCCGGGGTCGTTTTGTTGTTGGTCGCAAGGCTGGGGTTTGGGGTCTCGAGCGCTCGTATGATTCCTGTGGTTGTGGGGTGGTTACGCTGAAGTCGATGGCCATTTCGTCGTACTTGCGTTTCTGCTCCTGGGCGTAGCGGTGTTGCTCGAGCTGCGAGAGGCTCTGCTGGGCTTTGCGGTGCCTCTTACCCGCTGCTTTTTGGAGTCTCTCCTCAAGCACCTTGTTCCCGAGGATAGACTCGAACAGGGTGTGGACCATCTTGCCAACCAACCATCCTCTGGACACCTCCTTCAAGGCGCTCATGCATGTCCGGATGCGGTCCTGCGTGACCTGCTGGATGGACGGTACTGGCGACCGCATCTGATAGACGTGCATGATGAGAGCCGAGAACAGACTGTAGACCACAAATGCGGGGCAGTACCGAAGCTCCCCGCGCGCCGAGAGATTCTCGATGATGGATGTAACCATAGCGGCCGCCTGGAAGGCAATGTTGCGAGAGGGGTACACATGTTCATCCGGGAACCTGTGGGAGCCACTGGGGGGCATGTGAGCGCGGTGCAGCAAACACAGCGTGGTGTAGTAATTCGAGTGCAGCAGAGCAGACCAGAAGTGGTGCCTCGGCATCTCCCAGTATACGATCTTGGGGCAATGTTGGAGCCAGTCGGCAAGCGCCATATCGCTGTGTGTCAGGTCGATGGGGTTGTTCCGGCGCCCCTTTGACGCGACTGAGTACTGTTGTGACAGGACTAGGCCCATGATCTCGCACAGCTTGACGTACTGCAGGAAGAACTGCACATGAACCGGATCTGGCGGGTATTCGCTTGGCGAGTCGGGTTCGTCCTCGTTGAAATCATCCTCGGTCAACATCTCCACGTCCGAGTCGTCCAGGTTGATATGGCACGGGCGGCCCAGCGCGACCGCCACCGACCTGTCTCTTGTGAACAGCGACCACCAAATTCGCTTCCACAGCCTCTTGTCTGACTTGGTGAGCTGCGATCCCTCGACGCTCCGGTGCATCCCGGAACCCTGCGCGACGGTGCTAGCGACGCTCGTCCAGTAAAAGACATTCTTGGTGACGTCCTCGGGCCCCTCCCAATACCAGCCCATCAGCAAGAGGGACTGGACAATGGTGACTCGATCATCTTCGTAATTTGCGTCATACAATGCCTTGGCCCTCTTGTAGAAGGTGAGGGCAGCTGGCGTCGACGAGCCGTTCGCATCCATCAGCTGTGGATTTGAGCAGACGCGCGAGCCAGCCAGGAGCATGGCCTGCAACAAGAGAAGCGATGGCGGGTTCTTCGGGTCCTTGTATCGGCGGAGGAACTTCGTCTTGTTGATCACCGGAACGATCGGGTGGATCCATTTGAAGTAGCTGTCGACCAGCTCGTCGCACAAAGCCCGCGGGGGAAGAAGAAAGGCGCCTCGTTGGTGCAGAATATCGATCTCGATGTTGTCCAGTTCCGTCAAGCGAGCTCTTGAGCCCCTGATATTGTCGGGCAAGGGGTAGTGGACCACATCTCCATCGCTCTGGCGGTCGTGAACCAAAAGAGTAAGGTTGGATGACTCGCCGAGGTAGGCCACCCTTCCGGCCTCGGTAATGGGTGCGCGGGTGAACTTGGGCTTCATGACGAGATCCATGTAGTTGGCCAGCGTCGCATTGTCAAATTCCTCCTTTTTCTGTTGCTCGGCCTCGATGTTGGCCTGGGACGGGGTGCCTTCGTGGGTATGATAGACGGCAGGAGGTCGGATGCCGCTGGGAAACGTGGTTTGGCCAGCTGGAAGCGGCGAACGGTCGTCTTCTCCTCGTTCGCTGGCATCAAATTAGCATCGTGCGACAACCTTGGGGCGCAAAAGACAGCGCCGGCCAAGTGCTGGATCAAGAAGAATCTCAATGTACCTATCCGAATCTCTATTTTGCACAGTGGCGCTCGGCACCTTCTTCCGTTTCGGTGTTGGAATGCGGCACTCGATCTGGAAGGCGACGCAGTTGGTGCATGGAACACCAAGACTGGCAGCATCGCAGCGAACCTGCACAGAAGGATGTGAGTATACGTGTCTCGACGAAGCAAGCAACGCGTGGTCGGGGTGGATCTCTCGATGATAGAAATGGACTCAGGGTATCCGTACTTTGCGGGCATGGCACGTCTGGGAGCGGTGACTGATTAGCTCGCGATCCTCAAAAGGTTCCCGATGAGTGGGCGGGCGGGCGGCGAGCCGAGGCAAGATAGGCGCGGTTGTCGCAAACGCGGAGACAGCCTCGGAGGAGGAAGAGGGGTCCCCAGCAAACCCACCGACCAACAAACCGGGCTCCAACAAAACATAAAAAGGGGCGGAACTCACCTCGCATGCTCTGGACGCTCGTTGTCTTTTGATCGCGACAAGACAAAAACCCAAGTCAGCCAAACTGCCTACCTCACCCCGACTCGGCAGGGCGGGCCATCGAATACACACCTCCTGAAACTCATTGCGCCCGCGGTTGTGGTCGTGGAGGTCGCACCGCCCGGGCCGAGGCCTTGCTGCGATGGCGATGTCGACAGCTGCTTCGGCGGCGTGGAATCGGCCGGGGGAGTCATGTCGATGTCCATTTCGGCGGAAGATGGGCGGTGTCGTTGGTGCGTGTTGAACGGCGGCGTGCGGGGGTTGTTGAAGAGGGCGGGCGTGTGTGTCGCGTTGTTAAGGGTCTCTCAACCGAGCGAACCGGTGCTCCCGTCGTGTTCCGCCACCGAGCTCCTCTGATCGGCCTTTTTGCTGGGGACGAAATGTCGCGGTATTGAACTCTCTCAGGGTCGGTCGCGAACCCACAGGCAGTTATCTGCAGGCCAAAATGCTGGGCGTAGGTAGGCGAGGAGGGGTTGAGGCGCGCGAGAAGCGGTGGTGGGAGCCCCTTGCTACTTCGAGTGCAGGAGTTGAATCGCCTGTCCCGCGCTGGGTCGATATCCAAAAGAAGCGATGGATGCCTCGCAGCTGCATGCGAAAACGGGTGTGGGTGTGGGTGTTGGACGGAGAGATGCCAGTTTAGTTCAACGCAAGCAGTTCCATCTGAGGGAGGGGAGGGTTCCACTCCACAACAACAGCAATGTCAAACCCCGGATTCCTGGGCTGCGACTTTTTGGTCATCAAGAACTCGCTCGAGACCGCGCGGGGCCCCTTGAATTAATTTTCGTTTTGATTTCTCAGGCTTGGCATGCGTCTCCCCATCGTCAAATTCAAAGACGGCTCAGGAACATCAAAGCCATGTCGAAAGCGTCAAGCTGCAGCTTCTCGGGTGATGTTTCCAAATGACCCCGTTTCCTATCTTGTCCCGCATCCTTCCCCTCCATCCCGACGCTCCCGCTTCGAATCTTGGATGGTTCGGTCCTTCATCGTCTTCAGGCTTCAGGCTTCCACAGAATCCACACGCACAGCGGACTGAATCCGCCATGCGCCAGGGTTGGAGGCAGCAGTGGGGTGGATCTTCTTTTGGCATGTGACGCCAAGTGTCAAGCCCACTGCATCCAAGACAATGGACGCTTGGTCAGCTGGCACAGCCCGGCAAGGCATCTGGGCCAATCACACCTGGCCTAATAATGGACGGAATGGTCTAGCCCGATTGGGAAGGCGCGCCCGCTTCCACGAATCCGGGGAAGGCGTGGCTGGGGGGTCGCCAGTCTTGGGGTTTCTTGGCGTGCTCGGCGTTTTCGGGCCCCGCCCCACCAACGTCAACCGTTCACAGCACAATCCAACTCAGACTCGAGCCGGAGAAGCCATCCATCTGCATCTGCAGCCTTCAGTTTTGGGCCTCTTTGTTTCGTTTTTGGAATCCCGTGAGATCAACCCCAATTTGCGAGAAGCGCGCGGCCGAGAAGGGAAATGCCAGACAGGGAATCGACTTACTCCATTGTACAGACGGTCTCTGTCGTGGAAGGTCGCCTCGAGGCGTTGTCCATTGTTGTCAATCCTGTCTGCGGATAGCACACCGGCCGAACCTCCGTCCTGTCCCTTGCTAGCGATCCGTACCGTGGCTACCAACCATTGTTGACGCAGCCATCTAAGTAGCTCCCCGCCAGTGGCAAGGCTTGGCCCGGCTCGAGTTTTCGGATGGTCGCGCACCGACGCGTGACAAGGGATATTGCATGGCGCACAAATTGACCGTTACGATTCCATTCCTGCTCCTCAACTGCCGACGCGATGGGTCATGGGCTGCGGACCTTAGGAGAGAAAGACGGACAGCGTCTCGCCACAAAGGCATGGCCATTTTTCAGACAGACCTGCAGTCGGAAGCTCTCACTTGACTGCTGGGATTCCTTTCAGTTTGGGCTTTGGAGTCGCAGCTGCCCCTGTTTACCCCGCGATTTCCCCTCACAAGCTGAGCAGCCCGCCCCTTTCCCCCAGATTGAACGAGGAAGACGGGACCCATCTCAACAAGGGCCCGATCCGGGCCACTCCGCGAACCCGGGGTTGTCTGCTGACAATCAGGCTGCCACGCAAAGTTCCGTCTCGGGAGGGGCAGAGGCAGATCGACCACCCCTTGCTGGTGTTACTCAATTGACCTACCGCGCCACGTGCAGGGCGCATAGACTTCCACTTTCACATGCCAGATATGGCCACCCTTTGAACAACAGACGGCAGAGAGCTCCACGAAGGTAAGAAGAGCCTTCGGCATGCATGTTTTCAGGGGAATCATGCAAGGTACAGCGGCATGGAGAAGCGAACGGGACAGAGGCGCATTGTGAAACAGGCTAGGTTCTGTCGATGACAGCAAGCAGGTCTGCCCAAGCCTGGGCTTCAGATGTCAGCTTCTGCCGCTTAACTGGAGATACTCAACAAATTATCAGGAGCATGTGATACTCTCTCCGTTCGTCCACCAAGCCTGCCACGCTCGCACGATGCGGATACTTCCCGTTGCCTCGAACACACTAGATCCTGCGTGGCTGATGAAACCACCTCTTGCTCGGCAACACCCCATCACACACCCGATCATGCAACAGTTTTCATGGGAGGATGGGTCTCGTAATCTCCGCAACTACCGGATCTAAGCCCCTTACATGCCAGTCCCGAACGACCCGTTCACGCTTCGATCACCAACATCCTTGCCCCGTCTATCTCGATATGCAGTTACAGCATCACATCCACGGCGCTATTCTTGTCCCCTGGGCCTCACCTCCCTGCCGTAGCATCACCAGGGGCACCCGTCGTAGGTAGACCCTCAACAGCCTCATTTACCCCCTCAACCAACACCTCCGCCAGCTTCCTCCCAACCGCCTTCACCACCTCCCCTCCTCTCGCCCACCACCTCCACCCCGGCCACAAACACCTCACTCACCCCCTCCAACGCCGCCACAAATATACATAACAAACTCGCAATCACAAAATGACTAATCGTCGATCCACTCTCCAACCAGCTCCCCTCATCTTTCACCACCCAAAAGAAATACAACGTCAACACATCACTCACCGCCATCACCACCATAAACAGCGCCGACGGCGCCACGCCCAATCTTCTATTCAAGATCCCCAAGTTTGCCGACACCAAAGCGAACGGGATCATCAGCTTGAGGATGAGCAGGGAGCCTGCGACCAGGGTCGAAGATGGGGATGAGGCGCGAGACGGACTCGAGGCTGAAGGAGGAGATCGAGGCGACGTTGCCTGTGCTGAAGAAGGCGGATTGGAGCAGAACGAAGAAGAAGAGGCGACGCGCGCATCTTGGAGGGTGAGCGGGCGGAAGGGGGTGGGAGGGTGTGGGTTGTTTTGAAGGTGGTTTGTTTGGATGGGGCTGAGTCGTTTTGGGATGGGGGTGGTAGTGGTGGTAGTGACGCCGTTGGCGGACTGGGGGGTGGTTCGAGAGGGCGAGAACTGGAAGACGGCGTGTTCTAGACGCACCCAGCTGACTAGGATGGCGGAGAAGGCCAGGTAGAACAGCCCCTCGTAGGAGATGGTCAGGATGACAAAGGTCGGGGCGAAGGTGAGGAAGATGACCAGGATGCGGTGCATGTAGTGGCTGTTGGGCTGCAGGCGGTAGGCCAGGGGCGTGAGAAGCGATGCAACTGTTGCTAGGGTCAGCAAAGAGTGTCCGGGGCGTTGGGCCCTTTCTAGAACTTACCGAGAACGACCCAGCCCATGACCTGGTTGCCGCGGGGCAGCCCTTGCTTGGCCTGCAGGGACAGGGCGCTGGATCGGGTGACGAGGATGGAGAGGAGCGTCAGGCCGATCTGGATCCCGATGAGCGTTCGCGACACATGGTTTCTCGGTGCGGACGGTTTCCGCGACCAGGTGAAATCGGCCAGCACGAAATCCTCAAGGACCAGATAAAGAACGCCAACAACGGCCATCAATGCGCCACCGACCATGCTGTAAGGGACTGGTTAGCTCGTATCATGAGACGTGTTTCAGGGGGCACGCACATCAAGTTCACATCCTCGGTCTTCATCGCCGGGAGCAGCGTGAAGGTGCTCATGGAGATGCAGGAGAGGAACCATGTGACAGAGAGCGCAGCATGCTTTTGCAAGAACGAAAAGCCGTAAGCCAGAGGCCAAAAAGCGCCAAGGGTGAAGAGGATGGTCAGAATCTCGCGGTGGATGTAGCCGAGAGCCTGCGGTTGTTAGCCAAGACGTGCACCAGCATAAACGGGCAGCCGAGACGTACCAAGGACTCAATAATTCCAACGTAAATGGCGCAGTTGAAAATCAGAGAGACAAAGCTGGCCCCAGACTTGACATGACTGAACAATTCCTTGCGGCCCTGCGCCAGGCTTTCCCGCCGCGCATACACTTCCTCCCAGAAAAATACTGGGAAGAAAGCATACGCATAGTACGTCGGCGGCGATTTTGAAATGGCAAACGAGGCATAGAGCGCGGTCAGCGCCGAGGCGGCGACAATGGTCCCCGTCAGATTCCTCGATGGCTGTATACGGCCGTGAAGCACGTGGAGGTTGATGACAGTGGTAAGGGCATACGCCACCCATCCCAGATAGCCGACCGTGATGAGAGCCCTCAAGAACAACCAGTCGTATGTCTGTAGATACCGAAGGCCGCCAAGACCAATCTTCATGAGAGCAGCGGATTCCTCAATGGCCTCCTCATAGCTCCCAGCCTCGATCAGCTGCTGGATGTGCGCCACGCGAGCGTCAGGCTCCAGGCCCTCCTCGCTCAGGGGTCCGTATGGGCGGTACCTCAGCTCCGTGTCCTTCTTCCTTTCTTCCTTGACTCTGTACTGTTCAAGGATGCCGCGCGCATTGATGAGCGACGCTTCTGCCTTCTCCTTGAGATCGGCGGTCAGGAAGGACAAGGGCAATTCGCCGACAGAATTTGCTGGGAACTCAGTGCCAACGAGGTAAGCCATAAGCGCAGCAACGTCAGCCTGCGGTGAAAACAAAAGCCGTCCGATCGTCGCGGTAGAAGTCGGCCATCAGTGCCTCAATCTCCTGGACTCCCTTGTCCACCACCTTGATGTTGTTCAGATATTCTTTCGAGTACGGCCGGAAGAAGTGTCCAGTTGTGTCCAAGCCAAGCAGATGGAGAAAGAACACAACTTTGTCCTGCCTCAGCGCATCGTTGAGAGTCTGGTTGGTCCGCGCCTCGGCAAAGAAGTCTTTGACGTGGTCAAACACCCAGAGATCCAAGATGACAGCATCAGAGGAAAAGTCCTCCATTTCAGCGCCGTATGTAAAAGCGTCAACCCTCCCTGGGACTGCGCCATGTTTAAACATCGGCAGAATGTCTGGGCTGCCCCAGCTCCATGTGTGGCGGCTGCGGTTGAAGAGACTGTCGAAGTTGACGGGGTTCATCTTCCAGCCCGTGGTGACGGCCGAGACATCTTCGTAGAGGCCGGCAATGAGAGCGACATGACCAGGTCGAGACTCGGTCGGCACGCGAGTGTGCGAGACGCCGAAAGTGCCCTCTTTGAGAATTTTAGATCGCAAGTAAGGGGCAAGGGGTCTCGGAATGAGGTCTTCGGCGGTTTGGGGATATGGTTCTGGGTGCGATTGGAAGGCTTTATCGGCGCGCAGGCCATCTCCTACATGAGAAGACGTATCAGCAAGTGGTTCTAATATATAGGGAGCACTACAAGTGTCTTAGGATTCCACACACCGACGAAGAGGACGAGGCGATCGGCAGGTGGTGGACTAGCTGGTCTCTCTATTTGGAACAAGCGCATGCCTGAGACGATGGGACTAATGAAGTAAATGTCGAAAATGGAGTATATGTACACGAGGTGAAATATGACGGCAATGGCCAGAAACCGGAATCGCGGAAAGGAGGCCATGGTGCCGGTGGTAATGCCGGTTTACGCGGTGTGGGCGCAATGTCTGGTACAGCTCGTTGCTGGTGAATTGATGTCAATAACGGAATCCCAACCCGGGAAGTGAGGTTGGTTAAATAGGAGAAATAACAGAACTGAGTCGATTCATGGCGCGACCGTTGACTGAGGGGGCGCAATGCAAAGTTGGCAACTCCAATGTGGAAAGAAAACACCTTGACGGCTCGGACATGCTTGAAGATGGCACTCAATGGGCCAGCTTCCATTATTTCCCAGCGGACGAATCAGCGTGCGAGAATTTCCCAGGGCAACACAGGGGTTTGCAGCCATCGTGATCCATCGCTGCAGGGGCTTTTATTGGCGAGAACGTGACTTCGCGCTTCTTTCAGGGCGCCATTAGAAGACGCGTCGCGACTGACAACTTTCCTCACCATCACCAACCTAAAATCGAGCAAGCGTCGATTGAAACCTCGGAGATCCAACAGCACAAAGCTAAATCAAGATGGATTGCTACGTCAAATATCTTGCCGAGAATGTTCTCTCAGAGGACAAGGTGGTATGAAATACTCATTTTCGATAACCATGATGTTGAACAAGCAAGCTGATTCAGAGATGTCAGGTCACTTATCGATTGCTGAGTCGAGCTCTGCGGGTTCACGTCAACACGGCAAAGCAGTATGTCTCAACAATTCACTCATAATCGAGCAAGCACTAACACTCTGTCAGGATGCTCTATGAATTTCACAGGAGCCAAAATGCGAAACGTTCTGGAGCTGTGCATGCTACCTACCTGATCTTCGGCACCAAAAAAGCTGTCCACGAGCTATCGCAGAACGGCTCCGATGGCGATATCAACATGACCATCTCGGCGCCCGAGCATGACTCTTTCACAGAAGCTGTGTCTACGTCTACGATGTCGCTTGTGTTTGAGGAACGACTCGAAGGTCTGTGATGCTTTTCGAACTCAGTACCAGTCAGCTGACCATCTTCAAGAGGTGCTTGCGGAGTATGAAAACGTCTCATGCATTCATGTCTACAGTCTCGAGCCTCACCCGACAAAGGTTAGACATATCCCATGCAAAGACATCCACGGCTCAATGATTAATGATGTGCTAGGACATGGCCTTGCTCGCCGATGTCGCCAACGAGGTGCTCAACCTTGAGAATGGCAAGAACCAGATCGATCTTGTGTCCATCACCAACCCTCAGGTCCGTCGTAGGGGAAAGACAGGGAACTGGCTTCAGAGATGCTGCCACTACCTCAGCTGCAGTGAAGCCACAGCCAAAATCGGCATTCCCGAAGCCCACCCAAGCCTCGGCACCCACGAAGATCAAGGAGGAGCCCAAGCCGGCCCAAGCTGTTCAGGAGACAACCGACAAGTCAACGTCCACAGGACCGGCGAAGAAGCCCGCTGCATCACTGAAGCGCGGTGCAAGCTCAGGCATCATGCAGGCCTTTTCCAAGGCAGCATCCAAGCCGCCCAAGGTGAAGAAAGAGGAACCCAAAGCCGAAGAGCCGAGCATACAGCCACTGTCAGACGACGGAGACGACGACGAAGAGATGCCGCAGCCAAAGCCACGGAGCACTGCAGGATACAAGAGCAAGAAGCAGAGGGAAGAGGAGCTGAAAAAGATGATGGAGCAGGAGGAGGAGGAAGAGGAAGAGAAGGCATCGGAACCCGAGAGCCCAGCAGACGAGCCCATGGAAGAGGAACCGCCAGCTCCAGAGCCGGTGAAGGAGGAGGAGAAAGAGATCGTCACCGCTTCTGCGAACGGCCGTCGGCGCGGCAAGAGGCGGGTCGTGCACAAGAAGCAGATCATGGACGATCAGGGTTATCTCGGTAGGTGGCCATGGCCATTGCATGCGCGTGGTTGTGATTCGGCTAACACTCGACCACAGTCACCATCCAGGAGGCGGGCTGGGAGTCCTTCTCAGAGGATGAGGCTCCTCCACCCACCAAGCCGAAGACGGTAAGCTCGGCTCCTGCTGCGCCAGCCGCAAAGCTAAAGAAGGGCGGGCCGAAGGGCCAAGGGAGCATCATGTCCTTCTTCTCCAAAAAGTGATTGGAATTTTGGACGGAGCTGTGATAGTTACCCAGCCCTTTCTTTCCTGGTAGTCCATCTTGGGGGAACCTTGAGTCCTTCAGACTTAATGATCTTGGGACAGTTGTGCCTAACAAATCAGTTCAGTCGAGAGTGCGTAGCTAACGAACTGATTTAACCGTGACTGACAAGTGACAACCCGCAAACTTCACGTAGAAACGAACAATGAGAGCAGAGGAAAGAAAGGAAGAACAACACCAGGTTTCCTTCTCTCCTTATGCTCCCAGACCCCACATTCCCCGCGAGAAGGCATACAGGGGTCCCTGGCCTTGTCTGCCGCCTGCCGGAACCCTCACCCGCAACACCAGTCATGTGGAACATCAACACGTGCTGTCGGCCACCTTACTGGGAACATCTTTCCGTCTCTGCTTCAACTTCAATTCTCCAGAAGACGTCCACATATCTGACTAGCCAATTCTGTTCTGAATACGGGACAGTACTACTGAGCTACTGTTTCTCAAGTGCTATTCATCCAATTGGTGGCTTGGGAACGATTAAGGCTGCTTGTGCTGTTCTAAATCAAAAGAAATCTGGAACTCAACGAAATGGCTATTTTCTTGTGGTATTTGTCCATCTTCCTGTTTCTTGCTCCGTTAACAACACCACTTGGATGGTATGGAAACCAGACTCCCCTGTTGGGGAAGTTGGACCCAACGGCCTGCCCGGACTATGCTGTTTATGCCAGCTCTCCACAGTAAGTGACCTAGTGCTTTAACAGACACAGTTTAGGACATTGCACTGACAGGGCAAAGTCACCCATTAAGCAAAGGGAAACTCAAACTTCCCTTTCAACGGCCTGATCCTCGATGCCGCACCTTCCACTCAGACACGATCGAGAAGGTCATTAGCGACATCACCTCGCGAATGAAAGATCCGGATCTTGCACGGCTGTTTGAGAATACCTTCCCCTCTACTACTGACACGACGGTCAAATTTCATACCAACGGGAAGGATGAGCAGGTCACGCAGAGGTTACAACGACAAAAGGCCCGAGATGCTTGGCTTGACAAGGACGCGTGGGAAGGTCACCAGTCTTTCATCATCACAGGAGACATCTTGGCCGAGTGGCTACGAGACAGCACCAACCAACTAAAGCCCTACCAAGCACTAGCAACCAAAGATCCAGCCATCTTCAACCTCATTCTCGGCGCCATCAACACCCAGAGCGAGTACGTCATTCAATCACCCTACTGTAACGCCTTCCAACCGCCTCCAATCTCCGGCCTCCCTGTCAGCTACAACGGCCAAAACGACGCCGTCCACCCCATCTACGACCCCAACACCGTCTTTGAATGCAAATACGAGCTCGACTCCCTCGCCCACTTTCTCGCCCTCACCAACGACTTCCACCAGCATACCTCTAGCACCTCCTTCCTCAACCCCCGCTGGTACAAAGCCCTCCACTCCCTCCTCTCCGTCCTCTCCGCCCAAAGCCAAAGCACCTTCGACCCCCAAACCGGCGCCTACCGCCCCAACGCCTACACCTTCCAGCGGCACACCAACACGGGGACCGAAACCCTCAATCTCAACGGCATCGGCAACCCTCTCAACAACGGTACAAACCTCATCCGCTCCGCCTTCCGCCCCAGCGACGACGCGACAACCTTTGGCTTCTTCATCCCCGCCAACGCGCAGATGGCCGTCGAGCTGCGGCGGACTGCCACCATACTCCAAACCACCGGAAAAAAAGACGACGCGGACCTGGCGCGGACGTTGGGGGAATGGAGTAAAAGGATAGAGGCGGGAATTTGGGAGCATGGGGTGGTGAAGCATAAGAAGTATGGGGATGTGTTTGCGTACGAGGTGGATGGGTATGGGAGTGTGGTGCTGCTGGATGATGCGAATTATCCGAGTTTGCTGGCGCTGCCGCTGATGGGGTTTGTGGGGGAGGGGAAGGGTGATGAGACGTATCGGAATACGAGGCGGATGGTGTTGGAGAGAGGTGGGAATCCGTATTTTCTGGTGGGGAGGGAGTTTAAGGGGGTTGGAGGTATGTTCGTTCCGAAGTGTGATGAGAGTTGAGTGTGTGGCTGACTAACTGGTTCATTTGTGCTGTTAGGACCGCATATTGGGCTGCAGAACGCCTGGCCGATGAGTCTGCTGGTTCAGGCGCAGACATCGGATGACGATGAGGAGATCCTGGAGTGCTTACAGCTAGTTCTTAAGTCAAGCAGGCTAGGGTTAATTCATGAGAGTATCAATGTGGAATACTCCCGTTCCTATACCAGTAAGTACATCTTTTTTTGGTTTTCAACGTCTTGAAGTCCTGACATGGGTGGTCTCAGGGAGTTGGTTTGCCTGGGCGAACGGCGTGTTTGCCGTCACGATCCTGGATCTGGCCAAACGGAAACCGCATCTTATTTTCAAGAACCCGACGCCTTATGAGGTTTGATATGACATCTCAAAGGAGAGGAGAAGAGTGATGGGAACCTCAGTGGAAGATAGAGTTGACTTCGCACCCTCAGTCCCACAATCTCCAAACCAGCAATATCAACAACCACTTGCCTTCTCTCCAAGCACATGCGACCATACCTGAATGCTCATGATTATCAGCGGCGCCCCTGTCGACCGACCCTAAGCAAGCAGGCTTGTGAAGGACAGTGGGCTAAATTAGGGAGCAAGATAGGCTAGTTGAACGAGGACCAGTTAAGCGCTGGGCTCTAGCATCTCAAACTATTCTTCCTCCGATACTTTTCTCTCATCCACGACACACGGGTAGCGACCAACTCATCCCTGGGCATTGATAGGCTCTAGCTCCTCCTCCAATCTCCAACGTTGAGGGCAACTTGAAATCGTCAACAGACCTACGACTGAGTATCGGGTCTAGAGCAGCGTCTCCGTGATCGCAGCTCTTAGGGCTGCCGTTTTAGCTCCCTCTGTTGCTCAATGAAGCCCTAACCCATCTAGGTCACATGACTTTGTCATAGATTTAGATTTCGTCCCAAGGTCATTCTTCCTAGCTCAGTTGCATCCTATTTTTCGGGCGTTGTATCCCATCTTCTGGGCCCCTGAAAAATGTTTCTTTTCTTCTCTCCGTTTTAATTCCCGGTCCTCGGATTCGATTAATACCAACCTGGAAGGGTTCGATGTTAAAAGAAATATCCACAACATACTACTCCGTAGAAACCCTTTCCCATCTCACCCCTGCTCGGCTCCAGCTGCCACTGCGGAGAAAACGTCACGACCCCTGAACCGCGAACCCCTCTGCGGGGAATGTGGGGTTATCCGGCAAGGTGCATAAGCTTGTCGTCCGGCACTTCCTGCAGTCTGGCGAGCAACTTGCGGAAGGGACTCGACAACGGGGGGAACTGCAGTGTCTCCGGGCACCTTCCCGTGAAAGGTCTTACTGGTGGAAGTGTGCCCGTTCCAGAAGCTGCTCACTCGTGGCAGTAGTACCTGTTACCTTAACCTGTTCCATCTTATCGGACCTCCCATCTTCATCCTGGACTGCTTACATCAAGCAATTGACTGCTGTTCTTGCAAATTCTCGTTGTTCTATGTCATCCTGTCTGATCATCCCATTGTGAAAACAGCCACCCACGCCCTCCAACATGTCGTTCGACCGTGAGATCTACCAAACCGTAACACACAACACAACAATTCCACTAACATCCTCCCAGGCATCGTCCGCTTCGTGCCCAAGGGCGAAGACAACAAGATCCTCATTGGCGAGCCCGCCAACAGCTCTGTTGATGTCGGCGTTGCTGTCCGCAAGGGCGAGGATGTCCAGGTCAAGGTGTACAGCGGCAAGTCGGTGCTGGACGCCGGGTCGCCGACGGGCGAGACTGCGGTCATTGGTCGTGTGCTCTCCCCGTTGACGCGGGAAGAGGTTGGAACCATTCGTTGTATTGGATTGAACGTGAGTTAGCCAGGGGAGACGAGACACATGGTGGTGTAATTTGATGTATGCTAACGTTCAGTCTGAACAGTACAAGAAGCACGCCGAAGAAGCCAAAATGGCTATTCCGGACATTCCCACCCTCTTTCTGTATGCCCCTCTCTCATCTCCTCCCCATTTCATAACCAAGTAACTAACACCCCCACAGCAAACCCTCCACCGCCCTTGCCGACCCCTGGCCCGCACCCACCCTCATCCCCAAGCACACCATCGCCTCAGACTCAGCCGATTACGAGTCCGAACTCGCCGTCGTCATCGGCCGAGACGCCAAGAATGTGTCCGAGGCTGACGCCCTCGATTACGTCCTGGGCTACACGGCTAGCAACGACATCTCGAGCCGGGCGAGCCAGTTTGCACAGACGCAGTGGTGCTACTCGAAGGGGTTTGACGGGGCGTGTCCTCTGGGGCCGGTGTTGGTGTCGACGAGGCTGGTGCCGGATGTTGGGGCGTTGAGGATTAGGGGGTTGAGGAATGGGCGAGTGATGCAGGAGAGTGGGTTGACGTGAGTGCTTTTCTTTCTCGTTTTCTGTGTCTGGTGTTGTTTGTCACGTCTGCATGTTGGGTTGACCGCGTCATAGTGATCTCATCTTCTCGGTGCAGAAGATTGTCAGTTTCCTCTCGCAGGGAACGACACTGCCGAAGGGCACGGTCATCATCACGGGTACGCCGGCAGGTGTTGGATTTGCGCGCAAGCCGCAGGAGATGTTGCGTGATGGGGATGAGTTCGTTGTTGAGATTCAGCCGCATATCGGGAGTCTCTACAATGTGATGAAGAACGAGGAGTGAACGGGGGGCTTGAGTTTGATGGACTTTCAGTTTGTTACAGGAGAGGTTACGCTGAAGAGACCTCAAATTGTGCCATAAGGGAGACTGCAATCTAGGATGTTGTGGCTAGCCCAAAAGCGCCGGAAGATTCCCCTTGATATATTCAACCACCGCATCCGGCCCCCTTTCCACCTGCAGCCCCTGAGGCAGCGAGAACGTCTTCAGGTCTGGCACAAGCTCCTTGGCAATGGCGATGATCTGTCTAGCTTCCTCAGGCGTCCACATGGATGCTGTGAACTATTGAGTATTTCAGCCACTCCTGGACAATGTGGCTCACTTCATCGATGCCTACAGAAGGACGACATTAGGAGTTGGGGGTTTAAGGAAGAAAAGAAGACATACTAGCCGCGTTGCCTGCATGGATAATGGTGTACTGCTCCTTCACATCCTCGACAACCCGGCCAATCAACCGTTTGGCACGCTCTGGGGCCGTGTTGACGGTGACGAGTCTGTAGGGACCGGCGGGGGCCATGATGGATGTCTGCTTTGTGTTGAGTGTGGTGCAGCTGGGCTGGGCTCCTTCTATTGGTAAACGAAGTAACGATCGATTTGTTGTATCAATGGGTCATGGAATAGGTGAAGGAGGGAGAAGTCAATCTTCCACTTGGAATTGTCTAGGTACCATTGAGGGGGAGGGGATCGAGAGGAGAGGAAAGGTTGAACCAAAGGGGAAGGATGTTGCCGTGAAGCATCATGAGTTGGGGAGCAGGGGTTGCACTTTAGTGGTGAGGGCAATGGTTTTCCCGCAACAGGCTTGCGATGGCATCAAGTTGATGGAAAGGAGAGACCGCAATGCAACTTGAAGTTGGAGACTTTCGGCAGAGGTGCCAAACGATGCGGGGAAGGGTTAGGGTTGAGGGCTGTTGTGGGTCGGTGACTTCACCTCAAGTCTAAAATGAAAGACTCCAAAACTCGTCGACTTGTCATTCAATATGTCTTCGGATACTTCAATCTGAGTCACAAAAACATGAAGCCCAAGATAGGGCTGAGTGATATCGATCAGGCCTTCAGCGTTGGAATTGTGTTCATGTATTGATCCGCTCCCGGAAAACCACGAGTGGCAGGTTTCCGGTGCCTTCCATCCTGAGGTCTTGCCCTGGAAGGCGTACCCATTTCACTCATCACGCTTCTGGCTTCTGTCTTTTTTTTTTGTTTTCCCATCTCTCTGTTGGGAGATTTGTCAGAATGTTTCAGACAGATCAAGCCTCGGCAGTTGTCCTTCTTGCAGCTCGCGTCCAGTCCCTCGGGTCTCCCATCTCGGATTGTCCCGAGCAGCCAGCACCACAGGTTCACTACTCGCCCACGCCGTCGGTCCGAGTTACGCAGGACACCAACGGAAGAGGCTGAGGATGGCACCAACTTCGAGCAAGCAATCATATCTCACGCAGACTAGGAAACTGCGACATCGGACCGGAGGCGGGGACGGAGAGCCGAGTCGGATGCGGATACCATCGGCCAACGGTCATCACAAATTCCAGGACGAATCTTCCTTTGATTCGTCTGAGTCTAGTGTTGTTCATTTACCGGTGTTTCAAGAAGCCCAAGGGAGCTAACCCGAGGAGACAAGGCCCGATCGGGGAAGACGCGTTTGCCGCTCATGTCCTCAACAAACAGACCTTCAAAGACGGCAGTCTCAATCCCCACGGAGGCTGCAGCATTTGCCATCGGGCCTGCTCTCAACAAGCGTGCCATGGCTCTCATCTCCGAAAGACTGCTTGATGGGAGCACAACGTGGGTAGGTCTAAGAGCTTCACTCGACGTCTGGTTGCCTCGCCGGACGATGATGTGAGTTGGCCGAACAATGGATTGTTTTACCCTCCCGACATATTGAGCTCGGTCACTGACATGTGGGAGGCACGTATTGTGGAGGCAACAATCATCGGAAACCGGCATCAAAGGCTCCCCTGACGTCTTCTGCAACCGGCCACGGGACCGTTCATCTCAAACCGAGGCACCCCCTATTCGACAAATTTCCAGCCAAGCAGATAGTTGGGCAAACGGTCCCGGCCTCGATGTCTCCTGTCTCCCAGGCCCATGTACCAACCACCACGCTGTCGAGCAGCGACCGATTCCCCACGAGCCAAGGTTTCAACCAGCAAGGCAAATCTCGTACGACAATGACGTCCCTAATTGGGCCGTGGAAGCACCTTCTGGAATTGTTCCTTTGATGCAGCAACCCAAGATGCATCCCCCATCTGCAGGACCAACAAGTCCGCAGGGCCTCCACACCACAACATCCACATCGCCGCCCTTCAACTAGCTGCAGCTATCTCACCAGCAGTGATTGCTGAGACGCAACCAAAGCTGCGTTTGGGTCATTGATCGGGCTGAGACGGGATGGGCACGGTCCTATCCCCCACGCCAGATAATGAGCTGCCACCACTGCCGAGGGCCCAATGTTGCATCGAGGTTCGACTTGCCTGTTTCCCCTTTCCGCCCACCGGTTGAGGCTCTCATGAACTGATGCCTGCTATGGACTGTCACGCAAAAAATGCTGTCGGTAGCCGCCTGCCCCAACCCCTGTCTAATGGCTATTGTTCAGGGACCGTCCCCGGGCCTTGAAACAGAGGTCGTCCTCGTCTCGGTGTTCGCTAGATTCGGCGCTGCTGTGTGATCTCGGGAAGCTTGGCGGGGAGTCACAATTGGCATCCCGCCCAGGGGGTGAGCAACCGACGTCACTCAACAGGGGATGCCGGGGCCAACGGAAGCATGCCCCAGCCGGAGGTGACCAGACGCCCGGGTGTTGAAGACCAGGGCCGAAGTACCCCCTCACTCCGTCAACCACCCCGCAGTGGGACGGAATTTGCGAGACGCGGGAACGCGGGGCCCCTGTGCCTGGACAGATGATGGAAAGTTTCCAACCGCCCGGCCGAGTCCTGGCCCCTGGGGACCGCTGAGCATCAGAGGGCGTCCGGTGTGCCCGGGTCTGCCGGCACCCGTCAGGTTTCTGCGATCAGCCGATGAAGATGTGTTAACGCTGCACACCGCCTCTGGGCAGTGTCGAGAGGGATCCGAACCGCGCAAGAGGGCGGCTCCGGTTTCACCTCCAAGGTCAACAATGCAGGCAAGGAGGCAGATGACCGTTGACCACGCCCGCTCGAAATTATCCCTCTTGCTTTCCGAATATAGCTCACTGCGGGTACATGGGCCTTGAATGCAACGGCCTCAGTCGAAGCATCAAACCCCGTCCAAGTCGTACCCGGCCCCGCGTCGCATTGCCAGCCTCGATTTTGGGCCATGGCGTGATACGGAGCCCGCCTCGTTTGCGGTCGCAGAGAGGTGGGCCAGGGCTATGCAGAGAGATCCTCGGTGTTTTGACGCTGCAAAACATGAACATCTTTCCCCCTCCTTTCCGCCCTAGGACCGTTGATCGGACCCTGAGCATCGTGCTGGCTCCAACCCCTCACTTCTAAAAGGCCACAGCATGGAAGCGCGCACAATCGGGCTATGTCCCTTCCCTGCTCCTGACATCGGCTGGTCGCCTCGTCAATGGATGGCAGACTCACCGAGACAGAAGACACCCGCCTTTGACGAAGCTGATTGCCCGAAAAGCGTGGCGAGTGATATCATGGCTTGACGTTTCACTGGCCATCCTGTCGGAGCGAGAGGCAGAGCTGCTCAGGGCTCCTTCGGGTGTGACAGGGACAAAAGTCGCTGAGACCAGGGGCCTTGTCACTGGCACTCGACAAATTGAAGTGCCCAGTTTGTCCATATACCAGGCCTCGTGACCAGACCCCGGAGGAATCGTGCTCACACCGCCGCCTTATCCGCTTGCTGCTTGTCAACCTGGCACCCCTGTATCTCCGTGGGTTGCCAGGTTGCCCTGCTGGTCGCCTCCTCGGGTCTCGTTCTTGGCTTGTTCTCAGTGCTGTTCTCTGCTGGGATACAGGGGCTTGGCAGGGTGCCGATTTCCCATGTGCTGTGACGGGTGGGCAACTCTAATTGAACTTTTTTTCTCTTGGCTGCTCCCTTCTTTAGTCTCTGACGCGCTTTCTTTGTCCGGCTGGGCCCGAGAGACCTCCGGGAGAGGGGCCAAGGGAGGACGCGACTTGAGGGTACTTCTACCCCTTGTCTACTCGCATGGAACAATGAACGATGCGTCATGCCTCAAAGGTACCCTCAAGTCTCACCTCCCCTTGTCTTTTGCAATATCCTTGACCCCACCGTCTGCCTCCCTTCATGTCATTCAGGTTTCCCTTTTCGGGACATGACCTTCAAACTTCTCATCCCCGTTGCCTGTGCCCCTTCCCTCCTCAATACCAGGGAATCACATACATAAAGGTTCCTCCCACCCTCATCGTCCCCTCGAAGCTCCTCGAGTGAAGCCATCTTTCAAGCTCAACAACAACTTGCTTGTCTACTTCCTTCATATCACATAGGCTTCTCCAATCACTCAAAGCTCTTCTCCGCTCATTGTCTTCAAAGACTTAACATTACATCACCAACACCCCTCACATCCTTCTCAGTCACCATGGCCGTCAAGGAGTACCAGGAACTCGTCAACCACTGCTGCTCGTTCTGCTGCAAGGCTGTCGACTTCGGCACCCACGACTACTGCCCCAGCAGCGCTCACTGCGCCAGCTGCGAGTACGACTATTGAAGCACCACGCTTCAGCAGTAGCGAAACAGACACGGTCTTCCCGGCCCAATTGGGCCGGCCGCATGCGGTGCCGCCATGATGGGACGCAGCATGCAGGCCATGTGTCAACACAGCTGAGACTTTTACCAGCTTGACAGTTGATACCATCATGCTGGTTGTCGTGGAGCAACGCTGAAGATCGCCGATCGATATCATCACACCTCGGTTGCTCAAAACTCATGGTCTCTCGTCTCAACCTCAGGGTTAATCGGAATACGCCCGGTTCCTTCTCTACCTCGGAAAGGGGCATTCCCTAACCCGGCGCTTGGTTTTCCTCACCAGGACACAATCACCGAGGGCATCAAATCAACCGAGTAACGTTACTCTTCACCAGCAACCACAGCAGCCCTGTATCGGCTGGTCCTCACCTCTTACCCGTGGAAACGGCAAGTGATCGGCACACCTCCTCACCTCGGCCTCGTGCTGAGCGGGCACGTTATGCACGTTTCTTCTCGATACCACCCTCGCATGCAAGGCTGAGTGATGGGCCGCCTCCGGCATTGCTCCCTCCGCTTCGTCACACACATGGCAGGATATCCCATGGGTGTGCGGGGGCACCTCGATCGCTGGAAAAGGACAAGGATTGGGGGTATGGGAAGGAGGTTGAGCCAAGCGACGCCGCGGGAGTGGTATCTCCGGGTAGGTGTGCTTTAGTGGGTGGGGGCAATGGGTGTTCTTGAGTGCAGCCTTCACTCTTTCTCGGTTCATTCCACGTCTTTTTTTCTTTGCTCTCTGGGTTTCTGTTACTGGCAGGGGGCAAGTCATCAGAGTTTGGAGATTGGAGTCATGCTCTTAGGGGTATCTTTCTCGGGTGGTCGTCTGGCGCTTTGGGGCATTTCCTGATACCACTTTTGTGCCGAGGGGGTTGGTTCGTGGCTTGGTGATCTTCATCAATGGAAATGCGTTTCTCCTTTGGGCAAGGGGCGCAGGGAGGAAACAAGACGGCACGCGAGACAGCCTTGAATTGGAATTTGTTGATACCACCCATCGTTAGTGCTGGCGCAAGAGAGGAAATTGGCATTTGCTCAAGCTCAAGACGCAAACATCACTCGGTACACACTGTGGAAGGTGTGGACAATGGAATCGGACACCATCATGCAAGATACACCGCCGTCGATTTTGTCACGTCTCAGCAACAAGACAACAATCTGCCTGCATGCCTCTTCAACAACCAACAAGCCATCCACCCCCGAAAAACCCAGCACATGCAGCACCTCCCTGGTCGTCGCCATCCCTGTCTGCGTGGCCGTCCCCAGCATCCTGGCCCTGCCATGATATGCATGCTGCACTGCTGCTCCTTTCTCGGCTGGCGGACGAGACAGCAACAACGACAACAACGACAACAACAACAACAACAACAACACATCCCAGCCAGCAGAGACGAGACCATTCCTGCAACCATGGAAACGACCTCGGAGACTTGTGATCCAAGACGCCCGTCCGATAGCCTCAAATCTTCATGATCGACCTAGCCCCCTCCAAACAACCCGACGAAGCCTCGTTGTTGACGTGGCCGTGAACCGACCCCTGATCAAAACCCCTCTGCTTCACACCCCTTGACCTTGACCCCAGCTCTTTACCCTGGCTTCACCTTGCACCTCGCCAACCGAACTCAATCGATGGTGGTAGTCGCCCATCCTCATAAACTCGACATTGGAGTCAGACCTGCGCCACTAGCACACGCCTCCAGCATGACCTGAACCCATGCTAAGCTGCAGGGCGTCAGCAGCATGTCTTTGCTTGCTCGGACCTAACCCATGGTTAAAATGCATGATGCACACATTATCAAAAGCGGAAAAGAGGATCATGCTCCTCAACATATCTCCCATGTCCTCGGGTCCGAGACAAGGTGAGCCAAGCGCCTTGACCTTGATCAGACCGGGAAGGACAGAGTAAAACGAAACAAACATCCCATGGGAGTCCCCGAGAAATATATTATGTGACATAACATTCGCGCTCTCTTCTCCAAAATGGGAAAGGAGTTGAGTTACACCAGCCAGGCGCATCATGAAAATGTCATGGGAAGCCCAGGCAACCACCACACCAGACCCGAGATGCTGGATAGGAGGTGGGGAGGGCAGAGCTGAGAGACTGTACCAGAGGGGAGAGGAGTGTGGTTCGTCAGCCTGCTGTGCGACGCCAGATGCCGGTGGAAGGGGAGGAGGAAAAGCTGTGAAGTATGATATGGGTGCAACATCCCCTGACTCAAGGACTCAACAAATGGTCAGCAAGCACGACAAGGTGCGGATGGTTTGGGTGCCTGTCTCGTTTCCGTTCCAAACGAATTCCACTGCGAGTGATCCGGCATGTTAACACCGCCTCATCGAAGCTAAAAACGCCGTGTATGCCGACCCGAGCCCTCCCAGATAGGTATCGGAGCCTTGACGCCAGCCCTGAAATCCCCAAAAATGCCCTTCCCCATACAAATGTAACTGACGGAGAAAGATTAACCATCACCAAAAACAAATAAGGACAACCCCAAAACGGAGATGATCGGGCAATCCAAGCTCGAGCCGAGACCTCTACCGTCGATGAAACAAACTGTTCCCCCATCGACCCCCACCTAACTCCCAACTGCTTAAGCACGCCGCCCCCGGCTTGATGATGATTCGCTTCACCCCAACTGCAGCAGGCCAACGCAGGAATGGGCTAATGCCATGCATATCCATTCCCACGCGACCGTCCAGAGAATGAGCAAACCCGGCAAGTTGCAAACCTGAATCCACTCCAAGCCTTCCAGACTCCAAAGCAAGCAATTCAACCAACAACCGCCTAGTAAAGGTTCATAAAAACGGCCGCCATCTGCCCCTTATCATACTTGACATACTTCCCCTTTCCTTTATCCACCTCATGATAGCGGTCCCAGAAGCGGTTATACAGCGGCTCAATCATATGCTGCATGTCCTTTGCAAACATCTGTCTAACCTCCCTCTCCATGCCATAGCTCTTATGACGCGCGACCATATCATCAAAGCTGGCATTAAACGCCGTGAACTTGCCTTTAATGCTGTCCTTATCCTTGGAGCTCAAGCTCTTAACAATCGACGCCGACTCAACCGCCTTCGCGCCTCCCGACGTGGGCCGCCCACCGCCTCCGCCGCGGCTCGTGTGGATCACGTCAAACAGGTGCATGCTGACGTCCTTGCAGGTGTCGGTGTACAGGCTGGTGGCCTTCTTGCGCCAGGCCTCGAGGGCGGCGAGGCGGCCTTCGAGGAGGGGGGCGAGTTCCGAGGTCTGGATCATGCGTTCAATGATGGCGACGCTGTTGGCAAGGAAAACGCCCATGACGGGTTTCTTCTGCAGGAGCAGGCGCGCACGCGCGTCGAGCGACATCATGAGGGCTTCGATGGTGTCGGTGCAGTAGTGGGCGAAGATTTCTTTGCCGTCGGCACCGATGTCGAAGGAGGCCAGGCTTGGGATGACGTCGTTGTTGCTGCCGCTGCGCGCGGTGGTGGCGGATTTCCAGCCGCCGTCGCCGAGCGAGATCATGATGCTGGAGATGGGCCGGAGGAAGTCCACCATGGTTTGGAGTCGTCGCATCGTGTCAGAGACCATGGGTATCGCCGCGCCGTCCGATGGCAGGGCCTGTAGGCTGTTTACCCTCCTCTTGGTGTCTTCGAGGAGCTCGGTGAGCGAGGACTTGGCGGTTTCTCGGACTGGTTTTAGCGAGGCCGCGAGAGAGCTCTTGAGCTCGCCCGTCCGCCGCTCCAGGTTGTTGGAGAGCTCTGAGATGATTTCTACAATCTCGTATGACAAGTAACAGTCTGTCGTTAGATGGGACTTGATGTGCCCGTTCACCTCCCGCAGTGTCCTCCCAAGCTCCACGAGCGACGGCTGACACGTTGCCTCGAACACGGGCCCCCATTCCTCCCTCGTGAAAATGTTGCAAATGTTTTCGTATTCAGCAATAAAAAGGCCCTCCATCGCCTGGGCGTAGGTCCCTATCCCGTTCGTGCCCGAACGGTAGATGGCGTCGGGGTTCTTTTTCTTTGCGGTGCTGGTACTCGCGGTGGCCAGGTTTACCAGCGCGGAAGAAAGATATTGTGACCGGATCTCGATGTAGATCTTTGCGATGGGCGAGTCCTGGGGTGCCACGGAGCCGCCGCTCTGCTGATGGGCTGCGGCCACATGCGAGTGCATCAGGCCCAGCCTGGCAAACTTGTCCTGGGATAGCACGGGGAACGGCTTGTTTTTTGTGATAAAATGGAGGGGTTCGATCGCTCTCGGTGTTTCGTTTCGGAGCAAGTTGTTGAATGCGTTCTCAAGCTGAGTGTTGCCGAGCTTTACTAGCCGTTGAAGCTCAGCGACGGTCTGCTGTGTAGATTTGAGATTCGAGGCCTGCATCTCGCCCAGGGCCTTGTTCAAACGCTTGATCGAAGCCAGGTACTTAGATAGGCCGGCCTTGTCAGGGCCCATTCGTATAATTTGCTCCTCGTCATTCTTGCTGTCGGCGGGCTGGCGCAGTCGTTCGATGGAAGAGAGAACGCCGTCGATGTCTGCCGAGGACTGATCAGCCAGGACCACTTCCAAAGAGGGATACGGGCCACCAACTGTTGCCGAGGATCTGGAGCTTCTTGGTCTCCCCGTTTAGTGGCCCTGCAACATCCCGAACACTCTTCCCTGTGGCCTCAAGCCTGCCGAGACACGCCTGGATCTTCTTGGTTAACTGTGTCGTCTTTTCGAGTCGCGAGTTGAGAACATCGACTTCGGCACGGGCCTCCTCGTCGGCAGCATGTCGGCCGCCGTTGATGCCCCCGAGGGCCATGATTGCGGTTCGCGAACGCGGGGGATGGAGATGAGAGTCGTTGGTGATGGTGTTTTGAGGAAGAAGTTCAAGGTTTATGGAGGGGAGCTTGCAGGTGCAGGGACCCGGGGAACTGTCGGGGCACCCCTGCTGGGTGAGTGGGCTGTTCCACGTTGAACCCACTTTTCAAACCGTGTCAGCAATACTTGTACACAGTAAGTACGGTTATCAGTCTCTCTGGGGACCTAACATCTCTTGTCCATTACCACAGCTGTTACGGAGGTCCACGTCAAAAGTTCTGTCCAGGCGCTAACGACGCCACCCTCGTTATCACGATATTATTCCGCCATTATCACGCATTACCCCGCTGAACAACCTTGCTCTGCAAGTTTCCCTCATCATCACAAATGGCTCCTAATACTGATATTGCAACTCGCGCGCTTATTGTTACGTTAAGATCTCCATTTGGCGGGAAAACGTCTGCTCAGATTTCAGAAGAAACTGGGATTTCTGTACGGCAAATCAACCGCATCTATGCTCGCGCTATCGAACGTGGATTTGAGCCAAATCACCGGCCTTTCATCTTAAGGGATGAATGGCTAGAGGATGCCCCTCGCGCTGGTCGTCCATCTAAGCAAACCCCCTGAAGTCATCGAAAAGATTGTCAAGCAGGTGCGCCATGACCGGTTTGGTCGTGAAAAGACTGCGGCTGATCTCGCGGGCACGCTTAGCCTCGAGGGCATCGACATCTCAGCAACAACAGTCCTCCGGATTCTCAAACTTGCGGGTTTCAAGAAGACCAAGCCGACGAGGAAGCCTGGGTTGACGAAGAAGATGAGGGCTGAACGCCTCCAATGGTGTTTAGCTCACCAACACTGGACTCTTGAGGACTGGAAACGAGTTATCTGGTCTGATGAGACTTCTGTTGTTCTTCTTCATCGCCGTGGCGGTTATCGGATCTGGAGGACAACGGAGGAGAGATTTGTTCGGAGCGCTATTCGAGAGCGTTGGAAAGGATATTCCGAGTTTATGTTCTGGGGTTGTTTCTCTTATAATAAAAAGGGCCCTTGCCATTGTTGGCTTCCTGAAACAAAGCAAGAGAAGGAACAAGCGGAGAAAGATATCGAGAAGCTGAACGAAGAGCTGGAACCCGTCTTACGTGATGCTTGGGAGCTCGAATCAAAAATGGGGAGGTTATCTTTGGTCACCCGTTCTGGTCGGAAACCACAGTGGAGATGGAATAAAAAGAATGGAAAACTGGCGCGAGGAGGAAAAGGAGGTATTGATTGGTATCGTTACCAGACGAAGATCCTTCTTCCCAAGCTCTTTCCCTTTGCAAGAGAATGTGAGGAGGTCAGCCCTGGTACGATAGTCCAAGAAGACAAGGCCCCAGCACATGCACACCACTTCCAAGCCAGACTCTATGATCTTCATCGGGTCAGACGACTACTTTGGCCAGGGAATTCACCAGATCTTAATCCAATTGAGCCCTGTTGGCCATGGATGAAGAGATATACAACGAAGAAAGGGCCACCAAAAAGCCGTCAGGAGGCAATTAAGGTATGGGAGCAGTGTTGGGAGAGCTTGTCACAGGAGCAAATCCAGGCATGGATTGAGAGGATCCCGTGGCATATTGAACAAATTATTCAGTTAGAAGGAGGAAATGAGTATAAAGAGGGCCGAAAGAAAGACTAAATTAATAAACGAGGGTGGCGTCGTTAGCGCCTGGACAGAACTTTTGACGTGGACCTCCGTATATAAGCTGGATCTGTGTCTTGAACGGGCATGGCACGGTAGCTTTCGAGGATAGTAGATGCTAATTACCAGGTATGTAGCTAGAACCACATTTTGCATTCGTTCAAATATTGCTTTGGGGGATAAGATGCTCTATTTCCCCGGCCTGTTCCAGCAACTGGCAGGACCGTGAGTGGGACTCGCACTGTATGTCGGGCAGCTCTGCCCTGGACAGAGTTAAACAGTTCAAAGACGCGGAAGGCATGAACGACAATTCGACTTTCCACCAAAAATGAACAAAACCCAAACGCCCACAATACTTCTCAAACCTCCCTAGCATTCCTCCACCATGCCAGCCCTCAAGTTCAGGAATCCGCGCCATCTACTGCAACTCCAGCCGCAAAAAAGTCTTCAACCAGACGCCCGATAGTCTCAACGATCCACTCGATTTCCTCTCTGCGCACGTTGAACGCCGGCGAGATGATGATGTGTGATCACCCAGAATGCCGTCTGCGGAGCCTGCACCTGGGTAAACACCGATGCCGTATTTCTTGTCCAAACCCAGCTCAGCCACTGCGATGGCGACGTGAGCCTCGCTAGGGAATGGCACCAGCTTCTCCTTGTCCGCAACGAACTCGATGCCCCAGAAGAGGCCGCGTCCGCGGATGTTGCCGACATTGGGGTGGCTCCCCAGCCGCTCCTGTAACTCCTGGGAGAGCAGAGCCCCCATTGTCCGAACATTGGCGACGAGATCCTCTTCTCGGATGATCTTCTGGACCTCGAGGGCTGCCGCGCAACCTGCTGGATGGCCTTGATAGGTGTGGCCATGGACGAAGACCCTGGCGATGCTGTCAGCCCACGGTCAAGAACCACCTCCCACCGCTGCACCTACGAGCTGCCTCTCTCAAGGACGTCTATCACGCGGCGATTGACCAGGACGCCAGCGACCGGCTGGTAGCCACCGCCGAGGCCCTTGCCGATGGTCTGAATATCTGGGGTAATTCCCTCCTGTTCCCATGCATGCAGCGTCCCGGTCCGGCCCATACCGCACATCACCTCGTCGAGGATGAGAAGGGCTCCATATTTCTGGCAGACAGCTTGCACTGCCTTGAAGTATCCAGGGACTGAGGCAACACAGCCAAGAGCCTGTTCCTTCTTGGTCAGCAGTGCTCCGAGATGATCAGCGGCAAGGAGCTTACAGCGCCCACAACTGGTTCTGCAACAAAGGCGCAGACCGTCTCTGGCCCGACGGCTTGGAACTCGTCATCCAATTCCTTGACCAGCCTGGCAACATATTCTTCGTCCGTCTCGCCGGAAGACTTGCCGCGGAAGGCATTGCATGGCGACACGCGCGTCACGTTCTTCATCAGGAGCGGCTCGAACTTGGCTCGTCGGTATTCATGGCCCCCGACCGCTAGAGCACCCAGGGTAATCCCGTGGTACGACTGCTTTCGGGAGATGAACCGAGTCCGTTGGGGTTGTGGCTCTGGAAGCTCCAGAAAGTACTGCCTGGCAAGCTTGATGGATGCTTCCATGGCCTCGGAGCCTGTCTGGGTTAGTCGTGAACGATCTCATGGCAGTAAGACTAACCTGAGTTGACAACATAGGCCCGACTCATGGCCCCGTTCGTCGAGTCGACCAGGTAGCGACAGAGCTCCTCCTGAACCTTGGTGGTGTAATAGATGGTTGCGCAGTATGGGATGGCAAGTATCTGTTTCATGACAGCCTGCGCAACTCTCTCGCTCCCCCACCCGATACAGCCAACTGCAGCACCTCCTGAGGCGTCAAAGACTCTGCGGCCATCTTCAAGGAGGAGGTAGTTGCCAGTCCCTCCTGCGAGTGGAAAGAAGTCATAACCAAGGTCTCGATGCAACACGGCCGACTTCTCCGCACCCTTCGTCCCATTGACGCCGCCCTGGTCAGCTGCAGGATCGACTTGTCGCAGAACCATGTTGAATCAGTATGATGGGATAATCAGAAGGGAACCAGAGTGCTTGTGAGAAGACGGCCATCAGGATCGTGCGGCTCGGATTGCAACTACTTATACACGGAACCATGGATCCCTTCACTAACCTGCCGCATCCCTGTCGTGGGAAGTGGACGGAAGTGGACTGCCAATGCGGAGCAGGCGGGATACAGCGGGAGAGCCTTACCACTCCATCATCCTCAACGGCATTGTCCGCCGCTCTGGCCCGTCACCGCAGACAACACCAAATCCTCTGACCCAAGGAACTTCTTGAGCCGAACCCGTGTGGATCTTCGGCTGCTGGCCTGATTCGTCCGTTCCAACGGCGACTCTGCATTGCCTGCTATCTTGGCCCCCCAGCTCCGCGTGACGAGGAGAGGAGTCCTGGGACAAGCGCGGGGGGGGGGGAGGTGGTGGCGTCGAGGAAGCAACAGGACCATGGTTGTTTACCGGGACGACGTTTACGATAAACCTGACCACGCCATCTACCTCGAGCCACACTTTTCGACGCCAACTCGACGAGGGTCTTGTGTACCACGTGCAACGAACGGCCTGCGGTTTCCCGCACATTCCCTTGCCTGGAGCTGGCGTTCTGCTGTGCAACCATCCCCCTTGCTGAAACCCCTCGTTCTCTCGGGACCGGATTGGGCGAGGGGTAGGAGCCAAGATCTCCACTCGGCATCCCGATCTCGGTCCCCAGTTCTCTCGGCAGAGCCGGGCAGCCTGATGGAGGAGGAGGGTTTCATTGGGGATATTCCCTCATCTCCGCCACCGGTTGTCCGAGGAGATCACGCGCTGGATGTTTTGGGGGATCAAAATATTCGTCATCGAGAGAATTGGCCGCTTTCATTTTGCTAGGCCCTCCGCAGCTCAGCGAACGCTTGAGCTCGCGGCCCGATCATACACCCTGGGCTTCGAATGCCGAACCGCCTCCCGAAATGGCCTTCCCGGCAATCGGCACAACAAACCAACCACACCCTGACGCCTCCTAACTTGACAGGCACCACTTTTGTCTTGCCGATGATCTTCTGCAGATAACACTGCAGAATCGGTGTTCGAAAGCTGGGCCCACTGACGCATGCAGCCCAGGATGTTTCTCCAACGAGCTGGCTGCCTCCTCCCCTGGCATGGCTGGCTCTTCATGTTGCTGACAGCCCCCTCGTCGACACAGTAACTATTCCCCGTTGTCTCTTTGGCTAGGATTCGAATTAGTTTATTGTTGGCAGCGTCATCTAGTCCATCCTCGGATGTGACCCACCCTCCAGCTTCCCTTCCCTGCTAAGTGACAATCCGGACCTGTTACTTGGTGTCATTCATCGGATCCTCGGGTTCGTCGATGACCCCTCTCGCACTTCATTGGCTTCGGGTTGGGTCATGATAAGTGTCATGCCACTGCCATGGTCGAGTACCGGATCGTGGCGTCCGAGTTCATGCTCACAACCACACATTGGCCCCCAGTAGTGAAGAATTTATTGGCCTGCGGGATGCATACCCCCTTGGTACCCCAGTCTTTGAGTCGAGTCACTCTGCAGGATGAGCCGGTAGTTTTTCAATCCATAATTTTGCAAGTTCCTCTTGTTGGCTTAATGATTGGTCACCCCCCTCTCTCTCAAGTTTCAAGCGTTGGTTTCTCAAGTGAGGTGGCTGCTGACGGACACTTGGAATCTTGCTCATTCTCGCCGTTTTCGTGATGGAGGCAACCGGTTTTGCAACAAGCTTAGTGCTGCATCTCTTCAGCTGACCCGAGCCTTCATCTGAAAGGCAGCTCTTGATGGATACAGCACATCGATGTGTACGCCACGACACATGTTGTTCCGAGGCAGGGGTAGAGTTTCTTATTCTCGGTCACACCGTCGACCGGTGGCAATATGCACCAATGCCCGATGCCCAGCGGCTGTCGGGAACCGCAAGCACGCTTATACCGGAACTCACCAAGCCGCCGTCGCTCAGGACGGCCCGAGACACCCGAGCGGCAAGGACGAGAGTTTCGGAGCTCCGTGGCGGCTCCTGACCTGCCGACCCGAACGGTGTTCAAGGACTGAGACATTACCCCTTTCGCTAGGGCAGCCTTATTCGCGGCTCCAGCGCCTCGGTAACCAATCGATGTTCTGGAACAAGACGGGAAATAGGTCCACACCACCCTCGCAAATCATGTTTGCATCTCGCTTGTGGTAGTGAGTTCGACGGTTTCATTTGCTTGGCCGTGTGCTCTGTTTTTGGGGGACGAGGCGGATCATTCAAGGGGACTGGGGGCGCAAACCCAAGTCTCTCAACTTTGATATGCAGATACAACCATACAGCATCGGAATCCGAGTTGCCGACTCACATTCCAACAACCAGACAACCACGACAACATGGTTGCGACTGACAGGAACGGGTGCGGGCCTGCACGACGTCGAGAATCACAAGGGCAAGGCTAATTTTGAACAAGGCAATGTAGGCCCTCTCAAGGGACGCTAGCACACGCGGCCCGAGAACCACAACAAAGACGAACTGGATCATCACACCATGCTCTCGACCACCCGACAACTGGCAGCCGACGGACCTATGCGTCCGGGAAGAGGGCAGCGACAGGTCCTCCCGTGACAGCACGACTTGACGAGTCATTCCCATCGGGTTCTGGCATGGGCCATCAGGCTCGTTGCAGACCTTCCAGGCTATCTCTCCATCAGACTTTCTCCATCGCCCAACACTATCGCAACCGATTTTCAAGGCGTTTTCCCTCCTTCTTACGATCCCAACGTTGACACGGCCACCCGGGCATCATGCCCAATGGCCGCCTCACAGCCCAACGTGGAGTTGGTAAAGCAAGGGAGCTGGCTGGCTAACTGGCGCACCCCGCTGTTTCACCAACCGACTCGGTAGTCTCCGAGGGAACGATTCTGACGTGGGCCTGGGGAGGACCAAATGTGAGACAGCATTGCAGGATGCGTGAACCGGCCCTTTTCGGAGAGTTCGTCTGTGACTGCTGCTGTGTTCCCGCAAGGGGCCTCGGATGACAGGGGTGGGCTGTCTTCTCCGGTCTGTTGAAGGGCAATGATAGGGATAAGTTCGCTTGAGAGCTGTTGTTGTTGGATGATGGGTTTTGTTTGTGCCCGGGAGAGGGGAGAGACCTGGGGGTGAACCTGTAGCACTCACGCGGGATGCTGGGATTGCTGGACACGGCACTGATATGGATGGGCCTTGCTGTCAGCTTCTTAGCGCTCCTCGAGTTGCGTCTGCATGTCGTCGCAGCACATGTTAGGTCATAGTGGCCTGACTGTTGTCGCGAGCCTCCCGTGTGGGTAGGGTACCGACCATCGAAACATCAGGAACTTGATCAAGGGACGACATCGGGTACATCGGGCTGGGTGACATGTGCTAGATGTTGCTCTTTACTCATCGAGGACTCAGCAGGCTCCAGGCTATGTTTCTCCCGCCAGGGGGGGACCGCTGCTATCCCTCGATGGGTTACGAGTTCGAGGAGAGCGAGCATCTGGCATACAAATTCTACCTTTTGGGTATGGGATTCGTCATTCCCTATGTTACCTCCTCTCGGGAGGGCAGAAAGTTCAAAAAGAAACACATGACCTCTCTATGGACCACAGCTGACTTGCAGTAGAGCATCATGATCGGTGCTTCCGATGCCTTGAACATCGATCTACTTGAAACTTACTATTCGCTGCAACCCACTGTCATAAGAAACCTCAAAATAGCCGCGTCGGCTGATGTGAAGTGAAGATAGCAGCGTGCGGGCTCACCGAGTGGGAGGTTATGAAAAGGGGGAGGCTGGGATAGGGACCAGCTGTCCGAGCAACTGTCCAACCCTGCCAGCTGGCAGAGCTTGGGGAAAGCGGTGAAGTCGTGAGCGTGTGGGGCATTTATTCTGCCACGCGACCTGCAATCAATTAAACCGTTTGCAGGGATAACGCGCCAAAGACGCGTCTTGCGCGTGTTGACCGCGTTTTCCCACTTCTCCCCACTTTCCCGAGAATCTCCATCCAAGCTGCCAAAGCCCCAGCCTGCTCTCCTGTCCGCTGGACTGACAACCCTCATTTTCCACATCCCCTCACCAACCACAGCATCATGGACACTTTGATGCTTCAAAGAGACGAGGCCACGCGCGATCGCGTGCGCCAGGCACTCGAATTCCTCGATCCTCGTATGCGCCCTTTTGTTTATGTTTATTTTTCTGCCTCCTTCTCTTCCCTCGAGTGCCCGACGGACTTCTACTAACTTAAACCCCGCACAGATGACCAACATGCGCGGAGCTACCGATCCGAGATTATCTTGATGCTGCAGAAGAACCAGCGCAGGCTTGTCGTTAATATCGATCATGTCCGCGACCACAACCCCGAGATGGCCGAGGGCCTCCTCAACGACCCCTTCGACTACGTTCTTGCCTTCGACCACGCACTCAAGGAGATCGTCAAGACGATACCCCAGGCACGGCCAGACCAGACAGATGTGGACGTGCTCTACTACTGCGCCTGGGCCGGCAGCTTCGGCCTCAACGCCTGCAACCCGCGCACGCTTTCGTCTCAGCACCTCAACAGCATGGTGTCGATCGAGGGCATCGTCACCCGCTGCCACCAGACCATCTCGATACAGGAGATGCCCGAGCGGGCGCCTGCGGGCCAGCTGCCCCGGGGTGTGGATGTGATTCTTGACGACGACCTGGTCGACAGGGTCAAGCCAGGTGACCGTGTTCAGCTGGTGGGCATTTTCAGGACGCTGGGTAACAGGAACACGAACCACAATAGCGCCCTGTTTAAGACGGTCTTGTTGGCGAACAATGTCGTGTTGTTGTCGACCAAGTCTGGTGGTGGTGTTGCGACGGCTACCATCACTGATACCGATATCCGCAACATCAACAAGATCGCCAAGAAGTCCAAGCTGTTTGAGCTACTGTCGCAGTCCCTGGCGCCGAGTATCTACGGCCATGACTACATCAAGAAGGCCATCCTATTGATGTTGCTTGGTGGCATGGAGAAGAACTTAGAAAACGGCACACATCTCAGGGGTGATATCAACATCCTGATGGTTGGTGACCCGTCCACTGCCAAGTCTCAGCTGCTTCGCTTTGTGCTCAACACGGCGCCTCTAGCCATTGCCACCACTGGTCGTGGCTCTTCCGGTGTCGGTCTGACAGCTGCGGTTACCTCCGACAAGGAGACCGGCGAGAGGCGGCTGGAGGCTGGTGCCATGGTCATGGCTGACCGTGGTGTCGTCTGTATTGACGAATTCGACAAAATGTCCGACATTGATCGCGTGGCGATCCACGAAGTCATGGAACAGCAGACTGTCACCATCGCCAAGGCGGGCATTCACACGTCGCTGAACGCCCGCTGCAGTGTCATTGCTGCCGCCAACCCGATCTTCGGCCAATACGACACCCACAAGGATCCCCACAAAAACATCGCCCTCCCCGATTCTCTTCTCTCTCGTTTCGATCTCTTGTTTGTCGTCACAGATGACATTGAGGACACCCGTGACCGTCAGGTCTCGGAGCACGTCCTGCGCATGCACAGATACCGGCAGGCTGGCACGGAGGAGGGCGCGCCTGTGCGTGGCACGGAGGAGGGCGCGCCTGTGCGCGAAAACGCCGGCCAGGCCCTCAACGTGGCTCTCAACCAACAAGCCGACACGCAGCGGCCGACCGAGGTGTACGAGAAGTACGACGCCATGCTGCACGCGGGCGTTAAGGCCCCCGGCCGTGGTTCCAACAAGAAGCCTGAGGTGCTCAGCATTCCCTTCATGAAGAAATACATCCAGTACGCCAAGACGCGTATCAAACCCATCCTCACCCAGGAGGCGGCGGACCGCATCGCCGACATCTACGTCGGCCTGCGCAACGACGACATGGAGAGTAACCAGCGCAAGACCAGCCCAATGACAGTCCGTACCCTTGAAACCCTCATCCGTCTAGCCACCGCCCACGCCAAGTCCCGCCTCTCCAACCGCGTCGAGGAGCGCGACGCCGCCGCCGCCGAGGGCATCCTCCGCTTTGCGCTCTTCAAGGAAGTCGTCGAGGACGAGTCCCGCAAGAAGCGGCGCAAGACCCGCCCCCCTGGAAGCCGAAAACGATGACAGCGCCTCCTCCAACTCCGACTCCGACAACGACGACAACAACACCCAGCACGCCAACACCTCTGCACGCGCTAGCACTGCCCGCTCCACCCGCGCTTCACAACGCGGCACCCGCCGGCGCCCCACCCGCGCAGACAAGCCTCCTCCCCCTCCGGCGCGGACGGCACCACGCCCGCCGAAGACGACGATGACGAAGAAACGCCCGACCACATCGCAGAAGACGACCTCTACAACGCGACCCCGCGCCGCTCCACCCGCACCACCACCCGCACCTTCACCGCTGGCGGCAACCTCCTCCTCCCAGCCTCCTTCGCCTCCTCCTGCCCCGCCTCCCAACTCCGCACGCAATCTCAGGACGAGGATGTCCTCGCGTCAGGCACAGCCAATCTCACTGTGTCTGACGACGCAGGAAAGGTGAGGAGGAGGAGGAGGAGGAACCGATTAGTGAGGCAAGGCTGGAGTTGTTCCGGCGCACGTTGGGGCAGTTGTTGAATACAGCGCTGTTTGAGGACGATTCGGCCGGGGTGGGGAGCTGATTGAGGCTGTGAATGGGAAGGTGGGTGGGGAGGTGGCGGGAGGTTTGGGAGGAGGAGGCAGTTAAGGCTTTGAGGGAGATGGATGGAAGGAATCAGATTATGTGAGTTTGGCCTTGATGAGTAACCCTTGATGTGGATGATTGATACTAATAATCGCAGGTATACCGATGGCGAGTTGGTGTATAAGATTTAAGGGGTGGTTGTGGTGGTGATGGTGAGGGGACTGGTAGGAGATGATGACAGGACGTGGAGGGAATGGCATAAATGGTTGGAGTTCTGTGTGCGTCGTCTTGGTATTTGTGGACGGACATAAGGCGTTAGGTGGGATGGAATGGGTTTGATTGCTGTCAGTAGGTATAGGTAGCATTGCATGAAAATAACCAGTCAAGGTATAAGCATCTGAGCCTGTCTCGTGTGTGATTAGACATCATGATGGAGAGTTTCCAATATTGAGCCAACTGACTGCCGGTCACACTGGCAATTCCTCTCTGTTGGGAAAGGCTTGGACGCCCCAAAAGGCAGCGAACGTATCTCGCTATGGTCTATTGAAAGGGAAGGCGGTGTGGTTGTTTGAGGGGTGAGTCAGGGTTGAGCCGAACGAGGGCATACGTATTTGACTGAACAAACGCAGCTGCCAGAGAGAGCCCTTTCCAGAAGCCAAGACTCGCTCTGGAAAGGCGAACTCCCAATGCGTGGTAGACCAGGCCGACACGACATCCACGACGAGTGCCGGGCCTTTTGCAGTCTTTATGACAGCAACTCTGGGAGGTGTGATGAGTCCAGAGTAAAAGAGAACTGAGAGGATGACACTGGGCATATCCGAAATATTTCTTGTTGTCCTTTTCGATCAAGACCAGGGATATGAAGGTCTCTGTGTTGGCCATGATGGAGGGTTGGTAGGTAGCTATCTCGGGCTGATTTTCGTCTCAACACTGCTCCTTCGTCCCCAAACGTGGCTTATAGTAACCCACCACGCATTTAGTGATGAACTCTCGGGTCCCGTGTTTATGTTGCTCTTCATTCTCGCCGTCTCCGGCACAAAGCGGACCTGTCTCTTCACCCCGGCCGTGCCTTCCTCGACCACCACCTTCCCGCAACCCTCTTCGACTCGCCGACCCCTGCCTTTCTCTTTTTCCGGGCAGTTGTTCGACAATCTCGTCATTTTTTTTTTCTCATCTCTTACCAAACATTGAAGCCTGAACCGCGACATTCCAGTATATCGACAGACTCTGCCGTCTACTTTCATTTCTTCGTTTCCAGGGAGCCCGTGTCTCCCACGACGCAAAATCACGATGGACCATTCCGACAAAATCAAGCAGAACCTTGCCATCTTTGGCCTGAAGACCCTCGATGGTTTCTCCCTGCAGCAGCTCTGCGATGCGGTAGGGAAGAACCTGCCCATGGACGTGAGCAAGAAGAGGATCTTGAACATCTACTCCATGTGGCTGCATTTCCGGCTCATGGTAATCGACATTTCTGCAGCAGATAGCTTTACTCGCGAGATTGCCACCTGGTACAAGTTTCTGAAGAGCCTGGCATATGACGACCTTCTCATCCTCGAAGTCTTCCACGACTGGCAGCGCGGGCAGTTCTTGGAGGACCCGGCAAGTTCAAGGCGGCTCAGTATTGCAGCAGCTGAGTTGCGAACCGTTATGGCCTCGTCACCCTTGAAAGCTTGTGGATTCACCTCCAAGGCTGCGAAGTCGGGAGGGCAATTCGGCCACATGCACCCCGACAGAGTCAGGATGTCGAAAGACAACCGCACTGTCATTGAGCTAGACGATGATGAAGATGAAGGCCAGATCATTGAAGTCTCTTCTGATGAGGTGTGGCTCGGCGGGCATTTTCCGCAGGAGGATACTCAAGCAAAGTTTAGCGACTTGTCGTTTTTGACTGGATCCAACCGGATGGCCATGAAAAACATGGTCGGTCTCCCTATGCGCAGCAGAGAGTTGGAACCGCCCCGCGTGGGCGGACAGATTAACGCCAGATTTTCTGGCGCCGCGGCGGGTTGGCCCAAGTAGTGAGACGGTCACAATGCCCAAGGAGCCTCACCCAGATGGGAAGTTGTCTGGCTACGCGTGTAAGCGTTGCGGCGAACGTGGTGCCAGTGAGTGTTCTTCATTTACCTACAACAAGCCACCAACTGACTGAAAGACAGAACATGGTCCCCGGAACTGTCCGAGGAACTTGGACCCTTCCTTTGACAAGAAGCCGGCAAAGAATTACAAGTGCGTCTACTGCAAAAAGTACGGTGACCACTTCGCCCTCTTGTGCCCGGATAACCCACAACCAGACTCCATCTGGAATCAAAGGCACCAACTTCTCAATGCCCAAGTCGGGGCCGAGGCAAGCCGGCGAGAGCAGGGCAAAGGCCTCTTTGAAGGTGATCGGTTGAATTTTTGGGATGATCGAAGAGCCAGGGTTGAAGCCCCCCCCAACATCAGACCTCGCTGCCGCTCCCAGTCTCCTCGCCGTGAAACTGCCAGATACCATGACGGGGACAGGTCTCGACCCGACTACGAACCTTCGAGTTACCACGCACTGTCTTTCAAAAAATACCAGGCCAAGCGCAAGGCGTCACGTTCGCCCACGCCCGACAAATATGTTGCGCGGAAGAAGGCCCATCCGTGGGACATCACCCATCCGCGGGACGAACGCTCCACGAGATGGACTCAAAGATTTGGGGATTACGCTGACGATGTCGTGGTCGTCAATAAGAGAAACCTCGAAAATGGTCGGCTGTCGTATGAGGATGAAGGTTATGGTGATGTGCCAACACCTCCGTTCGCTACCCAGAGCCCTCTTTCCCCAGAGAACCAGAAGACGGTGATTGAGAAGACTGAAGCGGCTCTCTCTGAGTCTGGGGAGAGCGACGACAGCCTTCTCTACATCGGGGGTCCTGTTGAGCTTGAGACTCTGAAGATGATTTTGGCGGAAAGCGCCAAATCGGATCTGCTTCTCGTTGCTGGGGGTGTTGAGCGTCTCTGCAGTTCTTCAGTCTTCACTCTGCTCAAGCCTCACGAGGAGAACATTTGGGTCAACAAGGGGTTGAAGAGGACTCGGAATTGTTCGTCGGATTTCTTTGACGAGATTGAAGAGGATGTTGCCGATGGCGCACAGCAGATGGTCGTCCCGATGGTCGTCAGCATGAATAGAGATACGCGTGTGGCCGCCGAAGAGAGGGTCGTCAACCCTTGTATGATGGCTGTTGAGCCAGTCAATTCAAAAGGCGAAGTAGCCATGACTGATGCTGAATCGGCCATGCTTGTTGGCACGTCCTGCAACGATTTGGAATCCATGATGGTTGCAGCAGGAGAGCTGAGAATTGAAGCAGCCGCTTCTGGCCAGCCTCCTGCCGTTGGATCGGCCTTGGAAAAGACTAGGGCAGAGAGCGTGGCAGGCCCCATTGAGGGCCCTCCATGTGAGCCTGGCGCACAAGAGCCTGGCGTGGTTGAAGCCCTGGAAGAGTCTCAGGCTTTTACGAAGAAGAACATTCCTTTCACTCAGCATGGTCCTCGTGAGGCCACAGATGTTGAGATGACAGAAGCTTCGCCTCCTCAGCCAGTCAGTGGCGCTACAATGGACTGCGAGATGAGCCCCGTGGCCAACGAGGCCTCACCAGCCGATTTAGATGAGCATGGCCGCAGCGTGGCGGCCGTTACCCAGGGATCCGTGGCCCATCACGTCGATGGCACGGCAATGAAGGTTGACTCGGCGCTCTCGGTGGTTGACATGCCTCCAATTACTCAAACCGAGGCCTCCGCCAAAGCGGTTGTTGGCGCCGTTATCGATTCGGCGATGGTTGATGTCATGGCCCTGCTCACCGCCGAGCTCGAGGCGGCAGCCCAGGGCAATACCCAGACAGCAGTGGTCACTCAGCCCTCACCATACTCACCAGAGACGGCTGTCCAGGACGATTCGCAAGAGCCGGCGGTTGTTCTCGAGTCTCCGCCGGCCGCTGGAGACTCCGAAGACAGCCACGACGTCGCTGTGATCTCCCTTGTTTCTGAGGAGGTAGTCATTACCCGCGAGGACGAAGGCATCCAGGCACCCTACATCGTTACCCAGCCGTCGCCGCTCTCCGATGCTCAGCAACTGAGCGAGGGTCTCCTTGCGGTTGAGCCGTCCCCCGTTATGGGAAAACTGTCTGGCACGTCTCCGAGGGATAGGCTATGAGTTTGGAGGGTCCGAGCCAGCCGACCGTCGCCTGGCTTGATGTCGACCGGCACCGTTGGTTGTCATGAGCCCGCTGCTCATTATATTTTTATTTTATTTTATTTGTTCAAGGTCTTGTCTTTGGAGTTTTGGGGGCTTGGCAGCGCAAAGTTGTGCTTGCCAGCCGGGGGGTAAGGTTGGCGGTTAAGGGTGGGCGATGGCGCTTTTGGTTGTCTGTTTTGTACTTCATTGTATGTTGCGTTGCTTTGAGGTTGGCGTTAAAGGAGGCAGGATAGTCAATGGTGGTGATGACTGGCCTGAGAGATAGGGCGCATGAATGAGCAGATGGGCGTGCTTCTGCTCGCATCATATCATTGCAGGCACTCGTGACACCTTGGAATCATCGCTAGCTATATTGTGGGATATGTAGCTCCCCTAGGAATTAAGTTGGCGACTTCTCGTGGGCTGCTATAACAATTATATTGCCGTGGTATTTAATTAGCCTTGCCTTCCTGCAATGGATGCCTTCTGCTCCGATGCCATATTATTCCCAACCCAGAAACGCCTGAGATAACGACATGGCTTCCCACCCCCAAGATACCCTCCGACTGGCACGTACAGTGCTGCCGCGTTTCTGCTAAATCTCCTCGGCAGCAGGTCAAAGCCTCAAAGTGCCGACCAAGATACATACTCCCTCCACCGGGTCACCAGCCATTTTGACCTAGCAGACGTCGCCAAGACCCGGCCACGACTATCATGACGCGATGCTGTTGTCCATGCGCCTCGGGGCTTCACCCGCCTCAACCCACGTCTGGTCCCGTGGCATTTCTCGCCGCGGCCAGCCTGGTCACCTCCTTATTCCTCTCCTCCCCGTCCCTCTCCTCGCCTCTGAACTTCTTGATCTGACACGTCCCCCCACCTCCCCCTAGTCCATTCACTCCAACTTATCCAAATGCTCCAACCTCGTCAACACAACCTGCTTACTCGTCTCCTCGATCTCCCCCGCCAGAAACACCTCATCCAGAATCGCATAGACCTTGTAGAAGTTGAACACCAGGTCCAGCTCGCAGACGTTGCCGAAGAAGGAGTCGAGCACCTCGACAAAGAAGTGAATCGCCTCGAGGTAGGCCAGCTCGTTGTCGTTTGTGTCAACACACGCGCAGAAGAATAATCCGGCGTACCGCCGGTACACAACCTTGTGGTTCCGGAACTCGACGAAGTTGGATTGGTATTTTTGGTCGCGAGCCCTGGTGAGTGTGTTTGGTCAGCAATTGATGACTGAGGGTGACTGGACATGGGGGATGCGCACTGCCGGTTCTGGATGAGAATAAAAGATAGCATGGCTGCGGCGCGGGCTACCCGCGTGTTTTCTCGGTGCCGCGCTGCACTTGGGAGGTTACGGTCGCGATGTCGGGAATCAGGGGAGGGATGGACGTGGTTCGCGGACTGGAGGGGTCTTGGCTGCAAGGTAAGTTAGACGGGTTAGGGTTATGTCGGGGTTGTTTCGCCCCTTTTTGAGACAGACCATCAAGGTGCACGCCAACGTCTTCAGGGTGCGTTGTCATGGTACAACTGATTATGTTGCTCTAAATGAAGTATTCGACATATCTAGTATCCTGTGCTACTCCGTGCCGCGCCGCTGTTGAACCTCAGCTCCCCTCGGTTCTTATTGCCCAGGCCTCGTCTAATGTTTCCATAACGCCGTTCTCCCCGCAGTTATGTTCCTGCCAACACCCGCTGCTCCTACCCGTCCGCACGCCAATCTATTCCCCGTGAGATAAAGCAGGCATTCCGGAGTCCGGACTTCCTCTTCCAGATCCTTCTGTATCCTTCCCAAACCCAACCAGAGTTCCTTTGAGCGTGCGCACTGTCGCTCAACAAGCTCCCAACCACCCTCCCCCAAAGACTCCTAATCTTCAGCAGCGCCCTTCCCCTCCTCCACCAACCGTTGCCGATACTGATGCCTAATCGTCGACAGCGTCACCACAATCCCCAGCCCACACGCCGCCAGCGTAACAAGATACGCATTCCTATAACAATCCAACCCATCCGGACACGACCTATCCCCGTCCGGCCCAACTACAGTATGCCCATCAAAGATAGCCCCATACAACAAATTAAAAATGTTGCCCGAGATGACCGGACTCAGGGTCATGAACCCCCAGTTCTGGCTCAGGCCGCGGATGCCAAACGACTCGGCGACGATGGAGGGGAAGACGCCAAAGAGGAAGCCGTAGCCGAGGCCGGACAGGCTCGAGACGAGGCCGAGGAGGTGCGGGTTGGTGATGGTGATGGCGCTGAGCTGGGCAATGCAAAAGACGACGCAGGCAATGACAAGACACCAGGCGCGGTTGGCGTGTAGGGATTTGACGAGGAAGTCGGAACCGACGCCTGCCGGAGGGGTTAGTGCGGGAAGGTTGGGGATGGAATGGGGGTGGGAGACATACCGCTGAGCAGTCTGCCGCAGAAGCTGCCGATGGAGAGAATTGAGACGTGCATCTGCTGGCGGTGGACGAGGAAGGCTTCGTCTACCATGTGGTCGTAGTATTTCCAGAGCGCGTTGACGTCGTGTCCGATGTTGCTGTGTTGTGGTTAGCCAGTGCCTGTTAACAGCTCAAAAGAGGGACTCACTTGATAGTCATCAACCCAATACCCGCCAGAATCCCCATGATGCAAAACAGCTGCCAAAAATCGACATTGCTAAGCAGGCGCCATCCGCGGATATCTACACGATGCGAGCGATCCTTATCAACACTGTTCTGGATATAGACATCGGCAGCCATCGACGATGATGACGAAGACGACGAAGACTTGGACATGAGAGATGACGTCTCATCCGCCACCTCAACGTCCTGGGGCGTGCCATCCGAGGGGTAGGGAAGGGCGGCTTCCACGTCAATCCGGTCGGCCGCGGGGGCGGCGTCCTGGGACGAGCCGGGCTGCGGGGTCGTGTAGGTGGTGTTGGGCGACGTACCAGGTTCAGCGTCTGGGGAGCGTCGCCCGCCGCTACGACGAGGCGCCTTGTCCTCCTCGGACAATGTGCGATGCAGGCGCTGCGAGTCGGCGAGGCCCGGCGCGCCCGTCGGGAGGCTGTGGTAGGAGGCGTGCGGGTAGACCTTGAGGAAGAAGAAGCCCACGAAGGTCATGCAGAAGGTGCCAACGGCCAAGAGTGTTAGAAAAGCGCTTGTGTCGCCGGGGAAGAGAACGCCGCCGAAGAGCGAGAAGAAGAAGGCGCTGAGGCCGAAAGCGGCTAGGGGAAAGGCTGTCGCAGTGCCTCGGTGATGGGGCCAGTTTAGGGCGGACGTCTTGACTGCTGCCGAGAAGGCCATGCACCCTCCTAGGCCGGTGAGGTAGGCGAATATACAAAGAATCGGGACTGACCCCGAAGCGGAGTCGTAAGCGTGGCGGAAGGGAAAGTAGCCGAGCCCGAGACACAGGGAGCCGGCGATGACAGCGGGGCGGGGCCCTCGGTTGTCCACGAACAGGCCCACGGGGACTCCCATCGAGTACATGCCCATGTTCCCCGCGAGACCGATCCAGTTGATCTCGGTGGTGGTGAGGTGCAGCTTGTCGGCGAACTGGGGGGCCCAGGCCGAGTAGACATACTGGGAGGGTTTAGCAGACAGCCCTCGTCACTCTCACGAGTCTCGTCAGAATAGCCATACATTGGTGCCGCATGCCAGCGAGATGAGCGTGGCAGCCACGCTGGATACCACGCGGGCGCGGTGAATCTGGCGGTCCCTCATCGTGGAGTGAGTGTCGAGCTGGACCTAGAGTCGTAGACTCCTGAACGTGGATTGGGAATTGGGGGTCTCGCTCGCTTGGAGCGATAACGGAGATGGGAGGATGGGGATCAACAGAGAGCAGCGTTCAGCCGTACTGAGGCATCCCGGCGATGTATCTAGCAAAAAGCGACCAGAGTCGCCGTCCTAAAACAAAGGTTCTATCGACAGTTGCGCGGCAACAAGTTCATGCTGAGCGCGGACAGACAGAGACAATACCGAGACAAGAACACGAACAGCGGCACATGGGCTTAAGAAGGCACAAGACGGCCCGTCGATGATGTGGGTTTCAGAAGGCTTGGCTTATCTGGGCCTAGCCGGGGCCCCTGGTGACACATGGATCTCGCTCTGCGGGTCTCGGTTGTCGCCGCGGCTTGGCATATTGGCTGCTGTGATTGGCCACCCGGCAACCACAAGCCGGCCTGGGATCACCTTCAAGCGCAAGCCACAGCGTCCAGCCATGGGCGCGGTGCCTGACAGACCCAGCTGATGCCAGTCATGGTCCTGCGACACACCGCCAGCTGTCCCTGAGTCCTAGACCTATGTGGGATCAGAAAGGCAGCTTGAGTGGGACGCATGACACATTTCTGAGAAGCCAAGAGGAAAAATGAAGAAATTGGTCAAGCCAAGCCGAAATTACCTAACTTTCTCGCCTGCGGTCACGTGGCAGTACCAGCCTTTTCTGTGGCGCAACATTTGAGGCGCCCCCACCCTCTTTGGCCTTGGCGGGCGGCTGCCTTGGCGCTGTCGCAAGTCGTCATCCAATCCACTTCTGCTGTTGACATCAGTCCACGACTCCATCAACCATCAACCACCGCATCACGACTGCCGCTCAAAGATCTGCGAAACCCACCGATATTGACGGCCAGACATCGACGACACTTCACCCGGACTCGTCGACCACCCTCGATTTCTCGCTTGGTGGAGATCCCAGCCCACAACTGTCGCCATGGGCGCTCTCCTCTCCATACCGCTGCTGGCGGTTCCAAGCTTGGGCACCGTACGTTGACCCGCGATTTTGCGATATGCGCCGATGCTGATAACTGCCCAGGTGCTGTCTTTTGCAGCCAGCTGTTGCGGTGCCGCAACATGCTCTATGGTGTGCAGCGCATGCGGGAAATGCGGGAACAGGTTCGCGACCCCTCTCCATCTCCATCTGGGCAGTCTCTAACACTTCGCCAGCGTCGCAACCCGTATCGGCTACGCTATCATCCTCGTTATCAACTCCATATTATCATGGATTATGCTCACGAAATGGGCCGTCGAGAAACTCCAACACCTAATGCTCGACTACGTCAAGATCAAGTGTGGCGACGGCAACTGCTACGGCTGGCTCGCTGTCCACCGCATCAACTTCGCCCTTGGCATGTTCCACCTCGTGCTCGCCGCCCTCATGCTAGGCGTTCACTCATCCAAGAACCCGCGCGCCGCCATCCAGAACGGCTACTGGGGCCCGAAGCTCATCGCCTGGCTCAGCCTCATCGTCCTGACCTTCTTCATCCCAGACCCCTTCTTCCAGTTCTGGGGCAACTACGTAGCCATGGTGGGCGCCATGCTCTTCCTAATCCTGGGCCTGATTCTGCTCGTTGACCTGGCCCACAACTGGGCCGAGTACTGCCTCGCCCAGATCGAGGACACCGAGTCCAAGACGTGGCGCGTCATCCTGATCGGCTCGACCCTCGGCATGTACCTCGCCTCCATCGCCATGACCATCGTACAGTACATCTTCTTTGCCTCCAGCGGCTGCTCCATGAACCAAGCCGCCATCACCATTAACCTCCTCCTCTGGATCGCCGTCTCTGCCATCTCCGTCCACCCCACCGTACAAGAACATAACCCCAAAGCTGGCCTCGCCTAAGCCGCCATGGTCGCTGTCTACTGCTCCTACCTCACTATGTCCGCCGTCTCCATGGAACCCGACGACACCCCCGACCGCCACTGCAACCCCATGGTTTTCGGCCAGGGCACGCGCACCACTACCATCGTCCTCGGCGCCATCGTCACCATGCTCACCGTCGCCTACACCACCACCCGCGCCGCCACCCAGAGTCTCGGCCTCGGCGGCAGCGGTAGATCCGGCGGCGCCATCCGCCTCCCGGATTCCGAGGCCGCCGACTACGAGCATGACATGGTCGTCACCGCCCAACCCTCCGCCCGAAAAGCCATGCGCGCCGAAGCCCTCCGCCGCGCCGTCGAAGAAGGCAGCTTACCCGCGGACGCCCTCCTCTCCGACAACGACGACGACTCCAACTCTGACACGGCCGCGCGGACGTCGGCCGGCGCTGATGACGAGCGTGCGAGCACCCAGTACAGCTACGCCATGTTCCATGTCATTTTCTTCTTGGCCACGGCGTGGGTGGCTACGCTGCTGACGATGGACTGGGATGATGAGCAGAAGGGCCAGGATAACTTTGCAACGGTGGGCAGGACGCTTTGGGCAAGCTGGGTCAAGATTGTGAGCTCGTGGGTGTGCTATGCGATGTATGTGTGGACGCTGGTTGCGCCGGTGGTGTTGCCGGAGAGATTTGAGTTTGAGTGAGGGAATTTGATTTGGAGGGGTTTGAAAGGGGTGGTGATGGGGGTGAGGGATGATGGGAGAATTTTTTTTTTTTTTGGTTTGGTTTTGGGGAATAATGAGAAGGTGGGCTTTTTGGGTCATGGGGAAGGGTGAGGTGTGGTTTGCTGTTGTTTTAAGAGGTTGGGTTGGTTTGGGTATCATGAGATAAGGAGTTCAGTTATGACTACTATTGCTATGACATAGCGTGTGTGGGTTAGGCTTTTTGGCGGGCGTATACATTCTATTTTACTATGCATTTTGCACTATCACATGCCACGATGTTTGTGGCACACTCGAGGGTTGTCTCAGTTTGCCCATTGTCTCATGTCCTGGTCCCTCGACTTGGTCTCTGTCAAACACAGCATGATGCAGCACACCGGGAGTTTGATGGGCCGTTATCAGATGAACCTGGTGATATGGTTGTGGTGAGATGAGAGGAAGATTTGTAATTTGGACTATGTCGGGTTGGCTCGGAAAGGAAATGCGGATTTGAATTAATCGTGGCCCGCGGCCGCGGCATCTCGCGTGGTCGTACAAGATATCAACTCCCCTACGTTATTACTTGGTACATACAAAAGACGGGCGGGCTGTGGCTCATCCCAACCCACTGCTATGCTGTCATTGGTCTCAGATGTTGTCATTGACGTGGGCACTGGCCATGCAGCTGTCCGTCAGTCACGACCTCTCCTGCGGACTGTTCTCCACCACAACTTTATGCAAATGTAGGTCGGTTTGGCAGTGGCCATGAGGTGGAATGCGTCACTACCTGTCTGCAGAGTTTACCGTCTGTACTTGTACTTGTACAGGACTGGCCTGCGTTCGGACCCCCTCGGTGAACAAGTACGGAAGCTGAAGACGGGGGCGGCGGGAGCGGGCGCGAGCGCCGTGCTGTAGTTTGATTCTATCGTAATTTAATTCTACCGGAAGGCGGCAGTTGCAGAGATATGTAGATACCCCTTCTTCTTCTGTTTACTTACATGGACTCTGGTTTTTGGCGTGAGATTCACCCTACGAGAGCCACGAGGCTCGGGTACGCTCGCCTTTTTCGGATCGTGGATTCTCGGTTAGGTGCATAGCCGGTACGGACTCAATGTAGTGATGGATGGGTGTGAGGTGAGGTGATCATTTGACACTTGGCTTTGCGGCTGGGGGTTTGGGCATGGAAGCAGGATAGGGGTAGGTAGGGTCGTGATTTCTGCTGTGAAGGGAGGTTCGTAAAAAAAGAAGCAGACAGACATTATGGAAATCTTGGCTATGAAATTTGAACATGTGTATTTGAGCGTAGGGGGTAGTATATACAACCAAATGTAAGTAGTTGGGGAATCGGAAGGATAGCCGCAACACCCGTCCCGAGGGCGGAAGCCACCGGGTACGGCACGCGGAGGCTTCTAGGACTGTGGGGAGCTGGAATACCGAGTATGATCGTGAGCCGATGGATGGATGTGTTGTGTAATGTCTTGTGTTGGATTGGGGTTCCTTGCTACCATGGGCGGGGGGAGTGCGTCTGCCGTCGGTGATGGCGGCATCCGTGTCTCTGGAACCGGTCGAGCCAGCGTGGCAGGGAGACCCTTTTGTCAACTGCCTGTCTGCTCGGCCCTTTTGCTAATGCTGTGGCTAATTAACTTGCGAGGGTGCTGCGGTATTGCCGTTGCCTGGGCTGCGGTGGTCGGAAGAAAGGAGGATATCAAGGCCGCTAGGGCTGGCGCTGTTGTGGCCAGCATGAGCACGTTGTTTTTCTCGCCCTCCTTCTGGCCGCCCCCCGGCCCCTTCATCTTCGGGATTGTGTAGGTCTCGGATCCGTCTCCTGGTGCTTCCCCTAAAAACGTCCTCGCGTGACCATTTGACCACATAGACACGTTACATCAGTCTCGCGTGCTGCTGTGTAACCTTCACACCTTGACGTTCAAGAGCTGTGAAGCATGGGAATGGCGGTCAGAAGAAGGGGGAGGTGTTGGCGGGAGAGTCAGGAGTCTGATATTGCGGCTCTGACAGCTTCGTTTCCGGGCCGAGATATTCTACTGCCGAGTCTCTACCAAGAAGCTTCAGCTGATCATGGGCAATGAGACATGAACTTAAATCAGGGGCAAAAAGCAAGGTTATTCCTAACCCAACCTCCATGTCGTGCCACCGAAACAGGCGAGGGATTTTGAGCTCCATACCTCCCCCCCCGGGGTACAAGATGCGTCTCCAACAGCCGAGACGAAGTCAAAGCCGTACAACATCACATTTTGTGACACAAAGGCGCGATACCAGACGGGGATGTACTGAACAGCGTCGAAAACCGAAGCTACCGCCGAGATTGGACATCCAGGACGACTCTTCCAACCCCCCTCCCCCGCGGATAGCTGGCAACAACGGCTAACGACCCTGTCAGTCCATAATCAAACGCCGACTGCGTGGCCCTCGGGAAGCTGCAGGCTGCCGGCGGTCACGGGCGAGAGAGAGAGAGAGCCAACACACACATCCACCGCCATTTTCCCGCTGCCTCTACTCAAAACCACTACTCGGCGCGAGTCTTCTCCGCGCCCATCTACCCCCAAATACCCCGCGTGTAACACCACCCAAGCTCCAAAACATCTGCCGTAAGTACATTGCAAAAAAAAAGAAGGGAGCACCCGCCCCCGGTGCGGCAATGCGACGGGACGACGAGCCGGGCGGGGTCGGGGGCCACCCTTTCCGAGCCCTCGGGAAAAGGAGCTATCACTTCTCACTTCCCATCTGTTCCATCGCTATCTTGCAGCTTAAGTGACAACCGCCAGGCCGGGGTAGACTAACGGCTGACGGCCGCAGGGGCGGCCCTCGGAGAATAGCTAGCTTGGTTCGTTCCCAGGGGCAGGGGAATAAACGATGAGGCCCCCCGTCCTGTATGTAGGTATGTAGTGTGCAAACGGAAAAAATAGACCTGGCGTCAACAGGGTCCTAGGGGTGAGATTCAGCCCACCGGTCGGTCGGCCATATGCAGTCGCCGACATGTACATACATCAAGAGATGCACGGCGCGCGGCTAAGCCACCTCTCAACCCCTCGTCTTTCCTTCCTGCCGAACAAACAACGCTCGTGGGGGCGCTTCGGCCGGAGGGGGGCTTCTGGACGCGCATCCGGAGAAATGAATCGAGAAGAGTTGAGCTGGGTTGGTGTGGTGGTACGGCGTGCCGGTAGGTAGAGGCTTCGTCGATGGGAAGCAGACAGACACCGGGTCCCCGAAGCATAGACGAATAGGGGATAGATGCGACTCAAAAAAGGCGAGATTGTCCGCATGAGGTGAGCCTGCTACATGTGGACGTGATCGCGTGATTGAGCCTCTCGGAAGGTTTCTGAGGTTATCCGGCAACAGACGTGTGCTACCGGGAAGAGATATCCGGGCTGAAGTGGTGACGGTGGCGTCGAGCATGATTACCTTACCGTTGCGCATGGAAAGGGAGATGTCGGGCATTTCTCAGAGAGTATCATCGCCAGGAAACCAAGTCCCTGGGTGCCACGGTGCTCCTGCAGGGGAAAGGCCGGCAGCTTGACCTATGACCCCGGCTCCATGCGAGAGCGGCGGTATCGACGGTTGAGTTGACAATGTGCAGCAGGTGAAGCGACCAGGGCAAGCCGACGTGCCTTTCTATTCCCTATTCTAGAAACGGTTCTGTTGCTCATGCCGTCATCGGCAACCCGTGTCCCGGAACCCACTTCGAGTCAGTGGTGTTGGAGGTCGGAAAAAGTATATAAACCCTCGACCATCCCCATCCTATCCCGAGGGTGCAGCAAGAACGAAGCCAGACCCTTCGAAGCGGCCACCAAGATCTTGCTTGATGAGCTACGCATTCTGAACTTTTCCAAGCCCCGACCAACCATGCCCTACAGCGCCCAAAACCAGACGGGAACTCAGGATATTGGAAGGTTTGTAATTCCTGCCTGCCCTTGCAAAATCCTTTTTCCGGAACACTTTCCTAAAACCCTCCCCCCCCGGATGATAGGAAAAACAGTCCGCCCTTGTCACCGCTAGCGGAGAATGCCGCGTGGCAGCAGTCGCCAATGTTGACACTTTGGAGCGGCGAACATGATCCCACAAAGCTCACTATCACCGAAACTCTCTTCCTCGGCGGGCTGTCTGGGTAGGCAACAAGCTCCATTGTTGAACTGGGCTGGCCGCTAACAGAAGAGGCAGCAGCTGTGGGGCTCAAAATGTTGGCGGAAATCAGGGCGGCGGGACTGCGCGACTGTAGGACCTGCACGCATTGTCGTGGATGGGATAAGGGGTGGGCGTCTGGCTTTTTTCTGGTCTTGGTATTGCATTTTCGTTGTAATTCATCGTCTTCGAATCTCCGCAGAATTCTATCCCCTGTGCTTGAAGTGAGACCGAGGAAATGCGTGAAGCCGCAAGCCGGCCAGCAGTGTGGTTCCTGACATTGGAGACAGCTTAAGCGGATGGCATGGCGGTTTCAGCACCGGCATCATTGGCTTGGAAGCCTTCTAACGTGACGGTCACAGCGCCTGCTTGCACAAGCTAGAGAAGGGGTAAGTATGAGAAAGCGGGACAAAAAGTGGTTTGGACTTACAGCACGAGAGAGATCGTCAATCAGATCGTCCGCATCCTCGATGCCAACACAAAGCCGAATGATATCCTCGGGCATCTGCCGCTCCTGTCTTGTCTTGGCGTCGATGCTTGCGTGGCTCATGCGGCAGGGCATGCTGATGAGACTGTTGACGCAACCAAAACTGACGCTGATACCCCAGAGCCTAGCAGCCTCGACGATCCTCTCGGAGAGGGCGACGTCTCCGGTTTCGAAAGAGAGCACAGCACCCGCACCCCGTGCCATAGACCAATGGAGGTCATATTGCGGGTGTGACTTTAGTCCAGGGTACCGAACTCGGAAGCCGTGCGACTCGAGGAACTCGGCAATTCGCTGGGCATTTCCTTGCTGCTTCTCCATGCGAATGGCCAGCGTCTTGACACCCCTCATGAGTAGAAAAGAATCGTTTGGTGAGAGGCCGCATCCCGTCGCGTTGATGGTGAAGTACATCTTGTCGCCAATCTCGGGGTCGTTGCACGCAATCACACCTGCCATGATGTCGTGGTGGCCCGAGAGATACTTAGTGCCAGACTCGTAAACGATGTCGGCGCCAATGTCCAGTGGGTTGAAAAGCATGGGCGAGAGCATGGTGTTGTCCACGACCACCAGGGCCTTGTCATTGGCCTCGTGTGTGGCCCTCGCAATGGACGGGATGTCGACAATCTTGATCAGAGGGTTGGTCGGGGTCTCGAGCAGAACCATGGCGGTCTTTTCCGTGATAATCTCTCGGACACGCTCGGCATTGGTGGTGTCGACGTGGTGTACCACAACGCCCTGATTGTTCTTCAGGTATGTGAGGAGCCGATTTGTGCCACCGTACAGATCGTCGCCGGTGATGACCTCGTCGCCTGGTTTCAGAAGACGCGTGATGACATCCAGGGCGCCCATGCCGGAGCCGACGGCCAGAGCGCGAGTCGCATTCATAATCTTGGCCAGGTGGCGCTCGAGATGCGTCCGGGTCGGGTTGCCGGAGCGGGTGTAGTCATATTCGTTCCCGCCGTTGGATGACGTTTGCTTGAAGGTGGCCGACTGGTAGATGGGGATGCTGGAAGAGCCATACTGGTCCTTGGACTCAGTGTAGACCAGTTCTGTGGCCAGAGCGTACCGCTTCCTCCCGGAGAGCGGACTAGACGGGGCGGGCGAGGGCGGAAGAGCGTGGCCGTCGAGATCAAGTTTGGTAAAGGCCTTGTTGGCAGCCTGCGAGGCAGGGCTAGGTCTGTTTGGTGAAGCCATTGGTAGAGGTTGGAAATGTGAAAGGTAACAGATGAGTCAACCACGAGGTAGAATGAGAAAGCTGGACGTCTGGATGGGAAGTCTAGGGAAAGAAGGGGCCAATTGGAGAGGCCGGGTCTGTTTCAGAAGGTCGAAGACAGGGAGGTGGTGTGCTTGAAGGGATAGAAGGTGCAGCAAAAGGCCTAGGCAGAAGAAAAAAAAAGAAAATGGAAGCTCGTGTGTGTTGTACTAGGAGAGTGACACCTTCCCCCTGGAGCTCTGGTTATCAGTCAGAGGGTGTTTCTTGGATGGAAGGCGCAGGCCGACCGCCTTTTCCGTCCGAGCCCGGAGCGGCAGGGGCAGACACCACGAACAAGGGGCGACCGCGCCGTGTGAGTGGCGGGCCAGTGGCGCCCCAGACCTCCGATAGCCGATCCTGGGGGGACCCACTGTGGGGCAGGCGAATGACGTGCTTGCTGGGAACAACAACGAAGACATCGGCATCGCGGTCGAGGGTGACAGCTGGCAGTCAGCATGGAACGTTTCAATTTATTGTTTTGGGGTATACTTGAATTCTATCCGGTTCCAGTCCGTCGCTTCATGCTATTTCAACAAATGCCAAACCAGATTTGGGAGATACTACTTTGCACACGTCTCCGAAGAAGCCGATCACGCAGATGCCGCCGTGACTCGGTCATCCTCGTCTTCATCATCCCCAAACGCCTCACTCGACGCCTTGGATGGCCCATTGTTGTTGATGGTGTTGGTGGTGCTGGCTTGGCGCGAGTGCAACTCCTGGAGAAGGCGCCCGCCCCGGCGGCCGAAGAAGTCCTCGGTCCTGATTCCGCGGACATGCTCGGGGTTGACCTTGGACATGGCCGCCCCAGACTCGCGGTGCTTGCGGATGTACTCTCTCATGGGCGCCATGGCTGCGTCACGGCACGCTTCCTTAATGTCGCTGCCAGACATGCCTGCTGTGACCCTGGCGATGTAGTCAATATCGAAGTTCTCTTCGTCGCGTTTCGTCTTGTCGAGAACCAGCTGCAGAATGCGTTTTCGTTGCTGGATGCCGGGAAGAGAAACGGGAAATTTCTTGGGCATTCGCCTGAGGATGGCGTCGTCAATGTCGTTTATTCTGTTGGTCGCGCCGAGCACGACGATCCGAGCGGGGGTCGCCAGAGGCATCCCAGGAGGTGAGGCCGTCCCAAAGAGTCATGAACCTGCGTAAGTCAGCATCGGCACCGCTACTTTAAGTCTGCTGGATCACTTACTCAGCTTTAACCATGCCGCTGGCCTCATGCTCGCCGCTCATCCGTGTTCCCAGAACCGCATCGATCTCGTCGATGAAGATGATGGCGGGCTGGAGCTTCCTCGCCAGAGAAAAGACGGCGCGGACCAGCTTATTGGAGTCGCCATACCATTTCTCCGTCACGGTCGAGATGTGGAGGTTGATGAAGGACGCGCCGCTCTCGTGGGCCACAGCCTTGGCCAGCATTGTCTTGCCGCAACCCGGAGGCCCGTACAGGAGCACGCCGGAGGGCGCCGCCAGCAGCGACCCACCGTGCCTGTACAGATGGGGCATCGTTAATGGATAGATGATAGACTCTTTGAGCTCTTCGATGATGTCGTCGAGGCCGCCGACGTCGTTGAAGCCGACGGGGATATCTTCTGGTGCGACAACCTCGAGGGCTATCATGTTCTCGTACTCGTTCAGCGCCAGGTCCTCGACCCTTATCCGTGACCGGTCTCCATCTGTAGCCTCGCTGTTTTCATTTTCGTTGGCTTCCCCAACCCGATGCCGTCGTAATCTCGAGAGATTTGCCTGTGCTTTTAACCTGGCCTGTTCATTCTTCTCCCTGTCGGGGTCGGCTACTGTTGCAAGGTAATTTGAGACGCGTGGCCCGAGTTCTTTGTACATGAAGTAGGCGGTGAGTGTCTGTGGACAAGGCCAGTCAGCCATGTACGTCTCGAGCATCAACCACAGAATGCACCTACTCCGGCAGCGAAGAGCATCCCCGTCAGGACCTCGCTGGGTCGTTTCTTGTCGGCCATGCTGTGTTGCGCTGCGGCGCGACGCCCCGCAGTAGTGCTGGTTTCTCGTTAAGCGGAAGTTGATATGGGCACAATACGGTCGATGTCTTTCGGTAAGAGACCGGCTTCTACGCAAGTATCGGTTGCTATCGAAATGTTGTTGCCGTTACGCCGAGGACGAAAGACAGACGTCGGCGCCAAGGACATGCATGTGCTCGCGCCACCAGTGGCTGAAAGACCACGACGCCTGACACTTGTCCAGTTCGAGTTTAGCCCGCCGCGCAAGCGGACCCTCTTTAGATGCAGGGTTCGAGAGCCGCGACCGAGTGCCAAGCACCGATTCTAAGGAAAGGGTGGGCCGAATGAAAAACTGTATTACGTAATTCAGCTCCCCTGACATGTATTGTGTATTGTTTACTTTCAGTTTTCATGCACCAGGGCAACCGCGACTCCAAACTACCCCCTTGCGCTTCAAGTTCCCCACACTGCTCGAATCGCGCGCAACCAGCACTCAGCTGTAATGCGGAAGTTGATTGCGCCTGGCCTCGTATCCTGCCGCAACCCGCGATTCTATGTCCAAGGCAAAACTCCGCTCTCACTTGCTGCAGCTCGTGGATTCGGACTCGGAGGGTGGGATCGGAAAACACTCACTCGACATCGCGCGATCGGTTGCGAAATCAGCAAAACAGAAGACCGCCATGCCACCGAAGAAAACAAAGACCGGTCGCCCGGCCGCGAACAAGGTCACCAAGCCCGCGACCAAACCTGTGCCGTCGAAGCGCGCCATCAGCGCTCGCGTTGCCGCCGCCGCCGAGGAGGTTACTGTGGGCGGGAAGGGCGCCGCCGCGAAGAAGAGCAGCGCGGCAACAGGAACAGGGCGCGGCCGCAAACGCGCTGCGCCTCCTGAGGAAGATGAAGATGAAGAGGAGGACACCGCCATGACAGAAGCGCCAGCTGTTGAAACGCCGCCAGCGACGAAGCAGAAAAGCGCGCGCGGCCGGCCAAAGAAGGTGGTTGTTGAGGCTGAACCTGAACCTACCGGTGCTCGGGGGGGGAGGAAGGCAGCGAAGCGGACCGACCCCGACACAACCGCGGAGGAGGTATCCGAGATCCCGGAGACGCAACAACCGGGCCCGATCCCAAGCGATAGTGAAGACGAGGACGAAGACGACCTGGCCGATCTTCCTGCCGCGCAGTCCACAATCCGCAAACTAGGTCGCGGCAGCATCCCAGTCCCAAGCAGCGTGTCAAAGCGCCCGCCATCCTCACCCGATAAGGACGGCCCAGCCTTGCGCCGCCGGCTCGGGGAACTCACCCAAAAGTACGAAACCCTCGAGCTCAAATATCGCGACCTAAAAGAAATCGCCGTCAAAGACGCCGAGCGCAACTTCGACAAGCTCAAGAAACAGTCAGAAGAGAAATCCAAAGGCACGCCCCATCCTCACTTTCTTCCCCCAGCACCCTCACTAACCTCCCCATCCCCTCCAGCCGCCGACGCCCTCATCACCACCCTTAAACCACCCTTGCCACCCAAAAAGAATCCTCAGAGAAACCGCCCGCCTCCAATCCTCTCTCACCACCACCGAATCAACCACCACCCTCCTCCAATCCAAACTCACCGCCCTCACCACCTCCCTCGCGGAATCCAAATCCGAGATCAAAGCCCTGCAGCTCGCTCGGCGGCGCGCAGCGCCGAGGCCGCAGCCGTCGCGGGGCAGCAGCCGCGAAAGTGCCGGGGAGCGCGATGAAAAAGGGGGCCGGGGAGTACGGCTGCGTCACGGCTGGCGGCGACGGCGAGTGAGGCGGCGTTTGCCGCCGCGCAGAAGAAAGAGGACTTGTATGGGGACTTGACGGGGTTGATTGTGAGGAGTGTTAAGAGGGAGGGGGGGGAGGAGGTGTTTGATTGTTTGCAGACGGGGAGGAATGGGAGTATGTTGCTTCCCCTTTTTTGATTTTCGCTCACCACTCTTTTGTTTGCTGGGTAGGAAGGAAATGCTGACTGGTGGTGTGTAGCGCTACACTTCAAATTAGCCATTGATGTCGACCCCGACGACAACACCGGCGGTGATGCTGGAGGCGGTGAAGTCCACTGCCACTACACGCCGCAGCTCGACGCCAGCCGCGACCGCGCGCTTATTGCTGTGCTTCCGGGATATCTTGTGGATGAGATCTCGTTCCCCCAGACGCAGGCGGGCAAGTTCTATGCGAGGGTGTTGAAGGCTTTAAATGAAACCGCTGAGGGGTGATATACGGACATCGGTAACTATCAGCTTGGTTTGTGGATGAACATTGGTACCGAGGGAGTGAAAGGGATGGGTTTGGATTGGATTGGATAGGGTGGAAATGATACCTGGGGCTAGAACGCACAAGGCGGTGAGGTGGGAAAGATGCATATGCGTCTGGTCTTGGATGGGCTCGCTTCAAAAAGGATGTGTATACCCGCGTATGGATGTTTGCGTGGCAAGTGTTAGTGTTTTGTCGGCATAAATCTGGTTGGTTGGGGGCTCAGTCAAGCTTACATGCATTTGTTGTTCACATGAACCAGAGGTATCGGAATAGTTTTAACATTATGACATTTTAATTCACACTCTGAAAAAACTCCTCGCTATTCAACACAGCCACACGCTTGGTCTACATACTTATATATATGCCACAGCATGTAAGGCCATCGGTTTGTCTTTTTTGTCGACACCTGCAATGAGAACTCATCCCGCCGTCTCGCCTCATCCGCATTAGAAGGCCGCCCACTGCCCTGTATCGTCTATTCCATGACTGCATCTTTGCTTTCTGGCTATGCTACCCAGGTTAGTCCATCCCCTGGCACCAACACTTTGAAGCAGCAGACTGCTCCATCGGACGGAAAACAAACGAGATGGGCAATAGTTAACATAGACATTACTAGCATCCCCGACAACGCCCATCCCCAACCAACTATCTACCAGACGGCTCCAAAGGAGAAAAGGCCCCCAGCCATGCTAATCCCAACCACGAGAGACCCAAGCAGAAAAGACTAGGAAAAGGATTACACCCTTCCACTGGATTAACCGTCTATCCAAGAAATAGAAGTGTCTCTCAGTCGCAAAACTGGATTGCGACGTAACCATACCGCCAACGTGATCACGCTGACTGGAAAGGTGAAATGCGAACGAGGAAAGATACCGCCCCTTGATTCTCCTACTGCCGATGTAAATGCAGGAGCGAGAGACCCCCCCCCCAATAACCCAAAAAAAAAGACCGCCCATACGCCGCCCGTGGAATGACTATATATAAAAGGGGGAGAGACCAGGCCCCGTCGCTGAAGAAAGGAAGAAAAATCTAAATGGGCTGGGTGGGAATTCCAGTCCCAGCCCAAGAAACAGAATAGAAAACCGGATGCGTCCAACCAAAATGTCGCTGTATATGTACATCGAAAAAGGTATGCTCGCTGACCAAGCGCGGTAGGCAAATGCGGGATGCGATGGATGGGTATCAAAAGCAATGCTGCCGACAACAAGCGGGGCGTTGAAAACGAACTCAGCAGCCAAAAACAAAGTCAAAAGAGGAGACCCGCTCAGGGCTCCTTCCCCCTCTTCCGATCCTCAACATCCCCTTCATAGAGGTTGCTCAACCCGGAAAGAATCCACGAATCAGACGTCGAATGCACCACCGCCAACCACGCCGCAAGGACATTAGCAATATAATGCAGGGTGTAGGCATAAGAAACGCCATACACAGCTGCATAGATCGCCATGCCAAACAGCACGAGACTCGTGACGTGCATAAGCCGGCTGCCGACGCGGGGGATCATCTTGCCCGTCGAGAGGGTCTCGACCAAGACAATAAACGGCATGACCGACAGGACGTTGTGATGCGAGGCGAACGGGGTGAGCCAGTGCACCCCCAAGTTGTGGACCCAGACCACAAAGGTAGGCAGGTTGATGGGGAGGACCCAGAGCATGAGGATGAAGATGGAGTGGGCGTAATTGTAGAAGTTGGAGTTGGCGGCCGATCGCAGCTCCGAGGCAATGCGCTGGGCCCGGACCATCGTCATCAGCTGCACCAGGCAGGCGACCAGGTAGGCGAACTGGTAGGGGACTACCGTCGCGACCAGCAGCAGCAGGACGGCGGTCGTGAGCATGCGATGCCGCGGCGACGGGGAGGGGAAGGCGCCGGCGACGGGTTTCTTTCTGTCCTCGTTTCGGATCCATCCGGGGCGGAAGGTGAGCAGGCTGGTGAGGGCGCTCAGCAAGTGTGTTAGAATGAGCGCGAGGTAATTGACGCCGGTGCAGACTCCGATGCAGATGATTCCGATGAGGGGGAGCAGAAACAGAAACATGGGCTCCTGGGTCCCGATCAACAGGTCATTCTGAGAGAAATCGATGGGGGAGGGTGTGCCGTTTATCCAATGCCAGAGGCTTGCGCTGCCCGTCGAGGCCATCTCGGCCATTGAAACGGTCAGAAGAGTAAGTGATACAAGCATCAGGGGAATGGACTGCCTCAAAGACAGGTCTAGGCTTTCCGAGAAGGAAATGAATACCCCGGTGGTATCGTAGACGCGGAACTGTTTTCTCAAGACCAGAGCTGCCACGAAGAGGGGGAACGCAGCAAAGACGGTGCGGTAGCGCATGTAAAGCTTGCCGAGACTGCCCAAGGCATCAACTTTGAGCTCGATCTGGATGCTGGAGTTGCAGGTTGGGTCAGTCCAAAACTGAAAGCTCAGCCCGTCTTCCTCGGACCTTTTGGCGAGGGGCGGAGGCACATAGGGGGCAACACCGTGGAGGCTGACGGTAGCTTCCCGTGCGTTGACGAAGAACTTGGACTCGTACGGTTCACTCAAGTACTGTCGGACCAAGGGCGTGAACAGTTCCTTCTTGCCACGGCAGTCCTGCTCGCTGATGTGCAGGTTGTACGCGAGGAGGCTCGACTGCAATGAGGGGATCTTGATCTCGGAGACCATTGGTCTGTCCGCGGGAAGACGGAGCTTGAGCCCGGTGGCAAGCAGATCTTGAAGATCAATCTGTTGAGTCTGATGAGACCGAGAGTGGTCGCTAAACTCGGCGATCACAAAATTTGGTGTCGGAGTGGTTGTCTTCTCAATGACTGCCACAAACTGGTGCTCGGCAATGTCATCGGCCCCGTACTCGAGGTACGAAAATGGAGTGATCTCCCTTTCTCCGTCAGTATAAAAGGGTTTCTGTGTCGAGCGTGTTGATGCAGGCAGAGGCACAACATCTGGAGCGGCTGTCCTGCAGGCCAGTCTCGTAGTCCCCGTGTCTCCCTTGGAGAGATCGATCTGATTGGGGAAACCTGCCCAAGATTGTGTCGGTTGCGAGGGAATCACGCTGCAAAACATGACCTCCAGCTTTCCGTTCTGGGACGATTTGTCGAGCTTCGCATCTGTCAACAGAGCAAAGCGCTTCATACCTGGAGACCCTGGAGGCGGGATGGGCATGAGATGTGCGCGGACGCCCGCTGCGGTGCCTAGGTTCCGCAAGACCAAGCGCTCTCCTTCGGGAATAATCGAGTCCGAAGTATCATCCAGTGTTAGCAGGGTGGTCGGATCCGAGAGAGGCCCAGTCTTTTCCGCCACTGCTTCCATGCCGGTGAGAAGCCGCCTCTTAAACACCCTCATCCGCTGCGCGCGAGGTTTCGTCTGGGTAGCCCTGTGGACATCGACAACATCGTAAATCGTCTGGGCAATAACCTTCCGAAACTGGTCGCACCAGAGGATGGCCAGGTGGTCCATGCTCGTCCAGACGTTCGGAATCGATGTGGTGAAAACAGTGAACCCGTGAGTCTCGGGAACCAGGGATTCGACACCCGCGTAGTCGGAGGGGACAACCGTGTCCAGCCCTCCACCGGCGATCGAGACCAGGGTGACATGCCAGAGAGGGTTGTCGTTGGCCCATTGTTGCGAATATGCACGCCTCCAGTAGTCGTTGATGTCCTTGTATGTCTGAACAATTTGACCGTCAAAGGACACGGGTGGTCTGGCGTGGGGGGGCCGACATGGTGATGATGGTGTTGATCGAATTTGTCTGGTAATTGGGCATGATAAGCATGGTTCGCGCCACGACGCCTCCCATGGAGTGGCCCAAGACTATGACGGAGGTCGGATCGGGGAGGCCGGGGTCTCGGTCGGAAGCTCGTGGGTCAAGGTAGAGAGACAGGATGTAACGGATCGCCTCGTTGAGGTACTCGGCCTGGTCAAGGACGGTTTGGCCATGGAACGCTGTGAAATCCTCGTTGAAGTCGACGGTGAAAAAATCCAGGCTGCGGGCACCAGCGTCTAGTGCGGCCTCGTCGTGCCGTAGGACATCGTGGAAATAATTGGCGGCTTCTGCGGCAATAGGCCGAACCTGCTTGTAGCTTCCGGCGTTGCCGGGAATGAAAAGGATGGGCACGCCCCGGACCTGAGAGCGGTTAGCCAACAATGAGAGCTCAAGAGTTGCCCGGCCATATCAACCTTTGTATCATGGTCTACGCCTTGCTCGCGGTATAGGTACAGAGAGTATTTGCTCGCAAGACGGGTGTGTTCGGTATCGAAGTCGTCGAGCTTGGCGTACGAGGGCCGCATGTACGACATGCGACAGCCCTTTGGGTCGAGTTGTCGTGTCACGGACGATTGAACGACGGCAACCATAAAACCAATGCCGATGATGGATGTGAGGAGCGCGAAAAAGCTAATTGCCCATGGGTTTCTCCGTTGAGGGCGCCGCACGGGGAGGCCCGATTCGGGGCTCTTTTCCATGTCTTTTGCGCGTGTCTTGCCGTTGGAGGTCAAGGCCAGACTCAGGGGTGCGGATGGCGATATGCGTTCGGAGGACGGGGATTTCCCCTATTGCGCCATTGCGAGAATCTGGTGGGTGCCAATTGACGCTGCTGGACGGGCGGGTTATTGAAAACGAAGGTTGGCGGTCGGTGCTGCGGCGGCGGTCGAGCTTGGTGGCGGTAGACATGGACTGCGGTGAGGACTTGGAGTCCTTCGTCCGGAGGCGAGTGGAGTGGCCATTTCCATTGGCATGAGAGGCTTCGACAGGAGAAGGTTCATCGTCGTCCGACGACCCCGAGGGATGCCGCCTCATTCCAGCAGGGGTCTGTGGCGGATGTCTCCTGTCCTGGAGTGGCACGATGGCCTGTCGGGTCTGGGCTGGCGCAGGTCAAGCGAGAGACTTCCAGGTTGTCAGGGGCGGTGAAACCGTAGACATGGGCTGTTTCGAGCGCAGAGTTCGAGGGTTGTAGGATGGCGGACGGGCGGTTCAGGGTCGACACGTTTGGATCTTCATTGGGACGAAACGAACGAGGGTGGACGGGTTGGGCTGGTTGTCGCATGCGAAACGAGGGTTGGAAAAACAGGACAAGACGGAGGAGAACTGATATCGGATGGAGAAGGTGCGGCAGGCTTTTGACACAGTGCGCGAGGCTTTTGGCACAGTGAGCGATGCGGGACTCGGGAGTCCACTCCCACCCGCCTGTGGGCCCCCACTCTGGGATCTTGGGCGTTTCTTTCCCTGCTAAAAAACAACCAAGCATCGAGGCTCTGGTAAACGGGCCGAGGTGGTTCGCTGCGCGGGGTCTGGCACAGTCTGCGCTGCGGAGACTGCTGGGATTGCCAATTCGCCTGATATAAGGCGCCGATCCAAAGCTTGGAAGTTGTGACCAGCGCTCCTGACCCAGTCCTGCATTTTCCGTCTGAAACCGTTGAAAGGAAGCGTTCGTCAACTCCATACATACAGTAATAACAAGGGTGTCAGGAATGACAGGCACATTCCATTCTGTGCATTCGGATCGGCGCAAACCGTTGGAAACTTGACAGCAAAAATTCCTTGCCCAAGAAACTGTGGACATGTGCTTCGTCAACCCGTGGCGGCAGGGGGAGCAACCAGCGGTAATGCTGCTGCAACCCGATGCCTCCCACACGCATCTTGCAGCATGCAGGACGATTTTCGCAACGTGTGTCTTGTTGGCTTTCGCGGGCCTCGTATTGACATGTCTTGCTGCAGTTACTCAATTGCGTGGTCGAATGAGCTCTTCATCTTTCCGAGGTTGGCTGCGAGGGAGACAGACATGTCAAGCTATTTTTACCATGTACATTTTTTTATTTTTTTTTTGAATGCCATTCTATTTTTATTTTTTCTCATTAAAGACCAACAAGAACCTGGAAGAGCAAGGGCCTGGAAGACACCATGGATGGTTGCAAGTGAGGCCCATGGCTGCATGGCCATGAACAAAAGGTGGGGGTGTGCTGGCGGTTGCCTGCCGGAACGCGCTCCGCGTCGCGTCAGCCACTGATCGTTAATTGGTTTGTGGTTGACCTGTGGTTGAGCTGCTGTGTCAACCACCAACATCAACAAAAACGGCCGTCGGTCTTAGGTATCCTGGAAGAGCGGAGGTAAGGAAATTTTGAGGACAAAAAAAATAAAACTAAGTCCTACCAAGATCACCTCACGAGGCACAAGGACCACCCAAAAACAACAGAAGAATGACCTCGATTGCTACCATCAAGGCCATCGAATCGAGCACGGTGCGTTCGGAAGAAAGTGCAAGCACCATCACTGATATCTGACTCGCTCGCTGCGTAGGTCCACCAGATTCAGTCCGGCCAAGTCATCGTCGACCTCTGCTCGGTGGCCAAGGAGCTGGTTGAAAATAGTGTCGATGCTGGGGCCACTTCCGTTGGTACGGCCCACGTCTCACATCTCAACCCACTTCCACTTGTGTGACCTTCAAACTGCTGACAAACCCCTTTCAGAGGTACGCTTCAAAAAACCAAGGTCTGGACTCAATCGAAGTTCAAGATAACGGCTCGGGCATTGCACCCCACAACCATGAATCCGTTGCCCTGAAGCACTACACCTCTAAGCTCGTCAGCTACGAAGACCTCTCCGAACTGCAGACATTCGGCTTCCGAGGCGAAGCCCTGTCCTCACTATGCGCCTTGTCATGCTTCTCCATTGTAACCTGTACCAAGGATGAAGCCCCACGCGCTTCCCGGCTCGAGTTCGAGAGATCTGGCAAGCTTAAGGGCACCAGCGTCGTCTCGGGCCAGAAAGGCACCACCGTCATTGTCGAAGACCTTTTCCACAACCTGCCCGTCCGCCGCCGCGAGCTGGAGCGAAACATTAAGCGAGAATGGGGGAAGGTGATCAACCTTCTCAATCAGTATGCCTGTGTGCAGACCGGCGTGAAGTTCACCGTCTCGCAGCAGCCCACCAAGGGCAAGCGCATGGTACTTTTTTCAACCAAGGGGAATCCGACAACCCGAGAGAACATCATTAACGTTTTTGGAGTAAAGACCATGAACGCCCTGATTGCTATGGACCTTAGGCTCAAGCTAACTCCCACCACTGGGCCCCTTAACAAGGGCAAGGCGCGGGTAGACGGCAACGCCACCGAGGTTCGCATCCTCGGCCACGTTTCTCGGCCTACCCATGGCGAGGGCCGGCAAACGCCAGACCGGCAAATGTTTTACGTCAATGGACGGCCCTGTGGCTTGCCGCAATTTGCCAAGGTCTTCAACGAGGTTTATCGGTCTTACAACGCTTCTCAGTCACCATTCATTTTCGCAGACATCCAGCTCGATACCCACCTGTACGACGTCAATGTCAGCCCGGATAAGCGGACCATCCTGCTGCATGACCAGGGACAGATGCTTGACAACTTGAGGGAGTCATTGATAGAGCTCTTTGAGACACAGGATGTCACGATCCCGGTGTCCCAGGCCGCAGCGCTGAAGCAGACACCTTTCAAGACACCGGTGCCTCGCCGCTCAGGAACACCGACTTCGGCTCAGCTAAGCACTCGCGCCGGCACTGTGGAATCGCAGCGGCAGTCTGAAAAAAGGCCCCCGGTTCGCCGTAGGAGACCGGTAGAAAACGAGGAGGATGAGGAAAGCGGCGGTCAGACTGAGGATGAAGAGGACGGTGAACTCGAAGAGGAAGGGAAGTCGCGCACGGGAGCTCGAGGGCCTAAAAAACCCCCGAGCTCTTTTCAGAACGTGACGGTCTTGTCTCGTTGGCTTGCGAAGACATCTGGAAGTCAGGATCAGGTCGAGAAAACGACCCTGAGTACCGAACCACAAACAGAGGCTGGCCCAAGTGCGAAGCTGAGGTCACGCCCAGCACAGACAGACATTTCCTCACCGAGCGCAGACGGTGAAGAGCAAATACTGTCGGACAAGGGCGTCGCGGTTGAGGATGAGGATGGCCATGATCAAGCTAGGACATCGCCAACCACGAACAAACCAGAAGCACCGATACTTGCTATCCTTCCTCCATCTCAACCACCAGCATCTCGACTCGGACCTACAAGCACCACCCGAGCATTCAAACGCTCAACCCAGGAGGTGGCCACCATTACGATTGGGGACCACACCGTGACGAGCTTGATTGGAAACACGGCGAAACGACCCAGAATGGAAGAGCCGCTGAGAGGGGCGAAGCCCACGGGTTCTGGCAAAGTGGGACAGCGGAACGTGCCCTTGCCATCTTTTGGTGGACGTTTGTCGCAGTTATTTTCTGCTTCGGCACGCCCTGGCGAAGTTGCAGCTCTTGAGATTGGGGCTGTGGCTGAGGAGAATGGCGAGGATGTGGAAGTGGATGATGAAGAAGGAGACGCAGAAAAGGCAGAGGGGGGAGAGAAGATGGGGAGGAGAGGTGGAGGAAGAGGAAGAAAGTTCCCTCTTTGTCCCTCAGGAGCAATCACCCCTTCGAGATGGAGTTGTGAACAATCCAGACACCCCTATGGAGTCTGTCGAGGACTCGCCATCCTACCATGGCGACCATGCTGAAGAGGACGATGAGTACATCGACGACACCGAGAAGAAGGCTCGAGAAGACAAGAAGGTCCAAGAGATGATCGACGCGGCTGAAGCTGCCGGCGAGCCAACCGAAGAGGGCGAGAAGCGGTCAAATGTATTTGTCAAGGGGCGGCCCAAACGCAAAGACATGACCCTTAACCTGGCTCAGAATATAAAGACCAGCAGTGACGAGATTAAACAGCGCCTGGCATCACTCACCAACCACCTCCCTCCACCACGGCCCCAAACCTCGACGACCAAGGCCTCCGATGGCCTCGAAGCAGCCGACGCCGAGGAAAAACTCTCCCTCAAGATCTCCAAATCCGACTTCGCCAAGATGCGCATCGTCGGCCAATTTAACCTAGGTTTCATCCTCGCCGTGCGCGAAGCATCCAACCCATCCCCCTCCTCCCTCCCAGCCGACGACGAACTCTTCATAATCGACCAACACGCCTCCGACGAAAAATACAACTTTGAACGTCTCCAATCCACAACCACCGTGCAATCCCAGCGCCTCGTCCGGCCCAAAACCCTCTCCCTCACCGCCCTCGAAGAAGAAATCATCCTCGAACACCTCCCCTCCCTCGAGCGCAACGGCTTTCTTGTGTCCGTTGACACCTCCGGCACCACCCCCGTCGGCTCCGCGCCCAACTCCTCAGCCTCCCCCTCAGCCGCGAAACAACCTTCGGCCTCGCAGACCTCGAAGAGCTCCTCTTCCTCCTAGCCGACAACCCCACCTCCAACGCCACCACGGTGCCGCGGCCGAGTAAAGTGCGCAAGATGTTTGCCATGCGTGCGTGCAGGAGCAGTATCATGATTGGCAGTGCGCTGTCGCAGCGGCAGATGGAGAGGGTTGTCAAGCATATGGGCGAGATGGAGAAGCCGTGGAATTGTCCGCATGGACGGCCGACGATGAGGCATTTGTGTGGGCTGGGGGCGGCGTGGGAGAGTAGGGGATGGAGGGAGGGGATGGGTTTTTTGAGGGGGGGAGGACGGATTGGGCGGTTGGGTAAGGGAGAGGAGGAGGGAGGAGTAGAAGTTGAGCGCGGGGGATAGGTTCAGGGTGGTCAAGGGTGGGGAGTATGGCGCTTTCGGGATTGCTTACATTGGTAGCTTGTGGTGTACATGTGAAAGGTCACATATTTGACAGTGGATGCTTAATTGAACAGCTTTCGTCATTCCTCAACTGCCATGTTGGCCGGTCTAAAAATGTCTATCTCTGTCATACCTCTATACATCATGTATCACATTACAACGAACACACCTCAACCCCCACAATCATCACCCACATCACATCCTCTCCTGAAACCCCTTCAACCTCTCCTCGACCCTAACACCATTCCACGTCTCCCTCCTCCTCATCAACCCCAACACCGGAAACCCCACCTGCTCAATCGCAAAACTCGCCGCCACATGCCCCACGCGCACGCCTCCTCAATCGACTTACCCTCGCCAACGCAACCGCCATCCCACCCAGGAATGTATTCCCCCGCCCGTCGGATCAACCACCTTCTCCTTCGCCTTGTCTGCTTCATAAAACGCCGACACCCACCTCTCCACTCCCGGATCAATCTCAATCTCCTCCCTCGTCACACACCCTCCGCATCCTGCATCAACCCCGCAAACAACGCCTCCATGTCCGTATCCGGCCTCAACCCGCCCCTTACATACTCCTTCCTCTTTCTTTTTTATCCCCCTCCCCTCGCCACACCCACCCCCAACCCCGGCCGTCTTCCTCCTCCCCATTCCTCGCCACAAACACCCCTCCCGCCCGCCCTGACCACCAGCGTGTAGCTCTGCAGCGGCATGCTCGCGAGCAACTGCTCGCACGCCCTCTCCACACTCACTTTACTCACCGCCCCCGTCCCTGGCTCCAAACCATCCCCGCCCATGAACCCGGCCAACTCGGCGTGGTTCGGCGAGCAGATATCCACCATCGGCAGCGTGTTGGTGCAGTTGAGCAGCTGATCTGGCGTGCACAGGTCGGGGACAGGTTCCCAGATGATCAGCGGGCGGTGGTACCCTCTCCGTCGCCATCGGGGTTGTGGGAGGAGTAGTACGCCTGTTTGCGGCGCGCAAGGAGCGAGGTAACTAGTTCCTGGCAGCGCAGGGGCTGCAAATCAAGTGGATTGCCTTTGCATGGAGGAGGGCGGGACGAGGTCGGAGGCGGTGAGGCGGAGTTTGGGGGTGGTGTAGCGGAAGGCGCGGTGGTCGCTGGAGGTGTAGCCGTTCCAGCCGCGGGTTGTGAGGCGGGCGGGGTTGCGGCGGAAGAGAGCGGATGTTTGCCAGGAGGTGATTTGCGAGGTGATGGAGGGGGAAGTCGGAGCCTTGGTCGACGATCCAGCCGATGGTTTTTGAGAGGGTGGGTGAGGGGAGAAGAGCCGCGCACCGAGGGCGGAGTACGAGCGGCGCCGCCGAGGATGTTGTGGACGGGAGGTTTGGGAGGGGGTATTCGATTTCGTCTGGGGGTGTTAGTCTTGGGTGATAGTGGGCGTGTGGGTGCAAAGTATCATGAGCGGGGTGAGAAAGGGGAGGAGGGGGAAATATGAGGACAGTGGCACTAAACTCTGTCTCGAACTCTAACAGAACTGGATGAAAGGCCCAAGACATACCAATGATGAACATGCCCAAGGTTACAAAGTCAATCTCTTGGTTTTCGGCGATGCCCTCGGGCTCCTTGTCCGGCCCCGCTTCGGTGTGGCTCCGATCCTCAGGACCCGTGTCCGGCTCCGTACCCGGAGCCATGTCCGAATGCAACACCATGGCGACTGGCGATTTTTTTTTGGTGCAGAAGACTTGTTATTTTTCGACAGTCGAAAAAAAAGAAAAGAAAAGAAGAGAAAAAGAAAGACTGAAGATTGTGGCAGTGTCTTCCCCTGTTGAGAGTCGAAAAGAGTGAGGTTGAGTGAGGGTGAGTGGAGGTGAGTGAGAGATGCGTGGGGGAAAAGAGAGGAGAGAAAAACAGCAGCTTGGATAATGATGTCTGCTGCTGATGCCCAGCTGAAACAATGATATGAGGCTGGATGGTCAGTGGCTGTTGGTTTGGGTGGGAGAGCTGGATTGGGAGTGGTGCATGAGATGGACAGGGACAGAGGAGAGATCGAGTGGGAGATCTGGCGGGAGGTGGCAGCCGGAATCTTGTGCGGGACGCAGCTCACTTCACGATAGGAATGAACTGAGGACTAAGGAAGGCCCCGCCGTGCAGGTGAAAAAGGCGGTCAAAGCTTCCTTGCAATTACCAGTTGAACGACTAATTAGCCTCTGAACTACCTGCGGCCATTTCACAGCCCGATTCAACCAGAGCCACCAGAATCATGCCACCCGGAGGATGCCAAAAAGGTGAAAGAGAGGAAGCTGTCCGCCATGTTGAAATCCTCACAGCTTGGGGGATGGAACCTGGCAGGAAGCTGTTCGATGCTGATGCTGTGCCATGGCCCCAGGGGTTGCTCAACGTCTTCCAGGTTGCTTGACCAAACTCCAACCTGTTCACCATCTCTTACACCGTCGCCTGATTTCATCGTTACCCACGCAACGACCCAACGCCCACCCCGTGCCGAGAACGTAGGCAGCCATCTGGGTTTCCCGATAAATCGCTGTCTCCCTCCCGCTGCCAGCCATCCACCATCGGCGCCGAGGCCATCCATCCGAACCTGGCATCGACACTTTCACTCTTTCTTGCGACCGAATCCCCGCAATTTACCCCCCAACCATCTGCCCAACATGGCGACCAGCTCCATGCACAACCTGACAACTCTGATTAAGAGGTGAGTTCTTTCTAAGCTCCCCCGGCAATTACAGCTAGGCTGTGCCTTTCGGCGCAAGCAGCAAGGTCGATTGCTGACCCAAACCACCAGGCTCGAGGCTGCCACCTCCCGTCTCGAGGACATTGCCCAGTCTTCTCTCGACCACCCCCAGGTTTCCCAGGGCTTCCAGCAAGCAGTCTCCCCGTCTCAGCCTCCCGCGCCCTCAGCGCCCCGGAGTGCCCCGACTGCCAAGGCCGCGTCGGCCGCCCCTGCTGCCCCGCTGCCCCCGCGACCCCGTCGAGCCCGGTCCCTCCCCAACCGCCATCAGACACTCCGCGCCCCGCCTCCGCCCGCCCCTGCCGCTGAGCCCGTACCGGAGTCGGTCGAGGAATTTGATACTCTCATCAACCAATCCCTCACCAATTGGGTCAAGCTCAGCAATGACCTCGGAGGTTTGGTGGCCGAGCAGGCCGCCAAGGTCCTGGAGGCATTCAAAGAGGAGCGCAAGTTCCTGCTTATCACCACCAAGGCCAAGAAGCCCGACCTGAACGGCCCCGAGATGTCCGTGTTTCAGGACCTCGTCCAGCCCATCGGCGCCCTCATGAGCGCCATCGGCAACCTCAAGGATGCCAACCGCGGCAAGCCCCAGTACGACAATTTGGTCACCGTTGCCGAGGGCATCATGGCCCTGGCCTGGGTGACCATTGACACCAAGCCGTTCAAACACGTCGAGGAGATGTTTTCGTCTGCCCAGTTCTGGGGGAACAAGATCCTGACGGCGAACAAGAACAAGTGAGCGGCGCAAAAGCTAGGGACTGAAGAAGAGGAGTGCTGACTGCGATACTAGGGAGCCTCAGCAGGTCGAATGGGTCAAGGCGTACTATCAGGTCTTCCGCGACCTTATCGACTACGTCAAGAACTACTACCCGAACGGCATCCCGTGGAACCCCAAGGGCGTTCCCGCCGCCGAGGCCGCCAAGTCTGCGTCCGCCGCGCCCTCCGCCTCCGCGCCCCCGCACCTCCTGCCCCGGAGCCGGCGGCCCGCCCCTCCTCCCCGCCCCCGCCCGGCCCACCGCCGGTTCTCAAGATCAACGAGACTAAGCCCGAGTCGTCCGCCCCGCCGGCGGCTTCGGTGCCGTTTTCTCGGAGCTCAACAAGGGCGAGGACGTCACCAAGGGCCTGCGCAAGGTGGACAAGTCCGAGATGACACACAAGAACCCGTCGCTGCGGGCGAGCTCGACGGTGTCCGAGGGCGGCGCCGCGGTGCGCGCCAAGAGCCCCGCGCCCGGCAAGAAGCCTGCCGGAGAGCATGCGCGTCAAGAAGCCGCCCAAGAAGGAGCTCGAGGGAACAAGTGGACTATCGTAAGCCCCTTCCCAACCCCATCCTCCCATCCCATCCCACCCTAACTCTTCACCTCTCCCAGGAAAACTTCGACAAACCCCCTCCCCTCACCCTCGACGTCTCCCTTTCCCACTCCATCCTCATCAGCAAATGCTCCAACACGACCATCATCCTCAAAGGCAAAGCCAACGCCATCACGGTCGAGAACACCAACCGCCTCTCCCTCGTCGTCGAGTCCCTCGTCTCCACCGTCGACGTCGTCAAGTCGCAGAACTTTATTCCTGGCAAGGAAGAGGGGGAAGAGGAGGAGGGGGATTACAAGGAGATTCCGCTGCCGAGTCAGATTTGCTCGTGGTTTGATGAGGAGAGGGGGGAGGTGGTGAATGAAATTGTTTCGCATGCTGGTTGAATACTCTGTAGTAGTGAGGGTTGGATGAAAAGGGGAGAATAGAAAGAGTGGGAGCGAGCAGGCCTTGATTGAATGGGTGGTTGGTGTTGGTGGTGTTGTTTGGTGTAAATGTTGGTTTAGAAGTGGTAGAGCAGTATTGTTGTAAGAAGTAGATGATCCATCCTGCTGCACCACGGCCCATTTGTGACCCAGAGAACGGCAAATTCAACACAATGAACAAATCACACGGTAACCATTTTAAAAGTAACACAATAATAGTTACAGAGCTGCAATCGTTCTATCTCTCGCAAAGACAAACTCTCAAAAAGCTCCATGTAGAAACACAAAACACATGCATGCATGCCTCGCTAGCTGATATGAACACCACACAACACAGATGACATGACGAAATGTCTAACCCTTCCCTCTTTTTTGAAGATGCCAGACAGACGCTATCCAAAAGGAAGAAATGACTTTGTCGCCAAAAAGTACTAACAAAATAACCAAGACTAATAACGGAAATGTTTAAATCTTGGCCTTGGGCGCCTCAAGCGTAGGCATCAGCATGTCGCGCATCTCGCCCGCCGCCTCGTTGAGGTAGAAGCTCATCCTGTCGCTGCCAAGGCCCTTGGACACGATGTTGAAGTTGATGCTGCACCATGATGTTAGCCACTATCTAACCAAACCAAGAGGGTAAAGAGGGACATACCTGTTCTCGTTGATCATGTACGCAATGCCAAAGCCCTCGTCAATAACCTGGCTCCACCCGTAGCCATTGAAGTACTCCGAGCTCAGCTGGCTGGTAGACAGGTACCACGAGCTGGAGTAAGCGAACGCAGGGTCCTTGTACAGCGCAGGCACCTCCTGGCCGGGCTCGAGCAGGCGCTTGAGGCCGAACAGGTGGCGATCGACGCCCTTGCCGTCGGAGGCGGCAGAGATGTACTCAAGGTGGGCATCTACGGCCTTGCGGAATAGCGCAGCGCGGGCGGCACCGTCGACGGACTCGTCGGCCATCGACTTGCACCAGGTGGCGCTCTCCTCGGACACGGAGCGGCAGGTCTCGGTGCGGCCGAGCTGGAAGCGGCGGGTGGTGGCGGACTCGTAGGTGGGGCGGTTCTTGCCGTACATCTTGAAGTAGGCCAGCTGAATGATCATCTGGACGTACGCGTCGGGGGAGCAGCGGAATTTCTTGATGAGGCCCTTGCCGTAGCCCTGGTACGCCTGCACGGCCAGCTGGTGCTGCCCGATGACGTTGGAAAAGTCGGTGACGGCGCGGTCGATCTCGGCCTGCACGTCCTTGGTGACGACGAACTTGATGGGCTGGGGCTCCGGGAGGTTGGAGCGGATCTCGGGGTTGGAAAAGTCGAGCTTGTTGCCGAAGATGACCTCGTTGACGTAGTCGTTGAGGCGGTGGGTGGGTGTGCCGTCCATCATGCTGTGCTCGCCCATAAAGCCGGCCGTGCCGTTGTCGTTGACGATGAACTGCACCGGCTTGTCGTACCAGCGGTTCTGGCCGTCGCCGTGCCAGTACGCGTGCGCACGCTCCTCGAGAGTCACGGGCTTGGCGTCGTCGAGGCAGACGACAAACGCGGCGGACTCAATGGCCTCGAGCGCCTTGGCGTTCTTGGGGTCAGCGCTGAGGAGGGTGGCACGCGCATCGGTCCACACGTCGCGGTTTTCCGAGGTCAGGGCACCGACGGCGGGGACGCGCGTAGCGGCCAGGTCGTAGACGCGGCGGAAGGCCTGCTCGAGCTCCGAGGTGTTGAGCTGCTTGCCACCAACCTCGTGGGCGACCTTGAAGAACTGGTTCTTGCGGATCACCAGGATGTGCTTGTTCTGGGCGTGGTCGAACTTGACCGGGTAGTCGGCGGGCTTGGCGGCGACGCGGCTGGCGTTGAACATCCACTTGTAGCTGTCCATGCAGATGGGCAGCTTCTTCATGTACTCGGGCTCGAGGTTGCCGGCGTCGACCTGCTTCTGGAACTCGAGGGCAGCAGTGGTGATGGCGGCCGCGCGCTTGGCGGGGTCCCGCCGCCTCCGGTCGTCGCGGTGCGAGTAGAAGTAGCTGACGTAGGGCACCACGGGGTCGCGGTAGCTCAGGTAGGCCGCGTCGTTCCACCACTCGTAGATCCAGTTCTTGTTCTTGGGGTCCTCGCGGCGGGCGAGCAGCTTCTCCTGCAGCTTGCGGCCGGGGCCATTGGGGGCAACGAACTCCTGGACGGCCTTGGTGCTGGCGGCGAGCTCAGAGGGCGTGAGCAGCGGCTTGAGCGACTTGAGGTAGCGAGCGGCGGTCTCCTCAAGGGTCGGGACGGGGAGCTTTGGGAGCGACTCCTGGAAGCGGAGGGTCGGCCCCTTGGACTTGTCCTCGACGTACCCCGCCGGGAGGGAGCTGTTGTTGCGTCTGGCTGCCGGTGCCATGGCTGTGAGTCTCTGCGGTCCCGGGGGTCAGCCGATATCGCGGGAATAGCATTGGGGGAGCACTGGAGGGGGGAGGGCACAAACCAGGGCTGGTGGTGTCTGTCTGGTGAGGAGGTTTCTGAGAGCGGGAGACCGAGCCTCTGTCCGTGCGATGCGCGCGGCGAACATCCCAAGTGTCTTATGTGTGGAGCTGGGAGAAAACAAAAAGAGCTGGGGAGGGAAGGGAGGAAGAAAAGAAGAATGGATACGACGCTGCGGTCGTCTTTCACGGGTCAGTGGTACCCTCTTGACTGGGAACCTGGAACCCTCGAGCCGGGGTTATGTGGGGGAGGGGGGGCAACGGTGTGGGTGAGGCCAGCAACAAGCCGCGGAGATTGGCGGAGCAGGGTCGGTCCTTCTCGCGGGCGTGTGGTCTCCAGTTCTTCTCCAGTCTTCTCCGCGAGCCTAGGCACGAATTCAGGGTCCGGGGGTTCGTCGCATCGGCTTTCTCAGTGAGAGTGTGGTGGGTTGGAAGAGAAAGAGTGGGTGCGTTGGCCCGAGCGACGTCCCGCGAGCCGAGGCTAACTGCCGTCTGTAGCCTTCTCTCCAACCGCATCCGCGGCGATTGCCAGGAGCCTTGGCCCGTTTGGCCCGTGGCTGCGGTTACCCCACGAGTCAGCCGCGCCAGTTCCGGTGCCGCCCCTCTCCCCTTTCCATTGGTTGACCGGCATCCCATGTCGGCCGTGGCTACCGAGAGCTGCTCACACGCCACATCTGACGTCGCTTGGGGAATTGGAAGAAGTGGGTTGTGGGTCAGTCGATGGATCCTCACTGTCTCCAGAGAAACAAGCATCTTCACATGCCAGCCAGCAATCTTCCAATCTTGTCTCTGCGACGCTGTGAGACGATGAAACATGGTCTTGTTGCGCCACTCTTGATAGTTTGCTGTGGCAGAACATGCCATGGTCATCTTTCGGCTGAATAACACATGCGCCACATACAATCACAACGATCGCGTCGAATACCGAAGAACGGGCGCGGAGTGGACTGTGCCGACGGGCTGTCTTTCTCTAATAGGACGACGATTTTAACACAACTACGATAAGGGCGGAATGGCCGAGTGGTCTAAGGCGGAGGATTTAAGTATTTTCTTAGATCTCCTCTTCTCGAGAGAGAGCGTGGGTTCGAACCCCACTTCCGTCATTAAAGCTTCTTTTTGTTTCAATGTCTTTTTGGTCTTGTATGTTTTTTTTTTGGCACTGATGTGTCGTGTCGGTCTCTCCTTGAGTTTAACTGCCGTTTTTTTTTTTTTTTGAGATATGAATTATGATTCTGGTTGCAACACTGAAAAAAGCTTGGGCCATATATCAAAGTTCAAAACGATTCAGGGGAAGTCAACAAATGAAGACAGCCGACAGCAACACTGGACAAAACAATCACAAATTACAGCTCCTCCCAGTCACTGTCTACACATTGCAACCATACAAGGCAGAAACCCATTCTTCCATTCCATCCGGTTATCCTCCGCTCAATAGTAGTCAATACACCAGAAACCAAGCCCCCTCTTTTCATACAGCACCCGATAATTGCCTCGGTTCACTTCCGCGGTTGATCCAACCCCTGACGCCAAAGAAAGAGATAGAAAGCAAGCCGAACTAGACCCAACCCAACGAACCGACTCGAGGAACTGCCACCACAACATTGCAGCCCATAACTACCACCTCGTCACTTGAGCCGGCAAACCAGCCCAACCTGAGGGCCCACTCCCAGAACCAGCCCTCAAACTCTTCCGAAAACCACTCCTCGCACCACCCTTCAATCCTCTCCCAGGCCCATTCATACGTCTTCGCCTTCCCCTCCGCACTAAGCGGCTGCACGGCCCCGGGTGCAGGCGGCGTATGAAATGTCATGCGCGGACCATCCACCGCCACCTCCTGCGCCAAGCGCACGCCCTGCTCACCGCCCACGCTGACCGCCTGCTTCAGGCCGTCCTGGACCTCGCGGACGCGGCGCTTGAACGCAAGGCGGTCGAGGAAAAGCTGCTGGCGGGCGCGCTCCAGCTCGCGGCGCTCTGACTGCAAGATCGCCTCCATCTCGTTGAAGTACTTGAGCTTGAGCTCCATCTTCTCGAGCGTCACGTTGACGGCCGCCGAGACGAGGCGCGTCATCTCACGCTCTTCGTGCGAGGCGAGCCCGCCGGCGCGGGCACCCATGGCTGCGAGGGGAATGCTGGCTAGGGCGGAGGTGGTGGTGGTTGTTGTGGTGGTTGTGGTGGTGGTTGTTTCGTGGCGGATGTCGACCTCCATTGAGTCGCCGCCCTCCTTTTCCTTGCCCTTGCCGTTGGTTTGCGAGGACTCTGATTGGGTGCCGTGCTCGAGCTTGTTGCGGAGGTTCTGCTTAAGGAGCTCGGCCGACTTGTTGGCGGCCGCGGCTGTGCTGGCGGGATCCGCAAGGCTGGCGAGGGAAGCCCACGACCGACATGACAGGGTTGTCCTTTTGGCTGAACGGAAGCTGGCCGCCGTGGCTGCCCATCATCTGCATGCCAATTGGCGCGTCCAACCTCTCCGTCTCGAGATACTTGTCTTCGATGTCGAGCTGCAAGAACTGGAGTACACACTCCTCCCGCGTCCGCGTGCCAACATACTCAGCAATCTCACCCCAGTCCTCATCGTAGCGCTCGAGAGCCTCAAGAAGGCGCAGGACCTCAGCGTCGCTCCATGGCGCGTCCCTATCGAGGACGGAAGAGTAGGACGGGTTCTCCAGGCGGGTGTAGTGTGCGCTGGTCTGGTTGGCGGGGAGCCGCCCTTCCAGGAAGCAGACCGGGCACAAGTCATACTTGGTCTTGGAGTTCGGATCGGATTGTGAGCTGTGGTAGTAGATGCGCGTGCAGTCGGCACCGCAGTTGTAGCAATTGGCCTTGACAATTGGCGCCTTAGTAAGCTCGTCCATGCCAGACACACCATTGGCTGTTGGCGTTTCGCCGTTAGCCTTCTCGCCCTTGGTAAGCTTGTTGACCTTGGCATTGGCCTCGTAGATGTTGCGGCCGACTTCCAGGTTAAGCTCGCTCTTGGGTGCCGGTGTCGCAGTGGCCTTGGCCTCTGTGTCCTTGTTCGGCTTCCCTTCAGTGACGACAACGTCTGCCGCTGGTTGCCATGGCTGGAGACCACGAGGCGTGTCGCAAATGATCTTGAAGTGGCCGGTGAACGGGGGGGCCGACGTGAGACGGCCGCTGGTCAGCATCGACCTACACAACATTAGTGGCGGACTCAACAACATTGGCAGGCTGAATCTTACCTGGTAGTTGATCAAACCCCACTGCTCCAGGAAGGCATGCACGCGCATAATCGCACAGACATCGCCGGCCAGATTGCGGCGGCAGGCGGTAACGGTGAGATACTCGACCGGGTTCAAGCGGTAAGCGTTGATCATAAAATCGCGGTAGTCCTTGTATACCGCAGGGGTCTTGCTCCGGTTCCGATTGTTGAAGAACTCTGGCAGCGCCTTCCGCTCGATGTTGTTGATGGTGTTCATGTCGAACCAGGTGCTGTAGCTGGGCAGCACAATTGCATGAGTTTGGGAGATGAGGTGTTCCCTCGCGGCATTCTCGATAAACTCCTTGGTCTTGGCCTCTCCGGCTCCGTCACCCTCGGCCTGCGCGCCCTCATTCTTGGGCGCGTCGCCCATCTCCTCATCTTCAAGCGCCGTCGTCTCTGCTGGCGGGCCCTCGGGGGCGTCGAGGGGGTTGTCTGATTGCGCGCCGGGCGCAGGAGTGGTGCTGTCTTGCTTGATTGCGGGGCCCTCGCCCATCTGCACATCTAGATGCGGCAGTCAGTTGGGGAGCTTCACCCTGACGAGGCTCAAGGCAATGAGCGCATACCCTCGTTATGGTCATTGGCATCCGGGAGGGGAGGCTGCGCCAAAATTGGATTGGCGTCCGGCGATGCGCCGTTTGTGGGGGTGCCGTAGCTGACCGAGCTCTCCTCCATTGCGACGACGATGAAGCGCGGAGTATTGGATGGGCGAATTGCGGGTGGGTAGATCAGCCTTGTAGGAATTGTGCTAAGGAGAGAGCCGACTTTCTGAGGGCGAGTGTTCAGCGGGTTGAATTCGGGACGCGACGGTGCCGATGAGATGGAATCTAGAGTCCAGATGCAAATCGGCGTAGGAAGCTGTTTTGGCGATGGATGCAAGGGGGGGCGGTTCGTGATCGGTGACCCGTCAATCGCGTTGGAGAAATTGTTCGCGACAGGCCAAGCAGCACCGCAACAGGCGGGAGCACGGGCCAGCTCTAGTCTAGGCCAAGGCTGTCTCACGTGATATATGACCAGCCACACAATCCGCCCAAACTACAGCCACTTCTAGTGGCTTTCCGTCGGATTCCTCTGCGCTGGCTTGGCACACCAATCCGGGGTAAGTGGACTGTGTTGTGTCCTGCGGGTCCCTGGCAGGCTAACCTCGGGCCGCTTCAATCCGTCATTGATGAATCTCGAGACTTGAACAAGCCGCAATCCGGTCCCGTTCCGTCACCCTCCGCCCTCTGCCCCCGAACTGCCAGATTCCGGCTTCACGGTCTCGGATCACGAACTTCCCCTCCGACAACCCCCAATTGCCTCGTTCACCATGCTGTCGGCCGGTCGTCGGGCATTCTCGGCCCTCGCCCGCCCAACCCTGCGGGATGCGACTATCTCCCCTTCGCCAGATCCCCCGCCGCCCTCCGCAGGTTACTCTCAGCCCTCGCCATTCTCGAGCAACGCGATGGCCAGCTTAACACGGGGTCGCTGAGCGCCATCAGCGCCGCCCAGAAGCTGGGTGGTTCGGTCCACGGCTTCCTGGCGGGCAGCAACATCAAAGGTGTGGCCGGGGAGGCGGCCAAGGTTGAGGGCGTCGAGAAGATCGTTGCGGTCGAGAACGTGGCGTACGACAAGGTTCGTTGACACGGACAACCACTCGCTCCGGGAAAGGGAATTGACAAAGTTTCGTTGCGCAGGGCCTCCCCGAGAACTATGCGCCGCTCCTCGTCGAGAACATCAAGAAGGGCGGATACACACACGTCATCGCGGGCAACACAGCCTTCGGCAAGAACGTGATGCCGCGCGTCGCCGCGCTGCTCGACTCGCAGCAGATCTCAGACATCACGGCCATTGAGAACGACAAGACGTTTGTGCGCCCCATCTACGCCGGCAACGCCATCGCGACCGTCGAGTCGTCCGACGCCATTAAGGTCATCACCGTGCGCGGCACCGCCTTCCCCGCTGCCGCCATCGCGGGCGGCTCGGCCGAGGTCGTGGACGGTGTCGACCCCAAGGCCGAGAGCGCCACCGAGTGGGTATCGGAGGACCTGGCCAAATCGGACCGGCCCGACTTGGCGACGGCGAGCAAGGTTGTCTCTGGCGGGCGCGGGCTGAAGTCGAAGGAGGAGTTTGACAAGATCATGCTGCCGCTCGCCGATGCGCTGGGCGCTGCCGTGGGCGCGTCGCGCGCGGCGGTCGACAGCGGGTACGCGGACAACAGCCTGCAGGTGGGCCAGACCGGCAAGGTGGTTGCGCCGCAGCTGTACATGGCGGTGGGCATCTCGGGGGCGATCCAGCATCTGGCGGGCATGAAGGACAGCAAGGTGATCGCGGCCATCAACAAGGACGCGGACGCGCCCATCTTCCAGGTGGCCGACGTCGGGCTGGTGGGGGATCTGTTCCAGAAGGTGCCGGAGCTGACCGAGAAGCTGAGCAAGGCGTAAATGATGTTACAGCAATATTACAAACCAAATACCAAGCAAGCGATTGTATATACAACACCTCATCTTACACCCTTCCCCCTCCTTTGTCTCTCATCCAACAATAGCCAGCATCTCTCCCGTCCTCGTAAACTTCTCCCTCTCCTTCCCCACCTCCTCCCCTCTCCTCTCCGCCCTATCAATTCTCCTCCACCCTTCCCAATCCACCACCACCTCCCCCAACCCGCCCTTCCCACTCCCCTCAACCTCCGCCCTCACCCTTCCCACCCCCACCTCCCCATCCTCATTCAAAACTTTATGTCTTTATCCCCAATCCCCGTGATCGCATCCCCGTCCCAAATGCATCCTCCATCGTACTCGCAATCACCCCAGTCGGGCCCCTTTTCACCCAGCCCGCACAATACAGCCCCGGAAAGGCGCCCAACGCAATGGCTTTATCCGCCGTGCGCCTCGTGCTGCACGCGCCCGTGCCCGTCATTGGAGATGACGCCCAGCGGGTGTTGAAGGGGATGTTGAGGGGGCGAATTCGGGAGGGGGTGGAGCGGTAGCCGATGGAGCGGAAGGCGAGTGGAGTGGGAATGGTGATATTGGGGAGGGGGTGGGGGGGAGGTGTAAGCGGTAGGGGAGAGGGGGAGGAGAGGGTGGTCGGGGTGAAGGTTGTGGATGCGAGGTGGGTGGGGAGGTGGGGGAGGAAGAGAAGGTGGCGGGGAGAGGAGGAAGTCGAGGGACCAGGATTTAGTGGCGGTGGGGAGGAAGGGGTGGGAGAGCCTTTGGCGAGGATTTCCATTAGGCGGCGGGGAGCGCGGGGAAGGGATTTGAGATCGGGCGGGATGAGGGTGGTGTTGGTGATGGGGTGGAAGGCGACGGAGGGGAGGCGCATGAGCTCGCGGGCTTCTTTGATGGTGAAGGCGGCTTGCATGGGGCCGCGGCGGCCGACAATGTGGACGCGCTTAACTTTGCTTTTGGAGAGAGTTTCGATGGCGTGCTCGGCGATGTCGGATTTGCGGAGGACGTCGACGTCCTCGAGAAGCATACGCGCGACGTCCAGGGCGACGTTGCCCTGGCCGATGATGACGGCTTCCTCGCCGCGGGTGAGGTCGGGAGCGAGGTCAGCATGCTCGGGGAGGCCGTTGTACCAGCCGACGAACTCGCGGGCGGAGTAGACGCCCTTCAGGTCTTCGCCGGGAATTCCAAGAGTCCTGTCCTTGGCGGCACCGTAGGAGAAGACAACGGCGTTGTAGTGGCGGAGAATGCTGGCCAGGGGGATGGTTGCGCCGTCTGGGTGGTCACTCTTGGTGCCGATGGAGACGTTGCCGATGAAGTTGAAGTTGGGCGAGGATGCCACCTCTTCGAATTTGTCCTGGCAGTTCTAAAGAACGTTGTCAGATATTCTACCTGTTGTTGAGTGGTAAAAGGTGGAATACCTTCACCTCAGGGTGATCTGGAGCAACACCAAACCTCACCAGGCCAAAGGGAACGGGCAAGGCTTCGTACATGTCGACCTTGGCATCCTGGATCTTGGACATGGCCCGGTACGCGGTATAGAACCCGGCCGGGCCTGACCCAATAATGGCGAGCCGAAAAGGGCGTCCATCACGGGTGCTCGGAGCCGTTGAGAGCCGTCGACATGTGGTTGTGGTTCTGGTGAGTGAGAGTGACGCATTGAGAACCCGCCTCCAATTGGGCTTGGCACAGCGTACGGGAACCATTGTCGATCCTCAATTCAGGGTCGGTTGCTGTGTCGTACAAGATCTCGAGCAACAGGCAAACATATAAAATCACAAAGGACAGGTCTGCAGAGTCAACCCGTGGTGTCCGGAGCGCCCTCGGCCGAACATTTCACGGTTTTAGTGGGTCAATGTCCCCGTCAGCGGGGCCGCACTTAGCTCCGGGCCGTCGTCTCGGGGCAGCAGCTCATCGCCGACGGGACCCCGAACTGCTCCACAGCGCTTCGGAGGGGAGCGAGGGGCGGAATGGAGGAGTTGGAATTGGTGGTTGAGAAGACTTGCAAAAATGATGAAGTAGCTGTCCAATTGAGGTCTTTGGCTGACGGATACGAGGGATGTGACACAACTGGAACCACAGAAACCTGAAAGACGGAGTGGCACAGGGCTGTAGCGCTTACACGGTTGCCGGGTCAACCGTCCCAGGTCAACCAAACGCTGCCCTCCTTCCCGCCGACCCCAAATGCGACGTCTTCATGCCAGCACTGCCGTCTTTGTCTGCATGTCATAATCCACTTCCAGTTTCCACACCTCAACTCCCTTTTTCTCACCGTCAAAAACAATACACATTTTGCGCACATTGAATCTTCCTGAGCTGGATTCGCCATCATGGGGGTCCAGCAGCCCTTCATGTACGAGGCCGTCAACAGGGACGAGAATCGCTTCCCCGCCACGACGTTCGACCCCAAGGCCATTACCCGCGCCAGCTATGAGAAGAAAAAACCTAAGCCGAAGCCGAAGGGGCCGCTTGTCTCAGTCAACCGCCATCCAGAGTATGCGAACCGTCATATTCCTTCCTGAAACATAGAGATGCCTTGTGCTGACCATTCCAGTGCCCACATGGTGCCCAACGGACGGTCTAACTTCAAGACGATGGGTCGCAGAACCAAGGGCTGGATCAAGGGCATGCGTGTCGTCCAGCTGCTTCTTAGGATCCTCGAGGTCATCGGCGCTGTGGGCCTCCTGGTGGTCATGAGCCTCATCAACCTTATGGGTTGGGTCATGGGCGCTACCGTGAGTTTACCGCTGCCTGGTTCCGAGTTCCAACTAACTCCATCCCACTCAGCTCGGGGTGGCCATTATTCACTGCCTCTACAGCATTTTCCATCATGCCCGCCCAGCGGGTTCGCGGACCCCCGGCTCGTCCACAGCATACCACATCTTCTCGGCCGTGTCAGACCTCTGCATTCTTCCCTTGTATGTCTATGGCATCATCACCACAAGGAACACGAACTGGGCAGAAAAGAAGACTCGCTTTGACGGAGACTTGGTCGCGCGATACATGGAGCCGTCCGTTTACTACGGCTTGATCGGTGCTGGAGGCCTGCACGTGCTCTCCCTGACCATCTCGCTCTGGCTGGCCTTCATGTTCCGCCGCATCTCCAGCATGCCCCCGGATATGAACCCGCTGGAGGCCAACCTCACCTCGCGCGTGCACAAGAAGAACAAGTCCTCGGTTGCCACCGCCTCAACCTACACCGACAGCGAGAAACGCGACAGCCAGCTCTACGACGACACGTCGCGGCCTCCCTCAATCCCCTTCATGCACACTCGCCAAAATTCCGAGACGTCCTTCACTTCTCGCGACTCTCGCGTGACTCTCCCCAGCCGGCAATACCAGGTCGAGGCGGGCAATCGCAACTCGGCCACCTCGCAGAATCTTAAGCGCATGTCTGCTCAGCCGTCTTCCAAACGCGCCTCTTACACGGAGATTCCCATTGGCGAGACCGGCGCCAGCCCCGCCCGCCCAATCTCCATGTACACCGGACCTGATCCCCGCCCCAGCAGCAGCTCCAGCCGCGCCGAGCCCGTCTCCCCGGCCAGACCACCCTCCCGCGCCCCCCAAATTCACCGAAACCTGGTACACCTCCGATTCACTCATCAGCCGCACCGAAAAGCGCACCCGCGCCATAAACAAGCGGGCCGCCGCCTCCCAAATCAAAACCAGCGCTATGAATCTCTTCGTCGCAACCTCGACGTATCTGACGACTCCGACGCCGAAAACGCCACCGATAGCGACTTCAACTACTACTACTACCGCACCAGCGGCCCCAACCCCCCATCACTTCCACACCATCCTCCCCAACCACCCCAACCCCTCCGCTCCAACCCCACCACATCCCCTTCCACCACCACAACGACCCTCCTCCCCACCCCATCGCCCACCAAACCCGCCGGCCGCCGTCCACGCACCCTTCTCTCGTCTCCGCGCCTCCGTTCTGGCCGAGGTCTCCTCAACGACCGACGGGTAAGCGGCAGCCAGGATATCACCGACCAACAACACTCTTTCCCTCCTCCCCTCACATTTAGATACCAAAAAGTGGGAACCGCGCAACAGACAAAGCTCGATCCAACCCGAAGGGAGTTTTGCTACAGCAAGCCGTATGGGACGCTGAAGGCGGGAAGGCGCCGGTTATGGTTGGTAGTGAGGGATTAATGATAAGGGGCGGGAGGGTGGTGTCGTCAGGGAATGATTATGATTTGGGAGTGGGAGTGGGAGCGTGAAGGTGGGGAAGAGGAGGGTGAGTGGAAGGGAGGCAGAGGAGGGGAGGGCGGGGGTGCTGTGGGTGGGAAGGCGGGGTGGGGAAAGGTTGGGGGAAGGTGGGAGAGGGTTGGGACTGCGGTGGAGTGAGCGGGGAGTAGCCTAGAGAGAGAGGGTGGGGGTTTGGTATAAGGATGATGGATCTGAGATAGGAGGAATTGTTTGGGTTGCTGTTTGTTTGTTTGGTTGGAGTTAATGGTGTTGGTTTAAGCGATGTAAGGACTGGATAATGGATGATTGTATGGTCGGATGTGGGTTAGTTTAGATATCAAATTAGTTAAGTTTTTATGGAATGATGTTACCCGTTAAACAAGAATATGAGGGAGGATATTTGAGTTGAGGGATAAGAGAAAACATGGTTCAACATGGAGTCTTGAACTCAGTCAGAAATGTTCAGTGGACGACAAGACGTTGACTGGGGGGCTCGTCGGTCTTCTATTCCTTTTTTTCCCTCTTTACTCTTGTCTGAGACAGACCAGGAGGCGGTACCCTGTCGCATTCAGGACAATTAACACAATGCGATCGTGAATTCTGCGGAGGACGAGCGGTGATACCCAACAAGAAACAAGAACACCAAACTCCACCACGAATAAAGCTGCTCATACCGCCCAACAACAGCAACAACACAAGCCATGCTATACTAAAAGCCAGAGCATCCCCCCAAACGATAAAACCTCACCTTTTGAGCGCAGCAAACCGCTTGGCTAGCTCACTCACATCTGGAATGCCATCTGAGATACTCTCCTTCCTCTCCGGCTTCTTCGCGACGTTGGTTCCAGCCCCCGCCGACTTCTTAGTCGGCGTCAACTCGACCCTGTTAAGCGTCAACTTCGGGTGGATGTTGTCCGTCGACGGCCGCGGCGGTACGACGTGCAATGGACTCGGCGGTCCAAACGTATCTGGCGGCGTCGCCTTAACGAGCTCCTCCCTCGCATCAACCTTCCCATCCTCCGCCAGCAGCGGCGCTCTTTCTGCCCCCACCCGCCCCATCCTCCGCATCCCCATCCATAAACTCGGGCGGCTCCCAGAGCCCGCGGCGGCCAATTCACCCCATATGCCTTCGCAATCTCCTCCAAATACCCCTGCACCAACTCCTCCCTCGGCGGCTGCACATTCAACTTTCTCACCACCCTCTCACTAACCTTCCCATCGCTATTCTCCACCGCCTGCAGCGCGAACTCCTTCCCGAACCTCTCCGCCAACAACGCTCGCACCTGGTGCAACTCCTTAATCTCCGTCCTTTGCGCCGCGTACATCAGGCTCTTTACCGCCTCCTCCAGACCCGGGTCGCACCCCGCGCCCGAGGAGGACACCTCTAGAAGCCCGGCGCGCGCAAGCAGCAGCTCGCAGTAGAGTTCCAGCATCTCGTGCAGCTCGGTAATCACGTCGGACCTGATGATGTTCTCGACCCGGATGCGCGGGAGGGAGGGAGATCGTTAGTGAGACGTTTCTATGGAAAGGGGTGGGGTGAGAGGGAGGGACGTACGACGAGGGTGGATGGGAGAGGCATGTTAGCAGTTGAAGATGGTTTGAGCTTGTGGGTGTTGGGTTTGGGGGAGTAACGGCGTCGAGTTCAGAAGCTGTCGCAAATATTTAAGCTCGTGATTTTCTAGGCTCCCATATTTCGGAATGGTGAGGTTGCGTATGCGCAAGCAGGCAGTCGCGAAGTTGAGTTTCCAGGTTGCGCTGCTCATGTGGGGTGGTTCTTGAGATGGCGGGGTAGCGGGTCACACATCGTACGTAATCATGCATTGGCGGGCTTGGCAGCCAGGGCCGAGACCCACAGGGCAAGGAGAGACATCCGTCCATGGCTGGCTTGTGCGCTCTCTTTCAACATCGAACATCGAACATCCATCCGAACCTGAACCCTCTCCTGAACAAAGCCCTGCATTATTAGTGACAATCAAAGGGTAAACCCGCGGTTGGTATCGCGTCACAGAACCGTATGCTTATAAAATCACATGTCAAACCCACGTGTTCGATGAGTTGGCTTTGGGCTTGCCAGACTGCTCCTTCTCTAACCTCTGCCCTCGCATCAAGTTGCTTCCTCGCGGGTCCGCAGCCCATATCCCCGCCAGTGCCCAAATCAACCACTATTTTTACTAAATAACCTTTGAGAATTGGTATTCTTTCTCTTCATTTCTCACACTACAACTTTACGGCTGTCCCTGAGCAACCCGGCAAGATGGCGGACAAAGACAAGCAGTACAAGTATCGCCAGGAGATACAGCAGGTGCGTGGCATATTTTATTTATGCTCTCCACATTCCGCTTTCTATTTCATTTTGTCATGTGCTGGCTTGTGAGTTTCTTCTTGGCAAGTGCTAGAGAGGTGGACAACGGGGAGAGCATCTCTGTGGGACATGCGGCGTGGGCAGATTGCTGGAAGGGGGGCAAGTTCATCAACAACACGAAGAGGGGACTAAGCCAGTGATGGTTGGGTTACTTTGGAGCCTGGGTGAGCGGATTGTTGGTGACGACGACTCATACACGGCTCTGGCTTTCGGTATGGTCACGACCACTGCCTTCAAAACGAACGGGATGGCATGAGGGATATGGAACAGCAAGGCGAGACCAACAGGAAGCCTCCAAGACCAGGCTGGAATCACCATTCCCGAGATTGCAACGACATTGCAATGTCCTTCTGCGCTGGACGACAGACGAGAACCACCATATGGATGGACTGGGTTCAACATCAGCGTCACATGGAAGTGTGCAGATGGATGGAAGACAGAGAGTGAGGTCCAAGCGCCTCTTTCCTGGCATGCCTGTCTGGGTTTGTTGTTTTGGGGTGAGACTTTCCATGGAAACCTTCTCGATTCTCTTATCGGCTGGCTCGTGACTTTCTCCCACAATGAGCCTTGCGTTTTGTCAGAATTAACACGCCGGCTCCGTGTGTGAATCAGCCTGAACAACGGCTCCAGACACATCGACATGACACACCCACTGGGATCACAGCCCCAAGTGCATTGTTCACCAGAATCCGACTACCTCACGCGCGCACGCCAGCTGTGGCCGGCACTCCGGTGCAAGACATTGGTATTGCGCCCAGTGGTCAGCTCAGCAACACGTCGCGACGACTCCAGCTTCATTGACGACGACCCATCCTCATTCATCTCCGACTCTGAATCAGATGTCGACCTGTATAGCGATCGCGACAGTTCTTCTCTTGTTTACAGCAACGACAGTCTCATCACAGAGGAGAAAAAGGCCAGGATTTCACAGGACGTGTCGGCCAAGAAGGGCCAGTCGGTCGTCGCGCCATTGCCAGCAACACCAAAGCCGGCGCTGTCTCCTGAGAAGCTTCTGTCAGGAACAATTTTGTCTACGTCTATTTATTCAACTTCTCTTACAGATATCAACCTCCACCCGACTGCTACTTCCCGACTCAAGGAGACTACTTTTGAGCAGCAGAGCACCCAACGTGGTAACGAAGAAGTTACTTCAGTTATTCTCGCCTCTGGAACCATCCCACACCTTCCTGTCACGAAAGACGAGGCAACCACCAAGAATGTCGTCCCTCGGAGCACTGCAGTCCGACGCGGCGGCCATGTTTCAGGAGGCATTCGACGAGGCAATCGGTATCGACACGGGAAAGGAGCTGCAAAACATCTGGCGCATGCTCGAGCCAGTGCTGAGCACTCGCGGAATCCCCTTGCGTCACTTGCCCTGGGCCTACAAGCTGGCACACGGCCTTCTTCTCCCTTCCGTCGGTTTCCAAGCGGAGCAGGACAAGAAGAAAAAGAACTCGAACGAGCCGTATCCTCGCCAAGCCATCGCTAATTATCTCGAATTTCAGATGATGTATGTATCGGGCGAGACGGCAGAACCCTCAGTCGAGACCACAGGCATCATCGAAGACATTGTGCGCCAGCAAGTCATCGAAATTGTCAGTTCTCCATCAGCTGGGGCATTTACCCCTTGCTAACAACTATCCTAGCTTAGGAGCTGCACCGAACTGGCCGCCCGGCGCGGATCGCGCGCCATCACGATTAACGATCTCATCTTCCAGATCCGCGACGACGCGCCCAAAGTTTCCCGACTGCGCAGCTTCCTATCGTGGAAGGACGTGCGCAAGAACGTCAAAGACTCAGACGACAAAGGCGGCGAGGCCGACCTGGGCGTCGGCGAGGACCCCGTCGGTGGCGTTGTCGCAGGCGGCCCCATTGACGACACGGCCAAGCGCAACAAAAAGGCCAAGGTCGGCCTTCCCCTGGGAGCCGGCCTCCTTCTTCCCCGCCGAGGTGCCCGAGCGCGACGACGAGGAGGACGAGGTTGAGGAGGAAATGAACCACATCACCATGCAGCGGCTGCGCAAGGCCGACGAGCGCACCAAGGCCATGACGCGCGAGGAGTACGTCACGTGGTCCGAGTACCGCCAGGCGTCGTTTACCTACCGCAAGGGCAAGCGGTTCCGCGAGTGGGCTGGTTTTGGGACTGTGACGGACAGCAAGCCGTCGGATGACATTGTTGATATTTTGGGGTTTTTGACGTTTGAGATGGTGCAGACTCTGACGGAGGAGGCGCTTAAGATCAAGGAAAATGAGGATCAATACCGGGAGAGAACGGGCGAGAATGCGGGCAAGAAGCGTAAGCTGCCTGGCGGAGGTGGCTTGTTTGACCCGCCCAGTGAGGGCCGCACTCCGGTTGAGCCGCGCCATGTTCAGGAGGCCTTCCGCCGGTTGCAGCAGCGGCCCAAGAAGTTGAGGGCCATGCTCAACGGGTCCAGGCTGCAGCAGCGGACGGCTCTGAAGTTGATTTGATGTTTGGGACGGGGTTGGTTCTTCGGGTTTGGGTGGGGCTGGGATATGGTCTGGGTATACCAACGAAGACGGTTGACGGGTTATCCTCAGTCTTGGTCACTGTTGGAGATGAGGGCGATACCATTCTGCCCATACTTCTGAGGACATGGAGGAACAAGCTGTTTTCTTTTGTAACTAGATACCATCTGACCACCGCGTAAATATTTGCGTCAACAAGTCACACATCTCTCGCATACAACCCTCCCCACCTCCTTACAGGTTCACCATCCCTCATCCTCCCGCCCACTCCCACCCCCACTCCCACCCCCAACCCCCTCCCCAACATCCAAATCTACCCCTTTCCCCTCCACCCCAAGCAACCACATAATGCCCCGCCAACAACTTCCACTCCTCCACCTCATCCAACCCCTCCAGCCCATCAACCCTCTCCTTCTCCCTGCCCCCAACCCACCCCTCCCAAATCTGATCCACCGTCCGACTCCTCACCCCCACCTCCCCCACCTTCCTCTCCACCTCCTCCCGCCCCATCTCCAAACCCAGCCTCCGTCAACCTCTTCTCTGATCCGCTACAATCGGATACGCCTCCAACGTCGGCATGCTAATCCCCGCGCGGCAAGATTGGAAGTCATCGTGCGTCCGAAAGGATCGTGGGGAGGATGGGTTCGTAGATGATTATGGCCAGGGTGGTGGGTGGGTGGGGCGGTGAAGAAGGTGAGGAGGGAGGTGGTGGTTGACGGGGAAGGTAGCAGAGGCAGCATTCGGAGAGGAGGAGGGTTGGGGCTGAGGAGAGAAGGTGGGAGGGGCAGGGAGGAGGGGTGAGATTGCGAAGGTCAAGGCCGTGGAGGGTTAGCGTGTTGTTTTTGTTGTTTTGGGAGAGGGAGTGGGATTGCCAGGTTGTGGGGTGAGGGCAAGGGGAGGAGAGGATGGTACGGAGGAGGGTGGGTGGTGATGAGGGCTTGTTTGCGCGCCATGATGGTGGGAAGTCGATTTCGTGGTAGGAGATGTTGCGTGGCGGGTTGGGGAGGTGAAGAGGCGTAGGCGGTGGGCAGGTCGGGAAACCTGTTGTATTTCCTTGGACTTGTTATGCTTTGTGAGCAGGTGTCGAGATAATCAGAATATTATATTGTCGGTTGGGTGAAGTTGTGTTTGTTGTGAGGAGCAACAGCATGAGATCTGGATAAAACGACACTGTGAAGACGTGAAGAAATTCCACCTTCTACATAGTGCGAAAATGGTATCAATGACGAAGCGTTGATACCCCACATCAACGTCTAACTTCCTCTCAGCATGATCTCTGCTTGTCCCTCGCACAACACCGACAGCCATCCTTGCTCTCAACAGGCGTAAGAGAAGTACCAAGATTTGACGGCATTTCCAACCCATACATCAACTACTATACCCTCAGAATTATCAGCCACGTCCTACCGGGTTTAGCAATCCATTATGCGCTCTCGGCTCCTACGGTCCTATGGTCCTACCCAAACCCGAGTCTCTTGCTTCCCAGTTCCCACTCTCAAATCCAATATCACAAAGATTAAACGGGGATCTGCCATTGACAGGGTACTTGTGTTTTCAGTCGAGGTGCTTATTCTACAGGGCGTCAACGAGAACTCCTGATCCAAGTGCAATGAAACCCGTCTCGACGTTCAGATGGTGACATTGTTGGAGACTGTAGGAAGAGGGTTAGGGTTAATACATATACTCCTATCCTCTGCCGGGACTTGGCCCATTCAGATTAGCGAGGGTTGTTCTCCTGGATTCCAAAACGTTCTCCATCTTCTGGTTGTCCGTCGATATTAAACATCCGTATTGAAGATTCACATTCCCCGCCACATCAAGTCAGCGGACGAGGATGAGAGGTCGAGAGAATACTGTGGTCGCGTGCAAAAAGAAAACCCCCTGTTCAAGTACCTGTGGGGCACAACATCCGACGCTTTGGCCAATCAGCTGGCCTTATCTCCCCCTCCCGGGGAATTCCAATTACCACAGTACACAGTTAACTCAGTCAACGCAGCCAACGCAGCCAACTCAGCCAACGCAGCTATACAATGGCACGACCACAAGGATCTAGTGGTACGAAACAGTTGAGAGCCCCCTACTATTGCCTCAAGGATCGGAACCCGCGACTGTTTAATCTTGATCTTTGCAATATCAATCTTCTTTTCTTCTTTTGAGGCACCTGGTGGAAGATTTGGTCTTTCCCAGATGTCTGGTGCGGCGCGTGACGCTTCAAACATCGTCGACGTCATGGGAGGCGATTCGAGACCCCCGAGTGCGGGAAACCGCCGCCCCCAGCGAAAGAGGGTGAAAACGGCGAGGGCTATTGAATCAATGCAACAAGAAAACGATATGGACTGGGAGGAAGAAAACAGCAGTGACAAAGTGTTGAGAAACCACAAAACTCGCACAATTCGAGCCATGGCGGCCGAGAGGGCGGGCGAGGATATCCGAGGTCTAGAGCAACCCGGGGACCTTGACTTCAACAACAAACTGGAAATCATCAAGACGGAGTTCCAGCTTCAATTCAAAAAGCTTCGGGATCAAGTGGCAGAGGAGATAGCCAGAATGACGGCTCAGTTGACCGAAGAACTGTCGCAAGCGCGAGGGGAGCTCACCCAAGCCCGCCGTGAGCTTGAGGACACCAGATTGCAGCTTCAAGCCATGAAGGAGGTTCAAGAAGCCCCTGTGGTTCGGCCTGCATACGCGGACGTCGCCCGACGCACACCTCCCGCCAGCATTCTGACCCCAGCCTCCTCTACAGGCCGAGCGGCGACGCCAGAGCCAGTGTTCTGTACGGTGGACATGTCCAGGGTACCGGAGGAACATATCGGAGAGGCTACCCCAGTGTCTCTTCGAAAGCTCATCGAGAACGAAATGAGAGTGCCTGGCGATCAAGCCAAGTGGCGTTGCGTTGCCGTCACTAGAGACAGAGGTAATACCAAGCGCCTCAGGATCATCGGTAGGAATGAAGAGGAAGTCAAGAAGATCAAGGATATCATCGAAGCGAAGAAGACGCCTGGTACAAGAGTCCTCCGAGACCAGTTGTACCCAGTCAAAGTTGATAATGTTAACCGCACGGCCGTCATCGACCACGAAAGCAAGATCCTTCCTGGAGCCGCAGAAGCTCTGTCCCAAGAGAACGATGTGCAGATCGCCAAGCTGGCCTGGTTGAGCCGAAGGATACTGCAAAAGCGTATGGATCTATGGTGGTTTATGTCACCAAAGCGGGCGACGCCAGGAGACTCCTGAACGACGGCTTCTTCTATGCTGGAGGAGAATCAGGATATACGGGGATCTTTGAACGACGGATGCGTCCAGAGCAATGCTACAACTGCCAGCAGATCGGTCACAAAGCTTTCCAGTGCAAGAACACTCAGGTGTGCGCTAGGTGCGCTAAGGAGGGCCATCACCATAGCAGCTGCGGAGAGGTGGTTGTCAAGTGCGTCCTCTGTGGCGGTCCTCACGAATCGTTCAGCCGAAACTGCCAGAGGCTCTACCCATCTCACCATGAGTAGAACACTCCGCCTGATCCAGCTTAATGTGAGAAAGCAGGGTGTGATACACGACAGTTTAATGAACGACAAGAATATTCAGGACGCAACGGTGGTGGCTATCCAGGAACCTCAAGCACGGAGGATTGATGGCCGACTTTTGACCACTCCAATGGTACACCACAAGTGGATCAAGATGATTCCCTCGACTTGGAGAGAAGGCAGATGGGCGATACGAAGCATGCTTTGGGTGAACAAGAACGTGGAGGCGGAACAGGTGCCCATTGGATCCCCGGACATGACAGCAGCTATCCTAAGACTCCCCGACCGACGAGTCTTGGTGATATCTGTCTACGTACCAAAGAAGGATCCTCTGGCTCTACGAAGCGTCTGCGACGATTTACGCAAGATCATTACGGGTACAAGACGAACCGCGGGCACTGTAGTAGACGTAGTGGTCGTGGGGAGACTTCAACCGGCACGACCAGCTATGGGGAGGAGACGATGCGTCTTTGGAAAGGCAAGGAGAGGCGGATCGAATCATCGACCTGATGAACGACTTTGCCCTTAGCAGTCTGCTTCCGCGGGGCACGAAGACATGGCACGGCTGGGGTTACAATACGACCATCGATTTGGTCCTGGCTTCTGCCGAGCTGGCGGACACAACAGTGAAGTGTGCGATCTACAAGACAGAACATGGATCGGATCACCACGCGATTGAGACGGTCTTTGATACCTTGGTCCCAGTACCGAAGCAACAAGACCGGTTTCTCCTCAAGAATGCACCCTGGAAGGAAATAAACACCAGAATCGAGGGAGCATTAAAAGCGACCCCCTTCAGGGGGACTGTACAACAGCAAACGGACCGTCTAATGTCGGCAGTCCAGGACGCAGTCCAAGCCCTGACACCAAAAGCAAGACCATCGCCATATGCGAAGCGGTGGTGGACGACCGACCTCACCCAATTGCGTTGCATTTACACATACTGGAGGAACCGCGCCCGGGTTGAACGACGAGCGGGGAGAGCTCTGGTAGACCTAGAAGAAACAGCGAAATGGGCTGGAAAGCAATACCACGACGCTATTCGACAACAGAAGAAGAAGCACTGGGACGAGTTCCTAGCAGACAACAACAATATCTGGAAGGCTGCCAGATACTTGAAGTCTGACGACGACACGGCGTTTGGCAAGGTGCCACAGCTTGTCAGAGCAGATGGAACAGTCACAAGCAATCACAGAGAACAGGAAGAAGAACTCCTAGCTACCTTCTTTCCTCCCCTTCCACAAAGGATTGGAGATGAAGGACCCAGGCCGCAACGAGCTCCCCTACGGATGCCGCCGATTACCATGGAAGAAATTGAACGACAGCTATTTGCAAGTAAATCTTGAAAGCACCAGGAGAAGACGGTCTACCTGCGATCGTCTGGAAAGAGACTTGGCCGGCAGTCAAGCACAACGTTCTCGCCCTGTTCCAAGCATCTCTGAAGAACGGCACACTGCCTACTCAATGGCGGCATGCTAAAATCATACCACTCAAGAAGCCCAGCAAGGACGACTACACTGTTGCAAAAGCCTGAGACCGATTTCACTCCTCGCAACACTTGGAAAGCTGCTCGAGTCGGTTATAGCGGAGAGGATCTCACATGCGGTCGAGACGTATGGACTCCTCCCGACCAACCACTTCGGAGCCCGCAAACAACGGTCGGCTGAACAAGCGCTCCTGCTCCTCCAGGAACAGATCTACACTGCCTGGCGAGGTCGGAAGATAGTAAGCCTGATCAGCTTCGATATGAAAGGAGCATACAATGGTGTCTGCAAGGAAAGGCTTCTTCAGCGGATGAAAGCAAGAGGCATCCCAGAGGAGCTGCTTCATTGGATTAACGCCTTCTGCTCAGAACGTACGGCTACTATCCAAGTCAACGGACATTCTTCCGAGGTTCATAACCTACTACAGGCGGGTCTACCTCAAGGATCGCCTCTATCCCCGGTCTTGTTTCTCTTTTTCAACGCAGACCTAGTACAACGACGAATCGATAGCCATGGCGGTGCAATAGCCTTTATCGACGACTTCACAGCGTGGGTCACAGGACCTACAGCACAGAGCAACCGGGAACGTATCGAAGCTATTATCAAGGACGCCTCGTTTGGGAGACAAGGAGCGGAGCAACATTCAACACAGAGAAAACGGCAATTATACACTTCAGTCGCAGACCCTACAAGACCAACTCACAACCATTCATCATCAAGGGACAGAGTATTGAACCCCAGGATCATGTCAAGATCCTTGGCGTGGTGATGGATGCGAAACTCAAGTATAAAGAACACATTTGGAGAGCGGCATCCAGGGGTTTGAAAGCAGCAATGCAACTCCGACATCTCCGAGGTCTATCAACATCAACGGCACGACAGCTATTTACATCAACGGTCGTCCCAGTAGTGGACTACGCCTCGAATGTATGGATGCACGCATATAAGGACAGACTTGTCGGGCCTATCAACAGGATCCAAAAGATGGCAGCACAAGCAATCGTGGGAACCTTCCTCACGGTAGCAACAAGCGTAGCAGAAGCAGAAGCTCATATTGCTACAGCGCAAGATCGGTTCTGAAACGGCTATCAAGCTCTGGACAGACATTCACACACTGCCTCATACCAATCCATTACGCAGAAACACGTCTCGAATACGAAAATTCAGGACACATCGGTCGCCGCTCTACCAGGTGGCAGAGGCACTTAAAGGCATACCAATGGACCAGTTGGAAACTATTAACCCGTTCACTTTATCCCCATGGGAGAACCGAATAAGGACTATCACAAACGACGTCACGACGATACAGCGGAATGCCGAGTACGATATACGCATTGCTGTGAGCAGCTCGGCACGGAACGGTCTAGTGGGGTTTGGTGCTGCTACAGTGCTACCGGCGACGATATATGGAAGCCCGAATCTAAGAACCCTCTCCTCAACGCTTGGCCCAATATCGGAACAGAATCCATACTCTGGGGAGCTTGTAGCGATGGAACGAGCGTTGGGCACGCTAGTATCGCTTACATCCAACCGCATCGAGCTCTCAACGCGGAATAAAGCGGCCGTTCTCACGCTCAGACAGCCTCGGGAGCAGTCTGGGCAACACCATATCCGCCATATTTACGAGTCGATCAGGGCGCTACAGAAGAACAGGAATACAGTCACAGTCCGATGGCTCCCTGCGGGCGAGCAAAGCAACCTCTGGGAAATCGCCAAGGAGAACGCCAAACATGCCACTCGAGACGGCGCCGTCCAGGAGGTACATACGCCCAGGATGCGGTCGACAATCCTCAACCTGGCGCAGTCCAACAGAGGCACCAGAAATCGTCTGCCAGACAAAGTTGGAGCTCATTCCAAGAGAGTCGATGCAGCACTACCAGGCAAACATACCCAACTGCTTTACGAGCACCTATCACGACAGGAGGCTGGCATACTTGCTCAGCTGAGAACAGGCATGGCAAGACTCAACGGCTACCTCCACCGCATTGGAGCATCATCGTCAGATCAGTGCGACTGCGGACAAGCAAAAGAAACAGTGGACCACTTCCTTTTCCGATGCAAAAAATGGACGGCATACCGAACAGAGATGCTCGAATGCACAGATACCCACAGGAGCAATATCTCTTTCTACCTAGGAGGGAAGTCGACATCGGACAATAAAGACTGGACTCCCAATATGGTGGCCGTTCGGGCAACCATACGATTTGCGATGGCCACGGGTCGGCTTGACACCCATCGACTGCAGGCCGACTAAGACACCTAACCACCACACCCAACCGAACTCATAACCCTCACCTCGTGCCTGGGACAGCAGGCACCGCTTCAGCCGCCGAAGATAGGACGTTGAACACTTGGAGAATCGCCTTCAAGCCAGCCTACCAACAATCCCACTAACCCACGGGAATCCGAAGAGAAATGGAACAAGGGACTGCATGTACTAGAATGGACTCTGTATGGGCTTGGACGAAATCATGTCATATCTTGGGAAATGTATAGTCAGATTGTTATAGTTGCCCTTTCGGCTTAGCCGCCGGGCGTTAATAAATTGTATTGTATTGTATTGTATTGAAACAGTTGACTACCGAACAACGGCAACGCGTTCGAACGTTATACTTTGATGCCGCCCTCAGCCAAGCCGACATCCATCGTATCACTGGCTATACCAAAGCCCAGATTCGAACTGCTATTCGTGCCAGCGATGCGACTGCCGGCCGAAGTACTGGCCGGCCTCGGTCACTAACGCCAGCGCAAGAAGAAGAGCTTGTTCAGTACGTTACTTCAAGCAAAAAGACTCGCCGAATGGGCCTTCTCGAGCTCTCGACAATCATCTTTGCCGGAGTCTACGGCCTTTGGGTGATCAAGCATACTCTCTATCGACTGGGCTTCCGTCGACGCGTTGCCCGCAAGAAGCCACCGATTACCGAGCGAACTCGAATTCTTCGAGAGACCTGGGCGAAGGAGCATGAACATTGGACCCCTGAGCAATGGGCAAAGATCCTTTGGACCGACGAGACCTGGGTTGTTGGTGGCCCGCATCTGAAGCAATATGTAACCCGGCGTCAAGGCGAAGAGTGGGATCCGACTTGTATCGTAAAGAAACATCAACGCAAAGGTGGCTGGATGTTCTGGGGGGGTGTTTCTCTGGCCTGGGCAAAGGCCCTGGGATCTTCTGGGAAAAGGATTGGGGAAAGATCAACGCTGAGTCTTACCGCGCGCATACTGTGCCCGTCATTCATGGCTGGATACAGTTGTGTAAGCAGGAGCTTGGTGAAGACCTGATTCTGATGCAAGATGGTGCTCCTGGGCATGCAGCAGCAGAGACGAAACAAAATCTCCAGGAGCGAGGCGTTGTGGTGATGGAGTGGCCACCCTTTTCCCCGGACCTGAACCCAATCGAGTCTTGTTGGAACTGGATGAAGGATTGGATCGAAGACCGGTACGGTCTTGAAGAGAAGCCCTCGTATGATCAGCTCCGTGGGTATATCAACGAGGCCTGGGAGGCACTGCCAAACACCTATTTACAGGAGCTTTTGGTCTCGATGCCAGCGCGTTGCAAAGCAGTCATTGCAGCCAACGGTATGCATACAAAGTTTTAGGTTCTTTGGTGGTCATTTGGGCCTATTTAATGTATAATAATGTGGGTACGAGCCTTGCTTAGTCTGAAACCCCGCATGGAGCTTTTGAATTACCCATCCCACCATAGTAAGTGGGGCAGTGGCGGTGCTCCTGTCGGGACTTTGTGCCAGGCAGCCGGCCCCCCAATCCTTCAGCGGCAACAAGATTCGTCTCCCCAACAGCCGGCCGTCCCGCTCAAGTGTTTCACTGCCGGCCTGTTCAAAGCGAGGCTCGTGTTCCAACACAGAAGTCAAGCGCTTTTAAACCTGGCCTTGCCCATCATCTTCCGTACCCTCATTTGTGACCTAGGTTATCCATCTTTCCCTGTCTCTTCTCTTTCAAGAGAGCAACGAACACCTTCCTAATCTCTCCTTCAACCTTCAGCCTTTCATCGTTTGTTTCTCATCGCCAGAATGTTTTCCCCCACCAGCGTCACTGGCGTTCTGGCCAGGCGTGCCGTTGACGGCACGTCTCTGGGCTGGAAGCCGCCCCCTCTGGCATACATCTTTCTCCTGGGTGACTTCATCCTTTTCCTCCCCGTTCTTCTCGTGGTAAGCTCCGTCGACCCATACCCGTTATATTAGCCACCAACTCACACATTACCACCACCAGATCGGCTATTCTCTTGCCTGCATCTTCCCCACGCTCGCCGCCGTGGAGGACCCTCTCTCCGAGTACGAGGCCCTGGCCATGAACGATGACGAGGACGGCACCCCCAAGGACCCCGTTGGTCGCTCCCGCACCGCTCGCCCTGGCAAACCCATCACCTCTTCCCTCCGCGCCATCTCCCGCCTGCTCCGCTCTCAGGGTGGCTGGCTCTCCTTCTTCCGCGGCTTCGGCGTCAACTTGATCGTCGGCATCATGACAATCACCACCACGACCTTCTTCACTATCGCGCCATTCATCCCCATGTTTTTCGCGCACCTCCTTGCTCTGCTGGCCCTCGCCCCCTTGAGCACCACCTGGGTCCATATCGTCGTCACCCCTCCTTCCCCGAGGTCGTTCTCTAGCCGCATTCCCAACATCCGCAAGGTCTACGCCGCCACCTGGCTGCCCATCGTCCTGTTCTGGGCTGCCTCCTACGCCTCTTTTATCCTCGCCGCCCTGCTAGCAGACCTGATCGGGCTCAAATTCCCCGAAGACCCGGACAACTACCGGCTTGATGCGTCCAGGTTTGCTCAAATCCTGTGTGTCGGAGGCGTTTTCATTGGCCTGCAGCTTCTGCTCTGTGTCTCCACCGGCACGGCTCTTACCCGCGTGCAGGCGAGTCTACTGCCTGCGGACGAGGACACCGTGGTACCGTTTGACCGGTCCTTTGCCGGCCAGGTCGAGCCCGAGGTTGTCACAGGCAAGGGTTTCGCGACGTTCAAGGCCGCTATCACCACCGTGACGGTGCGCAGTTGGGTGCGCATCTGTATGCTGAATTTCAAGTTGATGGCCGTCGTCGTTGCGGTGTACATGATGATGGGTGTCGTCTTGGGGCTGCAGGGTCTGGTTATCATGAAGATGTGCCAGCCCGAGGAGGATGGGACCTACAAGTGCCACTTTGGTTAACCGGGTGGAAGTTTTACACCAGCGATCTCCGTCTTACAACCACACAGATTGGATATTCCGTCCCATTTCTTCTCCTTCACGTTCCCGGCTCGCGCTTAGCTATACCTCCTAAATGTCATAACAAAATCGAAAGGTTTTCGATTCTACTTCTTTGTCCTCAGAGTGATAAAATTGTTGCACAAGCTTCCAGGGTCGCCGTGTTGACAGACTTGGGAAATCCCCCCTTTCATTACCCATGGAATGAATTCAGTCACAAAGGGGAAAAAGTCAGAGCTCATCGTAAATCATCTTTCATTCTTTGACGACGCTCGTCGTGCCTGCCATACCCCCAGACACTTACACAACTTGAACGAAAACACACCATTTTTTATTCGCCGATGTTTCCAGAAATCAGCACAGATCCAGCCAGTACCTGTGTCAGCCGACGCTTAAGTAACCGAGACAACTCACAGCTGAGGCAGTGTGACGGGGACGGAAAGGTGCAGTCAACCACCACCGCCACGAGCGGGCAAAACCATGCAAGACTCCTATCCTCACCGACAAACTCGCTGCACCCTTAACATCTCTCCTCCATCAAAATCTACGGGCGTCCTCTTGGATCCGTGTTCAACCATGGAGTACTCCGACAAGATGCTTGACCTCGAGCTCGACCTGGGCCACGAGATCATCTAGCGGTTCAGACGCGACCCCAAGCAAAGCAGCAGCGAGGGACTCAAGATAGTCTACGTCCAGGTCACGGGCACCTCCATCATACCAGAGGACCGCAGCACCTACGAACCAACGGCCATCTCCCATCTCCAAACAACCCCTCACGCCAAAGGTCTGGTACAGCCCATGGACGACCCTTACCATCAACAAGGACCTCTCGACCGGCGCTGTCTCGTACAAGCGTGATCTAGATACCTTCCCGCCGCCCCCCGCTCTGCTGCCCTCCCTCGTCGCTTGCGCCCTTCCCAAGTTTAACCCCTCCAAGCTGTCAATCGCCCGCTCGCTCAAACCCCGCGTCAGTAAGATACACCCCCCCTGGAAATGGCCTGCTGAGGTGGATCTTGAAGACAATCACCTAGGACCAGGAGGCTCCGTACCTCGCCCAGGAGGTTGCGGCATACCGCCATCTCAGCACGACGCCCGGGGCGAGGCTCGCGCCAAAGCTGCTGAGGGATGTCTACGAAGTTGAGCCGAGGCGGGTTACGGGCATTTTAATTGAGCTGTTGCAAGGGAGGCATTTGAGCGGGAGGTAATGGTTGAAATGGAGCGTTTGAGTGCAAGCCTGGCTGATGAGTCTGATTTGGGACGTCCTTTTCAAGACTGATCTAGCTGCAGTTCTTTCTTTGCGTCATGCTCGGCGCACTTTAAAACTCCGTGGGCCTGGTATGCCCGCATAGATGGTGCTTCTGGTACTGCGTGCAAACGCTGCGCTACGGGCGTTTGGGATCTGGCGTTGTCGTGAGTTTTTGCAGTCAGATACCAACTGCCGACTGCTTCCATATGTGAGCCTACACTCTTGCTGACTGGATGGGGCAGGTCTCTCTTCCTGGTACGGTTCAGGGGCAAGGTATAATGAACAAGAAAAGGATAACTCCCCTCGGCAAGCTTCTTGTAAGTGCCACTTTGGTCACCCGAGTGGATGGTGTCTTATTAGAACGTTAGCAAGCGAATCTCGCCCTGCAATCACACAGATTGGATTGTGTGTGTTGTTTTCCTTATGATCGTTGGCATGCTTCCAGTCAGAGCCTCAAAACAGTTTACATGAAACCCTCGAACTCTGCTTGTTTAACCTCGGGTGATGAAACCGTTGCACGAATTGTCCAACATGGCCACCTTAACGAAAACCAGAAGGAGTTCTACTTATATTCCGTCATCCACGCTGTGAAACCACAAACATGAACCCATCTTTCATCGTCAATCATTTTTATTTCTTCAACAACATTCGTCGTGCCCCAAGCACTACACAACTTGAACAAAAACACACCGTTTTCCATTCGCTGAATTTCCCAGAGCTCAGCATACATTCCAACCAAAACCAGGCCAACCCCTCCTTCTTCGTCTTCATTCAGGCCATACATCTCTTGACACATAAAGACAACAAACCATCCAAAACAACCCATCCACAATCCCAAAACTCACAAAAAGCCTTGCTCCAACCCAAACCACCACCAGTGTGAAAATGACCATATATGGCCCAGAATCCAGAAATCGAAGCTCAAAAAGGGGTATATCGCGAAGGGGAATAAAGCCTAACAACAACAACAACAACTGTAGTACTTCCAGGCCGGAAAGTCGGGCAAGGACGACCGGCAAAGAATCGAAGAATAATATCTGGCCCCGGAGGACCAGCGTCGAAAGGGCGGTGTTTCCGGGTCGACGGAATACTAGGTAATAAACACTACTAACGCGAGTGGGGTGGCGAATATAAGACGTCTATGTCTAGACAGCAAAGAAAAAAAGGGACGGCGTCTCGGAGCGGTGCCTATTAAGCGGCGCAAGGGATTATCGAGCCGCGAGGGCCGAATCAAGAGTCGTAATCCAATCCACGGCTCACCCTCAAAGAAGAAGGAAGAAGCTCAAATCAACGCCGCCGCCGCAACAAGCGCCACCACCAACCCGGCCCTCGCCGCGCCCCCCTCAGGAACCACACCCTCGTTCGTCGACGTGGCCTGCACCATCGCCACCGCATCAGGCTTTTTCTCGACCGGCTCAGGCGTCGGCGTCGGCGCATCGTACGAGCTTGTCTCGCCCTGCACGTCTTGCTCTTGGAACACACCGCCGACCCACACATCCGAGGGCGTCTCGGGCAAGGCGGAGAGGGCTGCTGTGGCTTTGACACGCGAGGAGGAGGAGGAGGAGGATGCAGGGACGGGTGAGGATGAGGAGGAGGGGTGGGCGTGGCGGAAGTGGTGGGGGAGCGGTGGAGGTGGGTTTGTCGATGGAGGTTGGCTTGGGGGTCGGCGGGGGTTTGGAGGAGGACGGGGCCGGGGTGGTTTCGAGTCGTCGCCGGAGGAAGACGAGGTGGAGCCGTCGGTGTTGAAGACGACGATGTTGGCGGATTTGCCCTTGGGGACGGTTACGACGCAGAAGGCCGCGTCGCCGACGCCCTTGGTGCCGACGGGGCTGTCGAGGCCGCCGACGCCGCCTTTGGAGGGGTCGATGGCGCAGGGCAGGCCGTTGCAGCCGCCGCCGGGGCACTCGATTTTGAGGCCGTAGGTGGGTGTTGTTTTAGAGAGTGGGGTAGAGAGGAACTCGGGGTTCCAGGCGATTTTGACGAAGGTCTCGCCGCTGCCCATGGTGTTCGCGCCGGCGACGTACGGGCTCCAGTTGCCGATCGGCTCGGTGATCTTGCCCCATACGCAGCCCTTGGAGGCGGGGATCCCGGGCGCGTTGACGTAGTAGCTAGGAAGGTCAGTACCATTCTCGGATAGAGGTGGGGTGTTGAGTGCTTACTGTGCTGCAGTGCCGGCCCAGTAGTCTGGCCCTGGAACGGCCAGGGTTGCTGTGTCTGTGACATCGGTCGGGATGATCATGGCCTCATTGCCCGGCAGCACCGTCTGGCAGAACGAAACGATGCCGCCCGCCTTGTTGACGGCCTTGACCGCTCCTGTGCCCTCCACGCAATAGGGCGTATCCTTGAACGGCTTCTCAGCCTTTCCTCCGTTGCAATACAGTCCGCCATACTGGAACATTGGTCAGTATCACACCCCGCACCCAGAAGGAAGACCGTGTCAACCCACCATCGATTCCGGGTAGGAATACCCCGTGTTCGGCTTCCACTGCGCCATCACCTTGCCCGGCACGCACGCCAACGGGCACCACTTGCCATCCTCGCACGGTTCGTCCGGGCTCATGGCGAAGCCGTTGTTGTCCGCTCCGGGGACGCGGACGAGATCAGGGTCGTCGGGCAGGCTGCAGGTCGCTTTCCTTGCTTCGATCTTGGGAGAGGCCGCGGCCTCCCCAACATGGTGGCCGTGTCCGTGGCCATGTCTCCTCGCGTACTCGGCGTGTGCGTGTCGGTGTCCGAGGTTCGCGAGAGCTGGTTGGGCGGAGAAGAGTAACGAGGCCGAGCCGATGGCGGCCTGGAATGTCGAGAACCTCATCTTTTCAAAGGCGCTCGTCTGGCTGGCGACTTCGACTATGTGTTTGATGAAAGGGGGCGGTTTGGATCTCCCAGTGGACCTCGAATCCTCTGTCAAGCACGGCAGAAGTGGACCACGACCCCTGATGCAATCACGTCAAAGATTGAATTTCCTCCTGGCTCATACGATCTCAACGCGGATGAGCGGGCGCGTCAATTCCCTGGTTTCGAGGTCGAGCGTGTAACAGGTTGGTGAGCAGCGTCGTCAGACTGTCACAGCGGGACGGATGTCAAGAGGACGGAGAGTCACGAAACGAGCGGATGATGAGCGAAAAAATGAGAGGACGTCCTGGGGCCAGGCACGGAAAAAAGAGCGATGGACCAGGAAGCTGGCGCGAAAGAGGGAAAAGCGTTCAGGGCAAGGGGGCCAGTCTGCCTCCAGACCACCAGGGACGTTGCGCCATGTTTTCCTGGGGGCGCCCCAGCGTCCAGCGTGGACCAACAGAACAACACCCCAACATGGCCCATCTCGATAACCTCAGGAGACCGCCCAATCACGGCCTCTGGACTGCGCCGGTTCCTGGAGTCTCATCTCGGGAGTGGAGACACAACGGCAGGGGCAACGCCAGGAACAGAACCGCCGACCCAATCAGCGCCGCGGGCGAAATGAGGCTCCAGGTCGTTGTTCAAGATCGCGGCAGCGGGCCGCTGTCAAAAGCCAAGGATTTGCTCTGTCGTCGAGAGAAGTCTTGAATGTTGGTTGCTGTGAGCGTTGCGCAAACAACAGGGACAGCCCAGACAATTGTTGTTTCAGAGCAGGCGCATTGACAGCCAGCAACCAACAACCTTGCGGCGTCTTCCCGCTCACCGGGATGACGTTTTAAATGTTAAATCCAACTTGCATCTTTTGGGTGAGGACCGAAGTCGGCTTGTAAGTCTCTTGTGAGGTCATTGTAGTTGTCCCTTTTGTTGTTGAAAATTCGGACAAGAAGTAGGCAGAGGTTGCGTCCTTCCGATGGTTTGAGATGGGTGGTGTCTAGTAGTCAATCGAAGCGTAATACTTCGCTTCCCAGCTCAGCTGTGTCATTGACTTCTGTTCAAAATATTCAGCGAACAATAAACGACTCAACAGATCGAGACTGAAGGGGCTCATATCCATTCAACGGTGTTGACTTTGTCTTCCGGGATGACACACTTCAACCAGCTGGTGATGGAAGCGAATGTGCGCTCACTTTAGCTGAAACCATAGTGCCGCTCTGGCTTCCGTCCTCGAGAAGAATATGACCGAAATGTCAAAGGGCCGAATGGAACTCACTGTCGTGGCAACCCTTTGGGGGATGGCAGCCAGCACTTCGATCGAGGTCACGTCATCCGTAATTTAGTCTTTCTTTCGGCCCTCTTTATACTCATTTCCTCCTTCTAACTGAATAATTTGTTCAATATGCCACGGGATCCTCTCAATCCATGCCTGGATTTGCTCCTGTGACAAGCTCTCCCAACACTGCTCCCATACCTTAATTGCCTCCTGACGGCTTTTTGGTGGCCCTTTCTTCGTTGTATATCTCTTCATCCATGGCCAACAGGGCTCAATTGGATTAAGATCTGGTGAATTCCCTGGCCAAAGTAGTCGTCTGACCCGATGAAGATCATAGAGTCTGGCTTGGAAGTGGTGTGCATGTGCTGGGGCCTTGTCTTCTTGGACTATCGTACCAGGGCTGACCTCCTCACATTCTCTTGCAAAGGGAAAGAGCTTGGGAAGAAGGATCTTCGTCTGGTAACGATACCAATCAATACCTCCTTTTCCTCCTCGCGCCAGTTTTCCATTCTTTTTATTCCATCTCCACTGTGGTTTCCGACCAGAACGGGTGACCAAAGATAACCTCCCCATTTTTGATTCGAGCTCCCAAGCATCACGTAAGACGGGTTCCAGCTCTTCGTTCAGCTTCTCGATATCTTTCTCCGCTTGTTCCTTCTCTTGCTTTGTTTCAGGAAGCCAACAATGGCAAGGGCCCTTTTTATTATAAGAGAAACAACCCCAGAACATAAACTCGGAATATCCTTTCCAACGCTCTCGAATAGCGCTCCGAACAAATCTCTCCTCCGTTGTCCTCCAGATCCGATAACCGCCACGGCGATGAAGAAGAACAACAGAAGTCTCATCAGACCAGATAACTCGTTTCCAGTCCTCAAGAGTCCAGTGTTGGTGAGCTAAACACCATTGGAGGCGTTCAGCCCTCATCTTCTTCGTCAACCCAGGCTTCCTCGTCGGCTTGGTCTTCTTGAAACCCGCAAGTTTGAGAATCCGGAGGACTGTTGTTGCTGAGATGTCGATGCCCTCGAGGCTAAGCGTGCCCGCGAGATCAGCCGCAGTCTTTTCACGACCAAACCGGTCATGGCGCACCTGCTTGACAATCTTTTCGATGACTTCAGGGGTTTGCTTAGATGGACGACCAGCGCGAGGGGCATCCTCTAGCCATTCATCCCTTAAGATGAAAGGCCGGTGATTTGGCTCAAATCCACGTTCGATAGCGCGAGCATAGATGCGGTTGATTTGCCGTACAGAAATCCCAGTTTCTTCTGAAATCTGAGCAGACGTTTTCCCGCCAAATGGAGATCTTAACGTAACAATAAGCGCGCGAGTTGCAATATCAGTATTAGGAGCCATTTGTGATGATGAGGGAAACTTGCAGAGCAAGGTTGTTCAGCGGGGTAATGCGTGATAATGGCGGAATAATATCGTGATAACGAGGGTGGCGTCGTTAGCGCCTGGACAGAACTTTTGACGTGGACCTCCGTAACAGGAAAAAAAGACTCAACTCGGAGTATGTTGTTCCAATTCATGGAAGGATAGGTAGGTGGGCAAAAAAAGCCAGGCCAAACAACGATCTCGGTTATGAGGGTTGAAGGAGGAAAAATAAGCTGACAAGAGTGGGATTCGAACCCACGCCCTTTCGGACCACGGAATCCAGAGGATAGGAATTAAGGGTATACCTTAACGTGGCGCCTTAGACCGCTCGGCCATCTTGCCTTGGTGCTTGTTGAGGATATTCCCGGTTGAAGATTTTTTCTGTGGGACGACAGGTGGGCAAAAATCTTGGGTGGGGTGATGTGGGTCCTAGTCAAGCAATGCAGGCTGAGCTGCCAAGCAGAAACAGCTCCTTCATCTGAACAACAATTGAGTCGAGTGTTGGTGAGAGTGGTTGGGTTGTGCCTCTTTGTTGAAACTCGAGCCCAAAACATAACTGCTTAGGTCCAGCGCTCCAAAACACCTCAAGATTGGAGCCCCGGAAGCACAGGCCACCAATTCTTGCGCAGAGTTGGTTCCAGAGTTGTTCTCGGGTTGGTGAGAACTCAAAACTAAGCCCCTGAAAGTCGCAGAATTCCCGACTATCGGTGCCAATTATCCGAGCTTTTCTCAGAGTCTGGTGTGTCCAGTTTTTGGGTTCTAAGACGAAGGAAGCCTTTCCATCGGACCAAAGCGTCAAGGACCACGTGGCTTCCATCTGGTTGTGACTGCCAACATCAGGCCGACACCCAGGCCGACACCCATCTCTCTGTCCACTAACCGCCAGGGTCACCAGGCGAGGAGGGTCCGAAGCCATGACTACGCAAACAGATGCCAGCACTGATTACTGGCCAATCTATATTGCCCGAAGCGATGGACAAGCGTACACAAACCTCGACCACATTCCGCTCAGCGCCGACGAGGACCAGGACGTGACCCAGCAGGAGCGATGGGAAGTCATCGTGGCAGGTCACCTGCAGAACCAGGCTGGTCCCAGGGATGACAGTATGTATTCATGAATGCTTGGATGTCTATTGCTACTGCCCAGGCGCTGACCACCCTCCAGAAAGGCAATACAAGCTCGCCGGTTTCCCCAAAGGCTACGAGTTACGATGTGCCGTGAGGAAAGATGGCGCCAGGGACTACTATCTGTACGGCCATCCGGCAGGTCCCAAAGCCAACTTTCGAACCCCCGGGGAATTTGCCCTGCATGCCTTGTGGCTGGTTAGCGACTCGAAGGACAACAACCAGTGCCCCTGTGACCTCTGCCCAAAGTATCTCGAGAAGGCCAGGGCAGAGAAGGAGCGGAGCCAGATTCTCACGACTATGCAGCCACCAGTAGCTGCTACTCAGGGACCAAACACAGCAATGCTGCCCCCAGCTGCTGCTCCAAAGCCTGTGTCGGTTCAACAACCAACACCACCACCACCACCACCACCACCACCACAACAACAACAACAACAACAACAACAACTACCGCCGCCGCCGCCCCCGCAGCAACCCCCACCCCAGGGACAACCAGCTTGACCAACGTCTTCCGCGTGGGCGAGCTGGTCTGGTACAAACACACAGCCTGGCGACTCGGCGTGGTCCTTGCCATAACCCCCAAGCCTAACACTCAAGCTTCTCTGGGGGCGCCCGACTCAGCCTATCACTTTACCCTTGCCCCTCTGGGCCACATGCTGCTCACCCAAAACAACTTGATCAAAGATTGCCAGTCCATGCGGCCCTTCCTCACCTTCAGCGTTCCTAACACGACCATTGACGAGCTCAAGGACAAGACCTTCAGCACCGCCAACTGGGCAGCCCTCGCCGCGCGATACTCACAAGACTCAGACCCCAACAATCGTGAGATTAACCGCCAGGTCCTTGGTCTCGAGGCCTCCAAGATGGGCGCGCGCGCCATCAACGACTCCTTCTCCACCATTGACCTGCTGGCACACGGCACCACCGCCGACGGCGCCTACCATATCCAGCACTACGGCGGCCTGTATCTCGGCGCCGAACTCATCCGCGTCGGCGACCCCTTGCGCGTGACCACCCCACTGCAACAACAACCCGAGCTCGCCGCCGCCGGCGTCCCGCCTGACGCCACCCTCGTCCTCCTCATCGCCGAAATCCAGATTCTCACACCCACCCTCACCCCGCAAGGCTCATCCTCCACTAGCACGCCCCGCCCAACCCTCCAATTCCGCGGCAGCCTCTACCGCACCGTCCGGCACCTTGCCACGCAACCCACGCCCCCAACGCCGTCGCGCCCGAATCCCTCACCCCCGCCTTCGCCGAGGAACTCGCCACGCGCGTCGCCGTCGAGAAGGACAAGGGCATGCGCTGGAGCTGGGTGCTGGTGGCGCCCGACACAGTGCGCGGCGAACAGGACGTGCTGGGGCGGTTTTATGTGACTGAGAAGTTGATGAGTGTGATCGATCCCGCGAGGTTGCAGGCGTGGGTGCAGAGGGTATGCTGGAGGAGGCGCCGGCGTATTTGAATAATAGGGGCATAGTGGTGGGGGTGGTGGGCAGTTGGGGGAGGAGGTTGGGGAGGAGGGCGACGTTTGGGAGGCAGTGGGGTGGAGTTTAGGGTGCCGGGGGATGGTTGAGAATTGATTAAGAAGGGGTTTGTTGGGGTTGGGGTGGGTTGATGGTGGGATTGTTTAAAGACGCTGTCGGATGGGGTCAGGTTACCGTTATAAAGAGATGGGGGTTGTGTTTGGAGGTGGAAAATGGGGGAGGGTGGTAATTGGCCAAAAGAAGTAAGCTTCAATAATGCTAGAGATTCAAGCAAATAGTATATTCACGTCTTTTAACCCTCGTCTCGAACTTAAGCTGTCAACAAGACATGGAAATGTGAAGGGGAAAAAAGCTGTGTATCAACCTTTAGATGTCTACACACTCTTAGCCCCCCTATCCTTTATTGTTTACAGACTTGATATATGTAACAATGAATAAATGTGAACTTCTTAAGGTATGAGTATGTTTTTCCGAGGGCACAAACAGCACTATCACCTCCTCTAAAACTCTTTGTCTGGCAACCTTAAAACAACAACCGAACACCTAGCACTTGAGATACAGGCCTGGAAATTTACCCAGCGCTTAGCTAACTTGAACAAAACAAGACTAAGGCAAGACGATTCTGAAGATATCTGGCGAGGTAGGTGTCGGACGTCATGGGTCTAGCTTGAGGCCGTGACAAGGTGTCGCTCCGGATCCTCAACCGAAACAACGATCCCACCTATCTTTTGGGTGTTGCGTAGTGGTGATCATCACACGTCGTAATGAACTCAACTGGTTCACCTGGCATGAAGCGTCCTCCGTTCATACATTCAACCGTCTCCGTTTTCACGCAATCCTTGGCTCCTTTCAGGTCAAGGTTCCGTTGCTTTTTGCTTTTTGGGACCTGATTGTCCAGCGGCTGTCCTTGCAGACAGAAACCTTTGGTGGAGACTCTCCACCAGCCTCCCAAACGGCCGGGTCGAAGGGGAAGAGCGGTGAGTGTTACCATGGAGTGGGTAACGGCCTGTAACAATACATACGACGAATCCACACCGGTGAAATTCAACGCCACCGGGACAGTTCTCGAATCCGAAAGACTGTCTGGCTGGGACATGAGAACAGGAAGTTCTTTGTGGCGTGCAAGTGCTCGGAGTGGAGTGGAGGTAAAAAATGGAGCTGCAAAAGTCCAGGTTGTAGCTGGCGGATCAGCAGGGTTCGATCCAGCGGTTCAGCTCCCCGCCGATCGATCGGGTCGCGGGGGCCGAACGCCATCTGTGAAAGGACGGGTTCATTCCAGCAACCGTGTCCCTTGACAACGGCTAACTGGATTTGAATTGACGCCTTCCAGGCTTCTCTCTTGCTCAGCGGCATCGTTCCGTCTCAGGAGACTGGTTCCACTGTCATCACATTTCATCCAAGGACCAACAGAAGAGCCAAGCCAGAGGGCAGGACGTGAGTTTTCAAGCGGAATGCAAGGCCTGATTTCTGCCTTGATCTGGAGCGGTACCCGTTAAGCGCGAAATTGAATCAATACTGTCGACATTTGGGAGATGAAGTCAGCAAAGACGTCGTTCATCTTTCCCGAGTAAAGGGTTGGTTCCAGAGCGAGGAACTCGGTTACCAAACTGTCGGGAACTCCAGCACGGCGGGCAACAACAGGATCATCACGGCACATTTTGTTCTTTCTTTTCTTCTGTCACAAAACGGGGAACACAAATCTGAGACAAGACCGCCATTGGCGTCACCGAGTCCTTCAGCTCTCGGTTCCGACTAGGCGGTAAACCGCAACATAAGCAGGCAACTCAGCGAATGCCATCGCAGCATTGTTAACCAAGGACAACAATAGTTATCCGTCACAGATTAATTAGGAAAACTCAAACCGAAAACGAGCAAACAAAGCATCTTTTTTGCCAACCAACCAGCGCCGTCTCTTTGTGCTCCCACACCTACCCGGCATTGACAGATCTGACGAGTGCCAATGGATAGAAGCAGTTGAGAACCAGAGGAAGGGGGCATCTGACCCAAGGGAACGGAACGAGGCTTTTCTCCCTTTTGTTGTGCAGTTCCCTTGGGCTGGGAAGGCGGGTGATTGGTGGGATGGGCTAGGTTTGTGACCTGTGACTTGCGAGAAAACCGGGAGAATGGATACGTGGGCTTTTTTCGGAAGGGAGGTGAGGGGGTGAGGTGTTTGTGTGACGGTTGAGACCCGACAGTTTGGTTGTTGGGATTGGGATGTTGGGGGGGTCACTGGGATGGTGGGCATGATGCACATCATCAGGGTGCTTGCCACATAAGCAGTTTTTTGTATTATGCGGATGGATGAAGAGTCTGATAATTGACCCGGCTGAAGTTTGGGCATCTCGACGGGAAAAGGACCAAAGCAAGACGAAAAAATAAATAAACGCAATCATATCATCAAGAGCTAAGGTAGGGAAATCAAGGAAAACGGGAAGATATCAACGAATAATAGGAAACGCTCCGCTCCCGACAATGTCTCACGCCCTGCTGTCCTCCCTCCACTTTTTGTTTCTTCTTTCTCCTGGCGTGTGACATTGTCCTGCTCGCTCTCTCTCTTCCTCCTCTCCTCCCCGCGTCCCAGCGCACCCGTAAGCCTCTTCCCAAAGCACCCACTGTCCCACCAGAACCCCTTGTCTCGAGATGGTATGATGCAAAAGGCAGAGCTGTCTAGATGCAATCAATTCGTGGTCGCATGTGTGTGTGTGTATGTATGTGTGTGGAATTAAATTCCCCAGTGTCGGGGAATCGGCGATGAGCGTGTTGTGGTGGGTATGGTGTGGTGGTGAGAGAAACCCTTTCATAAGCTCGTCGTGGCCCGTGTTGGGCGATGGGTGGATGGGAAGACGCAACACGGCAAAAATGTCAACCGCGACCGCTTCGGACAATGCTGCTCCAGTTGGGAAAACAAAATATGGCAAAGGGGCAAAAAAACAAAGAAACAAGAATATTCGTGACAGTAAGACCCAGGGACTCGCTGAGAAGAGATGGTGAATGGATGCATCCGGGGGAATAATGCCAAAAAGGACGAAACGACAACTCGGCCAATGCGCGCTCTCTCTCGCTCCAAAAATATCTCCGTCAGCTGCTCTTCTTCCTCCCACATGGCTCTCCCAACCACCATAGCCTCGTCCGCGGATACGTGCGAGAGCCCACGGCAGCGACGTCTTCCGGCTGCCGTCATTTGTTGGCGGCAGTCTTGAGCGACAGCGCCTCCATCCTCGCCTGGATGCTCTTGAGCACTTCGGGATCGGGCTCGGGTTCCACCTTTCTCGGCATCTCGCGGTCGCACTTGGCGGATGAGCACTTGGTGCAGGCCACCGGGGCGGTGGCGGGAATCGAAAAGCTGTGGTTGCAGGTGCCGCACTTGTAGTGGCGTGTCTTCGCACCCGGGGCATCGCCAGGATAGCCATAGGGGTACTTTTCCTTCTTGCATCTGTTTGGGGTGTAAGAGTCTGATCTTAGAAATCGGGGGGAGCATCAAGAACTAACGGGTCCCGAGTGCAGTCAGTGCAGCAGACATGCTGGCAGCCCTGGCAGGTCTTGCTTCCAATAAACAGCTTCTCGCACTGGCAGCACACTCTGCGGATGCGCTGGCGGGTCTTGCGGTAGACAAGGTCTTGGCCGTTCTTCTTGGCCGGGCGGGTGAGGACGATCTCCTTAGGATTCGGGTTCCAGTCAACAGCGATGGGGGCGTTCTCGGCGCGCTCCTTGATGATAGCAGCCCGTTTCTTGCGGCTCTCCTCCTTCTCGGCCTCGGTGCGCTTCGCAGGGATGCGCGGGCACTGCTTGCAGCGCTGGTGCTTGCAGTTGGTGCATTCCTTGTTCAGGCCGAACGAGCTGTTACAGAGATGGCATTTCCTGTGCACGCGCATCCGGATGGGCTTCTCGACACGCAGAGCGTGGCCCTCGGTTGAGTGCCACTCGCTGGGCTTGAGCTCGAGGCCGTACAGCTCGCCGAGCTTCTCGGCACGCTCCTTGTAGATTTGGGCTCTCGGAACCTTGGTCGCTTCTACGGTGGGTTTCGCGGGAGGTGCGGCGGCTTTGGCTGAAGATTCCTTGGTCTCACTGTGCATGTGTTAGAGGCTGCTTAGATGCAGGTCCAGGAGTTACAGCAAAACATACGTCTTGGCCGGGGTCGTGGTGGAAGAAGCGCCCTTGGCGGAGATGGTGGAATGGCGACGAGACGAGTCAGTCGCCTTCTTGAGCACCGTCTTCATCCTCATCAGGACCTTCCCAAAACCCTTTTTCTCTTTCTCCTCCTTCGGTGCCGGAGCACCACCCTGCGCTGGCGAACTCATGACGACGGTGGTATTGGTTTTGCTTTTAATTTCCTTTTTTTCTTCTTCTTCCTTCTTTCAGGGGTTCAATCCTCCTGCTCCCCAATGCCGAGACTGTCGAGTGAGATGAGGTTTGAGGTTCGATGAGTTGAGTTGAGTTGTCGAGACGTTGACTGTGGATCCAGGTGAGCTGTGGTGCTCGATCGTAGCTGGTTGGTCGAAGCAAATTACGAGCTGAGGTCCCTGCAGTAGCCAAAAAAAAAAACCAGTCAAAACTGGAGGTTGTTCGTGCAAGTGGACGCTGAGCTTGTCGTCGTCGAGGTCCTGCTGCTCTCCCTTTTAGTCGGCGGGAGGAAGTGAGGCGAGGCGAGGTGATCCTGACGAGGCACGCGGGAGAGGAGAGGGGAGAAAAGGCAGAGCGGCAGCGCCGCCAGGAGCGGGAAGGGGGAGGGAGAAGAGGGCGGAGAAGGCAGACGGATCCGGCGTGGTGCGGTGCCAGAGCTAGCAAGGATGGAGGACGGGCAAGGATGGGGTCTTGTTGCGCTCTTGATGGCGCAGAGGAGTGGAGTGTTCAAGCACAAGCACAAGCGGTGCGACGGCTGGTGTGAGGTGTTTGCCTCTGGGTTCTTCCAGGTCTTCCACTGCTGGTCCCAGCACGGCGGGAGCACGGGATCAAGCGCTGGGGAGGAAACGGAGGTTCCAGGTTCCAGGTTTTGTTCTTGTGGAAATGACGATCCCTGTTTGTGACACGCATCAAGACACTCTGAGGTGAGAAACTGGTGTCCCGAACACTCAGGATTACACGGCAATACAGCCGGTTACAAAACGGCGGTCGGCCTGAAAACGGCGATCCCAACCCAAGCGCTTGGGTGAGTTCGTGAAAGACTCCACCAGCGGGAAGTGAGCCACCTCGCTTGCCTCTCTGCTGGGAAGGCGGTGGGGCCAGCCAGGGTCTGCTGCGGGGCTATACCCCAGTCGACTCGCAAGCTCTCCAACGGGAAAATCGCCCGACTTTCCAGGATTTTATGGTGGGGCAGATGGAGCTTGTCAGACCAGTCACAGCAGCTGGAGTGCCTTCCGTCAGCCGAGCCAAGACCCACCAGGCCTCGGGTGGCTTAGGTTTTTGGTTTCCATGCATTTTCGGGTACTGCACGAACTGCACCGCTGTTTCCACGCACCGAATTTGTTCTGTTGCCCCCTATGGCACCCAAAATAACTGTTTGTTGATTGCCAGGGCACCTCCCGTTTTGATCCCAGGTGTTCGGTGAGACAAGGCCCCCGGCGGCTTCGGCTCATCCCCGGGGGCTGGACGGGCTGGTTGACGTCTCCCGGACCGACGACATTGAAGATTAACCAGAGCCGACAACGGGCCAGCTGTCCGCTGGATTCTGGGAAGATGGCCTTCAGGTTTCAGAGAAATAGGGACCTCAGTCAACAGCCAGGAGGCAGGCTTGCAATATCTGCTGCTCTACGGATACAGAATACACACAAACCGAGCGGCCTGCGTCAGGTCCTGCAGCTGCCATACCATCGAGCTCGCTGCAGCGTAACGTCGATACCTCTCCACCCGCCGAATACAGCAGCTCCCTGGCTGATGGCAGACCGGCGACTCACAAGCGACTCGCAACACGGGATACTCTCAGCAGATTTTGATATTGGGAAACATCGACGGGGGACGATCACATCAACCGCGACACACCTGGTCTGGAGTATCTCCCCCGTCATCTCAAGCGTCGTTGGCCTGGACCAGGCCACTCTATCAACCGGATGATTGGAAGAATTCTCTCTGCTCCGTTACAGGGCCATTGCGCGATTTTAGTGGCTAGCCGAGAGATGCTCTCACCACAGCGCCCGACACAGTGAACCAACTGCGGCCACTCGAGCTGACAAGTCAGGGGAAACGTGCCATTGCAGGTCCGTTGGTCCCGTTTCAATCTCTCAATGCAGAGCAACGACGGAATGACACCGAAAGAGAGCACCTGTCATCGCCAACCGCTCTTCTTCAAGCCAAGATGAAGGTACCCAGTGGTTTGAACGTCTTTCGTCGTGGAAGACCGGGCTCGGTGGAAAGTCCACGGGCAACTTTTCGACTCTCAGTCACATGCCCGGCGGGGACCTGCTGCTTTCCGAAACGGACCGCGGTGGACGACGCTGGATGAAGTCCGTCGGCCGAAGACCCATTCATATCGAAGATCTGATGGTTGGCTTTCGACGGCTCGCTGGCGCCGGCCGGCAAGATTGTTTTCCCGGGCCGTGACCAAAGCACGCCGACACCGGGCCTCACCCACGACGTTCGCTGGACAAAGTATCAGCACAGTGTCTGCCGCTGGTATAATACGCCTCTTCTATGTTTTCTTCTAAGCGCCAGGCAGTGATCACCTGATGCGCCTTCGAAGTCAGCCTGTCCGCGGCCCGCGAGTTGCTGTCGAACCGCGCCCCAGTTGCCCAAGGTCATCTGTCTTTGGAACCAAACTGTCCGGTATGACAAGGCCAATTCAGCCAGGTTCCCCCTCTCATTCACCGCTTTCCTCGGCCGATGGCAAAACGATATTGGCGTCACTCCGCTCTCAGCACCATATGGGGGCCTTCTCCTCCGCGTCACCGAGCAGTCCGGAGTCAGGGTCCAGGATATAGTCCCCATGTTGATACCCGTCGTCAGCCCAGGGCACAATCTCACGTTTGACTCCTCGTAATGGGGCAGAGGCGAGTTATACCCGGCCGAAGGACTCAACCCGGGGAAAGAGGTCTCCGCTTTCATGTCTGGCAGAGGAACGCAAAGCCTACGGATGGTTGGTTTTCCAGTTAATTTCAAAGCGCTGGCAAGGTCAACAACCCATGCGGCCTTCCTCTCGCGTCTCGCGGGGTCACCGGAAGCCGTCACCGCGCCCCCGCGCCGCAAGCTGCATCTTCTCCTGCAGCAGACTGCAACCCTTCTGCAGTTTTCAACACACCTGGCTAGCACCGTGCCAGTCAAAGTGGCCTGTGCCTCTGACGATGAGCTGTCAGGCTCTGTCTCATGCTCTTGTCTGCAGAGGAGTCTCTTTGTCTCACAAAGATTGAGACATTCTGTTGTGTCTGGAAGGATGCCGGGAGGTGGGAAGAAACACAAACCTCCGTCGCAAACGGTCAAGCGGGGACTCAGCAGCCGAGCCTGGACAATTGTTTCCTTCCAGCCCATGGAACAATCATCCAACGCAATACCCCACTCTGCCAAGACTTTCAGCGGTGATCTGAGACGAGACGAGACGCACATCATCGTCCGATGGACGGTCCGCCTTGGCTTTTTTCGAACATCGAACAACTGGAACCCTCCACGAGGCTGGCACGCGCCCGGAGGGGACACCCAGCCTGTGGCACCTACCCTCCCCATGCCATGCCGCAGCGCTCAGTCTCCCGTTTTCACCCATCTCCCACGGCTCATTTCATGCCGAGGTGGCCAGATTTCTCATACTTGAGGCATGGCCGGCGTCTCGCTCGGCGGGCGGGAACTCGAGCCGGGCAGAGAAAGGCCGGGAAGCGATGTCACTCGGCACCAATTGAAGACGCGGCGGCCTGTCGATTCGTGCTTCCCCGCCTCCTGGTGCGCGCGCGTGTGAGAGGGCATTCTTCTTGAGCTGGGACCTGCTGTCTTGGGACTTGGAAGACTGCCTGGTATGATGTGACGGGCTCGCCGCGCGTGTGTCCTGCGCAGCTGCTCCGCCCTCTTCAAATTCCACGCCAGTCCACCTCTCCACGTTTCTCTTGATTTTGTGGAATCAAGGAACAGTGAATCGAAAGCCAAGCTGCCAGCAACATCTCTGGCCCAGCAATCCCAGAGTTCGAGGGCTTCTGGTGGGTGGGGTTTTGTCGGGTCTACCCGCCGTCTCCGTTCCCCGGGTCCCCGCCGTCTCCCGCTCGGATGGAGCAGGTGGCACGAGGGCTCCGTCTTTCCAAACGGCGGCTGCAATTCCGCGGTTGACGCTCAACTCCACCGTGACGACGACTCTCACGGAGGTGTCCTGGACAATACACACCCGTATTATCGTTTCTAATCACCGAGTAACCCTGATATTCCCAGAATCCCATGGCGATGTTGGTTCTTGCGCCCCCCTTCTCCCGTCATCGCACCATTGAAGTGGATTCCGTGGATGATCTGATTTGGGGGTCCCGGGTCCCTTGTTTGGGATTCCCAACCTGACCGTTGCCCCCAAGCAGCGGAGGCCAGGGCCAGGGCAAGGGCTTCGCTCCCCTTTTCGGGCATGGGCTCGAGAAGCAAGGATGGCGGGATCTGACGGAAGACTCGCTTTCGCATCATTGTGCCAAAACTTTGCCATCCTCGTCCCTCCATGCGTGTCTGTGCAACGAACACCACGAAACAGAAAAAGGCTGACGACAGCTTTTCCCACATTCTGCCACTGCCGATTCGGCACTCTTGTTCCACCACTTGAGGTGGCTGCCGAGTCACCTCACACGGCAGCTCAGAGCCCACCAAAAGACTGCCGCAGACTCTTTCCGGCCCGCCGCCCACGCTCTCCTCCGCTGCAATCGCAAGGCCAAGCCGTTTCAGGAACTAACCTCCGGCGGAACGACCGGGCACGTCCCATTTCATGATATTGACAGCCTCGACTTTCCTTGTCTGGTGCGTGCCTGAACGGATAAAAACAAGGTCAAGGTCAAGGCAAAGACAAGAGACGAGCCTCATCCCCGTTCTCAGGGATACCGCGGCAGCGGGTTTCGTCAGTGAACGAACCCACCCTGCCCTTCGGTTCGTGATCCGAAGGACCCCATGTCTCGTGAAACAGCGGGCTTGAGACAAGGTCTCACAATCCCATGGGTGGGCGACCGTTGTGTTTCCGTGGACTCGTTCCCGGTGCGGGGGGGAAGGACTTCGGATGGCGCGGCGGTGCATGAATCGAAGGGAGAGGTTGATTTCGGCGGGGAGTCAAGTTTCCTGACTCATTCGTTCGTTGCTGGCGCTAGCGATCGTTTTCGGGTTGACGCTGGCGACAATGTGGGTGATGCGAATTTGAGACTGGAGAGACATGCAGTCAAGAGGACGACAGTCCCCTCGTACAAGTACGACAAAAAGAAAGTACGGTGCGAAAGCCGAGAGAGAAGTACCGCGTTCACTTGACAGCACCATTTGTGATCTGAGTATGGTTTTTGGGTTTTCCGTTGTCGTCAATGACTGAACCCAAGGGAGAGGATTTTTTTTTTTTTTTTTTTTCTCCGGCAGTGCCCCGAAATTGGGATTTGTCCCCACCATCTTTCCCCGGCAACCCCAACCCTGACCACGTGCAAGGAACGAGCCATGCAGGCAGTCGTTTGGTGTGGTGCAAGGAACTCCAACGCGAAAATCTTCCTCGCAAACACGTCACACTCCGACACGACGAGAGCTTCACCTCAGCCACGACACGCCAAATACCAAGAGCTGCTTCCAAGAGCTAACGTACCGCTATCGACAACGAATCTGCCCCTCAACGATCATCGACCTATCGACTGTGCAATCCCAAGTGCACAGCCGAAGACACTACCTCGAATTCGCGAAGGAAAACTTTATGCAATCAGGGCCGGTCGAATCTCCAAACCACGATTTTCAGACCACCAATAACCCACTCTCCCAATCCCCCCACCGCTCAACATGGCCCCGGTCGCTCTCGATCAAGCTTGCCAGGCGCTCGCTCCCCGCGTCGTGCGTCAAGCACCTCCCCGGATGCGGACCGCTCCGGTGGCGTCGGCAGCGGCCTCGAAGCCGGCCAGCTTGAGGAGTCCCTTGTCCGATTGAGCATCGCCGAGGGCATCCCTCCGGAAACCGCCCGCGCCTCCGTCGCCGGCCAACGAATTTTTGATTATGAAAACGCTGGCATCTGCACCTCACCCCGCAAGACCTCCCACCAGCCCCTGGGCTTCAAGGTTCCCCACAGCTCGCGGTCTGACGGCGTCCAACTGACCGACTTTCCCAATGGTTAGTTTGACCCCGACTCGCCGGCTTCTCCCGCCATCGAGCGTGCTACAACAGCAGGTCGCTGACATTTGACCCCTCTTTCAGAGATCTTGACTCAGATCCTGTCCCACCTCCATCCCGATTCGCACGGCGCCGTAGCCCTGGTCTCGAAGCGCTTCTACGCCCTCGTCACCACGCCCTACGCATGGCGAGCCGCCTTCCTGCGCTACTTCCCTGGACAGGAGGCCGCCTCCGCCCATGCGAAGGTCAACGGGCACGCTGGCAAGAGCACCGATGCGTCGGACGTCATTCGATCCGAGGTCCGCTACTTTACCCGCCTCACTGCCCTGGCTTCCTGGCGCAGCGAATATCTGCTCCGAACGCGCCTGTTGCGGAGCGTAGTCCGCGGAAAACCCGGCAGCATCGGGGCGGCTGCTCGTTCGAGCCAAGCCGGGAAGAAGGCCAGCGCCGTCTTGACGTACAACTCGAAGCTTCCGTGGATGATCAGCCACGTCCATGCGGATTTTACCGGTGGGAAGAAGGGCCCGAGGGTGATCCACGGTACTCGTGATCTTGGTGTGGCCACCATCAGCGACCCGACCACTGGTAAAATCGAGAAATTGGGTCTGGATGACCCCTTTTCTTTCCAGCAACTGGATGAGATGTTTCCGTATCTCGAGTTTTATGGCGTGGGCGATGGTCCGGCAGCCGTGCCCAATGTCATGGACGTGAGCCAGTCATTTGGCTTCGCTGGTGGCGAGGGGTTTCCTGGCGGCCATGTGTACTACAAGGGGCCCAGCCAGCTGCGCGGCCGCTACCTGGGCCACGGTCATGATCATGGGCTGGTCGAGGGGATACCGGAAATTCCGAAGATACCGGGGTTGATCGATGCCGTCAGCTCCATCTGGATTGCCAAGTCGTCCGGTGTCACGTCCATGACACAGAACATGATTGGGATCATGACCGGATCGACGCTCGGCGTGGTGACGAGCTATGCATTGGGCAATGACTCCACTGGCCCTCGGTATGCCGAGGGAGACATGACCGCTCGCTGGGTTCTTAGTCCAGGCGTGCCAATCATAGACATTAAGGTCGATGATCAGTATTGCCTGCGGCGAAAGGCGCTGGGGCGCGTTTGGGCCGTTGCCCTCAACGCCTTGGGAGAAGTTTACTACCTCACTGAGGTCCCGACTCCTTCTACGGCTAAGGGAAAGTCTGAGAATTCTATTAGGGATGCATGGAACGCTGGCCGGACTGCGTTCTGGGAGCTGGTTGAGTCGACTCGGCGCACAGCTAACGAAGATGAGTTTGACAAGAACGCCGTTTCTGGCACGTATTCGCCGAGGTCTTCTGCCATCTCGATGAACCTGAGCAAGGAGCAGGTTGTTGCCGAGGCCAGAGAGATTGAGCAGTTCTTCCGGCAGACGCCTGCTCATTTTAAGCGAACGTCCCAGGGCTGGGATATGCTGCGGAAGCTGGAGGTCGACTTCGCCGCTGGGAATGAGAAAGCCAGTGGGGAGACCATTGTCGTCATAACCTGTGGCAACGAAGAGGGTGTGCCGGCTTCTATTCGCAGATTTGTCAAGGGGGCACCTCCGTCAGAGAAGTCTAGCCCTTCGGGTGCCCTGACTCCCGTCGCTCCGGTAGCGCCGTACCAGTCGATCTTTGGAGGCAATGCGCCGGCTGAGACGTCTCAACCGAACCTTGAGGTTAAGTCTAATGGGAACGGCAAGTCGCCAGCCCTTTCTGGCTCGACCACGCCTCGCCTTGGATCCATCCCAGGCAAGCTCTCTGTCGAGCAGTGGCAGACTAGCGAGTTCGCGTTTAAGCACAACCCCACAACCGAAATCACTGCCAGCGCCATCGACCTGTCGAACTACGCTGTCATAGCTGCCTTCGAGGACCCTCTGCTCACAGACTTGCCATCGTCAGGGACCAGCACGCCCGGGACCCCAATCGCAAAGCAGGGCACGGGTGAAATTCCTGGACGACGGGCCCGTTTGCTCGCAATCGGCACCAACGCCGGCTCAATCATCGTCTGGAACATGCGCGACACCGCCCCATCCGCCGTGCATCCCCTGCGCGTCATCCAGACCGAATCCCCCGAGATAACCGCCCTCGCCATATCCGCTCTCTACCTCGTCCATGGTGGCAGCGACAGCCTCGTCCAAGCCTGGGACCCCCTCGCCTCCTCTTTCGAGCCCCTGCGCACCCTCAATGCCAAATCCTCAGGCCGCATCCCGCGGCACATCCTCGCCACCAACCCCGCCCTGCAACACGCAAACTACTTCGCCGTCCGCGCCATCTTCCTCGACCCCAACCCCACTGTCCTGCGCGGCATCCTCGCTTTCGGCACCTTCATCCGCTTCTGGACCTACAGCTCCACCAACCAGGCCCCCGGCCGCAAGCGCCGCCTGCGACACGCCGATATCCACGGCCGTCTGGCCTCGCGCCGCAACACGGGCACTGTGTCGAGTTATATCGCTGCTGAGGAGGCCGAGCTGCGGCATGAGCAGGAGCGGCGCGTGAGGGAGGTTGAGAGGTTGCGGAAGCGGTTTGGCGTGGGGGTGGTGGGGAGGGTGGGTTGGAGCTTGATGAGGAGGAGGCGCTGCAGTATGCGCAGATGATGTCGCAGGAGGCGTTTGCGATGGATGAGATGCGAAGGGCGAGTGATACGGGCGGGTCGGCGACGACGGCGTCGGAGGTGGGGAGTGTGGCGGAGACGGTTATCTCTGAGCCGAGTCTGTCTGGGAGGGGAGTGGGGGTGCTGGGCCGAGCGGTAGTGGCGGGCAGAGGGTTGGTGGGGAGGAGGTGGTGGGTGGTGGTGAGGGTGAGGATGATTATGAGGCGCAGATCCAGAGGGCGATCAGGCTTTCGCTGTTGGAGGGTGGTGGTGATGACGGCAGTTACCCCAGTGGTGGGAGCAGTGAGTGGGGATGTGAGGTGCAGGTGAGGACTGCGGCCTCCCGAGGAATGGCAAGGGAAAGGGAAGGAGAGGTTCTCGGGGAGGAGGAGGTGTTGCCTGTTGATGCTGGTTTGGGCAATGGGTCGGGGCTGGGAGGCAATGGCGTTGGGGTTGACGCGGATGATGATCTGGCGCTTGCTTTGAGGCTGAGTCTGGAGGAGGAGGAGGCCAGGCAGCGCAGGGTTAGGGGAGGAGGCTGCTATGGAGAGAGTGGGGTGGGATGGGGTGGATGAGTATCCGCCTTTGGAGGGCAAGGGGAAGGGGAAGGGAAGGGGAAGTGGGCTTGATGGGGATGTCTTGGGTGAAAGAGGGAGAAGGGAAGGAGAAGGGAAGATCCTGTAATTGTGTGTGCACTCTTTTTCTCTGAGATCCTTGGCCGGCTTGGGTGATTCTTGAGTCTGCACTTTGAGTGCTTAGTATTATTTTGGCTTCTTTGGTGAGCAGGTAGTTGGCCTTTAATGCGTGCTGAATTGATATTCAAATTGTTCTCGCTTTAAATTCCTAGCGGGTTTTGTCTGAGATGACCCTCTCTGTGATAATGTGTCCTAAACACTGAATAACGTTGCAAGCAGAAAAGGATTTCTTCCAATCTTTCATTTGTGGTGTCCTTAATGCCCAGGATGAGGTACAGCACCATTCAAAAACAAAACTTGAGTAGTTGTACAAAAACCTCACTCACGTTACGATGAACAGACAGCCTTGGCAAGCATATAATATATCTAATCATTTCTCCTGGACCCTTTTGCCTTCACCCCGGATTCCTAACCCACCCGGCACATCCTCCCACTCCCCCGGCGGCTCGCCCCCTCCCCATTATCCGCCGCGTCCAACGCCTCCTGATGCGCCTCCTTCAGTCTCTCCAGGATACTCTCGTACGCATTCGGCCACCCTGCCGCTACTGCGTTCCTGCCCTTCTTCTTGGCACCCTCCACTGCGAAACGCTTCTGCTGGCGTGCGATGAACCCGTTGAGGAGGCCGGAGTAGACGAGCCCGGCGACGACGGATTCTAGGTTAGAGGGGCAGGGCGGCTTGTTGCCGAAAATGAGGCCTTCTGAGGGGAGGAGGCGGCGGGGCCACCGGGGGTGGGGTGAGGTGGGTGGTATCCGTGTTGCTGTTGTTGGTCACGGCTTGGAGGAAGATGGGATTTGTGTTGTGCAAGGGGGCGGTGGTGCGGATTGGGTTTTGTGGGGATATAGCCCTCGAGAAGTTTCTGGACGTAGCTTGCTGTGACGGCGAGGTCTTCGAAAGAGAGCGAGGCGGCTTTGTTGCTGCTTCCCGTGGCAGAGCCTTGCCAGGTGAACATGAAGGTCTTGCGGGTGAAGGAGCGCCAGACGAGGGGTTTGAGCTGGTAGAGGAGGGTCAGGTAGATGCCCTTGTCCCAGAGCCAGTCGCGGCTGTGGGTCAGGGCTTGGTGGAAGGTGACGAAGTTGCCTGTGCGGATGGCGCCGCAGATAGGGAGGAATATGGCGGCGAAGCCGGCTGCTTCGGGGCGTTGGAGGAGGGTTTGGGAGGGGAAGCGGCCCAGGAGGAGGTTGGTTGGGATCCAGTAGGTGAGGATCTGCCGGCGGTGTTTTTGAAATTGCGGGAGGCATTGGCGGTAGGCTTCTTCGAAGCACATGTGGGCGCGGAAGAATTGGCCGTGGTCGAAGTGGAAGCGGCCGAGGTAATAGAGGAATGTGACGCGCTGGGATGCCGGGTAGAGGGAGAGTGCTGGTCCGCTCGTTGAGAGGTTCGTGAACATCTGCACAGCAAGGCGGGATTTGTCGCACTAGGTTTGTTAGCACTCTCATCCAGCCTTGACTTGGTGGTTCCTTACAGCAAACAGCAACTTCAAAGTGAGGTTCGCAAAGAGATAAACCGCCACCTTCTTCCCCTTCGGCGGCGACCATCTCGTGCTTGAACGGTCAGTCAAGCAAGAAGTAAAAATCTTCTGAATGATGTCGGCGGCCAGCTCCACAATCGACTTCCTCTCGCCAGACTCCTCTCCCGTCATGTCGCCCTGTATCTGAGACAGCAGATGCGGCTGCCGAGTAAGACCCATAACCAACTTGGACAGCGACTCTGAGAACGACATGCTAGTCTGCAGCAGCATGGTGCCGTATGTGGGATTGGCGAGTGCATTTGCGCATGAACTGAGGCATATTAGCATAGAAAACAGACATGACCAAACAAAACCATACATAAGAAGCTCGCTAAGCCGCGAATGCAGCCTAACGACATCCTCAAAGTCGACCTCACGCCAGTATTCGAGGTAGTCCTTGATGAACGAGTTGAAGCCCGGCCACGGCGACCCCCTGCCCTCGGGCACATCGTCTGCTTCCGGGAGACATTTCTCGACTAGCTTCTCGAGTGCCGGTGAGCCTGGAGCATAGCCGGCCTTAAGCTCGGCGCCCATTTGGAAATAGATGTCGGCGACATCGTTCTCGACGAGCAGCCAATTGCGGAGCTCAGCGCCGTTCTGTTCAAGGACGAAGCCCCGGATGCTGGAAAGAAATTGGACCACGAGACTCATTGTGGCGGTGGTAGCGCAATGTTCCGTGATGGATGGGTGAGTGAAGTATTGGAGACTTGGAGTGAGGTTGATGGTCGCGGTTTGGAACACGCGACTCGGTTGGCAGTTAATGCGGCATTGCTCTCGTGTTCTCGAAGGTGATGAGTAAACAAAGCAAAGAGTCCAAAAATGATGTGTCTTTGAAGGACTCGACCTCAAAGCAGATGGGCCCCAAAGAGTGAAGGACAACCCCGAGTCTCAATGCACAAAGCAGCACAATGTTTGGCTGGGAGTTGCTGATTGGGGACTGAACGAATCACAAAAGCTTGAAATACTGCTAACCCTAACCCTGTATCTAAGAGCAAATGCCGGCTCCTGAACCACGATATAACCAACCCAACCCGAAACAAATCCCTACGACGCTCATAGGACACTTATCTTTTTCCATTCTTTACACAGACTCGATTCGCTGCACAACCATAGCCGTCGCGGCACCACCACCATTGCAAATCGCGGCAACACCGTACTCGCCCGGCTTAAGCTGGTGGAGCAGCGTCACGAGGATGCGGGCGCCCTCCAGGCCAAGAATCTGTACCGCCGCGGTTAGTGGGGTGTGTTGTGGGGGAAGGGGGAAGTGGTTGGATATCCTCACCTTCTCATTGGCCTTGATGACGGCAGCAAACGCCTCGTTAAACTCCCACACGGCCACCTGATCCTTGGTGATGCCGGCGCGCTCGAGGGCAATGGGGACCGCCTTCGCGGGGGCGATCGGGAAGTCGATCGGGTCGACGGCGGCGTCGGCGTGGCCGCAGATGCGGGCGAGGACGCGCGAGCCGGTGCCGTACTGCTGGGCGATCTCCTTGCTACCCAGGACCAGGGCGCTGGCGCCGTCGTTGAGCGTCGACGAGTTGGCCGCCGTCACGGTGCCGGTGCCGTCGCGGACAAAGGCCGGCTTGAGGGTCGGCACCTTCTCCAGCTTGACGTCCAGGTAGCCTTCGTCGGTGGTGATGACGGTGTCACCCTTCCTGCCCTTGACCGTGACGGGGGTGATCTCGTCGGCGAAGGCGTTGGCCTTCCAGGCGGCCTGCGCCCGCTCGTAGGACTGGATGGCGTACTGATCCTGCATCTCGCGCGTGATGCCGTATGTCTTGGCCGTGTTCTCGGCGCAGTTGCCCATGTGGATCTGGTCGTAGACGTCGGTGAGGCCGTCCTTGATGAGGCCGTCCTCCATCTTGACATGACCAAAGCCCGGGAGCTGGCTGGCGCGCGGCATGTAGTATGGCACCCTCGACATGTTCTCGAAACCGCCAGCGACCTGGGCGTCGGACAGGCCCAATTGGATGTTCTGCGCCGCGAAGGCAACGGCCTTCAGCCCGGAGGCGCACACCTTGTTGATGGTGATGGCCTCGACCGACTTGGGGAGACCGGCGAAGATGGAGGCCTGGCGCGCCGGGGCCTGCCCGACGGAGCCCTGGAGGACGTTGCCCATGTACACATCGGTGATCTTCTCGACGGGGACCTTGGACTTCTCGACGGCGGCCTTGATGGCGACGGCGCCGAGTTGGGGGCCGGTGACACTAACGTAGGAGCCATTGAACTGCAAAAGTCAGAATCCTGGATGATAAGAGGCAATGGCTGTGGCCGGAGCGCACCTTGGCTGTTGGTGTCCGGGCGGCGCTCAGAATGTAGGCATCGCGGATCTCTTGACGGAGGCAGGCCTGGGACGAGAAGAGCCGAACCGAGCCGGGCTTGAGCTGCTGCGACAGCTGCGTCACGCGCATCGCGCTCCTGAGTTGCCCTGCCATCGTGACTGGACTGTGAAGAGTTGACGTTTAAAAAAGACAAAGACAAGACCAACAAGAAACCGGAGCGCTATGAAGGACAACGGAGAGGAGAGGGAGCAGGTGGACGAGACAGAGGCATGATGAGGCAAGCAGGTGGCCCTGCCGAGGGCCGCATCTTTAAAGACACAGCTGGCGGAACTCTCAGCGGAACCTCTCGGCTTGTGACGGACTGGCGGGGGCGAGCGGGTGGGCGTGGAGGTGGAGACTCAGAATGCCGGGGCAGATGGGCCTTGGACGCCCCGCTACTTCGGCACCCCGGAAAAGCTTGGTTAGGTAAGCGCCGGCGGCCGATCTTTCCCTGTCGGAGGGTCGGCTGCTAGTTCAAGTCAAAGGCCTCGGGAAGGTCATAAAGCAGTTGTTGATCACTAATATGCAGAGGAGATCTCCTCGCGTTCGGGAGGTTTCGTTGTTTGATGACCACGGGTCGAGTTGAGAAACTCCTTCAATTCCAGTGGTGGTGGTGACCCGGCAGGACCCCCGCAGGCTGCAGGGTCGGATGGCGGGTCATCCATTGACTCCCGTTTTTGTTGATTGGGCTATCGCACCCCGCTAATTCAATACTCAAGCAAGAGCTTCTGCCCCATTCGAATCCCATCGTCGCCTTGCCTTCTCGATCCAGCCGATTGTGATCTGGAGACAGAGTCGCGTTCTCCGCATTTCGACATCCAATTCTCGACCCCAACGTCTTCCTTCCCTACGCTTGCCCTTCACATCGACGATACTTACGCTGGACCTATTGGAACCTCACCAACACCACGCTTTCAAACCATAAACCATCACCATGTCAACCGCTGCTCGCCGCCGTCTCATGCGAGACTTCAAGGTGCGCAGTCCCGCCCACAGCTACAGCTACCCACGCCGGACGTCCCTGGCGCTAACTCTCTGCTATAGCGCATGCAAACCGACCCTCCCGCTGGCGTCTCCGCGTCCCCCGTCCCTGATAACGTCATGACCTGGTGAGCATAACTGCCTTCGCGAGGTCCCCGGCCGCCCGCACGCATGCGACTGACCCGACCCCTATCAGGAATGCCGTCATTATCGGCCCGGCAGACACCCCCTTCGAAGACGGAACCTTCAGACTCGTGATGCACTTCGAGGAGCAATACCCGAACAAGCCACCATCGGTCAAGTTCATCAGCAAGATGTTCCACCCCAACGTCTACGCCACCGGCGAGCTCTGCCTCGACATCCTCCAGAACCGCTGGAGCCCAACATACGACGTTGCCGCTGTGCTTACCAGCATTCAGAGGTGGGTACAGGGGATTGGTCAGCAGCGTCTGGCAGTGTGGATGGATGGCTGACAAAAGGGTTTTTCGTCTAGTTTACTTAATGATCCCAACACTGGGTCCCCGGCCAACGTGGAAGCGTCCAATCTCTACAAGGACAACCGCAAGGAGTACACGAAAAGGGTAAGGGAGACAGTGGAGAAGAGCTGGGACGACTGAGTATTTCCCTATTCGTGCTGGGAACTCTGGGTGACGGGCTTAATAAATTTTTGGCAACACCGGTCACTGGGCCAATGGAGGATGGGTCATGTCTGAGCGCACAGATGCGGCCCAGCCCCGTCCGCTCTCTTGACCTGGAGTTTGGCGTTTTGGGCGGGTTCAAACGGAGCATATGGAAGCAGGGTCTTAGTCTGCCTGCTGCCTCCCTAGTTGGGGTCTTCTGGATGGTGGCATTGGTACACACCTGCACAGGGAGGGGTAGGCGGGGCGTTGGCGGGAGTTTTGGCTCTTATCGTCATGGCGGGTTACGCGGAACATAGGCTAGCGGGAGAGGCAGATGGATTTAATAGCGTTTCTTACATATGTTGGTCGACTGATTGTCACTTGTATGTTCAGTGTGTTTGTGGTTGTGTGTCCCGGACTTATCGAGGCAGGTCAGGTTGCTGATGAATCAGTTTCGGTGTTTGATGAGAACTGCTTCTGCACTCCAGTTGCCTGCCTCAGGCTCCTACCTGTATTCTTGATTGAAAAAATAATAAACAATTAATACACCGGCAACCCCTACCCTGACAACCACCCACCCACCCCAGGGACCCCACCTCGTCCCCTCTTGTCTTGGAGTGAGATTCGAGATCTTTGATACCGTTACCCTCTTCCTCTTTCAGCACTCACCCTTCGAGATCGCCCTGTCGACGCCTGACGCCGCCCTTTTGTCGCATCCGACATCGAGACCCCCACATATTCGCGATACCCCTGACTAACGCACGACGACGATACAACAACAAACCTACCGACAAGTCCCTGACGATCCGACCCGATCGATCTCCGCCGCTGCACCCGCCTCCTCCCCCTCTCCCTCGTCTGCGCGGTCCTCCCTTCATGAGTTAGCGCTCCCCACGAGCGCGGGAAGCGGGCTGCCATCATGTCCAACGCAAACAGTATCAAGGTCGTCGCTCGATTCCGGCCCCAAAACCGGATCGAGAACGAGTCGGGCGGTCAGGCCATCGTCAGGTTCGATGGCCAAGACACGTGCACCGTCGATGTAAGTCGCGCTGCCGCCTCTACTCTGGGGTAGGGTCCGATTCGTGTACTAATGTACTGCCGTTTAGTCCAGGGAAGCCCAGGGCAGCTTTACCTTCGACCGCGTGTTTGATATGTCCTGCAAGCAATCCGACATATTCAACTTTTCCATTAAATCGACTGTCGACGACATCCTCAACGGCTACAACGGAACCGTCTTCGCCTACGGCCAGACCGGCGCTGGCAAGTCCTACACCATGATGGGCAGCAGCATAGATGACGACGACGGCAAGGGCGTCATCCCCAGAATCGTCGAGCAGATCTTTACAAACATCTTGTCGAGCCCCGCGAACATCGAGTACACCGTCCGCGTCAGCTACATGGAAATCTACATGGAAAAGATTCGCGATCTTCTCCAGCCGCAACACGACAACCTGCCCGTCCACGAGGAGAAGAACCGCGGCGTCTACGTCAAGGGCCTGTTGGAGATCTACGTCTCGAGCGTCGAGGAGGTGTTTGAGGTCATGCGCAGGGGCGGGAACGCAAGGGCGGTCGCCGCGACAAACATGAACCAGGAATCCTCGCGCTCGCACTCCATCTTCGTCATCACCGTCACCCAAAAGAACGTGGAGACGGGCTCGGCCAAGAGCGGCCAATTGTTCCTGGTCGATTTAGCCGGTAGCGAAAAAGTCGGCAAGACGGGCGCCAGCGGTCAGACGCTCGAGGAGGCCAAGAAGATCAACAAGAGTTTGAGCGCCCTGGGCATGGTCATCAATGCGCTGACAGACGGAAAATCGTCGCACGTTCCCTACCGCGACTCAAAGCTTACCCGCATCTTGCAGGAGTCTCTAGGTGGTAACAGTCGGACGACACTCATCATCAACTGTTCGCCTAGCAGTTACAACGATGCCGAAACCCTCAGCACCCTGCGCTTCGGTATGCGCGCAAAGTCAATCAAGAACAAGGCCAAGGTCAACGCTGAGCTCAGCCCAGCGGAACTCAAGTCGATGCTCGCCAAGTCCAAGGCGCAGATTGTCTCGTTTGAAACCTACATCGTCAATCTTGAGGGCGAGGTGCAACTGTGGCGCGCCGGAGAGACCGTACCAAGGGAGAAATGGGTTCCGTCACTTTCTGAAGGCGGCGCGGCGGGATCAAGACCAGAAACGAGGCAGACAAGACCCCAGACGCCATCTCGGTTGTTGCAGGATAGGTCAGGGGCGGAGACGCCAGCCCCCTCGGAACGCGCCGGGACGCCGAGCCTGCCGCTGGAGAAGGACGAGCGGGAGGAGTTCTTGCGGCGCGAGAACGAACTCCAGGACCAGCTTGCCGAAAGGGAGACACAGGCGGCCACCATGGAACGGCAGCTGCGGGATACTAAGGACGAGCTGACCATCCTAAAAGACCACGACGCGAAGCTCGGCAAGGACAACGAGAGGCTGGTCAGCGAGTCCAACGAGTTCAAGATGCAGCTGGAAAGGCTAGCGTTCGAGAACAAGGAGGCGCAGATTACCATGGACGGTCTGAAGGACGCGAACACGGAGCTCTCGGCCGAGCTGGACGAGCTCAAGCAGCAGATGCTCGACATGAAGATGAGCGCCAAGGAGACGAGCGCGGTGCTGGATGAGAAGGAGAAGAAGAAGGCCGAGAAGATGGCCAAGATGATGGCCGGTTTTGACCTCAGCGGGGACGTCTTCAGCGACAACGAGCGGTCTGTGGCCGACGCCATCTCTCAACTAGACGCCCTGCATGAAATCAGCTCAACCGGCGACCCGATCCCCCCCGACGACCTCAAGGCGCTCCGCGAGAAGCTGATCGAAACCCAGGGCTTCGTGCGCCAGGCCGAGTTGTCCGCCTTCAGCGCGGCGTCAAATGAGGCCGAAGCTCGCAAGCGCACCGAGCTTGAGGCGCGCCTAGAAGCGCTCCAGCTCGAGCACGAGGACATCCTCACCCGCAACCTGGGCGACGCCGACAAGGAGGAAGTCAAGGCCATGCTCGCCAAGACGCTCTCCGACAAGAAGAGCACACAAGCCGAGCTAGTCGAGGGCCTCAAAGCCGACCTCGCCGTCCGCACATCCGAAAACGAAAAGCTTAAGACGCTCGTAGACGATCTGCAGCGGCGCGTCAAGGCCAACGGCGCCGTCCCAATGGCCAATGGCAAGACCGTCCAACAACAACTAGCCGAGTTCGACGTCATGAAGAAGAGCCTGATGCGCGACCTGCAGAACCGGTGCGAGCGCGTGGTGGAGCTCGAGATCTCGCTCGACGAGACGCGCGAGCAGTACAACAATATGCTGCGCAGCAGCAACAACCGCGCCCAACAGAAGAAGATGGCCTTCCTTGAGCGCAACCTCGAGCAGCTCACCCAGGTCCAGCGCCAGCTCGTCGAGCAGAACTCGGCCCTCAAGAAGGAGGTCGCTATTGCCGAGCGCAAGCTGATCGCCCGCAACGAGCGTATTCAGAGCCTGGAGAGTCTGCTCCAGGAGAGCCAGGAGAAGATGGCGCAGGCTAATCACAAGTATGCCCTCCTTTTCTACCCCTCACATCAGCCCCTTCCACCCACCCAATTACTAATCCCTCCACCCCCTCACAGATTCGAAGTCCAACTCGCAGCCGTCAAAGACCGCCTCGAGGCCGCCAAGGCAGGCAGCACCCGCGGTCTGGGCGAGACCACAGGCTTTGGCGGATTCAACATTGGCAGCCGCATTGCCAAGCCGCTGCGCGGCGGAGGTGATGCGACTCACCCTACCGTTGCGAGCCTGCAGAACCCGCCTGAGAATAAGAGGTCAAGCTGGTTTTTTCAGAAGTCTTGAGGGGTGGGTGAGGTGAAGTGAGGGTGGGATTGGAGTGAGTGTTGTTTTTGGGTGTTGGATTGGGGGGTTGGAGTTGGTTGGGCAAGAAGTGGGCTTTTTGCTGGATAGGGCAGAGGGGGAGGTAGATTGCGTGCTTTTCGCGGTTGTCGGGGACTGTATCGCGTAGTGGGCCGGCTGAGGATGTTGGTCTGAGCATGATATTGTGCTGTTGTTTGTTGTAGGCTAGATCATTGTGTTCATGTTGGTGTTGGCGGTTGCAGAGAGGAGGGTGCCCTTTGGGGCGGGTTGATGATGTGCAATTGAGATCATGGCGGCGGAGTGGACTGCATAAATGGGAGGGAAGGAGGGTCGGAGGAGTTCTTGTTGGTTCTGGTTGGCGATGCTATCTTTTCTGCAGCTTGATTGCGAGAATATCCGGTGTCCGGGGTAGAAAACAGCGAATAGAAAAGAATACCATCTCCTCTTGCTTAGCCAACAAAACTACGGAGGATCTCTCGAAACTTCATGAAGCGCAGGCATAGTTAAAGGTCTTAGATTTTTCTGGGTGTCTATCACAAGGATGAACCCCTTTCTCATTTATATGTTCCGGGTATGGCAACAAAGCTCTCCTTACAGCAATTTGCAGCAGGTCTCCTGCCACCTCGATCCGTACTCCTAGCCTTTTGAACCCACCACCGTACAGATAGAAGCAAGCCCTCAAGCACTCCATCAACGCCAAATCTAACATGCTCCTGTTCCCACACGCCCTTTCTCACAAAGGAAAGTAGAGCCTGGTCAAACCCGTTACGCCACACACCCATGAACCACGACCACCACCAACCCAAACCAATCCTCGAAAAGAAACAACGATTGATAGCAAAAGTAAGATCAAAACATCACCCCAACCCCACCACCACTCCAACCCCCCATCCAACACCAACCAACCAAGGCCTCAACCCCATCCCCGCGTCCTCCTCCGACCCCTCTATATCCCCATACCCATCATCCTTTCCTCCACCATCACCACGACCCCTCCCATTACTACCCCTGCCCCAAACTCAGCAGAATCAGTTGCCCTCGCCCCCAGCCGCCCCACCCTCCCTGCCCCGGGGTAATTACGGTCGTGCTATAAAACGGCAGATCTCCTTCCCTCCCTCCTCCCGCCACAGTTCCAGCTGTTGCTGCTGTTGCTGTTGCCGGGGAAGGCAACAAGACCGTCGTGGATGAGAAGACAATGGCTGTCGGGAGGAGGGTGAAAGTTTGTGAGGAGACTACGACCGTTGTTGGGAGAATTGCGTTGGGGTTCGGGGTAGGGCTCGAACCCGTGGTGGTGGAGGGGTTGGAGGAGGGTGAATGTCGAGGGCCAATTATTGCTATGGAGGGGATGAGGGTTATGGAAATTTGGGCGAGGTTGTGATTATTGTTGGGGGTGTGGTAGGTGTGGGTTGGGGGCGGGAGATGGTGGCGCCGGAGGAGATGATGATGCGGGAGGGTCGATGGTGAAGGTTTGGGAGGCGATGAGGACGACTTGGGTTTGTTGGGAGGGTTGTCGCGGATGGTGTTGCCGTTGATGATTACGGCGGTGGGTTGGAGGGCGAGGTGATGGGAAAAGGGGTGGTGGAAGGGGTGTGGGCTGGGTTGTTGTTGGGGGTGGGTTGTTGTTGGGGGTGTCGGGAGTTGTAGATGGGGGGCAGGGGCGGCGCCGGCGTTGGTGGGGCTGGCGTGGTGGTCGTGAGTTTTGAGGGACTGGGTGACGCCGTAGTCGGGGGTTTTGATGGTTGAGTAGACCACGGCTGGGTTCTTGTCGGTGGTGAGGAAGATGACTGGCGGCACGGTGGGGGTTTGGATGCCGAAGTTCCAGCTTTGAGAGGTCACTGTCACCTCGCAGTCCTTGGTGTCCGTGCCGGTCGACGTGCAGATTGACATCGTCATCCTCGGTTGCGACACAGCAATGATACATGATGAGGTTGGTGGAGGGGTTGAGACGGTCGGGTATGGCGGCGTGTAGTCTTTGGGGTCGCCATACCAGGTGATGGTGGCTGTGTGAACAACAGACCAGCTCGTTGGGGCAATCGTGAGATCAGACTGCTGGCAGTAGCTGACGGAGGGGGGGTCGGTGTTCTCTTGGTTGCCGGCGCGTATGGAGGTCTCAAACGTTGTCTGGGTCGAACTGGTCTCGCCCGAGGTTGTTGGGCCATAACCCAGATCCAAGCTCTCAGTGGTTGCCTGGATAATCTGGATGGTCGATCGGTTTGGGGCACCACCTCCTGAAGGGCGAGGACGAGGGAGTGTTGGCAAAGATCGAGGGGCCGAAGTAGATTGGACGTCTAGGGGAGCTTCTGAAATTATCGTCGCGGATGTCGTTTGGTCTGAGCTAGCCGGTGACCCAGTCGTTGTCGCCACTGGTTTCCCCGGCCGGGACGGCGGTGTCTTGGTCAAGGGCGCCCGCGTTGTCTGCTCCGGCGGCGAAGAACTGTTCACTAAGCTGAGGACGGTCGAGGTTCCCGCCGAGTCCCCATTCCGGCTTGGGCCCTGCGTCTCGCCTGGGGTCTCGCCCGCAACAAACACCTCCCCTGCTGATGAAGCGATACTTGGATCCGCTTGAACCGCGACGCTTCCCGAGCTGACACCCTGAGACCCTAAACCCAGCACGGTCCCTTCCACTCTTGAGTTCCCCTCAGTCGGCTCCCCAGGGGTGGTAGCAACCATTGCTACCGCGGTTGGTGATAGCGATGCGACGTCCCATTCACTTGATATTTCGCGCCTGGCGCCGCCCTGGCCGCCCGGGAGGGAATTGACGGATCCATCCTGACGTCTCAGCCGACCTGCTTTGGGGGGTCAGCGCAGGAGTTCTTCTTGACGTATTTCCCGGGGTGATGCTAACCTCCAGCAACGATGTTGACACCAAGGCCCGAGAGTACTGCGAGAAAAAGCAGCACGTGTCTGCCCCCGAACATGTTGTTTCGGCGCGGGGGGCAGCACAATGTTTGCGCTGCACGTCGGTAGTGAAGCAAAGGGCCCGATTCGGCCCCTTTTCGGCCTCGAATCTCAGCATATGGGGCTTTGCAACAAACCCGATAGGAAAATCACCAGGTTTTCCTCACCATCGCGCCCAGTGGTGGTATCACGGGAGAAGAGCCAAAAGGAACGCGCGGGAGAAGAAGAGAAACAGTTTCTGTGTCGACACAACAACAGGAGTCAACCAGCAAGGGTGCCGGGAATTGAACGGGGGATCCCGTCGAAGATCACTTTGGAGATCCGAGACACAAGAGCGAACCACTGCGCATCAAAATAATTTAGTGCGCAAATCCCCACGCCAGTTGCCAGCAAACTTGCAGGGCGAAGAGCTGAGGAGAGCTCACAGTGCACAGGGCGATACGGCTTGCCCTCGGGTTATGAGCCCAACAACTTCCTGTGGGACGACTCCATCTCCCATCCATGTGCCACAGTGCTGTCTCCCCCAGGTCCTCCACCGGCCACGAGGCCAGCAGCAGCAGCAGGTCCTCCTCCTGGACGCAAGACATCTCGGGGAAAGAGACGAGGTGCGTTGCCAAGGAGCCGATGGATGACAAGGGGAGGATCTGTCATGCACAAGGGTATCCCTGTCCCGACCAGCCTCTCCTCTCCAAGCAGACGGGACTGGAAGAAAAAAAACGGCCGAGAATGATCGATTTGGGGCCTTGGCCTGCGCCAGAAGAACATGCCAGCTGCCGGGTCGTTGGCGGGAGAGCCGGGGGATGAGACGAGAGGCTGGCTGGGCCTCGGACCTTGGCCCGGTTGCTTGTGTTTGAGAAGAAGGCCTGTTGCTTGGCTTGAAAGCTTGTATTGGAGAGGATGTCGACGCGTTTGTTTGGGCAGAAACAGGCACGGATGAGGTTTGCTGGTGTTGCAGGAGTGACGCGGACCGCATCTTTCACGTGAGGGAGCTGAGTTCATCAGGGCTCCACGTCGGCGACTCCTGGCGTCAACCAAGCTCCGGCTCAGTGTAACCGAACGAATCGAAGATTGTCAAGAACCACTGACGAAAAGGGGTCAAGGTTGCTGTAGGTTTGGGGTTCTCAGGGCGACGTCGTCTCTGTTCAACCTTCAACGCGTGGAAAACGGTCGACGAAGCACATGGCCTCGGATTTTGTTACATCTCTGGGTTATGGAAGTGACAAAACTCTACAACCCAGCCCTAGATGAGCGAAACCGGTCAGCTTAGTGCGTGGCAACTTGACAGTGGGGAGGACAGCCCCCCCCGGGGGGGGGGATCCCAAATGCTTCCCGGCAATTGTGACCTGACGGACGAAGGCAGCAAGGGTTGCTGGCTGGCCCATGGACGGGAATCAAGGTTGCATCTCAGTTCCCTCGCCACAAGCATACTATGGTAAAGGTGTTTGGTGGCGTCAGTTGCAAACCCTGGTCGTTTCGAACTGAATGATACCGACCAGGGGTTTGAGGATCTAACCACATGCCATCGGGAAATCAAAGCCATTGCCTCCCAACAGACATTCCTGATGAGCTCGGGTTGGTTGTATCGGAATGCTGAATGCGCCCATCTTTCTTGACCGGAAAGCTCGCCTCCCAGCGAGACCAACAAGCCGGCCGCTTGTTTCGGACAGCTGCTGACATCAAGACAGGCCCGTGGTGACACCCAAGAAACCTCTGGCAGCACAAGAGTCTCTCCGCAACCAATGAGGATGTCACGCAAGCGAGGTCGCTGGCCACCCGTGATGCTCAAAGCAGTCAACGGCCGAAGGCAAGAAGATGCCCAGATGCGCACGAGAAGAAGATTCCGATAGTCCTCGAAATGGTTGCGTAGACCTTCCTGCTCGGATGGAGGTTTTGAAGCGAATGGGGTCGCGTGACCAGCATCTCTGAAAGGCACAGGCGCAAGACCCATCCTGTCCCAAGACCGTGTCTCATGCCAAGGAGAGGATTGACCTCCAAGCTAAGCCAAAGGACGGATGGGAGCTGCGCTGATCCGTTGGGGAACGCCAGCAGCCGCTGGTTTGCCTGAAACGAGTCCCGAGAGCGGGAAGCGGCATTCCTTTCGCGAGACTCACGAGCAACCCCGCGTCAGCCTCGTGTGTGGCAAGCGATGAACTGGCTGTCATGTCGCCGTGCCCAGGCGGAACGGAGAGGCGAGAGGGGCGGAGGTTGGATTGGGTATGTCGGCAAAAGAGGTGGCATTGAGATTTTAGCCAGAGTGGTCCCATCCGCCCGGGGGTGAAATATATTACTTATTGTGCCTGATGCATGCCGCAGGCCAGCCCAGACCTTTTCCGATTCCACTCCGGCGGTATGGTCTTGCCTGGAAGGGATGAGAGTTTCGTTGCGGGCGCTACTTGACCAATATATGTGTCTCGCTATCAGAGGTTGCTCGGATGGATGTTTCCCCTTCGGAACTTCCTGCCATCCCCTCCATCAGTGTTTTCGTGGTTGAATGCCTTGGTGGACAGGAAGAACGCCGCCCGCGCATCTGGCTAGGTTCAAACCGCCTAAAATCTGGTACGGAGTACAAGGGCGCCTGGAGAAACATGTTCGTGGCACAGCGTTCCACAGATGCTGCCCTCCCGGCATCATCAAGGAGCCCGCCTCCCCGGCATCTGTGGTACTAAGCGGACGGTTTACAACTTCCAAACGAGCTTCCCCGCAGTATGCTTCTTCTTGCCGTATGGGATGATGGGCCGTCAACACTCCGAGGGCTCGGAAGCGAGAATGAGGGCATTGATGGTGATGTCCATCTGACCTCTCAAGGCATCTTCGGGGCCGGTGGGCGGTCTCCGTCATTGCGGACTGGCTTGCGGCAAGAAAAAACTACCTTTGAATATCAGGGATAGTGGATAAAAAGAGTTTCTTCGACGATGATGGGACTCGAACCCACAACCTCAGTCTGAACCTCCAAGAGTAGGAGGACCACACGCTACCATTACGCCACACCGCCGTAGATCTTGATTTCGAGCCGAACCAACGATGAATTAATGAGTTAGTTGAGTGCTGATTCGTTTCTCTCAGTTGCGAAGCGTTGAGGCTTTGATGCAGGCTGCTTCCATTGCGCCCAGCAGTCTTGTCTCGGAGTCGCCTGCTCGGCTGGACTTTCTGAGGCAAGGAGGTGGCACAGCTGACAGAGGCCATCGGAGGAACCCTGCCGTCCGATCGAGCGCCCAAACTCTAATCGGACATTTGATCTGAGTCTCGGCCAGTGTCCGTCCGAGAATTGGCAACGCCTCAAGCCCAGGAGCCCACAGCACTCGGGACAGTCACAGCCACCAGCTAGCCTTGTCCATGCACCACGTGCAATTGAGGGTCATCTAGGCTGTGTTTTCAGTGCAGAATCCAGACTGGTCCGTGTTGTGCTTGTTGTGCTGGTGTGATGTGTGTAGCGCTGAGACCTGAGACTGTACGAGCTGCTGTGCGTCGATGGCGTCGTCCAGGTAATTACTGATGGGGTTTCCCACAGAAAAGTGCTGAGAAGGGATTCGCAACCTGACGGGAACCTTCACCACCTCAAGTCTCATGGAATCAATGAATGGGTCCATGACGGCCCCAAAATTTCAGTGGCTTCCTTTTCCTGGGGCGGGCCTTTTCAACCTGGAAGCGGCCCCTGTCCTGCCGAAGGAATGCTGCCGAGGGTCGCCCCTTGCTGGAAGTTGCTTCTGTCTTGGGGAAAGTGGGGAGCTCAGAGCTCTTTCCCCAAGGATCCTCGGTCTGGGCAGTGGAGAGTGGAGGCAGGTGCCATCCTTGATGCTTATCGCGATCCCTGGACCTGGCCCAACGCGGAAAGCTCGAAACTCCTGGCTCCTGCCGTTGAACGCTTCCCAAACCTCAGACCAAAACTTCCAGGTTGATGTCTTGCTGCTTCAACCTCGCCGCCGACCCCTGCGTCAACATCCACGTCTGCGGATCGAGAGAGATCTCGGGCTCACCCGCAGTCCAGCCCAGTCCACGGAACCACAGATCCTCTGGTGCTCCCGTCGATCTTACCTGCTTGAGCAGGCGACCTTGTACTTGACCACAGTCGACCCCAGGAAAAGGCAAGACATCTCTTCCCAGTCCATCCGAGCCACTCATCTCGACAATCTCCCTCTCTCTCTTCCGACTTGTATTTTCCGCCGTTGCGTCTTGTGTTCCACGAGCCAGACGCTGCACCCGCGCGCCCGATCTGGCCTTCCCCAGGGCCTCCGGTCGGAATCTCTCTCCAGCCTCGCTCTCTCACCCACGCTCTCACTCTCAATTTCACTCGTGTCCAGTCGACTTCTCCCCTCTGTGACTTTTTTGGCCGCTTCTGCTCTGCGGCATGAGCAAGAGCTGGACTCAATTTGCGCTGTCCGGATCCCCCGTACACACCTCGACTAAACCTTGCCCATGACTTTCTCTGGGCGCGGTGATTGCTCACTTCTCACTAACACTTTGTGCAGCTCATGGCACACCAACACGTCCTCGCCAGCGTCTTAGGACCTCTCCATCATCGGCTGACAGAACGCCATTGATCGCGTCAGTCAGCCCTGCGTGCTGCAACAATGCGGTTGCCCTATCTCGGCGCCGCTGTCGTTCGTGACGTGCTGCTGCTGCTCTCCCTGCCACGACTCATTGCTGCCGCATTGGAACCATCAGATACAAGCCTAACTCCCCTCTGGATCCAGCCGTCCGGCGAGTGGTGCGTCCTCGCGTCCCTTGTGTTCTTTTCGTCTTACCCTGTGCGTCCTCTAACTCGTCTGGTAGGTATGGCATCGACGGGACGTGGTCCAACTTTGTCTTCTACATTGGCGCTCCCGCCCAGGTAGTCTATCTGTCCGTCGCCACCGTTCTCTCTGAGATATGGGTTGTCTCAACCGGTGGCTGCGTTCCGGGTGAGTGCTGCCCTGATGAGACCACCCACAATCCTGTTAACAATGAACACAGTCCAACTCTGTATCGATGCCAGGGGCGGCGTCTTCGACAGCGCCGAATCGGACACATGGCAGTCACTTGGGAGTTGGCAGCTGGGCACGAACAACACTGGCATGGGGGGTAATGGAGACTATGGCTTGGAGACCCTCGCTTTCGTCAACACGCTGACGCGCCACACCACTTCCGTCGACGGCGCCCTGGTGGCCGCCCTTAACGACACAAACTATTACCAGGGGTACATTGGTGTTGGAGTGACGCAGGGAAAGTTCGGATCCAACCTTACCAATCCCTTCATTTCGCAGCTGGCCCAAACGTACGGCACGATCCCAAGCCATGGCTATGGATACACCGCCGGCGCCTATTACCGCGCCAGTAAGCTAACTGCTGAACCTAACGTGTACGCCGTGCAGGTGCTGATACCAGACGCAGACGCAAAGAATAGCGGCACTGTTGCATCCTTGACCCTGGGGGGGTACGACAGCCTACGGTACGAGCCGCACGAGATCACGTTCTCCCTCGACACGATCGCCAGACTGCCCACCGTCCGACTCCGAGGGATAACAGCCCAGGTGCCCTCCATGGAGCAGACACCTACAAAGAATTGGACATCGACGTCCGAGCGACTTGTGGAAATGGACGACTCCATTGTCGCCGTCATCGACTCGTCAACTCCATACCTCTGGCTTCCCACCGAGGTGTGCAACCGCTTCGCTGCCGCCTTGAACTTGACCTGGAGAGAAGACTTGGGTGTCTACGTCTTTGCGGACGGGGCACAGTACACGCACTACCGATCTGACACGTCCTTGTCCTTCACCTTCACCCTTTCCAGCTATCAGGATGCCGACAATTTCGGCGAGCCTTACAACACCCCTGGTGTTGTCAACATCACTCTCCCATCCGCCGCGTTTGCCCAGCTTTTACGTTACCCCTTCAAAAACATGATCCAGTGGGGGGACTCGAGCGTCCCGTATTTCCCCCTCAAGAGGTCGACCAAGGAAGTCAACAACAATCAATACATCATCGGACGCGTCTTTATGCAGGAGGCGTACATCATTACCAGCTACGACAGGGGACGTTACTCACTCCACCAGGCTCTTTTCCCCGACAACGCAATTTCAAACTACTCGCTCGAGGCGATCACACGGCCTGAGGACAGTCCGTATCCGAGATTCGAAGGTGAACCCCCTCCCAGCCACAGGCTGAAAACTGCCCATATTGCCGGCATCGTGATCAGCACGTTCATCACCGGGAGCATCTTGGCATTGGTCTTATGGTTTTGCCTCATCCGCAAACCGAAGACGACTGAGCAGGAGTCCGCCGGGCAAGAGGAGGAGATCAAGGACGACTCGCTGTTTGTGCAGGAGGAGGAACCGGAGAGCCCGGTCAAGCGAATGTTTTCGAAGATTATTGGGAGGAGGCGGTTGAGGAGACCAATACTGTCTGGGGCGGATAGAAGCAGTAAACAGCCGGCTGAGGTTGGGGCCGACGCACAGCATCAGGTCTTTGAGATGCCAGTTCCGCCTGAACCTGTCGAGCTGGACAGTCACGATGTTGGAGGTTATGACACGGAACTTGGCGTCGACACTGCCCAAGGGGCGAGCCAGTACGAGGTTGCTAGACGGAAACTGGATCGGCAATTGCAGGGGCCGGTGCCAACCTACACAGCATCCTTGGTCCCCCCAAGGACGGGATCGGAGAAGTCGATGCAAGATATGAGCCTCATTTCCCATTACAGGCCAGCCGATGATCCGTCACCGGCATCATCACCAACGTACGCCAATAGCAACTCGCTCCCTGCGTCCCTGCCTTCGCCCATGACACCACACGGCGACTGGGCTAGTCGTGCGTTTGACCCGCCGTCACCGGTGACCGTTGCGCCGTCACATTTTCTCCAAGCGCCTTCCGATTCCAGCAGCTACTTGCCGGTTTCGCCTCACTTCCCACCTTCGCCGCATACGTACACCCCGTCGTCTCTGAGCCGCCCAGTTTCTAGTGGTTCTCCTACATCGCCAACTGGATCAGTACAGCTCTCTCTGCCGACCTTTCAAAGAACCCCTATCGACCCATCTCGAGTCGTGTTTCTTGGGCCCCTCCCAGAGAATATCCAACGACCACGTGCCCAGCGATCAATACCGCGGATAGACGTGCCTAGAAGACCCTCGGGTGCGAGTCGAGTTTATCCGAGTTCCCAGAACTTGTCGGTCCCTCATTCTCGCGGGCATCACCGGTCAGAATCACAGGGATCGAGCGACACGCTCGGCAGTAATTTCACAATGGAGGAAGAGAATCGTTTGAGGACGGGGGATCTGACGAACTACGAAGCTACCGATCATCAGCAGCAACCGCAGGGCCAGGACCATGATACAATACCACGCGATCCGCGCAGCATGGGACGAATTGAGGCCGGCTCGGAGCTAATCCATGTCCCGCAGGTTGCGGAGAAACGGTACAGCTGGGAGGACCAGGCTGGGAGTATCGGTTGATTGCTGTCACCGCGTAGCAGACATTGCCATGTTCTCGGGCATTTTTTTTCTTCACTCTGTGTTTGACTACATCAGTCCGAGACACTCGACAGAATTTCTTTTCGCATTATCTGCTATCTTACACCACTACTTAAAGACCCCCGAACGGGTTTTCTTTCTCTGTTGTTTTTGTTTCGGGGTATAACCCACAGCGAGGCGTTTTGGATTTACTTTGGATAACTGAGGACAAAACGGAACGGGTCTGGTCGAACATCTATATATGTTAATGTGTTATTTTGTGGCGCCGGATCTGAACAGTGGTGGTGGTGGTGGCGGAAGGGGTGAACGGGAAAGGGGCTTTCAGGTGATGGAGAGGTGTACCGGCCACCATCTTCTCTGAGGGGGCCGTGTATGAACGCGGAGATGGTTTGCTTGGGAGACATGGAGGTGGAGGCTTCAACTCCGAATCTCCCCTGGCTTGTGTGAGAAGCAGTTAGAGGTAGTACTAGCAGAGGTTAGAACGAGTAAGAAAGCAACAGAATCTTTTCAAAAACTTTTCCGATCGCCTGGTTGACAAACGACATGTCTGTGTTGTTGGAGGTTGGGATTGTATGTGATGTATCCGTATAGAGCTCCTTGAGACCCTGAATGGTGTCTTTGCATGGCAAGCCTCATTTCAGTGCAGATATCTAAACTCTTGGAGAGTGATTGTTCAGGGTTAGAGAAACCCCTAGGGGTTTTGTTTGTTCCCTTACATTACACGAACATGCAAAAAAACTACATCAATCCATCTTCTTGAGGAGAGGTGCTCAACCACCTCCAATGTCTATCAATCACCGAGGCCTCCATTAGCTGTCCAGGCCGACTATTTCGTCCCCCCGGCTGGTATGCTCTTCACCAACCCCATCCTTGAAAAAGAACCATATTCCCCGCGCCTTTTAGATAGATACACAGCCAAACAACTCCATCAACCGCCCATACCCACTGTCCTGCCATCCACCCCATCCCACACCCCTCTGCTCTACCAAGTCTCCTGCCAAACACTTACATTCTCTTCCCTCCCAAACCACCTCTCCGCCTCCTCGAGCGTCTCCACAACGCCACTCAACACAAGTGCATCCAACAGCGCGCTCTTGACTGACACAGGCATCTTGCCTGCGTTCCCGCAGATGCACACAATCGGCCGGCGGCGCATCACCGCCCCAACCTCGGCCGCGTGCTTGCGGATTAGGTGCTGCACGTAGTTCTTGGAGATGTCATATTGGGGTGGTGTGAGGGGAGGGAGCGGCTTTGGATGGGGAGAGGGGGAGTTGGGGTTGTAGGAGTCAGAGGAGTCAGAGGAATCGGAGGAGTCGTCTTCTTCGGTTTTTGCAGCGGCTTGGGCGGCGGAGAGGGTGGTTGTTTCGGGTTCGGGGGAGATGAAGTCCCGCGAAAAGGCAGGGAAGACGTATAGGTTGGGGTAGGCGGGCCATTCGGAGGAGAAGTGGAAGTCGGCGGCGCGGTTGCGGCAGCCGAAGAAGAGGAGGGTTTCGCCGGCGGTGGGGGAAAGGGCGCGCTGTTGGAGGATGGCGCGGATCGGGGCGATGCCGGTGCCCGTTGCGATGGCGATCAGAGGGCGGGATGCGGCGTGGGCGTCCTTAACAAGGTGGTGGCCGCTGGCGGGTTTGAGGGCAAGGGAGAGGTTTGTGTGGAGGGGAAGGTGCTTGATGTAGCGCGAGCAGAGGCCCTGGCGGGGTTTGCGGATGATGGTTTTGTATTCGACCAGGGCGGCAAGGATCTCGAGATTGGTGTCGCCGTTGCGGGCGGGCGCCAGGCTTCGCCCGGCGTTGCAGACGCTGAAGTCGCGGCCGCGGATGATGGGGAAGATATCGAGTACCATATCGGGAGGGATCTTGACGTTTGTGAAGTCGCGGAGTAGCTCGAGAATGGTTCGGCGCGGGCGACATGTGTAGTCGTAGAACTCTTGCTCGTTTCCGGGAGCGGTGAGCTCGGCAAGGCGCTCTATTTCCCTCTCGTCTTTGGTGAGGTAGATCAACTCCTTGATGAAGCCGCGCTTGGGGACGGCCGTGATGTCCAAATTGTGTGTAAGCAAATGCCGCAGCGAGGTCAAGCCGTGCTGGACATAGAGTCCGCGAGGGCGAGTACCGACTCGGACGATCTTATCTGCATCGTCGCCCCAGCCCATCATGTCGATCAACTCCTGGACATCTTCTGGGTAGTTCTTGGGCCAGAGTGTAAGTGTCAAGTGGCCCGAGCAATCGGTAATCGCCTTGAGGTAATCGGGCGGAAACCTGACCTTAAACACGAGATGGCGAACATCTTGCCAGTGGTCCATAGGAGTGACTCGATCGTTTCGCACCACTGTTCCGATTATGGGAGAGCCAGAGCCAGAGGACTGGGCTTCTTCTGGAAACTCGACGTATTTGGGAGGCCGAGATTCACACAGATACTTTTGTGGATGGTCTCTAAGGATGTTGTCCTTGTCCAGCGACTCAACGGTTTGCCCAGTGGTCCTCTCCCAACCTTCATCTCGGCGGGCGTAGTCAGCTGGAAACTTGGCAGATAAGCGTCTCCAGCGTTCTTGAAATTGTTCTTGGGCGGAAAGGGGATGGTCGACGTGGCTGCAAGCGGCACTGAGGGTCCGGGAGGCCAGGAACTTGCGCTCGTACTCGCTGAGTGGCGGAGCGGGTGCGGTGCCATTGTCCTCGAGGTTCAGATCAATTTCCATGGCGGTCGGCAGCATTTCGAGGGAGTACTTGGGTGGGAGTTGGACGTCGTCGGGGATGGGCAAGACTGATTCCGGAAGGGGGAAGTCGGTGGTGAGGGTTGACTTGAGGTCGGAATACCACGGGAAGTAGATGCTATCGATGCTGGATGGGGGCAGCAGAGTCAGCAATGCAACGATAATATCAGCTGTTGAATGTGGTGATAGTCACTTGCTTACCCGTTGTCATGGCGCTCGTCTCCTTCTCCGGCTCTGAAGAACTCGGTTGCCCCAAGCTGCAGGAGCCTTGCTCGTAGCTTCCTCGCAGCCCAGTTGAATCTGGATTACCGAATTTATTAGCAAAGAAATTTGACAAGCGTCAACAAGCGTGATCAAGGGATATCTGTGCGTGCATACTTCAGATACGAGCTGTCTCCCAGGCCGAAGATGGCAAATCGCAACGATCGAAGGCAGTTGGAGTTGTTGAGTTTCTCGCGCCGGAGGTTTTTCCAAAACTTGAGTGTGTTCTTGGGCATGTCGCCCTGCCCTGTCGTCGAGACAACAAAGATGGCCAGCGAGGTGCGCAGGACATCGGCCTGCCAGTGTGAGCAGTGTCAGTCTTGTGATGCAATTCTTTGTCAACCCAGAAGGGTGTGTGGAGTCAACGCACCAGCTTGAAGCTATCCATCTCATCCACGGTTGTCTGGAAGCGCAGTCTCTCGGCCATCTTGCCCACCTCTACAGCAATCTCCTCGGCATTGCCTGTCTCAGTTCCATACAGCACCGACATGCTCCTCCCCTCGATCACCACCCGGGTGGGCTGGTCCGGCTGACCCATTTTAAGATCCGACCAACCTGTAATCAAAGTATAAACTCAAATCACTCCAGCCCCTCGGCGCCAGCAACCAAGGTCTTTCCCTTCTTTGTGCCGAGACAAACTTAAAAAGGAAACTAAATCTGAGGAACTGTGGTGGCGAGAGGAGTGGAGTGGAGAATTTTGAACTCTGTTCCTTCACAGGTTTCCTGTTCACCAAAAAGATTATCAAGTATGAGCAAGAAGTGAGAAGGACAGATATCTGCCAGTGAGATAAGTTCTCCAGCCACAAAAAAACAACCAGTGTATCATGCTCGTGGTGTTGTTGTTGAGCCCGGTCCTTCTCCATCCTTATCGGAGGAGTGGTGGGGTTTATCGGCCCCGAAACCGGTGGATTGGTGCTAGATTAGTCACCGGAGCGGCATGTTAACCCCCGGAGCCGAAGGAGTTTCGAGACTCTCATCAGAATATCTAGCATTACCATGTTGTCTCGTTGTGCATAGGAGCTGTATTCTAAAGTTCAAAAATGTGCTTCACAAAAGAGTTCGATTCTGCCCTCTGGCTGCTGTTTAAGCAAATTTTGTTGAAGTACCTGCCCCGCCTTTCACATGCCCAATCCATGATCTGCCATGCAGGTTCTCACCTCACAAACAATAGGGAACGGGAGCTCCTATTGTCATTGAACAAGTATTCCAAGCCAACGATTCTGTCCCCATGCAAAGAGAGGGGTTGGCCCTTGATTGCCTGTCCCACGATGCAGCCACAGCAAGCACTATCATATCCTTGACCACATCTTAGCCATCAGGAACAGACAGCACCACATGGAAACGCTTGGAAGTGTCTCGTTCTCCACTTTCTCAGAGGACAACAGTCTGACACCAGTCCAGACTCCAGAGCCAACTGTCCCGCATGGCGACCCGAAAACTGCACCAACCCAAAATGCTCTGGTTTGGGGTGTCTTTGGAACACCGGCTTGAGAACTGGATATTTGTTGACCTCAGAAGATACTGCAACACCGTCCTCTATGAGATCAAACAACGGCCTGGTGTCTCAACTTGTTCTCACCCTTGTGGTACCACCCTCATGACAACTCTGCTTTTCAACCTGTTTCCTTTTTGTTTGATCCTGACCTACCTTGGGTACGCCTAACGTCATAATTCTTGACCCATGTGGGTGGGAAGTTATGGGAACGGGCCTGAAGATGGCGCTGGGGGAGCATCCACAGAGACAACAAGGATCTTGCTAGCTCAAGGTATACTACAACAGAGGTGTGACAGCAGTGAGCAGACTATGGTTGCTTGTCAAACTACCTTTTCTGCGCATTGCTAACCTGCAGTCGTTACGTTGCTTCCAAGGATGTAACTAAAAGAAGCTTTAGCCTTTGGACGTGGTGCCAGCTTTGACTCTCACACACTGTCTGGGTTGATCATCTGGAGACTCTGATGCTAGAGGTGGACCATGATATCATCGTCCCAGGAGACCGAGCGTCGATATTGCAGCTCCTTCCTGAGACATTATTCAACAACTCGTGCCGACTGAGTGATGGGATCCAATCGGAGGCTCTCTTACCTTGCAAGCCTTCTGCCAGACGGCGGCCATCGCACAATAGTAACAGGAATTCAAATGTCTTTTGATTCTGACCGGCGTTGAGGAAAGATCTCGACCAGCTATTCATGCCAACAACAACAAAACAATCGCCTTGAAGCAGCCACTTGAACAGGATCAATTGAAATTCACTCCAAACACCTGACTGAAGAGAAAATTTTCCGCCAACAACGGCAACAAGTCTCACCTTCCACTCTCAACTCAAAACGACTGAGCTCACAGCGCGGAAAGAACCACCCACCCCACACCTGCAAGAACCGCCAGTCTCGACCGCCTCAGCTGACGAGGGATCTCTCCATCGCGCAGAACATCAAGCAACGCGACATCATCTCAGCGGCCAGACCTTTCCAAAACTCCCCAGAGGTAAGTAACGGCGCGTGGTTGTTTCATCATCAGCGGTTTGCAGTTGGAGCACTGGCGCTGCTGCTGTGAGACGCACAATCCCAAATGGAACATTGACCCCCTGCACTGCCCCTTCCCCACCTGACTCCAAAGTCGAGAAGCTTGGGCAGGTACTTACCCTGGTTGACGCCACGCCTGCCTCTCGCCTAATTCCCCGAACGCCAGGCAAAAAATTATTTGAATTTAAGGCCCGCGCCTCACCTCTTCTTCCCCCTTCCTCCTCTCCACGTCAACCCATCAAGGATCGATCAAAAGCTTCCTCAACCTTCGACCAACCACCCCCCAACGTTTCTAGGGCACCAAGCTACCCTTCTGACTCCCCCTCAGACCCAGAGTTCAATTTCACTCGTCGGCAACCCGCACACCCGCTGCACCGCTCACTCGACGAGTCAATCAAGCCTCACGTCACCCGACACCCAAAACTTGTGGACCGACTCCATCACCCCAAGCTTATCAACACCGACATCACTATCAGTCACCATGTCTACCGTCGTGGAGAAAGTTACTGACGCTGCCGCCGCTGCCGTCAATGACGTTACCAACGCTCTGGCCAATACCTCTATCTCTGGCAAGGCCGCCGACGACAAGCCGGCCAACAACAATGACGCCGTCCTTGCCAGCGCCGCCGAAGGTCGCCGCCTGTACATCGGAAACCTGGCTTATGCGACAACGGAGGGGGAGTTGAAGGACTTCTTCAAGGGCTACCTTGTGTGAGTGCACCTTCTTTTTCATCCTCGTCGAGCATCGCGTCGACCGTCTCACCGCCTCTCTGTCATTGTTTTGCCCCAACTGTCGCTGGCGCCACATACCCTTGATCCCTGCCTGTCTGCAAGCTAGGGTGGCTGCTGCCTCCCACCATGCCCGCCTCGCATCTCAACCTCCTATTGTCGGACCAACGCTGACCCCGCCCGTAGTGAGTCTGTTTCCATCCCGAAGAACCCTCGCACCGACCGCCCTGTCGGCTACGCCTTCGTCGACCTCTCGACCCCTAGCGAGGCCGAGCGCGCCATCGCTGAGCTCTCCGGCAAGGAGATCCTCGAGCGCAAGGTCTCCGTCCAGCTCGCCCGCAAGCCCGAGTCGAGCGAGAAGGCCGAGGGTGCTGTCGAGGGTGAGGGTACCCGCCGCCGCCAGTCCACTCGCGGTCGTGGCCGCTCTGGCCGTGGCCGTGGCGGACGTGCTCGTGGTGGCCGTGGCAGCGGTGTAAGTTGTCCATGGTCCCAAGCTACCCTGACAAATATGACTAACGCTTTGCTCCAGGACGAGAAGAAGGAGGAGGGCGCTGCTTCCACTGAGGAGGCCATTGCTGCCCATCCTGAGGCTCTCCAGGACGTCACTAATGAGACGGCCGCTGAGAAGGAGGCCAAGGGCAAGGTCCAGGCTCGTCCTCGGGAGCGTCGGGAGCGCGGCCCCCCGGCCGACGGTATCCCGTCCAAGACCAAGGTCATGGTTGCTAACCTCCCGTATGACCTGACCGAGGAGAAGGTCCGTGTTTCCGCATCCCCCCTTTTCTCATTTTCTCGATAACTAACACCCACATAGCTGAAGGAGCTTTTCACTGCTTACCAGCCCCTGTCCGCCAAGATCGCCCTGCGCCCGATCCCCCGCTTCATGATCAAGAAGCTCCAGGCTCGCGGCGAGCCCCGCAAGGGCCGCGGCTTCGGCTTCGTCACCCTGGCCTCGGAGGAGCTCCAGCACAAGGCTGTTGCGGAGATGAACGGCAAGGAGATTGAGGGTCGCGAGATCGCTGTCAAGGTTGCCATCGACAGCCCTGACAAGACGGATGATGATATTCACGTCCAGGAGACTGCTGAGGGCGCCAACGGCGGTGAGCAGGTCGAGGCTGCTGCCCCTGCCGCGGCCACTGCCTAGATGATGATGCTCGACTCTTGATGAGCATGCAGCATACGTCACAATGGAGATTCGAATGCACGCGCTTCTTCTATTCGGCAACCTCCAACGTTCGCATGTATTACTTTTTGGCGCGTGCATCTTTAACGACCGGAAATGGGTGGATGATATTTTTTCCTTTTTTTTTTTGCGCCGATGGCTAGACGGGATATTCACGAAAGCGAGATGAGGGGCGGGATAGTTTCCGGCGTCCTGGGATTTTGCAAGGGCTTCTAAAAAGGGCTCTGCTGGTAGAGTTCGGGGACACCTTATACATTATCTTGCTGCTTTCTGCAGAAATATCCCTTAATATTCTCATGACCTACCATTTTACTTCTGGACGAGGAGAAGATTATGGCTTTTTCACTTTGATCTCGCATTCTTTGGGCGTGTACACTAGGCAACGCCGGAGTCGGGGTGGAGGATGGAAAAACAAAGTGGGCTCTCTTCGACGTGACTGCAAACTCTCAACTTGCGCTCAATGACTTGTGTGAATGTCTGCTGGGCAGTTCTGTCTGTGGCGTTGGTGTTCCTACAGGGGTCGAGGCCCAGCGGCCCCGGCGTCCAGACGTGCCCATTGGCCCCGCCCAACCCACAAGCCAGCACTTTGGGACCGTCTTGTCGCAATCACTTCCCCTGGAAAGTTTCCCAGCGCAAACCCTCGAGCAGAATTTTGGGCTGCAAAGAAAGACAGCATCATTGCCGCTGCGTGGAATTTCAGAGGCTAGAACTCTCCGAGCTAATTGCTCAATTTCCCGCTCGACCGACTGAGACAACATCAGGCGCAAACGCCACCTCACCCCCTTCGGCCAACATCTTCCACTTCCCGTTTCCTCGACCTCACTTCGTTTTGTCGTGTCCTGTTCAGAGCGACGAACCACATACATCAGGTGCTGCGCAAGATGGCTTCCAAGGCCATGTGGGAGGTTGATCCCGAGACGAGGGCTAAGGTACGTTTCTCTTTCTCCCTTCCGTCCCCTCCTTTGTCAACCACCCCCATCCCATCCAAAACGGACACTGACATTTACTCTGTCTATCCAGCTCGCCGCAATCCAACAACAATCCTCCAACAACACCTGCTGCGACTGCGGCGCCCCCTCCCCGCAATGGGCCTCGCCTAAATTCGGCGTCTTCATCTGCCTGTCCTGCGCGGGCGTGCACCGCGGTTTGGGCGTGCACATCTCGTTTGTGCGGTCGATTTCTATGGATGCGTTCAAGGCGGCGGAGATTGAGAGGATGCGGCTGGGCGGGAATGAGGGGTGGAGGAGGTTTTTTGAGGACCATGAGGAGACGAAGATGAGGGGGTGGGGTGGGATGATGCGACTATTGCGGAGAGGTACGGCGGAGAGGTGGGCGAGGAGTGGAAAGAGAGGTTGAGTGCGAGGGTTGAGGGAGGGAGTATGTGAAAGGGGAGAAGAAGGTGGAGAGAAGGGATACGGTATTTTGCGAAGTTGGGGGAGAGGAATGCGGCGCGGCCGGATGATTTGCCGCCGAGTCAGGGCGGGAAGTATGCCGGGTTTGGGAGCTCGGCGCCGCCGCCGCGGAGGGATGAGGGCGCGCTGCCTGGGTTTGATGACTTGCAGAAGGACCCTATGGCTGCGTTAAGTAAAGGGTTTGGGTGGTTTGCGTCGACGGTCACCAAGACGGCGAAGACGGTCAACGAGGGGTTTATCCAGCCCACGGCGAAGCAGGTTCGTATTCCCTCATCCTCTCCCACACCCCCTCTAGCATCATATGCTAACCCACCACCATCTAGCTCTCCGAATCTGACTTCGCAGCCCAAGCCCGCATTGCAGCCGCCACGGCCGCGCGCTCCGCACAGGCCGGCGCCAAGTCGGCGCAGGAGGGTCTTAACCGCTTTGTCGAGGGCCCGGCGGGCAGCGGATACAGGTCGGTCAACAGCAACAATAGCAGCAACTTTGACGAGAGCAAGCGCGGTTTCTGGGACGACTTCGCGGCGGCCGCCCCTGAACAGCGGAAGACGGGCAGCAGCTCAATAGGCACCGCGGCGATGGGCAAGGGAGGGAGCGGCAGCAACAGGCAGGGCGGTGGTGGTGCGTCCGCGCCGGCGAAGAAGGATGAGTGGGATGATTGGTGAAGGGAGGGGGAGATGGAGATGGAGAGGGAGAGGGAGTGGGGGGTGCGGGTGAGGTTTAGATGGAGTTACGGAGCGTGTTAGCTCTACCAACTGCGAACTGGACAGTCGAATATACAATCAATGACATTCCAACCTCTTACTTCGCCGTCTCAATAACATAGCTGGGACATACTGCTGCTCTTTGGAGACACAACGGGTATTCCAGATCGGGACTTCCACGTGCTAGGGTTAGGGGTATTGCCGGGGTCGCTTGGCCGAGGTTGGCATCGGCACTAGCCGGGATGGCCAAGCAAGCGATGGCCGTGGTTTGGATCGTCATGGAGCGTCAACTGCAGCGGGTGAACACTTCCCTCTCCTCTCTCCGTGAACCGCCATTGAACTCCAGAACTTCGACATGTCAGCCCTGCGGATATTGGTGCCCGTCAAGCGGGTCATTGACTATGCGGTGAGTGAGCGACCGTGACGGCGCGGCTTCGGCGTCAATTCAAGCCAGGACATGCACCCCTTCGATTCCCCTCGACATTCACACATCTACCATGCCTTAGTCCAGCTGCTGATTCCATTTTGCGCCCCCCCTTCAGGTCAAGCCGCGTGTCAACAAGACGCAGACGGCCGTCGAAACTGCCGGCGTCAAGCACAGCATGAACCCGTTCGACGAGCTCTCCGTCGAGGAGAGCGTGCGGATCCGAGAGCGCAAGTCGGCGCCCGGCGGCGTCGAGGACATCTGCGTGTTCAGCGCGGGGCCAACCAAGGCGCAGGACATCCTGCGCACGGCCATGGCCATGGGCGCAGACCGCGGCATTCACGTTGAGGTGAAGGAGGGTGACGACCTGGAGCCGCTGGCCGTGGCCAAGCTGCTCAAGGCGGCGGCCGAGCAGCAGAAGAGCAACCTGGTGATTCTGGGCAAGCAAAGCATTGATGACGATGCCAACCAGACGGGCCAGATGCTGGCGGGTCTGTTGGGCTGGCCGCAGGCGACGCAGGCGAGCAAGGTTGAGTTTGGGGCGGGGGATTCGGTTAGTGTTACGCGTGAGGTGGATGGCGGTGTCGAGACGGTCCGGGCCAAGCTGCCGATGATTATTACGACAGATCTGCGCCTCAACGAGCCGCGTTATGCCAGCCTGCCCAACATCATGAAGGCGAAGAAGAAGCCGCTGGAGAAGAAGAAGCTGGCCGACTTTGGGATCACGGCGGAGAAGAGGCTCAAGGTGCTCAAGGTCACGGGTGAGTTGCAAACACGGAAGAGGGTTTTGTTGGCCTGGTTGACGTTCATGGCTAACGTGCTACAGAGCCCCCCGCAAGGCAAGGCGGCGGCAAGGTCGAGGACGTCGATGGTCTTATTTCCAAGCTCAAGGAGCTCGGCGCTATCTAGACGGTGGTATTCAGGTATAGATGTAGAAAACCATCAACATGTACAAATGACTGTTCCAATCGCTCCCAACTCGCGACTTCAAAACATACAGTTTCCCCTTGGCCCCTTTTCCCTTTCCTCGGGTCGCAGGGTGCCTGGGTTGGAGATCTGCAGACCCCAACCCCAAGCCCCGACCCCCGTGGGTGAGTGGGGCTGCAGAGTTGGGATCGAAATCGAAAAGGGTAGGAGAAAACGTCACCCCGCATTCTGGTCTCTGGCAGCCGTCATCATCAAGGACTGGCATCCATCCCTCTCAGGGACTCGGGACTGTCTCAGTGTGTCGCCCGCGAGTCAATTCCGCCGCTCGAAGGCGAAATGGAGTTCTAACTCCTGCCACAAACCCGCCATCCCTGTTGTTCCGTCCAATTCGGTGTGCCCGCACGTGAGGGCTCCGTCGTGGCCGCTTCGCTGTCCGCTGTTGCGTCCGAAGCCGCAGCCGGAAAATGGGAGGAACCGTCCAAATCGAGGAAAGTCTTGGTGGGATGCCCCGCTGTTCCGGTTTTTCGGCCGCGGGCCCTGCAGCGTGCTGGCCAATGGTGGCATTGCCAACTGCTGTGACTGAAAATTCAGTGGGGCCCAATTGCCCAGGGTTTTCTTCACGCTCTCCGCCACTTTTCGTCCCTTCTTTTTCTTTCTTCCAAGACGCACATCTCCAGCTCACCGCAACATCTTGCACCACAACCCAATCGAACAAACCCAACTCTCACGGACCGGGCAACCGCTCCTCTTCCTCCTCTGAATTGGCCGATTTCACAACCGCGCTGATGAAAGGTCGCCTCTCACTCTTCACTTCTCAGGTACGTTTTACTCTGGCCCCAGGTTATGACTCCCAGACCCCACTGCCCTCTCCCCTCTGTTTCCGATGCCCCTTTCCCGACCTCGGGGTATGAGATTGCAATATATGGGGTTTCGAGAACCCGTTGACACATTCCCGCCCTCTTTTCTTTTTCTTACTGGTGTTGACGAATTGGTGCTAACGTGCTGGCCCCTAGGACTACCTCTCAGGTTCGCCTAACCCTCCTGGGTCCTGACTCACCGCTTCATACTGACAAGAATTTTAGACCATCTCTGGAGAGCCCTGTCAGCTTGAAACTCCCTTAGCACTACACTAGAATCTCATCATCCTTCACCACCACCCTTCACCCAACAAGAACCAACATGTTCACCTCTTTCGCCGCCCGCCTCCCCACTGCTTTGGGCCATGCCGCCCCGAGGGCCTCCTCCCGCCTTCCTAGCCAGGTCCGTCTCCTGAGCAGGGTCGCTATGGATGGAAGCAAGGGCAGAGCTATGCCTGCCACCCCCTCGAGGGCCACTGCCGCTGCGTCTGGCGTATCTCCGGCGAGGCCGTCTTCACCACCTCGCTCGTGGGCTACCCCGAGTCCATGACCGATCCCTCGTATCGCGGCCAGATCTTGGTCTTTACCCAGCCCCTCATTGGCAACTACGGTGTTCCCTCGAATGAGCGCGATCAGTACAACCTCCTCAAGTACTTTGAGTCTCCGCACATTCAGTGCGCCGGTGTCGTCGTTGCCGACGTGGCCGAGAAGTACAGCCACTGGACCGCTGTCGAGAGCCTGGGCGAGTGGTGCGCCCGCGAGGGCGTCCCCGCCATCTCTGGCGTCGATACCCGCGAGATCGTTACCTTTCTGCGTGAGCAGGGTTCCTCGCTCGCCCGCATCTCGATTGGTGACGAGTACGACGCTGATGAGGACGAGGGCTTCGTCGACCCTGGCGCCATCAACCTGGTCAAGCGCGTGAGCACCAAGGCTCCGTTCGTCGTTGCCAACCCTCACGCGAACTTCCACGTTGCCCTGATCGACTGCGGTGTCAAGGAGAACATCCTGCGCAGCCTGGTCAGCCGTGGCGCCTCGGTCACCGTCTTCCCCCTACAACTACCCCATCCACAAGGTCGCCGACAACTTCGATGGTGTCTTCATTTCGAACGGCCCCGGTGACCCGACCCACTGCCACGAGACCGTTTACAACCTCGGCCGTCTGATGGAGACCTCGTCCATCCCCATTATGGGCATTTGCCTCGGCCATCAGCTTCTCGCCCTTGCCGTTGGTGCCCAAACCATCAAGCTCAAATACGGCAACCGTGCCCACAACATCCCGGCCCTGGACCTGACCACCGGTCAGTGCCACATCACCAGCCAGAACCACGGTTACGCCATCGATGCCAGCACTCTCCCTAGCGACTTCAAGGAGTACTTCGTCAACCTCAACGATGGCAGCAACGAGGGCATGATGCACAAGACCCGCCCCATCTTCTCGACCCAGTTCCACCCGGAGGCTAAGGGTGGCCCGATGGACAGCTCTTACCTGTTCGACAAGTACCTCGAGAACGTCAAAATGTACAAGGACAGCGCCAAGGTCTACCGCGACAACAGGCCTTCGCAGCTCATGATTGACATTCTCAGCAAGGAGCGTGTTGGTGTTGAGCCCTCGCCCCTTGCTGCGGGCGCCGTCTAAATTGCTTGGTTGCTGGGTTGGTTACATTTTTGGTCATGGTAGCGGTGTTTTGTGTTTGCTTTTGTCGTATTGGCTTTAGGTTACCGGAGTTGATCAGGGCATCCTGGGTCGTTCACTGGGCAGATTGATGCTGGTGGGACATTTATGGTACAATCATACATAGGGTTATAAAAAGTGCCTTACCTACTATACACGTTCACCTATGCCTTTTCTTGTGAGATAGTGACTTTTGAATCATTGATTAGGACTCGTATGATTAGATATGACCAGACTTGACATTGGACACCGCATTCACGTGCAAAAGGGGACGTAGTAATCGGGTATCTATTCCATACAAACTTTTGGCTTCTACTCGACAAGCAAAGATGAAGAACCGCAACGGAGCTCCCAAGCGACCCTGGTGAGATTTGTGGTGCGCCTGAATCGATGGATGGCGCTTTTTGTGTCGCCCTTCCCGCCGGCAATGTCATCCGCTGATAATGTAGCCAGATGGCTGGCTAGCGAAGATGAAATCTGTACATACTCTACACGCGCCATACCAGAAAAACGTCGTAAGACGACCGATGCTTCTAGTGCTTTTCTTTCCTTTCCCCCTTGCAACATCCGTTATCCATCCATAGATAGAACCTGCTGGCCAGGCGCAACGGTGCCAGCCAAGCTTATGTTGGTGTGTGGCATCACCCCGTCGCTAGGGATCGTGCCACATCCACCCACCCCATATCCAGTTTCTTTCAGCGCCTCGAGTTCGGCCGTTGAGTCTTCTAGTACCGATCCCGTCTGCCCCCACCCCTTCTCCCGCCACGAGGCGCATTGAACGTCGGCAGAGGCTGTCCATTAAACCGCGACCTGGGCTCATCATACCACCACCACCACGCTCAAACCTCTCCTCCCTCCGATCCCGATACTCATCCCTCCCACCGCTATTCTCATCCATCCTCCCACCCTTCCGCCCTGCGGAGACGCACTACGCCTTCTCCCCCACCCCCACCCCACCACCCCTACCACCACCCTCCCAATCCCCAACCGCCTCCTCTCCCTCTCGCGATGCGGCGGCCGGATCCCAATAAACGCCTCCTGGCCACGATCAACAAACTCGTCGCCGCCTTCGAACGTGTAGCGATTGATCTCGTCCGGCCGGCCCAGGTCGCGGCGGCGGTCATGGTGATGTACGACTTGAGGTGGGCCAGGCGGCGCTGGGCTGTTTCTTCGGTCGCAGGTTTCCAGACAAGGGCGGGTGCGCGCGGGTTGTGCGGCGCGGTTCCGGGTTGTCGAAAGTGCGGTGGGCGCGGGGTTGGGGTGGTAGTTGCTGTCGCGGTTGTCGCGGTGGGGGCGGTCATAGGAGGTGGTGGGTTCGGAAAAAGGGCGGCGGGTTGTTGGCGGTAATGGTTCGTGCCGCGGCCGCGCGGGCCAAGAGGGCGCCTTCGATACCGGGGTAGGCGCGCGCTGAGGGGCCCGTGGGGACGGGGAGGGCCGAGAGGCTCCCTCTGGCGGACGGAGTTCCGGCGCTCTGGGGCAGGGGCCACTTCGGCGGCGTTGATCAGGGTGGCGGTAATGATGCCGTCGTCGTCGGGCTCGTAGTGAACTTCCCAGCGGGCGGAGGAGCCGCGGCCTTCGGCGAGCTCGCGGTCGGTCCATTCGACTACTTTGTCCTCGGGAATGAAGTCGACCCAGAGCTCTTTTCTGTTGCGCTCGTTGGGCCAGGTAGTGCCGTGGAGCACAGCCCTGACACGCGAGGCGGCCGAGATGCTGGTGAATTGCACGTAGGCATGGGTGCGGATCTGGTCGAGATAGAATTCGACAAGGCAGTCTGGGTCGGGTGCAGAACCAGGAGCAGCGGCGAGCTCGACCAAGTAATCGCGCAGTACCGGTTCCCTCAAAGGGCGCATGAAGTTCTTGATGTACAGCGCGGCCGTGGCGGGATGCTGAGCCGGCGTAACATCGCGGTCGTAGTCGGCCATCTGCACGTCGCCGTCGTCAAAGCGCCGCTCTTGAAAGTGAGGCGGGGTGGTTTCCCTGCTCTGGCGACGAGTATGCTCTTGAGGAGGTGCGTAGTGCTCGTCGTAGCCGTTGTGGGCCGTGTCTCGGGCAGCCGCGTCGTTGCCTGTCTCTGTTTGCACAGCGGGTTCGGAGGCGATTTGCTGCTCAAAGCTGACGTCTTCAGCGGGTTGTTCGCTAGCACGCGGACGTTTCGCGACCGATTCGGTGTCGGGAGGAGGCGGGCTGCGCGACCGGCGCTTGCGACTCACGACGTCCTTGATAAGTTCCGTAGTGGGCATGGGTTCGGTCGCGACGGTCGCGTCAATCGTGCTGTCGCCAGCTTGTTCCTGAGCAACAGCCAACTCTTCCAGCGGCTTAGCAAATTCAGCAATGGGCGTAGTAGAGGTGTCGGTCAGTTGCTGCGGCGCATCGTCGGTAATCGAAAGCTGAATGGCAGAGTCGGGCTGCTCTTGGGAGGTGACAGTCGGGCTGGTATCCTGCTGTGGCCCCTCGGCATCGGGCGCAGTCGGCAAATCAGGCTCTTCATGGCTGTCGCTGCCCAATGTCTCGCGGGGCTCCTGGACTGATTCATCTTGGATTGGCTCAGCCTCTTGCTTTTGATCTTGCTCTTGCTCGAGTTGCTCGCTCTCAAACGCGGTCAATCGGTCGATTAGGTCGGCTTTCTTGCCGGTCTGGGGCAGATTGCGCTGCTTGAGCTCCTGGCGCAGCTCAAGCACCGTCAGGCGACTAAAGTCTGTAGCCATCCTGTTGGTGGTAGTGTTGGGTGTGCGGTCAAATTTGGGGTTGTTGGCAATGCACGTCGCGATGTCATGGATGCAAGGTGCAACTACAGGAAGCGAAAAGTTGCCCAGTGCGACTTTGTGGCAGTCGCCCTGCAGGGATTCCTTAGCGCGCCTTTGGGTGCACGGTTCACACAGCCGACCCTCTCCCAGCCTTGTGCCGCCAAGACCCTGGACCTGGCTGCACACGTCATTTCAATGCCAGGAAGGTGGGGCAGACCAACACACATCATGGGAGTTGGGACGGTTCTTCTTCAAGTAGCCTTCATTGTGCCTTCTGATCTCAATGGGTGGTGTGAATTTGAAGAGAAGTGACTCATATTACAAGGCAGCATGGTCATGTATGTCTTACTTAGAGCTGCCCAACATCGGCTATAATGCATGTGATGGGCCAGTACCTGCATTGGCCACAGATTGAGGACCGTTTTAAGTCTGATGTTGCCTCGATCCTGCCCAATCTGAGCTATCCATAGATTCGTGGTTTTTTAGTCGCTTCTCATTCGAGCTGGCACCTTTTTGATCGCCAGATCACACCGCACCTTGGGCTTTCTTGAGCAATGATGGGCCATTGTTGAGTAGGCACCGAAAACAATCAAGAATAGCAATTCGGTGCCCCAGGCCATTCCTTTATCCGTTCAAAAATTGGAGGGGCACCTTCCCGTTTGCGGCAGTGACCAGACCATTGTTCCCACAGTTGACAGCCAAGTTTCTAGACGACGACGACGACGGAAAAGGAAACCACGGCCACTCTCATTATTTCTCTTTGTCAAACCCAATCTCGCGACAATCACAGCCACAACACACAAAGGCCTGAATGTCATCGTCAGGCTCTCCATTAACCTCAACCATCCCCGTCCGAACACCGAGCGCGTCCTTGATCTTTTTGTCAAATCCAACCCAACTTTTTCGTCGCCGTTTTTTCCACAATCATATTGTACCGTCGCAAATATGAGGGTGACAACACCACCGAGAAGGCCGGTCATGGCCGAGACCATTTCGGCTATGGAAGATTTGACAGTCATGAGCTCGCCTTCGTTTGGCGCCGTTGAGGACGTTGAGATGGACGAGGCATATTGGGCCGAGCAGAGCGATGGCGAGGAGCAGGACGAAGATGAAGAGCTGATTGATGAAGAGGAGCAAAGCGGAGAGGAGGAGCAGAGCGAAGAGGAGGAGATGAGTGAGGAGGGGGAGGTGAGCGAGGAAGAGGAGGAGAGTGATGAGCAGGAGCGGAGCGAAGATCAAATGTCAGTCGATAACAGCAACGACAGCAGTTCTTTCAATGCCGGGGGAAGCATGTCGCTTCGAGGCGGGTCCCGTCTTGACCAACCTCCAGCTTTTGCTTGGGCAAGAAAAGCGGTTGCTCGGCCGCGCAAGGTCGGCAAGGACGAGGAGAATTACAGAGACGACGGAATCGAGGATGATGAGGACGACGAGATGATGGACGACGCGGTCGAGGAAACCTACCAACCTCGGAAGAACGTGGTCAAAGATGATGGCAACGACAGCAGCAGCGACTGGGACGGCTACGGCGACCTTCCGCTTACCATGGGCGAGTACAATAAGATGGTCTCTCGCCTGGAGGGCAGCGAGGATTGGAACAAGGATCAGAAGAAGCTGCACAAGCTGATCTACATGCGCGGTCTTCACCCTATGCTGCCCTCGTGGTGGAGGATTAGTTTCAGGATGTGGGGCGTGACGCAGCCGCACCTGGACGACGTCTTTCGACCCAAGAATAGCAGGAAGCGTGTGGCGATCCATTGCCACGGGAATGAACTGGCAGGTACGTGACACCCCCATTCAACCAAATATTTGCTCCTGTACCAACCATGTTATAGCATGCAAGGCGCTCGAGTCACTGTTCTACCTCTCGCAGTACGTTACCGACTACGAGGAGATTGGCCAACCAGCCAAGATCGCACCTTTCATCGTCAAAACCGTCAGGAACTACATCAGGTGGGCGATGCGCGACGCTGGCATGGACCACCGCAAAACACAGCGCAACATGTTTGTGCGTGCCTACCCGCCCGACTTCGTCTGCCCTGATGACCGCGCGAGCAACGGCAGCGCCGTTGCGCCCTCCACCAGCGACAGCAGCGAGCAGATCGCAGCCTCGCAGCCGAGATCACAGTCGCCGGCGATGACAGCACCAAACCCAAAGCCAAGCCCAAGAAGCAGACCCCCAACGACGACGACGACGACGACCTAACCGAAGCCGAGCGAGCTAGACGCTTCACCGAGGCCGTGTCCAAGGACGTCGAGCGGCGGCTGCGCGCCATGGGCCAGCGCTGGCGCGAGCGGCTGCACGATAAGAACAAGCTGGTGCGCGGCTACCTGGCCCCACCGCCAACGCTGTACGCGTTTGCCGTGGTGCAGCACATCGTGCTGCTCGCCAGCCACGACGCGGGCTCCGTGATGAACCCGGTGGTCGTGCTCGAGCAGGTCCGCCTGAATGATCGTGGACAGTGGCTGTGGAATGCGCTGTCGCTGGCGCTGCCGATTGTTATGGCAAGGGACGCGCTGAATCGGATGTGGGATACGGGTGTGGTTAAGCAATTTCGGTGGGATGAGGATGGGGATCCGGATTTGTGAGTCTGAGGCTGAGGCGTGATCGGGAAGAAATAGGGGAGTTGTGCCGCTGCGATATCGTTTCTGCTACGATAAGGGGTTTGCTTGGTAGCACATCATATACCCAGAAGGAGTTGGAGGTCATACATATACAGATGGGCTGCGTGGTGTTCTGGTCTATTTGCTTCCATATGGTTCTATTTGTGGAGGCGGAAAGAAAAGTTGCAAGTCATCCAACGTTTGTTTTCCTTTGTTCTTCATCTTGTCAGGTCTTGTTGACAGCGATATCGCTTGAACTCTGGGGAAATGTCTCCATAATGAGTTTTTAAACTCGTTAGCGTGAAAATAGAAGTTCATTTGCCGTGCCTCAAAACCAATCAGACGATTTGTGATTATCTCGGTCCCCGGATGCCGGGCCGCAGGGCGGTGGATCAGCACTAGGAACTGCCAAGGATCTTGGAGTTGGGGCTGAAGGTGAGATGGGAGTTGTGGGCAGAATCTCAAGCCCCCGTCCTGAGATATTGAAGTTTTAACTTGGCACAGAGATATGAAAGCATCTGGAGCAACCCGGCAGGCCACGAAAGCAGCGGCGTCCCTTTCTCTCCGTTCCGAACCTCGGGGTGAAGGTTCCGTCCGGCTGTGGTGGAGCTGATGGAAACTGATAAAAACGCTTGGCGATGGATCCGAGGACTCGTGGTCGAATAGGATTGTCAACCGAGGTCGCGCCCAGAGTGACCGGCCATCGGCCACCCGAAAAGGTTGAGGCCCCATGGACCTTGGACGCTGGGCCTGGGCCAAGCCTGGGGAACGCGGCCTTGGAACAGCGAGATGGACAGCCGGGTAAGCAGGATCATGGGCCTTGTCGATGATCTGATGCTTTCCGTGCCTCCCGGCCCGGAGATTGATAATAATGTGGCGAGATAAGATGGTCTGCTGCTTAGTCAATGAGACGACTTCACTCGCGACGCAGTCAACAAAGCCGCACGACGATCCAACAAAATGGCGGTGGGGCTCGGTGTGCGTTCCAATCGCAGATCATGGCAGCGCCAAGCGATCCTGCTGAGGACAGATCTGGCGGTGTTGTGGGTGAGAAACAGAGGCGGTGGATGACACGAAAGCACCGAATTCGGTGATAGTGATAAATCGCCGGCTCTTGGGTATCAGCTCCGCTGCTGTTGTTCTGGAACGTGGAATATTGGACCCTGATGCCTGCCTAGGGGCCCGGTCGAGCCTTGTCTGCTGACATTGCAGGTAATTTTATTGGCCCACATTGTTGAAAGCGGGTCATTCCTCCCATCATGGGCTCCCTTGAGCCTTCGAGGGCATCCGACTCGTTCTCGTCCACGCAAATCACACTGCTGAGATCGCCGCTCAACAATCAGGTGGCCAGGAATCAGAGTAGCCCTCGCGCAGACCTCTTCAGCCTGGTGGACTCTTTATGTTTGATTCTAGAATCACCAACGCCTCCCAAGACGTCTCTTTCGAGACTTCCACCCATTATCCCACCCATATTCTCGCCCTTGCCGTTGAGGCAACTCTTTCGGCCCGAAGAATTCGCCTTCGCCTGGAGTAGATCAGATAACCAGGCTGTGGAGCCTTGCGCTGGTGGCAGAAGATAATCAATTCGCCTTCCTTTGCGGACCCTCCCCCTCGGACGACCTTCCTCGAAAGCCTAGACGGTCACCCTTCTTGTCGGAACCCTAGCCCATCGACCCGTCTTGGAGTGTTGCCATTGCCAGACACTGTTCCGAAACCGCACTTGGCCGTGAGTGGTGTTACCATCTCCACCGTTTCGTGCAACAGCAGCATCCCGTGTCTCCTTTCAAACACCAGGCTGAACCCGGTAGCGTCCTTCGACGAAACCTTGGGCCTTGGTGCCAGGACCTCGACACATCAACGCCGCCAACGACTTTCGATTTCCAGACGTCCTGAATAGCAACAACAATCAAAGACAGCGAATCAGCCCGGGGCGAGCGACCACTCAGCCGAGGACCGCTGTTGCTCGCTTCTTTGCTTCCATTTCAGCCTCGGGACTCCTTGTGGAACATAGTTGTTCTCCGGTCGTCAGCATGGCATTATCAGATTCCTCCCCGGCCATGGACTCGGAACCTCCCACATTGATGCCACCTGCTTCGCGACGGACCGCTCTGCCTTCAAGACCCATGTCTTCGAGAGACGCCCACCAACTACAACGTTATGCCAGTGAGACGACAGAACCCTCGAAGCCAGAGGCCTCCCTTCTCGGTGAGAGCCAACAAGCTGGTTCCGAGTCTGACGGCTCGCCGATATTAACACGCGCTTCGGCAATTACGCCCACCCCTCCGAGCCCGACATACTACAAGACGTCAAGTCCTTCTGCCCAGAGCAAAACACAACCTGTCCCCGGCCAGGGGTACACGGGCCAGATCTGCAGCAACTGCGGCACAACTCAAACCCCTCTCTGGCGGCGGTCACCCCAAGGCGAGACCATCTGCAATGCCTGCGGGTTGTATCTGAAGGCTAGGAATGCCCACCGCCCGATCAATCTGAAGCGTCCCCCGACGGCAGTTGCCAATGGAGCTCGTCAGTCACCTGTCAAACTCTCGCCCAAAGCCCAGGTCCCAATTCTACCGAGCGCACCAGCAGCGAAATATGTGGCTGCCGATCACACATCCTCTGGGACCTGCCCGGGTGGAGGGAGATGCAACGGTACCGGGGGTGCCGAGGGATGCAGCGGCTGCCCGGCATACAATAACCGGGTATCCAAGAGCGCGAGCTTGAGTGTGTTGAAATGTGGCGGGTCGAAACCGCAGACTTGCGGTGGTGGTGCAGACGACCCGGCTCCCATCGACATCAATGCGCTACAGGCGCAGGCCCAAAACACCACTGTTGTTATCGCTTGCCAGAATTGCGGAACAACCATCACACCCCTATGGCGGAGGGATGAAGCTGGCCACACCATCTGCAATGCTTGCGGTAAGTAGTTTCCACCATTTGATGCCCTGGACCCATTTATTGACTTCTTTCAGGGCTCTACTACAAGCTACACGGCGTTCATCGGCCAGTAACAATGAAAAAGTCCATCATCAAGCGCAGGAAACGTGTGATACCGGCACCTGGCGGAGGTCTCGATACGGAAAGCACGGCGAGCGAACGGGCAGAGTCGCCTCTATCGGAGGTGGAATCGCCAAAAGAGAAGGGCTCAGTCAACCCGGATGGGTCCGTCAATCTCGGATTCCGGAGAAGACAGGAGCGACCTATGACAATGGTGCCGACACTGGTGCCAGAGACAACCCTTAGGCAAACCCGACAGGCGTCCCCTCTCTCGAATGACCTGGGACAATACCACTCCTCCCAACCGACCCAAGCGCACTTCATCCCAGACTCCCTTACCAACGAAAACCGGCTCGCGCCTATGATGTCGATACCTATGCCGCACGACCGGCAAATGTCGCTCTCCCCAGCCTCCTTCCTCTCCCCCTCGCGGAAACGCTCCTTTTCAGCTGCGGACATGGAGCAAAATCAAAACGACGATCCCCCGAAGCGCCTCTCCTCGATCAAATCCATCCTCAACCCCACCACCGCCACGAGCCCGGGCCCTGAAGACCTCCCGGAGCAGACACAGCAGATCTTCATGACGCCGACCAGCACCGCCGCTTCGACCCCCAGTCCGGGCGCGTATCCGGCTATGATGGCTTTGCCGGCTCCGCAACAACCGCAGCGGCAGATGGGGATGGATGTTGAGAGAGCTAGGGCGGAGAAGAGGGCTGCTTTGGAGAGGGAGAGGCAGATGATGAGGGAGTTGTTGGCGGCGAAGGATAGGGAGATTGCTGAGTTGGGGGGATTGTGATGAAAAGGGGTTGGTTCCCTTTGAGGGTAATTTTATTGGGCTGGGCAGATACATTCTGTTCACTGTTTTAAACTCGGGCAAAGCTGAAGGGCATGGAGAGCCCTGGATTGAGGCTGGAATGGTTCTAAAGCGCTGGTTTTCTGCCTTCTCAGATTCGGAGTCAAAATCTCCCCTAGAATGGCGTTTTCAAAGGGGATTGCTAAAGAAGATGCGTCTGTATCAAATCTACCCTGCCTTATTCAAATATGCCACTTCTGATACCCATCACACCCACTCCTACATGCAACGTCATCACAAGCCCAAGATCATGACACCCCCTGCCACCCTGCCAAGACCCTGCCAACGGGGCTATTGACGCGGCCACTCACAGCCCACGCAGCCCGCAGCCAGCCGTGTGTGTCGCAACCGCCAAGATCCCCACTGTTTCGCAAGCTTCCAGTCCGCAGCGGCGCAGCCCAGGCAGCTTTTCCAACCTTCTTTCATCCAGACAATTTGTTTGTGCCATCCAGCCTTCGTCAACAGCTATCAGTTCTTTTGTTACAGAGAACAAAGCCCTGACCACACGCCGTACTGATTGACGTCCGCGCCGAGTTTATAGACAGACTTCGAACGAAACGAAACCTCCAACACCACCCACGCGCACGAGTAACGACAGCGACGCAAGATGGACTTCTCGGATAGCTTGTATGCTTTTTTTTTTCGCAACCTCAGCCCTTTGATGGCGCAGCGATGGCGCTACGCAAAAAGGGCCTTTGGCTCAGATCCTGTGCATTGCGCATAGATGCCGGGATGCGATGCGCGGGTAGCTGTCGGAGGGGTAGACGTCGAGCTAGAGTCAGGAAGAGAAGAAAGTGCTAACCTCCCGCGCTCTCCAGTCGCATCGTCAACCTGGCGGTTGCCGTGTTGATGATTCTCGGTGGAATTTCGCAGTTCTTCCCCATCAGCTTGTACGTTCCCCCCGCGTCGTTTGGGAGTTGTATGGACTAGGAATGCTGACGATGCTTGGGACAGCCAATCTACCGTTATTGGTGTTTATGTCATCATCTTTGGCTTGGGTGAGTGATGACCTACTACTACTACTTGGTGAGGAGACATTATGCTAACGATTGCGCGCGCCCAGCCACCGGCCTGCTTGGTACGCTTCTTCCCCGCGAACAACCTCTCTCTCCAGAGAGACAGAGACACTAACATCAAGCAACAGAGTTCCAAATCCCCCCCCAAGTCTCCCGCTACGCCTCGTTCCTCTTCTCCTTCATCGGCCGCGGCATCTGTACGTTCCCCTCTATCTTTACCCACCCCCACCCCCTTCGCCTCACCCAGTCCCTCCCTATCAAGCGGCGCTAACCACCTTCCTTCTTGCAACAGTCTACATCTTCGTCGGCTCCATCCTCTTGCACGGCCACGTCCTCCGCATCATCTCGGGCTCCATCGTCGGCTTTGTCGGCGTCGCATACGTCGCGCTCGAGTTCATCCCGTCGATTGAGCCGCCGGCGAACATGCGCGAGGCGGATGCTGGGTGGGGGGCTGAGGAGGTTTAAGGGGTGTGATATGACAGCGATGATGGCCTCGCAGAGTTGACAGACTCTTTGAGGAGCGGCGGTCTGGGTTGAACGGGGTGGTTGGTGGATTAGAGGTAGGGTGGTGCATGGTTGGAGGGAGGGATGTGCTATACTAAGGGATTGTAAGGCGATATGGGCAAGATCCATGTATTTGAAGGGGGGCGGTATAGAAGGGGTGTCGGCCGGGCTGGGTGGGTTGAATCAGGTTGAATCAGGTTGTATGATAGGAGTTGAGATCAGCAGCTGGGTTTGATATGAATTTGGGAGCTTGAATCACACAGTCGCAAGAGGGTAAAAAGCATGTGGCCTGGTAACTTTTTGCCTTGTACGCCTTTAATACATTACCTCCTGAACGCAGCGCCTCTTCTCTCTTCGAGCTCAGCGGTGAGGGTTAGGGTTCAGCGATAAGCCCCAGAGCTCCTTATCTCCCCGGCAGACGAGGGGCAGATTCACAAAATTTGAGAACAGTCGTCAAGGTCCCCGCAGTCACCGGCCTCGGCGGAGAATTGATCTGAGCAACACAACAAGGGTCACAGGAGGCCGAATTGATACCCAATACGTTGCCGGACACACACTATCAGATCACAAAATGGGCAAAAAGCGGTCAAGAGAAGTCGACGCGCAGGGTGATGTTTCCATGACAGAACCCACCGTCCACAAGAGGAACGATGATGATGACAGCTCCTCCGACGAGGTAAGTCGCATCCCTCCAGGACAATGCGGGTGTGCCCCCAGCTGACAACTCGCCTTTTGACTTCATAGGACATGGACATCGTCAACGTCGACTTCGAGCTCTTCAACTACGACTCCCAAATCGACTTCCACGGCGTCAAGTCCCTCCTCCGGCAGCTCTTCGACGCCGACGCCACACTCTTCGACCTATCCGGACTCAGCGACCTCATCGTGGAGCAAAACACGATCGGCTCAACCTGCAAGGTTGACGATAAAGCCAACGACGCCTACGCTTTCCTCACAGTCCTCAACATGCAGGAGCACCGCGCCAAGCAGCCCATCGCCCAACTACTCGAGTACCTCTCGGACCGGGCGCGGACGAACGACTCCCTCGCTGCCGTACCGGAGCTGCTGGCCTCCGGCAAGCACGTAGGCCTGGTGCTCGCGGAGCGGTTGCTCAACATGCCGGCCGAGGTGATCCCGCCGATGTGGTCGTGCATGGTGGACGAGATCGAGGCGGCGGTGGAAGACAAGGAGCCGTACGAGTTCAGCCACTACCTGGTGGTGTCGCGGACGTACCGCGAGGTGGCGTCGGCGCTCGACCAGGGCGAGCGGCGGCAGAAGAAGGCGCGCGACGAGGCCGCGCTGCAGTACTTCCACCCGGAGGACGAGGAGATGCGCAAGCACGCGGTCGCGGCGGGCACGTACGAGTATACCAAGGAGGGCGAGGCCGTGGCGGATAGCAAGCGCGCGTTTCAGGAGATGGGGATTAAGCCGTGTGGGTTTGTGATGCTGATTGAGGCGGAGAAGTTTCAGGGGGCGGTGCAGGCGATTGCGGAGTATGTTGGGTCCGCGTCGTAGGAGGGAGGTAGGTGTTGAAATGGAACAGGAAAAAAGAGGAAAAATATTTTTTAATTATCATTGCTCCGGCTCCAGCCTCTGCATCAAGTAGTCGATCTCGACCTCCTTCGTCAGCGGGATGACAAAGTCCTCGTACATGGACACGACCGCATCCACGTTGATCTTGCCCTGGTCCCACCCGTCAGGCCCCAGCGACGGATCTGTCCCGTAGGTCTGCGCCTTGAGCTTTAGCCTCTCCAGCACCTTCTTCTCGACGGCCTTGTTCGTGATGGCCTCGCCAATGCCGTCCTTATCCCCCGCGCGGATGAGGGCCGTGAACTTCTCCGTCTCAGATTGAAACTTGCTCTCGGCAACGAACTTGCCAAAGTGAATACGGCGTGACAGGGCCTGCAGGCACGCAATATCGCAGGTAGCCGACGACCCGTAGTTCTCCTGCGACACGCCACGGTCGCCGTGGCCGTAGTCCGGGCACACGCGCGGCAGGAAGGTCTCGGTGTAGAAGGCCTTGATCTTGCTGTTGACGTTGACGTCGTTGGGGTGCAGGATGCGCGGGTAGTCGAGCGACTCCAGGATGGGCTTCTGCACAGCGTCCGGGAAGAAGGGGAACTCGTCGGGCGACTCGTAGCGGCGGATCAGCGACTGCAGCTTCTCTTGCTGCAGCAGATACCAGTCCATGAAGCTCAGGTCACTGTCCGGGATGGGCACCGCGCCCGGCGTGTACATGTTCTTGTTGAGTGGAAACTGCACGCGCTCAATCAGGTGGAAGGTGATGGTGTCTTCGAGGCGGCTGGGGGGGTTGTGTGAGTTGGTAGTTGTCGGACAGGATATGGGGAAGCTCGACGCAACTCACATCAACTGGAAGCGGATGTTCGACAGGTCCAGAGCCTTGGTCGCGTCCGAGAGGTCTATGAGCGAGTCCATGGTGTCTTGGTGTTAATGTGTCCTTAGGTTTCGAATTGAAGAAAAACAATGCTCTTGAAGTCGTGTTGAGTTTTGGCTATGAATGACTCTTCTCTGTGTTCTGAAAGTCCGTCCGGGTTCAGGTCCGAATCGGAGCTCCACCAGCGAAAGGGACGGCTGCCCTGTGACGCACCAAGCAAATCGGGGAGGGCTTGGCACTTCCCCACGACCCCACATCGCTTCCGCATGCGCTTTTGGCCTTTTGCTGTCTGTCGCCAATCAGAGAGCTTGTGGTGTTCTTGTTGAGGCCGGTGGAGCAAATACCTTGCTGCTGGGATCAGGCTGCATGGATTGGGTTGCCGCGGCCGGGCACTGTGGAACAATTTTGTGTGCCGCATCTGGTTCCGCTTGCTGTTTTGTCTCGAGGGGCATTGCCCGTGCCGTTCCGCGTCTTGCTGCAGTGCCAACCTTAGCTCAATAGCTCCCACCACCACCACAACCCCAAACGCAACCTCGACTTCCACCTCCCTTAACTTCACCAACGCTATCGTAGCCCGTCGGCTGCTACAACGGCGCGCCCCCGACCAATCCACCTTGCGCGGGCCGAAGGGGCAAACTTTGCCTGTGCCGACGGATGGCCGACCCGAGGCACGACGATGACTTCGCAGACCTGGCGTCGTTCGACGACGAGTCCTCGGTTATATCTGTGAGCGCGACACCCTCCACGCCTTGAACTCTGGATGGCAGCAGATGGAGAGAGCAGGCAATGGAAACGGCGGACAGGCCAAGCAATATCTCAGGAGCTAACCACCAGCCGCGCGCATGGCAGACGCGAGGACTCGAGGCCTTTGGCCGCAAAGTAACCAGCACGGCATCACACCTGATAGCGGCGCGCTCCGACCCGTCCGCGAACCCGCACTACCAGCGCGCCATGAGCGAGGTGCAGCGCCAGCTGCAGAAGCCCGCCCTGCAGCGCAGCATGCTTTCCATGGCGCGCACGACGCCCACTGACCTCGTGCGGTCGCGCCTCTCGACCCGCGAGATCCAGTCGCGCGCCCTGTCGTACGTGCCCGACGAGCTGCTGCACAACATCCCCGACGGCGACAATTCGTACTCGCTGTTCCAGGGCTTCCAGGCGAGCTTCCCCGACTTTACGGATGAGGGCAAGAAGCACAGGCGACGCGTCTCGCGCGGGAGGAAGCTGCTCGACGATGGGCCGACACCCGATGGATCTCATGAGTCGGTACATAGGCTGAAGAAGGAGAAGGCGAGCATGATGCACCAGCTGGATATGCTCGGCGTCCGCAAGAACATGGCGAGCAGCGAGATCCGCGAGATTGATGCCAAGTTGGAGAACTTAGCGGGCATGCGCAGTATTATTTTGGACAGGCTGGCAAACCTGGAGAAGGACGAGGCGCTGCTTGAGCATGACAGTAGGAACCCTATCTGCAAATATTCCAGGACTGGGGAGATCGCTAACCGGTGCAGTCGTCGAGGTCGAGGGCAGGTTAGAGGAGGCACAAGAGCTGGCAGCCGAGGCCGAATCAGAGGCAGCGAGGACACCCACAAAATCCGAAGACGACGCCTCGCCAGAACGCGACGCGCCAGGGTTCATGTCACAGTCCGTCTACGAGAAGCTCCCCTCAGCAGGCAACACCCCCTCAAGACGCAAACCCCGAAGTATTAGGCGCAAATCCATGCCCATCCTCCACGAGCACTTCGAGCCGGGCACCATGATCCGCTCGATGCGCGCTCACCACGACAACATTACCGCCCTCGACTTCGACGCCCCCTTCGGGCTCATGGTCTCCGCCGCCATGGACGACTCCGTCCGCGTCTGGGACCTCAACGCGGGCCGCTGCATAGGCGTCCTCGAAGGCCACACCGCCTCGGTCCGCACCCTCCAAGTCGAAGACAACTTCCTCGCTACCGGCTCCATGGACGCCACTATCCGCCTCTGGGACCTCAGCAAAGCCCACTACGACCCGCAGGGCAGCCAGTTCGGCAACAAGGAGGAAGACGATGAGGACGCCATCGCCTTCGGCAACCCCGACGACCAGCCAGTCGACCCGCCGGTGGGAAGCATGGCTGACTGTCCGCTGTTCACGCTGCAGGCGCACCTCGACGAGATCACGGCGCTGCACTTCCGCGGCGACGTGCTCGTCTCCGGGTCCGCTGATAAGACGCTGCGCCAGTGGGACCTGGAGAAAGGCCGGTGCGTGCAGACGCTGGACGTCATGTGGGCTGCCGCGGCGTCGTCGCCGTCGGTCTCCAACGACAGCGGGCCCTGGCGTCAGACGAACCGGCCTGCGGATGCGTCGGCTGATTTTGTGGGGGCCCTGCAGGTGTTTGAGTCGGCGCTGGCGTGTGGTACGGCGGATGGTATGGTCCGTCTGTGGGATCTGCGGAGTGGGCAGGTTCATCGCAGCTTGGTTGGCCATACGGGGCCGGTGACGTGTTTGCAGTTTGATGATGTGCATTTGGTGACGGGGAGTTTGGATAGGAGTATTCGGGTACGCTTTTCCCCTGCCCTTAGACCCTTCCCACCCCTTCCTCCCTTTCCCCTTTTTCTATTCGAGCTGATACTAACCCTCCTTCAGATATGGGACCTCCGCACGGGCTCGATATATGACGCCTACGCCTACGACAACCCCATCACGAGCATGATGTTTGACACGCGCCGCATCGTGTGTGCCGCCGGCGAGGATGTAGTCAAGGTGTACGACAAGGTTGAGGGACGTCACTGGGACTGTGGGCCGGGCGCTGTTGAGGCCGAAACCGGTGAGGGCAACAAGACGCCTGCTGCCATCATTGAGCGCGTGCGTATTCGGGATGGGTATATGGTTGAGGGAAGGCGGGATGGTGTTGTTGGGGTGTGGACGTGTTAAGAGGCGACCTTGGTTGGGTTGGGCTGGCCGAGACCACCGGCTGCTGCGATTCCTTTTCCGAAACAAAGGGATTCTTCTGTATATACAATAGCATGTGCGCCGATGTGTATGAATATGGGTCACCCGGGTGGTTGGCTGAAGCGGTTACTCCGTAGAGCTTTGGAAGGTGCAAATAACACCACCATACATGCAGGTCGAGTCCCGTCCCATCGGAGGGTGGCATGGTCCCACCCCGAGACAACCCGGCCCATTCAGACGTCAGCCGTATCCGCCGGAGCCGGGTGGGTTGTAAACCAATCGGAGACAAGCAGGATCCCGAAAGGGCAAGTATTTGGCAAAGGTCGTGGCAGGAGGGTGTAACGACACCACAACAAGCGGTTTGCCCAGGATATGGTGAACGTGTTGGCTCGAGCACGGTCATCCCGCGGTCCGATTCAGAAGTGTCATCTTGTCGGCTCCCGATGGACGATGTGACGCAATTGACGCGGGTTTTGAGAAAAACGTGCTGGTTTGGTAGGGAAGAACCATTCATTGCCTTTGACGGTTTGTCTGAGCCGTAAAATGGTTACGTTTCAGGATGGTCTCGGGCACATGGGAAGAGATGTAGCGTTCTGGGTTGACCCGTTAGCGGCTGCGTTGAAACATTCCAATTTCAAGCCGTGCCATGTGAACGTCTTACTAGCGCCGAATGCATCTTGGCATCGTTGGTGAAAATTATAAAGATGGTGCCAACAAGAAGGATGCAGCAAGAGTGCGCTAGTGGTTGTATTTACAATTAGCTGAGTATGTATGTGTGTTGCCGTCGAGGCCAGAACCTTTTCGAGTTCGTTGCCATCAAATAACGAGGCGTTGAGAAAGGACACCGATCATTGTTTAACAACCATCGAGGATCCCAACATATTTACGAAGTCGGACGCCAAACTCGTCATCTGTGAGGCTCCTCCACCCAAGGGGCCTCTGACCCGGTACCGGCTGCCCTCGCCCGCCGCCTCGGTTTAGGTTATTCGTTTGTGTCTCGGCAGGATGGGCTTTAAAGAATCTTGGTGAGTGGTCGCGGGTTGGTGGTATTGGCGCTCGGTGCCGATGTGTCTGATTTGCGAGCATGAAAGCCCTGATGGGGGAGTGTGACAAAACTATCACGGAGAATACCCTAAACACGTTCTATGAAAATAGGGGTAAGATTAGCTCTCCATGAGAGGATAAGATTGGTAATCTGACAGCATACAAGGAAACTTCATTGACAATGCCAACTTTTATCAAGATGGAGAGTCTGAAGAACCGATGGGGGAGTGGATGAAGAACATGAGCGTCAGGAACCATGTGAGTTCGTACAACCTCGACGAGGTTTGACAGCATGAGTGGTACTGACCTAATCTCAGTCATTTCTACCAAGTACAGCAGCAACTTTTGTGTATGAATAAGAGTATGGAGGGCTTTGGTGGCAGTGGCACCAAGAGTCTGCATACCTCTATCCGGGCCAGTCTTGAGAGGCTCCAGACGGAGTACATCGACCTTGTGAGCCGTGCTAAAAGGTTGTCAGCAAGTACCAACCTGTTACTGACAGTTAACAGTTATTTGTTAACTGGTGGGACCCCGCCACTTCCATCCCTGAGCTGATGCAGTCCCTCAACCGCTTGGTCACCAGCGGAAAGGTGCTCTATCTTGGCATCAGCAACGCCAGCGTGGTTGGTTACCAAGGCAAACCAATCTGTCCGAGACCATGACATGCGGCAGTTCAGTATTTACCAGGGGGGGTTGAAATGCTGCCACCCGCGGCTTTGAGCGAGACATCATTCCCATGTGCCGTGGGGAAGGAATGGGCTTGATGCCGTGGGGGCCACTTGGGAGTGGCAGGTTTAAGACGAAAGATGAGCAGCGCTGCGCGTTCAAAGACCGCAAGACGGCTACGACAGACAAGTGCTTGACGGTCGGCATAGTGCTTGAAGAGATCGCCACGCGGAACGGCACGGAGCTCACCAGCGTTGCACTTGCGTATCTTATGCACAAGTCGCCCTATGTGCTCCCCCATTGTTGACTGCAGAACTGTCAAACATCTGGAAAAGAATATTGAGGCGCTTAGAAAACGACTGAGTAAAAGGGACATGACTGATATTGGAACTGCTGTTCCATTTGACATTGGGTTTCCAAACACCTTCCTCTACGGCAAATGGTTCACCTCCCATCCGCAAGAAACGTGGCTTCACGGCATGGCTGGCACATACGGCAACGTTCCGTTGCCAGAGCCCATACCGCCTTTAAATCGAAACACGGTAGAAGACAAGCCTCGGGGAGTTGGTCAACTGCAAGCTTAGAGACGAGAATACCGTTTTCTTGGTTTCCAGATGGTAGAATCTTCAAATTCAACACATTTTGCTTATGAAGCTTAACTTGCTGCAGCTTTGAAGTACTGATTTTTATTAAATCGGTGGCGCAGAAATTTGTCAGGGAAATGTGAGGAAGGAACTTAGCACCTTGGCTGAGGTGGCCATGGAAGGCATCTTGGGTTGCTCCTTCCCCTCCCATAGCTGTTGCCTCCCAGGCACCTGTCATACACCTCATCAGGATTCTGTGTGCAACTTAACTCTGTTTTTATGTAAATTGGAACTGTCTTGTGGCAGAAGTCGACAGTTCCTTCTCGGATCAATACTACCTGTTCTTGTTTACGCAACCAAGCCCCTAAACACCACCGAACTGGCCACAGCAACCATGTCAGATGAGGCAACGGATGTCCAAGAGCTGTTTGAAGTTCCTGCTCGACACAAACCCTTGCGAAAATATTCACACAGGGGCAGGAATAGTCCGGGCTTGTCGCTGCCAGCACTCAAGCCGGTACCTTCGACAGATTCAGGACCAAGACTTGCCAAATATCGAATCAGTCGGACAAACAGCTGGGAGCTGAAGCCGCTACGACCAACTCCAAGACTGCCTGTAGACTACGTAAAAGAGGGACAAGAAGATACGCATGTGGGGAGAGATCAGGCTCGTCCTCCCAGCCCAGAGGAGGTAAACGATCGGGGCCTTGGGAAAGCTCGCAGAGCACGCGATACTGCGACGGAGTATCTGGAGAAAGAGGGTATGTTGGCAGCATGTTTCTTTCCGAGTTTGAGTGGCTCATATTAATACGGGGACATCTAGTCACCTCACCAGTCTCCCCGCCTAGAACTCCGCAGGACTTTGACGAAGACGAAAGCGACGATGAACTCACCATCATTTCCCACCGACCCTCCCAGCACGCCCAAAAGCACGACAGACGCACCTTCAACCCAACTCGGGCTTTACGGCGGCGCCCATACCTCATCTTCGACCGCACCCAAGCAAAAGGTTTCAAGCAGCTCAAGAACAAGCCCCAGCCAGACCAGACACCCCCGGCATCTAAATATCAACCAGGTGATGGCTTCTCCGGCCGAGAAGCCAAACCAAATGGCTCGGTTATTCTGACGCGGAACGGCAAACCGATCGCAACCAGCCCCCATGTGGGAATCCTAGACCTCACGCAGACGGAGCCGGCGCCGGCTAAGCAGAAGCGCAAAGTTCGAAGGGCGAATTTGGATGACAATTCGTTTGTTTCTGCTCCAAAGAAGAAGGCTCGTCGGGCGTTAGAGCCGAGGGATCCAAATCAGCAAGTGAAGGCCGCAGTGACAGCTCCGACGCAAGTGAAGAAGAGCAGCTCCGATGTGCAAGCACAAGTGGACAAGGAGAACGCGAAACCTACGGCGGTCGGAGAAAAAAACCAGCCTTCCTCAACGCCAGACACTGCAGAGAACCTCAACAAAAATAACCTTCCATGCCCAGACGCCGCCATCAAACAAAATCAGAGTGCCGACACCCACGCCGTTGTCGACACGTCCCATCCCATCATCAAAACACCCCTGATCGACACAACCGTTATCGAAAGAAGCGACGACGTCCTCGACGCCCTTGACGAACCAGACGAAGTTCAACTGCTCCAAGAGATGCCTGAACCTGAGGGCCAAGACAGCTGCCAAACCCACACCACGGATACACTGCCGCGCCAGCTCCAAATCAGAGCAAGCTCTGAGTCTCCGGTGTCGGCTCTGAGATGTGATGTAACTGTTGAAGCGCCGGGGCCGTCGAGCAGGGTATTTCGGAGGGTTCATACGCAGTGATTGGAGGGACGAAAGATATTGATGTTGAGGATATTGGCTTGTTGGTAGCTGGCTGGGACGATTTGTTGCGAGAAACGGGGAGATGTTGGAACTAAGTGAAGAAAGATAAGGGGACGGTCATACACTTTTGTGAAGTGGTTAGCTTTAAAGTCGCATACTGTCATCTATTTTAGCTCGCCAAAAGTAGCAGTAAACAATTCAATAATTCATCACATACCACTTGCCACTCCAGAGTCAAACAACAAAAATAAGCTTAATAAATTCCCACAACGCCAAACCCCCTGAACCCCCTCTTTATTCCCATACACAAACCAACCCACCCCTTACTTCGCCCCCTTCCCTTCGCCTCCGTCTCCCCCAACTCTCTCACAAACACCCTTGTTCTCCCTCCCGTTATAATCCTCCATCCCGGTCTCAAACCCAGGACACGTCCCAATCGCCAAAACCTCCCATCCCCGAAAACCCCAACGCGGCCACGCTTTCAGGAAACTTCTGATACTGCCTCATCCGCCTCTTCGCCTCAGCATCCCACAGCGCCACGGTCCCATCCCCACCCCCGGACGCAAAAGTCCCGTACACCGGGTGGAACGCCAGCGCGTTGACGGGGAACACGACATCCCCGCCGCCGCCGCTGGAGTCGTCGGTCTGCCGGTGGCACTTAAACGCGTACTTGCGCGCTTGGGATTCGACGCTGTCTTCGAACCACTCGACGGCCACGCGGCCTTCGATGGAGGAGGTGGCGTAGCCGGCGTCGTTGGGCATGCAGGCCACAGCACGGGTGAGGAATTTGAGGGAGGATTCGCGCTGTTGCCAAGGTGAAGGGGTTGTGGGGATGGGGAGGATAGGGAGGAGGCGAGAGTGGGCAGGTCGTAGATGTGCACTAGGCGGGCGGTCATGGCGACGACAAGTTTGGTGGGGCTGGAGGCCATGGCGTGCGGTTTGCCTGGGAGGGGATGGTGAGGTTGTTGGGAGGGGCTGGCAGTGGAGTGGATGTGGAGGGTGCTGTCCCAGGAGGCGGAGATGAGGAGGGCTGTAGGGGGGAAGGGGTTAGTTGAGGGGAATTGGGAGGGTTTAGGGTAGGGTGTGCTTACAGTGCTCGGCGCTGAAGACAACGCAGCGGACGGGCTCGGAGTGCTTGCTCATGACTGTTTGCTCACCGGTCGCAAGGTCGATCCTGTATTTCCCATGTCAAAAGATTGATTCCCCAACCATAGTTTCCCATCAAACCAGGCACCCACCTCTTGACCTGGTGGTCCATCCCCGCGGTGAACGCCTCCTCGTCGTTTGTGCCAAAGCAGACATCCAGCACAGGCGCGCGGTGCTCATATGTCTGAACCAGCGTCGCCTCCTCGCCACCGTTAGGGACCTCGTAGAGATACACATTCTTGTCCCAGGACGAGACCAGCAGTCGTCGCCTTCCTGCGCCGGGCGCGAAGACGAGGTTGGAGATGGCGTCTTTGGGCGGGTGCGCCACTTCGAATTGCGTTGCTGGACGAGAAAGGTTAGTTGCCCGAAGTCAATGGTACTGTTGGTGTGGTGATTCGTACCTGGGGCCATGGTTCTGGCAGTTGTGATGTGGAAGCGCAGTTGGGATCAGGAGGTGTTCGAAGGCGGGAGCTCTGGGGAGCTTGATGCAAGGAGCCTGGGCAACACGGCCAAGGTAAACAAGGGTCGAATCCTGCCGCGAGACACCGCCAAAATATGAAGGTTGAGGTCCCACTTGAGCTGCTGGGTGTGGGTGTGGGGTGCCGAGCTTGGCGGGGCAGTTGCAGGGCTGATGTGATGGGTTTCCAAGCATGGAGGGGCACTTCGCAGTCAACCTTCGAGCCGAGACTGTAACATTCCATGCCCTCCATTTTTCTGCGCAACGTCAAATACACAGTCGCGTAGAAACATTGAATCAGCAATAACCACAATATACAGCAATACCCTAAGATGCCGTTCGGACAGCTCGTCCTTGGCAGTCCCGGCGCAGGGAAGAGCACCTATTGCGATGGCAGTAAGTCTGAGGGGGAGCGGCACCATGAATACTGGCAAACCGGTGGCTCACCATACTATAGTGCACCAATTTATGGGCGCAATCGGACGGCAATGCTCCGTCGTGAACCTCGATCCCGCAAACGACCACACCAGCTACCCCTGCGCCCTGGACATCCGCAGTCTCGTCACGCTTGAGGAAATCATGGCCGATGACAGGCTCGGACCCAACGGCGGCATCCTCTACGCCCTCGAGGAGCTGGAACACAACATGGAGTGGCTGGAGAACGGGCTGAAGGAGCTGGAGGGTGATTACATCCTGTTTGACTGCCCAGGGCAGGTCGAGCTGTACACCCACCACACATCCCTCCGCAACATCTTCTACCGGCTACAGAAGCTGGGATACAGGGCACGTAATTCGCTGTAAAACAACCTGACCCCATGCTGACAACCCCCAGCTCGTAGCCGTCCACCTATCCGATTGCTTCTGCCTCACCCAACCCTCCCTCTACGTCTCCAACATCCTCCTCGCCCTGCGCGCCATGCTGCAGATGGACCTCCCACACATCAACGTGCTCACCAAGATCGACAAGCTCGCCTCGTACGACCCACTCCCGTTCAACCTCGACTTCTACACCGAAGTACAAGACCTCTCCTACCTCCTCCCTTCCCTCGAGGCCGAGACACCCGCAATGCGCAGCGAGAAATTTAGTCGCCTCAACCAGGCCATCGCCGACCTCGTGGAGCGGTTCGGGCTGGTCAGCTTTGAGGTGCTGGCGGTGGAGAACAAGAAGAGCATGATGCATCTGCTGCGCGTGATCGACCGCGCGGGCGGGTATGTGTTTGGGTCGGCCGAGGGCGCGAATGATACCATCTGGCAGGTGGCGATGCGGAACGAGTCGTCGTTGATGGAGGGACAGGATATCCAGGAGCGGTGGGTGGATAACAAGGAGTTTTATGACGAGATGGAGCGCAAGGAGGAGGAAGAGCAGGAGAAGCTGCGCGAGGCGCAGGCGGAAGCGCAGGCGGAGGCGTCAGGGGGCGGCGGCAGTGATGTTCTCGAAGCGATGACACCCCCGCCGGGGTCAGATAGCGGGATCAGGGTAGCGCGCAAGAAGAAGTGAAAGCCGACATTCGATGACCCCGCCCATCATCCGTCATCGGACATGACATCCTCCCCGGCCTCGAGCTCGGAGTCCTCCGGACCTCCCCGCACTGCAAGGCTGCTTCTTCCCGCAGCCTGGCTGTCGCCGCGCAGCAGCGCACCCAGGGCGTCGGACGAGCTCTTGCCGGCCATCTCGTCCTTGGCCGCGAGGATGAGCAGTTTTGCGCGGCGCACAGCCTCCTGCTCGACCTTGCGGACGGTGCCGCTGACGCGCACGACGCGGAAGATGCAGGGGCGGCCGTCGCGGATGGGCACGCGGTTCATAAAGGCCAGTGCCGCCCACACGAGGCGGTGGTGGGCGCGCGAAACGCGCAGGATGAAGGTAGAGGTTGCGGGGGAGAGGTATTTTACTGCGGTGGGTTGTCAGGGGTTTATAGTTCATGAGGTGAAAAGAGAGAAAATGGAAATACCTTGCAGACTCCGGTCAACGGCCCCTGAACCGCAGTCACCAAAGAGGGCCGCCACTTCGCTGCGGATGCCCTTGAGCAGCAGTTGTGGTCTCAGCTCGCTGCTGGTTGGCTGGTTGTAGAGAAGCAGGTCCGGCACCGAGTCCTTGGGCTGACCCGGAGGGGCATCGGTGTATATAATGTTTACGAGCAGGTAGCGGTCCTTCAGGCGCACCATTTTGGATTTTGAGGTTGTGTAAGCGCTCTAGTTGATGCTGATTGAATAAGTTGAAATCGGATGCGTCTTTCTTGCGGATGCTTGTACTTGGGCTTATCGATAAGATGCTGCCAAGCAGTGGGCCGTGGAAACTGGAGGTCACAGGCGGGAAGGAAAGGAAGAGGAGCTTGGATTCTGCCACATTTTTAAAATCGAACGACATATCTATGAAGTTTCTGCTAATATTAGCGATACTCCGAGTGTACTGATATAACTTTTAGACTGCTATTATCTCACTCATTCAGTTGCTGGCGTTAATTGAACCAGAGATGTCTGTCTTGATTCAGGTGTCTTTCGACTGATTTGGCTCAGCTCCTCTCCTGCTACATTGAGAGGAAGTTCGAGCGAGGCCGAGACGCTCTACGTACTAGAAGGCCACTTCGGTGTGAGGCAGTTGGTGTCTGTGCGGCTCGGCCGTCATCCAGAGCTGCCATCGTTCAGCGAGGCGAGGCCGGGACCCTGGTGGCGTATCCTGTCGCTCTGGCCGGGTTTACTGGAAGGCCATTCTGATGTAAGTTAGACAAGAAGCCTTCCCTAACACTCCGCTGAGGGAAGCACGCATCTTACTCCCTGCTTTGAGGGCTTGAAACTCAAGAGCCTCGGCCCGGTCAGGCCATCAATTGGGCATGCTGATGTGTTGTGGTCTGCGTCCCTCCGACTGGCCGTGACAGACTCTCTTGCCTGGTCTGGCCCACTTTCTGTACATCTAATCTCACCAAAGGGTTATCAAATGTTGCCCTTCACGCTAAATGAACCCGGGGCCACGGGATATTCAGTGTGCTGGGCGAAAAGCCCGCTTCGCCTCCACGCCCACCGCCAGGGGGAGCACATGACATTCTATCGAGACCTTGACGCCGTCCATCAGGGGCCCATGTGGACATACATACCGATCGACGCAGCGAGGTTGTCACGGATCTTTGGATTCTTTGCACGAATCGACTGGGCTTCCTGGTAAGGGCACCCAATGATCGTATTGCCGGGCTGAGTGGTCAGCGGTCCCTTCGAGGTGGTTGTTGAAATCATGTCTCCAACACCACAGATGCTTGGCAAGCAAGTGGGGATTGGGGATACTTACCAGTTAAAGAGAGTGGGGGAGCTCGAGGGGAGCTACCCCGCGGCAACCCCACGTTACAGAGCTTCGTTCTGCTTATCATCGTAGTCATATCCTCCCCAGACAATATACAGTCCATCACGGCTTCTGCCATACGCCGAAATTTTAGGCCAACGCGGACTCGTTCGACATTATGTCAGGCCCTCTCAAAGCGGCGATTCTCGTCGTCTCAACCACAGCTGCCAACGACCCGTCAACCGACGCGGCCGAGGCCACTCTCCGCGATGTCTTCGAGCAAGACGGCGGCGGCCGGTGGGAGGTGACAGAGACCAAGATTGTGAGCGACGTCACCACCCAAATCCAGCGGCAAATCATGCTCTGGACCGACGCCGCGGACCCCGTCAACCTGGTCATCACCACCGGCGGAACCGGTTTCGCCGTGGCAGACCACACCCCAGAAGCCGTGTCCGTCCTCCTGCACAAGCAGGCGCCCGGGCTTATCCACGCCATGCTGGCTTCCTCCCTGGCCGTCACCCCCTTCGCCATGATGTCGCGCCCCGCCGCCGGCGTGCGAAATAAAACCGTCATCATCACCCTGCCCGGCTCTCCCAAGGGTGCGCGGGAGAACCTGCAAGCCGTTATTAAGACCCTGCCCCACGCCTGCCTTCAAGCTGCCGGCGCCAACTCCAGAGCCCTCCACTCCGGTGGAGTGAAGAAGCTCGAACAAGAAGCCCACATCAGCACCAAACCACCCCACTCCCACCACTCCGACGCCCACACGTGCTCCCACGGCCACGGCCACGTCACCCGGCACACCACCACCCCTCTCAAACGACCCCACCTCGGCCCTCCGCCGCCACCGCTCCTCGCCCTACCCCTCATCCCCGTCCCCACCGCCCTGTCCTCATCGCCCAACACACCCCTCCCCACCACCACCCTCCTCCCGGTCACACCCTCCCTCACCGGCCACGTCCTCGCCTCCGACATTGTCTCCTCTCCCCGTTCCCGCCTTCCGCGCGAGTATCGTCGACGGGTACGCTGTCGTGGTTCCTGCAGGGGGATATGCGAGGGGTTTATCCTGTTGTGGGGGTTTCGCATGCCGCTTTGGGAGGGGTGAGGAGGTGTCGGCTGTGGGGGAGGTGGGATTGTTGGGGATTTGAGGTGGTGGATTTGGGGATTGCGAGTGATAAGCCGGGGACGTTGGAGGAGACGTTGAGGGATGCGATGCGGAAGGTGGATTTGGTGATTACCACGGGAGGGGTGTCGATGGGGGAGCTGGATCTGTTGAAGCCGACGATTGAGCGGGCGCTGAGCGGGACGATTCACTTTGGGCGGGTGGCGATGAAGCCGGGGAAGCCGGCCACGTTTGCGACGGTGCCGGTGAAGAACAATAATGGCGAGAGGGTGTCCAAGGTCATCTTCTCGCTGCCTGGGAACCCGGCTTCGGCTCTGGTGACATTCCATCTGTTTGTGCTGCCGTCGCTGCACCAGATGTCGGGCATCACGCCACCGGGGCTGCCAAAGGTGCCCGTTATCTTGTCTCACGACTTTTCGCTGGACAAGACGCGGCCTGAGTACCACCGTGCCATTGTCTCTGTTGGCAAGGATGGCGTGTTATCCGCCACGAGCACAGGAGGCCAGCGGAGCTCGAGGGTTGGCAGTATGAAGGGCGCAAACGCGCTGCTCTGTATGCCCAGCGGACCAGAACCGCTGCGAAAGGGGGCCAAGGTGGAGGCGCTCATGATGGGAAGCCTACGAACTGACATGTAATCAAGTAATAGACGGCGCACGCAAGATCATGAAACTAACCAAATGACACATGACCTGACGAACCTCTTCTGTACAAATAGCTTCTACACCTGAGAGATGATGATGACCGTGCCCGTGACCGTCCCTGCCCCCGTCTTCCAAAACGCCGCTGATAATGAAGCTATACAGACACGCTTGCCGCCGCAGTCTGAATCCTTGGTGATTGGGTCATAGATGCGTGGGTAAATGAATGCTTGACTCTACAACAGGCCTTAGCTGCTGCCAAAGTCGCCGGCCTTGTTGGACACGAGCAGTCCGATGATGAGGCCGAACAGGCCCAGCACTGAGCTGAAAATTTCGATGACGAGCATTTTGACGAAGCTATCGAGTATGTCAGCACCTCCCGAACTCCCCACTGCAAAGAACCAGTTAAAACGTACAGCGTAGGATCCGCAGCATCCGCCAGCGCGGCGCCGCTCCCGTTGATGCCGACCGCCACGCCGCATATCAGGTTGCACATGCCGACCGTGATGCCCGCCCAAAAGAGGGCGTAGCCCGTGTAGTAGCTGTCGGCCGAGTAGGCAGCCTCGCCCTGGACTGGGTTGAGCTTGGCCGAGAACACGATGGCCATGATGACGCCGTAGATGGCCACGACCTCGCAGAAGATGATGGAGATCAGGTTCTTGGTGCGAATCCGCGGCGCCTTGACGCCGCCGCCGAGGATGGACGAGCCGGTGATGAAGATGCCCCTGTGTCCAAATGTTATTATGAATGTTTGAGGTGGGGTGGTGTTGGGGAATTGTACCATGCCGCGCCAACCACCGAAAGTCCTATGCAGAGCGCGATGCCCAGGTCCGCCCACGCGTATGGCGAGACAGATTCGAGGAATGCGCCGACCTAGAGGTTCATCGTGTGAGCATGGAGTCGTTTTTCGGGGATTGTAAACTCGCTCGGAATCGTCATACATTGAAATCTTCACCGCTGCCAGTGAAGAGCATATCTGGAGGACGCATCGTTAGCCAACAGCACCTCCGCCATGGATACGACTTGCATCCCAGAACGGGGAACTCACAAGCTCCCACAACCGCCAAGGCGGTTGTTATCCCGCCGACTCCGTATGTATAGCTCATCTTGTCGGATCTGGATGTACTGCGGGCGCGCCCCGGGGAAATCGGTGTTGGGAGGATTCGAGGTTGTCGTCAAGCTTCCAGAGCTGTCGTCGCTTTGGTCCCAGCCTTGGCCTCCAGTGTTCCAGGGTTGGCGAGCCGCGATTGCTCCAAAGCAGCGCCACCAACTGCCAAGTCTGAATGACGGGGTAGAGTCACGTGAAGCTTAACCATAGGCCCACCTTGGGGATTTACCCACTCCAAGCAGGGCGGCAAGTCATCTTCAACTCAACAACCAACGCCGCCGCCATCTTCCAGATTTTTGAAGCAAAGAATCTGACAAAATGGCGAACGCATCTACTGGGTTCTACGATTTGTATCGTCATGGAAGGTAAATCTGCCGTTCTGGACAGGGGCGCTGGCCTGCGCGCCGCCCTCTTTTTCCACAAGGCTTTTGGCTAAACGCTGTACCCGCAGCCTCGGCGTCTCTTTGACCGATGCGCTGGACGAGCTGATCGGCGACGAGCGCATCGACCCGCAGCTGGCCATGAAGGTGCTCACCCAGTTCGATCGCATCATTGCCGAGACGCTGCAGGAGAAGGTTAAGGCGCGGTTGACGTTCAAGGTGAATAAGACCCTTTGGAAGCCTAGAGGATGGAGGATCGCAGTCGCGGGGGAGAGTTTGTGCGGGAGCGGGATGGTTGATAGGATTGCTTGTGCTACTGCAAGAGGCTGAACTGACGCTGGGTGTGCACAGGGCTCTCTCGATACCTACCGCTTCTGCGACGAAGTGTGGACCTTCCTGATTCGCAACGTCACGTTCAAGCTCGATAGCGGCGGCCAGACCGTGCAAGCCGATAAGGTCAAGATCGTCAGCTGCAGCGCGAAGCGCTCCGAAGAGAAGTAGGGTTTCTTCGGCCAACGCCCCGCGGCGGAGAAACTGAAGGCGAAGCGGGCGCCAAAGCCGAGATTGCAGCGGAACGTGAAGTACGTGGCGAAGAGGGAGGCGAAGAGGGACGGCGAGGTCGAAGTGAAGATGAAGAGATGACTAGTGAAGATGGACGCTATGGCTGGGTCGCCTGGTGGTTTATCCTTGGTTGACAGGTTTGAGAGTTAGGCCGCGAACAGCGCTGCTTTTTAAGGGAATGGGTTATGGTTGGGAATGCTCATGATGGTCACATGGCGTTTTGGCACGGCGTTTGGGCTAGGAAGAAACCCTGAAATAGACATTACCTTCCTCGAGAGGCTATATAACGAAATCGAATTAGGACATCATCCACAGCAACTTTGGCATTGGGGAGGGCTTTTAGTTGATTCTGCCGCTGTCCGCTGGACGAGATAGCTCCCCAAAACCCCTCGAAATCTGCGATATACTTGTTTCTTGCCACTATCTCCAAGTGGGAGAAGCTGCCTTTATCCTTCGTACTGTGACATGTGCCACCGTTGCTGAAACTCTTTTAAGGTTCTCGAGGCTCAGTTCTGGCGGGTGCAACACACCATGCTTTCCGCTCCCAGTTCGGATAATTCCGTAAACAGCCAACCTCCAGTCTTCCTGCATCCCAAGTGAACCCCGCCCAATCGAATCAAGACAAAACGAAGACACCAGGACGCCTGAATACAGCCTGATTACACTCTTTTGGCAAGGCCTCGCAACAACTTGAACCCATATCTCAACACCATCACACAGAAACAACACCGGAGGGCTGCTCGAAGCCTCTTTGTCTCACCCATCCCACAGGAGTACCCGGGTACCCGCTTTACCCCCGATAAAACCGGGCCCGTCCCCCCGACCAAGGCACCTGACCCATTGTTGATCAGCCCTGTTTCCGACTCAGATCTCAGAAAATGCCGCCAACTCTACGACCGCGTAAGCGGCCCGAGACCGCTCTCTCTTCTTCGCAAACGTCAAATGCGGTAACTACTTCAGCTTCAACTTCAACTGGTATCCCTTCATCGAGCCCGATCCCGGACGCCAAGAGGAGGGTAACGCAAAAGTCGGGCCAGTTTGAGAAGCAACCTGATGAGATGAGTCTGCCAGATGAAGAGCGGCCATTGCTGCACAACCCAGGGCTAGAGCAGGTCGAGGCTGCGCCGGGGAGTTTGAGTTGGGCGAAGAGGAATCAATGGGTTGTTTTTGCGCTGGCCAGCGGTGCTTGTGCTGCATTTAATGGTGTTTTTGCGAAGTTGTAAGTGGTTGGCACTACCCCTTTGAGGACCAAGGCGAGAGGTTTTGGGCTAACACACATTGTCTGTAGAACCACCACGGAGCTTACGGCCAGCTTTTCGTCGGCTATTTCCCAGATTTTGGGACTAGAACATATTGAGAGTGTAGTTGAGGTTATTGTGAGAGGTGTAAGTTCCGGTTTCTGGTGACAATCTAAAGCCGAAGCTGACATTTAAAACCAGACATTCTTCGGGCTGAATCTTGTATTCAACGGCGTGGTGAGTTACACCCCAAGCCTCTGTCATCTAATATTTGTGATCTATTTCTACCGCAGCACTTCATTTCTAACATGCCACCCTTAGATGTGGACCCTCTTCACAACTGCCCTCGCAAGAGGCAACTCAACCACCCAGGTATCCATCATGAACACTTCCTCAAACTTTGTCATTACCGCCATCCTCGGTCTCGTCATCTTCTCTGAGTCACTACCTCCAATGTGGTGGCTTGGTGCAGCCATGCTTGTTGCGGGAAATGTAATCATTGGGAGGAAGGATGAGGGAGAAAAAAAGGAGAGTGAGGTGTTGGTGTCTGAACCTAGACAGGGTGACGGAGAGGATCAAAGGGAGGGGGTGAAAGATGAAGATGAAGATGAAGATGAAGATGAAGATGTCGCAGATTTGAGGTTATAGAATGCTATGTCTCTCAGTTCTTGTAGACTTATACCTTACCCATCCAATTCGAGCATTTGGGCATCCTTGAAATAGCAAAAGTACGATTCGTTGGACATGGCAAAGGAGAGTTCCACTTCACCCCAGCAAGTCACGGCAGCAAGGATCACGATAAGCGATAAGCTTAACCAGACGTTTTGCGGGGCAGAACTTTTTGGAGTTCCCCTCCAAAACTTTCGCGACGCCAAAGGTGTGCTGCATATTCCCACCGCTCGTGAGTGCCAAACAGCCATGTTCCCCGACAGCCCGGGGGTGAGCCCCTCCGTGATGACGGAGATCGCCCATTGTATGTTGTCCTTTCCAGTCAATGTTCTCCCATGTCCTATCGGGGGGCTAACCTTTGTTTTGCGACTTCTAGATGCCTTAGACTTATGGCACGAACACCGCATTCCGATCATCTTGTCGACTCTGTTCATTCTGAGTCTTCTGCGGTTGTATCTACATTCGACCGAGACGAGCCCTGAGCTGTTGGCGACACCGAAGTTGACGGAAAAGATCTCCGAGAAGGCGGCGAACAATGGACCCGTCGTCGCAGACAAGAAGACCAAGCCGGAGGTGAAGAAGGAGGACCCTGAGGCGTCGGAAGGCACTGAAAGTGGCATTGAAAAGAAGGGAACAAAAGGCCCGAAGAGGATAAAGGGCGACGTCAACAAGAAGCGCGGCAGCGCTGACGCTGGGACCGAAGGTCGCAAGATCCAAACCCTGGTCTTCTACTCGTCCTTGACGGCGAACACGGAGAAGATTGCCCAAACATTCGCGCAGGACCTTACAGAATCATTAGATGGTGCCGAGAAGGAGTTGGCCGGCTCATTTCTTCCACCTCAGGTTCTCGACCTTGCCGAAGCCGACTACGACGAATACTTCATCACGCCGCCGAAGGTCGAAAGCCAACCGACCGATTTCTTCTACCTCTTCCTTATCCCCAGCTACAACATAGACAGCATTAATGATAACCTGCTCGAGCACCTTCAAGAAACGCACCACGACTTCCGCATCGACACCTCGCCGCTCGCTCCGATTCTCGGTTACTCGGTGTTTGGATTTGGTGACAGGGAGGGATGGCCTACTGAGGAGGAAGGGTACTGCTTCCAGGCGAAAGAGGTGGACAAATGGATGGCCAAGCTCACTGGACGGAAGCGTGCGTATCCCCTGGGTATGGGTGATTGGAAGCGGGATGGCAAGGAGAGGCTGTTGGAGTGGAGGACTGGCTTGGTGGATGTTTTGAAGCAGGTGGAGCAAACTGGGAGTTTGGGTGACGGTGTTCCGGGCTCAGGAGATCCGTTGGAGAGCGACGATGAAGGAGAGGCGGAGGATGATGGGGAGGTGATTATGGAGGAAGTCACTGAGTCGAAGGCCAAGAAGGGACAGGGCTCTGGCGGTCTCGAGGATGTCGAGGACATTGGCCGAATTATGGACATTTCTCGCGGCGATGGCAAGAAAGCACCAATTGCCGTTGACTTCACCACCGAAGGGAAGCCGGCCAAGAAGGCCGTCACGGCTACCGTCAAGGAGATGGTCCCAAAGAACTCGCCCACTTACAACTCCCTCACCAAGCAGGGCTACTCCATCGTCGGCTCCCACTCCGGCGTCAAGATCTGCCGCTGGACCAAATCCGCTCTCCGCGGCCGCGGCTCCTGCTACAAATACTCCTTCTACGGCATCAACTCTCACCAATGCATGGAAACCACGCCCTCTCTCTCCTGCTCCAACAAATGCGTCTTCTGCTGGCGCCACGGCACCAACCCTGTCGGCACCTCCTGGCGATGGGTCGTCGACCCCCCGCAACTCATCTTCGACGGCGTCAAAGAAAACCACTACAAAAAGATTAAAATGATGCGCGGCGTGCCCGGCGTCCGCTCGGAGCGCTTCGCCGAAGCCATGCGCATCCGGCATTGCGCGCTCTCACTTGTCGGCGAGCCCATCTTCTACCCGCACATCAACGAATTCCTCGGCATGCTGCACTCAGAACGCATCTCATCCTTCCTCGTCTGCAACGCGCAGCACCCGGACCAGCTCGCCGCCCTGCAGCACGTCACGCAGCTCTACGTTAGTATCGACGCGTCAAACCGCGAGTCGCTGCGCCGCATCGACCGCCCGCTGCACCGTGACTTCTGGGAGCGCTTCCAGCGCTGCCTGGATATCCTGCGCGAGCGCCGCTTCCGCCAGCGCACGGTTTTCCGGCTGACGCTGGTGAAGGGGTTTAATATTGAGGATGAGGCGGAGGGGTATGCGGCGCTGGTGGAGAAGGGGCTGCCGTGTTTTGTGGAGGTTAAGGGCGTTACGTATTGTGGTACCTCGACATCGAGTAATGCCGGCTTGACCATGGCCAACGTGCCGTTCTACCAGGAGGTGTGCGACTTTGTGGTGGCGTTGGAGAAGGCGTTGTTGAAGAGGGGGTTGAAGTATGGGATTGCAGCGGAGCATGCGCATAGCTGCTGTATCCTACTTGCGAGCGACAGGTTCAATGTGGATGGGAAGTGGCACACGGTGATTGACTATCACAAGTTCTTCCAGCTGCTGGAGGAGAAGGGGCCGGATGGGGATTTCACGCCGGAGGATTACATGGGTCCGGCGACGCCGGAGTGGGCAACCTGGGGCAATGGAGGGTTCGATCCGCGGGATCAGAGGGTGGATAGGAAGGGGAGGGCTATTGAGGTCTCGTAGATTGGATAGGAGCTAGTATGTCAGACAAAAGAGAGCATGTTAAACAACTTGAGGGTTCCGTAAATTGTCAAGTCGCGGTGTTATCATTATAAGCTAACCAAGCGTGATCCCTGCTGCCTGCCTTCATGCGTTCGTTTATCTATACACTAATCTGGTACATCTCAGTCCTCTGGCATCATCACAGAGCCTAACTGTCCCCCTTCCCCCGTTCAGCAGGCAAGTATGGACAATATCGTATCGTACAATACAGTCGAAGACTGATGAATGTATGTGACAGGACCTGACAGGGGTCCTAAATCTGGGGTTGTTCTGTGTCTGGGGCGATCATGGGCATGGAGTGGGCAGGGATTGTCGGGCTTTCGGGGGACGCAGGAGAAGGGATTTGGAGACCGTTGGCCACGTTATCCCCTTCCTCCTCGTGGATACCAGTAATCACCGGTTCATTGTCATCAATTGATGGCCCACTCTCATGAAGTGATGGGCTGCCCGTCGAATGTGGCTGGGTCGTCTAATCCAGGCCAACACCGGGGACGGCGCCCATCTCGCGCATCAGTTCGGCGACGTCGACACCGGCCGGGCCGGTGTACGAGGTGCCGATGCGGAGGGTCTCGTCGTAGGCGATCATCTCGGCGAGAATATCCAAGATGGGCTGCGGGAAAATGCGTGAGTATGGTGGTGTCTGCGGGACGAGGCTGGGGGCAGCTTTTACCTTGGAGACGGTCTTGTCGTAGATGTTGATTAGGTCACCGGGGGTCGGGTAGACCTTGAGGGCCTTGTAAAAGGCAAGGGCGGCGTCGACTTCCGCACCCGCTGCACCGAATCAAGTCAGTCGCTAGTTCTGTGTTCGTCCAGATGTGCAAGGCGACGTACGCTTGGCACCCAGGATCTCGCCCTCCTGGACTTGCTGCAAGAAGTAGGCCTCCTTCTCCTCGGCGCTGGCGGGGAAACCGTCCTCCTTGGCCTCGTCGACGGCCTGCCTAATCGTTTGCCTCTGGGCATTGGCGTTGGCCTCGGCACGGTCCTTCTCGTCGCGGTGAGCCCTCCGATGGCTGCGTCGCAATGACCTCCTGAATTCGGGGTCATTGCGGCGGCGGTAGTCGAAGTAGGCGGCATATGCTGTGGGGGACGGGCCACGGTCAGTCACACCGGGTGGGTGGATGTTGCGGTCAAGGAGGCGCGCATACCAAGGACACCAGCAGCGACAGCGGCGACGGTTGCGGTCGCAACGACGGCGACTCGTGATGATGACGCGGACGACATTGTGGCGGTGGAGGAGGAGGGTGTGAAGGAGTAGTCGGAAGACGGTAGTAGTGATCTGGCCTCGCAAGAAGCTGCCGCGGTATTGAACAAGCGTCCAGGGATCTCGGGATCGGGACGGGGGGGTGGAGGTGGTTGTTGCGGAACGGAGACGGGAGCAGGTTCAAAGTCGGTTCTCGGTGCTGCAGCAACAATTTTTCCAGGATTGGTCGATGCTGTCTCCTCCCGCTGCCGGCCGAGGCCCGCGCCAAGGCTGAATGACGCGCCAGGTGTGCACGAGCCAAGCGGCTGACAAGGGACGACACCCCCACTTTTGGTGGGCTGGGATTGCTTGCCCGATCAGACAAGGGGCAGCTGGACGTTGTCGCAAGCTGCGGCCGAACTTCGACTTGGATTCAAACCACGTCCGCCCAGAGCTGCCCGCGCTTTCAACACCACAACGGCGCGATCCGGCCCTAATCACTAAATTTGGTGGCTCTCAATTAAGCGACGATTTGAACGGGGTTTGGGCTTGTTTCAATATCACTCGGAGACGCGCCATCATCGAACCGCAACTCGCAAACGATTACCATGTCTGAAGAACGGTCCAAGATATCGCTACGGAGCGGGGGGAAACGGAAGAACCGTCCTGCCATCAAGATCTCCGGTCCCATTCTCCAAGATGGTGCTGGAGGACGAGGACAACCGGGTCGCTCGATTGCAGAGGGGGGACCTCCTCCTCGCCCGCGACCACCACCGCAGAGTGGGAGCAAGGTGAGATTCAACTACCACCTTTTTTGTCGAGCCGCGTAAGCCTAACCATTGCGTCACCGGTTCAGACGTCAGATCTTGTCAAGAAACGTTACTCCACCCGCTTCAACGAACTCCCGCCCGGCTTCGACCCCACGGTCAACCCGATGCCTTCGATTCCCACCCAGTACGACCAACCGCGAAACCAAGACAGACTTGCCCCGCCATCACGCTCAGGACGGGTTGAGGCTGGGGGCGAAGGAGGAAGTGGAGCAGGACCGCAGGTGGACGTCAGAGCGCTTCGAGACCCGAGTCTGGTCCCTGAGCAGTACGTCACAGAGACCCTCAGCGAGGCCACCGAGGACGAAATCCGTGAGTACGAGCTCGCCCTGAGGAAGCTCAAGAGCCGAGCTTCAACCGACCTTCAGCAAAACGTCTATCAGAACCGAACGCAGTTTATCAAGATCAGCAAGGAGGCGGAGAAACTCAAGGGCGAGATGCGCACGCTCAGGAACCTCATGGCAGAGCTGAAAGCCAACACGACCGCTCTGCGCTCGGCATCCAACAACGTTGAAGATACAGGATTCAACAGCCAGATTGGCGGAGGGATGAGCAGGAGGGACAAGCGGAGCTCCGTGGCTGATAGGACGGCGCTCTGGAGCTCGCAGATGCAGGCTCTGTACAAGAATGTTGAAGGCTCGCAAAAGTTCTTGCCCAACACCCCAGGTCGCCATGTCGTTCAAAATGCAGGCCCTTGGGTTGAGCTGGATAATGCCACCTACAGGTCGCGGAGGACGATGCAGATTTTCCTTCTGAACGACCACCTCTTGATCGCCTCGAGGAAGAAGCGGAAGACAGATGCACCGGTCCCCGCTGATAGCCGGGCCCCTATGACAAAGCTTGTCGCCGACCGCTGCTGGCACCTCCTAGATGTAGAGGTAGTGGACATGGCCGGGCCGAGCGACTCGTCGAGTGGGAGGAACAAGCTTGCCGACGCGATCATGGTCCGCGGAGGAGGTCAGAATGAGTCCTTTATTTACCGGACTGAGAAGCCCGAGGACCCAGAAAAGGCCGCCTTGATGCTCAACATCCGGAAGCGCGTGGAGGAACTGCGGAGGAACCTCCAGTCTGAGAGAGAGGCGACCAACAAGGCCAAGGAAACAATAAACTACTTTGCCTCGCGCGATCCCGGGCTGCTTCAAAAGACGGAGCTTCTCGAGACGCTGTCTGACATCAAGGACATGCTGATCGAGGTGGACGGCAAGCAGCAGAACCTCCGATGGGTTGAGAGCCAGATGGACGAGCTTGACATTAACATTGCCCTTCAGCAAATCGAGCCCTCGGTGGCGCGGATCGAAAAGCTGAAGAGTCTGGCTTATAGCCTGAAGAACAACACTATTGCCCAGGACTTTATTTCGTTCAAGGTGGATGAGAGGCGGGCGAAGTTGGCGGCGCTCGTGGTCCGCGAGCTGACTAGCACGCACCACCAGCAGAAGAAGACGAAGCAAACTGTTTCTTGGCTGACCAGGCTGGGCTTTGAGGACAGGGCGCGTGAGGCGTACCTGGAGGCTCGTAGCGAGACGATCCAGAAGCGATCGAGGTAAGATTTCCATCGCCCAAATAACCCAACTTCACCTTAGCTAAACATTACACAGACAATGCATCTTCCAAGGCGACCTAAATCAGTACATCTGGGAAGTCTCTTTCGTCTACTTTACCATCATTCGGAACACAGTCAGCTGCTTCCAGACGTGCTTCCCGCCGCCCATGATGAGCGCATGCGTCAAGTGGGCCAAGGAGGAGGTGGATGCCTTCAATGCGATCCTCGACCGGCAGCTGAGCGGCGAGGAGAAGGGCAGCGAGATATGGACCGAGTGCATGGATACGGCCAAGGCTCATGCCGGCGTGCTCGCTGAGGTTGGTTTGGATTTCAGGGATCTGGTTGGGCAGGGCGCGAAGCAGACCAGTGATGCTTCTTCATCGAATGCGCCGGCAGGGTTGGGGTTGATTATGGGGCAGGCGGTGTGAATTGGAACGGGGAATTTACTTGTCATATGACAAGGTTATCTAGTTTAAAATGCGGTTTATAGAACGTCGATGGAGAAAGATCAAAAGGCTACGGCTCACCATCTGCTGCTTTCCTCCCTTCCCCCTTTTTCATCTCATGTTGTTGACACATGAGCAAGGCTGGGTGCTGATAACACAAGTGGAGATTTGGAAGTGGGGCACCCTCTTGAGGTGAGGTGGAGGCTGCGACTTCAGCTGCCCGCTAAATTGGTGGGGAAGCGCCAGCACGGACCACAGCAGCCACGCAGCAGGCGCTGGAGGCGACATCAGCGCACCACTCTCAGCCAGTGCAGGTGGAGGTTGAGCAAAACAACCATCTTGTGTTCCTCATCGTCGCATCTGATATTATACCCTTGGCTAGGAACGAGCTCCCTTGTCGTTGGCGGCGCGAGTCGACTCTTGTCACCCCAGATTTAATTTTCGAATTTCGAATTTTCAACGGCCCGACCACGCCACCATCCTTTCCCCAGACTGCACAAAGAGCAGCAGCTTCCCCCCCTTGGCGAACGAGAGCTGCCCGCTGCCCACGCCCTGCGCACCCGCCCACCTGCCCAATTTTGACCCAGATCTTGGACCCGCGCCGCGCCCAGCGACACAGACGTTCCCCAGTGGACTCCAACGTCATTCCCCCCCTTCTCTCGCGACAACCACCACCACGACGACTTTCTTTCGAGCCTAACCGCACTCTCCCTCCCCGCGACCTGCTAGCAGCCGACCGCCCATTTGCCCAGCCTAGCGAACACCCAATTCAATTGCCAGCAACATGGACACAAACATGGAGGACGTCGGGCGCGTGCCCACAGAGCTGACCTCGTCCAACGTCGAGCCCACCACCATCCCGACCCTCGACGGCTGGATCGAGAGCTTGATGAGCTGCAAGCAGCTCGCCGAGGTGGATGTCCAGAGGCTGTGCGAAAAGGTCCGTTTGCCTTGGTCCCCGGTTGCCCATTTACCCCTCTCGTCTGCACCCCGTCACCACGCCCGCCTTCCCGCACCATCATCTGGCCGCCCACAACATCGACTCTCCGCTGAGCCTTCACTTTTTCCACCCCGCTCTTGTCTACAGACAAATGCTGACCTTTCCCCCCGCTCCAGGCACGCGAGGTTCTCCAAGAAGAGTCCAACGTACAACCCGTCGTATGTCTCCCCGCCGATGGCGGCCGTCATTGAGCCCAGCCCTCCCGGTAGACTAATGCTCCCAGAAATGTCCCGTCACCGTCTGCGGCGACATCCACGGCCAGTTCCACGACCTGATGGAACTCTTCAAGATTGGCGGGCCCAATCCGGACACCAACTATCTCTTCATGGGTATGGCCCGCCCGACTGATGTCCCCGGCTCCCGGGCGAGGCGAGCATGACGTTCTGACGATTGGCTATTACGCAGGGGATTATGTCGATCGGGGCTACTACTCGGTCGAGACTGTCACTCTGCTTGTGGCGCTCAAGATCCGATACCCGTCGCGGATCACCATCCTCCGCGGCAACCACGAGTCCCGCCAGATCACCCAGGTCTACGGCTTCTACGACGAGTGCCTCCGCAAGTACGGCAACGCAAACGTGTGGAAGTACTTCACCGACCTCTTCGACTACCTCCCCCTCACCGCTCTCATCGACAACCAGATCTTCTGTCTCCACGGCGGTCTCTCCCCTAGCATCGACACGCTCGATAACATCAGGGCCCTGGACCGGATTCAGGAGGTGCCGCACGAAGGCCCCATGTGCGACCTTCTCTGGTCCGATCCCGACGACCGGTGCGGCTGGGGGATCTCGCCCCGTGGTGCGGGGTACACATTCGGCCAGGATATCTCGGAGGCCTTCAACCATAACAACGGGCTGACCCTGATTGCCCGCGCACATCAGTTGGTGATGGAGGGGTACAACTGGTCGCAAGATCGGAATGTGGTCACCATCTTCTCTGGTGCGTTTTTGAGGATCTTGAGTGTCGGTTTTGTCTGCTAACTCCTCGCCCGCAGCCCCCAATTACTGCTACAGGTGCGGTAACCAGGCCGCCATAATGGAGATTGATGAGCATCTCAAATACACCTTGTATGTTCCCTCGTTCCACAGCATGACCTCGTGCTAACTGAATATCTTAGCCTGCAATTCGACCCGTGCCCGAGAGCCGGCGAACCCATGGTTTCTAGGCGTAAGTACCATAACAGTTACACTCACCACCCCGAGTACTAACACCCTAACAGGGACTCCCGACTACTTCCTGTAATGACACCAGCCAACCCGGACTTCCGGCCGCGCAAACGCATAGAGCAGGGGCCATTGAGGGAGACTGGAGGGCTTCTATCGGCTCATAACTCTGCCACAACCCGTCGTGTCTGGGACGGGGATCTTGGTGGAAGTCGAGGTACATACCATGTATCAAAACCGGTTGTTACCACCCTCTCCCACTGTGACAAATGGGAAACGCCCCAGTCCCAGGCGACACGACCGCGTTGGGATTGCAAGATCAGTGATGAGACAAACCTTGGGGCCTGTTCCCTTTGTTAGAATCTATCTCGCGTCTCCAGGACGAGAGATGCATAGGCTAGGCGTGCCATGCAAGCGGCTGGTTTCTGATATCAAATGCGAATTCTCTTTTTTGTTTGTTTGAGACTTTTCGGCAGATCGTGATGTGGTTACCAAGTTCAGTCGCCAATGCTTCGCTAACCAGCCGAGCAGGAGGAAATACGGACATCACCAGGCAGATGGAGACATCATGGAGAAGTCCTGCGCGCATTACATACCTGGAGCTGGATGAACCTTTTATGCCTCAGCGGAAAAGCTCCAGATGGTGAGGTGGACATCACTCCTGGAGCACGTCACCATCATCCACATATGCACTAAGAATAGAATATGTCAAGCTCAGACTTGAGATACGCTTGGATCCTCGGCCAGAGCGCTGGAAGATCTGGATGATCCCGCTGTATCCGATTTCTAGCCTTCTTCAACCGCCAGCTGACCGAGGGCCTGAGCGGGTGGTGCGTAAAAGCCCGACCATCCCGTGGACTGGCTGGGCTTTTTTCTTCCCTCTATCACATCTTTCGTTTCAGGACCTGCTGTTCTCTTCGTCTCGTCACACAGAGGCGATATGTCAACCACTAGCCTTTCTGCGCCTGGCGCGACGGCCCCTCTGTCCGCGGTATGTTCTCTTCCATCCCGTCTTCCATCCCGTCTTCCATCCCGTCTTCCATCCCGTCTTCCATCCCCTCTTCCATCCCTCTTCCATACTCTCTCCCTTCACAAACGACCTCTGTCCCCGCCCCTCCCTCCATCCCCACAACCACCCACAGACAACTAACCCTCCTCCCCCCTGCCCTTATCCAGACTTCCGCAGACAGAACTCAACCAACCAACGGCACCGCCCGCCTCCCGGCCCCTACCCCCAAACAGCCCAACTAGGCCTCACCCTCCCCTGTCCCGACATCCCCATCAGCGCCACCCTCCTCCTGTGCTTCCTAGCCTTCGCCATCTACAACATCATGCGCTTCCAGCACACACGCCGCGTAAAATACCCCTTCCCGCTGATGGTGTTTGTCATTGCCTTTCCCTTTGTCAGGGCTATTTCTTTGGTGTTGAGGTGTGTCTGGGCCGCGAGGCCGAGGGATGTAAGGGTTGGGATTGCGGCGGGGGTTTTTACGAGTGCCGGGGTGTTAATGTTGTTTGTGCTTGATTTGGTGTTGGGGTGGAGGGTGGTTAGGGGGATGCATCCTGCTGTGGGGTGTAAGTTTGGTTCTTTTTTTGTGGTGTTTTCGTTGGCATTTGCTGGCTGTCTCGGGAGCGGGTTTGCTCCTGAGACGGCCACTTTGCCCTTGAAATATCCTGATACGGATCAAATGGCTGACATCGTTGCTAGGGAGAAAGAGAGTGACGGTGGCGTTTGGGGTGGGGATCCTGAGCGCCGTCGTGGTGTTGGGGTTGGTGGTGGGCGCGACGGTGCAGAGCTTTTTCGTGAAAGATCAGGCGACAAGGGACTGGGATCATCGCGTGCAGCTGGGGTGCACAGTATATCTGGCGCTGTACGCGCTGCTGCCGGCAGTGCTGATGGCAGTGGCGTATGTGGTGCCGGGGAAGCAGGCGGTGGATAAGTTTGGGGATGGGACCATGAGCGGCAAGGCGTGGATGTTGGGGCTTGTGTCGGTGGTGCTGGGTATTGGCGCGGTGTTCAGGGCCGCCGTGGCGTTTCATCCGCGGCCGCTTGCGCAGCCGGCGTGGTACCACAGCAAGGTCTGCTTCTACTGCTTTAACTATGTGTTGGAGTTGGCGGCGTTGACGATCTACGCGATCTCGAAGTTTGAGAAGCGATTCTTCATTCCGAAAGGATGCAAGGGGCCCGGGGATTACTCGCAGGGGAATACTCTGGTGGCCAGCAATGGGGATTCGGGGGAGAGTGTTGAGGAGAAATCAGATGAAGAGCGTGGATCTCATCATACTCCGGCTCCTCACCAATCTTCGAGATCTTGGTCGACACGAAGCCTCGGTATGACCATGACGCCGTCACACGCACCACCCGGCGTCTGGGGTTCAAAGGCAAAGAACAGCGAAGAGCTTGAATCTGCTGAAAAGCCCAAGGCAAAGGACGCCGGAACTCAGACGGCTCCGGTCGAGCTATACATCAGCTCGAGTGACGAGAGCAGCGTCGGCCAAGAAGAACTGCGCGATGGACTCGCCAAGAAGGAAACCGGTCCCGTGGAACTGTTTATCGATGAGGATGGGTTCAGAAAAAACGGACTTTTGACGCGGCCCTCTCAGGATGGAGGAAGTACCAACTCGCGGAGGAGGAACAGCGACAACAAGAGGCGAAGCTCTCGCCAGGAGCTGATCGAAAAAGATGAGACCTTGGCGTTGAAGTCTTACAAGGAGATCGCGGAGACCAAGGTCGGTGAGGGCCTTTTGTCTCAGTCCAGATTTGGCAAACGGGGCTTGGGCCGGAAGCCAGTGGCCAAGGAAACTGGCAACGAAGTCGTCAAGGAGGTCGTCAAGGAAGTCGACAAGGAAGTCGGCAAGGAAGTGGCCAAGGAGGTGGGTAGAGAAACTAGCGAAAAATTCGGCGAAAAGGTCGACAAAGAAGAGGCTGGGGAAAAGGGTAAGGAAGTGGCCAAGGAAGTTGGACAGGAAGTGGAAAGCGAAGTGGGAAAGGAAGCGGTCAAGGAAACCGACAACGAGTGTGCAGAAACGGCGACCACCGCTGGGGACACTCACAGTTCAAGACCGGCCGACCAGTATAGGCCTATGTCGACACAGGATCTTCAGATAATCGCGACAATGGTAAGTTTGCTTTTTAAGTTGCCTTGCTCTCGGGCCGGCTTCAGGACCAATACTAATAGTCAACAGCTGGCATATCTCCTGAGGCAGACTTATCACTCAGGACGGGGTGAGGCCGAGAAGGTGGATTGAAATTGGATAAGAATGCCCGAGACAACCGGCACATTTTAATGTATACCCACAGAACTTAGTTCATATATTTCAAGGCGCTAGACCCAGCGGCAGGGGCAGCGACCCGTGGCGTTTGGATATGTTTCTTTGATAGATAAGATTTGGTACTTTAAAGACTGAGTCAACACATCACAGTTTGTTATCGATTGTTGAACTGGTGCACCGCACCATAAATTCACAACCATACCACACCCTTCTTCTGGTCAGTCGAGTCTGGTGACGGTGTTGTCGTGAATTTGGGGGAGGAACGAAGACTTCAACAAGTCACGGCTCAAGGCGACTCCGGCGTCGTATGTATGACACGCTTCTGACAACAATCAGCTCTGTCCCTCCGGTCAGAGCATCATCCTCTCCCATCTTCATTGAGTACGCTCCTACAAGGTCTCGTCATCAGAAAAAGAATGTTGATTATCCACCCCCTCCCCTTTCAAGAGAGGAAAAGAGCAAAACTCTCGCAAGCCTATCTAAATATGACGTGGCCTGCACATGAGAAAATGAAACGAAAAATGCAATATCGAGGTCCCCCACTGTCTCCCCTGCAAGTCAGCGAGTCCAACTATCAGGCCCAAACCTAGTGATTTTTGCCCTAGTTCATTATATAACATTTACTTCTCGCATATGACGGCAAACGATCAAGGATATGTTTTTCGATATGCACTTTTGTTTGACACAAGGCCATGTTGTGCTTAAGCTGTTTCCGGTGGTGAGACGACAGTGATCCATGTACATTGGCTGTCTGAGTTACCTTGACTAGTACAGCTTAGACCGAGAAGCGTCAACGACGACCGAGGAGGTCTGGCCACTCTTCTAATTCTTCTTTCTTTTCATGGGCAGATGGCATGAACCAGCTCTCACGGGATTACAGAATTAAAAAATTTTTCGGGGAGTATTCGGCAGATTTGAGACTTTGGTTTAAAGTATAGAGTTTGCGAGCCTTATTGAGGTTTTTGGGACGAGAGGATGATTGGCATCCACACTTTGATGTTTGTGTACATTTTCATTCTTAGGAGCGCAGAACCGGATGGGATGGTGCCAAAGTGCCAAAATGAACACCGCACCTGAGTGATGAGCTTGTGGGATTGCGAGAGAGTTTGTCTATTTTGTTTGAAATACCAGCTGTCTATTTCGTTGCGCGTGGTATCCGCCAGTTTGTCCCAGAAAAACGCCCGGAACGGCTGGCGTACATTCACATGAGCTCCCTGTCCCCTGATTTCGTTGATGTCCTGATCTAGTCTACCTGCTACCATAACGCCAGGCTTACCTTCTCCATCCAACAGTGTAAATAGCCTCAATATTAGAACAAGAGCGGAGAAATCAATACTTGTACAGGGCACCAATGCAACTCGCCCATATCTCATGGACCTGCCCATCGCAGAAAAAACTCGTAGACGCCGAGAGTGGTCATAGCCGGCGGAATTGAGCGCAGCAAATGCGGCATCAAGCCAGATGGGGTTGGTGGCTGTTGCGATGCCCGCGGCAACAGCCGCTTGGGCGCTGTGGACTACGGCGGCATCCTCAGGGCAATCTAGGAAATGGGCGCCCAGCCTTTTGCAATTTCGGTAGACGTAGAACTTGATGGCGGTCGCGGGGACGACGCCTGATAAACTTGGGCCAAGGCCCCAGAAGAAGGCGCGGCAGCCCTCGGTGCGGTGTATGGAACTAGTTATTTGGCTAGTCTCACGAAAGTGGCGGAGGGGCGCAATGGGGAGCCGGCTTGTGGTGGATTAGGAAATCGGGGGGTTGGACCTGCGACTCTTCCCGGGGAGCTGATAGAGGTCGGATTGGAGATGCGTTCTCAGGACATCAAGTAGAGAAGTCAGGATGGAGGTAGCAAAATCTCTGCTCTTGTTGAACGAGATGCGTGTCAAGAGAGAGTTAAGATGAACGAGCACTTGGCCTCATTGACTTCACTCCGTGAGAGACTAACTTACGCTCCAGCAAAGAGTGCATTGAGGGCTGGTCAGGCTTTGTCTGGCTTACTGGTGGTCGTGCTGTGGCCTGTGACAGTGCCTCCGCCTAGGAGCGTGCTGTGGTCTTTGTCGTTCCAACGATGACGATGCCCTGACGTGGGGTTTTGGCAGCAGGGAACTGTCCTCGCAGCAACCATGGAGGTGCCCAGTTGCTTGCTGTCGTGCTCTAATCGTTCTTACATGTACAGTACAATATAGACGAGCTCCCTCCCAACCAGGGCGATCTGAGAACCACGACTGTCTTTTCACGCCCAGTACACAGTGTCAGACGGGAGTGGTGGTTGTCTTGAATTGGCGCTTGTGGCTGAGACGCAATGCCCTGCCAATTGACTTTTGGGACTGTGGCTGTCAGCTGAAGAGCGGGCATGGCAGCATGCAGGGAAGGAGACTGAGGCATCATGATTTGTGGAACTCTGCTCCTGGGTTGAGTGGCTTTGGGAGCTCCACCCGGGAGCTTTCCCCAGCCCGTCGCTTGCAGCCCCGAGAAGCGACCAATCGCCAGCTCCAAACGCCATGTGCGCGACCCACCTTTGGAAATCAGAGAGCTTCCACGAGGCGCGTGGGAAGCTGCCATGAAAGCCCCACCTCATTCCATTGTTTTGTTCGCGATCCAGTCCTTCAATTGTTGCCAGCGTTTCCATCTCTCCAAAAGTCCAGGCAAAATCTGAGCTCGGACGGTGCTCAGATTGTGCTACCGGATATCTGGGCCTGCCAGCCTGCGAGACCCCCTGTGTCTGTGCTCCTGGACGCAACAAGCGGCAAACCGCAGAGCCAATTCTGTGGGTTGACACAGCTGCGAGTCCGTGACTGGTGTTCCAATTGGCCTGTTCGAGTCGCCCGTCAGTGCCCACGGCTTCACGTTGACTCGGCCATGTTTGACAGCGGGAAGCACAAGGTGAGCAGAAAGGACGGGAGTTCCTGGACTTGACATTCATGGCGAGAGCAACCTCAAAGCGGTGCGATGATACATTCAGCTGGGTTTATCGTGGGGACATCGACACCACCAAGAGATTCAAAACCAGCCTTTAAAACCCCAATCCTCCTCAGGCCCTCCTAATCATTGCTCCCCCAAATCCCACAGACAAACTGCATGGCGGTGCCGGGGATTTCTCCCGTAGCCGTCTCAGACAGCGTCAGGGCCTGGGACGCTGGGAAACAGGCAGGAGGTGCCGAGCAGGGGTGAGGAGGTGCTAGCCGCTTGGGGAAAGTGTCCTCCAGAGAGCTGGGAAAGGTCAAGCGAAATTGGATCGTGGGTCTCGCGCCAATCTCCCGTCTCGTTTTGCTGCCTGAGTGAACCCCCAAACCTGCACCTTTCCATCCCTCCCGCTCTCCTTCACCTGTTTCTTCGTCCGAGACCTGCGAGGGGTGACACTCGACTCCACGATCCGAATCGCTCTCACACCATCCTGCCCGGAGTTCTCCATTCCCGTTCTCTTCCTCCCCTTCGTGACGCTCGTTATCAAAACTCCCATCCACCGTTTACTCCGTACCGACTCGTCTTTACCTTCCATTCCTCGACTGGGCCAGCTGCAGTTTCCCCACTTGGCATCAGATTGGACGCCGACCTGTTCTTGCAGCCTAACTGCCGCCGTCGCTCCTTTCACGTCTGCCGTTTCCCTCCCCCAGCAACCGCCTGCAAACCACGTCCCTGCGACTCACCGTCTCACCTCGACCACCGACGCCTGCCCCCCATTGTTCCTCCCACTCTCGACCGTGGCCGCACCTGCATAATCCCGTTGACGGACAGGAGCAACCCAGTCTGCTGCCATTTTTGAAACCGCGCCCGGGCGGTTGGGGACCTCGACCTCGACCAAGTCCGAGAAGCCCTGGTGGTGTTTGCGCGAATCTCCCAATTCTCGCGTTTCTACCTGCCAACAACACGCCGGCACGAGGACCATGAGCCATGAGAGCATCTGAAAACGACTATGAGCGCGACACCTCTGTGAAACAACACCCGGCCAATTACTGCGAGGCCGCCCGTCACCGGGTGATGAAGCCGGTGTTCAAGGACGAGAGCGTGGAGGACTTGGAGGCGATGGTGACTTCTCGAGGGTCTGTGAGGAGGAAGCGAGCACCACTCAGCATCAAGGGCGTTGCGATCTCCCTCTTATCGACCGCTCCCTCTGCCATGGCTGCTTGCCTTCCGCTCAAAGGTTCTAAGGCGTGCACTGCTTTCCAGTCATCTTCAGTTTCCACCACAGACGGCCATGTCCTGGGGCTCTTGTATGTAAACCGCAAGCGTCTTTAGCGCGAGGACTTGTAAGGCTAACTTTCGGTCGCAGCCCTTTCTTACAATACGCCTCGAACGTCGAGGCGTTTGACCTGCTCTTGACCCAGCACGTCCAAACCACTTACGTTCAAGAAAAGTGAGTTGCTCTCATGTTTCTTAGCAACTCCGCATCGTGGAAAGCTGACACACAAACAGATACTCAACCCTGCTTGGCTGCAGCGGTATCGACTACACCAACACGAGTAATCTCTACGCCCGTTTCACCACCACAGTAATATGTAATGCCATTATCCAAAATTCTATTCAGGCTTGCGGCCTCTCCCAGGCAGACTCCAAACCTGTCTGCGCCGAGACATGCGTATGTTCTTGTTCCGCGCCCCATGCGAGTTCCCAGCTAACCAACTCCTCAGGCCCAATTTGCGCAGTCGGAGGCTTACCTCGTGGCCGAGGGCTCTATTTGCGCTGCCCGTGGCCCCAACGCACAGTCCCAAATTCGCGCTGATTTCACTAACTGCGCCCTCCCTGACAACGCGTTATCAACTCGCAACTGCATTCCGGGTGTCGCCAACGAGCCCAACAACTGCGGTTACGGAAACAGCACCGTAGGACTGTGCTCCTATTGTGCCGACGGCGGTCTCAACTCGACCGATACGTGTTGCTACAACTCGAATGCCGAGAAGCGCTGTGCCGGTGTCGTTCTCCCAACTGTTACGCCCATCACCCTGCCAACAGTGACGGCAACGGCAACCCCTCCTCCTAACAAAGACAACTCGGGTGGTGGCGGACTCTCGGGGGGCAAAATCGCGGGGATCGTTGTCGGGTCTGTGCTGGGCGTCGCGCTCATTGTAGCTCTCATTTTCGGCTTGCTTTTCTGGCGGAGGAGGAAAGGGGGCAGCCAGAATGGCAGCGTTTTTAACCAGCCATCACCCGCCCGCCGTGGCCCGCCGGCATCGCAGATGGGGCAGACAACCACACCAGCTGGTTTCGAAGTACTGCCTGGGGGTAGAATTGCCCGCATGTCAGCTCTTGAAGGCCACTCTGCCGACACACCTTCACGTCACACAACCCGGGACATCCCAAGTTCGGCTCCCGGAACTGCCGCAGGGTATCGTGGAAACAGCAGGAGGAGGGACGACAACTCGTCTTCGGATGGTTTCGGCGACAGCCCGGTATCCGATCGTGCCACGGGCGGCATCCTCAGACCACCCCCGACGGCGATGAGGAGAAACGGTTCCCTTTCCAGCAGCTCGGTGTTGGCTGGAGACGACGCCCAGTCCCCCAGTTCCGGCGACATGTCGTCACCCCGGGGAATCTCGAGCCAGCAGTCAGAGCAGCTGCCATTTTTTAAGGATTACTACTCCCAGGACGACATCCACCCCGGTGACCGAGTCGCCGTCCTTTGGGCCTACCAGCCGCGCGCCGCTGACGAGTTCATGCTTGACCGAGGCGACATGCTCAAGGTTGTGGGGATTTGGGATGATGGCTGGGCGACTGGCATTTTGGTTGACGAGCGGGCGGAGCAGTGGGAGGCGCGCCGACAAGCCCAGCGGGACAGCGGGGTTTCAAACACATCAGGAAGAGCGCATGAGGATTCGCCGCCCGTCAGCGGCGAGATCAAGGCATTTCCGCTGGTTTGCGTGTGCCTTCCGGAACACTGGAAGAAGACGATTGAGGGTGACGGGTCGACCGACACTGCTTCGAGCGCGCTTCCGTACTCCATGCAACACTAAGTGCGGCTTTACCTTATGACTCATGACGCAATTTCTAGATCTCCTTTCGAATCATGTATCGACGAAGGCATCCGGATTTCTCGGTGCGGCATTGTTTCCGGCGTTGGGTTCTCGGCATTGTTTTATTTCTATTTTTCGCCTCAGTTATGGCAGGTTCCGATATCCACGGCTCATGGGGTTGGGTCCGGAAAGCTTGAGTCGCGGCAGATGGTTGACTGTTTGGTACTTGGGAGAATCTGGACGCAGCATGCAGCCCGTGTAGGCGTCCCGGCTGAAGACGGTCAATTCTCGGCCATCAGGCACAACTTCTCGACCCAGCAGGACAATCCTTGTTGTTCGGACCATTTCCTCCCTTCTCAAGCATCTTTGATGGGGCGCGGCTGAATTCGTACCTCTCTCGCATTTATTGAGCAACTAGAAATACCTCTCGATCGGTTCCCAAATTTGATTCGCCCTGAGCCCCTCCATCCGCCATCCGTCGAGTCCAATCGAACCCTCCTCCGATTTGTAGCCTCGCCAAAATGCGCTGCGCCTTCGGGGAAATCTATCCTAGGTAGCTGGAACTTGAGAGACGCGGGAGTTGAAACGCAGCGACAATGGGCCAGGGGTTTTCCCTTGCGACGCCCCGGGCGGGGGGCGCCGGCATCGACGTGCCAGAGCTATCAGACCTCGTCTACGAACGCTCGGTCGGCACCGGAGGCTTCATGAAGAGCATCCGCGCAAGACATCATGATGGCGTTGTTCTTGCAAAAGTGCTCATCAAGCCATATCCGATGTCTCTGGACAAATATAAGCAGCAGATTATCCGTGAGCGGGCCGTTCCCAGTTGTTGCGTGTCCCTCGATATGTGCTGATCCCATCGTCCCAGACGAACGCCGAGCCCTCGCCGATGTTCCCAACGCCCTCCCTTACCAACGCGCGATTGAGACGGAAACGAACGGCTACATCGTCCGGCAGTTCCTCTACAATTCCCTCTACGACCGCCTCAGTACGAGACCGTTCCTGGAGGACATCGAGAAGCGCTTTCTCGCCTTCCAGCTGCTCTGCGGCCTCCGCGACTGCCACGCTAAGGGCGTGTACCACGGCGACATCAAGACCGAGAACATACTCGTGACGTCGTGGAACTGGCTCTACCTCGCCGACTTTTCGTCCTCCTTCAAGCGCGTCATGCTGCCCGAGGATAACCCGGCCGACTTCTCCTACTTCTTCGATACTTCCGGCAAGCGGACATGCTACCTCGCTGTTCCTCGAGACGCCCATCTTCAGCCTGAGCCAGCTCTACTCGTACCGCAGGGGCGAGTACGACCCCGGGATTTTGCACCTTAGCAAGATCCCAGACAAGGAGCTACGGGAGATGATTGCGCATATGATTCAGCCCGATCCGCAGAAGCGGTACTCGGCGGAGCAGTACCTTGAGTTCTTCAAGGGCAAGGTGTTCCCGGAGTACTTCTACAGCTTCCTGCACCAGTACATGGAACTGATCACGGATATTTCCTCGGGGTATGCCCCACGGGGCACTGCGCGGGTGGTTAGCGAGGCGGACCAGCGGATTGAGCGGGTGTGGTCCGATTTCGACAAAATCTCGTACTTTCTGGGGTATCAGAACGGGGACATCCATCGCGCCGCTGGGGAGCGTCAGCTCTCCCCGAGGCTTGGGCTCGGACACTTCCCGGTGCGCCTGAACATACCCAACAATGAACACCACGTTTCGGCGGACAAGCAGCCGTCGGCGGACGACGGGACGCTCATCTTTTTGACCTTGGTTGTGTCGTCGCTGCGCAACACGGCGCATGCGTCGGCCAGGGTCAAGGCTTGTGATATACTGCTTGCGTTTGCTGAGAGGTTGACGGATGAGGCGAAACTGGATCGTGTGCTTCCGTACCTGGTTGCGTTGCTGAGAGATAAATGCGACTTGGTAGTGGTGTCTGCGATCCGGGCGATTACGCAGCTGCTTGATCTGGTCAAGGTCATCACGCCGGTCAACTCGCAGATTTTCCTGGACTATATCATGCCCAGGCTGGAGCCCATGCTGCTGGATACGCAGCGTCCCATCGTCAGAGCGACGTATGCTTCGTGTCTCGGGAAGCTAGCAATCACCGCGGACCGCTTCCTCTCCATGGCCGCGACGTTGCGGGCAGATGGCTCAGCGGCGCTCGCAGATCCCGAGATCGAACCCGGGAACGAAGCCGAAGCGGCCTTTGCCGGGCTATTTGACAACGCCCGGCGGGAACTGACCGAGATCTTCGAAGCGCACACCAAAACCCTCATCGAGGACTCGGACCCCTTCGTTCGACGAGCGTTCCTCACGTCTGTCCCAGACCTATGCATCTTCTTCGGCGCCGCCCAGGCCAATGACATCATCCTCACCCACCTCAACACCTACCTCAACGACCGCGACTGGATGCTCAAGTGCGCCTTCTTTGACACCATCGTCGGCATCTCGGCGTTCCTGGGCAGCAACACCCTTGAGAAATTCATACTCCCGCTCATGGTGCAAGCCATCACCGACCCCGAAGAGCACGTCGTGCAGGGCGCTTTGCGGGCGCTCGCGGAGCTGGCTGGTCTGGGCTTGCTGACGAAGCGGACTTACTCCGAGCTCGTGGGGACCATCGCGCGGTTTGCGATGCACCCCAACATATGGATCCGCGAGGCCGCGGCCGAGTTTGTGGCGGCCGGCACGCGGTTTTTGGGTCTGGCGTATCTGAGAGTGCAGGTGCTGCCGCAGCTGAGGCCGTATCTCAAGCCGGGCAGGGTGCTGACGGCGGACTGGGGCGAGCTGGGGCTGCTGGAGGCGCTGCAGAGGCCGCTGTCGAGGGCTGTATTTGAGCAGGCGCTGCTGTGGGCGGCGAAGGCGGATAGGGGAGATTTTTGGAGGGGGTTTAGGAAGTTGAGGGATGTGGTGGGGGACGATGGGGGCGAGTTCCGGTGTGGTGGGGAAGGGGGAGGAATGAGGAGGATGAGCAGTGGTTGAGTAAGTTGAGGAATCTGGGGTTGGCGCAGGAGGATGAGCCGAAGTTGCTTGCGCTGAGGGAATTTATTTGGCGGTTGAGCCAAATTAAGGCGAGGGACTCGGCGTCACAGGAGGCTACGAATACGACAATTTTGAACAGTATTATCCCGCTTCGGAGTCTGGGGATCACGCCGCAGACAGTCCTGTTTGACGAGGAGCCTCTTCCGCCGGCTGTGGTTACGCCAGAGCCGGATGTTGGCGCTCCACGGACTATTAAGGACGCCCTTCTGGACGCCTCCATGTCTATTGATGACCCGGTGGGCAAGAAGCGGCGAGCTGCTCTGAACAACCATCGCTCGAGGCTCGGAAGCAGGGATAACATGTCCCCAATGTCGACCGATAGCAGGCGCCCCTTGGACGAAGACCCCAGCCTCACACCGACGGCGTCGAGGCAAGGCGAAGGTTCGCGAGACACGTCGAGGCGGCCGTCAAGCGCTCTTGGCAAGACTGCTGCTACCTTGTCGCCGACGGACGACGGGGGATCAGCCCAGGATAGCCCGTACTCAACGAGAAGGGGCCTGCGGCATCAGACGAGCGCTATGAACCTCATGAACCGCAAGGACAGCGGCAAGACCGGGCCCGAGACGGGGACGACTGAGACGAACGCGTTCGGAGAGATGGAAGGGGCTTTCAGCCCGGCTCCGATCCGGATCGCCTCAACTCCTGACACAAATGCAGGCCTGGAGTACGCAAAGACCAAACTCCGCGCCAACCACACCTACACCGGCAACGACCCCAGCATCCTCAAAATGCTCGACGCCATGTACGTCGACAACTACCCCCACGACGTCTACGAATACGGCCCCATGGTTACGCCCATCTCCCGCTCAAAACCCACTCCCACCACCACCACCACTACACCAAGCTCCTCCTCCCAACCCCCTCCTCCTCCTCAGACGCCTGAAACCCACCGGTAAACTCGTCGCCACCTTCTCCGAACGCCGGCGCCATCAACCGCATCATCCCCTCCCCCCGACCACCAATTCTTCCTCACCGGCGGCGACGACGGCTGTGTCAAGGTCTGGGACACGGCGCGCCTCGAGCGCAACATCACGCACCGCTCGCGGCTGACTCACAAACACGCCCCCGGTGCAAGGGTTCTCGCGCTGTGCTTCATTGAGAATACACACACCTTTGTTAGTTGTGCTAGTGATGGAAGTGTGCATGTTGTCAAGGTCGAGACGGTCCTCAGCGGGGCAAGTTTTCGATACCCGCGGCTGAGGTTGTTGAGGAGTATCAGCTGGGGGTGGGGGGCTGGGGAGGAGAGTATGCGGTGTGGTGCGAGCACTTCAAGCAGCAGCAGCAGCACGCCGACGCGACGGGGTCGGCGTCGGTGCTGGTGCTGGCGACGAATCGGAGCGTGGTGCTGGGGATAGATCGGACGATGACGCTGTTGTACAGGCTGGAGAACCCCGTGCATCATGGCACGCCGACGTGTTTTTGTGTGGATCGGAGGCGGAATTGGTTGGTGCTGGGCACGTCGCATGGGGTATTGGATTTGTGGGATTTGAGATTTAAGATGAGACTGAAGGGATGGGGGTTCCGGGGAAGGGGCGATCTATAGATTGAGTATTCATCCGACTAAGGGGAGGGGAGGTGGGTTTGTGTGGCGGGCGGACGGGGCAGGGGAGGTGACGGTGTGGGATTTGGAAAGGACGCTGTGCAGGGAGATTTATCGGGTTGGGGGAATAAGGAGGGGCCGAGGGGGTATGAGGCGTGGGAGGTGGATGAGGACAGGCCGGAGGGGATGTTGGGCCGGTTCGCAACTAACCTGGAGACGTCGCCGATGGCTAACGTGGACCGGGGAGTGCGGGCGATGATTGTGGGGACGGGCGCGACAGACGAGCAGAGGGAGGTCAGACACGCGTTTATTGTCACGGCCGGGTCGGATAAGAAGCTCCGGTTCTGGGACCTGTCGCGCATCGAGAACAGCGTCGTCTTCAGCGGGCTGCAGCCGGACGAGGGCCGCCCGACGTTCACGGCGAGCCACCCTACGCCGTCGATGACGCTGAACACGGAGCGCTGGCCGAGGCAGGTGGCTGCGGGCTCGTCGTCGTCTGGGACGAGCACACCTACGGCGGCGAACGGGGGTGCGGCGCACCGGAGGAGGAGCGCAGGGACGACGACGCATGCGGCGAATCGTCCGCCGAGAAGCACGGTCATTTCGCTGGAGCAGCAGCAGTTGCTGAGGAGTCATTTGGATGCGGTGACGGATGTGGCGTTGCTGGAGTCACCGTATACGATGACGGTGTCGGTGGATCGGGGTGGTGTGGTGTTTGTTTTTCAGTGAGTGTTCTTGAAGGGGTGGTTGTTCTTGAAGGGGTGGTTGTTCTTGAAGGGGTGGTTGTTCTTGAAGGGGTGGTTGTTCTTGAAGGGGTGGTTGTTCTTGAAGGGGTGGTTGTTCTTGAAGGGGTGGTTGTTCTTGAAGGGGTGGTTGTTCTTGAAGGGGTGGTTGTTCTTGAAGGGGTGGTGGTTCAGGGGTAGGAGGCAAGGGAGTTGGTGTTGGTGGTTGGAGATAGGGTTTAGTATCGGGTCCGGGTGTTTTTACTTTTGGTTATTAGCGAACCAATGGCTTGTTACGCTTTCTTATTTCTTCCAGCTTGTGAAATAACAGAATCATCGCCTGGATTTTGCGATGCGCCTCGTGAAGCACTGAAGACTGACGGGAGTTGTTCAAAGGCTCCTGGATGAGAAGGCAAGCGTACACAAGGGTTAGGGTCCGAATGATGCTCCCCACTTAAATCTCCCACTTTCAGCCTTGTGGAGCTTGCTGCACCTTTCTGCGACGGCGATGCGAGGCTCGATTCCACAACCAGAGCCTCGACGACCGCGACGACACCGAGTACGACCCCGAATTCAACGACTTCACTCCCTACCCAAACCGAAGCGAAAGCCAACCCACCGCGTTGCCATACCGAACTCAACACACCGATTTCAGGAAACAAGTAATACACAATGAGGCTCACGGCAGACCTCATCACCAACTCCCTCTCCTACCTCAACCCGCTCAAAGAGCGGGAGCTGGACCTCCGAGGTGCGTTTGAAAAGAGCAGATACTGCACACATTGATCTTTGCCTTGCCACACACACACACACACCGGCTGCGAGAGTTCCTGCGTTTGTGTGTGTGTTGCAAAACAAAAAAAAAAAAAAAACAAAGTAGACGGGTTTATCAACGAGTTTATCTCTTCGGTGTTGCGCCGCATACAGGACACAGAATACCCGCCATTGAGAATCTTGGTGTTGCCGGGGTACGTATCTCCCTCTTCCTTTTCCTCCATTTCTACTTTCGATGTGGTGGTTAACGGAAAGGAACGATAGCCCCTCGACGCGATAGACCTAACCGACAACGACGTGCAAGTCCTCGGCAACTTCCCTCTGTCGCCGCGCATCCGCACCCTGCTGCTCGCGCGCAACCGCATTGCGGCCATCCAGAGCACCCTGCCCACCGCCATACCGAACCTGCGCAACCTCGTCCTGGCCGGGAACAGCCTTGGGGAGCTAGCGGACCTGGACGTTCTGGGGAAGTTCGCCGGGCTGACGCACCTAGTGCTGGTGGATAATCCTGTCACGAAGAAGGAGGTGGGTTTATTTATGCTTTGTGTCGGATATCTGAGAGGGATGGGGGTGGGAGTGCTGACTGAAAGGGATAGAACTACCGCTACTGGGTGCTGTGGCGGTGTCCCACTGTTCGGTTTCTTGATTACCAGAAGGTCAAGGATGCAGAGCGGAACAAGGCGAAGGAGCTGTTTGGCTCGGCGGATGAACCGACTGAGTTGGCTTCGCAGGTCGGTTACCCCCACCACAACATCACCCGAGGTCGGTAGTGCTGATACATGTCTGCAGATAATGGGCATCAAGAGCAAGACATTCGACGTTGGCGCGCCTGCCGCCGGCGGCCAGGCGTCCAAGCTGTCACGGCTGAAGCTCACAGACAAGGAGCGCAAGAAGCTGCAGGAGATGATCAAGAAGGCGGACAGCCTGGAGGAGATCATCAGGCTGGAGAAGGCGCTCAACGAGGGGCGGCTGCCGCCCGGGATAATGGTCGGGGACGAGATGGAGGAGTGAAGCCTGGGTGGAAGAACTGCAAGGCATGTTTGACTGTTACTGCAAGATTTGTGGGTTTACGGGACGGGGCCTAGATTATTTCGGCGTTGTTGTATGATGTACATTGACAAAAGACTGGGCGTGATCACTACCATAAAGCGAGGAAAATACCTACAGCGGCATCTGAACCATAACTCCCACCCACCCCACATGCCCTCTGTGGCCCTCATCTTTCTGTAAAACTGGTCCTTGGGATCAAGCGCACCCGGCCATATGATTCCCACCCGCCTGAACCTAACCCACACGGGCGTCTAGCCCGTCATGTCCACGTCCCCGTCATTTCCCTCTGCTTGCCTCATCTCCATCTCCAGCTGGTCGTTCGGGTCGATGGCGTCGGACGATAATATTCTCACCCGCGAAAAGCCATTTGTCGTCGTCGCCGCGCCGCTGCCGTTTGGGGCGGGCTTGGGTTTCTTGCCGTTGGGTATCATGCCCTCTGTCGGCCTGTCGTCGTCGGCGGCCGCAGCGGCACCGGACTTGGCGCCGGCGCCGGTAACTCGGGTGCGTGCTGCCGCTGCGCGAGCCTTGACCTCCTTGTAAGAGGTCGTCTTGGGGATGATGTCCTCGAGGAATTCGAGGTTGTCGTGGTGGGTCACGGCGTTGGCTGGGGGTGTCAGCGGGGTTCTGAAAAGATTTTTGAGGGTCCGAAGTGAGAAAGGATTGCTTACCAAAGTCCTTGTACTGAAGATTCCGGCGAACCTTACGTTCCAATTTGGTCATGTCTTGGGCCTTCTCGGTGAGGTACTGGACGAACATCTCCTGGGGAAGCGGTCAGTGACGGGACTCCAGATGATGGAGAAATGGTGGGGGTAACTTGCTGTCGCAAGGGTGATGACGAAAGCCGCATTGTTAGAGCAAACGGTAATGTCTGGGTCGACGGCGATGATTTTTTTGACTCTTGTCACTGCGGAGGGTTAATGAGCCGTGATGATTTGAGGTTAGTGAAGGGGGTAGAGCGTACGAGGAAGCTGGGTTTGGCCCGTTACCTCCTTCCTAGGAGGGATGGCTGTGGTGTTGTAGGGCATGTTGAAAGAGTTGATGGCAAGACTCGAGGTTGGGGCTTGTTATATGATTCACCGAGACTCTTTTGAAGTTGAGGTGTTCCCTTGGAGGGGTGATGAGGTCTCGTTATCAATGCTTGACGCCTTTAATAGAAGATCAGTAAGTGTTTACCGTGAGAAAGGGCCATCGAGCACTCACTAGTTTGAAAGACTCAGCACAACTTCAAAGCCCTGTTGATTCAATCGTTGGAGTTGTCTGAGGGAGGAAAGTGAGAGTGCCATTTAGGTAAGTGGACGCGTGAGACGCGACAGAACTTGAGGCCAATGGACCCCTGTCCATCTATCTGTGTCGACGGAACCCCAGCATCTGCCAAGACAGCGGCAGAGCCAAGCTTTCAGAGGGCCCCGGGGCTTGTCCTGCTGTGAGCCAGGCGACGTCAGCCTTGCAGGCAGCTCGGCTCCGGGTTGAGCTCAAGTTGACCATGGACATCGACCCTGGGTCAACACCCCATCGTTTTCGACCCCAAGACTCCCGCCAATGCCGCGCCGATAGACGACCCCGACAAGGCAGCCAGAGGGCGCCATGAATTCTCAATCGCGCACCACGTCCCTCTCATTAACCCCGCAGGTGGTGCGACGGCCGTCGGTCAGCTCGCGACTGTCCTCAGCCGTGTCCATCGCCGAGCGCGGCGAGGCCCAGGATAGAGGGGGGGTCGCAGCGCAACACCAAATAGAGGAGGAGATTGCTAAGATCAAGCGCTACGAGGTTGGTGTTCCTTCTGTCTCTTCTGTCTCTACGTTCGTACAACTAACCACATACTCTCTATCCCAGGACTTTACCACCATCGGTATGAGCCCCTTGTCTCTCGATTGCAGCTGTTTGCATTCCCGAGTCCTCGAACCAGACCACTAATACGGCCAAGACTGGGTCCAGGATGCCGCGCGGGAGCAGTTGCGCAGAAAAGCGCGGAGGAAACGGCAGGCCGGCCTCTACGGTTCCGCCCAGTACGACTGGAGGGCGAGGATACGAGAAGCATACGACGCGGCCCAGGGCTGGATCGTCGTGACCATCATTGGCGCGGCCATTGGCCTGAATGCGGCGTTTCTCAACATCATTACCGAATGGCTTGCCGACATCAAACTTGGCTACTGCACTACACACTTCTACCTCAACGAGGACTTTTGTTGCTGGGGCGAGGACAATGGTGGGTGCCGGCCGCCTTGCACTCTTTGTGGCCAGAGGTGCTGACTCTGGGTAGGATGTTCTGATTGGCACCGATGGACGGGTCTGGAGCCCATCAACTACTTCATATACATCATATTTGCGGTTCGTATTGGAAATTCGTTCTGGGCAGACTCAGGGGCTGACCTTGCTTCAGATCCTCTTCGCCTTCACAGCCGCCTCCCTCGTCAAGTCGTATGCACCCTACGCTGCAGGCTCGGGCATTTCCGAGATCAAATGCATTATTGCCGGCTTCGTTATGAAGGGCTTTCTCGGCCTCTGGACACTCATTATCAAGTCCATTGCCCTCCCTCTCGCCATCGGGTCCGGCCTTTCCGTGGGAAAAGAAGGGCCTAGCGTCCACTACGCCGTGTGCACCGGCAACGTCATCTCGAGACTCTTTGCCAAATACCGAAGAAACGCGTCTAAAACCCGCGAGGTTCTTAGTGCTTGCGCTGCTGCCGGTGTGGCTGTCGCTTTTGGCAGCCCGATCGGTGGCGTGCTCTTTTCGCTGGAAGAAATGTCGAGCTACTTTCCCCTTAAGACCCTCTGGCGCAGCTACTTCTGTGCCCTGGTCGCAACCGCAGTACTTGCGGCCATGAACCCCTTCAGGACTGGACAGTTAGTTATGTTCCAGGTCAAGTATGACCGGTCATGGCACTTCTTTGAGGTCCTGTTCTACATCATCATCGGCGTGTTTGGCGGTCTGTATGGCGCATTCGTCATGAAATGGAACCTAAAGGCGCAGGCGTTTCGAAAGAAGTACCTCTCTCAATACGCCGTTCTCGAGGCTACCTTGCTCGCTCTTGCTACCGCCATCGTCTGCTATCCCAACGCCTTTTTGAGGATCGACATGACAGAAAGCATGAAAATCCTTTTCCGCGAATGCGAGGGCGCCGAAGACTATCATGGATTGTGCGACCACAACCGTCGCTTTGGAAACGTTGTCTCCCTGATCATGGCTACCATCCTTCGCATCTTTTTCGTCATCATCTCATACGGCTGCAAAGTCCCAGCCGGTATCTTTGTGCCTTCAATGGCCATTGGGGCATCATTCGGGCGGACAGTTGGAATTATCGTCCAAGCGATTCAGGAGGCAAACCCGAACAGCGTGTTCTTCTCGTCTTGCCAGCCAGACGTTCCCTGCATCACTCCCGGTACATACGCATTCCTCGGCGCCGCAGCGGCCCTGAGCGGTATCATGCACATCACCATCTCCGTCGTCGTCATCATGTTCGAACTGACCGGCGCACTCACCTACATCCTCCCAACCATGATCGTTGTTGGCGTAACAAAAGCCGTCAGCGAGCTCTTCGGCAAGGGCGGCATCGCGGACCGCATGATCTGGTTCAGCGGCTTCCCCTACCTCGACCACAAAGAAGAGCACAACTTCGGCGTGCCCGTCTCAGCCGCCATGATCCCGGACGTCATCTCCATCCCCGCCAACGGCATGACCCTCAAGGCCGTCGAACGCCTCCTCACCAATGACGCTTACCAAGGCTTCCCTATCGTCGAGGACGAATCCTCCAAGATCCTCCTTGGATACATTGGCCGCACCGAGCTGCGTTACGCCGTCGACCGCGCCAAGCGCGAACGCACCCTCAGCCCGCTGGCAAGATGCGTCTTCTTCACCACCACCACCACCACCACCACACCCCTTTAACCACCCACCCACCACCTCCTCAATACCCCCACTCCTTCCACCTCTACCAACCCCGATTTCAACCCCCACCCCATGGACTACGCAACCTCCTCCTCCACCACAATTGACTTCACCCCTATATCGACAGCACCCGCTGACCGCCCACCCCCGCCTGCCCCTTGAGACAGTCATGGAACTCTTCCGCAAGATTGGCCCGCGCGTGATCCTCATTGAGCATCGCGGGCGGCTGGCAGGGCTTGTTACGGTGAAAGACTGTTTGAAGTATCAGTTTAAGGCGGAGGCGGCGGAGCAGGATTTGGGGCAGCATGGCCACTTGCGGTCTCACTCTCAGCAGGGTGGGGGAGGTGGTGGGGTGTGGGTGGAGGTGATGGGGTTGACGAGAGTTATGCACAGCGGAGGAGGAGGGCGGAGGAGGAAGGGCAGGAGAGGGTTTGATAAAGGCTGCGGCGGGTGGGTGTCGGATACGGTGGGGAGGGTGAGTGGGGAGGATAAGGCTGAGGGATTCGTTTGAGGGGAGTAGAGGGGGTGGCAGATGGGGTGGGGAGGAGGGTGGGAGTGGTGGGGAGGGATATTGGATGGGACCGAGGAGGAGGAAGGGAGGTTGGGGATGAGGATGGTGGGGTGGAGTTGGAGAGGAGGAGGTGAGAACTTGGGGTTGTTTTTTTGGGTGAAGTGGCGGTTTGCCTTGTTTAGCATGTCAGGGTCGCGGATAGAACTGAGATGATTCGACTTTATCTGCAAGGAGACCCTATGGGGAAGGCAAGTGAGTCAGTATGAAGGATGCATTGATGTGCTGAGAGCATTCTAAGTTGCGACTTGACAAAACTCGGCAGTCTGGCCGTGGTTGAGACCAGCAGCTCCGAGAGTTCGGGGTGCTCCTACAACCCGCTCTCTGACTCGGCAAGGAGAGGCTAGTGATGCGACGCTTTCCATTTTCTTGTACCCTCGATACTGTCAATATGTAAACTCTCCGTGACTGCTAAGATGTACGGGAGTGGCGCATTGAAACTTCGGAAGCAAACGTGACCTGTCATGGATAGGGATTGCAAGGAGGTGAATGCCCCTCACTTAACTCATTCTCGAACTCACCCCAACGTTTGTCGAGTGTGCCAGGGGAGGTGGTTGTGAAGGAATGGACACGTGTAACGCCGAGACCGAAATTGGGTCGCAATCATAAGCCAACACGTTAGGATCAGAGTGTCCAAGTGAGGCTCCACGGCTCTTATAATACCTTTATCTCATTTTCGAAACGTTTAAACAGGAAACTCGACGGGGTATCATACTGACCAAGCCTGGGCGAATCTCAGGGAAAATTGATTGAGATCTTGCATCACTCCCGTCGGCTGTACAGCACCCGCTCGTCTCCCCGCAATCCCCAACATACCCGTTCCCAGCCGGGCAGGTGCAGCTCTGCCAGTTGACAACACTGCGATGGCAGTTTCCATTATTCAAGATGATCCCCGCATTGCGCCTGTTGTTTTGGCTTTCACCACTCAGAGCCGACGCTTAGGTCACATGGCTGCTGTGTCCAGGTGACCCACCGAGATCGGTGTCAACCGGCCCGGCGCCGGTAGCGCTGTGCACCCCGAGTTTGCACAGCGCCCAGTCCCAGCTTCGAAGCCCCCTTTTCTGACACCGCCATTCCCACCTGTCCTGAATGTTTCGTCCCAGCCCACAACCTCCTGCTCCCAATCGAAGCTGTTTTCAATCATCCACCGGACAATCACTCCTCGCCACGGCGACCAGAGCAGCGATACCAAAGTATCCATAATCCAGTCTTCGGCATCCGTCGGCTGAGCGACAGTGATCATCGCCCCGCCAGCCATCGTCATCGAAGGGCACCCAACACCACGCGACCAGTCCTCGTATCGTTGCTTCGACCGTAGCGGTTCACACCAACAACATGGCGGTTGGTATCTCCTCGAGCACTGCTCCGGCTTTGTCGAGCGGACAATTGGCGTGTGGTTGCTGTGCAAATATCTGCACCAACCAGTTCGATAACCTCGTCCAAGCCCTCAAGGACGCCCTTGGCCCTTCCTCTGGCCTCACATCAGACGACGTCGACGTTGACCATCTCAACCAGCTGATGCGTGACTATGCATCTGATACGCGCGAGTGGTCCAAGTTCGCTATGGGCGACGAGAGCCGAGCGTACACGAGGAACCTTGTCGATGAAGGGAACGGGAAGAGCAACCTGGTAGGTTCAAGTAAACACTGGCGTGCCAGTTTGTTTTGTTTACTTTGCCCCTGACTGACGAAAACAGCTTGTCCTCGTCTGGTCCCCTGGCAAGGGCAGCCCGATCCACGACCACGGCAATGCACACTGCCTGATGAAGATCCTCCACGGCAATCTGACAGAAACGAGATATGCCTTCCCTGAGGGAGACGAAGAGAAGCCGATGCGTGTGATCTCTGAGAGAGTACACAAGGAAAACAAGGTGGCATACATGGCGGATGACCTGGGCGTCCACCGCGTGTCCAACCAGGGCAGCGACTTCGCTGTGTCCCTCCACCTGTACACTCCGCCCAACGTAGCCAGAGGAGGCTGCCATATCTTCAATGCTGAGACGGGGAAGAAGAGCCATATCAAAAACTGCGGATACTACTCCGCGTATGGCAAGAAGTTGTGAAGTTGTGAAGCTATGAGGGGATGATGGGTTATGACAAGGAGTTTTGGGTTTGCTTGAGGCCAGCGGAAGGGTTTTGAAGGCTCAGCGCTGAGTTGTGTTTGAATCGAAAGCACATCAGTAGATGACAGATTGAATAAGAAAATGTCCACTTTCTGTTGCAAATCGTTGAAAGATTCGGTCTTGTCGTCGACAGTGCCGAAGGTATCTCGCTTTGGTGGGCTTCCCAAAATGGAAATGGTGTGCTCTAGCATAAATGTTTCGGATTCCACTCCAATAGCCGCATTTTGGTCGCAACAAAAAAGGGGGGAAACGCCTGATGGTTCCTGGTTGCGAAACAGCTTCAAAAAAGCAGAAATAGCTTCAAGAAGGGTGTGAAAGAAGCTGAGAAAGAAGGAAACGATGGACGTCGTCGAGGCCTTGAGGGACAACCTCGACGCCATGCTCTTCTCGGTTAGCGCGGATTGCACCATCTGCCCTCAGGTTTATTGGCCAAAGCAGGTCCGTACGCCACGTGAGATGCCACGTGATACTGTCTACCGTGCCCTTGCGTAATGGCCAGGCCCAGACTCTTTCCCCGGAACTTTTGTTGCTTTTTCCACATCGGACCCACCTGTTTCGACATCCCACCATCCATGCTCCCAAGGAACGGGAACCTGGAGGCGAACGACGCCACCGCAAGCCACCAAAGGCACCTTGCAACTTCATCATGCAAGGTTCAGCACCGAGAACCTGGGCTCTCTGCTGAAAACGGTCCGGTGGTCTGATTCCAAACTCTGTTCGGAGAGGGACGTGGACAGCGGTGCACAGTCTCCGGATCCTGCCGCTTGTGCGGAGCCAGCAATCGCAACAGGCGAGCACAAGCGAGACTTCTGGAGCCGCTAAATTTCACAAACTTTTTCCTTTGAACAAGCTTCCCTCCAGCTGTCTCAAAGTTTCCAGCCGCACTCCACAAGAACGGACGATTGTAACGTTATCCGGAACACACTCCATACCAAGCATTGTGCCCACTGCTTCCCCCGCCTGCTGGAAGATCGGGTTCGCCAAGTCTTGACTGCTCGGCCCGCAACGCCTCGACCCGGTCTTTGGAACCATCTCGCATGCCACATGGTTTCCCACCTTGGCGGTTGCGCTGCGGCAGTGGCTTGCAACAAGCTCTTCAGTTTCGAGATGAACCCTCAGAAGAACCGGCTATTCGTTGCCGTGAGCGGAGATGCTCGATCTTCAGCCCCCCCGAGTGCAATCTGAGGCTAGCTGAAGGATCAGCACCAGCGAGTCTGGACCAGACCGGCCTGACCGTACCCCTGAATCTGTCCCCGTCAAGTTCTGCAGCCCACGAGATTTTTACCAACATGGACGGAGGTAACTCCTGACCGGTTGGCTGAAAGACACAGTCGCCCATGCGCTTGTGAAAGTGCCAAGCCACTTGGAGCCAGCTAACACGAGACCAACTTTAATCTAGATCCAAACCCACCTTCTTGACCGAGTGCTGCCGCTGTTCGACTGCAGGAATCTCGCCGCGCCGCGATGCAGGGTCTCGCGAAGCGCAAGGCTTGATGCCAATAGCTTCTCCAAGCACCTGGTTGTCTGCGGCCCTGAGGCGTGGAATGAGGGAACCTGCCTTCGGGTGCATGAGCTAAAGTAGCTCCTCCACTTGGCTCCATCCCAGGATCTCACACGGATCGGATCCCATCGATCGTGCTGATCTTGGGTGACATCCCGCCTGTCTGTGTTGCCCCGGTCTGAACCGGACCCGTCCATTCCCTAATACTTACATCCCTCGACCGCCGCTTCATGAAAACGAAGGGAGCAGAAGATCTCTGAGCTGCTCCCTTGGCCGCCAACATGGGACACAGCTACAGTTACATGGGCCTGGACCCTGTAAGCGACGACCTCAACCCTCTTCCCGTCGCTCATCGCCAAGGACTTATAGCTGTGGCCGTGTTCGCCGCCTTCTCGTTTGTGTCTTCGACCGTCGTCCTTCTCTATCTCGGCTTCAAACTTGTCCGATGGCACATCATGATTCGGCGGCACGCCCGCAAAGCTACCACTCAGAGTCCCGCCATCCCCCAGGTTGACCACTCATTGGGTCTCACAGAGCGCATGGTCGCAGACCACAAGCATCACGCGTCCGCTGGCCAGACCGAGAAACACTATCCTAACCAGTTCCTGGTGTTGATCGTCAACCTCCTCTTGGCCGACAGCCATCAGGCACTGGCTTTCTTGCTCAACGGTGTTTGGATCTCTCGCAACAGGATTACAGTGCGAACTCCGGCCTGCTGGGCTCAAGGCTGGCTCCTCGGGCTTGCCATCACAAGCAGGGACGCTGGGGGGTTCTATGTGCGGGCAGCAGCATGGGTATGTCTTCTCTCCCACCCATCTTAGTCATCCCCTCTCTAACTCACCTTCTCAGTGTTGGATAAACGTCCGCTACGAAAGATACCGCCTCATTCTGCACTACATCTGGATTTTCCTCGCCTTCGCCATCACCAGCATTCTCTACACCCTCATTTGGCTCAGCCTTCACCGCCGCGAAGCCGCCGCGACCTCCTCAACCCCAACCCCACCGCCACCAACTCCAGTACCAACATCCACAACCCGCTGCCTCGAATCCCCTCAGACGACGCCGGCACCCCCCTCCCCTCCATCTCCAAACCACCCCTCCCAAACACTCCCACCCACCCCAACTCATCGACCCCCACCACCGCCACGGTGGCCACCACAAAGCCTTCCTCCTCTACCCGCTCATCTACCTCCTCTGCACCGCCCCTCTCGCTCTCGGCCGCGTGGCGACGATGGCCGGCGCCAACGTCTCCATCACCTACTTCTGCGTTGCGGGGTGCTGATCACCAGCAACGGGTGGCTGGACGTGCTGCTGTGGGGCGTCACGCGGCGCAGGTTGTTGTTTGGGGCTGAGGTGGATGCAGAGGAGAATGGGCTGGATACGTTCGCTTTATGCGCACGCCGCCCGGGAGGAGGTATGGGAATATGGTTTGGGTTGAGGGGGTGGGGGTGGGGATGCAACTGCAGCAGGGGGTGGGGATTGGGGTGGGGTAGGGAAGGGGGGGATGAGGAGGAGGGGAGGAGGATGGGGGTGGGTGAAGAGGAGGATGGGTTGGAGGAGGCTTGGGTTTGGGGAGGGGGAGGGTGGAGGGATAAGGGGCAGGCGGGATCGGTGAGTGGGGTAAGTATGGCGGGGGCTCCAGAGGGGTTGGCGATTCAGTTGGATATGGTTACGACTGTGGTGGTTGAGCCGGCGACGCAGGAGGAGAAGGAGTGGGGGGAGAGGAGGACGAGGAGTAGGCATGCGGCGAGTAGCTCGGTGGCGAGTAAAGGGAGGGTGCAGGCTAGTAAGCCGGATGGGTACCCGGTAGAGGTACAGGAGGAGAGAATGTAGCTGGAGGGAGTCAGACGAGGTGTTGGAGGTGTTGTCTTGATGATACCATAGAAGCATGGCGTTGGCGGCACTGTTGATATCTACTTTGTATACTATAGTTAATATTTAAAAACATCTTAATTGTTTTACGAAGGCGTTCAGCACTCGAGATATCTTAACCCATGTTCAAGTTGCTTTTGCGCCCATGCTTAAGCTTTCCGTAGTAAAAGGCAAGGCAGTAAAATACGGCGTTAGGTTAAGTGAAGCAAAACCGGAAGCAAAACCGGGAGAAGACAGAGAGAGAGAGAGAGAGTTACCTGAGTGGAGAGAGAGAGAGAGAGAGAGAGAGTTACCTGAGTGGAGAAGTATTGAGGATCGATCTCGTGTTTAAAGTCTGCTTTTGACCTTAGCCGTTCACACTTCCGCTCTTTAGTGCCATAGTGTACTCCGTATAAGTAATTGAACAGACTCATCGCCGTGGACGTTGACGAGAAGCCAGAGGTCTCCGGCTCCCTGAACTCGCTCCGCGTCTAGCACTGTATTTAATTCGTATTTGACTTGTTAGCTAGCGCTTCCGTTTCTCGTGCAACAAATTAGCCTGATAAGTGGTGATGTGATGAATCTGCATGTCTTAAGATCTAGCGCAGTAGATCCAGCACTTTGCTGAGATCTAAGCCAGTCTAAGTGACACTAGTTGAGGTTAGCTATGGGAGGCTCACAATCTTGAATCTCATTCACCGATTCAGATATGTTTGTGCAACAGCGCAGAATCTTCTAAATATTGTGGCTTTGAAGGTCGATTGGGTCGGCAATTATTCACCCATTGTCATTGGTTCTCACAAACCTCCCTCACTTAATCTTCAATAAAAGTGCATTTATCTCGGTCCGTTCTGTCATCTCTATCCGCAGTAAATCCGGTCCTCCATCACCAAGGTGTTGGTGTAGATGGTCTCTAACATCGAGACCTAGCCCGCAGAGAGGGGGCTCGGCATCATGAATCGCACTGGCGCCAATCCCTTCGTTAGAGTACCTGGTAGGGAAGTACTTCCAACTTGGTACTCTTGAACCTCCTGATCGACGCCATCATATCTATTCATGCCAGCCCCGCCAATGGTACTCCTCCTCATGTTTGCTAAATACGTGCAGTGCCATCACACCGTTAGTAATAGGCACAATCTTCTTGTTCAGGCTAAAGCCATCGGCAGGCATAGAAAAATTAGCCCGTGGAATATAAGCAGACAACAAAGCAATGAGCTTTGGGCACTTTCTCCATGCTGCTCATCCTGCCGTCTCCCCAATCGGCGCAGGTCCTTTTCGGTGCAACCGCAGTCCCCAGCACTCCCTAACCCAACCTCCCAACCTTCCATTTCATCCTCACCCACCTCGCCCGCACCGCCAACATTGGGCCCTCCTCCTACTACATCTCACAAATCTCCACCCCACACAACACAACCTCCTTCGACATCTTCCTCTCATGGCTCGCCCACGCCTAAGACCACTGGACCTCCCCCGACAAGTACTCCTGGCGCAGCACAGAACGCCACCTCAACACCATCTCCCAATTCCGCCTCAATGTCACCCTCCCACCTTCCACTTCCGAACCGGAGGCGGAAACCTTCAATATATACTTTGCAGTTCTTTCTCCTACCGTCGGGATGCCATACCCGTGGTGCTGCTTCAAGGCTGGCCAAGGGCGTGGTTTGAGTTTGCCGGCGTGCTCGAGTTGTTGGCCGGAAAGTACACGCCGCAGACGCTGCCGTGGCATGTGGTGATGCCGAGTATTACAAACTATGGGCTTTCGAGGAGGGAGGGGAGATGAGGCCGGAGTTGGGATTCGAGAGGGCGGCGGGGGCGGTGGATGGGTTGATGAGGGGTCAGGGGTTTGGTTGGGGGAAGGAGGGGAAGAGGGGGTATGTGGTGCGAGGGAGGGGATGTTGTTGCGCTTTTGGCGCAGGTAATGTGTGGTATTTTTGAGGGGTGTAGGGCGTTTTATTGTGAGTTGATCTTGGTGAAGTGGCTGAGTGGTGGGCAAGGGGGATGCTGACGGGTGCAGTGAATATGTATTTCATGACTGCCGATCAGACCACTGCTGTTGCTGGGCTGCCTGTCACGCCGGCGGAGCAGGTGCAGCTCAACAGGACGGTTCAGTGGGGTGAAAAGGGAAGGGCGTACGGCAACGAACATGGCACACAGCCGTCGACTATCTCGCTGTTTCTCTCGACGAATACGCTAGCGATGCTGGCTTGGTAAGTTGTCATACTCAAACTGAAATACCCCTGAGTGCGGACTGACAGTCTCTAGGATGGGTGAGAAGTTCGTCGAGTGGAGCAAAAACCGCTCTTCCATCTCGCTCAACACCATACTATTCATGACGTCCTTCTACTGGTTCACAGAATCGTTCGGGCGCGGCATGTGGGCATACAGGGAGCTCATGGGCATTGTTGGGGGCGGGATTCTAGTTCTCCCGCTGACCCTGACCAAGCTGCTTGGCTACCCAGATTTTCGCACCGAGGTTTTGGCATTCCCTCGCGCCTGGGCTGAGCATCTGTTCCCGAACTTGGTGCTGTACAAGGCTCACGATAAGGTATGTTGTTTCGCAGCGGGGGCGCCTCGAATGATCCGGCGGAATGCTGACTTGGTGCAGAGCAGCCACTGCGCGGTGAGCAATCAAAATTGTTCTTGCAGGACCTGAAAGAGTTTCTGACGCTTGTTGCCCCCAACATCACTGGCTTGGCTCATTGAGGGAGTGCTTCGAGTGTGGAAGTGTTTGCTCCGATTGAGAGTGTCCAATTTTGACTCGCAGCGCAGCAGCATCGCGGTTTCTTCAGGATATTTAAACTCTGTTTGTTATTTCTTAACGTATGTTTTGGCTGGTGGCGGGCAGTAACCGTTAAAGTGGTAAGCAAACAGCTGCAAATGTGTCTGGGAGGTTGACGACAGTGGTGTCCTCGTTCCTCGAAGTACTCTGTGGCTGGTTTGTGCATTTTGGTGCAAACAAGTACCATACCCAGAAGAAGTTAAATTCCATGGAAAATAAACTTCCGTTGGCAGTTTGACGGATTGTCTCAGCCCGTGCTCAAACTTGTCTCTGGCATGTTGTCTAAATCTGATGTTGGTGGTTGAAAGGTTGAAAAGGGGTTAGGGTTGGCGGTTTGTTTCTGGAACCCCAGGCTCGGCTCCTCCCGAGATGCGGGGTACTTGGCCAAGGATGTCCACAAGAACTTGGAGGGAAGTCCTCCGAGATAACTGATCGCTCTACTGTGTGTATCTCTTTATTTTTTTTGTTTGGCTTGATAATATTATTATCAAGAATCCTTCCAAAAAAAAAAAAAAAAAAGTAAAAAAAAAAAGTAGGTCTCTGACAGGAGCATTATTTGGAACATTGGTTTGAGTTGCCCGTTGGACAAGGGTTGAGCAAGTGGGTCGATAAAAGCAGTTCTTGGCAGATGGAGGCTTCCATTTCCATGGAACCAGCAGCAATCAGACGTTGATTTTCCAGGCTGACTTGAAACACAAGTTCGGCCCCTCAAATCTTCCAAAAATACCACGACACAACAGCCGCACATGCACAATCAATATCTGAAACAACCAGGGGGGGCCTCTGGGACGACGATCGCAACTGCAGCTTTCACGGAGCCGAGGACTTCAGGTTCAACCTCCTGAAAGATCTGGGACGGCTGAATCTCAGTTTCTCGCAACCTCCGCCAACATGGTAACGGAAGCATCTGGGTGTTTGGGACCACGGGCTGCGAGATCTGCTGTTGTCATCCGAGGCACTGCTGCAATGGTTCCCGCCATTCTGTATCCCTATCCATGCTCGGGGGAAGCGCAGCCGTGTTTGAATGCTGTGCCACTGCGGCGGCGCATGGCAAATACACACGAGAAGTTGGTGTGCGACGAGCCAACAGCACTTGCTCTGCGGTCGAGCGGTAACAAATAACGGGAAAGACATACGATGTTGAGAGGCTGCTGTCATGAGTCGGCCCTATAATTCAGAGTCGACCCGAATTGAACCTTCGAGGCCCTGCGTCCGCTTCAGACCAGGATCCGGATCATAAAGCGACGAGGGCCAACGAATCCAGCGGGATACCGTCAGTGCGCCACGCTCGGCGCCGCGTCCGAATCTCACTCACACGACCACCGCTTTCTGCACCGCGAGACTGGACACCGGCGATTGGGTGGCGTGTTCGCACTCGAGGTGAAAACAAGGAGAACACTAACGGGGCCATCCTCGGCCTGTCGGCAGATCTCCAGTCTTGCTTCCCTGACCGTCTCTTCCACGTGGAGAGGCCAACTCAGACGGCCGCAGCCCAATAATCTGAATCATATAGAGTGCTTCTCGAGCAGGCGGTCGAGAACGCTGAACAAGACGTTGTTGCCCGTGGGACATCGTCTCGCGAGATGATAAGGGGTTGATGCCCTCCATCAGACCAGAAAAGAACCTGTTGATCCCGGATCAGCTCCCCTTCGATCTGCGGCCTGTACCTGCAGCAGCCCACATCTGAACAGCCATCAACCACGCCCCATCTGTGAAATATCACGAGATTTGCGTTGCAGTCTTGTGGTCGGAGATCGCCAGCCCACCACCCCTAGGCACCCCTGACTTGTCAAATCACCATCACGACGATCCATCCTCGGTACCCATCTTGTGCCTCGATAATCTCGGTGTATCCAGGAAGGGGAGGAGGACTCAAAAGGTCTTGAAGACCGAGCAGCACCCCGCTGGCCCCAGACGACCGTCAGCTTCTCGAAGGAATCCATAACACTAGCCTTCCAGGTTGTGTCTCGCCATGCTTCATCACCGGATCAAGGTCGCACCCCACAATAAGATGATTTCCCAGAAGAGACAGTTCGGCGGCAGCCACCCTCTCGACGACGACGGGATGCGTGTCGGCCTGGGACTGAACTACGGCCTGATCGCAGCAAAGGGGTACGGATACAGCTATTCCATCGAGGCCGGCTCTGCTCCCCCGCGCCCATCACGAGGCCTTTTTGAGGGTCGATAGTGAGTTGTTAATTTTACTGTCGTCGTCTTGGATGTTGTTTTATCAGAACTTCAGACGGAACTTCATGAGATGGAACCTGAAGGTGTTCGTCCAATCTCAAATTCGCTCCACACAGGACTGCCTGGTGCGGGGCTCCAAAAGCCACGCTGCCACAGCGCCCAACGGCTGGGTTCTGGGCTGTGCCTCAGTGGGCGGCCGCTTGCCTCTTTGGGCAAGCTTGACGCGATTGCCCTGCACCCCTCCCTCTGGCCTGGAAGGAACCCCTGGAACCTGGAAGTTCAGATGGGACGGGACCTGAAAGAGGGTAGGGCAGCTCGAAGTCAGGAACCTGGAACCTGGGAAACTTGTGAAGATTCCAGCTTTCAGATCGACCCACGCAGCTCTTTGTTTTGTTCGACACGTCTTCCACGGGCGGCATTTCTGTTTTGTGCGATCAAGCAGATGACAGCCACGTCTGCTCTGAGTAGCTGCTGACACCTTCCACCTCGATTTCTAGCGAGACGGCAGCCTCCATCCCAGAACATCGTCGCCGCAAACCGAACCGCATCACCGTCCGCACCGCCAATTTCCGCGCGCCCTCGTCTGCCTACTCGCAGCCCTCTGCCCCGAGAGTCAAGAAACACACCGCAAAAGTGGCGACCAGGTACGGCTATCGGTATGGCGGGGCCGACGACATCTCGCCGCCCAGCTCCCCAGAGCCTGACGCCGCCGCCGATCGCTACCTCCCGGGCGACGTCTCCCCGATAGACGAAGATGATGGGCCGCAATACCCCAACCAGCGCCACGGCATCCCAAACACCGATCACCTGCAAATGCAATATGGCCGACCGGATGCATATACTTACACCCAGGAACGGCGGCAACCGACACAAGGCCCTCCACAAAACCGTGCCCAAACCAACATTCCCCCAGTGCGCCGGGAACAGAGGAGACCATCGGGTGGTGCAACCCGGGCACCGCACCCGACCCAACCCGCCCCGGCGCCGCAACAGCCCCGGAACCCACCAGCCCGAGAAGCTCCCGCCGGGATCCACCCGCCGCCGAGCTGACAAGGAGTGCCCAGGGCCACCCGTTGCAAGCCAACCCCCCTGATTATGGGCAAGGCTTGGGTATGACAACGCATGTGTGGTCGTCGCCACAGAACAGCCCAACAGTAGCACCTCCGTCGTTTGGTGACAGAGTACGCAGGATAGCAAAGAAGGCCGCAGCTGCGAGGGATGGTAGCACAGACCCCGCCGCCGGCGCCTTCACGTCATCGCGCCCAGGCTGGCGGGGCGCAAGCGGCCGTACCGCTATCGTAGACCCGGTGCACGACACGCGCGCGGTGCCGCCGTTGAAGATTCCGGAGAAGAGTGCAAGGAGAAAACTGGCGCCCGGTGTTGGGTCCAGCTCGAACAATTCCCCAGACGGGACCGCTCGGCGCGGCCAGACTCCGCCCATCAGCCCTCCGTCATCTGAAACACCAGCATGGTCTGGGCCACGAGAGGCCCTCAGACGAATCCTGCCCACCTCCCAGCAGTCCCCAGCTGCCGCACAGACGCCGACCCAAACAACCCAGCGATATGCGAACTCTCCTTTCCCCGGGGACTCACCAGCAGATGCGCCAACGGTTGCAGCTAGAGAGCTCGCTCGCGACCAGCACGGTGGCGGCCTCCATGCGCTTCCCAGTCCGAACATCAACGCCCACTCCCCTGAGCTGGGGAACGTGATTCGCCGGAAGCCGCCAATTCTGCTCACGAACCACCAGCATCAAGTGTCTGTCTCGTCAGTCTACTCTCAGGACGGACTGCAGGCCTCGCCGCTGCCAGTCACCGAGCATTCCCGCCCAGCTGCCGTCCCGGAGGAGCCCTACGTTGCCCCGCCATCTCGCTTCAGCGTCACCACCTACGCGACCAGCCACGCCGACACGGCGCGCGAAGACGACGAGAACCAACCGCCTGTACCCTCAGTCCCCGCCGAGTACCAGCAACGTTTCCAGCCCCAACTCTACCCAGCCCCTCTGACCACAGCCCCGTCACCTCCCCATCGACCAATTCATGACCTCCCCTTCGCCACCGACCCGCGCGCCGCGTCCAACTCCCCAACTCCTCCCGCAACAATGCACCCCGCGATCCACCCCGCCGTCGCCCGCGCCCAAGGCCTCGCCCACCAACACCACCAACCCCAACCCGACCGCCCCTCCTCCCGCGCCAGCATCACCCCTCGGAACTTGACATCAACAAATCTCTGCCCCCACCCCGCCCGAACAATCTGCGGACCAAGCCCAAGACCGTGTCGGCCTCCTCAACGCACAACTCCGCTCGCTCGCCAACCGGCGCATCAACATTAACCGGTCGATCGCGCAGATGACGGAGCTGATGCCGACCGACAAGCTGATGAATAGCGCCGAGGTGAAGCGCAAGCGGGAGGTGGAGAAGCAGAAGGTCGATGCGTTGAGGACAGAGTTGGCGGATGTGCAGAGGAGGAGTATGAATTGGGACTGAAGCTGCATCGGGCGTATAAGAGGCTTGATAGGGAGGGGAGTGGGAGGCGACGACGCTTTGGGTGAGGAGGGTTACTGGTTAGGGGGGGATGGAAGGAATGGAAGGGATACATGAAGGGAGGATTTGTTCGGTTTACTGTGTTGGTTGTCATGTTTTTCATTTTAGCGAGGGAGTTGTTGGTTCTGGCCGGGCATCATCTCCTTTAGCTCCTGTCTGTTAGGAGATGTGGGTCTACTACCTGCGCTGTTTTCTTTTTTGTCTGTCTTGAGTTCTGATGGCATATCGAAGTGCTAACTGGATGGGATGTACTGTGGAGTAGGGTACGTATATAGATGTGTCAGGAGACATTGTAGCGTTGAAGATCAGCACAGCATGTGAACTTTCGACGTTGTGTAACTGAATGACGAAAGGGGCTGAACGGGATCTCAGCCGAGCAGTTTTGATGGTGTCGATCCTTGGGATGCTGGTCAGAACGAACCACAGCAACTTTGATTAGCTTGCAAGATCCTGTGATACTGGTCAGATTAGAATTTGAAGCTTGCTCAATTTAGCTGGAACTCGAATTTCGAAAATGCCCCGGCCTTGATCACCCTCCATCGCCGCCTCAAATGGGTATTTTGGGGACAAGACTAAACTTCCAAATACCCAAATACCGAAGGATGGTCGGAGATCTGCCGCTGAGATAGTCTCCGACTGATGACTGAAAAAAGATGGCCCCAAACCAAGAGGCAGGGGTATATGTAGAGAGAGAGGAAAGAAAATAAAACGAACGAGGGGGAATCTAAAACTTTTCCGCAGCCCAAGAGGAAAGAAAGAAAGAAAGAAAGAAAGAAATGGAAATGAAACGAAACCTGGGAAACGCTGGGAATACATGCATGGGTTTGGTACAACAACAGTCCCTTCCCTCCCCTTCCCTCCCACCACATCCACCACAACCACTCCTGCTCCCCTTCCCCCGCCTAAGTCTGCAACATCCCCAATCCCCGCCACCCCTGCCCCAGCCCCCAACCAAACTCCTCCTCACATGCGTCGGCAACGTGCTCGGAATATCCTCATCATCGTCATCCGACGACGACTCGTCATCATCCACCGCCACCACTGTCGGCATCCTCTCCTGGGAACTACTGCGGCGGCTGCTGGCCCCGGCGCCATTCATTGTGCGGCCGCTTGCCGGGGAGACACGATCACTGCCGCTTCTGTTGGTGGTGGCGGTGTTGGTGGGTTTATGGATATCAACGCGGGTGAGGCCGCGTTGGAAGACCTTGACGAGGTTTGATGGTGGAGGGACTTGAAGGGAATCCGGAGCCTTGCGCGAGGGGGTGTCCTCGTGCGAGAGCGGGAGGTAACTCGTCTGGAAGCCGCCTGTATCGTCGACCCGCCGGCGCTTGGCGTCATGCTCTCCACTGCTCGACCTCGGGCGAGGGGTGGTGGTGCTCGCGGCGTTCGCAGCCGTCCACCCGCTTCCCCTCCCCGTCAAATCAACGATATTACTAGCCACCGGAGTCTGCTGCTGCACCTGCCCCACCACCACCCAACCCCCTCCTCCTCTCCTTCTCAGCCTTCATCAACCCCATGCGTTCCCTCTCGGCCTGAATCTCCGCCTTGGTCCTCCTCTCCCGCAACCGCACACCATACTTCTTGCGGACCATAGACTGCTTCGTGCCAAACGAGTTGCGCAGGCCCTCGAGCCTGGCGCGCCGCGCGTTCTCGTCGGGGATCAGCTCGGCCTCCTTGAAGCGTGGGGCGTACTTTTCCTCGGCGAGACGCAGGTCCTCGTGCATGGCGTCTAATTGCTCGGGGTGAGGTGGGCGTAGGGGTTGGACGCGGGGAGGCGGTGGAGTCCGGGGTGCTGGAGGTGGCGGCGGCAGATTTGCGGGTGGCGATGCTGGTGTGGAGGGTGGAATGAGGGTGGGTGGAGGAGAGGCCATCGGGGGCTGGGCTTTCTGCGGTGGAGGGGAGGTTGGGGATGGAGGTTGCTGGGTTTTGCGGTTGGGATGGGAGGGACGAGAGAGGCTGGCCTGATATTTTGGTTTCGGGGTAGTGGCCGCAGAGCCTGCTATCCATGTGCTAATAGTCTGTTAGCTTGATTTTCTGTCATGCTGGTGCTTTTACGTACGGCTTGAAGGTCCTGTAGGCTGATGGCTCCCTGCCCGCAATGCACACACGAATGTACGAAGCCCTTGGACGTAGGAGCAAGTATTTCGCAGACGTTGTATCGTGTATGCTGAACAGGGTTAGGACTGCAGGCTTGCGGATATCGTAGGGAAACTTACATAGTCGTAAGCCGAGGTGTGCTCAAAGGTCCGGAAGCACTTCAAACACTGAAGCGTGTGTGTAGCTGGTGGGGGATGTACAGGAGTGGCTGTTGGAGCGACGGCGGGAGCAGCCGCCTGGAGCGGATGGCCATTGGCGCCCGGGTAGGCCTCTTGCGGAATGACACGCTCATTTTGATCATCCTGGACGATGTCGCCCGGCTCGTAACCCAAACGCTCAGCCTTCGCGAGTGCGTTGATGAGCGGTTTGGCTTCGATGGTCAGCAGGCGCTTCTCGAGGCACTTGTCGAGGAAGCTGTCGCTGGCTTTGGCGATGAGGACATCGGCGACTTCGTCGAGCAGCTCGGTGGTGAAATGGGCGGCGAGCTCGTGTTTGGACTCGGTGACCATCTTGTGGCCAAAGTCCCGAACGGCGCGTTGTGTGATGGAAGGTGGGGCATGATGGATGGCAGCATTAAGCTGAGATGGAGTCAGCGGCGGTGTTGACACCGGAAGGAAGTAAGGCGAGTCTCTCATGATGAAAAAGAGGAATGAGATGGAATGAAGGCATTCAGAGTTTAAAAAGAAAGAAAAAAAATGAGAGGAAGGTATTAAAGGAAGTGAGCAAACGTTAGGTTGAATTGGGGTTATGAGGGCAAGAAGGAGTGAAGTTTCGAGGCAGAGAGAAACCCACCAAGAGCTTGACGCGTTCATACGCGTCTTGCATCTTCAGATGAAAAGAAGAAATAAAAACCAAAAACCACAACCCCAAACCCAACATCAACACCCTCTCTAAAAATTTAAAAACAACTCACAGTAAACGCCTGATGAAACTCCGACCCCAACAAACACTTCTCCCAATGATCACGCACAATGCGCCTCACAGCCTCGGGCAGGCTCTGCTGGACGGCGAAGTTCATGCGTGTGCAGTCGTCGACGAATTTGGGGTTGATAGATGCATGATCCATGGTCGGCGACGGGAAGCCCGAAACGTTGCGCTGGGCCTGCTGCGACGCGGCCTTGCGCGCGGCGGGCGGGTCCATGATCACGGGCTTGATGAGCGACGCGCGATGGTGAGACGGCGGAGGTGGCGGCGGCGCCGCTTGAGGCAGCAGCACGGCTTGGGTTTGGGGTTGAGGTGGGGGCTGATGAGAGTGGGCGTGAGGGTAGGAATAATACTGCTGGTGGTGGTGCAAAGTGGGAGCGGTTGGCGCAGGCACGGGTGGTGGTGGCCGTGGCGGCGGCGGTTGTTGATGTTGTTGATGATGTTGATTTTGGTAGTAGTAGTGCTGGGGAGCCGGTTGCGGTTGTTGATGATGATGATGATGATGATGATAGGTCTGAGGAATTTGTGAGCGCGTCTGTGGGACCGGCTGCTCGAGATAATGGTGTTCTGGCTGGGGATGCGGATGAGAATGGCTCTGCTCCGGATAATGGTGTGGAAGAGGGTGCGAATGGTGATGCGGAAGCGGCGGCGGGTACGGAGCCGCGGCCGGAGCCTGCACAGGCGGTGGATGTTGGTGACCGGGAGGATGTTGCGGCGGCGGTGGGTACGGGGTCGGTTGCACGTGGTGCGGTTGTGGTTGCGGCTGCGGCTGTGGGTGTGCAGGTGGGTGCTGGAAAGCTGACGACTGTGGTGTGGGCAGCCACCGCAGGTCTGATGGGTTCGGCGTGGGGCCCGTGTCCTGGGATGGGAGCTGTGGGGACTTGACTCTGCTGTCGATCCTGGTCGCTGCCCCGGTTCCAGGCCCCGTTCCAGGCCCAGCGCTGGTCTCCTTTGGTCTCAATTCTCCCTGCTGTAGTTCGTCCGAATCGATGGAAATTTGATCTCCCAGGTGCGACTCATCCCTTGCCTGATTTTGAGCAACCGTCAAACCCGTTTCCGGCAGCGGCGTCGGAAGTTTCTCGGCTCCTGTTGCCGCAGCTGCTGGTGTGCGAGGCCGTGACTCGGGACCCGACTGAGGGTGCCCTTGATGAGATGGCGGTGGACTCGTTGGCTGTGGGCTCACTGATTTGGTCGCTAGTGCCGTGGTGTCATCCACGGCCGGGCTGGGTCCCGGGGGGGTGGTAGTTGTCGTGGGCGTTTGCCATATTGCTGATTGCTGCTGCTGTTCCTGCTGCTGCTCGGTGTCTGATGAGACAGTCTGCTGCTGTGCGGCGGAAAGAGCTGCTGCTGCCGCCGTCATGAGCGCCGTCTGCTCCTTTGTCTCGGTCTGCGCCGCCCCTTCCATCGTGTCAATGGGTTCGTCGACCCGTGTTGCTGGCTCGTACCGCCCAAATGCGCCTTCATGTGACAGTCTCGAGATGCGCGTCTCACCCCGTCTGTGCGGGCCCAATCGCCACCAGGGACTGCGGTTTCAACAGTCAAGGTACGATCCCAGCAACGGCAATGGTACCCGGCGAGTGTTGGACAAACTCGGGCCTCAGAGAAAGCCCGGCGGCAAAGCAACGCTGTTTGGTAGGGAAGACGAGAAGAAGCTCAGATACCGGACTCGCAGGATGGGATTCTCGCTGTAAGAAAGTCAAAGCAACAAAGTACGAAGTAGCGGCGTTATGGATATCCTCCACAGACATTTTCTCGGTTAAGCGGGAGCCCAGCTCTTATTTGACGAAATTGAAAATTCCTTATTGATCCTTGCTGGCCACATCTCAGCCAATCCAAATGCCGTTTGTGATAACTATAACTTTTGCTCAGCAATGTTTTTCTCAACCTCCTCTCGCTCCACTGTCCAAACTTTTAGAGGGCCCACTTGCCCTTTCCGAGCGTCGTGACGACGCTAACGATGCTTGGCGTGCAGCTGCTTATTTTTTTTCGGGGAGCTGCTGTCTGAGCCATCTTCCTGATAAGACTCCAGCCCATGGGGACATCTTCTCTGCGGCTGTGGCCCAACAACGAGGGCGGGTGGGATATGAGGAACGAGCGGGGAGATATTCTACCATTCCACGACGGTTTGTTGCACTTACGGATCACTCAAGAAGAAGCGTTGTCATTGACTTTTCATCATTATCATCTGCCTCCAAGCAAAAACAACAAGGCAAAACTTGGCCAAAAGCAACAAGCCGAGGGTAACAGAAAACCAAACGCCATAAACTGAGAAGAGACCTCCACCGTTCCCGAGACCTCAAATCCCTCCATCAAACCACCGTTTTTCTTAGGACCAAAGTTGATACCTAGACACGCTCACCAATGCACGCGAGCATCAACCGTTCGTAGTCCCCGCTCGTCTCGCCCTTGATCCTGCTCGCCAGGTTGCGGCGGTACTTGTTCTCGTATGCGCCGCGGACGTTGGCCATATGCTGGCGGTCCCAGTCTGGTCAAGGTTGTTAATAACCCGAGCTGCAGAGTAATTATGGGGGGGAATACATACGGTAGCGGACAACGCGGCTGACCAGGAGATAATCTTTGGTCCCGGCGCCTGCCATGGCGTCTTCGAGAAGTGTGGCGTGGTGCATGTACTTATCCACGCCGTTGCGAAGCTGGTAGAGGAGGGCGTCCTCCATGTGGCCCGAAAATTCCTGCATTTTTTATTAGCCGTCTGGTCCGTTCGTGGCATCATGGTGCTAGCTTACCTTGCGGATGACATCCTCGAGATTCCGAGCATACTTCTGCTTGTACTCGTACGCGATGGCGCGGAGCTGGCTGTCGTTCCTCGTGCTCAAGATGCTGCACACCTTCATCTCGTCGGTGCCGACCTTACCCTCGGTCGCATTGTACAGATCGTTGACGTCGCGGTCGATATCCGGCTTCACCACAGGAGCCGACTCCTCGGCCCGCTGCGCCCCGAGCACAATCATAAAGTGCCTCTCGGTCTTCATGCTCAAATCACCCCGCACGTCGTCCTCCAGCCGCCGACGGAAGACACGCTGGTACTCGCCCTTGATGGCGTTCATGTCGGCGTTGGTCCGCCCGAGCAGCACGTCGTTCAGCGCCTTCTCCTTGGTGCCGATGCCATCCATGGCCTGGCGGAGGAGGTAGGCGTCGTTGAGAAGGGGACCGCGGACGAGCGCCACCAGGCCGGCCTCAAACCAGCCGCTCGTTTCGCTCTCGATGTCTGCCACCAGATTGCGCCGGTGGATGCGCGTGTAGGCGTCGCGGATGACCTGGGCCTGGAGGGGATCCTTGGTGGCCAGGATGCGGATTAGGGCCTTTTCATCTGTGCCGAAGCCCTTCATCGCCGACCTCAGACCATGAGCGTCTGCGTCACCATTAAAAGCGATGATCTGCGGGGGCCCGTATCCGGGGAAGGCGGGGTCGGGGAACTGTTGCGCGTACGGTGGGTGGGGTGGTGGTTGGCCATAAGGTGGCTGCTGCCCATAAGGCTGCTGCGGGGCGCCTGGCTGTAGCCTGGCTGCGCGCCGTACGGCTGCTGCTGATACGGCTGCTGCGGGGAGGTGGTGGCGGCGCGCCGTAGGCTCCCTGTTGCTGGGGCGGCGGATAATATTGGCCCTGGGGAGGGGCCCGTACGGCTGCTGGGGCGGCGGAGCGCCATAGGGCTGGGAGACGGCGCGCCATATGGTTGCTGGGCCGGGGCTCCGTAGGGTGAAGCTGGCGGCGGCGGAGCGCCGTAGGCTCCGTGTTGTTGGGGCGGCGGATAATATTGGCCTTGGGAAGGGGGCGCGCCGTACTGCTGGCCCTGGGGAGGAGGCGGCTGTTGCTGGTAATACCCCCCTTGCTGGGGAGGGGGCTCTGATTTGGTCAGCCTTGACAGCTCGATGCGGTGGGAGACAGGACGTCACCTACGGCCATATGGCGGATACCCTTGGTACGACATGGCAGAAACCCACGATTTTTGCGATGCACAATGCCTTGATGGGTTGCTCTGGAGAAGCCGGGAGTTGGATGATCGGGGTGAGAAGCTGGAGGGCAGTTCCCAGTTGCTACGTTGCTCGGCGCTACCGAGAAGGTGGGGGAGGGGCAGTCTTTGTGTGCGCAAAAAGTGTTGGCTCAACTGTCAGGCCGCGCGCACCCGCAGGCCGGCACACGGGAAATATATATGCGTCCATCGGACCCAGAGTGGCCATGTGGCTGTGGCTTGCTGATTGATAATTCTGATTCAACAGCTCCAGCGCTTCGCGCCATCCCAAGGGAAGTCATGTTGCCGCGAGGCGGGCAGTGCTGTCATGGTGTGGCTCAGCACTCCGCTTTTTCTGGATGCCAAGACACACAAGTTCCACGATTGCGCCGTTCCTCTCTGGTCGGCACTGGGGTGACGTTGAGAGAGAGGCCGCCGAGGCGTCGGAGAAGATCGTCTAAAAGGGGCCAGATATGGCCGAGCGCCTGGGCTCTTTCTAGAACCGCTTTCCCGTCAATAACAACCTTCTCGCACGGTCTGCTTGTGTGTCCTCGGGGCTGAGGCTGGTTGTTTCCAAAGCCACAGTGGAGAACCTGACGCCATGCGTCCCCACCTCTACCGGAAAGTCTGATGGAGACGGGCGGGGTAAAGTGTGCCATGGATAGAGAGCTGCCCGGAGAAAACGCATGGGTGTTCTGTGCCTGGCTTGAGACATCGGGCTTTTTCTTGCAGCTGGGCAACTTTGCGACATCTTCGTCCCACCGTGTTGGGCCCGGTGTCCTCTGTCTGCGGTACCCAACAGCACCATACCTGGCAGTGTCTGCGACCTCAACCCCCCGAATTTTGAAGTGTTCAAAATTCTCGGGTCAGCATCGCTGCGTGGGGCGCTGGCGCCAGATCTTTTTCTCTGTTCTGTCATTCCGGGTATTATGACGAGTCACCTATCTCTACCGCTCAACGAGCAGAGGTCATCAAAACCCTAGGAATCTGCAGGGAAGCCAACACACACGGCGGTCCCAATCGATGGAGGATCCGGATCAAGTGGATCCAAGCAGCATCGCCGCCCCGGCCCCGGTCCCGGCGCCGCCGCCGTGACTGGCCCCGAAAACAACCTGACCTGCTTCCATCCACTTGACTCCCCGCCAAGCATATTTCCCGTCACCAAAACTATTGCCATCACCAAAATTGTTGGTTTTGTCAAGGTCGGATCAAACATCACGATCTCTTACACATCCATAACCAACGCCACCGCGACGACCCTCAACATGCACCAGTGCCGTCACGATCTCCCACCACCATCCCAGCCACCGTGACGTCCATTTTTCGCTCTAATCTTTGGACGGTAACACTAACTCGGAGAGTATTCTTGATTTCCATTCCCATGCCTCTGGGAACGGCTTTCAGCAGCAGGAGTTCCACAACATCTGATGATAGGATATGGCACACATCGTATCCCGTGCGGGACATTACTCTGCAGGAAACCGACCCGCGGAGAAGGCCTGAACCACGGCCACTTGCCTTATCATCTGGGGCATCATAAATTTAGGATTTAGTTGTGCAAGCGTTGGTAAATCCGGGGCGCACATACCTCATTGGGTTTTGACAGTTAAATGAGCGCCGCAACCATCACTTTGCTAACCGTAGGGCAGATCATATTGTGCGCTGGGTCATCATCCCCTCAACTCTCTCATCCCGAGTTTGGCCAGAGCTTCCAAGCCCAATATCACCACGAATTTAGCGGTCTGAGGTAATGACAAGCTGGTGATGGACAGAGAAAGCCTCTGTTCCACGGCTTTAGTCCAGAAGGAAGCCATCAAGGCACACCCTCAATGCACTGCCGCCTAGACACTTAAATCTCCCAACACGGGCGCCAATCAGCAACCCAGCGTACCTCATACCCCTGAATCGACTTACACCATTAATGGCTATCGATAGACCATTTAGAACGACATGCTGCTGGTTTCTGTGTGACACACCCTCTCCTTGGATAGCCCAAGCCAAGAAAGCTGGACAACCATTGCTCTTCTCTCGAGGCTCACCGGGAAATGCCGAGCTACCACTCAACCGGATTTCCATCGGAAATATGCCTTCATACACGCCCCTCACAGTCCTCACCAGCCAAGAGGAACCAAGTGGCCAATGGTTTCGGATGGCTGCATACGCCACAGAGGGGGCGAGACTCGAAGGGAGCGCTGCTGCAGGGACCATCCCCAAGACGTCACAAGCGGCAGCTCTGCGTACGCCAATCTGATGCCACCATGTTTCTTTGCTCCTTTCACTCTGACGGGCGGTCATCAGATCTTGGTATGTACAGCACCGCAACGCGCCGTCGATCCCGGGAGCTGGCATTGGGAGCCCGATCTCCTCTCTAAGCAGCCCCTGATTCGGGGCAGAGATGTGCAGTTTTGGGCTTGACCACCTTGTTTGAGTTGTGTCTTGCGTCAGAAGCAGACGAGATTGTCACAGAACATCTGCTGAAGATCTATCATCCATATTTGTTGTGGGGGACGAGGGGTATGATTTGTTATCTCGTAACTATCTTACTGTTAGATGCCGCGGGCAAGCAGTCTCCTAAAGCAGCCAAGTTGGATGTGTCACTCTGCAGATACTGCAGTACTGCCCAAGACAGGTGGCCATGAGACAGAGTCACACGCAGTCCACTACTGCCTTGACGTTGTTAGCTGCTGCTGGTCTGAGACAACTGGCGTTATTTGTTGGGTTTGTGTTGGTTCCAGAGGACGACTCCCAGCATGAGTAAAAAAAAAATAAACCTGGAAGAAGCCGGGCAGTGCTCTCGATCTGAAGAGCATGAGGCTAATGCATCTCGAGTCCTACCGAGAAGTCGCGGGTTTTTGGGCAGAAGAGGGGAGAAAGCAGACCACGTTGGGTTCTATCCAGCAAGCGAGCAACTGTTCAAAGCACCAAAAATAAAAGGCTCACAAAATCCTCCGAGTTCTTGTATTCCAATTTGGTTTCCTGACTATCTCCCACACCAACCTTCACCGGTTACACTCATCTCAAGACACTGTCTCGCCCCCTGAGACCTAGAACTTGTAACCTTCCAGAACTTGCGACCATGAACCGTCTCCTCCGCACCGTCTCGCCTCTCGACCGAGGCCTCGCAAAAGGTAGGCTCACCATGAGCACCCTCGCGTCTGGCAGCACAACCACCCAACCCCCCAAGCTCAACCCAGACCTATTCCCCAGCACAACCACCCCCTTCCCCGCCACAACACCATGCCCCCGGGCTTCAAAGCAACCACCGCCTCCCTCCCAACCTTCACCCTCCTCCAAACCCTCCTCCACCGACCTCACCCTCGCCCGCGCCCTCATCTCCGCCTGGCGCCGCGACGGCATCATCCAAATCGCCATGTCCCCGCCCAGCATACCATGGTGCGAAGCCCAAGCCGCTAGTCGCGCCTTCTTCGCCCGCCCACACTCCGAGAAGACAGCCTGTGTCGACGAGCGCAGCTACTCGGGGTACATTGCCTCGGGCGAGGAGATGACGAACGAGATTGCGGATTACTCGGAGATTTTTACGGTTACGAAGGATTTGGAGTTTGGGGATGAGAGGGTGAGAAAGGGTTGGCCGTGTCATGGGCCGTGTCCGTGGCCGGAGGATGGGGAGATGAAGAGGGTCATGGGGAGGTATGCAGAGAGTTTGGGGAGGAGGGGAGAGGTTGTTGGGGTTGGTGGAGATGGGGTTGGGGGTGGAGGAGGGTAAGTTGAGGAGGTATACGAGAGATGGGTGGCATCATATGAGGGTGTTGAGGTATATCTGATGACAAACTGCTCTTGATTTGATGGGTGTTTGAGATGCTGACTGGTGTTGTTAGATTTCCCGCGAGAAATGCTACCAACGGAAAAGGAAAGGAGGGCAGGGGCATCGGCTCTCACACGGATTATGGCTTACTTGTCATTGCTGCACAGGACGATGTTGGGGGTGAGTGCCCCTGAGGTTACGAGTACAATTACTGGATTAACTCGTTCAAACCAGCCCTCTTCATTCGCAGGCCACATCAAGAGGAACAGTTTGCCAACTGGGAGAAGAGCGCTGCCGGTCTGAGGGAGGATGATGACGGCTGGGTGTATGTTCCTCCCGTCGACGGCGCTCACACTGTGATTCTTGGTAAGTACATGCTGTGAAACACCACGGATCCTGCAGTGCCCAGGATTCTGGATCGCCTTGTAAGACCCAATCTAACTTGTCTCAGGGGACATGATGCAGTACCTCACTCGCAACTACCTCACCGCAACTCCGCACAAGGTTGGCCTCAACACACGAGAGCGCTTCTCCATTGCGTACTTCCATGAGCCTAGCTTCCAAGCTGTCCTCAAACCGCTTGAGGGTGGTTGTGGTGGCCTGACATCTGACCTCGCGCAAAATGTTGATAGCATTCACTACGGCACGCACTTTACCAACATGTTTATGCGGAACTACCCTGACCGCATCACAACCCAGCGTCTTGTGGCAGAGGGCCGGTATGGGTTACTTAAGTTGCCCGAGCTTCGTACAATGGGGACTGCTGCATGACTTTCAAAAAACACATCAACATGATCTGGCGTTAGGAGTCAATGATTTCGTAGATATAGTCTTTTTGGGGCCACTTTCTTTCAAAATAGGCTCTGGGAGCCGTGGCTGGAAGTGACTGCTCGTTGGAGAGAACAACCTCTTGCGTCGGTTTCAGATTTGACAAAGGATTTTGCTCTAAGTTAACGTAAGAAGTTGTCTTTCAAGATTTGTGCTTGCTCATGTAGTTGGTGCTTTCTCCTTACAATCCGGAATCAAAAACCATGGACGCTGATGCTTCAAAATTGATGATGAAGCTAGTGAACTCTCTACTGTCCGGATCATTACGTTTCACTGTGCTTAAGCTTCCTTCTCGGTCCTTTTTTTCCTCGCATCGGGGTGAAAATTCAACAGGGTTGAAACAAAGCCGAGAGCAAAACAGCGTACGAAGTTGGCATCTCTATTTTCTCTCCTCTTCGACGAGTCCCTTCCAACCTCGTTCCAGTTTCCTCAATTTCTGCTCCCACACCGCGGCGAGCCCAGACAAGCACATCGCCACCCAAAGAAATCATCGCGATCAGAGGTTAGTACGTTATCGCGCTCGATTTACCTTTGCGTTGTCGAAAAATACCCAACTTCTCGCCTACTTCGGTTTGCAAAAGCTGATCAATGGTGGTGTCAGATTTCAGTCACTCGGTCAAACGACACCAAGAGCCCGAGACAATTGATCACCATGGCCCGTGTCCTTCAAGATGCGAGAGTGTCTGTCGGGGGTCCTGGAGATCTCAGAGCTGCGCGGTCCAGATAATTTTCAAGACTGGGAGGCGAAGGTAAAAATCCACCTCGAGAGATTCGGCCTCGAGGGATTTCTGAACGCGGCGGGTCTTCGCGAACTGGAGAACGACTTTGAGAAAAAGACGCTTTTCTACTTTCGCAAGCTGGCTGCGTATCTGTCCCTTCGCCACTCCATCGGTCCAGTCATCGACGAAGTCAAGAAGGACGGGCGGCCCGACTGTCGCTCCGAGCCCCATCGTCTGTGGGAAGCTATCGGTAAAGCAATAAAGCGACTCTCCGCTCAGCAGGCATCTGAATTTGTCCAGGATTTGTTGTCGGTTGATCATGATAACTACGGCAGTGGCTGGGCCTACATTCACAGGCTCAACTATCTGGTTTCTCGACTCCAAGGGATGGGTGTTTCCGTCGATGAGAAGGTCCTCCAGCCGCTGGTTCTTGCGGGAATCAAGTGGTGGAAGCCGGAATGGGCGCAGTCATTCAAAGAGAAGCTGGAGAGCGGGGGAGGACACGTACGAAAAGGTCATAGATTTTTTCAAGGCCCAAGCTGACTTTGAGGCCATGGGTTTTGATGGCATCGAGTCCCTCCAGGCACAGTACGTGGCAAGCGTAGAGTCCGAATGCAGCTTAAGCACTTGGTCCTGAAAAGCAATACGTGGGAGGCTGAATAACTCCTGGATGGCTCTCAGAGGTGTCACCGAGCTTGGGAGGTGACATGGGAGGAGTAGCACGGGAACCAAAATAGGAGGTATCGCATGGGACTCTGGGCAGTGGAAGACCGAAGTCTTCGGAGCCTTGAGAGGCGAGGGGGAGGATTCGTAAACGGCTGCCAACAGGGACAAATCTGAAGATAGTGGAAACAATCAGGCTGGGCTCATTGAAAATCAGACAATTGGTTTTGCTGATATTGTATACGACTGCCTTTGTTGACCTCCTGCTCGTGGCTTTTTCTTCCCAAACAAACAAAGTCCTTTCAATTTAATAACTCCCTTTCCACGTCCTCAACAAATCTCAATGCTAATTACATCCACCATCTCCATTTCAGTAACTCTCCAATATATCCCTTAAAATGCTGCCGGATCCATGAATACCGGTTGCCGCTCAAAAGCTTTTCCAGCCTCCGGGTCTCGGCTACTGTCCGACTGCGCAGATTCCTCGACCTTCGGCGCCTCAACCTTCCCAATAATCCCCGACCCCCGGAACGCGAGCAGAACGACGCAAAGCGAGCAGAGACCAAGACCAACATGCCACCACTCAGCCGCCCGAAGCCCAAGCAATGACGCCTCATCCCACTCCTCCACCGACCCCACATCTTGAACACGAACCCCCCGTTCCCTCGCCATCACCGCTGTCTGGATCGCCGTCGCCACAGCCAAACCAATTGCACGACCGACCTGCCCCATCGAGTTGACAAGAGCGCCGCCGAGGGCTTGGTCCGATTGTGGCAGCGAACGGCTTGTGAAAAGTATTAGGCACGGCCATGCTGTGTCAGCGCCAAACACCGAGATTGCCATGGCTGGGAACGCCCATGCCCAGTATGTCGTGTCCGGAGGGATGGGAATGGCAAATAGCAGGGCTGAGATGGACACGCAAAGGTTGCCGACTGCTAGCATGACGTACGCCGGGATTCGTGAGAGCAGTTGAGAGACGATGACGGCTGTGAAGAAGCCCACGACGCCGGTGGGCAGGAAGCGTAGGGTGGTCTGCAGGGGAGACAGGCCTTGATAGTCCTGGTAGAAGTAGGTCGCGTAAACCATGAAGCCCATAAAGCTGCTGAAGAAGAACGCCATGATGGCCATGGCGGCGCTGAACTGCTTATTGCGGAAGTTGGACACTTTCATGATGGGGGCCAGTTTGCCGGTCTTTTCGAGGTGGTGTTGCCAGAAGACAAATAGAGTGACGAGGGCGAGGGAGACGACGATGAGAACGGGAATCCATGGCGTGCTCCAGCCTACGACGTTGCCCTCGGTTAGGGCGAAGAGGAGCGCGAGAAGCCCGGTGGTGATCAAGAACGCGCCTAACCAGTCGATGGTCGCTCTTGGTCGAGAGCTGGCACCCTCTTCTGCTACAGGTCGCTTGGATGGCGGAATGATAAAAAAAGGGCTGCGCCACTGACGGCGAGAGCGGCGAGCCCTATCACGACGAACACCCATTTCCATGAGGTGTATTCGGCGATGATGCCGCCGAGTAGGTTTCCACACACTGCACCTAGCGGAGCACCAGCGGCTGTTGGAAAACTGGTTAGCAGTGTCCAGACCATTCTCGTTTTTAGGGGCAGCATACAATAACAACTAAAGGCATAGTTCTTCGCCTTGCTTGGTGGGAATGTGGTCCCCAGAATCCCGATCGCTGTCGGAACGTTCGCGGCGGCGCCCTTCTCAAGTGGTCAGTCCTTCCTCATGAACCTTGCGTAGCGATATTCTGACTCACCAGCCCCTGTAGCCCTCTAAACAGATCAAACGCAATTTCGTTCGGCAAAAAGGGGTTTACCAGCGTGGTGACAGCGAACCAAGCCGACCCTCCGATGAAGATTATGCGCTTGCCGTAGATGTCGCCCACTCTCCCCCAGAAGAGCAGGAAGCACCCGAACGTGAGAGAGTAGGCGGACAAGATCCATTGAAGCCGCGCTTCCGGAATGTCGAGATGTTTGCCGATGGTTGGAAGGATGATGACCACGGCCTGGCCCGACAAGCTCTGTAAACTCCAGTTAGCCCCTGAGCCTCATCGGTGTTCACTCTCGTCAAGGATGCTGACTTACATTGAGGAAGCTGGCGCCGGTCAATATCGCCACGAGGGCGATGCATCGAGCTTTTGAGAAGGGGAGTTTTGAGCTTTCCATCCGATCCGGGTCTTCAACCACCACCTCGGCGATATTGCTTACCTCCGAGCCCTCTGGGCTTGATCGTTGAGCAACAACCGCCTTGGCTTTCTCGTCGGGTTGCGAGTCGGCCTTTCCAGGGGCATCTCCTTGTGAGATCGACATGTTCACTCAGCAGGCAGGTTGAATGCAGGAGCAGTTGACATTCCAGAATGTCAAACTTGAAGGGGGAGAAAATTTGAGGGGGGGTAATGGTTCATAAGAGATTTAGTCGGAGGGAAACGACATCCTCCAGCTCCACAGCTATTGGTCTGGTCCAGGGAGACGTAGTGCGCCCCATCCGGGGATAGAGGTTGGTTGCTCCGGGACAGGCCCGAGGTGGAGCTCTGATTGCGAATGCGTCCTTCGGCAAGGTTGCTGCATGTCGGATGTCGCCAGATCCCACCGATCGGACATAATCTCTCAGCCCCTAATTATGGGATTATCTCTTTGGGTACGCTTTTCGGAGATTGATCAGCTGCCTCAAAGGTTGTTATTTGATGTCAAGCCTTTAAAATAGAATGAGAAAGGAGAAAAGTCACGGAGCGTTGTGGAGGGAGGAAGGGCAAGGAGGGAAAAGGTCAAACAGGAACAACGTAACCATGTGTCGGAGGTTAAGTAAGGCAGGGGGGTAACTAGGAGTCTTTGATCTACTATGGGCATGGGTCATTCAGGGCCTGGTAGTTGTCGGACTCATCTGAGGGAAAAAGTGATTTCTCTAAAGGTCTAGTTAACGTTAACTAACTGGCACTTGTTTTTTAATATCAATTTACTGTTGTCATCTTCAAGCCCGAGAGTCTGCCTGATAACCTTTTTTTTAATCGAAACATGGCATCAATAAGGAGCGGGTTGCCTCTTCATATTGCGTTCATTATGGACAAAACAGTTCTGCGGCAACAAAAAAGGCTCATTTTCTGATTGGATTGCCAGCTTTTTAATTGATACATGTACATACATTGGGTACTTCTATGCACCCAGCATGCAGGCAACACAGCATTTGTGCAAGGTTGTTGCCTTGTTGGTTGGTTGACTGAACCAAGGACCAGTGAGAGACAACTTCACCTTTCCTCCAACAGCCCAACTGCACCTGACAACAAAGCACCACCACCACATCACATCAACCTCAAATGACCGACCCCTCGCCCGCCCGCACCATTACCAACCGCACCGCCTGCCTCGGACGCGAATACATTGAATACTCCGACGGAACCTCCCAAACCCGCAAACTCGGCCGCGCCACCGGCCAGCCCCTCGCCGACTGGACCATCGTCGTCAAACCACCTGCAGAGCCAGAGCAGTCCTCCCAATCCACAACCCGCCAGCTCTCGGTCATTGCCGAGAATCAAGCCGAAGGCGAGCCCAGACACTGGACCTTGTTCTCGCACATCCCCACCCGCGACGATGGCACAGGGCCGGGTCAAGTCTGGCAGGTAAAGGGCGACGCGGAGTTCATGTACTTTGAGCACGTTGGTGTGGTTGATCAGATGAGATCGGATGGCTTTTCCTGGCAGCAGCTTGTGTGCAAGGATCTGAGCGAGGAACAGCTGAAGAAGGTGGATGCGGTTTGTAGGGGGGAGAAGCCGCCGAGTGCGCCGAATCGGAGGGAGGTGAAGGAGCATTGTCAGGGGTGGATAATAAGGGTTTTGAGGAGGTTGATGGAGAAGGGGATGGCGGAGGGAAAGATGGTGGATGGGCTGGAGGGGTGTATGGATCCTGTGAGAAATTGGGAGAGGATTTGAAGATGGAAGAGAGGTGATGATAGAATGATTGGGGGTTTTAAATTGAGGGATGGGCTTTCTGCGGCAAAATTCAGAGTCTGGAGGTTAGTGAGCTTTGGTTTTAACGGCTATCTTTGGGAGTCAGTGACCATCTTCAGAAAACTGGTTAACTATGTTTTGCATCAAGTTCCTTTGTGACTCAGGTTTGTTTGAAATGCAATTTTGAGTTTGAAACCCTCAAGAGAAAAAGAGAGTTTGTGAGGCAAAGGATAATGTTACATAGTTAACTTATTCATAAGACCCACTTCTTGAGAAACACAACGTTATGGTCTATTGGAGAGTTATGAGGAGCCCAAAGCATTTTCTAGGCTCTAGGCACCTGACTACAGATATTGGGTCTGAAACTCTTTTGGTACCAGTGGTCTCATTTTATGTGTCTCCATGTTGTATAAGTGCCATAGTGTTTTTGGAAAGCAGAGCTGGAATATCACAGCACAGTCTTGGGAATTATGCACGGGAGAAGGTCCCCAGGTCGTTAAAAGTCTTGTGTGTGACTAAAGCATAGAAACGTTGGAGAGTTCAGTGACGTCCTTGCTCAATTTGATCCATTGTTCAAAACTTCCGTTGTCCCCTGGCTACTACTATTAGAGACGACATGTAAGCACTTGAACATGGCTCACATACACACAATTGTTTTTACCCTTGCCAGTAACAAGCTTACATTACCTTTGCGGGAGAATCATTATAGAGGTGGAAGGCTCTTTTTTGAGTTGCTAAACCGGCTGGCCATGGAGGTCACCAGAAGAGTACGAAGGCCGGTTCTTTTTTACTGGATCTGCTAACCCAGAACCAAAAGCTTTAACTACTTTAAGTTTTTTTGACCACATGGATCTTATTTCAGCAAATATAGGATTTATCGCCTGCTCGGGCGACCAAAGAACAAAGATGCATCACATTTTACTTGTTGGTAGTTAGTACAAGGAAAATTCAAGGAGAGTTTTGTCTTAAAACATTGCCTTTGCGCAGCAAAAATCAATTTTAGCAATAGTGGGAATTTATATATCTTGTTGTTCCCACATCAGTGCCAGAACCTCCATATTCCAACTAATCAGGGTACCTTAGTTTGCGCCACCGCTGCTCCTGTCCTCGTTTCTGTGAGCAATGGCGTCGTCCTCTGGCTCCAAACCGGACAGGCCACTTTGGTCGAGTCCTTTCCTACCAGTCTCAACGCCCCGCGCAGGAACCGAATCAGATGGCAAGCGTCCCTGGACTCCTGACACTACTCCATCGTGCGTTTCTCACGGTCGGGGGGCATTCGAACTCAACTTGCAGAATGCCAAAAAACTCTCAGAAGATTCAAGACAGAGCAAAATTTGGCGGACTCATATGGAGAGGCAGCGCCTGGCTGAAATGGCTCGTCTCGGACTGGATCAGACACCCTCCAAAAGTGCCGGCGAGGGCGAGCATGCTGTTGGCCCGGGGATGACCGAGTTCTTGAGCAAAGGGGATGTTCCTCCCTTTGAACAAGGCCAGCTTTATGGCCCTGACAGACCTGGGGCAAAAGCTCGACCGAGGCTCTGGACAATGGCAGCCAATCGCTGGCCATTTGCCTTTGAGAACAACGGCGAGCTTGGAATGACAGGGGAAATAAACTCCAAAACACAACTCGGCCCGGCCAGCTGTGGTGCTGTCGAGAATTCAGGACTGAGGGAACTACCTCCCGCTGCGACCTGGACTTTTCCTAAATTCAACCCGATCCCTCCATTTTCCACCCCAGCTTTCCATCAACTCCCAATCCAAAACCCGCAACAAGGTCCATCATTGTGGAGTTTTTCAAACGACACAGATGCTCTGAGAGTTGCCAACAAGGGCAAGAACAGCAGTTTCAGAAAGCTTAATTTAATCAGCCCCGACAGCACCGGCCAACCGACTGGCGACGTCGGCCCTCAACGCATCGCCAGCATAAACGTGGCCGCCCACCCGCCGCAGCCCCTCGGCCTGAACCAGCCGCTGATGGAGTATCCGCTTATTCCATCCGCCTCTGGTATCGCCGCAACCTTTCCTTGGGTCCCTAGAGTCGGGTCCATCCGGAACAACCTTGCCCAGAGGGGTTACCAGATCGCGAACTCCAACGTTCCAGCCGCGCCCGTCGGTCAGCCTCACCCTTGTTTGATCAATCAGCCAGGCCCACCGGCGTCCCCCCGCGGCATCCCAACTCTAAACGGACTTGAAGGGGCTCACAATGAGATCAACACCACCAACGACCGTGGTCCCGCAGCGAATGTCATGAACCACGGCCAAAGCAGCAGCTTGTCCTTCTACCACCCGATGACCTGCCGCTCCTCAACCAATCGACGGACTCAGCAGCAGACTCAAGCTCTTCTGCTTAAGGGATTTTCTGCCAATTACAGAGGCGACCCTGACGTGATGCGGAACCAGTCCGCCGCAATTGCCGAAGAGGAAAGCTGCAGCCTGTGGATTGTTGGGCTCGCTCCAGACCTTGACACCCACGAACTCCTCGCCGGAATCCGGAACATTGGACGCGTCTATGCCACACACATTAACCCGCCTGCCCCTGAGCGCGGTCATGTGCTGAGCGCCGCAAAGGTAGTCTTTTTTTGAGAGACTCGCGGCTGGTAAGTTTCCTCACTTTCTTCCAAAAAAGCACTGACCAGCTAATTTAAAACCATAGAGCTCTTCTACACCACCTTCGCCCCCACCGGCTACTGGACCCCGCGCAACCCCCAGCTCCGGGCGAGAGTTTCCTGGAACCGCATCCGCTCCGCTGAGACCGACGTGGGCGGCAACAGATCTCGGGTTCTCCTGGTCAGTGGTCCACCGCAGGTGGTTAACGAAGAGTATCTGTGCGTATACTTCAATACCAAGTTTGAGTACCAGCTCGACCAAGTCATCTACTGCGGCGCCAACGCGAGCGGCACCCGCGTGCTTCTTGAGCTGAGGTTTGGAAGTTTTCGCTGCCAGGCTGAGTCGGCTAGAACTGCACTTATGCGCGAGTTTAAGGATGCGGGAATTGTGTGCGAGTTTGGTATGTTACTGTTCTGTTGTGTTCTGTATTCTGAGTGGCGACGGACTAACAGCTGGGCTGTAGGTTGGGACCCGTGCAACCGTGTCCAGGAGTTGGTCTAAGGATAGGCGAGAGCTATGGCAATCAATCAGGAAAAAGTATGGAAGAAGACACGAGAGTATGATTAGAAATAAATTGGGTACTTGGGTTTGGAACTCGAGACCTTTTGGGATGGTCTGCAATGTGGGCGAGGTCTGGACCCCAGCGCCTTGTCCTGTGATAAAGGCGTGGGAGTTTGAGTTGGAGGTCAGAAAAGATTAGCTGTACATCATATTTTAGAGAGAGCATTAAGACCTGGCATTTGGAAGGGAATCAAAATTTAACCTGAGCGGTGAACTGGTGATGTTTGCGATTGTGGTGTTGTGTGGTCTTTTCCTTGTCGTGTAAGTGATAGGCTGATAAGCACTGACCTTGGTCAACCCTAACCCTTTTTACATGTGAAAGATGATGACGTCAACCTGCCTTTGCTGGAAGAAACTTTTTCATGATGCCATGCTGCAACACGTCGCGAACAATGATGTATGGCTGTGATCGGCGACGGGCTGTAACCCTCCACGGTGGCTGTCCAATGGCCAATGGCAATGAGAAGCGCGGCGGACGCGACCCCTTTGGTTGCTCCCAGCCGATTGGGAGCTCCTTCCCGGGAGCTCACATGGATTACGTCACTGTGGCCGGAGCTTCACGTCCACAGCTTTTGTGAAGCAGGCAGCCACGACGGTTTGTCCCTGGGCTTCTGGGCTGCTTTGAATGGACAGCGCCTTCCATGTCGCATTGGGGTTCCAAACAAACCGGCAGCGTTGGTCAAACCGGGAAGCAGTGACGTCCTTGACCCCGCCACTGAAAGCTCGTCAGCCAACACCACCACCCGTCCGCAGCTCACAAAACCAGAACCGTCCTCCTTCCATTCCGCGACTTGCTTTGGATTTGATACTTTCCACCTGCAAAAGCGCAATACCATATCCACTGGCCGCTTCATCAACAACACGCCACAACGTTGATCGAGTGATTCGAGTCTGAAGTGAACAGAGCTCATCATGAGGATTGCTAAAACGCTCCTCTCGCTGGCCCTTGTGGCCAATGCCGCGGTCGCCAGCTCTTGGTTTTCTCGTGCAGGCACGTCTACTGCAAACTTTCATCGAGAGAACCATTAAAGCTAACGTTACATTACAGCTTACAACAAGTGGCATGAGACCGAGCTGGAGCGGTGGCTTTCCGACAACGACGTACCCTACCCGACACCCGCCGACCGCAAGGATCTCGAGAAGCTCGTCGAGAAGAATTGGGAATCAAACGTCGTTGAGCCCTACCGTTCGTGGGACACGGCAAAGCTCACCAGCTATCTGAAGCACAAGGGTGTTGAGTCCAAGGACACCGCCGAGGAAACCCGTGATTCTCTGATTGACCGCGTCAAGAGCTCCTGGTACGAGTCGGAGGACAAATCTCAACATGCTTGGATCAACGTCAAGGATTGGATTCTGGACACCTGGACCGACAGCCAACTCAAGGCTTTCTGCGACCGTCATGGCATCCCCGTTCCCCAGCCTCGCAAGCGTGACACTCTCCTTCAGAAGGTCCGCGAGAACTACGAGACCATCGCTCAGAAGGTCGGAGAGACGGCTGCGTATCCCGGTAATTGGCTGTATGAGACTTGGTCTGGTACGTTTCTCCCAATTACTGCATTTATGGTTGATGACTGACTTTGGCTGCAGAGTCTGATCTGAAGGAGTGGCTTGACAGCCACGGCTTCCCTGCCCCTCAGCCGACCACCGTATGTTCTCTTATCCCTCGATACATCGCCCATCTGCTGACTCTTTTTACAGCGCGACAAGTTGATTGCCTCCGTTCGCCGTAACTCTCGTCTCGCCTACCTGCGTATGCAGGAGCAGGCTGAGAGCTCCCGCAAGAGCGCCCAAGACGCCTACTCTGCCCTTACTGACAAGCTCATTGACTCGTGGGGCGAGTCTCAGCTCAAGGAGTTCTGCGACAAGAACAACATCAATGTCCCTCAGGGTACCAAGCTCAACCAACTGCGCGCTCTTGTCCGCAAGCACCGCGCTGAGATTATGGGCGACACTGTCTCGGGTACTGCTGCCTCTGCCTTTGGCGCCGCAACCTCCAACGTTGGTTCCGCTGCCGCCAAAGCCACCGATACCGCTTCCCAGGCTGCTCAGGCGGCCTTTGACAAGACCGTGAACACCTGGACCGACAGCCGCCTGAAGGGCTATCTCGATGCCCGCGGTGTGGTATGTATTCCTTTTTTTTTCCCACAAAGTGGCACGTTCTGTGGTGCTAACAAACATTTTCAGCCCGTCCCTCAGGGATCCAAGACCGAGGAGCTCCGCGCTCTCGTCCGCAAGCACTCTCACAAGGCCGCTACTGGCTGGACCGCCTGGACCTGGGATGATCTCAGCCTCGAGAACCTCCGCAATTACCTTGCCTCCAGCGGCAACGCCGCCGCCAAGAAGACTTCTGAGAAGACTGGGGCCACCCGCGACGAGCTTGTCGACGCTGCCCAGGCTGCCTATGCTTCTGCCTCCTCCGCCGGCGGGTCTTCGTATGCCTCTGCTACTTCGTATCTCGCCCGCGCCACCGACGCCGCCAAGGCTACGGTCTTTGACACATGGAGCGAGAGCGAGCTGAAGTCCTATCTTGACAGCTACGGCATCCCCGCGCCTCAGGGCTCGACTGTCAATGAGCTCCGGGCTCTGGCCCGCCGCCAGCACACGTACTTTAAGTACGGCACCACCACGCCGACCGAAACTCTCTTTGCTAAGGTCAAGGAGAATGTGCTGGGCGGTTGGGACTGGGTTGCCAATCAACTCCGGATGGGATCTGATGCGGCAAAGAAGAAGACCGACGAGGCTGACCGCAAGGTGCACAAGGAGCTCTGATCACCTCGTCTGACTGAAACGTCATTTGGTAGATACTCGGGGGTGGGAGAAGAAGTTCGCCTGCGAAAGTGAACTTGATGGAAGATATTTCATGACTGATGGACGGGGGAGGGGAGGTGGAGGACGATGGTTTGATGACGAAAATGGTTTGGAACTGGGAAGGCTGAATGCTCTCTTCTGATGGTGGCTTTCTCCAGCCCATTCAGAGAGGCAGATCGGAATCTGGTACGCTGGAGTTAGGCTTGTCGTTGCTTTTTATCCCGGATATTGGTACATCTCTCTCTACTATGCAGATAGAGAACGCCAATAAAGCCATATTAAATTACTATTAACAATCCTAATTTGATAAGATGCAGTGGAGTGACCTGACCTGCTATGTGGAAAGACTAACACAGAGTACGTAATGAAGCCTTGTCCCAAGTTTTAACTCTAATTCTGTCCTTAGCCATCCCTGGGTATTAGTGTCTAAACCAGCCATTTGCAAGGCATCTACAATTCTGTCCTAAGTTACTGGCTGGTACTGAACTGGGGCAAAAACCACTGGGCTTGGGGCCTGATAGTTGGACCCGCTGACGTGCAGGGGAGACAGTGTGGGGGGAACCTCGATATTGCATTTTTCGTTTTACTTTCTCACGTCGTATTTAGGTAGGCTTGCGAGAGCTTGCTCTCTTTCTCTCTTGAGAGAGGGGGGCAGGCGGGACAATCAACATTCTTTTCTGACGACGAGATCTCGGAGGAGCATACTCAGTGCAGACGGAGAGGATGATGCTCTGACCTGAGGGATAGAGCTGATTGTTGTCGGAAGCGTGCCATGCATACGACGCCGGAGTCGCCTTGAGCTATGACTTGTTGAAGTCTTCGTTCCTCCCCCAAATTCAAGACTTCACCGTCACCAGACTTCGCTGACCAGAAGAAGGGTGTAGTGTGGTTGTGGGTTTATGGTGCGGTGCACCAGTTCAGTACGAGTGGCTTAAGGTACCTAATGGTATCAGGTAGATAAGCGAGAAGATATAATCGGTCCAAAATCACTGCTCTCAAGTATGGTGCTAGACGCACAGTTTGGCAGTTTCACATGTTTTTGAAGATGAGCGAGAGACTTCATCTGACACGAATGTTCAAAACTTCGGGTTCCGTTACTCCAGGAGCAGTATCAGACAAGTGAACACCTCGAAATACTTAGTGAAGTGAAAGAAAGGTCACGCGAGCCTGGTTTTGGCAGGATACTCGGAGTACGCCTGACGAACCGTCTTGCTCCTGTTTCTGAACTGGCATATTTCCGTGGCACTCGGAGCCTGACTCGGGGGGAATGGAGGCTCGTACAACGCCCAATGAAATCTTGATATCGATGAGGCTCTCAACGGCCTAACTGTTTTGCTCAGCCACCCCTCGGCAAAAAACCAAGTAGGATAGCACTTTCCCATGGGTGTTGACGTTGGGCTGGTGTGGAGGCTTTCCATCAACCTAGCCTCATGCCACGTCCCGCCTTGACGGCTGCCCGACGCCCCAAGCAAATAAAACGAATTGTAGTGGGTAAGGCATATTCAGTGGCAGACTTATAGGTTTTGGCCCAAAGTTGCTGGAGTCTCTGTAAGGCTGAGGCTTGGCCGCATTTGGGAACTTGTGTCTTCTGGAAGTGGAAGATCCGGGGAAGGCGTTTGAGCAAGATGGTTTCATTCTTGTTTGATTTAGGAAGGTAGAGGAAGGGGCTGAGTCTAACAACCATAACTGTAGCCTTGCCCTCGGCTGCTTATCCGAGTCCCGTGATCATGTTTGAGTCGGTGCTCGTTGGATGTGTGGATAGGGGGTGGCTGTGAAGTGAAGCGAGAAATCGGAAGTCACTTTGCCAAGACATATGGGCTGGACTGCTGAAGGTGGCTGGTGACGATGATGGTTAAGTTGGTATGAATTCAAATAGAGCGGTTGCGAGAGTGTCTGAATCGAACGGTGGCTGCCCTGTGTCAGGGTCCAGCATCCCATCGGGTCGGCACATGGTGATGAACTGATGGCTGCAGAGCTAGATGCCAGGCACTAAGGCTAACCTTTCGAAATGGCCAACTGATGCTGAAGCGCATATAGCAATAAAGTCGCATCTGCACGGCACATGGAGCGGCCCGGATATGCATACATCCCATGGGAATCGCGGCTGAAACTGCAGGATGTCAAGCAAGGTGTGTGGCCCCCCTGCATGCCGCCTAGAACAAGAGAAGTCGCCCTTGGGGATGCGATACTTGGATAGGCAACCCGATAAGACGACTATCGGTCTGATTTTTGCATCTGTTCCTGAATGGGAGTTGTCCCGCATCTGCACGCCGCGTCGAGGCGCATGGGGTGCATCCCGAGACCGACTGGGGAGCGAATTAAGCTTCCCCAACCCCGGGTTTTAGGGGGTAAGTGAATCATGTTCCGACCTTGCTTTAAACTCTTGCGTCATGCTCCGCCTGATGCACTATCATCGACTGGGTGTGATCGGCTAGTTCGGCGGTTCCTGGCAACGGTCGACGACATCAACAGTTGAACACAGCCACTGAACTCGGCGATTCGGCGTTTTTCCAGAGTCAGGAACGGCTCGTAAAGTAAAAGACTGCTCAGGGAGGTCACATGAAATCAGGCGAGGAAGCAAGGGCGAACGGAAGCCAAGGCGCCAGACATGCGGTTGGGTTGTGATGTTGTGGGAAGATGAAGCCGAGAATGTGAGGACGAGGTGGTATTTTGGCCTTTGCTGCCTGCCCGTGCCTGGGCCTTCCGAATTGGCATCAATAATCCACTGTGATAGGGCCGCCAAGCGCCGCTAATCAGGCAGGGCCCGTTCCGGACAGCGGCTTTTCCGGGTGCTATTTCCGACCTCCACTGTGTCGACGACACTGGAGTCTTTGCCGACCTCCTCTCCATCAAACCTTTTCGAAACGCGTTTCCCCTCGGCTCACGGCAACGATCATCCTCCAGCACATCGCAGACGCGAGGACCGCCGTCCGCCCACGGACACCAGAAATCCTTCATTGCGCGTCTTCCAATTTATCCTGCTTGGTTAGAATGCTGCGCCATTCGACGCCTTTGGGCTCTCCTATCCGCACCATGCGGTCCCGACCGCCCGGGTTCCGTCCCGATCTGAGGTTGCAGAAGAATGGAACCAAGCTCATCGGGGGTGGAGACGAGATACCTGGCTCGAGATGAACGCCCCGCCAACAGCCAACGGCTAACGGAGCCAACTTCTGTTTTGGGCCAAAGACCGAAGTCAGGCCATTCGTTTTCCTTTTCCCTTGATTCTGCTCTCGTTGCTGCTCTGCCTTTTTTGCCAGAAACTGTGCCCTGTGTACTCCTTGGGGGTGAGTTGCCTGGGCACGGACTGCAAGGAACTTGTGCAACACCAATGGTGTTGAGACTTGAACAAAGGGATGATGGATTGGTCCCACATATCCTCGGCCATCAGAGCGTAACTGGGGGCCAAGGAAGGGCAAGGGGTGCTCACCCCACCACTCATGGCTGAGGCTCCCTGACGGGCGGACGTCGAGTCATTTTGTCCCAGGCCCCATGCCCGGTTTGGTCCTCAGGCTTCATGACGATGGCACGGAACCGTGTGTCCCACCCCCGGCAGGGTCCTAGCTGCCTAGCCGCCCTCGCCATGAGCCCAAGGCAGCAAACCCCATACCGCCTCTTGTCTGGCTGAGACTGGCTGGGCTTTCCACATCTCAACTCGAACGCCTCACCAGCCACGGCGAGATATAAGGTGAACATGCCTCCCGCCTCTGCTCCGCTGGCTTCAGCGTATCAGGCCGCCACCACTCCCCTGCTAGTCCTATCAAGTGAACATCATTACCTTGTCCGGAAGACTTTGTCTTTACTCGTCTGCGATCACAGACATTCAACCCCAGCATGGACGCCTACTACATGTATCCCGAGGCCGGGCAGTCCAGCCAGGGGCAAGCACCGGCCTCGTTCAGACCATCCAAGCCCGAAGATTGGGAACCATACCGCGAGGTCATCGCCCACTTGTACAACACCATGAACATGAAGCTCAAGGACGTCATGACGGAAATGGAGGTGACCTACAGCTTCAAGGCGACGTAAGCCCCCTGTCACATCCCTGACACATGACAACAAGATCGGCGCTGACCACCATGAAGCGAGAAGCAGTACAAGACCCAGCTCAAGAAGTGGAGCCTCGACACAAAGTACATCAAGGCCTCGGAGTACATGTTCATGATCAAGACGATGCGGGAGCGGGAAGCAGAAAACCCGCCCAAGGAGACGCGGTTTGTGCTCCGAGGGAGAGTCGTCGACCCGAAAGACATAGCCCGGTTTGAGAAGCGGGCGCAGAAGAAGGGCACCATGAAGGAAGGGAGCCCCATAGAGTGCGACGGTGAGTCTCCTCAGTAAATTGCATTTTCCGGCATCATGATCGCTGACAAACGTCTCACAATTCAGAAGTGGTTGAAGACCTGGTATACGGGACACCACCCCCTGGTGAGTCCTTCAGCACAGCAGCATACACTGAAGAAACGTACGATTCCTTTCAGTGTAAGAAGACCTGTGACTTTTTTGACTGTCCGAACTGTTCACTGACTCGTCTTCTGCCTCCCAGATGAATACTCCTACGCCTACTAAGTCTTAGACGACTTGGCGACTTGACTCGGAAAGAGAGATCATCAACACATTTTGGCAGCGTGTTTAGTTACCATTGTACAACGTCATATTTTATCTGTCAGACAAGGGAAGGGGCATGGCGTTTAAGGGGCGTTTGGGAGGGCTGGGTTGGTCCTTTACCTAGATTACATCTCGGTGTTTTGCTGTCATTTCTACGGGCTTTTGTTCAGCCTCATAGAGCTCCTCTGAATAATTATACCCGCTGTTCCCTTTGACAGTTTGGCATCATTCACCCCCTGACAACCGATGATGGGCGTGTCAAAATTGATGTCTCAGATCCATTTCAAGTCAACAGTCACAGATCCGCCAGTCGAGGCCAACCTCTGTGTTCTTCTTTTCTTCATTTCAAACCTGGAAGTGCTTGGTTGGTTTTTGAACACAACCCTAACCCTGAATCTCGAAAACAACCTTGTGTTTCCCCTCTTCGTCTAATTTCACAAGTTCCAAAGCCTCCCGGCCGATGGTAGCTTTTTACCCGGTGACTCAACGCCGAAAACACAGGCTCAGTAGATTTGAGTTGATACATATGTGTGAGCAATCCGGCGAGATCAGACATTGATGTTCCAGATCCGAACAAGTTTCCCAATCTCTGCGGCAAGGATTTGTTCACTTCATCACTTGGTTCCGCCGGATGCATGCAGTAAGACAAACATCATCACCCACACCAAGGAGGGAAGGTGGTTGCAGTCCTCAGATAAAAATAAACTTTACCTACACCGACCAGGGCATGGAGCTGGATTGTTTTGTCCGTTCTGGTTCCCGGGAACTCGAACAATCTGATTCTCCGGGTCCCAGAGTCCTGGTTTGAGTCACAGAATAAATGAACACACCCACAGGCGCTTCCCAACTCTACTATCACAGCATTCTCGTCTGAGACCCCGATGACTCTGGCCGATTGCTTCATCTGAAATTCAATCCTTGGACATGCCCATGCGAGGATCTTGTGGCATCTAGCATGGTGCTTTGGGTAGCACACAGGAGATGGAACGTTATCCATGATTCTCGTTGAGTAATAGACATGTTGGGGGAATAATAGCACCCTACCCCGAAGCTGTTCGTGAAGTTGAAACATGATCAAGTTGCATAAGTATTGATTCTTGCTTAGGTAGTAAATATGTTAGCAATCGGATAGCTGACATAAGATGTCTAGTGGAGAGTTCCACGGCTTTCCCAGGGTTCACATTGGGACCAAAGTCCCTAAATCTCCGACCATGCGAGCCATTGGCAGCTCCAAAATCTTGCGCTTCCTACACGCCTCATTCATGTGGGAGAGAATTAGTCGAAGGTGAATCCGTGTCGTACGCTGCCTCTAGTATTCGATGAGTCAAAGAAAGATTGGTAGGAGGACATCAGGGTTGAAACCGGCTGAAGAAGTACATCAATACCAGAGATGAAGAACCGAGATGGGACACTGGTATGAGGGAATTCTGTTTATGGTTGCTGGAGGCCATGAAAAGGGCATGCTGGAATCTAAGACGTATCAAGAGCGCCCAATATTTAAGTGATCAACAATCCGCTCTCGATAACGGCCAAGGAGGCAAAAAGGCCCCAGGGACTATTGTCCATGCAGCTTGCAGCAAGATACGCCGGAGGTTCTACTCAAGGCCGAGCAACAGGGGCCGACCACGGGCCTTTAGGCCAAAGAGGCCGACAACGGTAGAAGAGGCCGCAGGAGTAATAGCACGTTGGACCGGGGAACCACCGACACGGACAGGGTAGTCGAGGAGGCTTGGAGAGAGAGATGGCTAAAGGGACGAGACGGTCGGGCGACGACGAGACCAGCGGACGACCTCGACTACCAACAGAAGACTCTATTCAAGGACAAGACTCTTAAGAAGCACGAGGGACTGAGTAAAGCAAAGAGCTCGTTGTTGATCCAAGTCCGAACTGGGGACATAGGCCTTCAGGACTTCTTGTTCAAACGGGGAGTCCCAAGTGTGCTGACGCCCTGCTGCGAGTGCGGCGAAGGGCGGGAGACTGTTGAACACCTGGTGATGTGGTGTTTGGCCCCACAGTTGACTCGGACGTGGGAGAGAGCAAGAAGTCAGGACGCGACGAGACTTTTACTCTGTTCTACAGGGTGGCAGTTCTTCAACTGCTCGGCTGACGAGGAGGATACTGGGCTGGCTGATGGATTCAGGAAGACTGCCGATGTACAGCTTGGCTAGGAAGCTCGAGCTGGAGTAGGCAATCTGACTCCCACCGGTCGGAGGCCAAGAGGCCTTCTCTTTTTGTATTTCGCAGGCTCATTCACTGATTTCTTCCCTTAATCATCGGTATAGGTTTTTCACCCGGCCCGCAAGGGCGCGGTTTTCCTGTATAGCAAATATCTGAGGGTCTGACATGCCCGCAGGGCACAGCGGTGTAGGAATAATAATAATATTTAAGTGATGTTTGTGAAGACTTGCTCCTCTGTTCTCAGAACTGAGCTCAGTGACCTTTTGGGCCACCGGCTACGACCAGTGTCAAAAGCTCTACAAGCCTACGTTGAATCATACAGGGTCTGGCTGCGCTTTCTAATTGAATTTCAGGAGTTCACAAGGTAAACGACGGAATAGTATCAAGTATGTTACGATTACACCTCAAAACACAGCATGATGGTACCCAGTCCAATACTTTAAACTGGGCTGAATTTGAATTGACGCAAAATTTTGTTTCAAAGCCATTAACATAATCCAGCACGTGTTGCGGTCAAATATAGGGTCCTGTCGATTTTGCGGGGGCAGAGGATCCTTTTGCTTTTCCTGTCACAGCACGGAATGGTGTGCGCAAGAAAACCGTCCTGAAACGGAGGGAAAAAGCGGGCGAGGAACCACAACAAGAAGGGCTGGAGAAAAGCAGATAGGGAAGCGCGGGATTCCGAATTCAATGGCAACCGCTTTTGCCGTTTCATATTACACAAACGGCCCGCTCTATCAACCTAGCATACCGGGTTCTCCGAATCACACCGCAAGAGCAATGCCATGGTCTCAAGTAAACCGAGAGAGTTCAAGACGCTTAAGCATAAAAGTTGACGGTCTAGATGGAAATGTCAGCATCACAGCCTTCATTATTTGTGGGAAAGGAAAACTCACATCCTTCTTCTTGGCCTGTACTTCGGCAATGGCATCGACGTAGTGTTCATGGACAATCTTGTTCTTGCCCAGACGCAGGGCGATCATGCCCGCCTCAACGCACACAGCCTTCAGCATGGCACCGCCAAACTCGTCGGTGCTCCGTGCCAACTCGCTCCAGTTCACGGCGGGGTCAACCTTCATCTTGCGCGAGTGGATCTTGAGAATCTGGGCGCGGGCCTCCTCGTTGGGAAGCGGAAACTCGATCTTGCGATCGAGACGCCCTGATCTGAGCAGAGCGGGATCGAGCACGTCCACGCGGTTGGTGGCAGCGATGACCTTGATCCTGTCGTCGGACGCGAAGCCGTCCAGTTGATTGAGGAGCTCCAACATGGTCCGCTGCACCTCACGATCACCGCTCTTTTCGCTGTCAAAACGCTTGGTACCCACGGCATCCAACTCGTCGATGAAGATGATCGCGGGCGCCTTCTCTTTGGCCAGGGCGAAACAGTCACGGACAAGCTTGGCGCCGTCGCCGATGAACATCTGTACCAGTTGTGGCCCGGCAAGCTTGAGGAAGGTGGCGTCCGTTTGCGCGGCGCAAGCTCTGGCGAGAAGGGTCTTGCCGGTACCGGGCGGCCCGTACATCAGAGCACCTGGAAGCCGTGTTAGTACTAACTTCCAAAAAGTCGAGAACTACCAGACGTACCCTTCGGCGCCTTGATGCCAATCTTCTTGAACCGCTCCGCCTCCTTCATGGGCCATACGATGGCCTCGATGAGCTCATCGATCTGCTTATCGAGACCACCGACATCCGTGTACTTCTCGGTCGGCTTCTCGTCCACCTCCATGGCCTTGACTCTGCTGTCATACTCGGCGGGCAATGTGTCAAGAACGAGATATGAGTCCTTGTTCACACCGATGAGGTCGCCGGGCTGGAGCTTCTCAGGGTCGACGAGACCGATGAGCGGCAGGAAGATGGTTTGCCTTGTTGACGTTTTGATGACAGCTGACTTGCCCACCCGGGTGGCGTCCAGATCAATATTGGCGCCTTCCTCGGACGATTCGGCGGTCGGGTCCAGATCTAGAAGCTCGACGACGTTGCCGACGAGGTATGGAAGTTGGCTGAAATGCACGTGTCAGCAAGGCGTAACCGATGCGTTGGGGGGGGGGCAGCGCGCATACCGGTTGTTAGCGATCTTCTCCATGTTCTCTTTAATCTTCTCGGCCATGGTGGCCTTCTCATGTGATAACCGCTGGTACTCGCTCTTCATGATCCTGGCATCGTTCTCGAGGAGGCGCCGACGGGTCTTAATGTCGTCTGTGCTCAAGCTCAAGATCTCTGGGTCCAGGACATCCTCCTCCTCCGGCTCCGCGTCCTTCATCTCGGCATCGCCATCGCCATTCCCTTGCTTCTTGTCGTCCTGCTTCTTGTCCTTCTTGTCGTCGCGCTCCCGGCGATCCAAGTCTTCGAGCTCCTCGAGGGTGGACATGACGACTGGCGGAGCTCCCGGTCGGTTTGCTGAAGGGGTGGAGGGGATTTCGTGGGAAGGGTCTTTCGATAAAAAGAGCACGGGTTTTCGTTGGGCAGGGGTTTGGGCGAAAAAGATGCCAGAGGTTGGGGTGATGTTGTGGAATGCGGTTGGCGATTTGGCAGTAGCTGTGGCAGGATGGCGGAGCTCAATCGAATCGCCCAGAGCTGAGCGCTGGGCGTTGCTGCAGGCAAAAGCGCGACGTAACCAGGCAGGCAGGACCCACTCGGCGCGGCAACCAACCAGCATCGCCTAAAGGCTGACTAACAAGCACAGTGTAAATAGCATCCATTTCAGCTCTCCGCCTCATCGAGGACTCTCATCCAAGGACTCTCAACCAAACAACATCAACATGCTTCTAAACACCACAAGTTAGGCCAATAGGGTAGAAGGTTGACTGATTATTGGGCCATGTAAACCGCACAGAATTGGTGAAATTATGATGTGGTAACATCCATCCGAATCTTTTGAACACTGATGCGGCAACCCAGCTTGCTGAAAGAGATGCTCCCGCCTTGATGAAGGATATGGTTATATGCCGGTAGGAAATATAAGGACAACAAAAGCCAGAATGCTCCCCCAATAAGCGCCGTACATGAGGCGATCTTGAACCCTCCCGCTCCGTACCATAAAATTACTCGTCGTCCAGGAACCTGCTTGCTATCCGCCCAACAATGGGCACTTCATATCTGGCGAAGCGTCAACATCTCCATACCATGTAGGAAGTTCAGAGGGGAGGAAACTGACCTATCCAGCGTATCCGCATCGCGATACGCATTCAGAACCAACCACGCTATTAACACCAAATCCCCGAGGAACAACACCCAACTGAGGAAAGTTGACCATGAAACCACCAAATGCAGCACAAACAGCGCCGTAAACAGCAGACTCGACTGCCACGCATGAAACCTGCCCAAACCGTCAGCACCTCCACCTTCACCACCCCAACCCCAGGATGTATACTCACCTAACATAATCACTTTTCCTCTCCAAAATCAACAACACAATTCCCCCAAGCGGCGGCAGCGCCAAATACGTCAAACACGCCTCATAATCCAGCCTCATCCCCAAACTCGTATCAAACTCCGACACCATCCCTCCCTCGCCCCCAACGCACTGAAGTAATCCCCATCCCACCTCCTGCACCACCCCCCCCCCACCTCCATTCCCATCACCCACACCCCCACCATTATTATTCCCCCACAAACCTCCACCCCACCCCACCCCCAACCTGCGCCGCTAGCGGACTGGAATACCGTCCCGCGACGTTCTCGCCGGACCACGCGCGCTGCGGCTGCGGGTGTTGTAAGGGAGGCGGAGAGAACTGGGACTGGCGGTGCTGGTAGTGGTGGCCGGTGGACGGGGAGTAGGTGCTGCCGCGGCGCGGGACGTTGTCGAGGGAGGTGCGAGGCGAGGCGGTGGTGCTGTGAGAAGGGGAGCGGGTGTGCTCTGGGGGGGAGGATTGGTAGGGTGCGAATTGAGTCGAGTCTTGAGGCTGGTCGGGTGGGCTGTGTTGGTTTTAGAGGGGTAGATAGGTTCGGAGGATTTGGGTTGTTAGGCGGGAGGAGCCGCGGTTCGTTGGTTTGTGGGTTTGTCTCCTGTTGAAGGGCGGTTGACTTGTGAGGGAAGAGGAAGCTTGACGAGGTGTCGGTGGGAGGTTGGAGTTGGTGGGTCGAAGCTACCCTACCTTCCCCAGATCGCGCGCTTATCAACCGCGATAACGGAGAAGATGTTTGTGGCTGAATGACAACAAAGGTTTGATGCCTTGAAGGCGGTCAATTCTTGAGCAGCATGTTGCCGCCAATTAAAGGTGGGATTGCCAATGCTAGGCGCTGTTTCGTGGTGCTGTTTGAGGACGTCGTGGCCGAGCCGCGCGGATGTCGAAGATGACGCGACGACAAAAGATCCCGCTTTGCCGCTAACCGGGGTACAGCTGCAGGGACCTCGTGAGCGGGGCAGTCCTCCTCCGGGAACGTGACTTCCATTGGGACCTGTCATCGGACGACATGAACACGCGCCGCGACGGATGCAGTAAAACTTTACATTGATATTGGATACAGTATAGTTTACAAGTCTAGATATCGCAACTACTGCAATGCGACACACGCCAAACACCACGCTCCATGCGGCGTCAAGACACGCGATTCCAACCAGTTCAAACAGCCGCCGCTCATGAGCTCTCCTCCTTCTTCTCGCCCTCCTCCTCCTTCTTCGGGTTCTGCTCCTCCTCCAAGATGCTCCGCCTGCTCTCCAGCGTGAGCCATAGGCTCTTGCCCGCGCCGTCGAGAGCACTCGTGAGACCGAGACCTGCGCTCTGGAGCATGTAGACGAGCTGGGCACGAAGACCCTCCAGACCGTTCTCGATCCCACCGACCCACTTCACTCCGTCCAAATCGAAGACCTTGTCCTCGATCCGCCCACCAACCAGCATAAGCTTCTGAAAACCAGCCTGGGCGATCGGGTCCCAATACCCAGGGCTCTTCTTCTTGGAAGGAGCGGGGAACGTTTTTGGGGTCGGGCTGAGGATTCTGAGGGCAGCAGCGAGATGCTGCGGCGAAACAGCCGGAAGAGTGAAGATAGCCATGGGACCAACGAGTAGGGGTGCAAGCTGGCTGTATGCCGAGTCCTCGGGCAATGGCTCACCGCTCTTGGTTGCTTTTTGGACCGCCTTGTGCGCCGCCTTGGACAAATCGTGGTTGTACACCACCTTGACTCTGTCGCCGTTGAGCGCAGATACTGTGGTCGGCTTGACCTTGGAAGGGTCGTGGAACTCGACGATCTTGAGGGCGACGTCGAAGATGCGAGTCCGGATGATCTGAAGCTGGGCCTTGGACGCAACATCCGCCGAGTCCGTGGCTTCAACGTTGCCAAGAGCAAGTTTCAGCTCGCGTCTGACAGCAGCCCATTCTACTGCCGTGAGGTTGCTGTGTTGGAAGATGAGGATCAAAGGGGTCGAGCGGAGGAGAGAGGTGTAGGTTCGGAGAAGCTGAGACTTTCGGGTATCTGAAGGGCGGGCGGTAGGGGCTTGGTCGGGGACGTAGTCGGCCGGAAGTCTGAAGCTCGACATCTTCGAAGCGGCAGCCGCGGTGGCATATTGCCTCGTGGCAGCGACAGGGACGGGGGCCGAGGGAAGGAGGAGGACGGCGGACCGACTCGGTATCCTCGACGGGTTGACAGCGGAACCCAGGCCGCGGGCGGCCGCGCATCGGAGTCTAGGAGCCATTCTGTCGCCAATTGTCAGACACAGACAGTAATTGGCCCAGAGTGGAGGGTACTGACCTGAACCAACGGAGGCTGCCCACTGCTTGACCTGCTGTTCGCGATCTTAAAAGAACCGAAATTTTGGCGTCGCCAATCGCAGGACACAGGACGCATGGGCCATTTGCTGGGAACGGCTGAGCCAAATTCGACGCTAAGATTCACCGCCCAAATTCTGCCATTTTCGGACCTGATCCCCGACCGCGGATCCCTGCAGCCCCCCGCTAAAGCTCCGGTCATCGCGGGGCATTTGGAGCTCTGTGTGGCTCAAAGAGACGCAGCAGTTCGAGCTCTTGATGTTTGTTCCGCAATGAGTCAACAACATCATCACCACCAGCCGTTGACCTACGTTTGGGTCTCATCAACGTTCATTTGGAACTCCTCAATAAAATAGGGTTTAGAAAAGGGTCAAATACTCCTCAAAACTCCTCTCAACTGCCCCCCGGTCCCTCCTCAGAGTGTCCAACATGGAGCCAACCACCATCGTCGAAGAGCCCCCAAAAATCGACATCAAGCCATTGCTCGCCCGGCTCTGGCCAGTTGGACACCCAGACCCTGTGAGGCCCGAAGAAATTGCCGAGGCCATCTCCCACTTCTTCACAGACCAGATCACGCCTGTCCAGGCCGGTTCTTTGTTGATGTGTCTGCACTTTACTGGACTCGACCGTCAAGCAGAGGTGCTGGCCAAGACAGCAGAATGCATGCTCCGTTCCGCCGCGAAGATTGACCAGTCTGTCCTCCGAGCTGTCGTTGAGGGAAAGCATATGAAAGAGGGCGGATATGGTGGTGGACTAGTACGCTTCCCCCAGCCCTCACCTCACCAACACGTAGCCACTAATCAACCCTCTAGGTGGACATCGTTGGCACCGGCGGCGACTCACACAACACCTTCAACATCAGCACCACCTCCTCCATCCTCGCCTCCAGCCTCCTCCTCATCGCCAAGCACGGCAACAAAGCCTCCACCTCCAAATCCGGGTCCGCCGACCTCCTCAACTGCATGCAACCCCAGCCCCCCCAAATTGGGCGTATCCGCCCGGACACCATCTCCTCCCTCTACGCCTCCACCAACTACGGCTTCCTGTTTGCGCCCGTGTTTCATCCGGGCATGCGCTACGTGGCGCCCATCCGCCGCCAGCTCCCCTGGCGTACCGTCTTCAACCTGGTCGGCCCGCTCGCGAACCCGGTCGACCTGCGCACCTCGGGCCCCGCCCCACTCGACTCCCTCCTCGAGGCCCGCATGATCGGCGTTGCGCGCAAGGACATCGGCCCCGTGTTTGCGCACGCCCTGACGCTGGCCGGCGCGCGCAAGGCTATGGTTGTGTGTGGCGACGAGGAGCTCGATGAGATCAGCTGCGCGGGGCCGACGCTGTGCTGGCGGATCACCCCCAACCCCGAGAGCGGGGCGTCCGTCACGGAGCACTTCCTTCTGCATCCCAGAGACTTTGGACTACCGACCCATGCCCTCTCCGAGGTCTCGCCCGGCAAGGAGCCCGAGGAAAACGCCAAGATTTTGCGGAGGCTGTTGCACGGGGAGATGCCGGATGACGATCCGATTTTGCACTTTGTGTTGATCAACACTGCTGCGCTGTTTGTGGTGTCGGGAATATGCGAGGCCGAGACGAGCGATATGGGGTATGGTGATGATGGGGTGGTGATCAAGGAGCGTGGGCCGGGTGGCGGGCGGTGGAAGGAGGGTGTGCGCAGGGCGAGATGGGCGATCAAGAGCGGGGAGGCGGCGAGGCAGTGGGCGAGGTTTGTGGAGGTGACGAATGGGTTTACAGATTATTAGGTGGTCTGAGGAGGCAAGGGGAGGATTCAATTTTGGAAGCTCAACGGGGTTGGGCGGATTAGAGACATTAGGCGGTTCAGAATTGTGCTTAGCCGAGGACATGGAACTGCTATTTACAGGAAGAACTCGAAAAGTTCATGGCAAATATTTTCAATCTTTTAAGATCTCAGACTGTACATTTTCTGCCTGCCTATGATTGAGTCGGGGTACTCCATATCTAGACACTGCCACACGACAACTTTCCACCACCAGGTAACCCTATCCTCCGATCCCCATTCTGTTCCTCCGCAACATGTACACTTTGCCTATCTCGACAACACACCCCTAACAACACCCTTAACAATCGGCTTCCCTCAACCAACAACTCCCCAATCCCCGTCCCTCCCCACTACCTTGCTCCAGCCACGTACCCAACAACGCATTGCTCTCCTTCGGTTTGACCCCATCGTCCCTCGTGCCCACAGTAACATGCGCCACGCGGTTCACACATTCCCACTTCGGCTTGGCCGGCAACTCCGGATTCCCCTCATTGATATTCTCATCCTCCGGGCTGGTGGGGATTAGACGCACAACGGCAGCCATGATGCGCTCGTCAAAGACAACGCGCTCGAGCTGAACTTGCAGCTCGCCCACGCCGTTGTCTGCGGTCTCGTTGGCGAGGCTGGCTGAGTGTAGCGCCGTGTACCGCTGCCAGAGGTCTGGGTGCTCCTTGGAAGAGGCGCGGTGCATCAGCGTGACGTGAAACTTGGCCTGCACGCGGCGGGTGCCCTGGAGTTGCTTGAAGAAGCGGGATTTGAGGAGGGGGGCGGAGGCAAAAGTCTTTTCGAGGGCGGTGAGAACGTCCTTGGTGGGGAGGTCGACGGACATGTATTCGAGGGGTTTCTTCTTCTGCGGTCGGGCGGGCTGCTGGTTTTGATTGATCTGCTTGCCCTTGTTGTTCTTGGAGCGGTCGGGGATGGTGTGCCGCAGGTTTGGTTTATAGCCTTCCAGGGCGCCCTTGATCGCCTCGTCCATGTCTTCAGCGGATGGGACCTCCTTGATGAAGTTGGGGTACTGGCGGTGCAGCTCCTTGATGACAATCTCGAGGTTCTCTCTGCTGCTGGCAGTGGGGTCCAGGTCAATGATTGCGTCGAACCCGTCATCAGGCTCCCGCTCGGGCTCGCATGGCTGGAAGCGCTGAATAAAGCCCTCCATAATGCCTACGACCTTGTTCATGTCCGTGGCGGCCTGGATGGTCTGGTGGTTGTCGCCTCGCTCCAGCACACGGCCCTGCGTCACCTTGCGGATCGTCTCGATGTCGTTGTGGACGAAGTGTAGGGCCACCAGCTTCGCTGTCGCATGCTGCACCTTGACGTCCGTCAGCAGCTGCTTCCGCTCATGTATCAAGGCGTTGTTCCGGTCGGCAAACACGGCAGGAAACTCCTGCAGCTGGTCAAGAACGGCTTTGGTAAACCGTGGAGGCCGCTTGGCGCCGGTGATGTTGTCATTCTGGATGTGGCCCCAGCCAAACAAGTTGGCCAACGCAAGCCCGATGGTCGTCTTGCCACACCCGATGGTCGCAATCGGAACGAGGATGACGTCGCCGGTGACGGTTGCGTTATTATCGAGGCCCTCGATATTCGCGGCATCAGAGCCCTTCATGTTCTTGAAATCGAGGAAATCGTTGCGGAGTTTGATGATGCCGTGATTCTGGACGTAGGCCTTGGCCAGGCCGCGGTCGGCGGCGAGGCGTTTCCGGACGTAGAGCAAGTACTCCTCGGTAATCTTGTTGTGTTTCCGAATCTTGAACTGCCTGCCAGAGATGAGAGCCTTGGTAGCCTCACGCCACTGCCGGTACATCAAGTACGGCTCCTCAAACTTGTACTTGAAGAACCAATCCTGGTACGGAGCCTCTCCCGGCTTCGTGGTCATCTTGCAACGAATCACAAAACCCTCAACATCGCGACCATCGTGAGCACCCGTCTCAGCAACCTCCTCGAGGAATGCCTTCACGTCGTTGACGTCGTCGATCAGGATCAAGCCAGTCTTGATAAAGCCCCAGTCCTCGGCAAACTTCTGGACGAGTGGCGAAGGGTATGTCATAAACTCGGGGTTGTTGATGTTGATGCCGTGCAGATACAGACCGGCCTTGTCCGGCTCGTAGGCTAGGATGTGCTCCTCAAAGCTGTCGTCGCAGAGCTCGGCAACGGCGGTGGCATTGCGTTTCCTCAGCTCCCGCGCCAAATCTTGCTTGGTCTTGCCAATCCGCCGAAGCTGCCGCTCGATATGTTGCTCTCCCACGTTGGCGTGGCTGAGGTCAATGTCGGACCGGTCACCAGTTGAGTGCTTGCTGCAGACGAGCAGCGTGTCATCCTCAAGGCCGCTAACAAAGATGATACAGCCGTTCTCCTTCAGCGTAAGTTCGTAGGGGCCCTGCGTCCTCTCCTTGATGTGCTCCCACGCGGTCTCGCGAACCTCGTTGATGTTGAAGAATTTATCGTATCCACGGATGGCAATTTCAGGCGTGCCGCTCTGGGTCCTGGTGGTGAATAGACCGCGGGCGTAGGTTGGCAAATCACGGCGCTTGTAGTCGTGCTCCGGGAGCCTCCAAGAGTCGACAGTGATGCCGGTGGGCGAAGAGGCAACGGCGTACTTGGTCTTCCTCGCACTGAACCGGCCGCCTTTCTTGCCGCCCTTGCTCTTGTTCCACTCCTCCAGGCCCCGGATCATGGTTGCAATCTCATGAGGATCCTGGCTGAGGGCGGGAACTTTCATCCCCGCAGCATCTTTGGCATAATCGATCGAGGCCTTGTACCTCTCGGATAGGGCATTATCCAGCGTCTGAATGGTGTCGTCCATGGTGTTTGAGCGTGCTGATTTTGTAGTGGAGATTGGGCGGCGATGCAGAGCAAAGGTTGAGTGAGGGGTGAAGCCTGCGCTGGTGTGGATCCGTGGTCCAGGAGTTTGATGGGATGGAAAGCGCAGTGTAGCAAAGGCGGCCCGGTTGAGATGGGATGATCGGTTTGTGAGACGAAGAGTGCTGAATCTAAGAGTGGGAACTCCCGGCACTTTAAACACGTATTGGGACATTCCACAATGCAGTTGCAGGAGGAAGCTGCGCGACCCCAACAGCAGGCGCAGCCGCTTCCAGGAACGAAAGATGAGTCAACAATGGGTGGTTTGTCTGCCGCTGAGGTGAGAAAATGGCACAGATTTGGCCACAGCAATTCAGTGTGATTGGATTCTCAGATTCGGCAAGGACCTTTTGCAATTTTTGGTCCTCGCTGAAGAGTCACGCCTCATGATGGCGTTGAGGACCAACTGCTCCTGTCAGGGCAACATCAACAGGGGCGAAGAGGTGGTTTTCATAATTACTGCACATTGTGACACAAGGCAGCTAACTTTGAGCAAGAGTCTGCTGCTCCTCCAGTTCAGGGTGGATCTCAGCCCAAGAGCGGGGCTTGCTGTTCTCGGCCTCCAACTTTTGCCCCACCATCTCCTTGACCCCACCAAAATTTTGTCCTCAGCTTCGCACCCAGTTCCAGATTCGTTCAGAACAAGACGAACAACAAGCCTCGGCATATCCCCTCAATACAACTCCATCCTTACCGAAACCACTCCATAAACTCCATTCCAAAATGTCCCCCAACCCCTACCTCCTCGCCGCGGACAACCCGGCCGCCCTCCTCACCCTCCTCCGCGAGCAACCGTCCCTCGCCTTAGGCCAGGACGAGCACGGCTACTCCCTCGTGCACGCCGCCGCAAGCTACAACCATCTCGACCTTCTCCGCGCCCTGATCCATGAATTCAACACCTCCGTCGACCTCCGGGACGAAGACGGTGAAACCGCTCTGTTCGTAGTCGAAACCGTCGACGCCGCCCGCGTGCTGGTCGAGGAGCTCGGGCTGGATACAAAGCTGCAGAACGAGGAGGGCCAGACGGCAAGGGAGAAGTTGGAGGTGGAGGCGGAGTTTCCGGAGGTGGTGGAGTATCTGCAGGGGTTGGAGGGGACGGGAGAGGTGGGTGCTGCGAATGGGACGGTAATGGATGGCGGGATGGAGCTGCCTCCTCTTCCGGAGGGGTTGAAGGTTACCATGGGGACGATGAATGAGGCTGAGGCGGACGAGCAGCAGCCGGACCCGGAGTTTCGGAGGATGATAGAAGAGCTTGCGGCGAGGGAGGACTTCCAGACGCCTGAGGGGCAGGCTGAGCTGAGGCGGTTGGTGCAGGCGGCAGTTCGTGGGGAGGAGTACAGCGGTGAGAGGAACGTGCGGCCGAGACAGGATTGAGCCATGGTTCGATAAACGCTTCGTTCATTCATGGCCTCTGACCTCCCACATGAGATACTCGCCGGAAGAGTTTGGTGGACGGAGGATGGTGCACTCGGCGTTGTCCCCGGCCAGCCCTCTCGAAAAAGTCGTGGTGCTAAACGAGAACCATGCTTTTGCGGGCAGCGCCTTGATGATCTCCATCAACATCTGCCGGGACCAGGATGGCGAGAGGAAGCCCTGCCAGCTGACCTTGCAAAGCTTGCCCTCACCCTCGGCGTCTTGAACCTCGTACCGAGAGAGATAGGGGTCGATCTGATCTCCCACTTGGATGCGAGGACTCTGGAGGCGGACCAGGGATAGCCACTCATACAGCCCTGTTGCAAAATCCTCAAAATCCTCCTTGTCGATGGAGGGATCTGGAGAGAGCTTGGGCATGACAGCATTGATGTCTTCCACGATAGCAGGGGTGGAGGTGAGTGGCGTACAAGAGTGTTGGGAGATGGGGTCTGGATCGGGTACTGCGGCTGGGTTAGTAGGAATGATATCCGCACTAGGAGGAGTCCTACCTGTGGAAGAGATGTTGCAGAATAGCCATGTCATGGGTTCGGCGAGGGCATTTTTGGTCGCATAAATCAACCTGTCAAATCCCTTCTTCCCGGGAAACATGGATGGTTCGGTGAGGTCGAACTCGACAACTGGACATGTTAGCCAAGCAAAACCCAACATGAAGCACAGTGGTGACCTACCCCATCGAGGCTTCAACCCCCGTTTCCCCTTGACTCCATGAGGCTTGCCAACGAGGCCTGCACGCTCATATGCCTCCTTATCCAGGAACATGGTAAGGGTGCCGCTCCTTAGTGAGAAGACATTGTCGATGCCTCTCCTGCCCTCTGAAAGCATCATAATGTTCCCTGCTAATTGTCAGCCCTTGGAAATACCCAAATTCACGGATTTGTTAACCATTCTTGATGTACTCTTTGAAGAAGTCCCCGGTGAGAATATCATGGAGGGGCATGACCACTCTTTTGAACTCGGGGGTTGCTGTCTTTGTGCCAAGAAGCTTCTCCTGGACCAGACCAAGGACTTCTTGGGGAAGGATGAGATCAGCCTTAAAATGGGTTAGTAAACAACAAAAGTTGGGAAGTTAACCAGCAAAAGCTTGGAGGGAAACACACCTTGAAAACAAAATCCTGACTTGTTAGTGTCGCCCAAGGCTTCGATTTGGTCGGTGGTTGTTTTGGGTCCAGATGGGCCATGACTCCCTGAGTCACATAACATTTTGAGGCCTGGTAGACCGGCGGTGGGTTAAAAGACAGCATATTGTATTGTTTTGAGGCCAAATCCTGATGTTTCTGACAGGTCCAAATTGCGTCTCTCGAGTTGCTTGTGAGCTTGGGATGCTGAGTGGGTCAATGCTATGCAGACAAAATCTCGAATTGTTATATGCACATTGGGGCGTGCGTCAGAACGTGCGTCAAATCTGATTGGATCATGCACGTTACAGCTTCCGAAAACTTTCTATGCCCACCCCAGTGTGGATCTTGTCAGGCACCATCCCCTCTGTTTCACACAAAAGTTGAGTCTTTCACCGTGAGTCGAAGGGGAGTTACGAGTTCACTCACTCAACTCCCACTTTCTGGTAATATGACTCGATAATGGAAACTGTTCCTTGAACACAAAGTCAATTCCATCTTTTGAAAGCAACAACCAAAAGTCCTGGGGCAAAATGGACTACCTCATTCGCTTTTCTCAATCTCATGAGACTTTCCGTCTCCCAGAGATTCAGGCGCTGGCCTTGATCGAAGGAGTCGATCTCAAGGTCATCTCATACAGTCTTGAGGTAAGCTTTGCATTCACTTCGAAAAGGAGCAACCTCTCATCCCTCCATTACCCGGCCCCCTGAGCAAAGTCAACAACACCCCTTAGGTACTAACCCCTCCCAGTCCCCTTCTGCATCATCCGCCTCCCCTCGGAAGCCTGCGCCGTCCGCCTCATCCGGCGCTCCATCCTCGCCATGTCGATTCACGAGCTCTGGGGCTCCGGCCCTGACCTCTCAGCCACGCACGAATCCGTGCATGCAACCACCCCTCACCTCTGGGCCAAGTACCTCACCTGCTCCTTCAAGTTCACGATCGACTCGTACCAGGGCTCGCGGTCCGCCGACGACAAGGTGCGCATCATCAACTCGTTCTCGTACCTCGGCTTCGCGGGGCCGATCCGCATGCGCAACCCGGACGAGGAGTTCACGCTGTTTGAGGACTGGGAGTGGAATTCGACGCCGCTAGGGATTAAGGATCCAAAGTTTTATTATTTGGGGAGATTTTTGGGTTTCGGGGCGAGGGATTTGCCGAAGAAGTTGGATTTGAAAAAGAGGAGGTATATTAGTACCACGTCGATGGATGCTGAGTTGGCGCTGGTGACGGCGAATCTGGCGCTGGCGGGGCCGGGGAAGATTGTTTACGATCCGTTTGTGGGGACGGGAAGTTTTCCGATTGCGTGCGCGCAGTTTGGGGCGGTGGCGTGGGGGAGTGATATTGATGGGAGGAGTATTAGGGGGATGAGAAGAAGAGGACGTTGAAGGGAACTTTGAGCAGTATGGATTGTTGGGTGGGTTGGGAGGGATGTTTACGGCGGATTTGACCAATTCGCCGATTCGGAGGGCGGAGTTGAGGGCGGATGGGGATGGGAAGCGGGAAGGTTGTTTGATGGGATTGTGTGCGATCCGCCGTATGGTGTGAGGGAGGGTTTGAGAGTGTTGGGGGTGCGGGATCCGGAGAAGTCCCCGTGGGTATTGACGAAGGGGAAGGAGTTGTACAAGTGAGTCAGACTGAGAATCCGTTGAGAACCGGTTAGCTAACCAACTTCTTAGGAACCCGGACTTCATCCCGCCAAGGAAACCCTACAGCTTCCTGGCCATGCTGGACGGCATCCTGCAGTTCTCGGCCCAGACACTGGTCGACAACGGGCGACTATCCTTCTGGATGCCCACGGCAAACGACGAAAACCAAGAGATCTCCGTGCCAGAACACCCCTATCTCGAGATCGTCTCGGTCTGCACACAAACCTTCAACAAATGTAGGCCCCCTTGAGTCTACTCCTGATTGTTCATCACTGACATTGACAAGGGTCCCGACGACTCATCACCTACCGCCGGATACCCGACGCAGAGGTTGATCAGGAGACTATGAATGTGTATCAGGCACGGACGCCAGTTGGGACGTCAGCAGACGAGCTGAACCCGTTCCGCAAGGCCTACTTCAACAAGTTCGAGGTTGCCGATGGGAGCTCGGATGATGCGACATAGATACCCCAGTCCGCAAAATAAAAAGTTTTTTTTGGGTGAAGATTCTACCCGGTTTCCGCGTTCCTGGCTTCCTAGCTGGACCGTGGTTGAGGTGAAGGCAAACCACGATGGTGTGTGTTTCTGTCACAGACCCCCTATTCCCCAACGACAGGTGCTCTGTTTGGTGGCAAATGTGTGTCCGTGTGTGGTGATGATATTTCCAAAATAAAAGAGCAGATGCAGCGCTAATAACCTCCCAAACCTAGAACCACAAGATGTTTGGTTTCATGTTCCCAACAGTCCCCTGTGTGTATATGCTGTCCAACCGAAACCCCAGACTGCTGCCCAACCGGTATTTATCTAAACTCCATAGCGCCAAAACAACCCCTGTTCTCAACATGCTTCAACTCGAGCTGTTGAAACCTGTTATTTGTTAGAAAAGCTCTAGAAGGGGAGAGAAAACGACGAAAACTAGAGAAAACTCACCTCTCGCTCTTGCTATGAAAGTAAATCCCATTGACCTCGCCCTGGATCTGGTTAAAGCAGATGTAGTAAAACCCCTCGAAACTGGCACCGTTGATGGTTTTAACGCGGTGGTCTGGTACCAGAAAATGTTCCTTCCAGCGCATGAAGATATTCTCCTTCTGCTCGACGTCTTTGACCGTGGGCAGCCCGCCGCCCTTGCGGGTCTGCTTCAGGTACGGTCGGAACGGCGCAAACTTGCCCCAGTGGTTAATGTCGTCTAGTTCATTCGCCCCCCACCCCTCATGCTCTGTTATGAAGCTGTATTTATTGCCGATTATTTCGCCTTCAAAGTAGGTTGTTAGAGTTGGGTGGTCATCGGTCAGGCCTGGCAGCTGCATGTCAGTAATCTTTGCCATCTCCAAAGCTACAGGCAGTGTTGCGCTTGGGGAAAACGCACCTTGAATCTTCAAGTACCCGCAAAGAAACGACTCCCGCATGTCGACATACTTGATCTCCACTTCAACATCATACCTCTGGCGTTCTGACTGCTGCGTTCCAACAAATTTACTCCCCGGTTGCAGATATAGCGGCGGCGGCGGCGGTATGACCCTCATGTGTGAGTACTCCAGCCCCAGCCCGTTGAGCCCGCTGTCTTCTCTCCACCGCGGCATTTGTCCAACCGATTCCCAAACATCGACGACCTGTATCTCGCCCTCTACCGGTGACAACTGGTCTTCCCTCTGTTTGCCCCTACTTGGCTCTTCACCAGATGTCCGTCTTGTCAACTGTGTGCTCCCGCCAACTGCGCCACCTTCTCTCTGGACAGAGCTCTCGCCTACGACTCGCATGTGTTCATCCGCCGGCTTCTGCCTCTCTTCATCTCCTCCCCGCGCTGTGACTACTCCCTCCATGTGGACGTCGCGAGGGACTTCGTCCGATTGCGGGCCTGGCGACATGGTGGCTGATAGGGGTTCACTGGTCGTGCTTAAGGTCGGTCGCGATGTTTGTTCGGTGGTAAAGGAAAGAGGAAGGCTTGGGCGCCAGCTGGCATGTGATTGCGACTCAGGCGAGGTCGGAGACTCGGCTTCCAACGCTGGTATCTCGGGTATCTCAGAATCGGGACATGATGGGAAGGAATAAAAGGGTGGTGGCGACGGCGATTCTGAGGGCGCGGAGGAGGGTGTGGGCATGGCTGGCTGCGGGATAAAGGAGGAGGCGGTATCGGCGGACGGAGGGTCTCGATGCGCGCGGCCGGGGTGGCTTCCGGGCTGGTGGGAGGTGGGCCCGTCGTGGGTTAAAGGGACGGGAGGGAGGACGTGATCCCGCGCGGTCTGTGTCGTGGTCTGAAAGGCAGATAACAACAGGGGTCAGCCCCCAGTGCGCGACGGGCGCGATATTCGGAGGAGATCAACCTCCAGGTTCCTGTTCACGGAGGCTGCTCGGCGACTCGGCGATGGTCTCGTGGGTCGTGGTGCTGAAGTGGAGCTTTCACTCAGCCAAGCGGCATGGGGCGCTTTCGCAGGGAAGGGGACGGGCGGCGTGTCTCGTTAATCGTCGCGTTGGAAGAAAACCGCCCGAAAAGACAGAATGGAGTGGGAATATGCAAAAGGGAACCCGTCAGGAGTAGGGACAGGAATCAGCAATGACGATATCGCGATTGGCTGATGGTTCAGACAGGGACAGACAACACAATGCGCGCTGTTGAAAGTCTTGGCAGTTGGTGACAGGGAATCATGATGACGGGGATCTCTTCCGCCATGCCGCGCTGCCAGCGACAGACAACGCCCCACGGTGGCCAGCCACTGCCAGCATCATCGTGCTTGGTTGAGCCATCCGTCTGGAAATTGAGTAGTGGCAGCATCACGAAACACAGAAACACATGCTTCTAGCTGTTGTACAACCGAGAACAGCGGCATCGTGCGGCCGCCCGCTGGTGGCGTATGAGGCATGCAGTCGGTGACACAGATGTCCGCGAGTGATTGGTTTTGCCTCAACAAGTGCTGCAATCAACGCTAACCGTTGAGCTGATCCATGGCTGGGAGCGTACACGGCGAGCCGCCAATCGCCTGTCTCCCGGCAGTTTGCGGCCTGGTATCTCCTTGCTGGGCCCGTCGTTCTGCCCTTATAACAGCCCACCCTCGTCTTCTTCTAACGGATCCAGAGCATGAAACAGGAAGACCAAACTCCCCAAAAAGCCCTTGCCTCTGCCCGTCATGTCGTCGTTTGTAAATCGTGGTGATCGCTCCTCCGTCCCATAACATGCCAATTTTCGCCGGACACACCCTCCCTCCGCACACAGGATGATGTAACACTGAGACGGCAGGCAGATGGTGTTGCCCAGTTTTGGTGATTTAAAGCCATCAGATCGGCTTGATCTTGAAGTGCAATGCAATGAGACTGAAGACCAGCGCCTTCAGGTCTTGCACGAGGTAGTAGAAAACTCGGAGGCCTTCTGGATCCGCGGATTCGGTCACGTCGTTGATCGAACCAATTTTGGCAGTCTACACAGGGTCAGTATGCGCCTGAACTGCCAAGAAGCCCGATCTGTCGTACCTCAAAAGAGATGTGGTCGTTTCCGAACCTGATCTCCAGCTCTTGCCTGCCGTCCTTATTTTTCGTTGGCCATTTTGAGTCGTCCTCCCTAGGTTCCTGTCAGCCCCAATCTCCTGTCGCCCTGGAGCCACGATCCATACTTCATAATCTCGCTGTCCTTTACTATCCGCTTAATCTCGTCCACAACGAGCGAGCTCACAGACACTGCGCACAAACTCAGGCGTTAGCCGGGTGCCGTCTTCGTGTTGCTGGGAATTCGGGCAGATCGTACTCTCTTTCCGGATCAGGCTGTCATTTCGATAATTCGAGTTATTGGCATAGCGGGCAGTGGCGCTGCGGCCGTCGCCGACAACACGGAAGTCGAATTCTGCGCCGGGGAAGGTGGTTAATTGCGTTCGAGGGAGCTATGGGTTTGGCGAAGGGTAGCAACACACCGAGGAACTCGTGTCCGAAGCGGCCTTGATGGCCCGAGCTAGAACCGTATTAATGTTTGTTCGCAGGAGAACTGTAAGGAAATACACATACTAGTAGCGGATGTAGAACGGCTCGTTTTGATTCGACATGGTGGCGGCCGATATGGATTGCGACAGAAGTGGAATTTGGGAACCTTCGCGGCTGCACGTCGCGAGTTGGAGACATTGGAGCCCAGACGCCCGGCATTCTTGAGCCAAGCATCAGGAGCGGGGCAACCCCACCACACCCCTGTATCGTTAATGTATGGCACGTGATTGTCACCTCGTAGCAGCTGTGAGAATGGGTGCCTGACAGCTGTCTCACCATGCAGTAATGCCACATCTCCCATGCGCGCCTGCTTCCTTTGAGGTTGACCGACCAGATCGAGGGTGGCTCTTTGGCAAGAACTCCCATCCAGACCACAAACCAACCACGCAAGGTGATGCTCCGCTCATTCACCACCTCCAATCGGCCACCACACGACCTCTGACTCCCTCCAGCGTTCCTTAATTGAGCGCCCCACGCTTCCCTCAAAGCACGGTACCGGACCCCTTACAATTCGAACGGAGACAGCTCAGGAGGAGCCAGTCCGCCCCTCAACAACCGCCCTCCTTATTCCTCCCAAGACTCGACCCTTGGACCACCCATTACCACCACGACAACCGGCTCGACGCCACCCACCGCCCATCATGTCGTTCCTCGACAATGCCTACAGCTTGGTCAAGGACAGTGCCACCGAGGGCACCCCGACCTTGGCCGAGCTGCGGACCCAACTGGAGAAGGGCACCGACGACACCAAGGTCGAGACCATGAAGCGCATCCTCACCATCATGCTCAACGGCGACCCCATGCCCCAATTGCTAATGCACATTATCCGCTTCGTCATGCCGTCCAAGTCAAAGCCCCTAAAGAAGCTGCTTTACTTCTACTACGAGATCTGCCCCAAGCTCGACGCTCAGGGGAAGCTGAAGCAGGAGTTCATCTTAGTATGGTATGGGGACGCCCGGCAGCGCGCTCCACGGCCTAGGGAATGCTGACATGGTTTCTAGTAACGGCATCCGGAACGACTTGCAACATCCGAACGAGTTCATCCGCGGAAATACGTTGCGCTTTCTCTGCAAGCTGAAGGAACCCGAACTCCTCGAGCCTCTCCTCTCCTCGGCACGGTCTTGCCTGGAGCATCGTCATGTCTACGTCCGGAAGAACGCCGTTTTTGCGGTTGCGTCCATCTATCAACACTCGCCATCCCTCATCCCCGACGCTGCCGACCTGCTTGCGACTTTCCTCGACGGAGAGAGCGACCCGACATGCAAGAGGAATGGCTTCGCTGCCCTGTCGAGCATTAGCCATGACAAGGCGCTGGCCTACCTCAGCACCGTTTTCGACAGTATTCCGAATGCAGAGGAACTGCTGCAGCTGGTCGAGCTCGAATTTATCCGCAAGGACGCCATCCAGAACTCACAAAACAAGGCCCGGTACTTGCGCCTGATCTTCGACCTTCTCGAGGCAAACACGTCGACAGTGGTGTACGAGGCCGCCTCGTCGCTAACAGCACTTACAAACAACCCCGTGGCCGTCAAGGCTGCCGCTGCCAAGTTTATTGAGCTTGCCATCAAGGAGGCCGACAACAATGTCAAGCTTATCGTGCTCGACCGCGTTGACCAGCTCCGTCAGAAGAACGAGGGCATTCTGGACGATCTCATCATGGAGATTCTCCGGATTCTTTCAAGCCCCGATATCGATGTGCGGAAGAAAGCCCTGGAGATTGCGCTGGATATGGTGTCCAGCAAGAACGTTGAAGAGGTGGTCCTCCTCCTCAAGAAGGAGCTGTCCAAGACCGTCGATCAGGAGTACGAGAAGAACAGTGAATACCGCCAGCTTCTCATCCACTCCATCCACCAGTGCGCCGTCAAGTTCTCCGAGGTTGCTGCCAGCGTTGTCGAGCTGCTGATGGACTTCATCGCCGATTTTAACAATGCTTCAGCCGTCGATGTCATCAACTTTGTCAAGGAGGTCGTCGAGAAGTTCCCTGCACTGCGGCCTGCGATTGTCCAGAGACTCGTCGATACTCTCAAGGAGGTGCGCGCTGGCAAGATCTACCGTGGTATCATGTGGATCATCGGCGAGTACTCGCTCGACGAGAAAGATATTCGGGATGCGTGGAAGGGTATTCGGGCCAGCCTCGGTGAGATCCCGATCCTGGCGTCCGAGCAGAGGCTGTTGGACAACATGGACAACGAGGAAGAGAACAAGGAGCAGGACCAGGTTAATGGGCATTCCAAGTCGACGCCGGCGGGCTCTCGCAAGGTTCTCGCTGACGGGACATACGCCACCGAAACCGCGCTTACCAGCCAGTCTGCTGCCGCTGCCAGGCTCGAGGCCGTCAAGGCGTCTTCAAAGCCCCCTCTCAGACAACTCATTCTGGATGGCGACTACTACCTTGCCACGGTTCTTTCGGCGACGCTTACAAAACTGGTCATGCGCCACTCCGAGATCTCCTCCGAGGATGCTCGTACCAACGCGCTGCGCGCCGAGGCCATGCTCATTATGATCTCCATCATCCGGGTTGGCCAGTCGCAATTTGTCAAGGCGCCCATTGACGAAGACTCCGTGGACCGCATCATGAGCTGTGTGCGCTCGCTGGCCGAGTTCAAGCAGCACAAGGAGCTTGAGACGGTCTACCTTGAGGACACAAGGAAGGCCTTCCGGGCGATGGTGCAGGTTGAGGAGAAGAAGCGTGAGGCGAAGGAGGCCTTTGAGAAGGCCAAGACTGCTGTCCAGGTCGACGACGTCGTTGCGATCCGGCAGCTCTCCAAGAAGAACGCCGTCGATGGCGCTGACGCCATAGAGCTTGACCTCGAGCGGGCGGCAGGCGGGGATACCAGCGCCGCGGAGGACCTTTCCGGCAAGCTCAGCCGCGTCGTCCAGCTCACCGGCTTCTCCGACCCCGTGTACGCCGAAGCCTACGTCAAGGTGCACCAATTCGACATCATCCTCGACGTGCTCCTCGTCAACCAGACCACCGACACCCTCCAAAACCTCACCGTCGAGTTCGCCACGCTCGGCGACCTCAAAGTCGTCGAGCGCCCCACCAGTCAGAACCTCGCCCCGCACGATTTCCACAACGTGCAGTGCACCATCAAGGTCTCGTCCACGGACACGGGCGTTATCTTCGGTAACGTCGTGTACGAGGGCGCGCACTCGACCGACACCAACGTGGTCATCCTCAATGACCTGCACGTTGACATCATGGACTATATCCAGCCGGCCACGTGCTCCGAGACGCAGTTCCGCACCATGTGGACCGAGTTTGAGTGGGAGAACAAGGTCAATATCAACAGCAAGGCCAAGACGCTGCGCGAGTTTCTGGATCAGCTGATGGCGTGCACGAACATGAATTGTTTGACGCCGGAGGCGAGTCTGAAGGGGGATTGTCAGTTTTTGAGTGCGAATTTGTATGCGAGGAGTGTATTTGGTAAGTCTTTGCTGTTCCTATAAGTGTGGAAGGGGAAGATGCTAACTGTGAAGTAGGCGAGGACGCTCTTGCCAACCTGAGCATCGAGAAGGAGGGTGATGATGGTCCGATCACCGGCTTCCTCAGGATACGCAGCAGGTCGCAGGGTTTGGCCCTCAGCCTGGGGTCGCTGAAGGGGCTGAACAAGATTGGGTCTGCTGCGTAAATGGCCGACGTTCGGTGGTGGGATACTTTTCCCGCCTGTTAGCTAGCTCGAGCCAGCCCGGGCTGAAAAGAAGAAGTGAGCCCGATTGTAATGAGGGTTGGAATCCATGTGGTGGATGAAAGGAGCATGAAGGAGTTTGGGCTGCAAGAAGGATGGCTGGAGGTTGTGAGGTCCCCGAAAAAGAGCTCTGGTTTTCTGGCAGGGTTTCGAAAAAAAGGGAAGAGGCGAATGAAATGTCTAGACTATTTATACAGCCTATGAATCAATGCACTTGTTCTTGTTTGCACCGCTGAATGCTTGGTTGGGTTGGAGATGTGAGGAAGGTGAAGTTACTGTAACAAGTTCATTCACGACCGAGAGCGAGAAACTACATTGCAAGCAACCTGGGGTATTTCCATTTCTCTCACCCTGCGGGTCTTTCCTCTCCGATAGGACCTTGCAGTCGGCCTCCCTTAGCCGTCTGAAATTATTAAAAGTGCTATTCGGTGCTGTCGAAGCCAAATCTGCCACCGGTTCGTCCTCGTCAATCCGAAGCTGTGTCCCAACCCAGTGCCTGCAATGAGAGGAAACGTTCCTCGGGGAATAAAGGGAAAAGTGTGGCGCCTCGAATAATCCTCCCGTGCCTCATCTGCCTGCCTGCCTGCCGGAAACTCCGGAAAAGATGGTGGAAAACAAGATAGGAAAAGAAGATAAAAGGAAACGGAGATGTTTGTCGTAGCAACCATGAGAGAAAGCCGATATATCGCCGATAAAAAAAAAAGGGTATGTATGAATGAGAGAGGAAATGGTGGAATAAGGTGTGAAATGAATTGGTGATGTGGGTGAGGGATGTCGGAAAAGGGTATGTTACGTCCTTGTTCGCGGTTGGAGAAGGGCATACAACGGGGGTTTGACTTCCAGTCTTGTGTCCTTGGAGACACCGGTGTTTGACTGGCGGAGCGTTGCCTAGTGGCGGAGCGTTGCCTAGAATCGACCGCTTTCCAGGGGAAAACACAAAATTCCCGCCCCTACATGTACAAGGTTGCGAGGTAGCATGCATGACGGGTGTTATATGGTGTCCAGGGGTGTTCAGCGCCGTTGGACATGGCGGGTGGGGGCTGAGTTTTGCCAGCAAGAATGCCTGCCGCGGACGGGGCTCGGGATCGTGGCTCCTGTCGCGATGCAGGCTGACGGAGATCGGTGTCCGAACGGATTTGGTGATACGCCAGCCCTTCGGGGGCCTCGAAGAACCCTCGGAACTCTCGAAGAGCCGCGGCCAAGCGAGCCCGTTTGCGTCCGCGAGGGCGAGGGAAGCGGGGAAGCGCGGCGTGCTAAACGGCCGTTATTCGGAGTGGCGAGAAGAGGAGTGGTGAGAGGGTTGGCGTAGGTAATTTCAGAGGTGATGGAAGGGAACTGAAATGTGGTGTCCTCCGTCAATGGCGTGAAGCGGCCCTACCGGTTGAACACCAAGGCGTTGACAATGTGTCCTTGCTTCCAGCCCTGGTCCGAGAGGGACGGCCCGTCTTGGAGAATCTTGCCCATGTAGGCGAGGCGGACCTTCTTGCCAGAGGAGAGCTTTGATGGGTTGTCAGCAAACGTTTTCCACAAGAGTAGTGGAATAAAGAGCTTACCTTTGCTTCCTCGGCGATGAGCCTAGCAATGCGCCGGACAGAGTCTGATTTGTCCACCACAACGCTGATATCCCGCGACCCGTCGCTGAGTCTTGCCCTGATGATAATCTGATCTCTGATGTCCACAACTGCCTTGCCCTTCTCCTCGCGCCGGCGCTCAGCCTCATCGTCGCTGAAATCCCGCTCCGTCTCCTCGTTCGCCGTCAGGTCGACTTTCGTATCCCCCGAGACGGTCGTCATCAGCCGACCCGGGGGCCCACAGAAGGTTCACCGGGTCCGCGACGATCTGGTGCGGCAGCTGATAGTAGTTGCCGAGAGCATCATAAGCTCCGTTGTACAAGTCCCCGGTAGGCAGCGTGATGTCGGCAGCATCAAGAATGCTTTGTGCGGTCGCCATGGCGATGGCTGGGTCCTCCTCGCTCGGCCCCTCATCCTCGCTTCTCCGCTGACGCATCTCGCTGTTTCGCGCCGCCTCCTCGGCCTTCCACAGCACCTCCAGGGCGGTGTGCAGGGTCTGCCATATCTCCTGTCTTCCGGTGACTCGGGTGTCAAAGAAGTCAATCCTCTCCCGTCGGAGGGCTGCGGGGGTCCATTGCCGGTCGTGGCTTGTCCATTGGTGGCGGCGCAGGGGCTTGTTGATGTGCTGATCCAGGGGTTGGCGGGAGTGTCTACGCCGGCGGCGCGAGGACTGCGCGAGGTTCGGTTCGTCAACGCCCGTCTGCGAACTGGATTGGCCGTTGTTCTGAGGCGGTTCATTGATTGCGCGGGCGGAGCCCGTGGCAGCGCCGCCTGGGTATGGGGAGTTCGGACCCCCGTCGCGGGAAAGACAGCAACCCTCGACGATGTCAGCTTGGAGTTCAAGTCGCGCGGGGAAGGCAACGCAAAAACGAGCCTAAGGAAAGAAGAGGGTCGGAAACCCGAGGAGCACAGAGATCCTCCAGAACAAGGAATGTGACCATGGAGCCAAGAAGCCCACTCACCATGGTGTTAGAGTTTTGGCGATGCCGATTTGTTCTTTGATGTCGCACCCGTTTGGCCGCTCGATCCAGCCGCGCAAATAACTAGTTCATTGCGGCAAAAATAAAATAAAAAGGCTTTGAAAAGGTGCTGGGAACTTTGAGTTGGATCTGTGCTTGTGTTTCTGGAGCGACGCTCCGAGGGACAAGCAGGCCGCCCAAAACGACTTCGGCCTTTGAGATGTGAAAGTGCGGAGAAATGGCAGCGCAGCTGAGGGTGGGATTGTCTTGGTCGCGTTTCTTGGCTGGCTCAAAATTCTGCAAGAACCCAACCAGAAACACGAATGGCAGGCCAGGGCAAAAATGGTGTGCAGTGGTGTCCTGTGTAGGAGAGCTGTGTGGTGTCCGGTGTGTTGTTTGTCGCCAGTGAGACTGTCTGTGTGGTGTCTGGTGTGTTGTTTGTCGCCAGTCGACCTTGGCCTCTCCGGATGTGGTTGCCGGATTGAGGGAGCGATCGGCAGGGCTCCCGCAACAATCTGGAGAGAAAAGAACAAGGGAGATGGTGGGGCTGGGATCACATTGTCCCAGGTTTTTTAGGTGAAAACCTTTGGCTTCCTGATATCCTTCTGCCGTCGTGCGATGGACTGAACACGAGAGGTGATGTCGTGGGAAGGCACAATCTGAAAAGGATTGGCAGGGATGCATCAACACAAATTTGGGCAGCGCCAAGCATCAGACTGCCGACAGGGGTCTGGGCAATTTCTGGGCAATTTCATTGTGGAACCAGAGCTCTCGGAATCAGACCCCACCCCTCGAATTCAACATCGCACGACCCCAAGCCAATTCAAAAGAGAACCTGCCGAGAAGACGGCGAGAAGGATCTCTTTAACTTCGCCCCATCCAATCAACTATCAACCAGAAGGATTGTGTGGACCTGTTTGTGTCCAACACAATATAGCCTCCTATCAAGGACCTCTCCTCCTCTCCTCTAGAGTCACCATAAAAACCCCCGACACCTAGGCGTCTTGCACAGACATTTGGTCATGTCCTTGGTCTTGGCTGGATCAATGGCATCGTTTTCCCCCTCCTCGGACGCGTCCACATAATCAAAGGTTAGCTCCTCGCCCGCGAGGATGTCCTTGATGGCAAACAGCGCCAAGTCGTGTATGTTCTTGTCCGTGTGGTCGCCGACGCGCGCAAAGATACGCATGTTGGGGTCGCAGCTGTGGTTGATGAAGCGCGTCGGCCCGCTCATCCACTCGCCGTCCACCTCCATCGGCGGCTTGCGAAAGTCGGGGTTGGCTGCCTTCTCGTTGAAGAACTTGTCGAGCGCGAAGAGGTACACGTCCTTGCGCTGCGCCATGACCGACTCGTTGCGCCGCCGATTCGCCTCCTTGTCCGTGATGATCTCGCCCAGATACCGGTCGACAAACTGCCCTTTCCTGATGTTGACCGGACACTTTACGCCCCACCCGCGCTCGTCGGTCCGGAAGATTTGCAACGGCACGGTGCGGCCGCGCTGTACCACTCGGTTGGGACAGTTGAGAGAGCAGCGGCAGAGCTCGTGGCACTCGTAGATGGGGACGCGGGTGTGCAGTATTTTATCGCGCAACAAGCCCGCCTTGGCCCCACTTGAATAGTACGCGAAGCATTTCCGCCGCTGCTGGGAGTTCGAGACGGAATCGTCCTCGTCATCGTAGCTGTCATCATCGACCTCGTCTAAGCAGTGGCACGTGTCGTACATGCAGTCTTTGTCGTTTGGGCACTCACAACCAGCACGGAAGGCGGTGTCTGCTACGGGAACATCTTCAGAGAGAATCGAATGGTCGATGAAACGGAAGTTGGGGTTGAGAACCTTGTCGTCGACGCCGTTGACGATAGTGATGGGAATGGTTTTGTGGGTCGCGAAGGAGCGGATCTGGCACCAGTGGCAGTTTCTTTCTTCTTCTGGGTCGGACTAAGCGTGAAGGTCAATCATTAAATCCAGACTGTTTTGGTGGATTATTGATAAATTCACTTACCTCGGGAAGCCCGTGGTTGAAGAAATGGGGGCGAATAGCTGCCTCCATGAGGCTGTGGTTCGTTCAAGGACGTGTTGTGAAATTGTGAGGAGGTGGGTGATGAAGTTCGTTTTGACCAGGGTGCTCTAAAAGGATGTGGTGCAAGGGTTTCAACGGTGGGAATTTGAGACTGCCATTCGAATGATGTTGAAGTGGTTGATCCGCAGGAGAAGACGCTTCACGGGGCTGGAAGCGCGATGATTGCTGCAGGGATCGAAATGCACTTCCGCTGTGGGGCCGTTGCAAGGGAAGACTCCCGGCGGATGCTTCCCGAATCACGGGGCCGTGCTTAACTCTTTCCGGAGGCAGCACCACTCCGACCCCGCTCAAACACATGCTGTTGACCCTTCCTGCTGCCAACTCCTCTCAACACAAATCAGCAATCATGCAATCCCGAACCGACCACCGGTTCGACCCCTTCAGCCCAGAAGCCGCGGCCCTGGACAATCTCCCCATGGCCGACATCAACTGGGACGACCCCATGAGCTTCTTCGAGGCTCTTGGGGGGCCTGGCGCTCTCCCCATTCCCAAGATGATGGAACCATCCCACGTCCGCCAGCTCTGCAAGCAGCGATCAACCAGCATCACCGCGAGCCATGACCGTCTCCGGCAAATTCTCGACCGCCATGAGTTGACCATCCAGAAGCGCTGGACAAAAAAGACGAAGAACCAGCGCCTTCAGATCCTGCTGGACGGATGGCCGAACATGCCCGCTGCCCATCGACCTGACTTTGCTGCCTTCCGCAGGGAGTCCGAGGCCCAGCGTGAATCGGGGACGAAGTTCAAGGACCACTTCTTCTGGCCTTACATCAACCAGGAAGACCTGCTCCGTCCAAAGAGCCTGCTTCTCATGCTCAAGTCCAGGGGCAGGCATCAGCCCTGCGAATTTGCCGCGGCTGACGGCGATGCCATGTACTTGGGTAGAATCACGAAGGCAATCGTGCCCGGCTTCCTGAACTGCTATGTTAGCATCCTGAACGGCGCGACCGGCCCTGAGGAGTACGGGAAGCTTGTCGCTTGGGAGGAACACCAAGATGCGTTCGAGTGGATGCATACACGGAAACAGTTCCTCCCCGGTGAAGCGCTCGACATCCTGGAGGCACAGGACCGTGTGTTGAAGTTTCTTGTTCACTGCTGCAAGCAGATCCTGCGCGACATCCCGGCCGACGAGCTGCTTGGAGAGAAGTACCCGATTCAGCCAGAGCCGATGCTGAACTCGGGGGTGGAACCGGGTGGCTTCGACTCGCTGGCTGTCATGGCTGAAGAGGCCCCGTACCGGCCGCCGGGTCGCCTCGATTTCGCTCATATTGAGTCTTTGCTTGCGGCACGCACGGCAGCATCTGAAGATCAGTATGTGGGCTCCTGTGAGAATAACTGTCTCCGATAAACTGACACTCCTTCATAGTCTTTGGGCCCTCCGAGAAGACCCCAGTTATCTCTCCGGCCAGCTGCTGACCTACAAGGAGCACCGTCAAGAGATGATGAAAGACACAAACAACAAACCCCATCCAGTTCTGCAAAACCTTAAGGTTGATATCTTTTGGGAGCGTATCATTGGCAACGTTCTGCTTAGCTCGCACATCGAACTCGAGGTCTTTTCCGAACTGACGCGCCAGGCAGCAGAGCTGAAACGCCTTCAGGCCAAGTACGCAGGGAGTCTCTCCCCTCTCAAGGATCTCCCAGAGGAGTACCTTGTTGCCATTCTGCGGTTCCGCTACTTTCTCAACCAGCTGGCGAAAGAGTGGTTGAACAATCTGAAGACGACCGTCGTGGCCTCGCCGCCCATGCGCAGCCTTTTCGTCCGTTATCCCGCAGAAGACCTCAACAAGATTTTTATCACGAGCAAGCCGAGTCTCAATATGAACGCCGTGGAGAAGGAGCTCGTGTGGCTCTTGCGGACGCTCTGGGAAGACGGGCAGACCCTGTTTTTTGTTCGGATGCCCATGGTCGTCGACGAGCTTGAGCGGCTGGTGCGTGCGGAACCAAAGGCCCGTGAGCTAATCTCTGACTACGTTGCGGGACGAATTGGTGTCCTCTCGATTTTCTGCGAGTGCCTTCGGCAGCTGGACATCTACCAGCCGTGGGCCAATGGCTACGAGGACGCAAGCGTGGACAGGGAAGATGGTATCAAGAGGGATTTGGTTGCTTGGAGGGAAGGCTGGGCCGGGATTCACAGCACCATGAAGAACAAAGCCATGCTCGCGAACTTCAAACTCGCTAATCCATCGGGCAAGAGATTTTTCTATCCGAATGAGAAACGCCGCACGAAGGAGACGGTGGAGGCCCTGCGACAGGCTGAGGCGAACCTCGATGCATTCTGGGAGAAATTTGACAGGTCTCTCTACTCCCAGGCTGGGGATCTGCAGAGAGCGGCACTGGGGAAGCTTCTGTCCCAAAACCGCACTCTCCAGCGAACACCGGAATGGGTCGCACCACCGCCCCAAGAAAAGACGAGGTCGACAAAGCCTGCCGTGGTCTCATCTGAAGATGACTCCATCTACCGGCCTCTATCCACCCTGTATTTCGAACTTGGCGCATCTCCCCCCTCAGAGTCCACCATCACACAACAACCAAAGCCCAAGATCAAAACCCACGGCGCCGCGAACCCAACCGAAACAGCCACAACCCCACACCAACAACTCGCAGACTCCGTCACCAACCTCACCCTCGACCACCAACCCACCCTCCCTGTCGATGCCCGCGCCCTTAAGGTCTTCCGCACCCTCTTCTTCCAGCCCGCCATAACCTCCACACCCGGGGAGGTCTCGTGGAATGACTTTTTGCACGCCATGACCAGCACCGGGTTCCGCGTCGAGAAGCTGTACGGATCGGTCTGGCACTTCCAGCCGACGGCGCTCGACAAGGAGCGCAGCATCCAGTTCCATGAGCCGCATCCGGTGGGCAAGATCCCGTTTTGGATGGCGAGAAGGATTGGGAGGAGGTTGGAGAGGACTTATGGGTGGGGTGGGAGGATGTTTGTGTTGAGGGGGAAGCAATAGGGGTTGTTAGTTGGAGAGGGTGGCATTCTGGGGGAGGCTTAGACTGAGTATATATCTTTGGATAGAGCCGGCTTTGGCTGAGTTGGGGTCCAGTGCGAGGCCAGTGACGCCGTCAATTTGCTTTTTGAACTTGTCGTCGGTGAGCAGCAGCTCGGCGATCAGAAAACCAGTCTGGCCGTCGGTGGCTGTGATACAGAATTTTTTCGTGACATTTTTGTCAATTGATTGATGGCTTCAGTTGCTCAGAAAGTTGTTGGTCGGTTTGTGTTCGGAGAGAGTGAGAAGTACAAATTGGGGGAAGGTTGAGGTTGAAAGCTCGAGGTTCTGCTTGGAAGCCCAGAACCCCCCAACAACGTGCTTACCTTTGGAACAAAGGACATTGTTAATAACTCAGTCACACTCTCAACAAAAAGTTTTGAGTTTATTGTTGTTATGAGACACTAAGCAACATCAGGTCATGAGTCCATGCCATGCAAACGCAGCCATCGTTGACCGAATGAACTGTACGAACGACTGGATGTATGCCCCTGGCGTGGCATTTTATCGTCATCCTTTTTTGAAACAAAAGCTTTCAAGAGGTGATAAATCATTACCCGAATTAGAATAATTCCATGGCCGTACTTGAGCTATGAGAATGTAATACATGGCCCCGATGTGGGCAGTCAGAACGCTTAAGGGTTGCCTGGCCAACGTCCGGGTACTGTACACGAAAAGATATGGGTCTTTTGCCCAGAAAAGGCGCAGAGCCGTCATCAGGCGGAAAGCCCAACCTCGAGTCTTCAACTGGTTCGATTTGCCATTGCCCTAGTTCTTGTGTCTCATTGCAAGTACCTATGCAATGTCCCAGCAGCGAGGTTCTCAAAAATTTGATCGATGCCGAGGAACTTGTGATGTCGCGGTTCCTGCTCTCAGATTGCTTCCCATGTCCTCAACCCCTACACTTGAGCATGCCAACCTCCTCATCCCCCCCTGCTTGATCTCAGGCTCCTTGGGTTTGTTGGTGCAGCCGATTTCTTCCATCACGCTTCTAGGTCCGAAGATTTGCAGGACACCTTCAAGGTTGCAGAGCGCCTGAAGCTTGACCAGAACGCGCTCCGAACCGTAATTTGTTCCATCCGCATTGCCGGCTTTGAAGATGCCCGGTGAGACAGGCGAGGCGCTCATTATTCTTGAGCGTATCGTGGGAGTTGAGTCGAAAGACCAAAGCTTGCTGAACAAACTTGCCAGCCATGCACCTGCTCAATAGCGGCAGTGGTCATCTCCGGGCTACCGATTCTCTCGATGCAAGCTTGTTCAGTGTCAGTCAAAATGCAACTTCACAAATTGGAGGAACCGGCAATGTATCCCCCTCTTGTCAGAGAAAGGCCTCCGTAACGCGTTGGCCTGTTCCTCTATTTTTCTTTCTTTCTTCAAGCTTAGTTATACTCGTAAAATCGTCATCAGATAGTTGCAATATACTCCCGAGACCGTTACATCCCCGAATCCGGGGGGTGGGTTAGCTCGTTGGGCAAGCCTCTCACATTGCACGCCTCCCTGCCCAACCACACAGACAAAACAAGATCCCACCTCATCAAAGCGGGCACAGGAGCCTTAGTTGGCACAGGTGTGACATTTTTCGGTCCAATCCAATGCCTGTCACTGTTGCTCCGCCAGGAGCAGAGCCCGGGAGCCCGATTGCGCCTCTACAAATCTCAGCCCGTTACAGGGGAAGTGAAACAAAAACAATTCATGATTGAGCACGCAGCCACGCACCGCAGTGTCTCCTAATTTCTAGGCCCTCCATACGACACGCTATGAAAAAAAGAAAATAGAAAGCAGATAACTAACAGGTCTACACAACCAGCCAACATTTCGTTCCCCATTACCATAGTTTCTCCTCCCCTAATGGAATCCCTGGTGGCCACGACTCCATTACCATGCTCTTGAACAGTTTCATGTCTTCAATTCCGGCATTCCTGATTCCATCCGGCGTGTTTACATAGGACCACCCATCCTCGACATACCAACTCCATTGTTCCTCAAAGCTCCGCGACAAAAACATTTTAAGTAGTGATTTTGCAAATGGGCCACTAAGAAGGGCAGAGTAGAACTCCTTATAGCCTCTCAATACAACCTCTGCCAGGCTGCCTGCGCGTTTAGAGTCTAGTAGCAGTGACAAGGCTGTGAGGAGCTCGTCGGATAAGCTGGCCTGCGCTTTCAAGACCCCCAAGCCGGCCTCTCTAACATACTCGTCCTGGTCCTTGAGGAGCGCCACTATAGCTGTGAGATGCTCGTTGGATAAGCTGGGTTGCGCTTTTAAGACCCCTAAGGCGGCCCCTCTGACGTATACGCCCTCATCTCCGAGGAGCGCCACCACGGCTGTGAGGTACTCGTTGGATAAGCTGGGTTGCGCTTGGAAGACCTCTAAGGCGGCCTCTCTGACGGACTTGTCCTCGTCTCTAAAATATGCGACCACGGCTGTGAGGTGCTCGTTGGATAAGCTGGCCTGCGCTTCTAATACCACTAAAGCGGCTTCTCTGATATACTTGTCCTCGTCTTCAAGGAGTGCTATTATACCTGCGAGGTGCTCGTTGGATAAGCTGGGTTGCGCTTGGAAGACCCCTAAGGCGGCCTCTCTGACATAATCGTCCTTGTCTCTGAGGAGCGCCACCACGGCTGCGAGGTGCTCGTTGGATAAGCTGTGCTGCGCTTTCAAGACCCCTAAGACGGCCTCTCTGAAGTAGCTGTCCTTCTCTCTGAGAAGCGCCATCACGGCTGCGAGGTTCTCGTTGGATAAGCTGGGCTGCGCTTCTAAAACCCCTAAGGCGGACCCTCTGGCGTACTTGTCCTCGTCTCTGAGGAGCGCCACCACGGCTGTGAGGTGCTCGTTGCATAAGCTAACCTGCGATTTCAACACCCCTAAGGCGGACCTTCTGATGTATATGCCCACTTCTTTGAGGAGCGCCACTATAGCTGTAAGGTGCTGGTTGGATAAGCTGGGCTGCGCTTCTAAGACCCCTGAGGCGGCTTCTCTGATAAACTTGTTCTCGTCTCTGAGGAGTGCTATTATAGTTGTGAGGTGCTCGTTGGATAAGCTGGGCTGCACTTTCAAGACCCCTAAGGCGGCCTCTCTGACGTACTTGTCTTCGTCTCTGAGGAGCGCCACCACGGCTGTGAGGTGCTCGTCAGATAAGCTGGGTTGCGCTTGGAAGACTCCTAAGGTGGCCTCTCTGACATACTCGTCCTCGTCTCTGAGGAGCGCCACCACGGCTATGAGGTGCTCTTTGGACAAGCTACGCTGCAATTTCAAAACCCCTAAGACGGCCCCTCTGAAGTAGCTGTCCTTGTCTCTGAGGAGCGCCAATGCGGCTGTGAGGTGCTCGTTGGTTAAGCTGGGGTGCGCTTTCAAGATCCCTATGGCAACCATTTTAACGGAGTCCCACTTCGAAACTTTAGGTTCGTCATCTTCTAGCAAAGAAGTTACTAGATTGACGATGCTTGACGGGAGTGTTGGTCGTTTTGCTAGCGAGTTGAGAATTGTTCTCTTAACATCATCCTCTTTGTGAAAGGCGGCGAGCAAGGCTTGCTCCGGGAATTCCGCTTCGCTTGCTAGTCGTGCCTGTTTTGTAAATTTGCATTCAAAGAGCAGCCACTCTTTCAGGCTCATTTCCAGGCTGCTCCGGAGTGGCATCTCCGTTGATGCTTCGCTCAAGCAATGCATGACCAGCCGTTGGTGCGTGGGACCCAGCAGATCGCGCGGTTTGTCCTCAATTTCTTTGAAGAATTTCTCTCCCTTCCCCTTGGCATCCAATAAGCCGGCAACGAAGCGCCAAAAAACATCGTAGCGTGCAGTGTATTTGTGTTTCCGAAGAAATTTGCTGGTTCCGATACCCTGGCACTCCTGATACTCTCCGTTGCTGAATACTGGACATTTGAGCAGTTTTCCAGCTTGCCACTGCCGTACAACATATCGCGCAGCAAAATATTCTTGGTAGGTCAAGTGCAGGAAGTAATAAGATCGGTTGTGCTGATCTGATGAGTGATCTAATGAGTGATCTGATGAGTGATCTGATGTCCGGAGAAAAGAAAGGTTCGGGAGCGTTTGGTCGAGTGAGAAGCTCGTCGGGGTGTGTGTGAAATGGGTATATATAACCCTGCGATGCATCCGCTTGAAGTCAATTACATTGTTGTGCATCCCAGTGAACGCAGGCCCTCAATAAAACAGATCTCATCCTTGACGAGATATTGGATGTCGAAATCGGGGTCCTGGATCTGGGATTCGGTCACGAGATTCCCATGACCATTATATATCTGCGTTCTCAGGAGGCAAGCGAGGCGAAGAAGCCGGACAAGATGTGGGCGTTCGAGAGATGGGCCAGACTACGGAGCTTTCTACCACCAGAACCTCCGAGGCTGCCAGCATTCAGAGACGCCTCGGGACAGATAACAGCTACGGACCACAGCCAGAAGGCCGAGGCTCTAGCTGGGAGGTTCTTTCCAAACCCCTCCAGCTAACCTTACCGACATCCAAGACCAAGCTTTCCGTGATGACTGGGAGCCAAGGTTCAGTGTCCAACAGAGGGTAACACCGGCCGAAGTTGCGCAAGCGATGAGAAAGGCGAGCCCCTGGAAAGCACCGGGCGAAGACTTGCTTCCTACAGGCTTCTTGAAAGCGTGCGGGAAGCCGCTTGCCAACGTACTGGCTATACTAGCTACAAGGTGTCTGCAGTTGGGATGGTTTCCGAGCCGGTTCAAGAGAGCAAAGACCGTGGTTCTGCCAAAGCCGGGCAAGACTCCGCTAGCTTATCAGACACCAGGAGGTTATAGGCCGATCGCTTTACTACCAACCCTCGGGGAAAATAATAGAGTCGGTGGTGGCTGAGAAGGTTACCCAAGCCGCAGAGACCAACGGCCTACTTCCGGACGAACAGATGGGCAACAGAGCACACCGGTCAACAGAGCTCGCGGTCCGACTAGTAGTAGCTCAGGTTCAAGAAGCGTGGAGGCAGAAAGCAACAGCATCGCTACTCCAGCTGGACATCTCAGGAGCCTTCGACACGGTTAACCATCCCCGACTACTTGCCACTCTTCGAGAGTTGGGCTTTCCAAAATGGTTGGTCCTATGGATACAAGACTGGCTAACCGGACGGGAGGCAACCCTTCACTTTGACGGCCAGGCAGCCTCCCCGACAGCCATACGGGCTGGAGTGCCTCAGGGTTCTCCCCTTTCTCCGGCTCTTTTCATTCTCTATATCGCCTCTCTATACAAGCAGCTGAAAGAACAGCACCCCCATCCAGCGATAGCAGGCTTTGCAGATGACACCAATCTCTTAGTCTTTGGCCGAGACCCGGAGACCAACGTCCGACAGCTGGAGGCGGCCTGGGAGACATGTCTGCGGTGGGCGGACACCCGAGGGATGGCATTCGCTCCCGAGAAGAGCGAACTGATTCACTTCAACAAGGGACGACGGCAGTGGACCAACCAGCTCGACCTCTCCCAGCCGGGGAGAGGCACCAGTCCAGTGAAGCCGACAGAATCAGCTAGGTTCCTAGGTGTCTGGCTGGACTGGAGGCTCAACTGGAAAGCTCACCTGAGGGCAGTGGAACGGAAACTGGTGACCCAAAGCTATGCTCTGTCAAGAATCGCAGCCAAGACGTGGGGACTGGGTCTGGCTAAGGCACGGGAGGTGTACTCAAAGTGCATCCGGTCGGCGCTAGCTTATGGGGCTTCATCTTTCCACATCCCCACAGAAAAAGGAGGCAAGCCAGCAACGAAGGGAATCACCAAGGATCTTGGGAAGGCTCAAAACTCCTGCTTGCGGATCGTAGCAGGAGCTTTCAAGTCCACCCCAAACCGCAATCTTGAAACAGAAACATGGGTGCCACCATTGGACCTATACTTCAACAAACGGCTTGCCGACTTCGAAACCAGGCTGCAACAGCCCGCTCTCGACGACGGCCAAGGAGATAAAAAGGCCCCAGGGACCATTGTCCACGCAGCTTGCAGCAAGATACGCCGGAGGTTTTCCTTAAGACCGAGCAACAGGGGCCGACCACGGGCCTTAAGGCCACAGAGGCCGACAGCGGTAGAAGAGGCCGCAGGAGTAATAGCGCGTTGGACCGGGGGAACCACCGACACGGACAGGGTAGTCGAGGAGGCTTGGAGAGAGAGATGGCTAAAGGAACGAGACGGTCGGGCGACGACGAGACCAGCGGATGACCTCGACCACCAACGGGAGACTCTATTCAAGGACAAGACTCTTAAGAAGCACGAGGGACTGAGCAAAGCGAAGAGCTCGTTGTTGGTCCAGGTCCGAACTGGGGACATAGGCCTCCGGGACTTCTTGTTCAAACAGGGAGTCCCAAGTGTGCTGACGCCCTGTTGTGAGTGCGGGGAAGGGCGGGAGACTGTCGAACACCTGGTGATGTGGTGTTTGGCCCCGCCGTTGACTCGGACGTGGGAGAGAACAGAAGTCAGGACGCGACGGGACTTTTACTCTGTTCTACAGGGTGCCAGTCCTTCGACTGCTCGGCTGACGAGAAGGATACTGGGCTGGCTGATGGATTCAGGAAGACTGCCGATGTACAGCTTGGCTAGGAAGCTCGAGCTGGAGTAGGCAATCTGACTCCCACCGGTCGGAGGCCAAGAGGCCTTCTCTTTTTGTATTTCGCAGGCTCATTCACTGATTTCTTACCTTAATCGTCGGTACAGGTTTTTCACCCGACCCGCAAGGGCGCGGTTTTCCTGTACAGTAAATAGCTGAGGGTCCGACATGCCCGCAGGGCACAGCGGCGTAGGAATAATAATAATAATATATATCTGCGTTTAAGCGTCCAAACTCCTGATGATAGTATATCAGATTGCAACCAAGGTATTTGGGAATGAGAATGGGCAATATGTCACAGATGTTTTGCCAGCAACCTATCACTATCAGGAGACCACCGGAAAGCGCGCTGTTGGTGACCCGGCAGACGACACACCGGCCTTCTTACGGAGGGAGCTGTCTCTGGGTGGCCTAGCCGGCTTGTTGAGGCATTTATGGTTCGCCGGCGCAAAGCGTCCTGTCATGCCGCTGCACTCTCACGTTGCCATGGGCCGGGAGATTGTGGTCTTCGACCGGATGGACATGCACCTCCTCTGGACTAACGAGGGCAGACTCTTCGTCAAGCCCGTCCCGCGCTTCCTTTTCAGTCCGGCTTTTTGCCAGAGTAACCTACAGTGTTCTGATGGCTGTACGTGCCGAGATCCTCCAGCGAATGCGTGCTGGGGAAGAGCTCGGAAAGTCGCACTCGGCTTCCTTTACACGTACGCCTGTCTTATATCGTCGGAGAGTGACTTCCATATCGCCAACGAAAAGCGTCTCTTACCTCGGAAGGAAAACGATGAGCCGATAGGATGGGCAGACTGGAAGAGTCTAGCCAGAGAGCTCCTCCGAATGGTTAAGTACGACCCAGATGCGGTTCACCCACGCTTTTTGCGCGCCGAGCTCCGCCTCTCCCGCATCAACACCATCAGCCGCTTCACCAGCTTCCCGCTCTTCAACCCCTACGTTCGCGGTCGGCACAACTACAGCAGACTATTTCGTGACAACCTCGCCTGGATGGCCACCACTACCATCTTCGTCGCCTTGGTGTTGACTGCGATGCAGGTCGGCCTCGCTACGGAGCGGCTCCAAGGGGACACAACCTTCCAGCAGGCGTCGTACGGCTTCACAGTTTTTGCCATCTTAGGGCCCATAGGCGTGTTTACTCTGGTGATCCTAGGCGCGCTGTTAAATCTTGTCAAGGAGCTGCCATTGCTTCTCGGAGCACAGCGCAAACGCACCGCGGCAGACCGTACCGTATCTAGCGCCGAGCCGGAGACTCAGGCTTAATTATAGCGGTCGAGGTTCGCTCGGCAAAGCGGAATGAGATGATGGAGGTGACATAGGACCAGCGAGGTCAGGAAATTGTAGATGTTGTAGGGGCTTTGTTCGGTCAGTAATGCAAAAGGGGATGTTTTTTTTTTTTAAAAAAAAAAAGATCAGATGTCTTCGTCCTCGATCATGCCCACTCTAAGATAGTGGAACAAACACCCCAGCACGACAAACAGATCAAAGCGCTTGCGTTCTGTTCCCGAGGTAGGGATCATTCATGATTTGCACCTTCAGGCTCGACGGCCTCTGGTTGCCCTCCAAGAGTCTCCTAGGCACTCCGGTCTTCAGCGCGCTCCAACCACCTCCTGAGCTTTCGGACTACCAAAACTCCGGCGGCACTGACGCCTTCTCCATCCGTCTCACGTCATCTAACGAATGATAATAGTGGTTGCCAATGCGCAAGGACCGTAGATCTGGCAGCGGTTCATGAGAACCTAGGGCCTTCTTGCTGGCTCGGTCTGCAATTTCCCTGCCTGACTTGCGAGCCCACCAGCCAAGGCTATCATCCCTAAAGGCACTAACCTTGTTCTGTCAACACACCTTCCTGACTCCTAAGAATATGTTGGATAATGGCGATGCTTGCTCAATTGAGACCAATCCCTTTAACCGCTTCGTCTTGGCTGACGAGCTGGTTGCGCACTACCAGAAGATTCGTGAGGAGCGCACTGATGGCGTATATATGACCAGTCGTGTGTGGCCACCATCCAATCCTATCGCCCTGGAGCAAACCAGCCGGAGGATATCGCAAGAGCCGCCAAACACGGCCGTCTATTCGCCCTACGGTTTCACTCCCGGGTTGAATTACCTTTACAAGAAGCTCCCCAGCCATTCGCTGACGTCCTCGCCTCGGGCGCCGGCCTATTACTACCCCGTGATGCCGCAGCGGCCCGCGACCCGCGCTCACTTCCGAAATTGGAGCATCACCAGCATTAACCCGGCTTTACCAGTCCCGGCGCAGCGCCCTTCTCGCTCCGGTACACCAGCGGCGGCCATTACGCCACTATTAATGTCAGTGTTTTGCACCCCCCGCGCAAGCAAAGTTTCTCAGGCCCGCTGCCGCGCCCCTCCTGCGAGCGCCGCTCTTCATTCTCCTACATCATCACAACGAGGGCGTAGGAATAACTATTAATAATAATTTGGAGGGTGTCCGGAAATTTTATCAGGACTATTTTGGATATCTCAGAGCTACTACTTGCAAACGCTTCAAAAACTTTCATAGAATTAAAGCGGAAAGCAAACTCCAACTTCTAGAAGTTCCACCGGGTGAAGGTGCTGGGAAAACATCACGACGAATTTGAGAGAACAAGTTACTTGGATAATTCCATTTCGTCGGGACTTTGGAGATTTGCAGGGGCGGAGCCCATTGAAGGAAATACGGATGAAAATCTGTCTCTGATGTTTGTATCTTTCCTCTAGGGACGTGCGGGGATGGAGCTCGATTCAAATCAAAACACCTTTAACTAGGTCAACTCATTTACGTATAGATACCACCGGAAAGGAACCTTCACAGGACACGTCGCCCTTTGAATTGCAATTCTGGTGTGCTGTCCTTGCAGTTGCCTGGCAGGGCGCCTTGAACTCTGCACGATTCGTCCTCTCTTCCATTTAGCGCCCTTCATACGCCGGCTCCTCATCCTCTTCTACTTAGTCCTGGCGCGGCAAGGCGGCATCTCGCCAAGTTGCTTGGTACGTATCATCGTCTCATGAACAGTGTCTGCCTCACCGGCCCCTTATCTGACTCCTGCTCCCCGAATGCAGCCTTTCGCATACAGGCGGCCGCCCTTGCCCATCGCGCCCCCTGGGTTCGTGTCTACCTCGCTGTTGATTAGTGCTTTGTTTTGTGTGCTTTAGATTCTCTATGCTCCGCATGAATGGAACCTATAAACGATGCTATGGCCTTGCTAGTATGCAACTCAGACTCGCCATATACGTCCCTCCCCGCCCAGCTAAGCCGCAGACCCCTTGCTCCATCTCCCGTCTTCGTTACCCCAAGCGCAACCCGCATCTCCGCGCCCCTAGAAAACTTCCACCTTCCGTCTTGAAACTCCTTTCCTCCTATACACCCCCCAACTCCTCACACTCTCATGCCTGCTTAGCCTAGGCCGCCCAACCAATCCCGTCCCTTCCTCCCCAGTACTAACTATGAGAAACAGGCAGAACGTTGACCATAAGTTGATATCGCACCGACCCTTTATATTAGAGAGTGTCGCGAGGGCAGCAGCCTCGGGCTCCGAAATAAAACTGAGTTGCGGCTCCCCAGCAATCGGGCGTTTGGCGAGCAAGCCCGCCTCTTTTTGCCGCCCCTCTCATCCGGACACGAGCATACTCCGGCCAGATGGCGGGAACCGTGATAACAAAGTGGAACTTAGAGTAGTTGACGAGGTTCCGGCTAACCGTCTCAACAATGCACTGGTTGCAATAATTCCAGAGCTTGCGCAGGAAGAGAGCGATGACCTCAATGGGTTGTTGTACTTCTTGAGCCTCCTGATCCTGCTCAAGTTCTTGACATCGTCCGGCAAATCATTGTCGTCGACGAGCAGAAGCTTGAATAACTTGACCTGCTTGGCATCGTACGGAATGTTGTAGCCCCAGCTGACCTTGTTCTTCGGACCAAACGAGATGGCCGTCGGGGTTTTCTCCTCATCAGTGTTGGTATGCAGCTCGGAATTCCAGCTCGAAATGACCTCCGTGCGCTCGATATTCTTAAACCAGGTGGATGCAACGCCAGAGTAGGTCGCCAAAGTCGATCCCGGTGATGACCGTGTTTCCAGCCAGCTCCTCAGAGGAAGCCATTGCTGCAAAAAGCTTCAAGATTCCGATTGAAGTTGCCTATTCTCCCAGTCAGCGCCGCTCCGAGAAAAAAAAAAGGATGGCATACCAGGCGCTGAGACTCAAAGTGTTGGGGAATAATGATTGAGACTGCTAAAAACAACCTGAATTCAAATTTGCCGAGTTTCGACTGGAAAGAAAAGCTTCTTTAAAAAGAATCTCTCCGCTCAGAATGCCTGGTTCCCGTCAATAAAGGTGCTGGAAGGAATGCAAAGGCTTAAAGCTTGGGCCGCGCCGGATTAACGAAACAACTTGGAACTTCAGGTGTTCTAAACAAACAAGCCAAAACTCCTGAGTGCCTTACCCTGGCCACCATTACCTTACTTTGTGGCAGTGATGGGTGTAGTTTCGGTAATGAAAATGGCCCGTTAGGAGAATAGGTCAGAAATTCTCTTGGGATGCCTCATTAACTGAGGAAAGAACAGGAGCCCCTAATTATTGACCTTAGACTAACTTAAGTACTCAATTGTGTGCAATAGATGACTTAAGTTGGCTCAGATGACTTAAGTTGGCTCGGCTGTGAATGATCACGAATGCCTTACAACCATCGAGCTCACGTTTCTCAGTCCAAGCAGCAAAGAGGAGCTTAAGAATAAAGATATCTGAGACCTCTAAACAAATAATGTGAACTTCATGGGGATACTTAGTTATGTTTAAGGTCGACATCAGAGTCCAAGATTCATATTTTAGAATTAAAATATATTATTATTATTCCTACACCGCTGTGCCCTGCGGGCATGTCGGACCTTCAGACATTTACTATACAGGAAAACCGCGCCCTTGCGGGCCGGGTGAAAAAACCTATACCGATGATTAAGGGAAGAGATCAGTGAATGAGCCTGCAAAATACAAAAAGAGAAGGCCTCTTGGCCTTCGACGGGTCAGAGTCAGATTGCCTACTCCAGCTCGAGCTTCCTAGCCAAGCTGTACATCGGCAGTCTTCCTGAATCCATCAGCCAGCCCAGTATCCTTCTCGTCAGCCGAGCAGTCGAAGGACTGGCACCCTGTAGAACAGAGTAAAAGTCCCGTCGCGTCCTGACTTCTGTTCTCTCCCACGTCCGGGTTAACGGTATTAGAATTAAAATAATTTGTCTAAATAATTTAAAATCCTGACTGGACCAGGGAAAGCGGGCCAAAACCCTTGCCAAAACACCTTGACTTTGTCGAACCGCAGGGTGCATCAAGCCACCGCTGAGTTGGTGCATATCTACCCCTCACTTTGATCTGCGGGTGATAGGGAGGAGGAAGCCTTTTCCCTCAATCAACAACATCAAGAACACCTGAACAACCCTTTGAGTTCCATCCTGGTGGTGATATTTGGTGCTGAATATATTGCTTCATTCCCTGCGCAGTGGTTCAACAGACTTCAGTGGTAAGGGCCAGGTGACCGGGCTGGCTGGTCAGACAAACCGGGTGACTTCGGTGAGCTTTTGTCCTGGTTCATATCCAGTGGCCGAACATAATTCTCGGGAAGATTGCTCTCCTCACATTTCTTCGCTTCATTGTATTTCCTGAACGCGGCTTGAACCAGCCAACCGACCTCTTTGCGGTCACGACCGATGACACCAACAGAGAGTAACGCCTCTGTTTGCTCAATCCTATTCCCATAAAACAAAAGCTGTCAGTTGTAAGCTGGACAGACAGGAAGGGTCAGCAGGGGAGGCAAGCTCACCAGTCCTGTAGCCGTTGATACTCAGCTCGATCATGATACAATCGATCGGGTAATCCTTGGCCCTTAATTAAAGCAAGTATGCCTGCAATGACAGTGTTGATAGCACCGAGGAGCGTGATAACGATAACATGGTCCCCGGCAGTCGGTCCCCTGACAGAAGAAGGGGGGCAGAACTTGTCAGCATCACTCAATGTTCTTTCAAAGCATCACCGGGTGTGTTAGCTCACAAAGCGGTCAATGAGGCCCCAATAATAATCTGCGAAAAGTGGCTCGCATTGATAAGAAAGGAGAGAAGATGATACATCAACTTCTTCCTCCTCACTTCTCTGAGCGCCACGGCATAGATACCCACCGCCTTTTTGCGACCTGCCTCGAGCGACTTAGGGTCGGTTGATCCGGACAAAGTGCTGTTGATGCCAACCGCCCGCCGAAATATTACCAGATTCTCGTCATTCATGCCTCTGATATGAAGTCCGACTGGTGCAGTCCATGAGAAATCTTCCTCTTCTTTTTCTTTACGGTTTAGCCCCAGCCGAACGGGACCATGGTGGGGAGGTGCAGCCGTCGTGGAAACACTGGATTCAGGGGCTGGAGGCAAAATCTCGGCAGTATTGACTCTTGAGGGTGACTTCGCTTCAGGAGTATCCGGTTGGGGTTGCATCGCTGCTATATATGATTGTAATGTAGTGAGCGAGTGTTAAATCAAGGACAACATAGTTAGTCTATTCTTGTTTTGAGACGCAGTTTCATATACCGATATATTAAAGCGGTGTACCTTGGAGCCCCGTGCGCCTGACATCATGATGAGCGCTCAGTCGTCCCATTTATACCCCATGTACTACAAAACGACAGTTTTATTTTCTAACATTCAGGAACTGCCAATCGAGGACACTGCGAATTGACCCTCACCACAGACCGCACCAAAGCAGGGTGTTGACACAAGGCTTGATGAAGATGAGGTGTGAGCTTAAGATGATCATGCAAGACGGACTTATGTAACCGAGGAAGAAGCGCGGTGCCGATGGGGCATCCTCGCTCCAGATAGGGGCCGGAGAGTATTGTTCAACCGTCGTAGGTGAGACGTGCCACCGTCCTCTGTAACCTCAAGACCTCTTTTGATCACGGCCAACTCTGATCGCAATGCAAGGAAAATCTCGCCCCCCTTGCCGATACCAAAGATCATGTCACTGACAACCATAGAGCCGATCCAGTCGTTCGGTAGGAAGAAATGTCGAACAAACGAACCCTCAACAAGCATACCACCAACGGTTCCAGGCTGCTGGAGCTCGACAGAGGCAATCCAGTTGTCTGTGGTGAAGAGCACAAGGCGATTTCCAAAAGCGCCAATAATATGCGCCACTCGGGGGGGTAAACTATCAAAGGCTCGGATTGGTGTAAGCGTCTCAGCGCCGTCTTCAAGTGCTCGATAGTCCCAGAGAAGAAGGGAGCTTGTAGAGTCGTAAGAGGTAGGGCCGGTGACCGCAACTCCAGGCTTTGGTAAGGCTTTTGCATATGTTGCAAAAAGCTGAGGGTGTGCTAGAGGGGCGAATCGATCCACGAATGTCTCCTGGTTCATCGAAAGAGATACCACTCGAATGAGAGTCAACGTCTCCCAGTCGTATAGCCTGAGTTCCTGTCCGGTTTCGGTCAGGAAAATTAGGAGATCGTCTGCAGTGCTAGATCGGCTGATCCAGCGGGAGGCCGTGCTTTTGCTCCCGCCGGTGCTATGGCAGATTGATGCTCCCTCGCCATGCTTGGGTACTGACCATAGCAGATCCTGCGTCTCTGTACTCACAAGCAGCCTCTCATGCTTTGAAGTCACCAGGATCTGCCTTAGCACTCCCGAGCCTCGGTCCTGGGCCCGCCCATCAACTGTGGGCGACCCAACTTCCCACTCTCTCCGTTGCCGGGGGTTGTTGGGCCGTGCAACTCTTCTGGCTGTGAATCTCCCTGAACGATCTCCACAGGCAAGGACAAAACCACGGCCATCGAAAAACAGCAAGTGGGCGCCACACTGTGCACTTTGAACAAACAGCAGCTGCTGCTCAGGTTCCGGGCCGGACATGTCGTGTACGAAGACAGAGCCGTCCTCCATCCCACAAAACACCGCATTGACTTCATGGGAACAAGCAATGGAGCAGATCTTGGGAGCCGTGCCAGTCACGACCGAATGATCAATCTCCTGGAGTCCCGTGGACACAGAGACGGTGTCACTGTTGTCATCGTCCTGAGTGTCGGTCCGGAGAAGAACAGTGGGCTCCCAAACCCGGCACTGGTCGCCACGAATTTCAATGAACCGGAGGCTGTCTGAAGTGAAACAAAGCCCGCTGGGAAGTACCCGGGTATCAAACCGAACGCGGTACAGAGGACGAAGAGTCTCAAATTCAAAAAGTGTGAAGTTTCCAGCGGAATTGGCGCCAGCAAGAGTGCGTCCATCAGGGGAAGCGGCCATGACAAGCGTGTTTGCAGCTTCAGCAAAAGCTATAGCGTCACCGCTCTCGATGTCATAGACAACAAGGTCTCCGTCAGAGTAGTTGGCCGCAAAAAGGTTGCTATCCAGCGCATGGCCAAATGCCGCAGCGCGGACGGTGGTGGAACCCTCGGCGAGCTTCCGTCTGCCGAAGACATGTATTGATCCCGTTTCCTTCTCGTAGGTGTCGTAGATCCGCTTGTCGATGCAATCCCAGAAGACGATGTTCTCGCCCCTATACAAAACAGCCAGGAGGTGTGTAGCAAGGCCAAGCTCCGCCAGCATTGGGGTCCTGAATCGCATCGTGTCGGGCAGGTCAGACACCCATGTGCCCACTCCATCGTGGATGAAATCGTTGGACTCGAGATCCCACTCGATAAGCTGGTTTTGTTTCGTTGCCACTCGTAATACGGTATCCTCCTCCACAAATCCAAGACTCAGACACATGGAAGTTATCTTGAATGAGGCAACTTCTGACCCGTCAGCCGAAGACCAGATTCGGACCATTCTCGCCCCCGCAGAAGCAAGATATCTGCCACTTTCGGCAAAGGCCAAACGCCAGACTGGCTCGCGGTGGCGGAGAGCGTGTACTTCTTGAAAGATGGTGTCGTCGTAAACCAGCACCTGCCCCAGCATGGTCATCATGCCAACGGCAAAGTAGCCTGGTCCAGCAGCCACTGTGTTTGGGTTCATGCCTTCAGCATATGTGATTGTGGTCAAGCAGTCATCCCATCCACCTGAAGACAAACCCTGCACGCTGAGTCCCCGCACAGGGTTGGTGAACTGTCGGCGTATGGCCGAGTCTGGTGGACAGAAGGGGGGAATGAGGTGGTGGATGGCTTTGGGCGAGCGCCTGAGCCACCCAGAAAAATTGGTTACCAAATGGATCAAATCGTCCCCCCATTTCTCCAAAAGCGCAAACTTTTCCTGCCTGCGTGCAAGGCCAAGCGGCGGAGAATGCTGTGCCCTCCGGCTCAGGAGTGAGTTGATGGTTTTGCCAGCCTGATAAATGGTCCGTAGGTCTCCGTTGGTCGCATTGAACTCGATCCATCGGAGAAGATGCGTGCTTCCGAGAAAGTTGGAGAGCGAAACAAGTAGCTCCTCATCGTTTGAGTGCACATAGATGAGATGTTGGAAGACAAATTTTGATGCATAGTCCGTGAAGGGATCCAGGGTTTGAGGCGGCGGCTGGGGTGATGGTGACCGGCCATAGCTGCCCCGAGGGACAATGTCTGGCTCTGAAGCAAATCTTTTGGTCCGAGCAGCAGGCTTTGTAGAACTCTGCATCAGAAACCTCAGACACACGAGGGCCAGGCGACGGTGGCCTTCCGCCTTGGTGAGGATAAACTCCGACTCAATCCCCTTTCGAGTGAAGAATTCCCGGGCGGTTGCGTGCACGAGCTGAATTCTCTCGTACTGGTCCACGTAGAGCAAACTTCCGCAGCACCTTGTGATGGCCCGTTGAACGTCGTCGATCTTGTCGTTGATGTCCATTTCGATCGGGGTCTGTATCTCGGTCAAAGTGAGCGGCCGAAATGCGTGGGTTGACCACGCAATGAAAGCCTTCGCGGCTGCTTTGCCGAATCGTGCTGTCTCCATTTTGGCAAGAATATCACAATAGAGGGCGTCCATATTGGAAGGGGTGCTGTTCATGACTTTGGTAATCTCCTTATCGCTCGTAACCTGGCGTAGCTCTGAGCAGATGATGGATGCCCATAAGAAGCAGCCCCCTGATGTTTCGAGAATCTGCGCGGCTATCTTGTCACGAGTGGGCCACCGGTCCGAGCCAGGGCATGGTAGGTAAGCTAGATTAGCTTTAAGGAGAAGGGAGATGTCGTGTAAACTGTCTTGTTCAGATATCGTGTAGGTTTGGATGTCGTTCCTGGGGTAGACTCCCTTCTGATGAATATCCATGGTGTCTCGCGATGTGACGAGGACGGAGAGGGGCCAGTGCTCTTGGATGCGAGTAAGGAAAGTAATCATGTCCGCGGCCCCTTTGCATTCGTCCATGGCATCAATGACCCAGAACTGAGGCTTCTTCAACTTGACCTTCAGAATTCCAGAAAGAAAGACCCTCCTCCAAACAGAATGGGCATCAATCTTGTCGATTGTGTTGTCCTTCATTTCCGACACGATGGCCTTGAGTTTATCTCGAACAGGGGGATGTAGCATTGCCATCTGCCACGCCATCGATCGTAAGCAGCCGCTTGCCGTCGACTTGAGATGGTCCCGCGCCTGGAGAAAGTAGAAACAGCAGTCGTGACCCTGGCCACGCAGATCGCCGATAATATGACTAGATAGAACGCTCTTTCCGGCTCCTGGGCGACCCCGAAGCCAGAAGAAAGACGATTCCGTGGATTCTTTCCACGAGAGGTAATCGGGTTTGCTACCGAGCCATTCGCATGAACCAGGAAGCTTGGTTGACTCTTGTATCATGATGTCGTCTTCTGGACTGTCGGAGACGCCCAAAAACCGGTTGAGGGCATCTTGGTCTTCTTGGGCCGACGCTTGTATCTGGAGTTGGGAAGAGTCCCGCTCGAGTGAGATGACGGTTGACAGGGCATTCCGAACCGAGACATAGGATGGATCCTCTTTTGTGGAGTACATTGCCACACTGCGGTGGTCTGCGTCGAGGTATGTCCTCCTCTCATTTGCCAGGTTCATCACGGCGCTCGCCTTCTCAACAATGAGCATCTTGCTGACCCCGACAGTCATCGGCCGGGTTTCATAAAAGGAAAACAACTGGATGTCGCCGCTGACTCGGGGGAAATCCTCGCTGAGTGTTTGAATCAAAGGCGACTGCGGGAAAAGATCCTCGACAAAAGGACGGACCCCGATCATGGCGGTCAGGCGTGACAGTGCCTGGGCGATGGAGGCACCCTGATGAGGAGTGGCGAGGAAGAAAATGGAACAGATCCTGTCGACGACTGGGTTGAACTCGGTTTCCCGATGCCCAAGAATATAGGCTTTCTTGACAATGAGACCACCCATGCTATGAGCGACGAAAATCAAGCGCGGCTGGGTTGAGGTGCAGAGAGTGCATTAGCTGAAAGCCCAACATAAGGACAGCCAAAAAGCGCATAACTACCTGGTTCCCCTTGTTCATCACAGGCGAGTCCTTGATGGCGGCAAGCAAGGATCGAGAAATGTCGGCAATGTTGATGATGGATTCGCGTGTGACACCAGATGGATACCCAAAAGTGTGGATGCGTACATCCTGAAAGGCGTCGTCCTGCGGGAGCCATTGCCGAGGCCAGAAATGATCTGGACTGTTTCCCCGACTCCAGGTGCTGTGTGAGCCTCCATTAAGACCGTGGATGAAGACAAGGTCGGCCACAGGCGTCTGTGGTACCGCGGGAACGGAGAGAGTCGTCAAACCCAGGGGGCCTTTAGGGTCCCGCTCGACGACATCTCCAGGCCCCCTTCGGCCCAAGTTGAAGGGTGATCGGGAGATGAGAGATCTTGTCGAGGAGCTTGTGCTGGTGCGCGGGATTCCGGCAGCAGGAGAGTCCATGGACGCTGTGTTGTGTGGCCACTGGCCAGACGCGTACCGTCCCGTCCGTTTGACGAGGAGACGCGGTTCAGGAGTTGGGGGGAGTGGGAGGACAGCACAACCCGAAACGGCCAGCGGCTCCGGGGCGGCAGACACGGGACAGGGGATGGACTGACGGACAGAGACATTCGGCAGTGCTCATCAAGCTCCCACGCGGGTGCCGGTGTGAAACAGGGGCCGGGGGCGTCGGAGTCGGGGCGCAGAGTTGCCAGTTCGGTCAACGTGCAAACATGGAAGAAGGTCAACAACAACGAGGTTGCCCGGGCTTAGGGCGGGATGCAAGACTCAGGAGCCGACCAGGGACTGGCTCAACTCGGTCATGGCGAGGAGGTCTGCGGCTCAACTATGCTCAGCCTGGAGGCGGCTTGGCAAGGCGGGACTCCTCAAAGGCTCATCAGAGAGGATCCCGTCCCGTCCGTTTGATTATGGATGCACCAACTTGTCACCGAATTGCCTGGAATGGCAGAGCCCCGCATTGCCTGGCACCCAGGGTGGGGCAGATTACTGCTGTGTCCAATCAAGTCCACAATAAGGCTGTCCAGGCGCCCACCAGTGTTCTGACGCATGCACCCCGCCGGCGACCTGCAGCCTGCTGTCAAAAACCCCCTGGCTTGATTCGTTGTGAGCTCTTTCACAGGACACCAGCCCGCCCTGTTTGAGCTCGCGAGGATCGAAGGATGGAGCAGAGGTATGCACATTGGCCCGTTGACAGATTCCCGCACTTCAAGGTGGTGCAGGCGGTTACAGATTTTAGCCTTGACAGGGCGCACTGCTTCCAGCAATGAGATCCAAGACAAATGAAAAAGGGCAGCTCACCCCCGCATTCAGGCTTCCGCTCCAGCTTCCATCACTGCATCAGCACAACAGTTGATAGCTGATATCTTGACAATCTGGAAACCTTTTCCGCTCCCACGAGTTCCACTGTTTGATAGTGCTGCCCACAGCTCCCCTTGGACGACGCCAAGATGGTTGAAGGGCCGGTTTGGGACAAGGAACCTCCTGTTCCCCCAGAGCTGATCCAATATGTGGACCAGGGAGTTGTCGACAGTGAGCATCTCGGGCGAACAGCCTTTGGCTTTGCCTGCTAGTTCAGGCTTTTCCACCAGCCAGTAACACATTACAGAACTTCCTCCTGGGACACAGATACATGGTATCATGCCCAGCGGCTCGTCTTACTGGGCTCGGACTGCAAAGATCGATGCGAGCGACGCTGACGGAAACCCGACTCCCTTTTTCATCAAGGTAGTTTTTTTTGATGAGCAATTTTTTGTTCCGTTGACTCACAGTCAAGTAGGTCCATCAGTTCGACCATGGCAAGGCTATGGTCGAATCAGAGCATCACGCAATGTCACTGCTCTACAGCGTCATGCCAGAGATGGTTGCTGAGCCCCTGGCCTGGGGTGAGTACAAGGAGGCTGAGGAAGTCTACTTTTTCGTCTGCCGCTTCCACGAATTCTCGGACGGAGTCCCCAGGGTAACGGCTTTCCCGAAGCTTGTGGCCGAGTTTCACCGCCGTAGCAAGCCCCCTGGACCAGCCCAATCCAAAACCGGAAAGTTTGGGTTCGACATGATCACATATGGAGGACGGAACCCGCAGGACTTTCCCTTGTGCGACACCTGGGAAGAGTCCTTCACGAGAGGTCTCGGAAAGCTGTTCGACCTGGAGGCCGAGACACATAAGGGCGAGGAAGGGGGTGATGATATGCAACGATTGCGCAAGGGTATCATGGACAAAGTCATCCCTCGGCTGCTACGGCCCTTGGAGACTGAGGGCAGGACCCTGACTCCAACATTGGTTCACGGAGACCTGTGGGACGGCAATGCCTCGGTTGACGGCACCACTGGCCAATCCATGTTCTTCGATGCCACTCCTCTCTGGGCTCACAATGAGTGTAAGTGGGATATTGCGGCTCTTTGATGATAAAACGTGACTTGGCTAAAACCTAGCGCAACTCGCAGACGAGCTTGCCCCGTGGTGGCTCCTTCGCCACGAGATGACAGATGCATATATTGAGGAGTATAAGAGACATTATGACCCTGCAGAACCTTCCGAAGACTTTGAGAGTCGTGGCGCTCTTTATGCGCTGTATGCTGCCCCCCTGTCCTCCCGTACAGCCCTCTTTATGGCAATACAGCTAACAAGATGGTCCAGCCGGTTTGATCTTCTCTCTTCGTCGTTGTATCCCGGAAACCTTCGGTTCAGAAAGTTGTGAGTAGTTCTCAAACCAAGTCTATTCGCTAAAAACTCGATACTGACATTTGAAAAACTGCAGGGCCATTGCCACGATGGAGGACTTGCTCAGCAAATTTCCACTTGGATACGAAGGGTACGCCTCGGAGAAGGGTCTCGCCGCTGGAGCAGACGCGGCGAGGGTCAACGCAAAAGCATTTGAGGCCAATGCAAACATTTCGGGTGGATTAGTTCAAGGTTCAGATGTCACAACGGCAGCTGGTCCGGATAGTGAGAAGACGGACCGGATACACGGCGAAGAGTGGCACGGAGCCAAAAAGGCGGACGCAGCCAAGGTGCAACTGTAGGTAGTATGAGGCATCACTGCTTGGGTAATGATTAGCAACAGCGTGTTTCCTGTTTTACAACTTCCATTGCTACCTAAGGTCGAGTCAAGTCATTGGAAGGATATCATCCCCCCTGTTCTCGTCTTCCACCAACGTTAATCCATGTAATGTTTCTCGGATACCAGTACCTTGGCTACCTACTCTTGATCTTAAATCCCAAGTGCCACGCTTTAATTAGGTAATGGACCTTGCCTCCAAGTTGCGATCAAATGTTTGATTATATGATATCGAGAAACCGTGCCACTCATGATTAAGTAGGTACTTCTTCCTTCTCTGAACTTCCTGCCCCAAGCGTTGCTTCTGCCGTATCATTCCCGGGGCATGGTGCTGCAGAAGACCCGCTCATGTGCTTTTAAGAGCACATCTCCCTCCTGGTTGAAATTCAAGATTTCCCTCCTTTCCTCATATTTTATCCCAAAACGAAATTTTCAATACCACCCAAAATCAAGCACAATGCAGTTAGAAGAAACAGAGAAGGCCGTCGCCCCTGGTCAACCACCATCACAAGCACAAACTCCAGTTCCTTACACCACATGGACTACCCGGGACCGCGCTTTCCTCGTCTGCCTTCTTGGATACCTCGCTCTGGCCTCATCACTCACCGCAAACATCTATTTTCCTTTGCTTGAGATGCTTGCTGATCGCTATGAAGTTTCAACACAAGCCATCAACCTCACAATAACCCTTTTTTTTGTCTTCCAAGGCATCTCCCCATCATTCTGGTCTCCCCCTATCCGACTCCTTCGGTCGCCGTCCTGTTTATCTCGCCACCTTCACCATCTACACCGCCGCATCTCTTGGCCTGTCCATCGTCGACAAGAGCTACCCGGCTCTGCTCCTCCTGCGAGCGATGCAGAGCATCGGCGGCTCGGCAGTTCTTTCACTTGCCTACGCCGTAGTTGCGGATGTGACCGTGCATTCGGAAAGAGGCCGGTTTCTCGCACCCATGTTGACTGCCACCAATATTGGGCCGTGCATTGGTCCTGTCATTGGCGGGGGAGCGGTGCTTGCGTCTGGTGATCCAAGGTGGTGCTTCCGTGCTCTGCTTATCTTTGGGGCGTCGGGTGTGTGGCTTATTGGATGGGTGCAGCCTGAGACGGGGAGGGCAGTGGTTGGGAACGGTGGTGTTCCGGCCAAGGGGTTGTGGAGAACGTGGTGGAGTTTGTTGTTTGCGTGGAGGAAAAGGAGAAAGGTGGAAAGGGAGGAGGAGGTGTCAGGGAAAATATCTGGTTCTCAACCCGATCCACAAGCTCATGGAAACAGCATCAGGCAGGAAGAGGAGAGAAGAGTCGACGAGAGAAATGTGGAGGCTGATGTCAACGTCGGCAAAACAGGGCGAGGCACCTTTGTCATACCCAACCCGTGGCCATCCATCCGCATTGTCTTCTATCCCGACACCTTTCTCGCTCTATGGCTCGCAGGCTGCCCCTATGCGCTCTGGTTCTGCGTCCAAACCTCGACCACGTTTATCTTCAGCCAAACGTACGGCTTCAACCCCCTCGAGGTTGGCTGCTGTTTTCTGGCAGGTGGTGTTGGCATCATTGCCGGGGGCTTCATCGCCGGCCGACTGATGGATAAGAACTACAAGCGTGTTGCGAAGAAAGCCGGGGTTACCATCGACCGCATCCGTGGGGAGGACGTCTCTCGCTTTCCTATTGAGCACGCCCGCTCCCGCTGGTCCATCACCATCATCGTCGTCTCAATGTTTTTCGTGGTTGGTTATGGTTGGGTAGTGGATCAGCACATCCACCCTGCCGTACCTCTTCTTTTCCAGGCGTACTTGGGATGCAAGTGTACAGTGCTGCATCAGATTTACAGCGCCCTCATTGTCGACGTATTTTCAGACAGGCCAGGAACCGCAGCGGCGTCTAACAATATTACCCGTTGCACACTTGCTGCGGCGGGAGTCGCTCTTTTGGATCCGTTGATCGGCGTTCTGGGATACGGTTGGGTATTTACGGTGCTCGGCCTGTTTGATGCCATAACGTGTGTTCTTGCGGTGTTTTCTTTGCGTCGATGGGGTCGCGGTTGGCGAGAGCAACGAGCAGAAGTGAAGAAAGGTCGGGAGTAACTGTTAGGAGAAGAAATATCATGGCAATTCCAAGAGCTACAAACTTCCACGAGCGTAACAACAGCGAGATATTCAAAAAGAGACGGTTGGTCTGATACCCCCCTGCTCTCATACCCCCCTTCCTGACAACCGCCACTTCCACATCATGGGGCAACTAAGACTCCATTTCCCTCGTCCCTCTTCCATTCCCCAGGATCTCCAACCCCTCCGTCACGCCCTTAATCTCGTTTGCACACCAGACATGTTCCCCACCTCCGTTCGCCAGAGCAAACCCAAATCCCTCCTTAGGCACCTCCTCGCCATCAGCACCCTCTCCAATCAGGTAGAGCGGATCAACGGAGCAGAAGGCACGCTCACCCTTGGGGCTGGCATGATACAGCTTGAGGGTGGCGGTATCGCCGGTGAAATTAAACTGGGTGCTGGCGGGGGCGATAGTGTGGCAGGAGAAGAAGAGCGAGCCGGTTTGTTTGCGGCATTGGGTGCATTGGCAGGTGCCGGACTGGGGGAAGCATGTTAGTGACTAGTTTGCAGAAATCCAAGAGCAAGAAGCACGTACTGAGGCTTCGAAATTGTGATTCTCGGGAAAGTTGACGCGGTAGCGGAGCTTGTTGCAGAGGCAACCGCCGGTGATGAACTTGGGCTTGGGGAAGGAGGCCGCCATGATGTTTATGGAGTGACCCCGGGCAGTGACCGGGCTGAATTCTGTTGGAAGTATGTTTTGTTTTGCTCTTTGAAACCTGAAGATTGAAGGAAAGAATTGGTCAAAGATTATCAAAGATCACTCAGTATTTATTGACTTGGTTGTGCCTACCTGTTCCAGAATTCCATTCTTCAGAATCTACACTTCCTAACAGTTTCTTGTCTCGCCTCCTTCCATAACAGTTGCAAGAGGCGCGCCTTTGCTCCAACATTCGCGGGGTAGTTCGGGTAATCATCACCCCTTTGTGTTTCTTGGCAGTCGTCAGTGGCACTCAAGCTGACTTTCTGTGCATGAACTTCCTTTTCGTCCGACTTCAAGACGCCCTTCAGTGTCACCCCTGGCCATGGGCAGTTGAGCTATCTCGACGACGCCTTTCAAAAGACTGCAATCAGACGATCCCAACCTCATCGTTAATTCAGAAGCCACTGCACTGTCGACAGACAATCTTGATTACGCACCCGTCGTCTCCTCGACCTCCTTGTACAGATCCATATGGTGCCTCTCCTTCAGCGCATCCCTCTCGTCCGTCGTAAACAGCCCATCCCCGCTCTTCTCGCCCAACTTCCCAACATCAATATAATTCCTCTTCAACCACTCCAGCGCCGCCTCGCTCCCCAGCTCGGGCTTTCTCTCTAGATTGTGTCTCTCAACCCTTGCAACCGTGTCCAATCCAACTTCATCCATCCTCTCACACGGCCCCTTCTCTGAGTGGAAGAAGTCCCTAAACAGCGCGTCAACATCCGCCGGCTTGGCCACGCCCTCAGACAGCACCATCAACGTCTCGCGTTTGCACGCCGCCCAGATTCGGTTGAAGACAAAGCCGTGGGACTGGATATCGCGCGGCACAACGACAGGCGTAAAACCCACGCGCCGCATCTGCGCAGCCAAGAATGGGAAGATGGCACCCTGCGTCTCGCCCGACGACATCAGCTCCACCATGCGGTTCCGCGGCGGGATGAAGTAGTGCGTGTTGAGCAGCCGGTGGGGGGTGGTTCAGGGATCCTTCGACGGCCATTTCCTGCGTGGTCAGGCTGCTGCTGTTGGAGGCGAGGATGCAGTCTGACGGGAGGGAGCGCTCGAGAAGGGCTAGAACAGATGTCTTTAGGGGTAGCGACTCGGGCAGGCACTCGATGGCTAGCCACGGGGCCTTGGTATGCTCGGCGGCGGTGATGTCGCCGGCTGAGTTGCGCTCGGGATGGCCTGAGGTGGATGTTGCCGTGCGCAGGTCTGAAGTGGTACTGACATGGCCTGGGTGTGTGCCTCGCCTGGTGCAGTAGGCGGCCAGGTTGTCGGTAATGTACTCTGTGGCGGACTTGAGCGCGTCCGCAGAGATGTCGTAGATGGTGACGGGCCGGGCGTTCGATGCCCAGACCAAGGCTACTCGCCGCCCGATGTTACCTGCTCCGACGACCAGAACGGGCCGTTGATCGAGGAACTCGTCCGAGGGTGAGCGCCATTTTGGAGGGTGAGTTGTTGGGGTAGTGTTGAGGTGCGATGGAGGGGATGTGCTGAAGGGAGCGGATTGAGTTGCTGACACATGGCGGAAGGGGAACAAGGGATGTTTGTTTCGATAGGGGCCATGATCTCCGACTGACGAAGATACGGGAGGGAGTGCAGGATGTCCGGGATGTCCTCACAGCGCTCAGACCCGAGAGAGCTCTGCCGACAGGTATGGCGAGTCGGGGTGAGCAACCCACTGTACAGCGTGCGGTGCTGCTGATGGTCGACTGGAGTGAAGAAGCCATCGTCGTTAACTCGGTACCATTAACTGCTGGTATGTGAAGTTCGAGATGGTGTGAAGCCGAAACGTTGCCACCCCGTTTTGGAGGTTCGGAGGGTGAGCACGCTGGTAGATATGACACGCACTGATTGATGCTTATCTGACCTGGTGTTGTCATCCATCTGGCCGATCGCCCTTTTAATATGCCCCGGTGTTAGTGGTGGGGTGACGAGCATCTGACGACCATCGTTCCCCGCACGCCCGATCACCTCCCCTCGAGCTCCTGCACTTTCTCCATCCTGCATGTCACCACACAGTATTACCCCAAATTGGAGGAAGGCTTCCGGTTTTGCAACTCCGAGGAGGCATGATTATGTGGTTGGTTCTCAGTCTCACGTTACCAGCCCACCATCTCGCGACGGGCTCCCCAAACCAGGACCTTGACATGCGGTGAACGTTGACCGGTTGAATTGGGTTTCTTAAATTTTGCATGTGCAAGTGAAACCAACAGACACCAAACTAATCATGGAACTGGAAAACTACACCGAAGAAACGGACCTGAAACTAGTTTGACCTCCAAACATTGGAAACCCAAGAACCATGGAAGCAACCCGTCATCGACTCAACAACATGTAGCGAAAGTTCAGTTCAAACAACCTCCACCACATTCGTCTTCAAAGGAACCAAGGGTATCGAAACAACCTTCAAGCTTCTTCGGGCCCAACGACCAACCCTTTTGAATCCTTTCATTCCCAAATTTTCATCATGTTTACTCCCCTGCGGGGACGTCGAGATTGATGCCCCTGGCTCAGGGGCGGCGATGTCTGCCCATCTTCGCATGTGCTCCATCCTCCAGTGCTCCCATACTCGCTGTCTCTCTGCCTCGGCTTGTTGTGCTAACGCTTGCTCAGCAGCTGGGAGCGCGGAGATATTGTCCCGGATTGCATCTCGACGAGCCAGCTCCCGCTGTATCATGATGGGGCTGAACGCCTCTGGGGATGTCACTGTCGGATGGTTAGTCAACTTATCCAAAACATTAACGGGGTTAGACCTTACCGTCAAACAAGTCTTCTTCGTTTTCCTTGTTTGAAGGGTTCCTCTTAAACCGCCTCTGGCTCATCAACCGGATGTTGCACAGCAACATATCCAGAGAATTTTCGTCTCGATAAAACGACCACTTATGCCGCCGAAAGACGTCGTGGTCAAACACGAAGTCGCTGCTGAAAAGCACATCCACCGGCAGGTCCCTCAGAACATAAAAGTCTGAGATCACCGACTGGCCGCCCGCCCCAAACACCCACTTTAGCCCTTCCACCACACCATCCGTCCGAGCCATCGATCCATCCGCGAACTGCACCAGAACTTGCTTTCCCGGACTCATATCAAAGCCAAACCCCCTCTGCCTTGCATACTCCGCCGAAATAGCCACGATATCCGACCCCGAATCCGGCAGCGCCGTAACAAGCGCACCATCAAGATAACCCCACAATCTCCTCTTATTCTGCCCCATGTAGTTCAACATCCTCACCATCCTCAACCCACCACCCGCCACCGACCGAACCGTTGTCACCACGCGATGCTTAAACGTCGTCAACGTCTTCGTACACCGTAGGAACCTGTCGCCCAGTATCAAGTCATGTGTTAGCGTCGGCAACACTCGGCATACCAGCCAGTCAATGCGGCTCTCGCCCTCGAAGCGCCAGGGGATGGTAGCGATCGTGGTAGAGCATACGGTTTTGCCTGACGCGAGCTGGACTGGTGGGAGGTGGTCGAACTCATACTGCTGGATCTCCGTGCCCAGGTTGGAGGGGCGGTGGCGGTTGTGGTATTTGAGGCGTTTGAGAAGGTTGGCGGAGATGAAGGACTCGTCGGCGCCCGTGTCGGGGACTGCGTTGATGGAAAGGTGGTCGACCACGCCGCGGACTCGGCGATCCAGGAGGGGTGGTGGGTAAGGGCTTGGGTGTGTTGGTGACCTTGAGAGAGTGCGGGTTTGAGTTGCGCCCTGAGGGAAAGGGGCGAGGAGGAGTCGCTTTGTTCTTGCCTTTTCAGCCCTCTCATCTTTCTCCTTACCCTGAACAAACCATTGATCAAGCGCACTCCGATGTATGGCTGGAGCAAGTGGCCTGGCCACTATCTTGAACCGCTCAACCAGTTCGTCAAAAGACCCCGTTTCAGAGGTCTTTGTTTCGTCAAGAATGGATCTGCTTCGGCGCCTGGAGTCTTTCTGTCAGTCACCATCTTAGCCAAGGTTGGCTGGAGGAAGGGAAGAAACGAACCTTTTAATTTCAGATAGGGCGGTTTCCCAATGCGAGTTGACGAATTTTAGCCTCTCCTCGCTCCCACTTATCTCCTTGATCATTTGAGCATGCTGAGATACAAAATGACTCCAGAATCTCCCAAACCTCGCCCCATCGGGGACTTCAACACCACAGACTGGGCATTTCACGGACTGGGGCCCTGCTTCGGGCCGCCTCTGAATTAGGTTCAGTCTCTTGTCCCGCGTTATGCGAGTGACTGACCCACTGATCAAGTCCATACCGGGTTTTTCAGGAACAAGACCATGCGTGGGAATAAGTATCGCTTGACGAGGAATTCCGAGTTTCAAGAATGTTGAGATTTAAGGTGAGGAGGGAAAGAAAGCCTGGGTTGCTTGGAGGCGGCGGCTGAGTTTCAGGCAGTGTCTGTCAGATCACGGGGAAAGACAGGCGGCTTCGTCGCGGCTGAGCTTTGTCGACGAATGAGAGAACCACAAAGGAGAGTGACTAACGATTAGGCATACTTCTGTCCTGGTACTTTGGCCTATCATGTCTCCCGATGGAGCGCTTCTTTCTTTGATAGGCAAACTGTTCTGGATCAACTGCTTTCACTAACTTGAGAACTTTACCATCAACCAGAGGGCCAAAAGCCCACTATGAATCCTCAAAGTGAAGGGTTTGCGGCAGTCGCCGAATGGATTGCCCTGGATCCGGACAATGAGACGTTCATCTTTCGGAAATTTGATAAGCTTGCTGCCAGAAACCTGTTGTACATGCAAGCCCGGGTGACGATGCTAGAGAAACAGTTGGATACGTTGGATCAGGAGGTGGCTAAGAGCAGTGACATGTTGGTCAAGGATGCAGCGAGAAACTGGGAACAGTTGGTACAACAAGAATCCGAGGGCTATGAGCATGCTCAAAAGTCCATGAAGTTGGCGGTCGAGATAAAAGAAGCCCTGAAGGAGTACCGTATGCGTTGTTTCTCCTGTCTTTCAAATTTTCATCTCCTCCTTTCTCTCCCTCACGTCACCAAGTTGTTGTTTCCGCTTCAAAGCGCCGAGTCACTGACAAAATCTCTCGCAGATGAAGCACTTGCCCTCCAAATTCAATTGTCAAACCTGCATAAGCCAAGTCAAAGAACCCTGAGCGCCCTGAGACACTGGCTGAACGAGCCCTTCCCAGCTCTCGGGGGGGAGTCCAAGCACTTTCTTGATGCCAAAGATGGTCTCGTTGCCTTAGCAGCGCAGAGAGACACTGACCTCATATCTCGGTTCTTGAGACGGTATTGGCCGGCCAAGGTGAGAGATGAACCCTGATGCCCTTCAATACCCGCAACCTAACCCCTTGCTTGTAACAGAGAGAAGTGGCACGGGACGGACACCTTCGCATCGGACGCTTCAACGAGCAAACCATCTCTATCGCAGCCAAGATTGTGACAATTCTTGTTGCTGCAAACTTGCTAGTTGCTTCGATATATGCGTTGTATTTTGTCGGTACTCCGCTGCAACGGCTCGGCCTGATACAGGTCTTTACAACCGTCTTCGCACTTTGTGCCGGGTCCATGAGCAACGCAAGGCGGGCAGAGTTGTTTGCTGTAACTGCCGCGTAAGTGTTGATTCTCCAAAAGGTTGTCAAAATCAAGTACTGACGAGCATTTCTAGATACGCTGCGGTGTTGGTGGTATTCGTCGGTAGTGCAGAGTTTCCTGGCCAGGGAAACGCTGGAACTGGCAAGGATGAAGAAGGATGACACCTTTTGAGAGGCAAGCCAAGGGAAGGAAGTGCAAAGCATGCCTCTTCTTTGGACCCCCATTCCATCTGACTCTGAGTTCTTGAACCACTCATGCTGCCAAATCTCCCTCTCGCCAGCCGCAAACCCATCAAGCCACAGTTAGCCAAAGATACTCCTCGTCTTATTTTCTGAAATCCGCTCTTCACCCCGATTCATCCCCGTGTAGTCAACATTTATATCCCTCTCGCACCCCTCCCCCTGAACTCACGACTCTTCCGCCCGCCATCTATCACCCTCCACGCCCTCCCCACAACTCTTTTACCCTCCCCCAACACAATCCCACCAAAACCCTCTCCTCCAACCCATGCCTCCTCCACACCCCACATCCACCTCCCCGCTGGCGTCCTCCCAAACGGCATCCACCGACAAATCGACAACCTCTCATGCCTCCCTGCCCTCGCCAGGAACAACAACCGGCACTCGTCCGCTTTGCTCACACACCCGTTCACCCCTACCACTGGGCGAGAGACAGGCAGCTGCATGAAGCTCTGCACCGTACCGATACAGAATGCGGGGCATAGCCCGCCGGGAGTGACGGTTGCTGGGAGCATACCGTACCGGATCTGCTGGAAAAGGACGGTGTGTGTAATTCCGAGGATGGCGGCGCCGATCTAGAGAGGGCGATTTCGGGTTGTTTGGACATGAGCATGCGGGCGAGGAGAGGGGTTTGTGGTTGTTAGTGGTGCTGATTGTTGTGGTCGTGCTAGAGTCCTTGTCTTTGGGGAGGGTGAGGGTGTCGATGGCGGCGAGCGCGCCCTGGAGCCAGGGGGTGGCGGCGTTAATTACGATGGATGTGTTGTAGAAGGCGTTGAGGAGGAGGGGCGAAGGAGGGAGGGTAGAGGGCTAGGAGTAGGAAGTGGTCGAGGTAGCTGTGGAGAATGGCTTTGTGTTGGTGTTCTTGAGAGAAGGGGATTGTTGATGAAGGAGAGAGCTTCCGAGGATGATGGTGGCCTTGCCTGGTTTGCACAATAATCTGCTGGCGGACTCGTTGACAAGCTAAACCAAGGCCCGGAGTGCACTCCCACTGACCAGAGCGACCACCATCGGGCTTCCTCTGGTGTGGCGTCCCCAACGTCCAGGACTACGCTCGCCGAATCACGTTGTCCAGAGTCATACCCCTCGGATTCTCTTGGCCGCCGATGCTGCTATATGTGTACCGCTTGTGTTGGAGACGAAGATTGCGAGGAAAGGCGGGATACCGACGGAAGATATTTTTGACCATGAGGGAGGAGGGGGGAAGTCCCGGGTTCTCGGTTGCAGCGGCGTAGAGACCGGCCCAAAATCTAAAGCTCCTCGTATGTAGCGCGAAAGGACTCGGCGCTTATTAGTACCGCATCCTCCATGGTCGATCGAGGTTGGCTTCTTTTATTTCCGCAAACAGTTGGGTGTGAGCAAACAGAAAGTGTAGGGTCATCGCTCCGATTGGACAGCAAGCGGCACATGCAGCCCATCTCCTTTCAATGACAATGTGCTCGGAGTTGACCTGCAAGTAAACATGCCCCCTTTTCACCGCTGCCAAAACCGCCATGCTCGCATTCCTCAGCCTCCCAAACACACCACCCTCCTCATTTACACCTTCATCCCATTCTCCTCCACCTTCCTCCCCCTGTCATCATACACGATCCCACTGAACGCCTCAAAATCACCCGCATCCACCATCCTCTTGTCATCCTCCGTATCCGGCGGCAGCCGCGTGTACAAGCCCATCCCTACCCTCGGCCACAGCGCGGCAAGCGGATCAAACTCCTCATCCTCCTCATTCATCCGCTCCTGGCTATCCTCCTTCTGGCCACCCTTCCTCTTGCCATTCCCATTCCCATTTCCATTCGCAATCTTCCGCACAAAGTTAATCTGCCCTGTCGGATGGGCATCAGCCCTCGGGAACAATCCCTCGGTCGTAGTGCCCGCAAACAACGAGCGTGGCGTATTCGCCTGATCGCCCCCAGACGCCGGAACCGGGAAAATCGGCAGATCCGGATGCATCTCCAGCGCGCTCATCAACAACCCCACCAGCTCCTGCTGCGGCAGCGTAAGCAGATACGCCCTCTTCTGCTGCGGCGGCTTAGCCGCCCAACTGCCCTTCTCATCCCCTTTCCTCCCCCCTCGCCTGCTGCTGCATCTGCTCAACTCTCTGCCTCTTCCCCCTGCTGACGCTGCCCTCTTAGCCTGGCACTCCCACAAAACCAAGTCCTCGTCTGGTCCCTGACCACCTCCTCAGAAATCCACGGCTCGTGGCACAGCTGGTGCCAGCCGTCGTTGCAGCCATCACAGAACACCATCTGGTTGGAGACTGGGCTGTGCATACGGCTGCACTTGCGGCAGAGGGCCTGCGCGCGCTTGCGGCTGCTGTGGGCGTCCATGGCGGCTGGGTTGTAGGCGGTGGGCTTGAGGACTTGCCGGCCGGATTTGGTCATGGTGAGTGGGGTGGGAGTGGCGGTGGTGTCGATGAGGGGAGGTGGAGGGTTCCGGGGAGGAGGGGGCTGGATGTGCCGCTTGTGGCGTCGTCGTTGTCTTGGGTGCGGGCGCGTTTGCGTTTGTTTTGGCCGCGGGGGACGGTGGAGGTTTTTATTTTCTTGATCTTGGTCTCAGATGAGGTGACTTTGGTTACTGTGGTCTTGATGGGCGTAGGTTTGGACGAAGCAGTCAGGCCAGCTGTCACCTTCCTGATGGCGCTCATGCCGGCTGTGCTGCTTGTCGGTTTCGCTGGTGCCGTCACGGGAGCTGGGACGGTGGCAGGTGGAGGGCAAACAGGAGCAGGCATCTGCATGGTCATCTGCGTGTTTGTTGAAATGTTCATCCCCATTACCAGTCTCTGCTTGACATCGTTGTAGGTCGACGGAGGGAAGCTGGCTGTGACAGACTGTAGGCGGGATACCTGGGACAATGCCGCACTGAGGCTGCTTGGTTCGCCCTTCATCCTCTTGAGAATCATCTGCGTGGCTGCCGTAAACTGCGGGACATATGCTGGCCGACTGGACTGAAAGGACGTCGGTGTTGTAGCGGATCCGGGCCCGGGGCTGGGAGCCGGGGCCGGGATTGAGGCCAACACTGGCGGGGTGGTCTCGCCCGCCTCTTTTTTGGGTTCTATGTCTGCCATTGTTGCAATTGACTGACTGACGATGATACAATAAAACTGCTTGCGATGACCTCCAAAAAATGGTGTTCTGGGACTTTGGGTTAATTTGATGTGTTGCTGACTGGGCAGGTGTCAGATACTTGATTGGTGCAATAGCGTTTGTTTCAATTGGGCTGGAAGATAAGCTCGACTCTTCTTTCTCGGCCTTGAGAGTCAAGCATCAACTTTTGGTGTCGGCGATGAGACGGCAAATCATGATGTTAGGGATGTCGGTCACGTGAAAAACACGTGAAAAACCCTAACCCGCCGGGGCTGGCCAGATATCAAACCATGCGTCACACCAAATAACCAAGAAGATTTGGGAAACTCGGTCTGTATTTGAGTCGCTCAAATTGAGCTCTGGTTATTCTGTTTCTACCTAATTACGCCCTTCTCCTTCAGCTCCAGTATTTGACCTTCCTCCATGCCCAGGTGCTCCCTCAACACCTCATCCGTATGCTGCCCCAGCGTTGGCGGCGGGCTCCGGACACCAGGCGTGCTCTCTGAGTATTTGACAGGAGTGTTGAGCAGCTTCATGGGCCCGCAATCCTCGTGTTCGACCTCCACAATCATGTTCCGCGCCTTGGTATGCTCGTGGTTGAGCGTGCCCTGAATATCGTTGATAGCAGCGTAAGGCATGCCCTTGCCCTCGAAGATATCGAGCCACTCCTGTGTTGTCCTGGTCACGGCGATTTTCTCAATTTCGGCTTCAAGCTCATTGCGATTGGCAACCCGAGATTCATTGATCTTGAACTTGGTATCCTCCTTCCACTCAGGACGGCCAAGGCCATCGCACAGGATACCAAACAGGCGGTCGTTTCCGCCGCCAAAGAGGACGTCGCCGTCTTTCGTTTTGAAGGACCTATAGGGAACGATGGAGGCTGTACCTATTAGTCAACATCTCAGGAAAAGGCGGCACAGTACCTACGATGAGCCGTCCCCCACCGGCCAGTGTCTTTCTCGCCGCTGATCAGGCAGCTGCTAGCGATATTTGCGAGGGTAACCGTCTGGCAGTCACTCAGCGCCGCGTCAATGTGCTGGCCCTTGCCGGTTTTGGCGCGGGCAAGCAAAGCTGCCATGATGCTGTTGCTCGTGTAGAGGCCTGTCGTCAGGTCAGTGACCGCAACGCCAACCTTGACTGGTGGCCCATCCCTGGCTCCGGTAATGTGCATCAACCCGAATTCAGCCTCCACCATAACATCATAACCGGCGCGCTGAGAGTACGGGCCTGTCTGGCCATAGCCGGTGATGGAGGCGTAGATGAGAGACGGGTTAATCTTGTGTATGGTTTCGTAGTCGAGGCCGTATTTTTTTAGGGAGCCGGGGATGTAGTTCTCCACGAGAATGTCGCACTTGGCAGCCAGCTTGTGGAGGATCTCAACGCCCGCTGGATCTTGGAAGGACAGGGCCAGGGATTTCTTGTTGCGATTCACCTGAAAGAGAGTGAGCAAGACAATGTCGGCTTCCCCTTTAAATTAGACTTACACCCAGAAAGTAGGCCGACTCGCCAGGGCCCTCCTGCAATGAGCCCGACTTGTACGAGGCATATGGCGGACCCCAAGCTCGAGTGTCATCGCCTCTGACTGGATGCTCGATCTTGATCACCTCTGCGCTAGGGTTTGTTAAAATACCGTATGCTTGCGGCTCATTCATCACAATGCACTCACCCAAGGTCGCCCAGGATTTGAGTGCAGTAGGGCTGCAAAGATCTTGTTAGCAAGTTGATGCCAAGGAGTGAAATTGGTTTCTCTTACACCCGCCAGAACTCTTGTCATGTCCAAGACGCGAAATCCGTCAAGCGGTAGCGAGCCGGGCGCGGCGGCGGCAGCCGTCACGGAGAAGCGCCGGGGGCCGGCGGCAGGGCACTCCCGGATCCGCCCGGCGGCGGCCCCAACCCGAAATACAACGCGAGACGTTCTTGATGACCAGCTCATCGTGGCTTGAACAAGGAAAAAAAGAGTCGGCAGCAAAAAAGAGAAAACCCGAGACGCCAGAAATACTAGCCAGAACCCGGAAAACGGTCGTGTGTTGTCTTCGGGAAGTTGGGGAGAGGAGAAACAGCGGCGGCTTGCGTTCGGAACTGTTGTCACGGCCCCCCGGCTTACAGCCCGGTTTCGCGCCAGCAAAAGCCGAGGAACCCAGTCAGGATCATCGTAAATCCACTGTTTCGAGTCCATCGCAAGGTTATCCCGCAAGCCAAGCGGTTCATTCTCCGGGACCATCTGAGAATGCCGAGAGTGGGCTCAGACACTCACTTTCAACTCGGACCGCCTGTTTGGGAAGTGTTCTTGCTGTTGGGGTTCATTGCTTCCGGATGGGCCGCTCTTTATATGAACTGTAACTTACGGAACGGTGATGTAAGGTACGGAAACTGGGCCCCTATACGTCCAAATGCCATAAAGAAGTCCACTCGTTGAAAGAAACATACAAGTCTTGGCTTTGACTCGCAACCGGTGGCACCTGCCAGCAGCTGAGTCCTATCTTCCCTCCAGCACTTGCCTTATCGCGCCTTGCCTCTCCCTGTCACCGCGCCAAAAGCTCCAGACCGCGACCTAAACTCAAGAACATCACAACCCAACAACCCGACAATTTAAACCCCCAGAGCTCATCCCCAAACAACCCATTCATTCATCCCTATACCGCCAGTCTATCCATTCCCAACACACCCCACACAACCATGGACTACCAAAACCGCGCCGGCTCCAAATTCGGCGGCGGCGGCGTCGCCTCTCACTCGGCTTCCAACGCGGACCGCCGCGAGCGCCTGCGCAAGCTCGCGCTCGAGCAAATTGATCTCGATAAAGACCCCTACATCTTTAAGAACCACCTCGGCTCCTTCGAGTGCCGCCTCTGCCTTACCGTGCACCAGAACGACGGCTCCTACCTCGCGCACACCCAGGGCAAGAAGCACCAGACCAACCTCGCGCGGCGCGCCGCCCGCGAGCAGAAGGAGGGCAAGGGCGAGGTCGATCCGCACACGGGTTTGCCTGTGGGAGTTGTCGGCGCTGGGTTCGCTGCGCTGGGGCTGGGGGTTGGTGGCCCGAGGAAGAACGTTGTCAAGATCGGCCGGCCGGGGTACAAGATTACGAAAGTGAGGGATCCGATTACGCGGCAGCAGGGGTTGTTGTTTCAGCTGCAGTATCCAGATATTGCGACGGGCGTGGCCCCCAAGTGGCAGGTGATGAGTGCGTTTTCGCAGCGCGTGGAGGAGCCGGATAGGAATTTTCAGTATTTGCTGGTGGCGGCCGAGCCGTACGAGACGTGCGGGTTCAAGATCCCCGCGCGGGAGCTGGATAAAAGGGAGGATAGGCAGTTTGAGTATTGGGATCCGGATTCGAAGGAGTATTGGGTGCAGATTATGTTTATGACGGAGCGCGAGGAGAGGTTTAATGCGGCGCCTGGGTTGACGGGGAGGCGGTGAGCGGTGGTGAGGAGGGGGACAGCAGAGGAGTAAGGGTGTATGATACGAGCCTTCGAAGCGGCACGAGTTGAGGGTAAGGATGGAGGGGAAAGCCAGCTATGGAGGACACGAGGATGAGCTGTGGAAGGAGCGTGGCATCACTTCAAGCGAGCGAACAAGACAGCACTCCACCACCAACCAGCATCGTTCCTTCAGTCACCAGATCCCTACCTCGTTTTCAAAATTCTCGAAAGGCTGTAAGGCTACACCGACAGGCGCTCTCATTTTCATAGCTAACGGTCGGACAGTGGAGCCATTCCCTCAAGAGACTGGTACAGGAACTGTAATGGGCTTGGTCAAGTTGAAAGAAATCAGAGAGAGGTTTAGATTGAACAATACCCTGTATGATGTGCGCTGAGCAAGAGGTTTTGTCAGATAGGATGGATAGACAGTTGTAGAGAACAAAGAATTGTTGCCCACACACAGCATGGGTCATTCTACCAAGGCTATCAACATCCCAGCTGGCTATCTCTCTCTATCTCCGCTAGAACAGGCTTCTTGCGCCCAATGCTCATCATATCCACCTGCTACCTGGCCAGCCATGCAAACAATATCTGCAAGCAAAAAAGCAAACGAAAACGGCACCAGGTCGAGGAGATGGAAGCGCGGTAAATCCAGACCGCCTCAACCACCCCCTACCTTTGATCTCCCTCACTTCAACGACAAAATTACCGGAAGTTGTTATCGAACCGCTTGAAGGTATACCCGATAAAGGGCAAGCTCATCTCGGGGCTCTCCTCCTGCTGCTGCACGCCGCGGGCCTGGGCGGCCTTGAGCATGGTGGCGTTGTCCGTCTGGTCGATCTCGTCGGTGGGAAAGTAGGTCGTGTCGATGTTGGACGTGAGGCGCGGCTCAAAGGGCGCACGGATGCGCCGCAGGCTGTCAAATTCGACGCCGCGGAAGAAGGAGTGGCCCTTGATCTCGTGCGCGCCGCCGCGGCCAAGGCGGTTCTCCGAGTTGCAGATGAGGCTTGGGGCGGGTTAGCTGGGTGTGTGGAGGGGGATGAAGAGAGGAATGCTTACCTCCGGATTAGGTTCTCGGCCTCGACGCCAAGTTGGATATCGTCGGGGAAGTACAGCGACTGCCGCCAGTTGACAATCTTGCGGTACGTGTCGTGGCTGTCTTCGGCACAGAAGGGCGGCCAGCCGACCAGGCACTCGAACATGATGGTGCCCAACGACCACCAATCGCAGTCAAACGAGTACCCGTGGCCGGTGAAGATCTCCGGAGCGATGTAGTCAGGGGGTGCCAACGGTCGAGTAGGCCATCAGCCGCCTCGAGCGCCTCCAGTCGTTGATCTGCGACCGGTTGCTGACAGTTAGGTTGATCTGGTCGATGGCGATCGAGTTGCGGTTGTCGCGCGGCTTGTTCGACTTGCCCTGCAGGAGCTGCTGGTAGTAGTTGTTGTCATGCAGCTTGTGGAAGCCGGTCGAGAGACCGAAATCCGTCAGCTTGACGTGGCCACCACGGTCAAGAAGGATGTTGTCGGGCTTGATATCTCTGTGAATGAAGCCCAGCTTGTGAACAGCGTCGATAGCCAAGACAATCTCGGCAATATAGAAGCGTGTGATGTCCTCCGAGAAGATCTCATACTTGATCAACATGGTCATGAGATCACCACCAGGCAAGAACTCCATCAGCATGTACAGAAAGTTGGTGTCCTGGAAGGTGGTGTACAGCTTGACGACCCACGGGCTGTCCGACTCGGCCAGAATGTCGCGCTCAGCGCGAACGTGGGCCAGCTGGTCCTTCTTGAACATTTCCGTCTTGATAAGCGACTTCATGGCGTAGACCTTGCCGTCGGCCTTCTTCTGCACCAGCTTGACCTCGCCGAAGGCACCCTTGCCGATGATCTTGATGGTGTTGTAGTTCTCGGGCTTGTCCTTCGTCCGCAGGAATCGCAGGTAGGAGCCCTCCCTACGGCCTCCAGTAGCCCAGATCTGTTCCCGGCGGCGAGGGTCGGTGGTCTCGGCGAGTTTCTGCTCCATCTCGCTTTGCCTGTATGATCAGGTTGTCAGTGCTTGGCCATCTTCGAGAGTTGAGACAGGCTCTGGCAACGCACCTCTGATTCCGCTCGCGCGCCCGCTTCACACTGTCCTTAAAAAAGTCCGAAGCTAATTGGGAGCACTTCTTCTGGTTGTTGTTTGCATTCGGGCCGTACTTGTCCGGGTTCCTCTCCGGAGCAGGGGCAAAGGTGTCGAGATGGGGGCTCGACGTCGGCATCGGCGGCGCGTTCACGTAGCCTCCATAGCCAGCCTGCTGGCCCTGGGTGCCGGCCGTCCGAGGGCGCTGACCGGGCGGGGTACCGCGAGCGGCGCCGTAGGGGAGACCCTCTGCCGGCGCCACCTAGGTTCTGGTGGGAGAACTGGTGGGCGAGCCCGGTGTTGGGGTCATTGTTGCCAGGAGTGGTCGAGCGGGCCTGGCCGCCGTAGCCTTGGTTGGCAGAGCTGTAATCGGAAGCCTGGGGATATTGGTTGCCGTACTGATTGCCCTGGAAGTATCCGGCCGACGCATAACCCTGCTGGTAGGCCTGGGGTTGCTGGGAAGGGGGCGGGTTCGCAACCTGCCCCTGGAAGACGGGCTGGGGGAAGGTGGACGGCGTGGTGGGATAGTTCGCGCGGTCGGTGGCAGAGAGGCGGTCGTTGTTGTTCCCAAAGTTGAGGTACAGACGGTTGCCCTGCTGGTTGTCCATGTTGACGGTGTGCTGCGGTGTGGCCAAGCGCACAATTGGTCGGGGTCGTCTGCTTTTCTGTGCTCGGGTCTGGAGGCTCGCGCGGGCGACGGACTGCAGGTGACAACAGACGACGGCGAGCTGGCGTTGTGAGGGAAGGGATGGGAGATTGAGAGGGACCCTGCTTTTCGGAAACAAGGGTGGTGGTGTGGGAGGTCGAGGCCTGTGGCGTCTGGGTCTCTGGTTCGGTGGTTGCTCGCTGTCGATGGGACGCCCCCGCTGTCAGGAGGAGGTGGGGCAAGGGGCAGCTGTGATTGTGGATGCGACTCTCCGTCCGTTGCTTGGGCAGAGAAGCAGACCGGTCAGGGTCAGGGTCGGGTCAGTCAAGGTCTCGGACGACGGAAGGCCGTTGAGTCTGTGAAACCCCGGAAAAGGTTCAAGAAACTCTGGGAAAAAGGCACAACACAGGCTGCCGAAACACGGTCTGATGGAAGCGCGGGGTAATGTTCACTGCCAATAAATTCTCAGCGATTTGATGGAGAGAACCTCAGGCGCTGTGTGGCGTCACTTCGTTCCGGATGCTCAGAATGGCAGCCGGCAGTGGAGAAGCGGGGAGAGGGGTAGGGTTGTGAGTGTCAGTCTGTCAACTGGGGATATCTCTGGGCTCATCGATCTGGCTGGTCTCTGGCCTGGTAAATGAGAAAGAGGTGTGCTTTTAATTTCAAAGTCTTGGATGCTTCTTTTGTCAGTAGACGTGAACTGTACGAAGTAGGTACATCCTGTTGCTGGACGTGATGTTGCAGTTGCCCCTGAAATGCGGGGCTGGGATGCAAGCAGACAGCCGGGCAACCTTGAGAGCGCCTCGATGCACCTTCAACTGCAATCTTGATGCATTGTTAAATTCGAAAATCTAAACGTCAATAATAGAAAGTTGGCTTTACACAGATGCTCCATTCTTGCTCTTTCTGCTCCATGTGAGCATGGTGGGAGAGCTGTGATATCAGTCACATGAGTGTAAATTAGAAAGGCATGGAAATCATGAAACTAAGACATCAAGGATCAAATTATTCAAATTCATTGGGGCCCATCAAGCAAAAACATGGCCTCACTTGTGAAGATGATGGGGTCTCTTGGTGTTGTGAAGAGTTGAAGATACAGGAGAAGGAAGGCCTTGGAACTCACATGTATGGTCTGTGCGCTTAGATTCCTCTTATCGCGATAACGGCCGCCTGGAAATTTGAGCTCTGCGGCGACGTCGAATGACCAAGTCCCGAAGATGCTCCAGTTTTGAAGATCATATCCCAGCACCTTCGCCCGCACCTCATCTGTAAATAGTGGCGAGGCCCTTCGACCTCCCTGCCAACCCAAGAGCTTCCCCTAAGGCCCCAAGCCCAATGTGCTTGTAGTGCTCCTGGATCTACCAGAAAGAAGCTCAACAACACTACCCAGGCCACCATGGCCGAGCCGACACCAACACCACCGCCGGCGGCGGCGGTCAATGCCGTATGATACTTTTGTTCTTTGTCTTATGCCGTAGGATAACCTGACCAAGCCCGCGTGTAGGCCCCTCCCCGCCCTCCCGCGCAAGCTCCTCCCGAAACTGGATGATCTTCTGGACCGTGTCCTCGGTAATATCAGCCGCCATTATCTACGACAAGCGCGAGAAGAAGAGGGCCATCGCAAAATGGGCGCACGCCGTCGAACACCTCGCCAAAGAGCCAATGCCCGATCTTCTCGGCCTGGCGCAACCGCGCAAGCTCACCATCTACCTCTCAAACCCCCCCGGCGACGGTCTTCGCGTTGCCCAGGACCACTACACCGAATATGTCAAGCCGATTCTGGCTGCTAGCGGCCTGGATTGGGAGTTTGTTCAGGGGCGTCGGGAGGGTGACGTGCGCGCGTACATGGCCGAGCGCGTGCGCAGAATCCGTCAAGACGCAGAGGGCAGCAACGAGGTCGACCCAAGCAAAGAGCCCACTAAGGAGGAGATTATCGAGGCGTTACGCAAGGAGCGGGGCATCAAGGAGTACGACGGCATTCGGGGCGACGTTATCATCGGCCGGCACACATGGAAGGAATACCTGAGGGGGTTGCATGAGGGCTGGCTGGGACCTCTGACAGCGCCGCCAGAGCCAGAGCCGCTCCCGGTCCCCGCGACCGAGTCAACAGAAGATAAGCCTGCCGAGGAGAAGCCAGCAGAGGACGAGAAGAAGCCTAAGAGGCCGCCCCAACCAAGGCCATACAACACAACAGCCGACTACGCCAACTCCATCCTCCCGTCTCTCGCCCCGCCGAGTTCGCCCCCTCCGCCCCATCCACGAGCCGCATCTCCTCGGCTTCCTCAACACCCCAACTCGTCTGTACCGCTTCTTCAACCGCCGCAAGCTTGCCGACGAGATTGGCCGCGAAGTCGCCGCCGTCTGCCTGTGCACCTACCGCGAGTACCGCCACCTCTCCGGCAGCGAAGCCGAGGATACCAGCCCTGCTTCCACCGGCCAGCCCCTAAAATACGAGCAGGAGAAGGAGCTCGTGTGGGAAGAGAAGGACTGGATCAAATCCACCTGGAAGGAGGACGACCCCAAGGACAAGGCGGTCTCCGAGATTACCGAGAGGGTGCGCGCCAAGCCTATCGTCATGGACGAGCGCATCGCCGATCGCATGCGCCGCTTCCAGCTGATGCCTGAGGATGAGGAGCGCGTGAGCAGGATTGTCGTGCCGGAGGAGGAGGTCGAGGGTTGGATCAAGGGCAAGCTGCGCCAGCTTTATCGCTGGGGCGCCAAGGCGGCCTTTGAGAAGAAGAAGCCCGCCCCATGGGATGTGGAGTGATTGGAAGCGAGATGGGGAGGTATATTGGACCGAGGTGTCTGCCCGGCGTTACGTGAAGGGGTACGTGTAATAGTACTGGGTGTAAGCGGTTTGTAACCATGTTGGAGTATTACAGTGCATGGCTGGTTGTTACCGCGGGGGCGTGTATTGTAGGACATACTGTATAAAATGATAGATCCCGGAGTACAAGAGGTTTGACGATACAGCAGCGAAACCATGTGTGTTAATGGCATCTTGCGCAACAACCATGAGTCTGAAACCGTGACGTCGTGTCGAGCAGTACTAAAGCTGGCTTTCTTTGCCAAAGCGTGTTTGTGGTTTTCCTCCGTGTTGCATGACTACTAATGGTTGATATGACTCTTGAGTTGAAGGGGGCAGCCACTGGCAAAGGGCCATCGTCAAGATACAGCACAGGGAGGGTGAGCATCGAGGTTGTCTCTGACAGACCAAGCCCTTGAACTTGAATAGGCATAACTTAGAGGGGGCAGAACTAGTCATCGTCGCTATCAGAGCCGTAATCCACTAACAACCCCCCAGATTTTGATACACTCGTCGAAGCCGCTGGTGCTGCTGCTTTTGGCGCTGGCGCCGGGACTAGAGCTGATGTTGAAGTGGTGGTTTCCGACGCCTTGCGCTCATCCTCCCCAGCGCCAGGCTCCTTCACCTCCTTTTTCCCTCCCTCTCCATCCTCCTTCCCCTTCGCTTTCCCTCCCCCTTTCCCTCCTGAATTGACTCCTCCTCAACCCCCAACAACACCCTCACCCTCTTCCTGTTTCCCCCTCCCCCTACCTCTCCTCTTCCTCCCCACCACCTCAAACCCAAACTCCCTCCCCACCAAATCCTCCTCTCCCTCCCCTCCCCCTTCAGCATCCCCTCCCCCTGAAAGCCCCCTCTGCGCCCTCCGAAACCCCTCCAGCCCCCTCTCCACCTCCCCTGACCCTCTCCCCTCCTCCCGTCTCCTCCTCTCTACCTCCCCAAAACTCCACCTCATCCTCGTCCAGCGCACGGAACTGGTTCTTCAGCCTGCTCGCCTCCTCAAAGGCGGCTTGCTTGGCGGCTTTGTTGGCTTGCAGGGTTTCGTAGAGGGTTTTTTCGGTGTTGGCGCCAGACTGGGCGCGCAGGCGGGCTTCTTCGCGCTGGCGCCGGGCGGTTTCGAGGTCGGCGGTGGCGGAGGCCCAGGCGAGTTGTTTCGCTGTTGGAGGTTGGGGGGATGGGGGTTGGTCGTGGGATGGGTTTGCGGTGGTGGCTTCGCCTGTTGTGGGGTCGATGGAGCCGGCTGAGATGAAGCGGGAGGACATCTTTGTTTTTTTCTTCTTTTGGTATCTGGACTGGTGCTTGTTTGTCGTGGTTGAGTGTGTAGATCTGTGGTTACGTGGTTGGAGGTGGATGGGTGAATGTTGGCTCCCTGAAATGTGTCCAAATGTGTCCAGAATTTTTCCTGAAGATTCCAGCTGGCAGTGCCTTCTCACTTGATCCCAATGAAATGGCGTTGGCGGATTAATCAACAGACTAAAACGTGAGGTTATTGAGAATTGTCTGGTGATACGGATACTCATGGCAAGAAAAGAACACTGGGTTGGGAATGAGCAGATGTTGCTTGACAACTGCCAGCAGCCGAGACCAGCTGGAACAGTCAGAGCTGAGCATGGCATTCCAAGACGAATTCGACTCAAGCAACCTGGATGTCACTGCAATACGAGACTCGGCTTGCACTTTGAATTTGCTTTTGTATTTCGTGTTTTCAAGGGTAGTAGTAGGTAACTCCCGTGACCTCAAACCACGCGCTGTGCCGCGCGGGCCAACATTGTCCTAACAACACACTCGCCCGAGATGCCCGACTCTTGATCCTGTCGAGGCTCTCGGCGCGACGGTGCCTGCTCCAGGCGCGAGCGCCATGGCTTGTCATATCTCCTCCCATCCCGCTTAGCTTTCTTCCTTAATCCTTTGTCCCTGCCATCCATCCCATTCTCAAATCATCCTCCTTTTCCTCCTATACCCCCCAAGCTCGTGAAGTCATAATTTTAGACAACAGTAAGGAAAACCCAGGTGGTTGCGTCCTCTCGGCAGCCGCCCTTCAACCCTCGAAACAGCGACAAAAAAAAAAAAAAAGTGTCTGCTGCTCATCCGCCCTTCAATCCCCCTCTACCTTGGAAGAAAGCAATCAACCGATATGCATCTAACCACCCCCCTGTAAGACCAATGAAAAAAAGATCAGACTGGCTGAGCGGCAACTGCTGTCTGCCATGCCTGGAGTAGAAATGAAGCCGCCCGTGTCCAGGAAAGCATGACGACTGGACAAGCCCCAGCCGATGTAGAAGCCGATGTAGAAACCGAAACCGAAATTAGAACCGACGAATGATGAATGAAACGCGCCTCCCACAGCGACCCAAAAAAGAGTTCAAAGAAACGTGGGCCACCGCAAAGTCCAACTTTTCCTCCCCATAATCCATTTCGGTGCAGAACAATTAGTACCCGTGAAAATCGCAACAATATGTACTTCGCAAACGCCAGCAAACTTTTGGTCAAAGAAAAAGGGAAAACAAAACCAGCAATGACCCTTTTCTTGGGTGGTAACATGCCGCATGGCGGTTCCAGAAACGCCACGATTAAACTGCCGGGTGACAAGCAGGTTGTGGTGTTGGATGCCGATAAAGAAAAAGCACCGCTGGCCCTTGGGTAAGGGGTTCAGGAAGATCAAGTCGACAGCGCGAGGGAGGCCCAGGAAGGTTGACGAAGGTCGTGATTATCAAGCGGGAGATGCTGCGCAACGAAGCAGCGATCATCTTTGCTGGGAATGCTGGGCCCGCTCTGCGCAAGCGTTGAAAGTGCGCGGAGTGAAAAATTTTGAGATGCCGAAAAAAACGTTCGCCGGTCTATGAGACGAAGCCGTAAAGGAAAACACAAATGGTATTGGATCCAAAAACGCCGATGTATGTGATAGCATGGAGCCGTATACCGAAAGGGAATTTCATGAGTCGAGGACGACTGGGCCCGGAAAGGGTGAAGGTTGGGCAACGGGCGAGATGGTCATCGGAAGCCACGGCTCATCTTGAGAGCTAGAGGCTGAGCGTGATGAAGGCCTTGAGGCGCCCATTGCTTGGTCGTCGCTCGGGGTATCTGAATGCAGAGGGTCTCGAATCTCCGGTGTGCCGTGAATGAAACATGCGTCCAAGGATGCAAGGAAATGGCAGGTCGCGCCTCGTGGAAGGTTCCAACAACGGAGGCAAACAAAGAAGACGTAGATACCGCGCACAACGGTCTGGTCTATCCCATAACTAGAAAGCGAGGAAAAGATGCTCAACCGACGACAGCCTGGGTGTAGGTGTGACCACCGAAGTAACCCGCCGGCTTGTTGTGCACGCCAGGGCAGTTGCCACAGTTGCAGTCGGCAGGGCTCGGGTGATCCCAGATGTTGTGGCCGTAACCGTAGTAGTGGCCGTAGCTAGGGGGGGTGTTGCGCGAGGGGTGGCTGTTCTGGCGGAAGGCGTTGTAGGAATTGTGCTGCTGGTACTGCCTGGAAGCAGCACTGCTGCCGCTCAGCGCGCTATCGAACCACTCATTGTAGCTCGAGTTCAAAGTAGCCGAGTTGGTGTACTCCGGAGTGCCGTATCCCGAGTCGGGAGGCGTGAGCGGAGCAGTCTGCGGCCAAGATCCCATCGAATACGCCCACGGGGACGGGTCATGCCTGAACGAGCCAGCAACGGGAGGCTGGTTGTTCTTCATGCTTGACAGGCGCTCGTACTCGGCCACCTGCCGCTGGTGCCAGGCCGAATAGAGGTGCTGGGCGCGAACGCGTCCCAGATCGGGCTCGATGGGGGACGAAAGACCAGCCAGGCGCTCGCGGCTGGCCTGTTGCTGGCGCTTCTTGGCCTCCTGCCACTCCTTCCAATTTGACAACCAGGCCTGGTAGTCCTTGCTCTCGTCCAGGTTGACGTAGAGGCACCAGTTGATCGCGCCTAGCCACTCGTATTCCAGAGTGTTGAGCTCCTGGACCGCGATGCCGCTCACTTCCGACCAGGACTTGTTCTGGAAGGTGTTATCATCCAGGAACTTGCTGCCGAGGAGCAGGGAGATGGTGAGCATGCGCCAGATCTGTCCCTCGGTGTGGTTGTTGTGCCCAGCGGCATGCATCATGTTGATGCGCTTCGCCAAGTAGTTCATCCCAAGCAAGATCGTGGTGCTCGGAAGCCGTGTCGAAGTCAATATCTGCGAGACGAACTTGCGGAACGCTGGGTTGACCTGGCGCTGTGGCATGACAACCCGAGTTGCCATCTCGAGGGATTGATTTGGAAAATCGGGTAGGCGGAGGAAGAGTCGAACTGCTTCGAGCGTTGAAGTGAGAACGGGTTGAACAGAGGCAATGCCGTTCTAAACTTCCAGTGCCGAAGAGTCGGGCGGACGATCTCGAGAGACGAGGGAGGATCGAGATCTACTGGGATGGCTGAGCCATGTAGTGTAGGTTTCGTCACCTGCACGAGGAAGAAGTTTCGGGTTCGGATTTCTCGAGGGGTTCAACGTCGGCCGGACCACACAAAGACCGATCTGATGGTTCCTTGTGATTGTGGTTGAAACAAAAGGTTGAACCGGAGAAACTCGAAGATTGAAACGTAGAGGTAGACGAGATTAGGAAAAAGGAAAGGAATGTCGAGGCACTGTGGGACGTGTCAGTCAGCTATGGCCGTCAAGTGGTAAGTAATGGAACGCGTCCGGGAGGCCCGAGAGCAGGATGTTCAACACGGCGAGATGCTGACGAGGGAGTCGAGGCGGGTCCAATTCGAGATCGCGGTGGCAGACCAAAACAACCGCAGGAACTGCGAATTCCGTAGTCTCGCCCCGTTGAAGGGGGGGGGAAAAAATGAAAAAAGATAGGCAACGCCACAGATGAGGGAGGAAAACACGAACCTAGTGAGAATTGACCGAGAGCTCGCAATTCACTTGTGCTGAGAGTGGGTGTCCTCCGGGTTGTGTCGGCGGCGAGTCGCAAAAGACACAACGGCACCCAGGGGAAAAACGGATCGCTTGCAGGCGCTGTTTCTCGGCTCCGTTCGAATCAACGACGGTCGACAACACCCGAATCCAGTCGTGGACGACACAAAAATGAATTTGGTCGCACGTCGGTCGCTCGGTTCTCGGCGGATTCGGCGCTGGTCGAAGGGGGGAGGGCGAGGACGAGGAGGAGAGAGAGAAAACACGTCGTGGAGGAAGAAGGGGGAGGCGGGAAAGAGAAGGAAAAAAGGGTGCTGTGTCGATGCGGGTGGTCCTTGGTGCGGAGCACTGATCAAAGTGGCCGGGGGCTAGCGAAACAGGGTGGGTAACCTCCAGTGTTAGTGGCTCTGTGGGCGAATGGGGCGACGGATGATGGCTGAGTGGCCGGCGCTCATGACGGGCGGGTCCCACAGAAGGGCGAAGGGTGGCCGGCACGCGCGGGCAGAGGCGCCGAGGGAACTCGATGGGGCAGGCCACTGTCGTCAAAGAAGGAGGATGGATGGCGAAGCATTCCCCTCCCCAAACAAACCTGGAACGGCCGCTGACGACTCCGGGCTGATCACGATACTAATAGAGGAATCATCCGGCAGCAACCTGAAGCCTGACACAGGCAGAAGCGACTGAAAGACGGGAGCGGGACAATGAAGGCAGCCTGTCCGTCCGTCAGTCGACGGCTTGTTGGGCAACGTCGAACCGACACGCTCGCGCCAACCCGCAATCTCACAAACAGCAGCGACGCGGGCCATCTGCGTCAAATTTGGGGCAAGATGACGGAAATGACAAGGGCTCCTGGCACGGCCGAGCCTTCTCGCAGGACCCTCGCTGTGGCAGGAGTGGCCAGTTTCTGCCAAGCGGGCGGTCAGAAGAGCGCCGCAGCACGATGGAAGGGGACGGGTAACCAAAAACAGGGAGCAAGGGGGAGGCAAGTGGAGCGGGGGGCGTGTGGAATGCCAGTGGAAGGTTTCTCTCACACCCCACTGCCGTGCAGGGACGCAGGACGGCAGTTTTCGTATTCCGAGGGACGAGTCGACACTATTTCAGACGGAGCGAAGACACTCACGTTCCGGGGCAGACCTCGCAAGCACACTTCGTGTCCAGGTGAGCTGTTCGGCATGAATCCAATGACCTAACGGTTGATTCTTGACCAAAAAGCCAGCTGAGATCATGGTCAAGACCAAGGCCGAGCAAATTAGGGTTGGGGTTAATGCAGGGGATAGCTCACAACGGGGTAACTCGGGATGCCGTCCTGTGGTCCGACCATCCATGGACGTTTCCATGATGAAAGACATCAGCCTCTCATGGGCTGGTGTCATCACTCTGGAGAACCTCCCTGTCTCTTCGCCCCAGAGGACAACATCAAGATTCTAAAGCTTCGATCTTCTCCAAATCTCACTTGTCCTCGCCTCGCCCGGCTGCGGCCGCGGTCATCTCAAGACAAGACACAGCCAAGCTCCCCCACAGCCTGCAAGTGGCAGGATCTCTAATTAGTGCCTTCAACCATCCCGACTCAAGCCACAGTAATCATCGCCCAGAGCCGAGGAACTCCTCCAGAAGGCCGATGGAGACAGCAAGGCTTAAGGAACCAGCATTGATGGTGATTGGGTTTGCGATCTGAGAGACCAGAGGGAAAAAAAAATCTGAGTGTGGCCGTGGATCCACAGGTCGTGTCTGCTAGGTGGCTCCATGTTCCCTCGTGGAAATGTGCGGGCCGATCAAGAACAACAAATCAGCGCACTGATCTGGGCTTGCCCGTTCCCATCCGCAAAAGGCTGGATCACACAGCCAAAGTCAGTCATGAAACGCGGTTGTCTTTCGCCCGCCTTGGTCCAACCAACGCCCTCACTGCTGCTCTCTGTGCCAGGCACGAGTCAGATCATCTTCAAGTCATGTGCAACATCCAAGAACGCCGTTAGCCCAACCTATTGGAGATTCAGGGTTGGTCACTGGCCTTCCATTTGACACTCCGGGGTGCGTCTACGAAGCAAAGGAAGCGGTCAAGGTCGAACTGGAACCATGGTGCCGGGAGACCCCGACAACCACAGCACGGCACCTGCCTCCACCACAACTCTTTGATGATGGCAAAGACGTCTTCGACTCGACTGTTGGCTCCCAGAAACAGCGCAAAGCAGCCTTGCTGCGCGTCAACTACACAAAAAAAAAAAAAAATTTGGAGGCGGGGGCAGCTGCTCATTGCAGCATGGGATCGTCTTCCCTTTGCCTCCCTGAGTCTTCCATTCTCGGGTGGTGCTCGGCAACAGCAAGATTGGCTGCTGCAGAGCGTCCGTTCTGGCGAGGTCGTAACAGGCACAGTTCACAGCCTGAGGCATCCATACATCGCGCTGAACATCCATGGTTGTGGGCCAAGAATCGCAGAATGTTTGTCAACATGTTCCGTCAGAAGGTCCAGCAAAGCCCAGGCGTGGCGTTCACCACACCTCAGCCCGAACCGACGACAACAGAAAACGTTCCGCCCGATGATGCAAAGGACTTTTTTGGGGTGTTTATTTTTTCTTTCATTGTCGGCGGCAAGGGACTCGTTCGACTGCGGGCCCTCTCTCGGAATGCACTGCCCGCCCCAACACATTCAGATTCCTGACTCGAAAGACACACTTCCCATCAACAGGCTCCCGCCAGTCTCCGACAGGCTCGGCTCAGGTGAGGGTTAGGTGAGCGTCAGAGAAGGCGTCCAACCAGATTTCGAGGGTTGGCCTGAAGAAGTTGTGTCACAGCCAGGCCAGGTCAACAGTCGACTTGCTGTCACTCCAGATTCTTGACCATGACACCCACCCACCCGCCATGCGAGATGAATCGACAGGTTCAGCGGCTCCCGGCGTTGGTTCGTCCTTGCCCTCCTCCGGACTGCGTGGAGTGTGTGCCTTCCACGCCGAAAGGGGACAGCCCGCCCCGCCGGCTGTAACGCGGGCGGTGTGGCAGGCGGCCAGTGACGAGCCTGGAGATGGAAACGCAGCATCCTGCCAGACAAAGCTTCCGCTTGGAAGGCGGCAACATTCGACTCCCCTCCTCTGGTCTCCCGTTCTTCCAATCAGGGCATCATCAACAGTGGTGGCGGCGGCAGAAAGGCAGCGCGCAGGCTCACTTGTTCGCCCCTTGGCTCATCGTTTTTGTTGTCCTAAGACCTGGAGGGTGGGGGGCGGGATCTTTCATCCCGCGGTTTTCCACATGCAGCCGCTCATGCGGTCATCAACCCCTCTACATAGTAGGTGGTTCACTGATGGGGTTATTGGGGGCCGTCCCCCACCACGGAGGCAACGAATGTTGCCCTCTCAGCAGACACACAGTCTGCCTGAGATGGTGACGAAGCCAAAGCGGCCATCACCAGATGCTTGGACAACCTTGCCATGAGCCTCGTCAGGGAGAAGAGGGAGAAAAAAAAAAGAGACCTGGCTAGAATCGGAGTTGGGCAGGAACGCAGGGCATGACCCCGCGCGACCAAGCTGCAACCCGCGTTTTCCAGCATCACCGTAGCGGGGTTCTCCATGCCACAAACCGTACCATTGACTGAAGACTTTCTTCCCGAGTTCAACAAAAAAAAAAAAAACTTAAAAAAACCCTTGGGAGGGCCGAAATATACCGCAGTCGTATTGGCGTTTTTGGTGTTGCGCCGAAGGAAGAACCCTTCCTTGGCTCGGCTGCATGAGCTGGAAGAGGGGTTGCGAGGGTTGTGCTTTCCTGATCTTGATTTCTCCCATCGACTGTTCTTCTGGGTCGATCGGCCAACAAAACAGACTCTCGGTTCTTCTCCCTCGCCTGGAAGCGAGGGCGGCACAGCGCTTCAGTCGCCAAACGGCAAATTCCTTGACCCTTTTGGTGTAATTTTCGGGACTCCCTTTCTCGCTTTCTGTGACATTCTCCATTGTTTCCATTTTGGGTGCGCATTCCACGCCAAAGTTGCCGCTGACGCCCATGGTGACACAAATCTGGCATTCAATCACCTGCTGATACTTCGGTGCGATATCATCATCACCAGCTCCCACCCTCCCACAAAAAAACCTCCGTCCCCTCTCCGGCCCAGAGTGGATCCCCCGGCGCCGATCAAGCGGCGGTCGCCTCCCGCCCACCGGGCTGTGGCCACCCGTTCATCAGCATGGTTCACCGGGAAAGCAAACAGGTTCTGGTGTGAAACATTTTCGTTCTTCGAAGCCTCTCGATGTTCAATAGCGCCTGGAGAAGAGGCGGCAACAAGACCCTGATAGTCATGATCAACCCCCGCCCCCGTGACGAGAGACGAACCACCGCCATGGCATGGACGCGGCCCACTTTCTTGAATCCCTTTGCCATCTGTCCAGTCAGGGCATGTCAACGGTTGTGATGCAGCTGTGGTGAGTGCGTCGTCACGGCTCGTGGTTATTGGCTGGTTGGGGATGTGCCTGGGCTTGGGTGCAGGCTGTGATGGTTCAATCTCGCCTCCAAAAGGAGGGGTCTGTGAGAGGGACATCCGCACACTGGACACTGGGCAGCATGCGGAAGGTGAGTTTCTGTGCGCGAAGGCTGCCTGTTACTACGACCACATTACTTTGGTCAATGAGCCGGCAGGTGCGTCGGAACGGGAGCGCCTGAGTCTAGGCTGTCGTGTCATGTCCCGAACGGTATGACAGTGCTGTTGAGCTGAACTGTGACCACAGGCAGCAAAGAGATCTATCAACTTGGTCTTCTCACCGCTGCCCCCCTCGGTCCTGCTTTGTTTTTCTGAGAGTTCAAATAAAAACAAGCGATTGGCTTGCAATACTCGCTGCTATTGGATAGAAAGGTAGCCTACTGGCATCAACTCAGTCCTCGGCTGCTGCACGTTCGCTGGGTGGACGGTGGGCAGATTTAGCCACCATGGCAGGACTGACGATACGTGTTCGCTGAAGCCCCGCGGACTCAACAATGTTTCGGTGTCAGCCCCTCAGGTGTCATGTCATTTCTTACTCGAGGCATTTCGAGTCATTCGGTAAACTATGACTTCCGAGACGATTTCCACGGCCAAGCGTGATGGTCGTGGAAGGTGACTTCATCTCAAAGGGCATCAAATCCAAGGCCCGATCCCAACCCAACGCCCCAACATGCTTTAAGTTCGCCTCTATGGCAAGGAAGTGATGAACCGCAACTAAAAAACTACGGCTCCAATCTTGGGCTCCGGAAGACGACCCCGGGGACATACAGCTGAGAAAGAATGCCCAGGACACGAACAACAAGAAATATCTTTGACACAGCTCAAGCATGCTTTCTGAAGGGGGTTTCAAGATAGGGAATCAGACAACACTGTTGGTTTCGAGAAATAATCTCACAACACTATGATATATCCCTCAACCTTACTCGCTGCGTGTTCCAGCTTTTTAGAACTCAACAGACCCGATATAGAACGACTTGAGAGCCCCATAGCAGGCCGCGGCATCGAGATTCTCCCCTTCCACCGCCCCTCCAGCTGATCGCAGCCGGGAAGCCAGATAATTCTTGAACCGGTTCTTTCCCGTATAATTCATGTACTCTTCGAGGTAATCAAGCGCCGACTTGCCCGCGGAGTCCCTCAGGGTCGGGTCGACGCCCGCGTCGGCAAACTCGGCAAGACACTCCATCCACTCGTCCGCTTGTTTCATCCTCAATCGGGGACCAAAGCTGCCGGGGCCGTCGTTCCAGTCCCACTGATGTCCTTTGGCGCAGATCTTCTCGACATCCCGCACGAGGTGCGCAAGAGACAAGTCAGTTCCGCCGTCGATGCCAGCTTGCTGGAGATGCATGCCTGGGTGCCGGAGCAGGCAGGCGACAACGGCCGGGTTGAACGTCGTGTACGCCTCATTAAGGTAGAAATACCGGAACCAGGGAGTGAGAGGCTCTGTGGAACAATTGAGCATCACCTCGATGCTCGGGGTGTTGGGTTGGCGGATGGCCAACCTAACAGGATTGACGCATCCGTCCACGGATTTCCAGCAACGGAGATACTCTGCGTCGTCGTCCCGGATGTGAACCTTTGCCCCATGCTTCACCAATGTTTCGATAGTCTTGAGGTTGCCCTTCTCGACAGCAGTTAACAGAGCGCTAGTTGGGATAGGTATGAAGCCCAATTCAAGCAGCCCGTTGAGAATATCATATGCACCACACCTTGCAGCCGCCTCTAAGCACAGCTCCCCCACTGCGACGGCTTCTTGGCCAGGCTCTGGAGCAGGAGGCCACGCGTGCTGTAGTCGCACCTTTTTTGAAAACTGAGCAAGATCCGAGCGCAGGTCCCACAATTGCTGAGCGAGATCGAGATTGTTTTCCCGAAGTGCCAGATACAAACACCGCGCATCGGGGACGGACTTTGGAAGGAGTTTTTTGAGCACTTCAAAGCCCCGTCTTATGCTTGGTGTGCTTTCCCCCTCGGTCGACTCGAGTAGTAACTGAACCATCCAGAGAATTGTGCTCTGGTCAGGCGTGGAGCCGGCTTCGAGAAAACCTTCAACGGCATCAAAGTCGCAGTCCCAGAAGGCGTGTTCCAAGGGCGTTCGCGGCCAGCGGCGCGAGTCCACGTAGGTTATAGTATCTGGCACACGCCACTTTGGCTCCTCTCCTCTAACCTTGATAATGTTTATTTGTATGTCAGGATTCGCGCCTTGTTGAAGAAGCAAGGGACCCAGACGACGCCGATCTACCGGCGTAATCCAAAGAAGAGGTTGGATGAGGGGATGACTGAGAAAGGACCTCAACAAGGGGGTGGTGAAGAGACGGCACAGGGGCGTGTTCCCGTATGTATCGGCCTTGTTGACATCGGCACCATTCTGGATGAGAAAGGTGGCACATGCTCTGAGATCCGAACAGCCACCCTCGAGGGGGTCAAGGTCCGGGTCACAGAGAATGTCGCTCCAGGGCGTGTCGCTCTGAAAGTGACTTTCCGGGTCGTCAGGCCAGCTGTCGAGCCTGGGATGGAATGGACAGCAGCCCCAGTCGTAGGCGAAGACTGCCGCAAGAGGAGTCACGCCATACTCGTCCGCCTCATTGACTGAGGCTCCGTGCTTGACCAGCTCGCGCACAATGTCGAACATGCTGCCAGTGGAGGAGACACGAGTCAGAAACGGCTCGGGAGGGAAAGCACGACGTTAGACTCGATGGCTATGGGAGACTCACTGATGACCTGCTGCCACCACGAGGGGTGGAGGGCGATTCAGGGGCGACTGACGGCGGCCATAGTTAGCGCCAGTAGCTAGTAGCTTCGAGACCACAGCTAGGCGCTGGTCGTCTGCCTCCTTCAGTTTTCCCCACCCTCTTTCACCGTTGGGCTGCCAGGTTTCTGACGCGTTGTCCGAAACCAGCTCACTAAAGAAATCACCGAGATATTTAAAGTCATCGCTGTGCCTCCTAACACAGCAGTCAATCGGCCGGAAGCCTTGAACTGTAGACCAATAGATGTCAGGTTGGTACAGTCCCCCTCGCGCCTTCGAGAACTCAACGTTCACATTTGCGCCGCGATCTATCAGCTCGGCCGCCATCTGATACTTTTGGAAGAGGCAGGCATCAAACAGAGGGGTATATCCGAACCCAATGTCATCGTCGATGTCGGCTCCGTGAGCGACGAGCGTGTCGACGGCATCCCCTAAAGGCGGCCTCAATTAGTATTGCAAGTACGCATGGCAGCAGGAGGAGAGGCACGAACAATTACCGCTGAGATAGGCATGCCATATTGGCGATAACTGATGGCCGTCGAGTTCATGGACGTCTGTCTGATAGCCCTTGCCCAGAACAAAGCGAATCAAGTCGACATGGCCGAGCCGGGAAGCATCATGCAGAAGGGTGCAAGAGCGCTGGTCATCCCAAAAAATACGGACGGTGCCAACGCGAACAGAAAGCTGAAAGGACGCGATGCATGGGGAGCCTCGTTCAAGAAAGTTCTTCACGACATGGTAATGACCGCAGCAGGTAGCGATATGAAGAGGCAAACAGAGGGCAGGACTAGCATGCAAACTCTCTGGCTTTGACCTAAGAAAAACTCCTGGAAAGCAGGCGCATAGCTGATAGGACTTCGCGGTGAGCAGATTGGGCGGTCCGTTTTGGAGAAATAGGTCGATCAAGTCCAGATTGCCACTTATTGCTGCTAGGTGGATGGGATACCAGAACGGCCGGCACGAACCGGTTTGCAGGTTGTTCAGATCGAGGTCTTGGATGCTATCAAGGCCCGTGTTAGCAACCAAAGCATCAAGAGGGGACCAAACCGGCGACGTGAAAAGGGATGTAGTACAGGCGGGCATCCTGGAGCATGCTATTGTAGACCTCTCGAGGCGTCTTGGAGGCAGAAACGTCCATCCAGGACCTGAATGGGCTCGGAACATTGCTCCACTGCATCGCAGAGTTAAGAGGGGCACCGGCATCGATGAGCCTTCGGGCTGTGGCGAGGTTCCCGAAATGGGCAGCCCAATGGATGAGAGCTGGATGTCTGGTGACGATGTCATGGTAAAGGTATGGCATGAGGAGCCCGTACAGCCCACGGCAGGTTGATGCGAAGGCAGCCAAGCTCCCCTCGCAGTCACCGCCAGCCATGAAGCCGACAATGTGGTTGACTATCTCTGGCGGTAGGTCTCTGAGCGAGGCCATGGCGATGAGGGGATCCCGAAGGGTTTCTCAGGCCAGGTATCATGTATATGGATGAGCCAAAGTCGGACGAGATGACGATGTTGAAGAGTGAAGGAATCAGCCAAAATATTACAATAAGGAGTACAGATACTGTTTCGTGGTTCGAGAGGTTTGGGCTGCTTCCCGTTCTTTGACAGCTGCATGTGAGTGGGCGGGGCTCCAAGCATGGCAGCCTTCTGTTAGCCTTGGGTTTGGATTCCATCTTCCAGGTCCCGCCCATGCGGGTTGGCATCTGCCTTTTCCGAAGCCATACCGCGGAAATTCTGCTCCTGCAACGTAAACGGCGCAACCAGAATTTCAGTCCCAAGCAAGCCCATAATCCTGGTGTCTGGGAGGCAGTGTGAGTGCTTGTGGATGTGGAGTTTTCCTGTGCCCCCTGGTCCCGTTCATAATGAAAAGAGAGTGAGAGTCGGGCTGCCTGCCGCCGGCAATTCTTCGGCACTCAGCATCGGGCGGGGCCATAAACCCCACCATCATGTCCCTGTAGGGCAGCCTCCCAAGAAGTAGTTCCCCAGGTCAACGTCAACCCACCTCTTGGCAGCTCAACAACAACTTTGGCCTTTTGGCTGTCTCAGCAGATCCGTTCGCTTGACATCCCCTCCGATCCCAGCTTTCGTCCTCCTCCTTTCCCATTCTTCTCAAAGACAACACGTCTTTTTCATACGCCCACTTTGACTTCCGCTGACCGACTGCCCCCTTCGGATCAGCATCAGGCTATCAACCGGCAACCCAGCACTCGGCCTGCAGGCACCCCGACCTCCCCTCGACCCACCACTTGCTTGCCAGCTTCCTTGCATGTCTCCCCACGACCAAGAGGCCAACTCTCTTAGCCAGTCTGGCGTCAGAAACCACAGAACAGAGACAAAGGATGTGGAGGTAGCGCCCGTCGCAGAAGGATTTCCCGCGAGCACCATGTCCGCCGCTGGGGCGCAGGCGCCATCAGATTCCCACCGCATCCCCGGACACCAAAACACGCAGGAGGATGGCTTGCTGGATTTGCATGATAGCGCGGCTACAGGCCGAACCGGGGGCTCTTTAGGAGAATACCCGGCCCACGAGCTTGGAACTAGCACGAAGCAAGGGAAGCAGCCCGATGATGCTGTCGACCCCATGTCCTCTTCAGTTGCGACCCTGAGGCCAACCACTCTCCCCACAACGACAACGGCCACGCAGTATCTAACAGCCGAGTCCAAGACCTACGTCGACCCCACCCCGCCCACGCCGACCTTTTCCCGACCCCGTCCCGAGCGCCCTCCTCAGCTCCGCGATCGAGATCTGGATCCTCCAATCCCTCCCCAACAAGGTCAGATGCCGCCTACGACGATAAGAGGTACACCAGCGAAGATGAGCAGGAGCGCGGATCTAGGTCTGAGATCCAGAGCATTATGGAGCAGTTCAGCGAGGACGGCGGCGGTCCAGATGCCGACGAGGTCATGAGCCCGAGGCTAGAGATGGCATCGCCCTTGCTAGGCACTTCCATCCAACATCCGCCTCGAAAGTCAAGTCTGGAGCCACTCGCACCCAACATCGCCCAACAACTGCAAGACATGCAGGGCCTTCGGGTGTCGACGTCGTCACCGGGGAGCACAAGGTCAAGGAGGGAGAATGAAGAACTGCGGCCCCCTGTACCACCAAAGGACGAGTCTGCCTACCATGGGCGCTCCCGGGATGATTCGCACGGCAGCGTGGACTCTGCCATGTCACCTATCACCTCTCTACACCGCCAACCACCGCCGGAGCCAGAACCAGAGCCGAGCTTACCGTTTGATTTCCATCGATTCCTGGAACAACTGCGTAACAAGAAGGCCGATCCCGTTGCAAGATACCTTAAGTCGTTTCTAACAGAGTTTGGAAAACGCCAGTGGATGGTGCATGAGCAGGTCAAGATTATCAGCGACTTCCTTGCCTTTATTGCGAACAAGATGGCACAGTGCGAGGTCTGGAGGGACGTCACAGATGCAGAATTTGACAATGCCCGAGAAGGCATGGAGAAACTCGTTATGAACCGCCTCTACACTCAGACCTTTTCTCCCGCTATCCCGGCGCCGCAGCCGATACCTGGCGCGAAGCCGAAGAAAAGGGGCGGCGAGCGGCCGATGGGCCCTGGGAGACGGGGCCAGCACCAAGAAGATGTCGAGCGAGACGAGATCCTTGCTCAAAAGATCAACATCTACGGCTGGGTCAGGGAAGAGCATCTCGATATACCACCAGTCAGCGAGAGTGGGAAGCGATTCCTAAAGCTAGCGCAGCAAGGTCAGTGATCTCAACAATTGCTTGGCTTCAGTGGCTGACACTGTCCAGAGCTACTCAAGATTAAGTCCTACCGTGCGCCACGGGATAAGATTATTTGCGTCTTGAACTGCTGCAAAGTCATTTTCGGTGAGTGGCTTGAGGACCATGGGCGGTTCTGCCGCTGACGTTTTCAGGCTTGCTCAAGCACTCCAAGTCTGATTCCTCAGCCGACTCGTTCATGCCCATGTTGATCTACGTTGTGCTGCAAGCGAATCCGGAGCACCTGGTGTCAAATGTCCAGTACATCCTCAGATTCCGAAACCAAGAGAAGCTGGGCGGCGAGGCTGGTTACTACCTCTCTTCACTGGTACGTTTTGCTTGTCATGAGTAACACTTAAACGCAGCTAACAGGTTACAGATGGGCGCCATCCAGTTCGTTGAGAATATGGACCGTACCACCTTGACCATCTCAGACGATGAGTTTGAGCAGAACGTCGAGGCCGCCGTTTCGGCCATCGCTGAGAAGCACCGATCCGATTCCCCACCGCCACCACCTCCTCAATCAGAAAAGTCGACGGCTCTAAAACCGCCAGGCACGTCGGAGTCTAGGCCATCGACAGCCAGGCCGTCTCTTGACGTCGAACGTCCCTCCAGCCCCCGCCGCTCCATGTCCCCCAATGAGCCACGCGACAGTGGCGAGTACAGCGGTAACGACGAGAAAGCCGCCATCACGGGCCTGCTGCGATCTATTCAGAGACCGCTGAGTACCATTGGCCGGATATTCTCCGACGAGGCCCCTTCATCGTCAGTAGCGGCGGCCAGCAGCAGCATTGCCAGCCCAGCACGCACACCGCAACCGGACCGCGGGGATGGAGATTTGCGGACGAGGCAACGGCTGTCGGCTGAGGAGGCGGCCGCGCGACAAGCGAGCGCCGAGGTAGCGGAGGCGCAGCGACTGCACCGCGCCGAGCATGCGAATGTTGTGGAGACACTGGCGGGAATGTTCCCTGATTTGGACCGAGAGATTATCAGCGACGTGGTATATCAGAAGGAGGGGAGGTATGTGAATTTCCTACGTCTTGCGTGTTGCTTGTTGAAAATAATTGCTGACGATCTGAAAGGGTTGGGTTGGCGGTTGATGCCTGCCTTGCGTTGTCGTCTTGAGAGTAACAGATGAACTTGAGCTCTGCATACCAGCAGGATACGGGAGGGATATGTGACGAAGTTTGTTTCATCGTTTCAAGGAGCATTGGGTGGGATGACGGCGATACCTTCGCGTCTTTTCTGGGTGTATTTGCATAATTTGGCCAGGTGCAACGGTATGGAGGGTCTGACTTCTCTTGATGGGAATGTCAGACATAAAGTAATATCTAGTGATTTGACTTGTTCCAAAGAACCAACAAAGCAAGACATTGTTCCATCGCTGAATGGTAGCCAATTTCAACCTGCAAGTCTCGAGTGCCAGGTTTCTCGGACCTCGGGTGATTGGGAAAGGGTTAGGGTTGAGCGCTCATTATGTACCAATGTTTTGAACCTGCTCACATCAAATCAAAAGCTGCATGGCGCAGCGGAAGCGCGCCGGGCTCATAACCCGGAGGTCACTCGATCGAAACGAGTTGCAGCTAAGATTCATTATCTTTTTCAAATATTTTTGTTCAATTCTGCACGTCAATTTTTCCTTATTTGCAGAATGAGATTTGACTCCTGCCCACTGTTCATTTCCGCACTTTCCAGTGAACCTTCATCCTGCGTCAACACATTGTCCAACCCTTTCAACAAACTGAACGATCCTGTCTCATCCCCCAGCTTTCTTTCCAGACCTTATCCCCCACTCGCCCTGCGTCACACATTGTCCAACCCTAACAAACAATGTGCGGCATCCACGCCATCCCTCCCCTCCCCTCACCCCAAGCGCCCCAGCCCCATCCCCTCCCAGAGCTCTCCCTCGACCTCAAACATCGCCTCCTCGCCCGCGGACCGGACCACTTCGGCCAAGTCGATTGTTCTTTCACCACCCCACCGCCCTAAATCTAACCCCACCGCCGTTGCCGCCGCCGCAGCCAACACGTGGTCCCTCCGCTTCACATCCACCGTCCTCGCTCTGCGCGGCGACCATGTCGCGCGCCAGCCGCTGACCGATCCCGCATCAGGGTCGGTGTTGTGCTGGAACGGGAGGCGTGGCGCGTGGATAAGAGGAATGTGGAGGGTGGGGTGAATGATGGGGAGTTGGTTTTGGGGAGGTTGGTTACGGCCGCTGCTGTGGGGATGCTAAGGGGTGGTGAGGGGAGGGGGATGGGGTGAGGGGGAGGCTGATGGAGGCGTTGAGAGCGGTGGAGGGGCCGTTTGCGTTTGTGTTTTATGATGCGGTTGGGGGAGGGTGTGGTATGGGAGGGATCGGTTGGGGAGGAGGTCGCTTTTGAGGGCGCCTTTTAAAGGAGGGGGATGGTGCTGTGCAGTGTTGCGATGGAGGCTGGGGAGGGGTGGAAGGAGGTGGAGGCGGATGGTGTTTATGTGATTGAACTGGGGAGAAAGGAGGGGAGAAGAGGTATGATTGGGTGGTGGGGGAGGATGCTCAAGACTTCGTAAGTGTGATTAGGTGGTTGTGGAGAGTTATGGTTGGTTGTGGTGGACTGTCCTGTCAGGCTTACTCGACTTCTTCCAGGTCTCCGGCATTGGTCGATTCAACAAAGTCTTGCCGTTGAGCAGCTGCGCGTTGACGGCCGATTCACTGTCAGTGGCGTCGCTCAAGCAGCAGCTGCTTGAGTCCCTACGGTCGAGGGTACTCAACATCCCGCTGCCGCCGGGCTCAGACGCCAACGGAAAGACTCGCCTCGCAGTCCTTTTCTCTGGAGGACTGGACTGCACAGTTCTGGCGCGGCTCTGCCATGAGATATTGGATGCGGACCAAGGCATCGACCTGCTCAATGTCGCGTTCGAAAACCCGAGGGTGGTTGCCCAGCTCCAGAAGGAGAAAGGCAACCTCCGCGACTTTTACGAGGCTTGCCCAGACAGGATTACTGGAAAACGATCCTTTGCAGAGTTGCAAAAGGTCTGTACTGGGCGAGCCTTTCGCTTTGTCGCAGTAAGCTTTGGTTCCCTTGTCTAGGATCTCTGAATACTGACTGCGCTAGGTGAATGTTCCGTACACCGAGACACAGGCACATCGCCAACAAGTCATTTCCTTGATCCATCCCCACAAGACCGAGATGGATCTTTCCATTGCGTATGCTCTTTACTTCGCCGCCCGAGGCCAGGGTTTCTGCACTGAAGACTCCAGCTTGGTCTCTCCACCCTCCTCTTACACATCGCCCGCTAGGGTTCTTCTGTCCGGTCTAGGTGCCGACGAGCTTTTTGGAGGCTACTCTCGGCATCCGTCTGCATATCAGCAGCGAGGCTACGCCGGGCTAATTGATGAGCTACTACTCGATGTCGGCCGGCTTGGCAAGCGCAATCTAGGCCGTGATGATCGAGCGATGGCACACTGGGGTAAGGAGGTGAGGTTTCCTTTTCTGGATGAGCGACTGGTTAGATGGGCCATTGAGACGCCGGCGTGGGAGAAGTGCGACTTTGAAAACAGCGAGGAAACCAGCGGTGTTGAAGCTGGAAAGAGGATTCTGCGTCTTCTGGCACTGGAGCTAGGAATGGACAGCGTCGCAAAGGAAAAAAAACGCGCTGTAAGCTTTGCCCTTGTCCTCCTGAAATTGACCATAGGTACTGACACATTTGCAGATCCAGTTTGGCTCCAGAACGGCCAAGATGGAAAGCGGTCGCATCAAGGGGACCACCCTAGTATCATAAGACCCTCTGCACGTCCACCCGGCGGTGATGAGAAACTACAGATACTTCTGAGTCACGGTCGCGATGACAACGGGGGTTGGCCTGCGCATTGTGGTTTCCACCCGAAACCCTTGTGCTCCAACTGCCTGTTTGCTTCGATTTTTTGACTATGAGGTTAAAAGGCAAATCTGAGCCGGCGTGTCAAGAGTCTATGTTTTAGGGGGTCAAGTCATCACTTCAGGGGCACAATCTATCCCGCGAAACGGTCTCTCGGTGATCGGCGAGTGCCAGTTCTAGAAGCCGAGAAACTCGGGTCAAATTGGGGGTTGTGGATTATCCGCCATGGGTCTGCCCTGCTTCCCCAGATTACCTCCCCGGTTTGTTTCACCCTTGGTGCCATCCCGGCGGGGCCCCGGATCGTGATGGCTTCGTTTCCCCTTGCAGGTGTTGGGATGTTTCGGCTCGCGCCGGCTTGCATTTTGCCCAAGGGGCCTCGGTTCTCGACTTGGCGGAAAAATCAGCACCAGCACATGAACGCAGCAGCAGGATCTTTGTCAGGCACTCCAATCATTATTTTTACCTCATGCCGCACTATTTTTCTGCAAAATGCTTGTTTTCTTTTGATTGGTCTCGACCTTTGTTCGAGACCAGCGCGGTCTGCCACCCCTCCTTTTTTCCATCCGCCCGTCAGCCCTGGGCTCGACAGGGCCTGATCTTGAATGGGGTCCAACGTTTGCGGCAGCACTGAAAGACGACAAACATCGAGGGCTGTGCCACTGTGACTGCGCCGCGTCGATTTTTTTCATCAACGCCGGATTTTCAAACAACAGCAATCTGGCGAGGAAGAGAGCACGGCTCAACTAATGTGCTACCGGCATTTCTTTCCCACGACTCTGGATCTGCCTCAACCAAAGGAGGCATTGGGCTGGTTTGCGTCAAAGCATCCCACCCTGGCTCGACCGCTTTGCGTTCAGCGTTTTTCCAAACGAGGACCTGCTGATCAACTCACCGCCTGAGATGTGTCGTGGGTCCTGACAGCTCATCGAAAGACCAGACCCGACGACGTCCCTTTGTTGATCACAACACGAAACCGGATAAATCACAACTCATCATGGCCGAAAAATCGAGGGAAGAGCCGGCCCCAGGCCCGTCTCTGCCATCAACCCCCTGTTCTCCGTGCTTCCCGCCGCCAATGTTCACCCCAGCTGGCAGCAGGCCACGGCTCACCCCGCGAAGACAGTCACGGTTCACAGAGGAGGTCATGACAGATGGGACACCGGCAGCCTCGATCTCGGAGCGGTCCATGAACCACTACTGGTATGGTGCGTCAGCTGAAAATGTCAACACCAATACCAACAATACCCATACACTATCGCCCACATCGGTCCCCGATACCGACCCAATTGAGGTGTCAGAAGGAAAATGGCCTATGTTGTTGCGACTTTTGAATGGGGTATTGCATGTCATCCCGTGTCTGGTACTGCTTGTGGTTTTGGGGTACGGAATGCGTGTGTTAAGGGAGGATATAACGAGTTATAAGAGGTAAGAACTTCTCCGATGGTGTCAAGTTAAGGAACATGGCAACTAACTGTGTATTTCGCGTTACCAGCATCATGGCGATCGTTCTCATCTTCTTCCTCCTTGCGGATGTGGTTCTGGATGTCATTACACTCATTCGGGCTGCGAAGCCCTGGCCTACGTGGGGACTCGTATCAAGGTGTGTTTGCGGGACTGCGTACATCACGTTGTTCTTGGTTTACGTCGGACTGGGCGATGTTTTCCCGGAATGGTACACATACTGGGGGTTGCCTGCCGCCTCCGCACACATATCTGTCTATGTGCTACTCTGTTTCACAGGGTAAGCATACTCTCCAACCCACAGCCGCTCTTGACTTTACTAACACCTACCAGATTCTGGAACATCCTCACGCCCTTTCCCACCGCCATCAGCACCCTCCTCCACCTCCGTCCCAAACCGCCAACAACCACCACCACCTCAACCATTACCACCCTTCGCCTCGCCGACGACGACAAACGCAACAGCTTTAACCCGCGCGTCTCCATGGCCGGCACCGACGTATCATCAATAAGCATGACCTGGCACCGCTGGGTCCGCAGGAGCAGCATCACCCAGCGAAGCAGCGCGCACTACAGCAGCCACAACTACAGCCACGACGATCTCGAGATTGGGTTCTACCATGTCCATAGTCACGGCTATCATAATCAGAGGAGCGTGGCGAGGGAGCCGTCGACGGATTTTACGCTAAGGGAGCAGCCTGGTGAGGAGGATGGGGATAGCGAGCGGGCTGGTGGGCTGCGGAGGATAAGCAGTTCGAGGGTGTCTAGTAGTTATGAGGGGCATGGAAAGGGAGGGAAAGAGGCTGAGGGGGAGGGAAGAGAGGGGGCGGTTGAAGGAGGAGGGGGTCTAGGGAAGAAGAGAGGACAGGGGGAACGAAGGGTATTGATCAGTGAGAATTCAAAGGGAGACTGGATGAAGAAATGCATGGCGTTGGCGCTTGGATATGGTGCTTGGGGATACCCATTTTTACGTTAGATTATGTGTGATGTTTATATGGAGTTGAATTTGAAGCTGGCAATGTCAATGCTGGACTCTGGCGAGGCTTTCGGTTGAGCCAGGCAGCTTGTTCCGTGGAACAAGACAGTGCATCACAGCCCTGGGTTTGATCCATTTCAACTCTTGGTCCGTTTGGCTCTATGTTGTACCCAAGAGGCTCGGATACAACATCCCGTTCGTCTTACCAGGGGCATCAACGGAGACAATTGTCAACACATGACCCCCGAACTTGGCCTTGGCAGACTTGCATCGCCTCGGGATGTGACTTACACAGCCAATGGCGAACAACGAACCTGTCAGAAGCAATCGAATCATTACTCGACTTGACCCTCCCCGGAGCAACCAAGCTCGTGTTGATGTGTTGGTTCCCGCGATTCTGCATGGTCATCTTTCAGATCATCTTTCGCGGGCTTTGCGAACGAGTTTGAAGCAACATTCACACGTTCAAACCAGATTTGATCCAAAACAATGGAACACGGCGGTGAACAAATGGTCAAGGATAAGCCCACCTTAGCTCGCCAAGATATAGTTATTGCAGGGCAGTGTTGAGAACAACCTGGATCAATAGCATTGCCCCGTATCGGCCGAAGAGGCTCAGGGTCCGGAGCATGCCGTTATCCAGCCGCACTGCGCCTCAGCGGTGCTACAATCCAATGTTGGGGTAAGGAACCAAACAACGGCCCTCCCACAGAAATGAAGAAAAAGCTCGCATGGAAGCCCCACCACGGATCTCTCTCAAGCCGAGTGCGACAGAGCAACCGAGACAGCGTGTCCTGCCTCCAATTATAGAAACTTGCCTGCGCCGTCGCCTGTCACCTCTGTCTGAGATCCCCCGATCTACTCGATGTTCTCTCGCTGTGAGTTGCTGGCGTGTCTATAATACCTATGATCCCCTTCACAGGTCAAGCCACATGCTTTTGGCATTCCGGACGGATGTATACTTTCAGTTTCTTGTTTCTCTCAAGAGGCCATCGATGCTCGCGTGCTGCCCTCCTCTTCCGTGACACAAGCAAACAGTCAGGTCTTCTATCATCAACATGCCCAATATCGACTTCAAACTTGGTGTCCGAGACACCGGAGAACAGCTTCCATTCGACAACAACGAAGTCTCCCCAATAAGCGAGCGCGCGGTATGGATTGTGCTGGGAATCGTGGGGGGCATCATCGTCCTTGGAGGCACGCTCACCCTCATCCTCGTCCAAGGATTCAGGCGCCGCCAGTATCGAAAAGAGCAACAGCTCTACCCATCATTGACCCACGATGAGTTCCTCCGCCGACGAAAGCTAAGCGCAACCGATCTGGTTGGGGAGGAGGAAGAGCGCCGGAGGCAGATGATTCGAAAGTCCCTGGCGTCAAGATCCATCGACTCTACAGGGAGTCGATACTCGGTGATGGTGGACCAAGTGTACGAGGAACTGGCGGCGATGGAACAGCAAGAATTGTTGGGAATGAAGGATGACTGGAAGAGATGGGAGGCTAGGGAGCGCCGGGAACGGTCCACGTCAGGCGGTCAACACCCTGCAACTAGTAGCAAGGTGCCCATCCTTGCCATTCCTTCACCAGCGAGACACCCATCTCCAACCTCAACCTCGAGACCAATATGCGCAGACGTTCCGGCAACGCCACCAACCTCACCGGTACCAGCACGACATTCCCGACGAGAGTCAGCAGGCCGCACAGAAAGTTCTGAGTATCTTCCATGAACAATCTCAGGCGCTACAGGCTCGATGTCCGATGTGCGTTTTTACCGCAAGGTGACCCACGCGGAAGCCAGCATCAAGGGCGAGAGGAATGCGCTGTGTTGAGGCGGCCCGCTCCCGCCTCAAGCGAGACTATGGCAGGGCTGTTCCAGACGAGACTCCCGTCGTTGGGGAGTCCATTGTGGTCAGAACTCGGGCTGTTTTCGACGGATTGGTTGGCGTGTTCGAAAGGAGGAGCTTTGTCTCGTTATGTGCACGTCAGCAAGGAATATCTTGGCGCTTAGCTTTCCGCAATCAGATTCTAGAGTTGACAGGCCACAAAGAAAACATGGGGGACGAGGTGAAGGTCGATTGTTGAGGCCAGGATCAAGGTTGGACTTTGAGCTTCGACGAGAGAAGGACCAACCAAGTCCTGGTAGTACCAAAAATAGTTAGTTCGGATCCTTCTCCAGAACTTCGGCCAGCCCCACCAATTCAGCCTTAGGGAGTGGGTTCAGCAGAGAGCCCCACTTGATTTCGAAACTGCCATGCTGAGTCATCATTCGATTCCCGTCGACTTTCGCTGGTTCTGACTCCCGCGAGGGCCCCGAAAGACCCTGACAGTTTCGTGGGACAACAACCAAAGCAGCACCTCCCGCTGTGTCCACAACCATCACTCTGCGCCGGACTTGTGTCTCGCCGTCGCCCCTCGCTCACTCTCTAGACGTTAGCCAACCTTTTTTTTTTTTTACTGTTCTCGTCAGTTTGCTTTCTCCCCAGGAACGCCGGGCAGCCGTTCCAGCGTCTTTCCACCGACCTTCTCTCAACCAGCATCGCCTGCCTTCTCGATTCCTCCACCCAACCGACATTTATCGTCCGTCTCTGCCCCGATATCCGCTGTTACGAGTTCTCGAACATGGCCGACAGCTCTGATCCCTTCGGCGATGCTGCCGCCCCCGCCCAGAATGAAGAGGGAGAGTATAAGGAAGATCTCAACTTCTACCTCATCTGCCCCGAGTGCAAGGAGAACCCGCCCAATCTCGTCGAGGAATATTCTGAAGGCGATGTGGTCTGCGCCAGCTGCGGTCTCGTTTTGGGCTCCCGCATCATTGACACCCGCTCCGAGTGGCGCACATTTGCCAACGACGACCAAGGCAACGATGACCCCTCCCGTGTCGGCGAGGGCCCGAACGCCCTCATCGATGGTGACCAGCTCCAGACCTCGATCGCCTTCGATGGCAAGAATGCTAGGAACCTCGCCCATCTTCAGAACAAGATTAACCAGGACAAGGGGTCCAAGGCGCTTATGAACGCCTATCGCGACATCCAGGGCCTGACCGATAGCATCAATGCCGGCGTCCAGGTCGCCAACACAGCGAAGCACATTTTCAAGCTGGTCGATGACAACAAGGCCCTCAAGGGCAAGTCCCAAGAAGCCATCATTGCCGGCTGCATTTTCATTTCCTGCCGCCAGACCAACGTCCCGCGGACCTTCCGGGAGATCTACGGGCTCACCAAGGTTTCCAAGAAGGAAATCGGCCGCGTCTTCAAGCTCCTTGAAGTCTTTCTTCAGAAGATGGGCGGCGAGGCCACCATTGCCCAGGCCAGCTTTGCGCAGCAGCAGTACCAGTCCAAGGGCTCTACAAGCTCTCACGAGCTGTGTGCCCGCTTCTGCAGCCACCTCGATTTCCTCAATCCTGTTGCCGTCGAGAGCGTCGCCTCGCGACTCGCCAAGAAAGCCACACAAGTCGCCGACCTTGCCGGCCGCTCTCCCCTCTCAGTTGCCGCCTCTTGCATTTACATGGCCTCGCACCTCATGGGCGAGCCTCGGAATCCCAAGCAGATCTCCAAGGTTTCTGGCGTCAGTGATGGCACCGTCAAAACTGCCTATCGCTTTCTGTATGCAGCTCGTGACCAGTTTTTGACCGAGGAGGTTTTTCCTAAGGAGTACTTTCCTGAGGGTATTCCCAGCGCTGAGAAGCTGCCGGTCAACTGAAGACTGCGCTCACCTTCTTCCTCGTCGCGTTTCTCTCCGACACGCCTACAAACCACCAATACTCACACATTTCAAGTAACCCCCAGCACATTCCCATTACCCTACCCACGTACAACATCCAATACGCTTTGAACACCCCACCGAGAGCAGATTGGCACAGCAGCAGGAGGCACCCTGAGATACGGGTGTGGCGGTGGTAGCAGCAAAGGGTCATCTGTGGTGGATTTGGGCGTGACGTCTTTACTGGAAATGTAACGACCGCGACGCCAGTTGGCAGCAGCCCTCCTTGCTTGGTTTGGAGTTTAGAGCGTTTTGGGTTGGGAACATCGGATGCCTTGGGAGTCAGACACAAACATCAACCCTCTGGAATGGGGGGATGCATCTGTAGCTGACTTCGCACTCAATGAAGAGAGCCCATTGTTATCCCACATTTTTGCCCGTGTGTGATGCTCCTTCTCACTAGTGCATGCCTCCCAGTTTTCACCGAATCTTCAAAATTCCAGGAACCTACCGCTCTGTCAAAGCAATGTCATTCGAGTTGACAGTAGCAAGGATACAAGCAATATCCCAAGGAGTCTTGTTGACGCAACCGCCCAAAGCTCCACTTGGTCTCGTGCTGTTCTCTCCAGAGGGCATCATCGAACAACTAACTCTTATCTATTTTAGCCTTTCGAGCCACTGGGCTCGTCTTGCCCAACTTGCCTCCTCCTTGGCCCCCGGCTATATCTTCATTCCATTCTTGAATTGCAACACGATCCTTAATGTCCACTTTAACGGGATATCAACAATGTGTGCGGCAACATACTGAGATATCTACGGACTTTTAAGGCTATCATATTTCTCTCACTGGATTTTTTTCATTTAAATTTTTTTTTTTTTATAAAGTGAAAGGATCTCCTTTCTCAAGTGCGGTACGTAAATGATGAGAAGAAACAGAGTCGACGTTTAGTACCAAGCACAAGTCAGTGGAGAAGTTTGAGAAGCTCAACGGGTTGGATTGAGGTTCTCACGAAACTTTGGTGTTCCCGATGTTCGGAAATATAACACAGCACACGCCATGACACTAATACCATCAGTACAGACAGATGGCCCAAAAGGTTTGGGAAAGTTAGCAGCCAAGATACAAGCGCATGCTGAACTTTAGTTTTCGAGGTTTGACCATTGCCGTGTCTGGCAGGGACTACAAGTAGAATTCACCTGGGTCGAACCACGGCTGTTGGCTGGCCGGCTCGCGGATGCTGCTGGAAGGAACGGGACATCTAGCTTCGTCGTCCGGCTGACGCATTTTGATTGGCTCGACTTGGAGTGGGTTAGATTTGCCCGATAAGCTTGATAAGTGTTAGCGCCGCTTGGCATTGGGGAAGTGGTCTGGGCGTTTTCGTGCAAACCGCCAAAATCCACGACCCTTGCGATCCAGATCCATCACCGCGTCGCCAAATCGAGGCTGGTCGCATTCCACTCGACTTCGAAATCTGCCAATTGCCAACCCGCGCGAGATCAGAACAACACAATCTGCGCGAAACAAACGTCGTGACACATCAGCAGCCAACAATCTCCAAAGATGCCGTCCCGACGTTCGGGCCGCGCCGCTGCAAAGCGCGCCCAGCAAGCTCTTGGTGAGTCCGCCTCCGAGTTCACCACCCCCACATAGCCACCAAGCACCGATGCGCCGTTGCTGGCCGGGCATTACGACCGATTTTGTTTTTTTGCGACCAACATCTCCGTCAGCGCAAGGCAGGCGCGTTCGGTAGCAAACGTCGACAATTTCCCCGCCGTTTCCAGGTGGCAGTCGTGGAATTGCAGTCGCACCTCTCATCTCCATCTCCTGCTTGGAACACAAGACTGCCGTCGCTCCTTTCAACATTGCCCGACTTGCAAGATTGCTAACAACATGTCTCAATTTACAGAGAGCACCCCCAAGACCTTTGAGGGTCTCGACGACGAGGATGAGCCCATGCTCGATGTTCCCGAGCAGGAGGATGATGCAGAGCCTCAGGACGAAGCTGCTGACGTGGACGAAAAGGACGCTGAGTCCAGCGCCGGTGAAGAAGTCGCTGCGGAAGATGGAGAGTCTGCCAAATCACCGACCCCGCCGCCCGAGCCCGTCATTCGTCGTCGCCGCCTCGGTCGCCCGCCCAAGAATCGCCCACCTGACTGGGACACGTTGCCGATTGAGCCCCCGAACCCCGACACCCCGCGCCGCCGTGGTCGTGGAGGTTGGCGCGGTAGGGGCGGTCGCAAGGGCCAACATTACCAACCGACTCAGCAATCCATTGACAAGGACGGTACTGTCGTCGACATCGTGAACGACGAGGTTGATCTCCCCCGAGGATCCCGAGGGCGAGAAGAAGGTGGACAAGTTGGGCAATCTCCAGGATGGCCGCGAATACCGTTGCAGGACCTTCAAGGTCATCGGCCGGGGCGACCGTCTTTACATGCTTTCAACCGAGCCCGCCCGCTGCGTCGGTTTCCGCGACTCCTACTTGTTCTTCACGAAGCACAAGAAGCTCTACAAGATCATTGTCAACGATGAAGAGAAGCGCGACATGATTGAGCGCGACATCATTCCACACAGCTACAAAGGCCGCTCGATAGGTATCGTGACGGCCCGGTCAGTCTTCCGCGAGTTTGGTGCTCTCATCATCGTTGGCGGCCGCCGCATTGTTGACGACTATGAAGTTGCCAAGGCGCGTGAAGAAGGTGTTGTCGAAGGCGCATTGGCCGACGACAAGGACATCTACGATCAGGACAAGCCGTACAACAAGAATCAGTACGTCGCCTGGCATGGTGCCAGCGCTGTGTACCACTCTGGCGGCCCATCCGTTCCGCAGCAGAACGTCAAGGTGGACAGCAAGAAGAAGCGTGTCGCCGTCAACGATGTGAACTGGCAGCTGGAGCATGCCCGTGCGGCTAGGTGAGTTTCTAGACCGATGTCCTTGCGCAGCAGTCATGATGCTAACGCCGACAACCAGCAATTTCAATTCCCAGCTCGCGGAGTTCCGCCGCTTCAATCAGAACGGCGTCTACGACATCCACACCAACCAAATGCATTACCCTGCCGTCATGCAGCCGACGCACGCCAGGATTGAGCAAGTCGTGGATCGGGAGGATGCGCCGCCTAGCAACTCGGCCGTGTTCCCCAACGTCAAGCCGGCCATCTCTCGGAACTTTTTGGTCATGGACACCCACCTAGAGACGCCGCCTGCCGGCGTAGCGCCCGCCGCCTACGACGTGCCATTCCGCACCTCTCAGCCCGACTACAACGCGTCGGCATCGGCCGACGCTTTGGCGCCTTTTAGGGGCCTGCGGGCCGTATCCGACGAGATCCGCGACCTGCTGCCTGAGGAGTGCAAGAAGGCATTTGACGAAGCGCGGCAGAAGGAGATTGATTGGTTTTCGAACTGGGGCAACGAGGCGGACAACACTTCAAGACGTGAGCCAGTCGTGGATAAGGCTATCGTGCCTTATTCAATGATGATTACTTGAAAGGGTGGGTTGGCTAACGATTTTCTTATGCATTTTGCATTGTTTTGCTTTGCGTTTAGATTTTCCTAAGGTTCTGTCTTTCCCCCGCGTTACTTTAAATTACCCGCCTATTCCTCAAAAGTTTGAGGAGCGGCGGTCCGAGGGCGAGAGAGAGAAGGTTGCGGCCGTTGCCAAGGACAGTGGTTCTAGTCAAACCAGGACAAGAGGGAGACCACACAAGGTCGTAACTGTGTCAACCAAGGGTACCGGCCAAGCCCTTGGGTATTGCCCAACGATCATGCCGGCTGAGGGCAGTACCGCTGCCGAGGGTTCTGGTCAGGCCCAAGGGCAGGAAGGATTTCACCATGCTCAAGTGACTGTGATTTCATCGTTTGATGGCGCTTATGGTAACAAAGATGACGAAAAGCTGACCGGACAGCCATTCAAGGACAAAGACCTGGACCCGATTTTCAGAACGATGAAGCTCTAAAGCGCGGCATGAGACGACGGGGACACTCGACAGGAGGAGGGGAGGCTCAGTATGAAGCGTCAGTGCGGGTTATTCTTTTTGTTTGGTCATGTACTACAATACCCTTCGACATGGGCTGCTTGGCCACGGCGTTCTGGGACATTGGCTGGGGGGATGGAACGGGATTTCCGACAAGGACTTGGGAGACCGTGGAGTTGGCAGGGCGGGTAAGTTGCTTTACCATACTCTATCGAAGATTACTTTGACACTAACTCTCTCCCAGCATTGCAGCGTATGTACGGGATATTTGTACTTTGTATGGAATTAAGGTACTGGTCTTGTAAAACAACGGGGCTTGCTTGGTAAGGTGAAGCGGAAAACCGGTATTTGATTCCAGCAACCTCAACCAATGCTTGTCGGCGACATTGTCTCCCTCATGTTCCCCGAAGCTATTTTCAAACCTTGAACAGAACCAAACGACACAGCAAGGTCATATGATATGCTTGAACAAATAATGCATTGCTAACTCAGCGTCATAAAGTCATGATATCATCAACTCCCAATCGCACACTCAGAACAGCCCGCCAAAGCTCCCGGTCTTCTTCTGTTTCTCTACCGCCTCCTGCTGCTTCCCGAGGGGCATCTCCTGGCCCGTCGCGTTCTTGTACTGCTGGCGGATCTGGCTGGCGATGAGCCGGTCCTTGGCCTGCTCGGCCGCGTTCTCGTTGCTCTGCTGGCCCTGCCCGAGGACGTTCTCTTGCACCCAGTCGATGCCTATGACGGATTGGTTGGTTAGCAATGCCATTCATGCACGGGTTGGTTGTTTGGAATAAGCAGGGGAATGTGCATACCCTTATCGAGCGCGTCCTCCTTCTTCTCGCTCTCGGGACCGCCGCCCGCCATGCCGTGGAGCTTGTCCATGAAGCCGCCGCTGGACTTGGTTTGGGGCTGCTGCTGCTGGGCTTGGGGGTTCTGAGCCGTGTTCTGGCTGTTGCTGCCGCCGGTGAACTTGTTGATGTAATCCATTGCGAAAGGTATGGGGGTTGGTTGTTGTGAAAGGGGTATGGAGAGTTGTCGTGTTGTTCTGAAATGTTGGTTCACTTAAGTTCCATTTGAAAGAGAGAAAAGGAGGGAGAGTCCTATATAGTAGAGCGGGGGAAACTGTGGAGAAGGGAGTTCAGCTGGGTTGGACGAAGACGGGTTGTGGTGCGACTCCAACGCTGGTGACGCTGACGCGGGGCAATGAACGGGATGGCTGTTCTTGGCCTCGATAAGTTCCTTGGCTACTGGGCGGTGCTGCGAGACGCAAGCGTCATGGAGGAGAAGGGGTCCAGAGCCGTGGTGATCGTGGATGGCTAACAAAGTGGGCTTCCCGTTGGTTGCGGCCTGTCGAGCTGCTTCGGGATGCACGATGACCTCAGCTGGGCAGGGAATTGCCAGGGTCGTAGGCGGGGAACTGCGATCCACGATCGGAGGGTCGAGACCCACCCACGCCAAGAACGGTCGCCAAGCACGCTCTGGTCAAAAAAAGCGATACACCAAAACTCATGTTGGTGTACGGAGTACAGCCAGCCAACTACGAGCTTGAGACTACGCAAACAGATGCTTCAAGCGGTATTAAAAATATAAGGAATCGAAGAGGTAGTGTTTTGAAGTAGAATGGAGTCTTTTTGAATTTTTTTAAAGCCTATTTTACTGGAGAAATTGTGCAGCGTATGCCAAGGGGTGATTTTGGCGTATCGCTTTTTTTTCACATGGGGGTGCCAAGCCTTTGCAGCGGGAGCCACCCGGCTGTGGCTGGTGCTCCAGCCTCAGCATCGTGATAAGTTATGCTTATCCGTACTGTGTACTTCGTATGAGACACGAGTCGGGATCCGATTTCCGCGTGTCGCACGGGAGCTCACCGACGAAGCCGACGACTATCGGACCTGCTCCGAGCCTTCCGCACTTCAAATTTGTGCCCTTGTCAAATTCTAGACGATACGCTCCCGTGTAGCCACAATCATCACGTTTGAAAGAGAATCGACAGCGAGAACAACCCTGACCAGCCATTCCAAACTCTCTTTAAGTCAGCTTCAGCGCAATGGATAACGTCCAGCAACGCGTCGCCCAAATGGCCTCCAACCCATCCACCAGGTTCGCCCTCCTCCACCCCTCTCCCCTCTTTATCCACCCAAAATAACATTGCCCGTCCCCAGAGAGCTCTTCACCCCCTCAACGCCCTCCTCCTCTCCGTCTTCCTCTACACCGCCTACACCTTCCTCCTCCGCCCCAGCCCGCCCCGCCCGAGGCCAAGCACGAGCCCGCCATTGTCTTCCGCACCTTCACACCGCGAACCCTCCTCCCCTACAACGGCGAGAACAACATGCCCGTGTACCTGGCCGTTCGCGGCAATGTGTTCGACGTCACCCGCGGCCGCAATTTTTACGGCCCCGGCGGTCCCTACGCTAACTTTGCGGGCCGTGACGCGTCGAGGGGTCTGGCGTGCGGGAGCTTTGATGAGGATATGTTGACCAAGGATTTGGATGGGCCATTGGATAAGTTGGAGGGCTTGGGGCCGAGCGAGATGGACGCGCTGAGGGGTGGGAGGAGAGGTTTGAGGAGAAGTATATGGTTGTGGGGAAGTTGGTGGCTGCTGGGGAGGAGGGGAAGGAAGGTAACTGAGGGTTTTGGTGGTTTGGGGGATGGGGAATTGGGAGTGAGGAAAGGAAAAGTCCGGGAGTTGTGGTTTGTTTATGCGGTGCCAAGGCACAGTAGTGACATGACAATTATCTTTACCTGGTTTGAGAGTATCCAATAGCCACGGGCACTCGCTTGGGTGGTCCGGACACCGATAAGCAGCCGTTCTGCAGCTCCGTACATAACTCCATCAGTTTCATGACTAGTTAAACCTCATCCCTCACGAAACCAGACATCTTGATAGCAGCACTCTCATCCTTCCTGGACCTCTCAGGTCGGCTACGCTATTCGCATAGCAAAATTAGTGATACAGTGTCCCGTGCACGTCCATCCCCTGGAGTTTCTTGACAGGGACGCAGATGATGTAGTCCATGGGGCCTGTTACCGTTGACCAAGACCCATAAGGTTACAACTCTATTCTATCATGGCTGAACAGCTCAGGTTGTGTATAAATCGGGGCTTCCCTCATTGGTTTATGGGAATGATGGGGATAACAAAACATCCCCCAGCACAGTGTCTCGAGGCAGTAATTGGACAAAGTACACATAACCCTAACCCTGTAACTCACTCGGTTATTACCCCCATAAATAAAGACAATGCCAAGCCTTCGTCCAAACTCAAATTGCACCTCACTTCGTCTCGAGTGTTTGGATGTTACACATAACACAATCCATTGTTCGACCACGAGCGGCACTTTAAGAGATCGATATTCATCCTGTTGCTGGAGACACAGCAGACTGCCAAGGAAGGAAGTGACATGCCAAGATCCGGAGCATTCTCGCCGATGGGGGGTGAATGAGGTCATGGAGCCAGGGTGAGCCAATCCTGCCCCATACAGCACCGCAGAGAGCTGCCCTTCTCGGCAATTCACCTTGGATCCGGAAACAGCTTTTTGTTCCAACCAGAGCTCCTTTCTTGTCCCCAGATGGCGAGCCTACCCTCGGCGGCAGCCCATTTGCTGGTTCACTGACCTGATGTGCCGGAATACCGCCTTCTGGTTCGACGACCCCAGGGCGGTGATGTCTTCGCCCCCAAGCAGACGTCTATTCTCTGGCTCGCATGCCACGTTTGCCTGTCACTTTCCAATTTTAGCTCCACTCCGGTCATGCTCTGGGCCCGTCAGAACAACCTGGAGTGGTTCCCAGAAATCCGGGGAACTCCTCTCGATCATCTTGAAACCGAAAATCACAAGCAAAAAGGATGAAGGCAAATTGAAGGATGGACATTGGCTTCCAAGTTCCCAGGAGTGTCCTGCTCATATTTCTTGAACGCAGAACCCCTCCTGTTCTGGCTTTCCTTCCACTCTCGAGTTGAAGGGCGGCCGACCTTTCTTCCTTTCTGTACTTCAAGGCATCTCGTGTTATCTTTGCTAGTTCCTGTCACAGCACCGCGTCCAAGACATGATTCGCTCGGTGCCGTGACCTCATTGCTGTCCCTGGCTGGTTTACCGCCCACCCTCCTACCGCGGTGGCAACCCACTGTCGTTGCCCAAGCAGCCCTTGCACACGCAGCCACACACTTTCCCGATCGTCATAGGTACCTAGCTTCGGATGAAGCAGGACGGGAACTGCTGTCATCATGCCTTATACCCAAGGGCCAAAGTCCTCGTCCGACCCTGAAATACCCTCAAGCTGCTCGCCGAGACCCAGGTTTCACCACAGATACACGAATGACCGAATCCGTGAGGGTTTAGGACGACCCCCGTCTTTCCCCATGTCGAGCAAAATCACCAAGGAACGAAAGTCCGTGTTTCGGGAACTGGGCCTGGACACGGACGAAACCAGCACGCGTTACACGACCGAGCAGGAGTTCGGTGAGCTGACAGGGCTCGCCTCCCCAACAAAAACTCATGGCCCTGAACGGGGCAACGACAACGACAACGACAACGCCAGCGACGACGGGAAGAGCGACACTGAACGACAGCAACAAGAAGACCGCAATGAATTCCCCCAGTCGCCCACCTCCTCGACCTCTCAACGGCCGTGGTACTCGAGGTTTCCCCGGGTCCGGCGCCCGAGGATCAAGTCTGTCTCCAGTGCGCCGCCTCCCAGCCTGTCCACCATCACGCGGATCTCGTCGATTGCGCTGCTCATCGCTGTCTTGCTGCCTGGCTTTAGTTATTACCAGGGCGGTGGCGAAGCTGCGCCGACTATGGCGGACGCTGGTGTGATCCATACGAAGCCGACTGGGCCGGTGCTTGATACGCGCGTGGACAGTCCGAAGGATGTGTGCAAGAGATGGGCTCATCAGAGTGAGTTTGATACCATGGAAAGGGGGGAAATGGAGCTGACATCTGGGATATAGGCGCGCAACTTAATGGAACGCTGTACATTTACGGTGGTCAGGCGAAGGCTTCTGAGGATCAGACAACTGATACCTGGAGTAATATTCCCCAGTAACGCTCAATATGTGCAATTTGTGACTGACCCGTTACAGATAACAACTTCTTGAGCCTGGACCTGACAAAATCCTGGGACGCAAAGTCACCGGCACTCCAAGCCCTACCTCAGCCCTCAGGAGCCCCTGCCATTGCCATGGGATACCTCTGGAATGATTACAACAACCTGTACCTCTACGGAGGTCAATTTGCTGATAACCCATGGGTTGAACCCGCCCCTATTTCCACATGGAAGTACTCCGTCGGCAGCCGGAAGTGGACCGAGTATCCTTCGCCCAAAACATCGGCTGGTAACAACTCGGCCCCTGACAACGAAATGGTGCAGCGAGCCGCAGAAGGAGCTGGCATATCCGTCCCAGAACTTGGACTGAGTTGGTACTTTGGAGGCCACCTCGACCAGTCGACCACTCCGGGATGGTCCAACCAGGTTGCCCGTGTTTATCTCAAGAGCCTCCTTGAATTCACCCACCCCGGCTACACCAACGACGGCGTGTTTGCCCTCGCCAAAGGAACCGGGGCCGGTGAAGCGGGCGTCTACCGGAACATCACCGAGGGTGGTCTGCAAGTTGCCGATGCCTTCCCCGAAAGGGCGGACGGTGTGCTGGTCTTTGTGCCCGGTTGGGGTGACAGGGGAGTCCTCATCGGCCTGGGCGGCGGCGCAGTGGACACGTTCACGGACGATTTCTCCACGCTCGATGTCTACGACATCGCCCGGTCCGAATGGTACCACCAGGAGACTACCGGCGATGCTCCGACGGTTCGAGTCAACCCTTGCGTGGTGATTGCCTCTGCTCCGGATGCGTCTAGCTTCCAGATTTACCTGTATGGGGGGCAGAATCTGCAGCCTTACGTACGCCGTCTCTCTAACCCCCATTCTTGCTTTGGGGCTAACAGCGCAGCAGAAAGAACAAATCCAATACTCCGACATGTACATTCTCTCCATCCCCTCCTTCACCTGGATTAAAGTCTCTCAGCCGGAGAACGTCCCTCCTGCCCGGGCAGGCCACACCTGCAATCTTCGGGACGGCGTAAGTAACACTTTCTGCACTAATACAGTATTAGATCATTGACATTATTCGCAGCAAATTATTATCGTCGGAGGCTACACCGACAACTCACCCTCCTGCGAATCCCCCGGTATCCGTACGTACTCCCTTTCCCGTCCCCTCTCCATCCCCCACTCCCCTTTACCGCCATCCGCTAACACCCCTCCCCAAAAACAGACATCTTCAACGCCACCTCCCTCTCTTTCCAACCCCGCTTCCTCTCCCTCCCCACCCCCGACCACCACTCCGAAAACTCCGTTCTCGCTTCCTCCTTCGGCTACCGTGTCCCCGACCCGTCGCAGCCGTCATCGGCGGAGACGCCAACGGCGGCGCCACCGCCTCCACCCGGCCGCGGGCCCTGCCACCGACGGGCCGTTTGCCACGGGGAAACCCCGTTTTCACGGTCACTGAGGCGGGGAGGACGGCTACGGTGACGGCGTGGGGGCCGGGGGTTACGGGGCCTGGTGGAGGGGGTGGGAATGGTGGGGAGAGGATGATAGGATGGGGGATTGATTGCGGCCGGGGTGGTGGCAGGATTGGCGGGGCTGGCGGCGGGGTATTTGGGGTATTGTGCATGGTTGTATCGCAGGCAGGTTAGGGCGTATCGGAGTCATCTGGCGGTGGCGAATCGGTATAGTTCTGCTGGTGGGGATTGGGTGGTGCTTGTGGGGGTGATGGTGGTGTTGTGGCGGCCGCGGTTGGGGGTGATGTTGTTGAGGAGAAGGAGAAGGGGAAGGAGCGGGCGCAGCAGCAGCAGCAGCAGCAGCAGGAGTATCTTGAGAAGGCATACGGGTCGTCGGGCGCGCCGGGTACAAATCGGTTCTCGACGTCGTCCGTGGACTCGTTTGGCTGGGCGGTGGCGCCCACCGAGCCGAGGTTTATGTTTGACGAGGACCGGCCCAGTCCGATGAGTGGCAGTGGGAGTGGGAGTGGGTTTGGTGGTGGCAGTGGGGTAGGGACGGGGACAACTCCTGGGACCGGGACAACCCCCGGTACTGGGCCACCAAAACTCCCGCGCCGGAGCGCGAGCGTCAGCGGCGGCAGCACCTCGTCGGCGGAGCGGTTGCTGGAAGGGCAGGAGCCGAGTTTCTTTAGTGTTGTTCTTGGGCCAAGGAGGGCGTTGAGAGTGGTTAATGGACTCGAGGCAGATCGGGAGAGCCTGGGCGAGCAATGAGATGGCAGTGTGGAGGTTGGGAAAGCCAAACTTGGTTGCATACAACTCGGGGTATATCCTGTCCTTTGCTTGTAAAAGTTGACTAGAGAATACATGTGACGTGGTAGAGATACTTGAATGATGATTTGACAAAAACAAGTCCAAGCAAGAATGTACATGGCTGAAGAAAAATGGCTCCTGAGTCCCACCGTTCCCAAAATGCTTTCAGATTCCCTTGACTCCCAAACTCCATAAAGCAAACGGCATAATTCGTACTTGTCTAACGCTTGGGCTCAGACAACAGCCACCGGACGATCAAACCAGGCGATGTGTTTCTGCATCAGCCCCCAGATTCGTAGTGCCTCTTGGGTTTCTTTGGCCTGAACCAGATGCTGAACCGTATCGACGCCCAGTGCCGCGACCCGAGACAAGAGGTGAGACTTGGCTGGCCCGTGATCTTTCCCAAGCCCATCTTTCAGGTGGGCCAGTTCCCAAAACTCCTCCCTCGAAAAGTATGAGAGTGCGAGATCTGGGGAGGGGTTGACAGGGTGGTACAGCTTGACGTGCGCCCGCTCTCTCCGGTTTGCATGGATGGCGGAGCCCATGGCTTCAAAAGCATCAAAGACGTCGACTGACGGAGTTCCGCGCCATCTTTTTGTGGTGCACCACGCTGTGTCGTCCCAAGCGGGCTTAAGTGCCGCCAGAAGCGGCTTGTGATTCCTGGCCATGGCCTGCGCTTGTAACAGGGCAGCGTAGGAGGCATCAGGTTCGACCAGAAATGATTTCGCCTTGACGAGGTGTTCAACAAGCCTCCCAAAAGATATAGCTCGGAGGTTCGGCTCGATCGAAGAACGATCCTTCTCCATCAGTTGGGTGATCCAGCCCCAAACTATGTGATCGAGGCCCTCGGCGACGGCGAACTGCAGAAGAATTTGCATGAAGAACACATGATTGACGAACGTGAGATCTCGTTCCAAGCCAGAGGAGCGCAACCACTGTATAACAAGCAAGCCAGCGCCAGTGGGCTTCAGGTAATCCACCGGGGAGGACTTTATCGACGGCATCGCTTCGGACTTGACCAGAGCGAGAAAGCCGTGGGCCCTCTTCAGGGTCATGAGGCCCCTCGAGGCAGCCTTCTCAAAGACGAGCTTGTGTGTGTCCCATGGCTTCTGGAAGCCGTCGCCTGCCTTGTTTGAGCCGACGGAGCCGAAGAGCGGGTTGTGGAGAATGGCGTGAAGATGGCGGTCGGTTGCGCGGGCGGAGCCGTGTTCAACGGCGGGCTGGGGCGTGGTGGGCTGGGCTGTCTTCGACGGCAGCAAGGCCATCGGCGGTTTCGCGAGACTGGTGGCGCCGTATTCCTGGTCGAGCTGATCGCGAAACGAGGACTTGAAGGACTCGAGGAGACGGATGGATTCGGTCCTGTCGAGCGGGAGGGGCTGGTGGATGGGCGGGAAGATGCCTCTGAGGGCGCCGAGCACTTTCGTTTTCTGCATTTTGCCAAACAGCGTGCGGCTCTGGTGCAAGCCAGTACTGGGAGGTCGGAGAGGGGTTCGTGGGGACGTCGCTGCGCTCTGGGGTCAGTGAGGTGGTGGTCTGGCTTGAGTGGGCTCAGGTGGGTCTTCCAGGTTGCTGGGTGAGTCTCCACACCACTCCTATTGGCAACCTGGAACTGGTCATCGATTCCATGGAGGTCTCCAACCTGGAGCTTGCCTGTGTCGCCTCCGCTTGTTGTTCACTGGCTGTCTCTCTTTTTGAGTCTCTTGAGTCTCTCTTAAACTTTAGTATTTTACCGCGAATCCAAGACAGCCTCTGGCAAACTCCATGTCTTGTCGCCAGCGTTGGAGCAGGTCATGTGACACCACACCCAGCTCGCCTCTTGGTGGGGTCTCCGACGCTAGCCTCTTTCAGGTTGGAGCTGTGCCTGGCGAAAGAAAGCCCTGAGTCCCTGACGTCGTTGGGTTCCAGTTGTCGCTGTGACGGTCTCTGGGGCGCTGCCCGCAGGAGACCGACTGGAGCAGAGCAACGCGTTTGCAAGGCCCGCCCGGCTGGAGTTTGTTTGCCTCTATCTTCCTGCTCACGTGCAGCGAGGCATGTTACCCGACACCACAGGATCATCTGCTGCTCTCAGGTGCCCAGCCATAATCGTTTTGGTTCTCTGATGAGTGCTGCAGCTCTGCGTTAGGTGAGGTTCCGCTGCCCGGGGACTCCATCATCTTGATCCATGGTGGACACGCGTCTGCATCCCTGGACTGGTCCCCTCCAACACACTCTACAAAACAAGGACTAAAACAGCAGCTCGGGGGAAACTGAATTTGACACTTGCCTGTGCTATTGTTGGATTTTTTGTAGACAATTGAACTCAATGGTGAGGTACCTTACTCGAGAGATGAATGGAGAGCCTCGCTTCAGGTCCTGTCGCCCTGAAGACAGACCCACATTGACGCCCTGTGCAAGGCTGGAGTGCCCTGTGACGGCTGCAGCAGTGCGCTGAAACTTGGGGCGTCGTCTGCTGCCGTTTTTGGGCTGGCCAATTCTGAGTCGCAGCCCCGGCCCAGGCAAAAACTCAACGCCTCCTGCTTGGGCCTCGCCTTTCTTTCCACGCTTCCTGCATCTGCTTCCTTCTCCCCATTCCAACCACCAACCCGCCCGCCCTGGATCGATCCATCCAACGGATCGCACCACGATTCGCCCTGCGCGAAAAAATAACCAATCTCCTCCCGCAATCCGGCATCCGTCGACTTTTTTCCTTTTCTTCCACCTCACCGCCATTGTCGTCGCTGTGGTTTGCCGTCGACAACGCGATTCGGCTCGCCAATTTTCTCTTGATCCACCACCAGATTCCACATCTCAGCAATGTCTGAGGTACAGTCCAGACCAGCTGCCGCGCGCGGCAGAGGCTCTGGTCGCGGCGGCAGAGGCGGTTTTGCCGCTCGGGGAGGGGGTCGCGCCGGCGCCCGCCCTGCTGGCCCCAATGGCGACTCCAACCTTGACACAGATTCGTCGCTGCCGACGTTCGAGGACGAGGGCGAGGTTGGCCAGCTCAAGCAGCAGTACGGTAGCAAGGTTGCTGTCATCAGGGAAATGTTCCCCGACTGGTCCGAGGTCGACATCCTGTTCGCTCTGCGCGAGACCGATGGCGACGAGAACGTGGCCGTCACCCGCATTGCGGAGGGTAAGCTAGCTCCCCTGTCCCCTTCCCTCTCTCTCTTCCTCCCTCCCGTTGTTTCCCATGTCCAGCACCCAGACCCCCCTGCGCCTCCAGAGCTTCTCGCATCCCCGCCCATCACTGCGGCCTGCCAACACCAGGGCACGTTGTCGGCTAACAATCACTGCGCCCGCGACAGGAACCATTTCACAGTGGGGCGAAGTCTCCAAGCCGAAGAAGGAGCGCAAGGCTAAGGCCGACACGTTTACGACTACCACCGGCGACGCCGCCCCTGTTGGCATTCCCAGACACCCTCGCGGCGGCCGCGGTGCCGATACCGGTCGTGGTGGCCGCGGCAGAGCCACCGAGCGCGGCGGCCGTGGTGGTGCGCGCGGCAAGTCGACCCCCGCCACAACCAACGGCGCTCGCCACAAGGAGAACCAGCCTCTCTCCATCCCGACCGAGGAGTCCACCGAGTGGAACACCAAGCCGGCTGAGGAATCGACCGCCTGGGAGCCTACGGCGACAGAGACCGCTCCGGCTCCCGCGACCACCTCCCCGACCATTACACCCGCTGCTCCCAAACCTGCCACGATTCCCGAAGGCACCAAAACCACCTGGGCGAGCATGTTAAGGCAGTCAACTGTTCCCAAGCCGGCCCCCAAGCCGAAGGAGGCCCCAGCCAAGGCCCCTGAGCCTGTCATTGAACCTCTCCCCGCCGCCGAGCCGATCGCCGAGCCCGAGCCGATTGCTGAGCCCGAGCCTGCGCCCGAGCCCGAAGCTCCCGCCCCGGTTGAGGAGCCCGCTCCTGAGCCCGTCAAGGAGTCTACTCCTGGCCCTGCGCCCGAGCCCATTGTCCCTGCGGTCCCCATCGTCCCGGCCGTTCCGGCCGTTGTGGTCCCAGAGGTCGCCCTGGTCCCCTCCAAGGATCAACTCACCGAGAAGAATCTCGAAAACATTACAGACGTCTCTCACCCTCCTCCGACAGAAACTGCCGCCAGCGAAGCTGCTGACTCTTGGGATCCTCAGGCCGTGGCACCCAACGCGACAGCCACTCCTCTCTCCGCTTCCCAGCAGCATCACCAAGGCGCCCGCCCCGCTGCTACCCTGAAGCCTGCTGTTCGTACCCCCAGCCACCATCCTCGCCGCATGCTTGACCAGCTCGAGGCCGTCCGCATGCCTGGCAACCGCGACCAAGTTGACCGCGCCGCCGTCCAGTTTGGTGCTTTCAGCCTGAATGGCCCCATCGATGACGACGTTGATGGTGATCGCGAAGAGCCCGAGACTCGCCCCCAGCCTCCCGAGGACTCGCCCGTCACCCATCCCCGGACCTCCCTTCCGCCCGCCCAGCCCACTCCTGTGCCCGAGGCCTTCCCTGCCCAGAAGCCGGTGGCTGCCCAGATCCCCACTGGACCTGCTGGTATGGGTTTTAACCCGCCCGAGCTGCCTTGGTTTACCACTACTGACCCTTCTCTAGCCGCCTCGGCCCCCGCGCCCCAGGCTAATACTCCCTCCACCGCGCAGGGTATGCCCTTCCCCACTGCAACCGCGCCGTTTGCGGCCCAGTCTCTAACCATGCCACCTCCAGCGACCGTTCAACCGGCGGCCTCGCAAAACACCCAGCAGTTTGGTCGCTTCGGCCAGCCCGCTGCTCAGGAGTCCTCGTCCTTCCCGACCTCGAAGCCCTTCGAGCCATTTGGCCAGCAGCCCGCCGTCGCCCCGGCCGCCCAGAACCAATTCGAAGGCGGTTTCCAGGGCCAGGGACAGGCGGCTCAGCCCCCTCAGCCAGCAGCCTGGCGGCCCCTTCAGCTCCGCTCCCAGCGATTTCTCGTCCTACTACACGGCGGATCCCCAGAACCGCTTCAACAACTACTACCAGAATTTCGGTCAACAGCAGGGTGCGCAGGGCCAGCAAGATGCGCTGCCCTCGCAGCCCCAGCGCTCGTTCAGCGGATATAACGCGCCTCAGACCGACAACCTTGGCCAGTACCCGCAGAGCGGTACTCAGCATGGCCAGTCGCGTTTCGGCGCTACCGCTGCTGCCGACTCGCAGATCAGCGGCACTCCGACCCAAGGTCAGGCTACTACTCAGGCTCAGACCGTCCCGAGCACCCAGGCCCAGTCGCACAGCCAGCAGCCCCACGATTACCCGTACGGCAGCCACCCCTACTATCAGAACCCCTACTACTCGAGCTACATGGGCTACCAGGGTGCCTACAACCAGGCCTACGGCGGCCCGTATGGCAAGACCGGCATGAGCTACCAGCCCAGCCAGTATGGCATCAACCCCCAGGGTCCTCACGGATACTCGGCTCCCGGCGGTGGCTTTAGTCAGTCTGCTCTTCACCGCGACAGCGGCGTCAGCGGTGGCCTGGGCGACTACGGCCGCGCCGGTTCCACGCAGTCGGGCCAGCAGGGTCTTGGCAGTGGTTTCGGCGGTGTCCATGACACGTTCGGCCGCGGCGGCTCCACCTACCAATCGCAGGGCGGCCAGTTCAACGCTCCCGGCTCTCAGCCCGGCGCTGGCCAGTCTGCCGCCGACGATCTGAAGCCCTTCGGCGACGCCAAGGCTGCCAGCGGCCCGAGCCCCGTGGGCGCTGCCGCCCGCCCTGGCTCCGCCGCCAACAACGGCCCGTCGCAGACCGGCCTGCCTCCCCCCGCAGTCCAACCAGCAGAGCGGCCTCAGCATGGGCGGCTACGGCGGCTACCCGAGCCACATGCAACAGGGCCACGGCCTCCACGGCAGCCAGTCGGGCGCCGGCGGCTACGGCATGAGCGCCAGCGGCGGCCAGAGCCACCAGAACAGCTACGGCGCCGGCTACAACCAAGGCTTTGGCGGCAACTATTACGCTAACCCCCCTCGCGGCTGGGGTAACAACTATCACTAGGAGAGATGATGGTGGCAGCCGCAGGCCCCGCCCGAGACAAACAATGAATTGAATCGGGCTTGAAGTGAAGAGGGCCCCCCCATTCTGTGTGTACGTGATTCAGAGAAGGGAGGAAAGTTACCACGCGTTTGGTGGTCAGGAAAGGAAGGGATGGGAAGGGAAGGGATCAACGGGTGGGAAATTCAAACGGCAATATCTTGGTCGGATTTAAACTACCACCACTACTATCACTCCTCAATTCCCCGGAATTTGGGGCTCAGAACCCAGCCCCTCTCCATTTCGGTCGTTTTTTCACCGACGACGAAGTTGCTCGCTCCGCTCCTCCTGCATACTTCTGCTTTCTCGTCTTGCTTGCGAAATGGCGAAGAAAAGCGGGATTTCCATAGGCGCAGAATTCGAGGCGATGAGCTTGATTTTCGAGGGACTGGTTTCACTCGCCTCTCTCTTGTGTTGTTGTATCTGTGTATGATTCGTGGGTGATGATGGTGGTTAGCTGGCGTTGCGCTGCTTGGGAAATGTGATTGATGGTGGTCGTGGTGGTTGATTTGCGCAGGTTATCTCAACGTTTTACTTGCAAGGTCAAATGGCATTTGCAGGCACAGATTGGCAGAGGAATACCATGGCATTCTTGGTCCATCACATCCTCCTCCTCAAGGCTGCACATTATCACGAACCGAGTGACTAAGCATAAGTGAAATTCCCATCATGTTTCTACAACAGCGGCTCGCTTAACGACTTGGTACTAAACATATCGCAATGCTTGCATCCCCCAACTCACTATCACCAAACCCCCTTACATATTCGCATACTTCTTGAACGCGCCCAACAACCCGCCAGTGCTAGCATCGTGCCCCTCGCCATTCCCAGGCTCATCAATCTCCTTCAGGATCTTCTTAGCCAGCACCTTACCCAGCTCCACACCCCACTGGTCAAAGCTGTTGATATCCCAGATCGCACCCTCAGTGAATGTCAGATGCTCGTAGTACACAATCAAGGCACCCAACTCAGCCGGGCCGATAGCACCGCCCACGAGGACGCTGGTCGTCGGCCTGTTGCCAAGGAACACCTTGTGGGGCACGAGGTTCTCGGGGACGTTGCCCTCGGCGCGCACCTCGTCGGCCGTCTTGCCGACCATGAGGGCCTCGGCCTGGGCGAGGTAGTTGGAGGCGAGCATCTTCTGGTGAAGGTTGCCCGAGACGGGGTTGTGCGAGCGCGCGGCGAGGATGAAGTCGGTGGGGATCAGCTTGGTGCCCTGGTGCACGAGCTGGAAGAAGGAGTGCTGCGCGTTGGTGCACGGCTCGCCGAACAGGATCGGGCCCGTCGTGTACTTCGCGGGCGAGCCGTCGGAGGTGATGGTCTTGCCGTTGGATTCCATTGACAGTTGCTGGAGGTAGGCCGGGAAGCGGTGCAGGTACTGGTCGAAGGGGGCGACGAGGTGGGTCTGGGCGTTGAAGAAGTTGGAGTACCAGACGGAGAGCAGGCCGCCGAGGACGGGGACGTTCTGGCGGAGCGGGGTGCTGCGGAAGTGGTTGTCCATGGCGTGGGCGCCGGCCAGGAACTTGTGAAAGTTGTCGAAGCCGACGTACAGGGCCACGCTGAGGCCGATGGCGCTCCAGACGGAGTAGCGGCCGCCGACCCAGCTCTCGAAGCCGAACATGTTCTTGGCGTCGATGCCGAACTTGGTCACCTCGGACTCGTTGGTCGACAGAGCGACGAAGTGCTTCGCGATGTCACCCTTGCCATCCGTCTTCTCGAGAAACCAGGACTTGGCCGTGTTGGCGTTGGTGGTGGTCTCGGCGGTGGTGAAGGTCTTGGAGGCGATCAGGAAGAGGGTGGTTTCGGGGTCCGAGTTGGCCAGGGCCTCGGCGATGTGGGTGCCGTCGATGTTGGATACAAAGTGCAGCGTCATGTCCTTGGCACCGTAGTGCTTAAGGGCCTCAGTGACCATGACAGGGCCGCTGTCATAAGTTAGGGGTCAGCATGCTTATCCATGCTCACAGCAGGGTTAAAGCAGAGCCAGGGCAACTCACAGATCAGAACCACCAATGCCAACATTGATGATAGTCGTCAACTTCTTGCCAGTGAAGCCCTTCCACTCGCCGCTCCGGACCTGCTCGGAGAATTCGCGCATATGCTCCAGCACCTCGTTGACGCCCCCCTTGGTGTTCATGACGTCGACACCGTCGACCTTCATCTCGGAGTTGCTGACGTTGCGCAGGGCAGCATGGTAGACGGCGCGGTCCTCAGTGAAGTTGATCTTCTCGCCAGCAAACATGGCATCGCGCTTCTTCTCGACTCCGGCCTGCTCGGCGAGCTTGACGAGCAGGGAGAGGGTCTCCTCAGTCACGAGGTTCTTGCTGAAATCGAAGAGGATGTCGGTGCCATTGGCCTCGGTGGAGATGTCGGCGGGCAGAGTGAATTTGGTCAAAAAGTTCTCGAAGCGGCTGGGGTCAGCCTTGAAGGCGTCCTTGAGCACGAAGGACTTGCCAACGCTGGAGTGGTGGGACTGGAGCTCAGCCCAGGCGGGGAGGGTGTTTGTGGGCGCCATCTTGCGGGTGTGTTGGGAGTATTTCGAGGTGCTGTTGGGACAATTGGAAGCTCAAGCCAGGTCAAATCTGCCTGCTGCCGTCGGGTCTTGTCAGAAAGAGTCGGTGAAATGTTGAGATCAGGAACTCGGGGAGGGAGGTGGGGTGGTTGATATGCTGTGTTACACGGGCGCAACGGGCAAGAGTTGAGCTTCAGTGCCCCGCAGCATGGCGGGGTCCACGACGCAGCTGCGGGACCTGATTACTGACGTTATCGGCATGGCAGGGAAGAAGGTGTGATGCTTTGGTTTGGCTTCATGAAGGAGACAGCAAAAGAGAAGCACAACTTACCAGAAATACACAGCTAGCCAGATACAGCAAAACGAAGGAAAAATCAGACAAAATTCTGAGGGCAACGAGGAGTTAAGTAATATCAGCTAAAGATTGGACAGGATCATATGGAAGATGGAACATGAGGAGACGTCACCACACAGCCGAAGCGCGCCAACCCCAACGCTGCGCTGCCCCACCTGCCCTCTTTCCTGGCCAAAAGTGTGTCACTGCCCCTCCTCCCCCCCCTCGTCTGCATCTCCTGCGGTCCACCGCGGATTTAGCCAATTCACTTGGGCGTGCTGAATAAGAGCCTCAGCTCGCTAGCGCGGGGGGTTCTGGGCGGGATAAATATTGGATCCTCCTCAGAGACAAGGGACACCCCCAACCGACTTCGGACGGACCGGTGCGAGACGAATGCAATGTGCGATGTGAGACCCGGCTTGTCAAAAAGTGTTTTTGCCCGCCTCGGCCCGTTGAGTTGTTGTTGAGCGTAAACTAGGTAATCTACTCTCCCCAGCCCAAAACCCAAAACCCAGCCGGAAAAAAAAGAGACAACAGGTACACTGTCTCGCCTGGCCTCAGTCTCAGACGCCCTGATCCCCGGGAAATCTCACCGCCCCTCACCGTTTCTTTCTTTTTTGTTGGGCAAATCAAGTCCTCAGGGCGGGCAGTAAACCAAACCCTCCTCCCCCACGCCATAACTTCATCGCTTATCTCAGACTCCCCTGGATGCTGCCGACAAACGATGGGTCTCTCACGCTGCCGCCGGCATCTCCAAGACCGGCAATGGGCCGGTTGTAGCTGAAGCCAGTGAACTGGTTCTGCAGCGTCTCCGACAGGATCGGGCCGTCGACGTACGAGTCTTGCGGAGCCTCGTTCGTGAACTCGGGGTCGAAGTTGGTCGTGTCGAGGGCGTCGGCCTGGAGTAGGGTTGGTCAGTCTTGCAAACATGGAAATCTGTGTCACGGGCCAGTGTACATACCACATTCGGCTTGAACGCAGGCTCATATTTGCGTTGCAGCAGCTTCCGCCAGTCAATGGCGTGGAAGAACGGATGGGCCTTGATCTCAGCCGACCCGTTGGCGCCGAGGCGCTGTTGGGGGTCGCGGTTCAGGAGCTTGGTGAGCAGGTCCTTGGCCGCAGGGGGCACAACCTCGTGGTTCGGGAAGTGCAGCGGCTCGCTGAGTATCTTGCGGTACATCTCGTTCGTGTTCTCGTCGTAGAAGGGCGGGAGACCTGTCAACATCTCGTAGAGCAGGACGCCGAGGGTCCACCAGTCGACCGTCTTGTTATAGCCGTTGCCCATCAGCAGCTCCGGAGCGAGGTACTCGGGGGGTGCCGCAGAATGTGTTGGTGCGGTCTTCGTCCTTCATGTCGAGCTTGCAGAGACCGAAGTCGCAAAGGGCGATGTGGCCCTGGTAGTCGAGAAGGATGTTCTCGGGCTTCAGGTCGCGGTAGATGACGTTGAAGCCGTGGAGGCACTCGAGGGCGCACAGGAGCTCGGCCGTGTAAAATCGGCTGCGGTTGACATCGAAACGCTGCTCCTTTTGGAGATGGTGGAACAACTCGCCGCCGTTGACGAAAGCAAGGACAAAGTAAAGCTTCTCGGGGCTCTGGAATGTGAACTTGAGCGGCACGATGAACGGGTTGTTGATCTGGGCGAGCACCGAGCGCTCCGCCAGGGTGTGGGCGACCTCGGATCTTGAGATGATGTGCGCCTTCCGGATCGTCTTGAGCGCGTAGATTCGGCATGTGTCCTTCTTGCGCACCTGCATGACCTTGCCGAAGCTGCCCTTGCCCACCACCTTGAGCAGCTCAAAGTCCTCGATCTTGAGCTTGCCCGCCCGGTTCTCGACGTATTCGACGCCGATCTTGAGCTTGCCGGTACCGTATTGAACTTCGGCCCACTCCACGCCGCTGTGGCCCAGCGCGCGCTCGCGGCTGGCATGCTCGGCCGCAGCCCTCTCCCGCTCCTTCTTGCTCGCCTTAGGGTCCTCGACATAAGGCTGCTTCTCCTCGAACCTCGGGTTAATGCGAACGACGCCGAGGAAGATGTCCTGGCTGCGCCCAGAGCCGGCCGGGGCGTTGGGGTTCCTAATGTAAAGGTGCACCACCAGCTCTGTTACTCTGGAAACATCGAACTTGTATTGTGTGTTGGACCCGGCCCAGAGCGGGTTCTCTGGGTTACCCTCAACCGAGTTGACGAAGACCTGGACCTTGTCGAAGTCGATCAGAGCGTAGGGCATGTACTTGGTCGAGATGCGGCCGTGGTTGGTCGGAATGTGGCTGAAGCCCCCGGCTGTCTGTGGCCGGCTGCTCATGAAGCCAGGTGTACGGGAAGAGGAGGGCCGTGTCGAGCCGGCCATGCCAAGGGCGTTTCCTGTTGATAGCGAGGCGCCACCGTGGGAGGAGCTGAATGCATTAAGGTGCTGCTCCGGGAGCGAGAAGCCCTGGCCTTCGTGTAGAGTAACCACGAGGATGCCGGGTTTGGGCGTCTTGACGACAGGTGCTTGGGAGAGAGCTTCTGAGGCAGCTGGGGGGGGACACGCTCAGGTTAGGACGGAGAGGGCAGAGCAACAGACGCGAGAGGGAGGATGGCATACCAATGTTGTTATCTGTGGGAGTCGCTGTGCCTGAAATGGTCTGTGTCTTGTCCTCCTTGTCTCCTGTGATGGTCGAGGCGGAAGGGGTTCGGGAGAATGTGCTCGCGAGGGGACCCAAATGGGTCTCCTTCAGTTCTATGGAGGAACATGGTCAGCAATTTCGGGCAGACGAGGCCAGCTAAACGCAGGATGGGTGTCGCAGGAGTCGACAGCGGTAAATTGTGCAGTTCAAGCGGGGACGAAAGCACGACGACATACTCTTGGTAAGTTTCCACGACATCTTGGAGGAACAGGTTGTCGTCGGGCAACGTTAATGTCGGTGCTCGCGTCGGAGGTAGTGATGTCGGGGAGACAATCCCAAGAGTGAGAAACCGCCCTAGGGTTTAAAAATGGGCGGAAATGACTGTTGTTCTGGCAGTGGAAGAGTTGGTTCTGGGGTGAACTTGAAATAGGTTGACGGATTGGGCGGACTGCGGCAACAACACTGGAGGAAGTGCGGGACTGGGGAGGGAGGGTTGGCTGCTGATGAGCGAAAGTGGAGGTGGCTTCGAAACCGCTGCGGTGGGGCAGCCAGCATGGGGCCACAGGGCAGCAACCAAGCCCCGCAGATTACCAGATTCTGGGTGAATGATGAACAGCGTTCGCATGGCAACTCGCGGCAGCCGCGAATAAACAGCCAGACACAGCACTGGGAATGACGTGACGGCCTTCTCGATGAAGCTTTATGCGGCAGAAAACACTGACTTCTGTCTTTTCCGTAGCCCGAATTTAGCAATACGGTCTGTGTGTGCCCAACGCGGCATTGTCATTGTTGTTGTGGAATTAAGACAGAGCGCAACGGTATATTAGGATTACCGATGCTGGGATCGATGGTGGGTGGACGAGGGATGGCTGCCCCGCAGTCAACAACGCCTGGATCTCACAGAGACCGCGAGCGGTGATCAACTTGGTGTAAGCCAGGCAGCTTGCATCACAAAAACGCAGCAAACCGTCTTTGCTAGCACTGGGACGGCTTGAGATGTCTTTGGCATCAGAGCGCACCAAGCGCAAGTTGCATCAATCTGAGGTGCGTCGAGGCATCTGACTGAAACGCAGATTGCGTCTCCAAAGAAAACCCCCCGCCTCGTGTTCCACGCAGCTGAGACGACCCACGGCCGCCATCAGCCACGCACACCGCAGACACACAGTAACACAGCCTCTGCGACGGCAAATTTCAGCCCCTTTCATCAGCAGCCCAGCGCTGCGGGAACACCGAACAGGGGATTAAAAGGGGAGAAAAGGGGCTCCGATTTCCAGAAGACCTGCCCCCTGGCGGAACGCTCGGACCATCGGAACCATCGGATGGGTCCCCGACCAGGAGTTTCGTCATGGATCTTGGCAATCGCCCACCAGGGAAGGGAGCAGTAACCGCGAGCCACGCGCCTGATTATAGATGACCGCCATCGTGGATTCATGATACAACGGAGCCGATGGGTGAACCAGCTGCTCATGATGCATTCATGGATCGTGAACAGCTTCACCTGTTCTCCTGCAGAACTCGTGTCTCCCAACAAGTTGGGTGGCTGGGAACAGCTCCAATAGCGCAATGGAGCCTCCATCAAACTTCTTTCATGTTTACTCAGCACTTCTCCTAAGTGATGACCTTACAACTCAGACTGCGTGCAAGGTGAAGGGTGACTAATGCTACGCAGAGGCTAGTCCAAATGAGCAGTGATAGTCGCCCTCATTCCTTCGTCCCCCTCAAAGAATCCTCGATGATTTCTCATAATCAAACCTTCAACAACAAAGCCCAAGTAAACCTCCAACCACATTCGCAACCAAATCTAGAACTCAGCCCCAGATTTAAATTCATCAACCATTACTACCAACCATCAACAACCTCTCAACCATGCCCCTTCCCCCCTTCAAAGCCTCAACAACCCTGCCCCTCCTCTACCGCCTAACCCTCCTCCTCCTCGAGCCGCTCTTCGCCCTCAACGGCGCCATCATGACTTTCCGCACTCCCCACGACTACATTACCAAGATCACCCACAATCCGACCCTCTACAACCCCGCCAACCAGTTCCTGTACACCCAGCTCGGCGGCGCCTGGCTGATGTTTGCCTTCAACGAGGCCGTCGTCATGTACCTGGTCGACGACCTGCGCGTGTGGAAGCTCCTGTGCTGGGGGATGCTCGTGAGCGACGTGGTGTACCATGTTAGTTCGGTGCAGGCCGTTGGGGTGGGAGGTTTTCAAGAGGCTGGGGGGTGGAATGCGTTTGATTGGGCCGTGTGGGCGTCGGCCGTTGGCCCGAGAGTCTCCGAGTCTTCCCATCTTTACCGGGTATAGCAGGTACTGCCAGGCAGTACATAGACCAGCAGACTAAGGCAAAGTTTGTATAGCACTTAAAAATATCCAATAACTAGGTAGTTATTGCTGGCATAAATCACTTACCTATGTTCTTGTCTAAATCCGCAGCTATCCGTCAACAGACGGTATAACCCAGGTTGTGATGTTGAACACTCTGTCTAGTTACAACAACGCACAGGTCTTCTCGCTAGTGAGTTTTCTGTTTGATACATTTCCCAACTTTTGAATAATTATTTTTCTGTCTGATCAGGAGGGCTGAGGGACCCCAACCGGGAATGCTTCTTTTTGCAGATTCCCATCGTCTGGATTCCGGATGAACTTTTTCAGTTAGCATCACATAATACTGTAAACAGATATTAGCGTTACCTAGAATAACGAGGTAGGCTGTCTCTGTTTGCGACCGGGGCTAATTTAGCAAGAATTAGGTTTGAATCTCATCAGCTTCAGAGGGTCTTAGGTATGAAATGGCTGTAGTTGATTTGGTGGGTTTGCAACAAAACCCGAAATACAGCACAACTATCAAAGCGAAAAAGATCCGACTGCTGGCTGAAAAGTAGGGAATGTTTTGCTCGGTACGATTCCCAGACTACGGCACTTTTAGAGGAGCCTAGGGACTAGAACCTTGTACTTTGTGTGAATAACTTAGTTGAGGTTTGTGACCGCTTGTATTTCCCAAATTATCTTGCAAAGGTTTTGACAGAAAGTCAAGCGAAAGAGATCTCACCTAGGTTTTGTGATTACCTGCCCATCATCTTCCGACTCAATTCCATAACAGGCCCTTTCTCGTCTTCAAGCTACCCCAGAACCCCTCCACATATTCATCTCAATCTCGCTGAGCCGTGTTATCCATTCTCTCTCCAGGTTCTCCCTCACACACCTCCTGGAGTGCTCAACCCCTAACCTTCACCCTCACGGGCAAGCCCCCCCAAGGATGCCCCGTAATCATCCCCACCTGATACGTCCCTGCCCCATCATGCCCCCTTCTCCCTCCTGAACATCTCCGGCAGACCCATCTCCTCCCCAACGCTCTCAATCTCAAACTCCCTCGCCGTCAGCACCAAAACCATCCTCATCTCCAGCTGCGCCAGCTCCTGCCCAATACAATTCTTGCCCCCAGCTCAAACGGCCTGTACGCGTTTCGGGGATGCAGCGGTTCGCCCTCAGCCACAAGAAACCGCTCGGGGAGGAATCGGTGCGGCTGCGGGAAGACGCTCTCGAGGCGGTGGGTGGCGGTGTTCTGGTGCACGATGAAGCCGTCGGTGGGGTAGCGGCGGCCGGTGGACGGGTGGGAGAGGAAGAAGTCCGGGCGGCCCTGGCGGAAGGTGGCGCCCGGGGGGAAGATGCGCAGGGATTCTTTGATGATGGCGGCGGTGTAGGGGAGGGCGTTGAGGAGTTGGGGGTTGGCGATAATTTTGGCTTCAGCGGAGTGCGAGTCTGGGCCGAAGACGGCGTCGTGTTCTGCGCGGAGAGCGGCGAGGGTATCGGGGTGGGTGGAAAGGAGGTGGTAGACGAAGCAGATTGATGCGGCGGTGGTTTCGTAGCCGGCGAAGAAGAAGATTGCGAGTTGTGGGATGACCATGTCGATGAATGTTTTGTCTGCGATGGCGGTGGGGGCTGGGGGCTTGGAAGATTGGGGCTTTTCGGCCAGATAGGCCTTGGAGGCGAGAGCGACGATGGTTTTGGTCCTGGCGTCGTTTACGTTGCCGGCGGCTTGGGCGGCAATGTTTTGGTGAATGTCGGGGAGGAGATAGTTGCGAAGAACCCGGCGATAGTTCCAGAGGAGCAATGGCCGGAAAGGATTCAGGAGCTTGACGAGGTCGTGCGGAGCGTACGAAGGTATCACCCAGGACGCTTGCTTGTTCAAGGCCCATTGGAGAGGATTGTTGCTCTTGGTCTGGGTATAAAGGCGTTTGTCTCTGATTTTTTTGTCAGCACGGGCATGTAATTCAGCCTAGATTTTGGAGAGAGCACTTACAAAATGGTACGCCCAATAACATCAAGAGCCAAGTTTGTCGCCGCCGTCTCGATCCGAAGGACCTCGCCTGATTTTGCTGCTTGTCTTAACGTGTCCACAAAGACCTTTATCTCCTCAAGAAACCCAGGAACCATCGTCGTGAGGTTCTTCGCGGAGAAGCCCGGGTTGAACACAGTCCTCCAGAATTTCCACTCAGCTCCATCCAGCGTCGCGATGTCTTTGGCTTCGGTAAGCGGGTAAAGCTGAGACCCCACAATGTCGGCCTTTGACAATGCGCGGACTTGGGTAAATTGAGACGACATCTCCGGGTCGAAGACATACAGCATCGCCGGGCCGATGGGCCAGGCATCCAGCAAGACAAAGCCGTCCTTCTCCAGGTGTGGGTGCTCTTGTAGGATCAAGCTTAAGCTGGCGACCGGATACATGTCGCCAGGGTACTTGGCCAAGGTTTTGCCCAAGAAGGCCAGATGGCCAAAAATGAAAGAGTGCGGGATTCCTTTCTGTTGTGGGTCAGTCTTTGGAACTATTGTTGCTGGCGAGGAGGGGTTGAGAGTGAAAAGGCCTACATAGTCATTTTCCCTGTAGAATCTCCGAACCAGCGAGCGAACTTGGTACCAATAGTAGAAGAATCGAGCGAGACCAAGCAGTGAAAGAAAGCCAATGGCTCTCAACACGAGTGCCACGGTTGACGGCGACTCCATATTTGAATGTGGCGCAGCCGTTGTTTAGTAGTTTCAACCTGACAGAACAGGACGAGCGAGGAGTTGGAGAGCCGTCTTTGAGGCAGCCGCAGCGGCTTTTGAGTGCTTCATAATTCCAATGCCTGCCACTCAAGGGTTAACATCGAGGCATTCCTACTGCAGCGGCTGCAAGATTCTTCCGCCCCGTTGTAAGCTACGGACTAGTGGCCCTTCCGGAGGGTCTCGGCCGGCTCGTGGTCTCTGCTCACTTGCTGGGATTGTCAAAAAGAAACAGCACATCCCAGAATTGCCCAGAACTGATGCAATAGCTTCCGTCCAAGACGCAGTTTTACCGTGTGATAATCTTGGCGTCGAAAACGGCTCGATATCCTCCTGGCTGAAATAAGTTGTAACGTCAGGGTAAGTGGGCGACGACGCCCTCATTGTGACATATCTGTCAGCCTTGTCGCACCACCCTGAGATGGTAACACAACGGGGAAATTAACATGCAGAGGGGGGAAGCACAACATACCAACAGAGACGACATACAGCTGCAGCCACGGCAATTTCGCACGACAACAGATTGCCATTAAAGGTATCGAGAGATCTATCTACAAGAAGCGAACGCAGGGTAATGCGTTATCCATCCCTCATGATTACGTCCCAGTCGTGAGACATGCTCAACAACAACCATAAACAAGACGTGTGTTCATTCCCTCATTTCCAACATCCTCCTGCCATCAAAATGGACGCCTCGAGTTCCCAAGAGGCGGGAACCAAATGCAAGACCCTCAAACCCCCTAGAGGAGGGCAGCAAGGAGACCGGCGACGGCGGCGACGCCCTCAACAACAGTGCGGCCAGCAGCGCCGGTGGCGGGGCCAGTGCTGGAAGGCTTGGGCGGCTTGGTGCTGACGACGGTGACGGTGTTGAACTCGGTGGGGGTGACGACGGGGGGGAAGGAGCTGCCCTTGCTAGTGACGGGCTCGGTCTCCTCGGGCTCCTCGGGCTCGTCGGTCACGGGGCAAACGGTGGTGGTGACGATGACCTCGGTGGTGACGGTGGTGCCGTGCGAGGGGCAGGCGGTCACGGACGGCGGGCAGCTGGTGATGGTGCGGGTGGTGGTGGTGGTGATGGTGCTGGTGGTCCACCGGGTGGTCGAAGTCTTGGTCTGCTCGGGCTCCTCGGTCTCGGTCTCGGCCTCAGTCTCCGTCTCGGAGGCCTCGGAGGTGGTCTTGGGAGGCGGGGTGGTGGTGGTGGCGGGAGCCTCGGTGGAGGACTCAACCTCAGACTCGCTGGTGGAGGTGGCGGGAGGCTCGGTGGTGCCGGCGGTGTAGGTGATGCACGAGCAGGCAGAGCTCACAGCCTTGATGCTGCCCTCGCAGTTCTCGAAGTTGGTGGGGATGGCATCGGCGGCGGTGGTGGTGCCAGAGAGGAACTTGGGGCAGAAGGCGATGGCCTCATCAGCAAAGCGAGGGTCGACCATCTCGCGATAGCAGTTGTCGGGCTCCTGTTGCTAAGGTCAGCGTCTGTAAAAGACATGACTCTCTCGACAGGTTTACTCACGCAGTTCGGGTACTCGTGGGCGGAAGCCAGGCCGAGGGCGAGGGCGCCGAGAGACAGAGTGAAGGCACGCATGGTGATGGTTGTTGCTTGGGATGTTGTGCTGAGCGAGCGTGAGTGTAAAAAATTGCAGGCAAAAGCGAGCGACTGCGAGACCCGAAGGTGATTATTAGATCCGGTTGTTTTCTTGGACGTAAAGCGAAAGAGAGAGGGAAACCAGAGGAAAGGCGAGATCACGGCACCCGTCCCTCTTTATTCCACACGCTCTCCGGTCTGTCCCTGGCGTCCCACTCCCACTCCCACTTCCACTCCTCCCACTCCCGCCACCGCTCTCTGGGGGTGGGCAGTCATCGGTGGGTCGACGGTTAAGCCAGGATGCGTTCTCAGACGCTGACGCCGAGCCTGGGCGACTGCGCCATTCCCGAAGTGGCGGGAATACGAGGTCCGACTTTGTGTGAAGCGCTGGGTCAGCGTTGGGCGCGGGCTGGGCAGCCTGGTAAGCCTGGCAACGGGACGGGGGGGGGGTCAGGGACCAGGGTGCGAGGATGCCCAGGAACCAGGGGTGTCGGCGCGAATTCTCCACACAGACGGCAGAACGGCGACGCCATCCCCAAGAAAGCTTGGACCTGGTTCATGGGGTCCGCGGGTTCATGATGGTGGTGACCAACAGGGGCGAGAGGGGACAGTGGGCAGCATTTCATGGTACTGGCCAAAGCTTGGAGATTGCGGTTGTCACCTCTCATGGCGCTGGAGCGCAGATTTCAGTGTCCAGCGCAACACAACGTGGCAACCGAGGCGTGTAACCTGGAGGTTGGCCGTCTGATCCCACAGAGTTCCTGCAGGAAGAAGATGACAGGAACGTCAGGAACACCAGGCACGCCAGGAACGGACCAGAGGCAAAGCCTGCTGGGAAAAGGTGCGAGTGGGGAGAGGGCTGGTCTGACAAGATTTTGCAGCCCCCGTCGAATCACAAAGAAGGATGGCCGCCCTGTTTCCCCCCGCCACTGGCCGCAATCCCTGGACACCGACAGCTTTGGATGCATCTCCAGCTGACAGGCGCGAGCCATCCTCAGGTCGCCTCCTCTCTCTCGCCGTCGACTGTGCCTGACTTCGAGGACGGCGGAAAGGCGCTCGCTGCAGCCCAGGGGCCAGTCAAGTGAGACCACATCCATCCCACCGTCGCCGTCGGGTGTTGGACGAAGTTTGATTGGCCGAGTAGCCCCGGTCTATCAGCCCTTACTGCAACGTCCCTTTTGTGATGGGCAACTTTAGACCAGTCCCTTGATTTTATGTCTGACCACACCACATGCTCTCGACGAGAAGAAGCCAACCGGAGAATTCACCTGGACAAAGACTCCTTTTTTACCCCAGAATGTGCAAAAATGGAAATGCCCCGGAAATTGGAAATTGGATATGGAACACTGGCACAGACATCGGGCAAGATGAGAACCAAAGAACCATGCAGTCGGCTGCTTCATTTCCTGCTTCCAAGGAAATAAACACACCAAAGGTCGTGATTTGAACCCGGCGTCAGGAGAAGGTTGCGAGCCTGCAGGTCCAGCCACCCAAGGCCCAAGCAGACAGAAATATCAGGGCCCCTGGAGCGATTTTAATCGATTTTCCTGCAGGCGGCAATTCTTCCCGAGCCACTTGGCAGCAGCTTGTTTCTGTTCCTGCAGCTGACGTCGCACAGTAACACCAAGAGTCAGATCATCTTCCGTGATTTTATGTCCATGTCCAGACTATGTCCCATCTTCCCGGACAAGATTGCATAACCCAATATAACATCCGCTGTTGTGCTTCGGGCACACAAAAAATCCCAGTCCCAGTTTGCCGGCCATGTTTTCTGGAAAAGCAAGCAGAACTTGCCACAACTTGACCTTTCCTGCTGTGGGCAAGTCGAAAAAGTTTGATCTCGTATTCCCTTCTCCTTCTCCCTCCCTCCCCACCCCCGCCTTCTCGGACCTGCATCCTCACGTTTCTCGTCCAACTGCCATCAGACCACCGCAAATGCTCAGCAAAGATAAGAAACATTTATCCCATTGCTCTCTCGCATGATGTGTGCCAAACATGAAGACGGACCAACACACTGGGCAGTTGGACCACCAACGACAAGCCACTGTGACTGTCACTTTTACCACTTTTACCGCAGACCCCAACAGCGGATGCAACCTCACCCGCAATACCGCCCGAGAGCAGAGTTGCAGAAAATATTGGATCGTACGAGCCAGTTGAAGTTCAAATCCTGGGGCCTTGGGTTCCTACGGCCCGAGGGTCCTATTGCACAGCACCCGCCAGGGACTCGAAGCCAAAATAAAAATCAAATAACTAACGTTAAAGTAGACGCTGATCTGATGATGGCCATGTTGTCTCTCAACTCGTTTACATAAAGCATGTTTGATGACTATGCGGAAAGTGTTTGGCCTGAGTGTGCAACTTTCACCTTGGGGGCTTTTTCCCGTCACCAATGTGCATTCCTCGACTTCTGGGGCCATCACATCCACAACTCGAACCAACAGCTCAACGCCAGACTGATTCTGGCCTTCAAGTTGCCACACAAGTAAATGAGAGAGAGTCGGAACGCAACTGCTGTTTCGGCTCCATTTCCTGCGAGTATAAACCCCTGCCCCCCCCCCTTTCTCACCGCCCGTAGCATTTCACATAATTTCCAGAAGTTTTCTCGTTGAGGTGATCGCCGAATATGCCTACCATTTGACTATCCCCCATTCCTAACAGTCTCAGAGCGATTGCAGTCCCCTCCCCTGCTCTCACTCATGCTTTTTTCCGATGTTTTATTTGAACAACAGCCACTTAAAGTGAACCAACACGGTACAATTGATTACAACACTGCCGCAGGAAAGTGTCATGGCTTTGCATCCTCCCGTTGAACCCTTGAACCCACACTGTCACGGGTGCATCACCCAGGACAGCAAAAATAGAAAAGTCCATAGCCCAAGAGCTGGAGGCGTCGTCTGCAAGACACCAATGTTTGCCGGGATTCAGCCACACGGCGGCTCACGACGTCATTGACAGGGCTGTGTTTCTTAAAGTTTTGAAATACGACCTGTTTGGGCTTGCGGGTTTGCTGGGAGAACTTCTTTTGAAGAGGGAGAAGTTGCCTAAAATGCTTTGGTAAAATGGAAGAAAAGGAGAGGCTTGGAAATGGAAAAAACCGGCCAGAGAGACAATCAGACGGGGGTGATCGGCCCTTCGTCCGTGTCTGTGTGCCTTGCCACGACCAACTACCCTGCAAGTGTAGCATCGAGTAATCACAAACCCGGCCATTGATCAGAAAATACGAGGACGGCAAGCTGGAGCCTGAGGACGTAATTGCCCATGTTCGAATCACTGCAGACAACCGTGCTTTGCCATTTCCAACTCCCTAACTCCAGCACCTCAGACCAACATCTCCGAATGACATCTTTAAACAAAAATGGACCAAGAAATCCCAACCTTCCCTCATCCAAAACATCACATTTTCCCAAGCAAACCCCCTTACTCCCCTATCACCTTCCCTTGAGATTCACCTCCCTTCCACCCTCGCCCCCTCGGCCCAGACCTCACAACCCTCCCCTCTCCAACACCACCTCCCAATCCGCATCCTGCACCGCCTCCACCTTATGCGCAATAGTAATCACCGTACTCTGCCTCAACTCCTCCCTCAACAACCTCTGTATATACTCCGCCGTCGCCGGGTCAATTGACGCCGTCGCCTCGTCCATCACCACCACGGGGCTCCTCCTCAGTATCGCCCTGCCCAGCCCCACTAGCTGCCTCTGCCCCTGCGACAGGTTCTTGCCCCCGCCGTCGACACGGCTGTCGAGCGTGAAGGCGCCGGCGGTGGTGTTGCCTGATGCGCCGCTCAGGACGAGGTCGAGGATGTGTGCGCGTTCGGACTCGGGGTGTGAGTTGAGCGGGTCGAGGTTGTCGCGCAGCGTGCCCGGGAAGAGAACAGGGTCTTGGGCCACGAAGGTGATGTTGCGCCGGAGGGCGTGTTTGTCGACTGTGGAGAGATCGAGGCCGCCGATGCGGACGCTGCCGCCCGTTCCTGGGTCGGGGTGTAGGGTGCCGAGAAGGCAGAGAGCGAGCGTGCTCTTGCCGGAGCCGGTGCGCCCTGTGACGGCGACGTTGGCGCCGCCTGGGATGGTGAAGGTTACGTTGTGGATGACGGGGCCGAGGGTGGGGGCGTACCCCAGGGTGACGTTGTTGAAAACGATGTCGTCGCCGTAATGTGGCCATGAGGCTGGTGGGACGACGGTGCCGCGGGGTTCTTGCTCGAGGCTGAGGAGCTCGATGACGCGCTCGACGCTGACGAATTGCATTTGCATCTCGCCGTAGCGCCGGCAGAGGCTGTGCGTGGATTGTACGAAGTTGGATGCTGACGCGAGCACGAAACCTACGGTGCCGCTGGAGAGACCCGAGAGGATGGCGGTGAGGGTCAGTGTGAAGGTGCTCAGGGCTGAGAGTAAGTCGAAGCGGTATTGCAGCCAGGCTTGCAGAGACCAGTAGATGTGGTCCATCCTTTGGAACGCATCCGTGCTGGCAATGATGCGGTTCTGAAAGTACGGTTCGGCGTGAAAGGCGCGGACGGTGGTGAGCCCCTCGACCAGGGCCCCGAAGTTGGACATTAGGGGCGAGAGTGATACCGTCTCCAGTCGACGCAGAGACTGCGAGGACGGCAGGAAGCGGCCGAAGACAAAGACGAAGAGCCCTGTCATGGCAATGCTGATGACCAAGAAGGAGGGTGTCGTTGTCGAGATGACAAGCATCGAGAACAACCACCCTAGCGAGTAGTATGCCACAGATGTTAGCTGTGAGGCGATCTGCCCGTCAACGGTGCCCATGTCCGACGTCACCCGGTTCATCAGCCTGCCTGCTGGTGTGACATCGTAGAAGCGGAACGTGGCGTTCGCTACACGCTGCATAGCTTTTCCAAAAAGGTTCTTGCCCGCCTTGTAGACGATGACGACCTGTGAAAGATCCGCAACGGCAAAGACAGCCACCTGAGCTACTGACAAGACTAGGAAGCTGATCAACCACGGCCACACGTCGGTGCTGGGCGGGGGGAGATAACGTCCAGGGTCGAGCCAGCCCTTGTTTGTTGATCCGTTCCCCTGAGGTGTATGGAGGGAATTGGCTGGGAGCCACAAGAGTTGTTGAGAACTGTGAAACTGCTCGGGACGTTTTCTGTATTGCTCACCCCATCCCTTCAGAAACCAAAAGTAGCCGATCTTGGTCACACGGACGAGGATGAAGAAAGTGACCATGACGATCCACCAGCGGAGCCGTCCAGCTTTGATATACTGCCAGTACACCGAGGCCAATACTCCTCCATGGGCGCGGTGCTCGTCTTCCATAAACTTGTCAGGTACAGGGTCTTCTTCTTGCCGAGAGCTCGCGTCATCAGGTATATCCTCATGTTCCAATCCCGCCGCAGATGCGATCGTTGCCAAGTGGACAAGCTCATCTTCGTTGTTTTCCAACTCTCTCTTATCAAAAGTCTCGACCCGGCCGCCATCCGTAACCTCAAGGACCTGGTATGTATAAGGTGCAACGATGTCCACTCGGTGCGTGACGAAGATGATGAGCCGGCCAGCCGTGAGAGGCGAGGACTTGTCCCCGAACAGCTTTTGTAGAATGGTCGTTGCAGTGTGGTGGTCCAGCGCCGCAATGGGGTCATCAAGCAGCAGGATACGTGCCTGACTGTAGATGGCCCTCGCCAGAGCAACACGCGCCTTTTGCCCTCCCGATAATCCGACTCCGTTCTCTCCAATCAACGTGAGGTCCCTGCTCTTAAACTGGTCGAGATCATTCCGCAAGCAACAGGCGTCGATGACCTGGTTGAACCGCGTCTTGTCGTACGCTGCCGAGAACAGGATGTTCTCCCTGATACTCAAGCTCTCTAGCCACGGAGTTTGAGCACAATACCCGACCATCTCCCGCGGCACCGTTCTCTCACCACCATGTTGATCCAACTCGCCCAACATCGCCTGCAACAGTGCCGTCTTCCCAATGCCCACTTTCCCACATACCATCGTCAACCCAGGGTGACAGATAACCTCCACATTCCTCAACACCTCGTTCTCCGATGACCCTGGCCATGAGAAGGACGCTCCCCTCACCGCAATTTTAAGCTCCCCAGTCGGCGGCCCTACCTGCCCTGCATTCCCCATCAAATCCTCCAAATCCTCCTTCTCCGGCTCCAACATGAACTTCTCAATCCTCCCCAACGCCACCCGCGCATTCAACAACACCGTCACCAAATCCGGAAGCTCCCTCAAATTATTCTGCAGCATCCCAAACAAATCTAGCGCCGGAAACGCCACATCTACCGTCAACCTCTTCCCCGCCACAACCGTGTACGCCCAGAACCCAGCCACCGGAAACAAATACGCCGCGAGCGCATTAACAGTCCCAATCCCCTTCATCGTAACATTACTTCGCACCCTCAACCTCAACTCCTCCCTCCTACTCTTCATAATTGCCCCCAACCACGCATCCTGCCAGTCATACCACCTCAGATGCCTGATACTCTCAACAAACTGACTCGTCTTCTGCAGCTTCGCATCCGTGACCTCCCTGCGGGCGCGCTCGATGCGCAGTAGCAGGCGCACGAGAAACACGTTGAGCGACATGCTCTGTTCCTGAGGGAGCTCGTGGCTGCTGGGAATTGTAAATGCCTTTCTCCTGAGCGTCTTCTCATGGATCATGGTGATCATCTCGCCTCGAGACCGCTCATAGTTGCGCCGACTGAACCACAGACTAAACACCCCAGACTGGGTTTTGGCAAGCCTTGCAAACAAGATGATGGTGGCGTAAACGATGGCAGTCCTGATATTGGGGTGCTTCGCTGTGAGTGCACCGAGCAGCTGCTTGAGGAGCACCGGCTCGGCGAGATCGAGCGACATCTCCAGCACCCCGAGGACTGTGGTGATGATCAGGTCCAGGCCGTTAGCCTTCAACAACCTGACGAATACGGTGCCAGTCACCTCCCGGAACAGCATGTGCAGGCGGCTGTGCTGGAACTCGTATCCCAGAAACCAGACGTCTTCATCCTGAAGCTGCCTCTGGCAGCCCGTCTTGATGAGAGGCATCATCCACGAGACAGTCATCCATTGCCACAGTGTGACGATGTCCTCGGGAGTGCGGGCTTTGGAGGATGGTGCGGTGAAAGGCTTCCCGATGCTGGTGCTATCCCACGAGGGGTCTCTCATTGGCATGTTGACCATGGCAACAAGGGAAAGAATGGGAAGGAGAACGCCAGCCACCCAAGCAAGGATTCTCGGCAGGCCATTGGGGGTGGTGCTTGGTGCCAGGGTGAGAATCGAGGTTTCAATAAGGAGAAGAACGCCGTTGACGATGAAGACAGCACCCGGGACAGTCCTCGGGCGCTCAACGGTAAGAATAAGACATGATATAATCTGGATGCGTCTATGAGTAACAAGGCGACACAAAAGTAGGCAATTGAAGAGTCTTACACTTGGGAGAACGGGGGTCAAAAATAGTTGAGCATTCTTGGGGCAAGCCACGGCTCCAATAGCGCCTATGATGGCAGCACTAATGCCCAAAAACAACAGAGATAACGTCCATGACGTCCAGGACTTGGCCCGAGAGGCCTGTCCAGAACCAGACTCCTGGTCAGGCACCGCAGAGGAGAGGGCATCCTTCTCGGCCGCGAACGTGCGCAGCCATACCGGACGGCTGCTGCTCCAAGCTGGGCCCAAGCTGTAGCGGAGAGTGACCGTCACAATGGCAACCCAAAGCGGGATGTGAGCAATGACTCCGAGGCATTGAAGAGCAATTGAGCCCGAAGAGGGTATCTGGGACGGGACGTCAGCGGAGAGCCAAGGAATTGTAGCATGGTGGTCTCTGGTGTAACCTAACTTACCCAGATCTGCCGGCAGCAGCTGTAGCAGGGCCACAGGGCGTCCCGCCATCCATCCATAATGGGGTGGTACTGTGCAAGAGGGACCTGGAAAGGCCCGGGTACCGTTCCCGGTTGGGGAAAGAAAAGGCAAAATTTCAGCAGATGGTATCCAAAAGAGAGAACATGGGAGGGATTTAAATCAACCAGTATCAATGGCCGGAACCAAACCCTCAATCGCTGCTGAGCATCGATTCTGCGGCCTTCACCGACAATCTAGGTGAAGGAGGGGATGTACGCAGGGGTTCGTCGTCGGGAACACTCGACTCCCAGACTCTATCGAGCAAGTGACACTGCTGGATGCCAGTCAATGGTCTTCTGTGTATGGTCGAGGAACACCGTGCGGGGTTGATGGCGGAGGACAGCGGTGATGATGACTCAAGAGTGAAAGCGAGTATGTGGGAGCGGATCCAACCAGATCCCGCCCAGCGCCGTGTCTAGGCCCTCAGTGGACGCCGGGAACGATACCCGGAGCCCCCACGAACGTTGTTTCGCACCAACGGCTCTGTAGCCGGGGCCCTCGGATCCACAAAGAACTCCTCCAGGACCCCTCAAATGCAGTGAGATGCAGCGTTTCTCTTCCCCTCTCCTTACCACCAACAAACAAGCGGTGATCAGACCGCGTCTGATGTATGCGGGCAGACAGCGCAAGCAAAAAAAGGCCCCCGCACCACCTAGTGGCGGTGAGTGGTGAGAAAACGAATCAGGGTATTCAATTCCAAAACTCCAGAAGCCTGCATGCATCCCAAACGCAGTTAGATTCTCCAACCAACGGAGAAGCATTCCAACCAAAAACGCCTGTCCCCAAAAGTCCTCGTGACCAGAGGAAAGCTAAACCAAAAAGCTCCCCTGTAAGACAAGAGAAAAATAAAGCGAAGCCGGGCCAACGAACACACCAGGTTGCTGGCTGCCCGGAAAGGACCAGGTTGCTGAAGTCCGGACAGCGTTCTACAAAGAAGGCCCTCGCCGTCATGATTACCATATCCGTTCATCCAACCCAAAACGCCATCCATTTTTACCCGACCCCTTTCCATCCCTTTCAAAAGGGCTATCTCTACTGCCATGCCGGGTGCCCGGCATACGGTTGTTGCTGCCCCCCAAGCGGCTGAAAAGCTACGAACTGCCCATTACCGCCCGCCCCCGTCGCCGTAGGCTGCGGCTGCGGCTGCGGCGGTGTCGCCACGACTGGCGTCCCGCCCATCTCAGCCGGCGCCTTTGCCGTCCCTATCGGAAAACTTTGTATGCCATCCAGCTCCTGGATCGGAATTTGCGGCAGCGGCGGCGACGGCGCGATCATGCCCATATGTGCGGGCGACTCCCACGTAAACATGCTGTTCCGGTTGGCGACGGACGGGTCCGGCGACGCGCCCCACTCCTTCTTGGGCGGCCAGCCGCCTGTGTCCGGGGGGCTGACGCCGTAGTAGGCGGCTGAGGACCGCGTCGAGGCGTCGTGGGGCCCGTGTCCGACGGCGGGGGCGAGATTTTGTTGGGGCAGCATGGGGTGCGATTCCTCGCCGCCCTTCTTGCGCCGGTGCACGAGGAACCAGGCGAGGGCGGCGAGGAAGGCGACGCCTGCGATGGAGACGCCCGCGGCGATGCCTATTATGGTGCCGGTAGACATATTCTTCTCTTTGTCTTGGTCTTTACCATTGTCGTCGGCTGAGGATGATGTACTCGCGGGGCCGGTTGTTGTGGTCGTGGCAGGGTCTGTGGTTGCGCTGTCGGTGGCAGTTGTGCTCGTTGCGCTCGTGGTACTCGGCTTTGCTGAGGTCGTCGTGGAATCGCCCTGTGCAGCAGCCATGAATTCCTTCTCCTCGATGCTAATTGGCGTCTCGGAGTTGTCGCAGTTCTCCTTCATTGTGCGATAAACGGTTTGCAGGTCGCGGCTGGACGATCCGAGGCATTTTGCTGTATTCATGATGAAGTTGCCACCGTTCCGGCAGAAGCATGAATTTGTCGCGGGTACCGTCTTCGATTTACATTTGGAGCTGTCAGCAGCTTCGTACAGGCAGTCGAGAGCTCCTTTCGGGTACAAGCCGTCGAAGTTGACGATGTCGTCGCCTTGGGCGGTGACGGGGGACATCGACACACAGAGCAGCGCAAGAAACGCTGCTAGCAGCACCTGTATCCTCCCGAGGCGCAACATTGTGTGGGCTGGCCAGGCGTGGCCAATTCGATCGTCAATGGTATTGTGTTCGCTGGCATGCAAATGTGGCTCGTTCTGAACGTTGGACGTGTGGATGGTGTGGTGGCAGCGGGCGTGGAGTCGTGGACGGGATGCGACGGCAAGAGGCACAAGGGAAACGAGTGAAAACACAGGGAAAGAGAACCAACACGCAACCTTCCGGCGAGCAGGATAAAAAGCAGGCTGGCAAGCAAGCAAACACCTCAAGCAGAACATCAGGGAAAGATCCGCGACAGAGTCCGCAGCACAAAACACAGGCCGCCGCAACAATTATTCAATTCTTTGTGACCGAGCCTTGTTTTACATTTTGATCGCAGCTCTCAAGTGAAAGAAGGAAGTGAAAGAAGCAGCTCGAAGGCAATATCTTTCTCTCGTCCCAACACTTCTGCTCGCCCTTTGGATGATGACGGCCTCTCCCGACTGTTATTTTTGCTGCCAATGGGATGGTGACTGGGGTGGCCTAATGACAGCATCCAAGCTCTTCCTGGGACCGAGAGCTGGGGAAGACTCCACACTGTTGGTTTCATTCTATCCATCCCTGTTTCCTAAACCCATTTTCAACTCTTGAATTTCAGGTCCAATCTTAGGGCTGGCAGGGTCCAAATGTTGGTGCCTGGTTGAGAGAGCAGCTCGCTGTCCCAAATCTGGAATCTGGGGTGGCTTCGCTCCCAGGCACCCGGCTTTCCTTTCTTTCTCTTGAGGCTAAGAACGCTTAAAATACGAAAATCAACCCATTACATCAAATTGGATCAGGAGAGACACCTGGACCTGGACCTCAGCTCCCCAGACATGGCGCTGGAATCTTCTTGAAGACCTCTTCCGGGTCTCAAAGACGCACATGCATAAGAGATCTCAGCTGTCTGGCGGAAACTAGCAAAGAAAGCAGACACGATAAGGCCGAGATGAACTTGGGAACTTGAACAGCTTTGGTCTACTCCATCTTATTCTCGACCCGTCCCCAGATGTACCAGCGCCAGTGCAACTATAAATTGCTTGGTTAAAACCTATAGCTTTCCACCAAGATCGTAAACCACTCGTAAGAACATGTTGAGACATTCAGGGTCTGACAGGGATAGTGCGTGCTGAGTTGGTCAATCACGATCGACAACTGATCATATTTGGAAAGGGTATTGCAGCCCGCCGCGTCATGACTTCCCGATGACGTAGGGTGATGGGAGGGACCAACACGCCGCTTGGGGAAGCTACAACAACTCAACGAGCAATCGCAACGGCACCTAGACTCTCCACTTTGGACCCTGAACAAAAGGCCAGTTTCCAACAACGAACTGTCATTTCATCGATCCAATCTTGAAACCTCCCAAAGCTTCGATTTCTGGAACAATACCACCCACTGAATTAACGCCATCATAGCACCAAGTCACAAGACTCTCGATACCTTTCCAAACATGTCCGCCCACAACATCGCCACCACCAACGAGGTGATTGAGAGCGCCGTGATCCGCGCCCCTCTCTCGCACGTCTGGCACTTCATCAAGCTGGGCGAGTTCGACAAGTTTTGGCCTGCTGTCAACAAGGCTGAGCACGTCAAGAATGTCAGCAACGAGACCGATGTCGTCAGATGGACCTTCAAGGACGGCAGCACCGCCGAGGTCAAGCAGGATGAGCACAGCGTGCGTGTCTACGTGGTGGGTGTATCGATTTGAGCATGGGGACTGATAATTGGGACTGTCAGAACCTCGACCACTTCATCACGTACAGCGTCATCGACTCAAAGCCCGACCTGACATACTCGGGTGTCGTGAGCACCGTCCGCTGCTGGGCTGTCTCGTGTGGCGAGTTTGAGAACAGCACGTTTGTGCGCTGGACATCCAAGTTCTCGAGTGATGCCGATCTGGGTAAGTGGCCAACGGGGTGATGCCGATCTGGGTAAGTGGCCAACGGGGCTGGGATTTGAGGCGGCTAGAAGCTGACCGTTCGCAGGTGTGATTGAGGACGCCAAGTACAAGCGTCGTGAGGCTCTTAAGGGCCTTGAAGCAGCGGCGGCCAAGATGGTCAAGGAGCACAAGGCTTAAAGCCTAGATTGTTGGTGGGCTGTGGAAACCCGTCTGAAGAGCCCGAATTCGATCTGATTTCGCTAGACACCTGGAAACGGGTGCTGCGCCGAGCGTACTCATAGTGCACGAAGCAACTAACTGTGTGATTTTGTAGCTTTAGCATGGCGCGAAATTGACTGCATTCAGGAGCCAGCTGCCACCTGATATTTGACCGAGGGTTTGAAACTTTGAACAGGGTTGGTGTGCTCAATTTGAAGCTTCCCGATGACCAGTCGCTTCTTGATTCCCACCCTTCACTGAAAGGGCTCCAGAACCACGTTTCCAATCTGGTCTCGACAGTCTGATCGAGGTGGCTTTGGAAGCGTGTCCTGTAATTTTCTCTGGGTCTGGAACCGAGCGTCCTCACCACCTAACCCTCTTCCTTTGTCAACCACACAGCTTTACCATTAAAACTCCGCTGGCCAGACCGTTTCAACAGTCCTCCTCGCACCAAGGAAGCACGCAAAAGTTTGCCTCCAGACCGGACCTTCCTTCTTGCAACCTTTGTTGAACCTGCGCTCCGCTGACTCGGTCAACAAGAAGCTCGACAAGGAAACAACCGACTGTTTAATAAACAACTCCAATTGCACAACATAGCTGAAGATATTGCGACATTTCAATTCCAACAAAACCGCAGAAATGTCGTACATCATCTACCCCCCGGTCGCCACCGCGACGAACATCTTCGTCCCCCAAGTGACCACCTACACCGGGTATGTTTACTTTGAGTGCGCCAAATCTCCATTTTCCCTCTCAAACCGCGTCTTACCTACGCGCTCCCACTAACTCTGCTCTCCTCCCCCCAGCTCCCAAGCCCGCCTTCGCCGATCATGCTCCCACAGGGAAGCATTACCTACATCGGCGCTCCACCGCCTCCTCCTCCGCCTCCTCCGCCGCCGCCTTCTTATCAGTGGCAGACCACTACGACCACGACCATGACTGGCCCCTACACCTTTTCAGTCTGCGCTGCTTCTCCGCCGCCGCCGCCTCCGCCTCCCCTGACTTTTGTGGCGGTGGGATTGCCGATTTCTGCTGGGATGGGTATTCTTCATAGGCTTGCGCCCTGAAACGTCAAAGCGATACATGATTCAACGGCTGGACCGGGCGTGACTGGACAAAAGGGTGGTTTGGGGCTTTGGGCACACTAGTTGGCTACATCTGAAGAATGATGGAGTTGGGTGTAGCAAGTGGCAGGGGCAGGATTGAGGTATGTTTACTGGGGAAGTTTGGAGAGACTACCTGGACATGGTGCTGATGATGTGGTGTTCAGAAACCCTGGTGTCTTGAGCGGGGAAGAGGAAGGAATGTGCTGGGTGGGAGCGATATTCGCGGTGCCAGCTTTCCAAATGCCGGTTTATCGAAAGATTTCCCAACTACTTCTTCGTAGTAGCAAATCATGCCTTTTATGCCTTGCTCTAGAGTCTACGGGGCATCGCTCTCGTCCACTTTCAGCTCTATGGGTGACTCATTTTCGGATGTTCTTAAAATTCCCTCGCCTTCAGCTTGATGGCGACGCTGAGCAGAAGATTCACAGGCGCAGCATCCAGTACCCATAACTTGCCGCCACCACCCGACGTTGTTGTGCCCACCAGAGCTAGCCTGGTTGTTGCGTGGGGAGTCCTTTGCGATAGGATACTGGAAAGCTCTGTGTGTAACTTGGCTAAGCCGGGGTTTTGGTTCCCTGCACTAAACTCTCCTTGACTAAATCGATATAAAATTGACAAATTCGCCCTGGTATCCCAGGAAGTCTGGAAAGAAGTCAACGAAACAAACAGTTCAGGGGCTCAGGGGGAAGTGGAACTCAGAAGACGAGTGAGACCCTAACCCTGGTCTTGGTCTCGGCCAACGGGCTGATTGCTCACCGATCTCCACCAAAACTCCGAACGCAGCTGCGGCAAACGGAGATAAGGACGAGCGATTTCGTAGATCCGTGAAAATGCGGCCGACGACAACGCAAACGCCGTGTGGCATAAAGGCAACCGAGACGCGTTGATGACGGTGGCTTGAGGCTGAGTTGATTGGGCTTGTCGAGTGCGAGTGCGAGAACGTGTGACGCGGAGTTAGGCGACTGGCTGCCAAACGGCGAGCTTAAAGACCCCTCACCACGCCCTCACGAAGCTCCGGCTTCTGTTCTCTTGAATCATGTCCCCTCTTGCCTCGAGACTGGGTCGCTTCTTCGCATTCCGCCCCAGACAAATACCAACATCCGCTGCTCTACGCGCCTCATTTTCCGTCTCAACCGCCGCCGCAACAGCCGCCTCAATGGTCGCCTACACCAGCATCGTCTCCAAGCTGGAGGCGGCATCCGACATTCCCGAAGACGTCCGCAACGACACCACTCACCACGTCAAAGACAGCCACGGCAAAACCTTCAAGTTTCGCAACCCCACCCCTCCGCCGGCGGCCCTCCCGAATCCCCATTCGCCATCTCCAGCAAGCTCATCAGGTTCGTCCTCACCCCAAACCCCTCCTCAACTAACCACCCACTAACCCCCCTCCAGAGCCAAACTCACAGGCGACATGCCCGATCCAGACATCACCAACGTCAAGATCCCCACCGTCAAACCCTCCTTCTCCCCGACCCGGACCGGCTCATCCGATGCGCTCCGCGCAACCTGGCTCGGCCACGCCTGCTACCTAACCGAATTCCCCTCCGGCCTACGCGTGCTCTTTGACCCGGTCTTCGACGACCGCTGCGGGCCGATGGGGTGGCTCGGCCCCAAGCGGTATACGTCGCCGGCATGCGCGCTGGCCGATCTGCCCGAGGTGGACGCCGTGGTGATCTCGCATTCGCATTATGATCATCTGTCGCATGGGAGTGTGATGGAGATTGCGAAGCGGAATCCGAACGCGTGGTTTTTTGTCGGGATGGGGTTGGAGAGGTGGTTTCGGAGCTCGGGCATTGAGAGGGTGGTGGAGATGGATTGGTGGGAGGAGGGGAGATGGTTTTGAGGAAGGAGAAGGGGGTGGGTAAGAGGCGGGGAAAGAGGGAGATAAGGATAAGGGTGCGCCGGAGGAGATTAAGGCGAGTATTACTTGTCTACCCTGTCAGCACTCCTCGGGCCGGACTGGTCGCGACCATGACCATACCCTGTGGTGCTCATGGGCCGTCAAGTCTGGCGGCAAATCGGTCTGGTTCGGCGGCGACACAGGCTACCGCCGGGTCCCCAAGGTAGCCGTCGACATTGACGACTACGGCCCGGAGTACGATTCCCTCCCGCGGTGCCCACAGTTCAAGCAGATTGGCGAGCTGCGCGGGCCGTTTGACCTGGGCCTGATCCCCATCGGCGCGTACAGACCGCGCTGGATGTGGAGCTGGATGCATGCCAACCCGTATGATTCCGTCGAGATCTTCAAGGACACGAGGTGTAAGCGGGCAATGGGGATTCATTGGGGTACCTGGATGTTGACGAGCGAGGAGGTTGAGGAGCCGCCGAGGTTGTTGAGGGAGGCGCTGAAGACGAGTGGGATTCCTGAGGAGGGCGTGTTTGATGTGTGTGCTGTGGGTGAGACGAGGGAGTTTTGAGCTGGTGTTGGCTTTGGAATTGTGGGAAGGATCTAGCGGCCATAACTCATCTGGATGTTCTTTTTACCAAACAGTAGCTATTTAAGTCTAACATGTACAATCTAAATGTATAATTTTCACTTCACATCTACATTACCACATTACTACGTCTTTGCAAGCCGCCTTCTATCCCACTCTATTTATTTCTTCTTGATCATCACAGGAGCTATGCTTTCACGCCGAACCCTCCTTTCAGGTTGGGGTCACCTCTCACCATTCATTGTCTCGTCCCAGGTTTTGGAATCCCACACTCCCGCCACACCGGATGGCCCATCCCTGCTCTTCGTCCCATCCCTGCTTTTCGTCCCATCACTGCGATGTGTCCCGCCACAGTCTCCCGACAATGAAACCCGAAGAACACCGAGGGGAGGCAAAGTCTGGGGCGCCTCCACTGATCTGCCGGGCGCTCCCGCTGTAGTGGCAAGGGTCTACTTGAGGAGGAAATACTCCGTGGGGAGGCTGGGTGGGTCGGAGGTGCTTGTGGGGTGGTGGTGCTGGTAAATGGGGTGCGAGGGTTGAGAATGAGGGTGATGGCGAGGAAGCATCACGCTGGCAGGTCTGAGACCCAGAGAGTGTGTTTGGAGTAAGATCTAAGCCTTTGTGAACAAGAAAAGCTCATATGGCTTAGTGCAATCTCCAAACGTTCTGGGACAACCATACGTCTATCATCCAACTACACTGAACCTCATAAAGACATGTCATCAAAATCGCGGTCCTGAACACCTTCAGGAAAGAAAGCAACCCACTGCCTACTAAAGCCAAGTCCACAAATAGCAATCAACAAACTCCCTACCCATCCACGGGCGTCAGACACAAACCACCCACCCCACCTCCCCTTCCCATCCTTCAACGGCACCCAACTACTCACAAACCGTCTCAGCCTCCCCTGCTGCCCATGACCAACCGACATCCTCTGACTCAAAATTCCCCCTCCGATCCAGCGCCTCTCCCAACCTCGGCCTTACCTCCACCTCCCCGCCGCATGCGTCTTGACCTGCCTTGCCGCGGGCCTGACTCCCAACCCGCTCCCGCCACTGCCACCCCTAAAAAGGAATGCTGGTGATGCTGATGATGGTGCTCCTTCAGCGGCGGTAACGGGGCGCCATAATATCCACCGTGACTGGCTTGCCCTCGGTCAGCTTGTTGACAATGTTGCAGCGTAGGGCGCGGCTGACGCTCGGTGAGCCGAGGTAGGCCGGCGAGGACAGCACAGTGAAAACGTCGCAATCCGCGAGCTTGTGGGCGTCGTTGGTGGGCGGTGCTCGCGGTGCGGCGGCGGCGGTCGGCAGGTTTGTTACGACGTTGGGTGAGGATGGTGGTGTTGGTGGAGGATGAGGCGGGGTCGGTGGGGAAGGAAGGGGTGTGAAGTGCATGACGAAGAAGCGGGAGTAGGGGGTGCTGTCCTCGTCGAAGAGGAAGGGGATAGTCATGTGGTGGTAGGGATGTGGTTGTTCAACCTGAAAACTTGTAAAACTGTGGTCGTGATGGCTGCCAGTAGAGGGGGAGGATACGGTGTCGCCGGCGATGGCGGTGTCAGAGGCGGTACTGTGCCGGGATGGAGAAGAAGTGCGGGAGTGGGGTGATTTTCTGTGGAAGTGCTTGAAGAAGCGTTGTCGGCGGGAGATGCGCTTGTGGGATTGCTGGTCGTCGGGGTGATCGACTTCAAGCGTGTCGGTGCTTTGGCGTGGGTGGCTGGAAATGGTTGAGGTTCGGGTGATTTGGTGACCTTCGATTTGGTGGTTTTCGAGGGGAGGGCCAAAATTCAGGACGCTCATGATGTCCTGATAGTCCGAGCCCATGTGCTCTGACACATTGACCTGCGCGCCGAGGAAGTACCGCACGCTTTCGTACTCCATCAAGGGGCAGACAAAGAGCAGGTTCCAGTACGCTGTCCCGTCAGGCCGGTGGTTGAGGATCAGCTCAGTGACCTCTTTTCCGGCGGAGATCGCCCGGCTGAGCCGGCATACTGCATCGGCGTCCGTTGCAATGCCCTGGAGAAGCCGGCAATTCTTTCCCACAAGCTCGCTGCGATCATACCCCGACATAGCTACCAACCCGTCCGATGCATATATGATGGGGTCATCTGGGGTGAGAGGATCGGTGAGACAGAAAGCGTCGCCGAGACCTGGGTACGGGGTTTTGAAGTCTTCGGTGAAGAACCGATTTATCGAAAGGCTAGTGATGAGGCATTGCGAAAGCTGGTATTTTATAAACTCCGGGTAAAGATTCTGGGATAGACGCTCCTCGACTGTGGTCTTGGCTTCTTCGTACAGCCTGTCAAGGGCAGGGAGGGCGGTCCGTACGCAGAAACGCTTATTCGATCTCTGGGCTCTGGTGATGTCCATTGGAAGCCCAAGAGGTGATGTTGCTGTCGCGCCAGTGAAGTTGCTCGAGATGTAGGTCATGGTCGAGACAAGACCCCCCAAAGTGCGAGAATACTCTTCCACCTGCAACCTTGTCAGTACAAGAACCAGTTGACTAAGCAGGAAAAGAGCGCACCTTCATCAAAAAGTCGATGTCTGCTGTGTTGTGCCTGGTCTCGGCAAACTTACGAAGCCTTTGAGCCGTCGAGGGGTTGGTAAAAGCCAACTTTATGACGGCAGGCTCAAAGAAATCTGGAAGGACCTTGTCATGGGACTTGAAACCCCTCAGATCCGTGCCGGACTCGCGGCCCAGATCGAAATCCTCAACGCTGCTGTTATCATCAGAGCTCAGCGTCCGGACAGGCGAAGGGCGAAGTGGTAGTGAGCCATCTGGGTTGTATCCTGTGTATTGGCGGAAGCCAGCCTGGTTGGTGTGCAACGCCAGCCCTGAGTCGCTTCTCAGTCGCACGTTCGATTTCCTGCGCGGAGGTTTCTGAATGGAGGATGGCGGCGGGGCCAAAGCTGTGGGCATTGGGTTGCTATGCTGGCGGTTGAATTGCCAGGGCAATGCAGGGGCGTGTTTATGGGAGTTGCTTTCGGCCTTGCTGAGATTGTCCCCCAACGTAGGCAGAGAGTCGGATGTGTTGGTCCTCGGTGGTTTCATGATGTCAGGGTGGAGATATACAGATATAGAAAAAAATCGTGAGTCGACGAAATCAAATATGGGAATTCGATAAGAATGTAATTTCGATGTGGCTGTTCGCGAAGATCTGACGAGTCCAATATATAGAACAGCCTGAGCAGAGGCGTTTAAAAACTGCTGGTCCGGCGTTGATGAGAGAGATTGCGATGAGAGCCCTGGAGGTAAATGACTCGGAGGCAGCAAATAACAGCCCATTTTCTACTGGTCCTGACGGGTCGCGAACCTACGAGCCGCGCGTGGCGGATCTGAGGAACGAGTGGAGAAAGAATGGCCGGAGGTTGTCGCCCGGAGGCTTCGTCCGGAGATGGCTAGCCGCCTCATCGGCGCGTTTGGCGCTCAACATCGAACTGTCGGGCAATGCCGGTCCTGAGATGGGACAGTAACCCCTCGTTTTTTTTTTCGGCTCGCCGCCTTGCTGCAAACGAGAGGACCGTGGGTGGAGACTGGGTACTGGCATCTGCAACGGTGCTGGCAACGTTGCTGGCAACGTGAACCAGATTGTTCCTTCAGCATGGTGGTGAAGTGGAACTTGGAGCTCGGGAAACTGAGGCAACAAGCTTCAGTTCATACCAGGAGGGTTCCAAGAAGCATCTTGTACGTGTTTGCGAATGGTTCCAAATCGGCAACAACCACGATTCGTTCATGGTTACTAGAAGAGAATCTTGACGTACATGAAACGAAACGGGACTTGCTGCCTCGGGACCCGTGAAAGAACCAGAATAGTGTGGCATCGTGATAACCTACTGCAATCTGGTGGCCCAATCGGGTATATGCATCCCCTGCGACACTCTGAGTGGATGGGATGCAAAACCATGTGGCTCGTCGTGTGCGTTGGCGGAGATTCTGGATCTTGGATCGCATGGTCAACCAACCCGAAAAGAAAGGTTCGATGTCGGCTAAGTTTTAGCAATGCCCTCCTCTCGGCGAGGGCCGGGTAGGCAGCCAGTGGTAGCTTTGCCGCAAACGCGACCTTGACGGTTGGTTTGTGGGTTTCTTGGAGACAGGAAGCTGGAATGGGATGGGAAAGTGAGAAATGGATCAGGAACGGAAAGACAGGGTTCCCAGGCAGTTGATTTGGTGGCGCTGGCTCGGGGGGATCGTCGGGATCTGTCTCCACATCTGCAGGCAGCCCCTGTCCATGCAGTAGATCTGGGCTTGATCTTGGCACAGTGGATACAGAGACTTGGCATCACTCCAATCCTGTCTGAGCCTGTCCATCAGCACCCACGGGAATCCGAAGAGAAATGGAACAAGGGACTGCATGTACTAGAATGGACTCTGTATGGGCTTGGACGAAATCATGTCATATCTTGGGAAATGTATAGTCAGATTGTTATAGTTGCCCTTTCGGCTTAGCCGCCGGGCGTTAATAAATTGTATTGTATTGTATTGTATATTGTCCATCAGCAAGAAAAACAACAAGATCCGTGCCTGCTGAAGTCGTGATCAAATGGGTTCGTCCAAACTCGGCCTTGACCTGGCAACCGCGCGGTGCTCAATGCTCATAGCTCCTTCGCCACAAAAACAACGGCAACCTGGAATGCATGAGTTTGTCGAGGGACGAACTTGCCGAGGTTTGTCGGTTCTCCCCGTCGTCTGTTGTGCTCGCCCACGCGAGACGCAAGTCAATGTCGGACGGCAGCCACTCCCCTGTTTAAGCTCATCGGCTGGTCATGTGTAGGTGCTACCTTCCTAGAATGGTGTTGACATTCATGGATTTCTTTGTGTCGGTGTCACCAAGGTCCGTACAGTAGACACAGAGGGTCTGCCCCCCAGAATACCCCTCGCTGCCCGGTCTCATCAACGCCAGAGTACATATGAGCCGGCAACCACTCGCCAGGTAAACACCCGCCGCCTTCGTTCGTTACCTATTGTCGTTCGCTCTTGTATCATGGTTTCTCGCGCCGCCCTCGGCTGCCTAGCCGTGACCGCTTCTGTGCTGGCTCACGATGCTGCCAGCTTCGATCCCCTAGCCTATGTCGACCCGCTGATTGGGGCCACCAACGGTGGAAATGTGTTCTCCGGAGCCTCTCTCCCGTATGGCATGGCCAAAGCGGTTGCCGACACCAACAGCGGCAGCAGACAGGGCGGCTTTACCTTGGATGGATCTCCCGTGACAGGCTTCAGCATGATGCACGACAGCGGAACAGGTGGGAGTCCAAGCCTAGGCAACTTCCCGTTGTTTGCCTACACCAACTGCCCGGACGGAGACATCAACCGCTGTGCCTTTCCCAAGAAGAACCGCGCTGCGTTCGGGCACTTTAGCAACCACAGCGTGTCTGCGAAGCCCGGTGCCTTTGGCATTACTCTGAAGAGTGGCTTGCGCGCTGAGATGACCACCAGCCAACATACCGCTCTCTTCAAGTTCACATTTCCGAACTTTGGGGCAGATGACGAACCAGCCCAGCCCCTTATCCTGCAGGATCTTTCCGATCTGGCCGACACTAGACAGGACAATGGAACTATCAACGTGGACCCAGCCACAGGACGCATCACCGGCAGCGCCCGCTTTCTACCAAGTTTTGGCACTGGCAACTTTGTCCTGCATTTCTGTACCGACTTCGCTGGGGGCGAGATACTGGATAGCGGCATCTTCGTTAACAGCAGAGCCAGCACTGACGTCCACAACCTGACCATCTCCAGATCCATCAACGGGTTTCCGCTCCCGGGAGGCGCCTTTGTGCGGTTCAATTCGGCTGCGGAACCGATTTTGGTCCGCACCGCCGCAAGCTTCATCAGCGTTGACCGAGCTTGCGAGCACGCCGAGACTGAGATCCCGGATTTTGACTTCGCAGCCGTCTCTGAAGCTGCCACGGAGGCTTGGAGGGAGAAAATGAAGCCCATCAGAGTCTCGACCAAGGGGGTCAACGGCTCAATGTTGACCAATTTCTACAGCGGCATCTACCGGACCATGATTAACCCGCAGAACTACACTGGCGAGAATCCGCTCTGGTTCGGCACCGAGCCGTATTTCGACTCGTTCTACTGGTAGGCTATCAATGAGGGCTTGAAATCCCTTCCCTGGCTAACTTGGGTAGCATCTGGGATCTCTTTCGCTCACAGCTTCCGTTTCTCACCATTACGGACCCAAATGCCGTCACCGATATGGTTCGCTCCATGATCGACACATATCGGAACTTGGGATGGCTTCCAGACTGTCGCATGAGTCTGAACAAGGGCTACACCCAGGTGAGCATTGCGAACCGCATTCTTTAAGTCAGTTTGCTAACTGTGTCAGGGCGGGTCCAATGCCGACGTTGTGTTAGCAGACGCCTTTGTCAAGGGTCTTCAAGGTGGAATCAATGTAAGGAAATCCGTTCTACCCTGGGCAGCTCGACTGACGCCAAGGCAGTGGAATGATGGTTACGCTGCCGTGGTCAAGGATGCCGAAGTTGAGCCTTACGACTGGTGCTGCGAGGGTCGCGGGGGGCTCGATAGCTGGAAGTCGCTTGGCTACATTCCGGTCCAGGACTTCGACTTCAAAGGTTTTGGCACCATGACAAGGAGCATTTCAAGGACCCTCGAATATGCCTACAACGACTTTTGCATCTCTCAGATAGCCACCGGCCTTGGGAACCAGATCGACAGGGAAAAGTACATCGATTCAAGCGGTAACTGGAAGAATCTTTTCAAACCAGACCAGGTTTCGGCCTGGTGGAACGGCAGCGATACCAACTTCGCCGGCTTCTTTCAACCTCGCTATCTCAACAAAACCTGGGGCTACCAGGACCCCCTGAACTGCAGCAATCTCGACGCGTGGAGTGTCTGCTCCCTGCAAAACACCGGCCGGGAAACCTTCGAAAGCAGCATCTGGGAATACGGCTTGTAGGTCCCCAACCTCATTTTGTTACTCCTATCACTAAGAAAACCGTCTCAGCTTTGTTCCCCACGATCAAGCCACCCTCATCAGTCTGTACGGCGGCCCTGCTGCCTTCACCACCCGCCTAGACTACCTCCACGATCGCGGCATAACCTACATCGGCAACGAACCCTCCTTCCTCACCGTCTTCCAATACCACTACGCCGGCCGTCCCGCCCTCTCCGCCCTCCGCAGCCATTTCTATATTCCATCTTCCTTCCGCCCCACCCCCGACGGCCTCCCAGGCAACGACGACTCCGGAGCGATGGGCTCCTTTGTTGCCTTCGCCATGATGGGCCTCTTCCCCAATCCCGGCCAGGACGTCTATCTCATCACGCCCCGGTTTTTTGAGGAGGTGAACATCACGCACCCGCTCACGGGCAAGACGGCGCGCGTCAGGACGATTGGGTTTGATGCGCCGGAGTATGAGAGGGTGTTTATACAGGCGGCGACGCTGGATGGGGCGAGGTATACGAGAAGTTGGGTTGATCATAGCTTTTTTACGGAGGGCAGGGAGCTGGTGCTGAGGCTGGGGAGGAGGAGAGCGCGGGTACGAGGGTGGAGGATTTGCCGCCGAGTTTGGGGAGTTATGAGGGGTTTCATGGTGATGGGGGCATGGGGAGGGGAATGGGACGGAGAGAAGGAGGAGGATGGGGGGTTGTGGAAGAGAGGGGACCTGGAGGGTATAAGGGGAGTGGAAGGCTGGGGTGGGTAAAGTTTGGGAATGAGTTTGGGTGAAGTGGATGAGGTTCGAAATTGTAACTGATCACGATGGGGGATATGTCATCGAGGAAATCGAGCCTTTCGGCGTGATATTAATCCAGAGATGAACTCGCTAGTTAAAACAACAATTATATTGATAACTCTCTTCATAGATGTTTGTTGATTGGATTTTGAGAGTGGTACCATGCTTGGCCACTTGGATTGACAGAAACCGACGGTAAAAGGGGCATGTAAACAATGTCAAACATTTTCCAGTCGTTGGTTTGTGTCCCGTTAAGTGTCGGGCATGAGGAGCCCAGTGTTGGCAACATTTGGGAACTTGAAATTTGGACGCTACAACCGTGTCGCCTGGCAGTTACCTGAAGTAACAATTGGAATCTCGACTTCCATTCGAAATCATTTGCAATCGGGGACAGAGATGCGAGCAGGCAATGCTCAATTCCCAAATTGGGAAGGAGCTGTAGGTGAGGGTTAGGGTAGGGGAGAGCACAACGCAAACACCGAAGGGGAATTGAACATACCAGAATTGGGTAGTTATTTCATTCCCAGATAGACTCTTGACTATAGTGCCTTGTGTTCGTCCTATGACTTCTTGAAGAGATAACATGTGTTGTTTTAGCAACTGATGTGGTCTCTCAATATGTGTTGTCTTAATTTACACAGTAAACAGATAAACGCACACTGACGTCAGTTGTCGACCTCGAGCAATCAGTTCCACAACGGGTGATGATGGCATCGCTGTCAAACAGAGAAGCCGCGACTGAGACCGCTGACATCATGACCCAAACAGTCCAGTGGCAGGCGTCTCGTTATTAAGGCTGTTATAGTTCGTCTTCCCCTCCATCTCAACGGAAGCATCTGATCCGCAAATTCGACTTCGTAACACTGCTGAAATTTGAAATAAAGGCCCAATAACACAAACCACAACCTAACGACAGACCACAAACCCAGACAGCTTCACAATGGCCGACACCAAGCACGTTGATCCCTACAAGGATGCCAACCTGGAGACAGACGTGTCTTCAGAGCAGAAGATCCACGACCTCAGCCGCTTCATGACACACTGCAAGTTTGCCTTGATGACCACGCGCGATGTGGCATCCGGATATCTCGTGTCAAGATGCATGGCATTGGCTGCCCAAGTACGCTTCCCATCTCCAACCCCCAACCCCAACCCTCAACTAACACCCGCCCAGGAAACCGGCGGCATCGACCTCCTCTTCCACACCAACACCGAGTCAGGCAAGACGGACGACCTCGCAGGCGACTCGCACATCAACATCGGCTTCCTGACGCACTCGGGTGAGTGGGCGTCGGTCAGCGGCACCGCCAACGTCGTGACAGACCGGACGCTGGTCAAGCAGCACTACGGCCAGCACCTCCGGGCGTGGTTGGGCGATCTGGGCGATGGGGTGCACGACGGCAGCGAGAACGACCCGCGCATCGGCATTATCAGGGTCAAGATGAAGACGGCGCACTACTCGATTTCGCACAAGACGATTATTGGGCAGATGGCGCAGATGGCGCAGGGCGTGGTGACGGGCAAGCCGGCGGCGGTGAATAAGTTGCGTGAGATTAGCGAGGCGGAGGTGGAGAAGTGGAGGGCGTCGCATTAGTTGCTTGTCGTTAATGGGTTAGGAGTTATTCCGAGGGAAGACTGGAAGATGTGCAGTATCGTGTAACGCATTATGGCCGCGGGGATCGCGCCCGTGTAGCATCATTTTTTCATGAAAATCCATCATATTGTCAAACCACCACCCACTGCTCATTGCTTGCCCTCATAGTCGGCCTTCCATATCCTGTCCCAATTCTCCTTGTTGACGGCGAACTGGCGGACAAACTCATGCTCCAACTCGTGTGTTCTGCGTCCCAGCAGAACCATGCTGTGCAGCGGAGGCCCAAGCTCATCGTCCGCATCGCAGAGCTCCTTCAGCGTACCGGCGACGAACTTCTCCGTCTTGCCACCAACACGGGCGGCGCCGATAGCCAAACTGTCGGGCCCATAAACACCCTGCCCTTTCTCCTCCTCGATCTCGAGCATCTGGCTCGCGCAAGTACCAACCGACATGTAGCGCGGCGGCTCGTAGATCTTCCTCCCCCTCGCCATATTCTCCAAGCTCTGCTCCTTGACCTTGATGTCCAGCAGAACCAAGGTATGGAGCCCAATATCCCTGTTCTCCTTGATACGGTCGTAGAAGCTGGCCGGGCGCCAATTGTCGAGGAAGAAGACCATACTAACCGTCTGGCCAAAGTTGTAAAGCTGCAGGCCACAGGCGCCGATGCCTGACATGATGGAGGCGTTGGGGACTGTGCCTACGGCGATGCCGAGCTCGCGCGCCCGCAGGACCAGGTCTGTGTGCGTGGTTGCGCCAAAGGGGTCGCCGACGACCAGGAAGGCGACGTCGACGTTCTCGGCGTCGCGCAGGATCTCGTCGCTCTGCGACTCGACCATCTCGCGGTCGGCAATTATGACTTCCCTGCCATAGTAGGATTCCTACTGTGCATTAGCGTTAGTTGGGTCTGAGAGGAAGGGGGAGTGTGGGCGTACAAGGACGGCCTTGTCCACGAGGAGGATGCTGGTGTAGGCCTCGAGGTAGACTCGGGAAGCCTTCTTTGCAATCTCGAGACCCTTGACGGTGATATCCGTCTCGTCGGAGAGACCGAGGCCAACTAAGTACAGCATCTTTGCAAGTTAATAACGTGGAATTGGCGCTGGGAGATCTGTGAAGTGGAGGACGGAAGATGCTGGCGTGAGAAAAAGGGACACCCCACCAACCCCACCAAAGCTGCCCCGCCAAATTTTGGACAGGGGACTGCTTATCGCATATCGTTATCGTTTCAATCAGTCGCGCCCCGAACTTCCAGGGTTCCTGTTCGCGACAGCTTCACCGAATCCAGGTGCATCACAACATACACCATCGCCATCGCCGTCGCATTCATTACCGAACTATTCATGATACGGGTTACCCTCTGAACTACCCAAACCTACCGACACGACCTACTCACCCATTCACACCGCCCACCATGTCCAAAAACTCCTCCGCCTACGGCCAAGCGGCCGGCGACACTGACTTCCGTAAGAAGTACGACCTCGACGAATATGCCGCCAAGGCTGAAGCGCGCGAGTCCGCGGAAAAGGAAGAGCGCAAGGCGCGCTGGGAGGCCAAGATGGCAGGCAAAAAATACTACAAGCCCATGGACGGGACCGAGACGTTCACGACGGCGCGCAACAAGACGCACGACTTCAGCAAACTCGTCGGCACGACCTCCCTCGTGCCCGCGGGCGCAGGCGTGGGCAAGCGCGGCCGCGGCGCGGGGTTCTACTGCGAGGCGTGTGATTTGACGTTTAAGGACAATCTGCAGTGGGTGGAGCACACGAATAGTATGCAGCATCAGCGGAGTATTGGGGCGACGGGCGAGGTGCGCAAGGCGACGGCTGCGGAGGTGCACGCGCGGATTGAGGCGTTGTGGGAGAGGGAGCAGGAGAGGAAGAGGGAGCATGTGGTTTCATTGAAAGAGAGATTGGAGGTGAGGAAGGAGGAGGAGGAGAGGGAGAGGGAGGAGAAGAGAAAGAAGAGGAGGGAGGCGGAGGAGAGGAGGAGGTTGGGGAAGGAGGAGGAGTTGAAGGTTAAGACGGAGTATGGGGAGGATGTGAGGATCGAGGGGGAGCATGATGAGGATGATATGATGGCTGCGATGGGGTTTACGGGATTTGGAACGACGACGAAGTGAGACTGGTTTTATTTCGATACTGTGCTGCATTTGCTCAGGTATGGCATTAATGAAGCTGCACCCAAGAACGATACCACGCATAGGGCGGCGTTTGGCGTTACTGTTAGGTTGGGGGCGGAACTCAATACTCGAACATATATGGATATATAACGTTGCAGGACCTCTTCAGAAACCAACAATTTACATACTGACAATAACCTATCATCGTACGGGAATAATGTTCGAAGGACGACAACTTGAAGTGGTCTCGACCTCCGGGTTTCTTGGCCCCACCCTTGCCGTTACCCCACCCTCCCGCCGCTTTGGCTGGCCTGCCATCGTGCCCGCCTGACCCCGACCCTGACCCCGAGTTCTAGGTTGCCAGTGTTCTGTTGACTTCAACCTACCCAACAAACGACACTCGAACTTTGTCCCTTTTTGCACCTCTTCGACACTTTCGTGACCAGAATACTGGGACCGCTGATCATCACTCGCCACACACCCTTCGCGCCGAGTTCCCTTTCACCCCTCCTCGACACGCCCACTAGGGACACTACCCCGACGAGTTTTTGCCAGGGAACGAAAGACCTCGCACTGCGGCGAAGAGAGGAAACACCACCGGAAAATATGGCCAGTTCGTCGTCAAGCTCGGCAGCGGCAGGGGCGCTGCTGAGGCGGCAGCTTAAGCAGATGCAGACGGCAAAGGACCTCCCCGGGATTTCATGCGGCCTAGTCAACGACAACAACATCTTTGAGTGGGAGGTGATGCTGATGCTGAGCGACGACTGCAAGTACTACAGGGGTAAGCCGACTTCTTCCCACCCAAAGTCCCCCCATCTGTTACTAACAAGCCTGCCTATCACCAGGAGCCAACTTCCGAGCCCACCTCAAGTTCCCACCAGAATACCCCCACCTCCCCTAAGATGGTCTTCCAGAAGCCGATCCCATTCCACCCCAACATCTACCCTAACGGGGACCTCTGCATCAGCATCCTGCACCCGCCCGAGGACGACAAGTACGGCTACGAGTCTGCGAACGAGCGCTGGAGTCCCGTGCAGACCCCTGAGACGATTCTCCTGAGCGTCATTAGTTTGTTTGAGGACCCCAATGATGAAAGCCCTGCGAACGTTGAGGCGGCATTGCTTTTCCGCGCGGAGAAGGAAGGGTTGAATAAGGATTTTAGAAAGAGGTGTCGGCAGTGTGTGAGGGAGAGTTTGGGCGAGGCGTGAGATGGTCGGGTTGAAGGAAGACAAAATCGAAGGTCGAAGGAAGGGGGCGAGATTAGGCTGGAAGATAGTCTAGGCTCTCGGGTGGTGGGCGTCAGGAGATATGGGAGGGACGGGACCCCCTCATGCTGGGTGATAGTATCACGAAGGGATGTTCCTCCAGAACGGACAACAGGGCAAAGCGCAGAACCAACAGCAAAACTCAATAAACATTCAAAATAATTTAAATCAATTTACCAACCCCAAAACCCCCAACCACCCCATCCCACTCCTCATCCCACCTCCTCCTCCCCTCTCTCTCCGCCCCTTTCTTCAACCCCTCCAACTCCCTCCTCCCGGCCTCTCCCAACAACCGCTGCAAAATCCTCGCCAACTCCCCTGCCGTCTCAAACCCCTCCCATTGTCCCCTCCTTCACCAACTCCCCAAAGCTCTCATACCCACAATACGCGGCCACCGGCAGCCCTGCCCCAAACATATCCACCACCTTCATCGGCAAATCCACCCCCGAGCTGCTCATATGCAGACACACCCCCAAGTCCGCACACGCAAGCAGCGCGGCGTAGTCCGCAAAGGGCAAGAACGCCGTGACGATGCGCACGTTGGGCAGCTGCCCCTTGGCTGTGAGGTCGCGGATTTGAGAGAGGTAGTGTTCCTTTTGCGGGCCCTTGCCGGTAATGACTGCCAGGAGCGGTGTGGTAGCCTTGGTGGTGGTGGTGTTGGCGTACTGCACCAGAGCAGAGAGGAGGAGCGAAAAGTCCTCGTCTGGCGTCCAGGATGTGCTACTTACGAGGAGGCGGGTGGTGCCGGAGAGGAGGCTGGGGATGAGGGCTTTTTGGTCGGTGGGGAGGACGCGGGCGAGGATGGCGGCGCGGGAGGAAAGGAGGAGGAAGGGTTGGTGGGAGGGGTTGGAAGATGGCGGCGGGGCGGTCGTGCAGGGCGAGAAGGGTTGGGTGATGGAGTAGGGGTTCGTGGAGCTGGCGGGCCATGGCGTGCGTTACTGTTAGGTGGAGGTGGCCGAGGCGGCCGAAGTAGCATTCGTAGAGCTTGAGAGGGCGACGAGGGGTGGTTGCGTCCTCGGGTGCCGGCGAGAATGGTCCAGCCATAGTTGTGCCAGTCGATGATGAGTTTGCTGTTGCGGAGGCGGCAGATGAGGCCGGCGATGGCGAGTGTGGGGATGGAAGGGGGTTTTGCACGAGGATCCATTGTGCTGGGGAGGCTGTGGGCGAGGAGGAGGGCAAGGTGGTAGAGTTGGTAGAGGACTTTTAGGGGGCAAAGAGGATAAAGGGGATGGATGGTGGACGGTCTGGGGGTGTGGGGAGAGGAGTGATGGTGATGTTGGTGTTGTTGATGACATCCGGATGAGGCGAGGTTTCTGGGAAAAGTCAGAGACCAAGCTATTCCTGGGGTTGAAGGGCTCCTTACCAAGATAACCGATTAAGTTCACTTTGCCTCCATGTTTGGCTATGCTCAGGGCATGATATGTCATGCGCGGACTGCGGCCAATGTCTCCCAGCACAAGAACATGGACAGCTACAGGCAAACCTGGTGAGCCTGCTGGGGGCCCATGATACCTAGTAAAACGGAGAAGAAAGTAGACAAAAATGGCCACCACGCCGAGAGCGGGAATAAGTAGGGGAAGTATCAAGAGACTGGTCATCTTGACATTTTCCTTAAGAGTCGTCCTGCAAGCTGTCTTGGGAATATTGGGGGGCGTCAAGGACGAGGCTTTGGCGGAACTTCGGATATAAGACAGTAGAGTGATGGCCTCTCTCGTACCAGCAAAAAACACAATTTGAAAGAAAATTGGGAAGCTGTGCCAAAGCCAGACAACTCGCCTTCTGAGAAGCTCAAATGGTGTTTACTTCACCGCAGTGGCAGTGGATTTGGGCCCGATCTCCAACATCTTATCGGGCTGCAGGGTGATGGCATTTGGGGCCGGCAGGGGTTTGAGCCGATCTCGTGCATACAGCCAATCACAGACTGCAAAACCAGCATCAGCCTTGGCGGCCCTCCCCACTGGTTCAGGGGTTGGATCGCTGGGGGAGTGGAAGAGAGCGGGCAGAGGCCGAGGACCGCGACCAGGGGGCTTGAAAGAGGGACCATGCAAACAACGAAACCGTGGCCGACGACGGGGGAGTTGGCTCCTCCTTTCTTATCGCTCGACACTGGCGATCCCGACCCAACATCTTGAAACCGCCGGACCAGTCCCTCTTTTCCCTGCGCCCGTCTCAGAAACCCGCGTTTCGGACAAAACTTGAAGAGGCACTGCAGTGGGAGCCGATTGTTGGCGACCATTTCGTCGGGTAAGTGCTGCAGCCCGTGGTCCATGACAAGGGACAAACAATGTTGACAGTCATGACGTGGTCGACACAGATTTCTAGGATCTCGTCCCACCGTCTTCGAGCGAGCGCGCCGAGTCTCAGCCGAACGACCACTCTACAACCTCCAAATCTCGACCCCGACCACCACACCGTCCGATGCTCAGTGGAAGGTGATATTGGGGGCACGTACGCTCCGCGACCTTAGGACTCTCTCGTAGTCCTGCGCCGACAAAGCCATATCCACAGCCATGGCATCCTCGTATGCCCTGCCAGCTTCGGCACTTTCACAACATCACCATCACCGCCACGGATCCGACGACAACTGCTCCCAATCCCACGCGCATTCGCACGCGCATTTGCACCCGTCGTCTCTAGCCTCCCTAAATCCGTCCCGGAGCCGGAAAGACCTTCGTCTCAATGGCGCGCACTCTCACAGCCGGCACAATCATCATCACGATGACAACCAATCTCAGTTCCGGGCCAACTCGGACATACCCATGCCGATCAATGTTCCTCCACCACTAGGCAGCGGGCAATGGAAGATGGAGTCAACGCCGGGAGGGAAGTCGCTGCTATCCCCCACCTCAGCTAGCTTCGATGCTGCTGGGATGTACGAGGCCCCGGCTGCCTCGCCAGCTCTGGCGCATTCCCACTCCCATAGCCATGACCATCACCATGATCATCACCATGATCATCACCATGACCACCATCATGACCATCACCACGACCATAACCACAGCCACAGTCACTCAGCAGAGCGGTCCAAGTTCACAACGCTCCTGCTCCCATACTCATCGAGATGGCCGTTATTACACGCTGTGTTGACGGAGAAGGACTCGAGGAGAATCTTCTACTTCATGAGGTTTGTCGTCCTTTTCCAAAAAACCATAATCAACGAGACTAATACCCCACTTTGCAGCTTGAACCTTGCGTTTATGATGGTACAGGCATTCTACGGCTACGTGACAGACTCGCTTGGCCTTTTGAGTGACAGTGTACACATGTTCTTCGACTGCGTGGCCCTTGCTGTGGGTCTTTTCGCCGCCGTTGCAAGCAAGTGGCCGCCAAGCGAGAGGTTCCCCTACGGCTTCGGCAAGATCGAGACCCTGAGTGGCTTTGCCAACGGTGTGTTTCTGATTCTGATCAGCGTGGAGATTATGATTGAGGCGTGCGAGCGTATCATGGAGGGCAGGGAGACGAAGAGGTTGGGCGAGCTGTTCGTGGTCAGCACAATGGGTCTGCTGGTCAATTTGGTCGGTATGATGGCGTTCGGCCATCACCACCACGGCCACGGCCACGACCACGGCCACGACCACGGGCACTCCCATGGATGCAACGGCAACGCCCACTCACACGACCACGACCACGACAAGCACGACGAAAAGAAGGGACACTCCCACTCCCACGACAATGAGAACATGCACGGCATCTACCTCCACGTCCTCGCCGACACGCTCGGCAGCGCCGCCGTCATCGTCTCGACCATCCTCACCCACTTCTGGAAGTGGTCCGGCTGGGACCCGTTGGCCTCCTTCCTCATTGCCGTCTTGATCCTGCTCTCCGCCCTGCCGCTCGTCAAATCCTCCGCGCGGAGACTGCTCCTCACCATCCCGCCCGAAATTGAGTACAACCTGCGCGATACCCTATCGGGCATCACGGGGCTGCGGGGGGTGGTTAGCTACTCGGTGCCGAAGTTCTGGATTGATGATCGGAATGCTGGGGAGGGGAGGTCAGGGAATAAGTTGTTGGGGGTTATGCATGTGGTTGCGGCGAGGGGCGCGGATATGGAGGATGTGAGGGATCGGGTGAGGAATTATTTGATGGAGCAGAGTATTGATATTACGCTCCAGGTGGAGAGGGAGGGGGATACGAGTTGTTGGTGTGGTGTGGGAAGGAGTCCGCTGTCGCAGTCGCATCGACCGGCGAAGAGTACTGTTTTTTTGAGTATGGAAGGGGAAATGGGTGTACGATCTGAGGGATATGTCTGAGCTGGTGGATTTACTTACGATTTGACCGTTGGCGGGTTTGTTTGGGTGTATTTGAGAGCCTCCTCGTGGTCGATATATAGCAAAGCAAGCCTCTGGATGGGGGATGAATCTGGGATCGTCGTTTTAGGGGTAGCCTGTGAGCGTGGGAATGGCGAGGCCGTATCGTGGCATATCTCACACACGTCCCCTCTGACAGCCGTCCGCTGCCGAGTCGACAACCCGGGCCGATCCCGGGGCCTCAATTCTTCGGCACTTTGGGGAAAGAGTAGGTGGGTCTTGACCCCTGTCGTGTCCTGCCCTGGCCCCCAACTGCATTCATCTTCAACCAACCGACTTCTATCATTTTGAAGGCAACAAGGCACATGCTGTTGCCTTTCTCACCTAATCATGTTTGTCAGAAGAACCCCCTCATCAGCGGCCAGACGACCCCGCAGCCCGCGCCCCCTTGATGTTTGGGTAACGGAGATGAGGCATCATGGTTCTCTTCGGGTCAGAGGTCTACGGATAGTCGCGGGGCTACAAAGGCCTCTTGTTTCTACTCTCGAAGAGTGATACCAAATACCCCCTTGTATTTCTGCGGAGTCTTGTATTTCTTTTGAGCCCAAACTCTCTTGTTCAGGGGAAGTTCGAAGGAATTGTCGGGCAGGGAGGGCGGAGGGCGATTCAGGAGGCTCAGCCATGCGCGCTGCCGCCTTCTGAGGGGAAGCGGCCTACTGCTATTTAACCAGACTTTCGAGTGGGAAACCTGGACTTGCCTTTTCTAGGAGTTGAATCCGGCCCGAGCTTGTCTACGAGCCCTCGGTTCAACGTCGGTTTCCTCTAGGCAAAGGCGCAACAAGATTCGCCCCGGAGTCGGCTTCGTATGTCTGGGCCGCCTTCCGTCTGGTGGCCTAGGGTATTACACAGGATTTTGAGTTTTGTGAGTTCTTGGTTGACGCTGTCGATCAGATTTTGGACATCATTCTTGTCTGTGAGGTCTACGCCAAACGTCAGCTCCAGCAACTTACAAGCCTGGCCAACGAGTCGCGGCTGATGGCTGACAAGGTTCTTGAGAAAATCTCTCCGCTGCTCGCCCTCGTTGTCAAGTTTTTGTACAAAGCGCGGAAGCTCCTCGTTGAGAGCGACCGGTTCGGTCGAGCCTTGACTACCATGTGCGGCACCCTGGAAGCTGCGAATGGATTACGAAGGACAAACCCTTTTGCCAGTGAATGGAGTATTGAAGTGCGGCGTCGGAGGACGCCAAACATCTTCTCTGGTTGTCAGGAGAGGGTGCTTCGGCAAGTCCATTCTCATGTCATAAGTGATGGAGTACGTGGCAAAACAAGGAGAGGCCACAAGCCCAGCGCCAACACCAATGATCCTGCAGTTCTTTTGCAAGAGTGGAAACGATGCATCTCAAACGGGGGCAAGGATTATGGGACTTATTCTGCACTCTTGTGAGAGCAGTTGAGCGACGGGTCTATATGCTGGTGGACGCCGTGGACGAGTGCGAGGACAGAAGGAATGGACTTTTAGAGTCCTTAGTGAAGATGGCTGAAACAGAGGGTGATGTCGGAGTCATGGCCTCGAGCCGACCAGAACCAGATGTCTGTGATGCATTTGCGAGCCATAGCCCCATCCGGATTGAGCTGGGTCTCAAATCGACTGAGGCAGACGTTAAGACCTAATTACCGCCTCCATGGAGATCATACGCTAGTTTACCAACTCAAGGAGAAAGGTGGCTGGCCACAAGATTGCCGAACAAGCGGCGAGCATGTTCCGATGTGAGTTCACAAGCTCAGATTAAGCATGAGCTTACCAGACCTTTGAGGAGCAATTTTTGACTGAAGATAGACGCGAGCTTAGCTGTCCAGAGTTTAAAGTCGCCCGCTGCTCTCAAGACACCGTTTGAGGAACTTATGCGAAAGCTCCCAGATGGCATGAACGGTTTGTATGAGCAGGAACTCCTTGCTTTCAAACCCAATGTGTGTCAGATGCACATGATTGCTCTAAGATGGGTCGTTTGCGGCCGTGGCTTTGTCTCATTGACCCTCATTGCGGATAAGTTGGAGGGCAAGTACCTCGACGACGATGACACGGCTGAACATGACGAAGATTTACCGGACACCCCCAACATCAACAACAATGCGAATACACCTGAGCACCAAGAATTCGGTTCTGGAAGGGGGTCGACTCAAGAAACGGATTTCTTGAGAGCCTTAGAGAGAACAAGTTGGAACGCGATTGCCTCCGTTTCTCAAAGTCAGCAGGCCGCAACTTTCTCAAATTCGACAACCAGGGTATGGTCACACTGCAGCACACATCATTGAAAAATTATTTCGCCCAGGAGCCGGATGGTATGAGTACGGCGGCCCCAAAATCATATTGCGGGCGCTGCAATCAGCTCTTGGATCCCTTTTCCACCACCGAAGCCAATCCCAAACAGGGGCACCTCGACATGGCGCTCTAATGTCTCCGACTTCTCACTTGTCCGTCCTTCCAGAAGGCATTCCTCCTAAGAGTTATCCTTAGCCAACATGAATTGTAGGTAATAGCTACGGAAGAACGAACATCTGTGACCCCTTTGCAGCATGCTGTCGTCCATAGGTTACAGATCGGCTTGGAAGAGTTTTTGGCCGAACACGGCGCTCTCCCTATGTGGGATGAGTTTACTTATCTTCCTGATCTCGAGACTAAAGTTTCTTGCCAAGGTAACAGAGATAACTAATCATTGCTGCGATCCGGACTGGGAGACACATTTTATGAGACTGTTGGAGACCAACAAGTCTAACATGAGCCTCAATCGCCAAACTCAAGGGTGGGAGGCGATTGTAAACGATCTACTTGAGCACGGAGCAAACCCTCTAGTTAACAGGAGCTGGAAATGGGCCATCGGCTTTGGACATTGTCGTGCAGCGATGGATTGCGACGAGGGGTATTTCGGCATTGACCCATCACAGACGGCTTGTGGAATTGCTCTTGAGCAAATGCCCGCAAGTCCCGCATTCTCTTCTAAATTCGCAACTTTGGCTCGCCGCCCAACATGGGGCAAAAGAAATTTGCCAACGGGTGGTTGCTCAGCTCAACAGCCTACTGGGCGAAATGTTCGACAACCACGCACTATAGTACCTAATATTTTGTATGCATACCCTTCGCCGCGATGACCGCTTTGCAACGCTCTGGCATCGAGGCCAAAAGCTCTTGCAAATAGGTGTTTGGCAATGCCTCCCAAGCCTCATTGACGTACCTACGGAGGTTATCATACGAGGGCTTCTCTTCAAGGCCATACCGGTCTTCGATCCAATCCTTCATCCAGACCTTTGCCCAAGCCAGAAAAACAACCCCAGAACATCCAACCACCTTTACGTTGATGCTTCTCCACGATACAAGTTGGATCCCACTCTTCGCCTTGACGCCGGGTTACATATTGCTTCCGATGCGGGCCACCAGTAACCCAGGTCTCGTCGGTCCAAAGGATTTTTGGCTGCATCAAAATACAAGACTCGAATGCGTTGGCGTTGTTCAGTGGTCAACTGTTTCGTACCACGAGATCCTTGTGGCCGTGCCATATTGTGTTGGCTGCGTTGGCTGCGTTGACTGTGTTGACTGTGTTGACTGCGTTGACTGCGCGCGAGAATGGACAACAATCTAAGCGAACGAGCCGCAGCTAAGATCTACATGGTGGACCCTAGAACCCTGGCGCGACGACGCGCCGGCAAGCCTGCACGATGCAACACCACGCCCAATTCGAGGAAGCTTACTCAATCCGAAGAGGCGGCTATTGTTCAATACATCATTGAGCTATCCGAGCGATCCTTTCCACTCAGACTACGTAGTGTGGAAGATATGGCCAACCAACTCCTGCATACACGCGACGCGCCCCCTGTCGGGAAGCTCTGGGCTCACAACTTCGTCAAACGCCAGCCGGAGCTCCGTACGCGTTATACGCGTAGATACGAATACCAGAGAGGCAAATGCGAGGATTCAAAGGTTATTAGCGAGTGGTTTACTCTCGTGCGGAACATTATGGCCAAGTACGGCATCGTGGATGACGATGTTTACAACTTCGGCGAGACCAGGTTTCTGATGGGCATGATCTTTGCGGGTATGGTAGTTACGACCTCGGACGGTTTCAGCAAAGCGAAACTAGCCCAGTCTGGCAACCGTGAATGGGCAACGGTGATCCAGGGAGTCAATGCCCTCGGCTGGGCCATCCCTCCTTTCATCATCCTAGCCGGGCAACAACCCCACCTCACCAACTGGTACACCGAGTGTAACCTCCCGAGCGACTGGCGTATCGCAACCGACGAGAACGGCTGGACTACCAATGCGGTAGGCCTGGACTGGATCAAACACTTCGACATCTATACAGCAACCCGTACAAAGGGCAGATACCGGTTGTTGATTCTCGACGGCCACGAAAGCCACCACTCGACCGAATTCGAGCGCTACTGCCAGCAGAACAACATCATCACGCTCTGCATGCCTCCGCATTCCTCCCAACTCCTCCAGCCACTTGAGGTCGGCTGCTTTGGGCCGCTGAAGGAGGCGTACGGTCGCCAGATCGAGGACTTGAAGCGTATGCACATCAACCACGTGAGCAAGCCCGAGTTCCTCTCTGCCTTCCGCGAGGCCTTCTTCGCGACTATGACGGAGAAGAATATACGTGGTGGCTTTTCAGGAGCTGGCCTTCTGCCATCAGATCCAGAAAGGGTACTTTCCAAGCTGGATACCAAGCTTCGAACACCAACACCCCCCGAACTCACAACCCGGCACTTCACACTCTTCGGTCTTCCAGACACCCCACAACCTCCGAGAAGTCAACTCGCAGTCAACGCTCATCAAGACTCGCATTGCCAGCCATCAAAATAGCTCCACAACTTCGATGTTGGCTGCTGTAGACCAGCTTACCAAGGGTACGATGGCTATGGTGCGCGAGGTATCACTCCTTTTGTCAGAGGTCTCTTCGCTTCGTAAGGCCAACGAGGCACTAAGCAAGCGCCGGAGAGCCAAAGAAATACGATTACAGCTTGGAGGGTCCCTTAGTGTACAAGAGGCATTGGATAAAATTGACCAGATGGTTGTAGGCGGGGAGGGGGTGCAAGAAACGCAGCCGGATGGTCGTGGTGCACGGGGGGCTCGGACGAAGGTTCGGTGCTGTGGTGTGTGTGGCAGGCCTGGCCATAATGCACGCACTTGCCAAGAGGCAGTGTAATTATTTGATTCAGCTGTTTCTAATGTAATTATAATTGGACCCTAGTAGAGTTGTTTTGTCATAAATGAAAATTGTCCTGGGGCAGAAGGAGTTGGATCACTCGCTTATATGGGTCACTCGCTTGTAATAACTATACGTTACAATGAAAAGAGCAAACCATCCCATATCTTATGGCATGTATCGATACTACTCGGAAGTCAAACTGTTGCCAGTGGAAGCTGGGGCGCACATCACAGAAATAGGCTTCTGCAGCGAAGGAAGCTTCGCCCTCACTGCGGAAATCCTGAAGTTTGTCGGTCGGCTGTGTGTCGCCAGAGGCCTCCATGGCAGCATATTTGAGACAATGGAGCCGGATGGCGAGGCAGCAGATCTCGGGCTGCCTGGTCCGAAATGCGATGGAGATACGGTAGGATGCGGGATCGACCTAGAGAAGGGAGTCATTTCAAATGCATTATTGCCATGAAAGAAGTGCCCGAGGTGTGCGACGCGTTTTGTTCGTCGTATCTGTCCCTTGAGCCCGCCACCGTAACAGTGATAAAGGGCCCGGCTGCCAATCGACGACCGTGGAGTCCGAAGATGCATCTATAAAGATCCTCGCGCAGTGCTCCTCTGCGCCGTCGCGCATCAGCAGCGCCTGCGACTGTTTGGTGTCCACCACGTTGACGGTTATGGTGACCGTGTTTGCCTCCGAGACCAGTAGCCCAGCTACATCCACGACGACCGCAGCTGCCGCGACCACCACCACGACCAAAGCCCCCTAACCGGCGACAACGTCATTACCACCACCGAGTCTGGCACCACCACCAACACTGTCACCAGCGAGTCAGCCGCTCCCACAATTACCTACCCCGAGCATCTCATCACCAACGGCGACTTCGGCAGCCTGAACACCAAACCCGGGAGCATCCTCCCGTGGACCTATACAACCGCAGTCACAGGCGGTGTTGCCGCGGGCTTCGACGGCGCGAACGTGTGCGTCGACAGCACAACGAACTGCCGTAGCCTGCCCCTCATCCGTGCGACTCCGCCTGTGACGGCTGGGGGGACCACGAGCTTCGTCCACTCTGGCATAGTCACTCGCCCGGCCACGATATACACGGCCTCCTTCCTGCTCCGGTGCCTGAACGGGGATTCCCAGTCCGGCTTCGAGCTGTACTTCGTGGAAGGAATGTTCGGCCGGGTTGGCTGCGAGGCGCGAACCGGGGCTACTTCTTTCAGAAGTCGGGCTTAGTACTCAAGAGCACGGTATCGGGAGTCGGTGACTTCGAGGCCCGCTTCGTCAACCCAAGCGGCAAATCTGGCTTGTACTTCACGCCGTTGATTTCTAGGCGAAGGATTTGGGGGCTTGAGTTGGGGTCGCGTGCTTATCGTTAGTTAGGCACTTATCTATGGGGAAAAACAAATATGGAGCGTCTTTCGGTGTTGTCTCGCTCCGTCTCTGAGCCGAGGTAGAGTTTCTTCATCTCTCGACGACATGGCGGGGAATTGACATTCTGCGGCCATTTTGACAGGCGACGGCCGGAGATTTCGTGGGGGTCGAAGATCAGCATCAGCCAACGCAGCCGGACCAATTGCAGAAGGCGGTGAGCCAAGAAGTTTAGGGGTCGCTTGAGGCTGAAGGCATCTGCCACCATCCCTGCGAATCACCCCACAGTGTCCACACGGACCCGTTCACCCTTGCCGTTCGGTTCTGGGGACCGAGTTCCAACGCCCGGGGCGGGGCTTGGGGTCCCCTTTTGCCGAGGTTGCAAGGTCCGGGCGGGTGACGTTGTGGCTGCCACTCCCGCGACCTGCCACACGTGCGATTGTCCCAGAATCCCGACAAAACCCCGCCGATCCCATCTTCCCCAGCCCCTTGCGTCCGACCTCCCGCCGCGTTTCACTTCTTTTCGCTCCGACACTATCCAAAAGCGGCGACCAAAACAACACCCCAACCTTTCTCCCCGACAAAACACAAACACACCATGTCGTCCTCCTCTTCCCAATCCGTCCTCCCCCCCGCGGTGGCTGAGAAGCTCCCGCACATTCCCGAGAGCAAGCAGGAGCTCAAGGAGGAGGCCAAGGCGGCCGCCTCGACGGGTCTCTCCCAGCTGCGCTCGTTTGTCGCTGGTGGCTTCGGCGGCGTGTGCGCCGTCGTGGTTGGCCATCCCTTCGACTTGGTCAAGGTGCGCCTGCAAACGGCTGAGAAGGGCGTCTACTCGAGCGCCATCGATGTTGTGCGCAAGAGCGTGGCCAAGGATGGCCTACGGAGGGGCCTGTACGCGGGCGTGAGCGCGCCGCTGGTCGGTGTTACGCCGATGTGTATGTCTACCCTTCCTCTTCTCCCTGAAAACCGAAACTGACATCTGGTTGTACAGTCGCCGTCTCCTTCTGGGGCTACGACCTCGGCAAGAGCATCGTGCGCTCGACCTCTACCATCGGCCCCGACGGCAACCTCTCTATCGCGCAGATCTCTGCCGCCGGCTTTTTCTCCGCCATCCCCATGACCGCCATCACCGCCCCCTTTGAGCGCGTCAAGGTCATCCTGCAGGTCCAGGGCCAGAAGACGCTTGCCCCCGGCGAGAAGCCCAAGTATGCTGGTGGCATGGACGTTGTGCGCCAGCTCTACCGAGAGGGCGGCGTGCGCTCCGTCTTCCGCGGCTCCGCGGCTACCCTGGCCCGCGACGGACCCGGCTCGGCCGCGTACTTTGCGGCATATGAATACATCAAGAAGATGCTGACGCCGAGGGATCCGGTGACGGGTGAGACGAGCGGGAAGCTGAGCTTGACGGCGATTACCTGCGCTGGTGCTGGTGCGGGTGTGGCTATGTGGATTCCGGTGTTCCCGATCGATACCGTCAAGAGCAGGCTGCAGACTGCCGAGGGCAACGTCACGATTGGTGGTGTTGTGAAGAGCTTGTATGCCCGCGGCGGCTACAGGGCTTTCTTCCCCGGCTTTGGGCCCGCGCTGGCGAGAGCGGTGCCTGCCAATGCTGCTACCTTTTTGGGTGTGGAGCTGGCGCACCAGGCTATGAACAAGGTTTTCAACTAGAGGGTGCTCACGCGGTGTTTGATGGATGGTTAGAGATAGACCTGCGCGTCGTTGCTGTTTTTCTGGGTGGCTTCTGTTTTGGTGGTGTGGTTGGTCGTTCTTTTGTCGTCTCATGGATACCTCGTCTTGCAAAAGTCATTGTCGGATCGCTGTCTCGAGCGGTAGGAGTTTGGGTCGCATTTGAGCATTGGATTTCTGAAGCATTTCTGGTCTGCTTTTTTCTTCATTGCGAGGTGTTCGAGATAGAGCCTCTTTTTTCAACAAGGGCGGCTGTTGTTGATGTATGTTACGCTAGACATAGACGTGCCGTTGTCAGTAGCGGTAGAGAGCCGACCAGAACAATTAGATGGAATGGAGTTTTGAGGAATTGCTTCGTTGGTTGCTCTACATGTGTCTTATACGGGTCTCCTTTCCAAGCTCTGTAGGCTTGAACGAGTCCTCAGATCCTAAAGCTATCTTCTTCCCCATATCCTCGATCACGAGGCCTCAACTCAAAAACTTCCCCACACGCCCCACAAACCCCTCCTCCACAACCCTCTCACCTCTCCTCTTCTCCTCAGGCATCTTCCCAACCAGCACCTCCGCCCTCATCGTCCGCAGCCCACACGCCCGCAACTCCTCGTCCCGCCAGGCGTCTGCACCGCCAACCCCGAGGTCGCGCACGTCCCGAAGAAGTGGCCCCTGACGCACCTCGAGAGGTCCCCTTACGAACGTTCATCGGCGAGCCGCACAGGTCGCACTTCTGGCTGACAGCGCGGGGCGAAGAGGGCTTGGGTGTTGAGGCGCGGGGCGGAGGGGTGCACTGCGGGGACTTCGGGGCCGGCGCCGTAGAGGGATTCGAAGAGGCGCGCTTCGGTGGTGAGGTGCGTGTAGTGGGATTCGGTTGGGGGTTCCGCAGGGACGGTGGTGGTCATGGTGGAGAATTGGGGATCGATGGGCATGCCGTAGTCGTCTTGTTGCTGATCCAGGTATTGGGTGTCTTGGGATGTTTCTTTGCGGCGCGGTTTGTAGCCGAAGAGCACGTTTGAACGCACCGTATGCCAGCCACCGCGCTCAGGGTGCTGAGTGCTGTGGCTGCTGGCGAGTACTGCGGAGATACCGCCTCCGGAAGAGAGGGTGAGGCCGTGTAGACGAAAGCGGTGCGGGTGGATCTCGGGGACTTCGGCGGTGGCAGCCCCGTCAGTTTCTTCATCGGCCAGTGTGTCGAGTCCATCATCCATATCCATGTCGCCGTCATCGTCAGAGCCAGAGCCAGATCCATCCGAGTCGCTATCATCGCCATAACGGCGCGTTAGGTGCATGTCAATCGGCACCTGGACTTCAAGTTTCTGCGCGATGGTGCGAACCCATTGGGGTCGGGAGTCGGCCGCGGGATCCGCGGGCGGAGGAACATTTGTCTGATACCAGTCCTTGGTAGTGGGTGTGGCAGACATGCGGATGAGGGTGTAAAGAGGAACGGGCGTAGGATTGGCGAGGTCTGGCGGGTGGATGACAAGGTCTGAAGAGTTTGTTAGCAAACACTGAAAAGCAGACCAAGCAGAAGAATCGCAGACCGATGATGGGATTCTGAGAACCCTGTCCGTTGTCCTCCCTGTAGGCTGTCCCGCACTCCCAGACGCTGTGCTTCTTTTGCTGGTAGTTGGGTCCACCAGAGAGCATGACATCGAAAGCTTTCACGTCGAACCCAGTGGCAATCAACCCCCGACAGGAGCTGTTGTCCCCGTGGTGCCAAATCTGGAGCTGTCAGCTATATGTTGAGCAAAACTGGTGGCCTTGACGTACGCCATCCTCAAACTCGACAAACGCGTCGACTGACAAGTATAGACACATTCCGTAGGTATCCTGCTTCTCAATGATGAGGGTGGGAAGCTCTCCTCGAACCCAAGAGTCCTTGAGCGTGATCTTCCGGAAGCCAACGTGGTTCCTATCGATGTAAGAGAGAACGGAAGTGCGACTGTCATCGTTCTGCAACCAAGGGCCCCATTTGAGACTAAAGGAGGTGCCGCATGGGACATAGTCTGGATCCAGAGGCTGCACCTCTGATTAATATCTTCAAATAGTCCTCATTCGAAGGAAAACTTACATTCGACGCTCCATGAGGTCCTTCCACCTTAAATCGAGCAACTTCCCTTACTAACCACACCACTGTCTCCTTCATGCCAATCTTCGCCGACCCCTCTCCCTTCCCCTTGCCCTCCTCCGGCACAAACACCAACTGCACACTAATAATTGCCACCTCATTCACATCATTGACCGTCGCGAGCAACCCTTGCCCCGGCGCAATCTCCCTCGCCCACGCAAACCCCTTCAAATACTCACTAACCTCAGTCTGCTGCCCCGGCACAATCAGTCTCTCACCCACACCCCACAACACAACCCACGAGTTCAGCTCCCGGCGCTGCAGCATGCTGTCGTTGGCGCGCGGTAAGATATTAGCAAACTCGCTGCCGTCGCCAAACATGGCCACCGTTCCCGCGCCTGTCAGCACCGCTAGGATTGGGCGGCGATTAACCCCCAGCCCTGAAGGCGACCAGCTGATCGCCACGACGTGGTTCATGCTGCTGCCGACGCCCGTGATGGGGCCGTAACCTGCTCCATAGGGGCGGTTGAAGCCGCCAAGGCCAGGGGCATCCCCATCTTCGGAGTCGTCGTCGTCGTTATCGTAGGGTGCTACAGAGCTGCCGTCGGCATCCGAATCATCTTCGTCGTTATCGTCGTCCCCGCTCTCGGCGTCCCCAATTCTACCAGCGGCGGCTAGCTGCTCGTAGGGGAAAGGCAGGTCCGCAGCGAGAAAAAGCTCCCGATTAACGCGCGGGTCGAGAGGCGGGTACGACACGGGCATGTGCTTGCTGCCTTCGGAGTACTGCGCGCGGAAGGTCTGGTGGTTGTAGCGCCGCGGACCGGGGGCGCCGTCGTCCTCGTCGGACGAGGAGGATTCGCCGCCATCCTCGTCATTCGTGGGCAGCTCAAACTCCTCGCCGTTTAGCTCAGCTTGAATTCTCGCCCTCCGCTTGGAGAAGTCGGGGAACTCTGGGACGAAGACATGGACTGAGTCGTCGGCTGTGACGGCTAGGTCGCCGTCGCATGAGAACTGGATGGCGCGTTTGACGAGGGGGCGAGAGCTGAGGGTAATTTCGCGGAGGGGGAGAAACTTAATGATACGTTTTGTTAGCGCTTGATGTTTTTTTACAGAGTCTTAGTATTGCCGGAGCTATGAAGGGTGCTGTTTTCACTTCAAGGTATGAGAAGAGACATCAAACACACTAACCTTCTGTTTCTTGGGCGGCTTGGAGGGAGCCACACTCATCTTGACCGATCTTTACGCCTAAAATGCACTAATATCCAGTCTTAATGATAGAACTGGATTTGGCGCATTTTCCTAGTTTGGATGCTTGGATTTTGTTCAGCGCCAGTGGTGATGGAGTTGTTGATGAAAGATGTGATGGTGAAAGAACCGTGCATTAACCCTAACCCTGACCTTCCATAACACAGCAAGACACTCCCGAGCTGGTTGGGCAGCTTGAACAGGCAACAAGAATTGTTATTAGTAAGTTATATCCTCAACTCCCAGGTCATTCCAAGTATGAACTCAACCCCCATAGTAATGTACACCCAGCCACCGCCGCGGCGCCAAAAATCTTCTTGGTCCACCAGTTCTCGTCCGTCAGGGGCTTCGCAAATTGCACCATTTTTTGCGCCGACGGCTTCATCTTTTCCTCCGCTCGCGTAGAGTTCCTCTTTACTTCCTCTTCCTCCTCCGCCGCCTTCATTTGCAGCGCTGCAATTGTCTTGCTAAGGGCGAGCAGATCCTCCTCCAAAGCAGTCGTATTCCCTGCCCCATCAACCTCCACGTTCTGTACGTTCCCAAAGAAGTCGGTCAGCAGCCGCTTGCGCGCCGACTCTTCGCCGCCCCGAAACAGGTCGTAGCGCACGCCGGCATTGGAGTGGATCTTCTCGTAGGTGTAGCTGTCGAACAGATCCCCTACGGTTTTCTTGGAGCTTGTGTCGCGCACCTCGTTTTCTAAGAACTCCAGGTTGTAGTAGGTGTACCGATCAATGACGGCAACGCCGATGTCGTTGTCGGCGTGGTGTGAGTAGGAGGACTGGTCGAGCTCGGAGGAACCGGTCGCGATGATGTTGGGCGAGTACAGCTTGCTGTACATGGTGTTGGCCTGGCAGGTGTCGATCATGAAGAGGATTTCGTTGTATCTGGAAAAGTTAGAATGCCGGATGTCGATATCGATGGATCAGGGGGTAGCTACCTCTTCTTCTCCCACATCTGCTCAAACGCGTCGGCAAGATCGAACGCGCCAATCTCCTCGGCATCCTGAAACTTGAGAAACTCGTTTCCGCCATGCCCCGTCATGTACACCAAGATATTGCTCCGGTCGTCGGTCAACAGCCGCTTGCTCCGTGGCATCTCCTCCCCGACGCGGTCGGTCAACAACCGTATAAAGTTCTCCACCGTGACCTCGTATCCCCTGTAGTCCACCTCAATGTTGTCGCCATACAGATCCACGGCGCGGTCGGCGTTTGAGTAGACGGTCCCTGGGAAGGCATTGCGCGGGTTGCATGCCATGTCGTCGGGCAGCATGAGGATGATCTGCGAGTCTGGGATGCCGAGGCGCTTGACGGTGCGGTACATGGACAGGACGTTTGCCAGGTGGCGATAGTTGAACCAGAAGCGCGAGGTACACACTAGCACGGCCCAGTTGCTTGTGTGCTCGGCACCAACAAGTGTCGCTAATGCTAGAAGGGCAGCGCCCAGCAGCGCTGGGAGGCCCAAGAGCCCCGGTAGCTTCATCGTGGTGGTTGTCTCTGAGCCGGGTCGGGTCAGGCAGCAAGTCCTTCGCTCGTCGAGTCGTCGGTGCCGTGTTGTCACTGCTGCTATTGCAGTTGCTATTATCGTCACCTGTGTGTTTTATCGGCCATTGAGTTTGCTAAGAAGGTCAAGAAGTTGGTGTTCTTCGAAGTCACATTAGTCAATGGCTCGTTCGGAGTTTAGGGGGCGGAAGGCGGAAGTGTCAGGCTGAGGTAAAGCTGTTACATAAGCCTCAGCGGGTCCTGTGTGATCCTTGACAGACTGAGTGGGTCCAAGCCGTTTAGCCTGACCCCGCCTGCGGGCCGAAAGCTGCAAAGTGGAGCTTTTCATCATGGCCAATGGCTAGGTGCAGATGCATGCATGTGACAACATTTAATGCCACGCTCCGAGGAAACCTTTTTTGGACAGCTCCTCAGACTATGGAACTTGGATTTGAGCAGCAGACAGAGCATGGGTTAAGGTTCCAAAGACTGGGCCAGCCACGCCATCTTGCACAGAGAAAGGCTAAAATCGCCTGATCTTTGACCCCTTATCAAACGTCAGCCCTGTCAGCTTGTTGTGTCGACGTGGATCTGCTTTGTTGACAACTTAACAGGAATGACTTGTGTGTACGGATACGGATAGCAGGGAGTTGCCAGAGAGCGAGGTGAACCCAAGAGTGAAGTGAACCCAAGAGTGAAGGAGCGTAGCTGCCAAGACAAGGCCGAGACAGACAAAAAAAAAAAAAGAATGGAGCAGGCCGAAGTGTGCAGCAGCAGACAAGCAGAAAGCAAACAGAAGAACTACGGACAATTTGTGAAGATATGTAAACACCGACATCGCCAGGCACAGGTGGAGACGAAGACGTGCTGGAACTGCCGGCTCAAGCTGTTGGTTCCACATCTGAGGAGTGGCACAGTCATTTTATCCGGCCCCTGCATTGAGGGTTCCCCGCTGTCCCCCGCGCTCACCACCACTTAAATGCGAACGACGCGCGCAGAGTCACGCCCCCTCCGAGTCACACAGCTGAACCGCCATGACCACGAGACCAAGACACTCCGCACGGTTAGAAAACCACACCATCTGTGCAGTGTAGCTTCGTCGGCGCCTTTTTTACTCTCCTATGACCTCAGCCTTACCTGCTCTCTCGACTCCGCCGATCAGCATTTAAATACCCCAAGCCCCGCTCTTTGTGGGAACTGAAGCTCTGGACCTAGACTTGGAGCTGCTTCTTCTTCGCCTTGGTGGTTCGACTCCCTGTGTAACTCAACACCACTCGCCCCATTCACGCCTCGAAAGAACAAACCTACGAAACACCAGCTTCTTCACCTCTCATTTTCGAAGCCTCCGTCCCAAACGAAATACCTGAAGCAGCGATGGGGCGCCCTCCGGCGTACCTGTTTGTGGTCAGGTAAGCACTGGCCACCACTTCCAGTAGTGATGACGCTGACTAGTCTTCAGGCATGGCTATCGCCTCGACGCCGCCGACAAGCAATGGCATCTCTCTTCTCCGACCCCCTACGATCCCCCCCTCACATACAGCGGCTGGCAGCAAGCAAAGAGCTTGGGTGTTAGGATCGCATCAATTATCCGTGACAGGGCACGAGAGGAGGAGCTTGCCGCGAGCCGGAGTGGCGATTCCTCCGCGAAGCGCAAGCGCAAGAGATACGAGGTCGTCATACACAGCTCGCCGTTCCTACGATGCATACAGACTTCGATCGCCATCAGCGCCGGCCTTGCACAAGACTCAACCTCCCTCGATCCGTCCAAGTCCGGACCCTCCTCGACGATCCGGAAGTCGGTCCTGCGATTGGATGCCTTCCTCGGGGAGTGGCTATCTCCCAGCTACTTCGAGTTTATCACACCGCCACCCGAGTCCGTCATGATGCTCGCCAGCGCCAAGGCTGACCTCCTCCGCCGCGAAGACTACAGTCACTACCCAACCTTCGTTTCCCATCACCACTCCAGTTCCCAGGGACACCTCTGGAGCCCAGCAGGCCAGTCGAATGGATCGGGATCCCTTACTAGCTTCAGCTCGTCAGCGCCTGGTGCTTCCAGCAACCTGGGCGATCCGTCACAACCAACGCCGATCGGCTACGTTTCGCCCGTTCCACACTATGCCGTTAGTAACAACAACACCATCCCGCCGGGTTACGTTTCGCATGCACGGGATGCCTGCGTTGAGATTGACTACCAGTGGGACTCCACTCGGGGCGCAGTGGACTGGGGAGACGGCGGAGAGTTTCCAGAAGAGTGGGCATCGATGCACAAGCGGTTCCGCGCAGGCGCCCAGAGCCTGGTAGACTGGTACTCGACTGCCGAGCATCCAACCCGTCCGGTCACTAGGAGCATACATCACAGCCCTTTAGACGAGGATGCAGATGACCCAGACGTCGAAGTTGAAGCCATCGTCATCCTCGTCTCCCATGGAGCCGGCTGCAACGCTCTGATCGGCGCCATCACCCACCAACCTGTCCTCATGGACGTCGGCATGGCTTCTCTAACCATGGCCGTTCACGAACCACCCACCGAAATTTCGTCTCCCCGCAAGTGGCCCGACCCGCGCGCTTCAAGCGGCTTCCGCGACACCCCACCCATGCACGAGCTCTACGACCTCAAACTCTTTGCCAACACAGAACATCTCCGGTCCCCAGCGAAACCCCCGGCCCCTCTCGCCCCCTTCCATGTCCGGCTCAGGAGGTAGTGGTACGGCCTTCGCTGCCCGTGGCCGCCACCTCTCCTTCTCCAACTCATCCTCCAACGCCGACTTCTCCTGGAACGAAGCAGGGCCTGGGAGTAGGATTTCGTCCGCCAACGCCGCCCTGAGCGGGCTCAGAAGGGAGACAGCACCGAGCAGCACCCTGCGGGTTCCCCGGCTGTCGTTTGCGGTCAGCACAGAGGGGTATACCGCTGTTGGTGGCGGCGGGGCGACATTCCTTTCCTCTTCAACTTCCTATTCTACGAGCGGCGGTAGGCCGCATCTTGTTGGGAGGAGTACGGGGTTGTGGACGCCGGCTGTAGTGTCGCGCGAGGAAGAAGAGGATGATGACGATGATATGTTTCCTAATTTTGGGAATGCGAGTCTTACTCCTACGGTTTCAACTCCAACTGGGACTGGACCTGGCAAGGGCGCTGAAGTTGATGGGGGACTAGTCGGGGTCAATACTGAGCGTTCGCCGCGGCCCGTCCCGGAGCAGCTTGGTGCCGGGGCTGGAGGGCTGTGGGGCGCCCCCAGGCCGCCAGATGATGCGGATCTGATGAGGGATATGAGTAGTGCGAAGAGACGGTGGACGGTTACGGAGCACACTTAGGAGGAGGCCGAGGAGGCGGGGCTGTGGGGTTTGTGGGAGATGCTAAGGGGAGGTGGAGATGTTGTCACAAGAAAGGTTGGATCGAATCAGTGGTGGTGCAGTTGAGGAAAAGGGTGATTTGTCTGCAGAGGTGCAATGATCAAGTGCTGGACATGGAAATGGGTTTAGCGGGGTTTGTTTATGGTGATACCAAGCCGGGAATGGCTGACTGGGTGATGGAATATGCGTTGGACGGTCTTTGTTGTGGAGTTTAAGGATAGGCGTATCAAGGAGTAACATACCCATGACAACAGTACCCTAATGAACCTAAGGTGGCACACCTAAGGAAGTATGGGTTATGAGGAGAATAATATTACTATGGAATTGACTATGTGGCATTATTATCAACGTGCTACCTCTCCCGCTCGCCTAGGACAGCTCATCTCCAGGGTTATTTTCTTTTAAGGAAGAACAGTCGGCCAACCAACAGCATCTTCTCGGCACAACGACTAGTTTTATATTACTACCATCAAACTATGGGGGATTGGAACAGCAATTGTTCACTCAGGAACCACAGTGCTGAGAAAACCTCAGAGACAAGTGTCTCTTCTTCTGACCTTGAGATGTCACCTTCCGTCTCTGATGCCTGATGACACAAACCAGTATGCTCCAAGGTTGATAGCAAAGTTGGCTGCTCAAGTCAACAAGCTTCTTTCACGACCCAGCTCAAGTCAAGCCAACCTCCTCCTGATGCCCACCATTTCATCCCTTTCTCTGCTGTCAGGCCATCTCCCTCATGTGTAATCATCATACTCCCACGCACTCCATTAACCCACATCCCAGCCCGCGGCACCTCGATCCGTGTCAAAAAAAAAAAAAAGCTTCCAGTCCTCTTCAAGCCCTCTCCCTTCATCCCCTTACTCCCCTCCTTCAATATCCACTCATTCCACCGCCAAATCCTGTCTCTCCAAAACCCTGCTCAAAACAATGTCAGCCTCCCATATTCTCCAAATCTCCTCCCAGAACAACAAAGAAAAGATATCAAGGAAAACTCAAAAAACTCCAACCCCACCCCCCCCCACCTCCACACAAAACCTCCTCAATTTCCTTCGGCCCCTTTCTTCTATCATGCTGTGTGACCATCACAAACACGCCTGCCGCAATATTCTTCCAAACCTCCGCGCCCGCAACCATCTCGGCCGTCGTCCGCGTCGCGACGGCTAGGTTGGGCGCCGTGAGGGCCGTGCTTGGGGCGATGAGACTCGGGGTCGAGAGGGGGAGGTAAGGAGGGCTGTGGAGAGGGTTAGGAGCGTGAGTGTTAAGGAGATGGCGGGGAGAGACGGGGTCTCGGGTGGTGGTGGGAAGAAGGCCAATGGTTAGGGTGCCAGTGAGGAAGAGGAGTGTGGCGACTGCGAGGGTGGCGATTTGAAGTTTTGGTGGTGTGGGTTCGAGAAACTTGGAGAGGGAAGAGGATGCGGGTAGGAAGATGTGAGGGAGGGTTGTGGCGGCGAGAGTGAGGGTCGAAGAAAGGAGAAAGGCTGGAGGTGGGGCTCCAGAGGGCGGAGTAGAGGAGGACTGCGACGAGGGCCAAGAGGCCGGTGGTGAGATCTGCGTGGGCGAAATGAATAGAGGGTTTGAGTGTGGCGATGTATTCGGTGTTTGTCTCCAGCAAGAAGCGGCGTGGCGAGGAAGGAATGGGCATGTCAAGTTCGTTGCTGGGTGTTCCTGGTGTTTGAGGAACTGCCAACGGCCTGTCGAAGGCCGTTTCTGGCGCTCTAAGGGTGAGAGCAGAGACAGCGATCACAAAGAGCCAGCTGAGAATTACAAATAGCTGATTGAAGCCAGCTTGGTTTTGAGAGACAATGCCGCTGATTCACGGCGGACCCCAAGTTGTCGCCATGGCAATGATGGTGTGGATGCCGATGCGAAGACCGCTCTCATGCTCCTACGCCAGTTGGTTGGGTTGAATCAATAACAGTTCTGACCTGACTCAAAAGTATGTGTCCTGGATTAACCCAAGTACAAGGGTGTCGAACGAGCCCCAGCCCAAACTCTGGAGGATTCTGGCAGTGATGCACTCACCAAAGATGCTCGTGGGTTTATGTTCTAAACTGTCCCAATGATTAGCAACTAGAACGACGCTAGATAGAGCGGCCTCTTGCCGCATATTCTTGATGTAACAATGCAGGCGAAGCCAGTAAATGCAGACAGAATTAGAAGGACGCCAGTCAGGGCGCCAACAGCTATGTAAGAGACCCGAAAGCTCTTAGTGAATTGGGCATTGACAATCATAAATATGGTCTTCAAGACGCTGGTCATGGCGGTCATCATCATAAGGGTCCAGAAGTCCAGTTCTTTCCTCCATGTCGGCCAGTTCTGTGAACCGTCAGTCAAAAGGGTCATCGGGATCGTCACTTGCTTGTGGCACAAGTTCGACTTTCCGGTGTTTCCCCCTCCCATACTTTATGGGTTTTCTTGAAGACATTAAAGTCTAGGAGCATCTTGTTGTCAAGCGTATCAATGTTAAATGTTCTCGACGAGTTGGTTGCTACTGTGCTTGGTGTCGTGGGCGGACTCGTCGAGCGAGACGGCGGTAGCCGAATTGCTGCTGGCATGCTCGGAAGTTCTGATGATATCGTCGCTGGCGACGGTGGTGGAGGGAGGTCTATTGGGATGTCGGGACTGGCTGCCAAATGCGCTCCTGAGGTCCAGCTTCAAGAGGAATGGCCATTTCGGTAGCTCTTTCACCTGGGGCTCTGGAGAAACCACCATCACTCGATCTCCCAAATTTCTACTCCTCATAAACTCGGGTGAGTGTAGACAATCCCTAGTCTTTTCAAGAGATCCTAGTCCTTTCTACTGTCATGCACATTGAGTTCTCTCCTGACAGAGATGGTAAGATGCCAGAGACAGGATAGTTTGTCGTCGCTGCTTAACATATTTGGTGTAGCGTTGGTAGAAGCTGCAGTGAGATACAAAGAGCCAAGAATGACGCTGACGGTTGGGTTTCGCAGCAAAGAGTGACTGCTTGCCAGCAAGGGCAATCACACAGAGTCCGACCACACATGCCAGCGGGTGGTGCCGATGGGACGGAAACCATGCTCCGCTCGCATAGCCACCAACCATTCCCGAGAGCAGAGCACAAAAACTTTCCTCGAGGAGCGGGCCGCTAGGTGATCAGGCCTGCCTTAACTTTGGCATCAGCCGTAAATTGATGTGTAATCGGAGCGGAGCCCAGGGAGAGGCTAAAATTCAAGCTGACACCGAGAGGGATGCTTGCTACGACGCCAGCTTCGCGTACCACATATGTACTACGTCTCTCCCAGCATTTTCGGCCGAGGCAGTCGAGGAGTGGGGGTTGAGGCTGCTCAGGTCCGATTTTGGGCTGCGGCTTTTCTGCGGTTGCCGCCCACAGCTGGTGGTGCCGGTGGGGTGGATCGGTGGGGCTGCGCTAGCGGTGGGGCCTGCAGAAACGTGGGGAAGATCCACAACTTCGGCTCGTTCCGGACCTATGATTCAACGACCAGTCTTGGCAGGTTTGACTGCTTGACTTTGCATCCAACATGCGCTCGCCTGTCCCAACTGCAGATCCAGCCTGCTCACCTAGCAAGCTACTCTCTAACGAGACGAGTTTGTATTTCTGGCTGTTAACAACCTTCCAGCCAGTCTCAGTAAGTCGTCTCCCGGCCCTCGGTTTTATTACATTGGGTTGAGCCATTACGTCCTTCGACAATCCCTCCTCGGCTGTGGCTCTCATTACTCCGAAGCCATGCCATTCCTCTTCAAAAGGCTTCGCGGCATATATCTTGAGAGACGGTTGAGTGAAACTACGCATCACTTTTTGTCCAAGTTTTTAAGATCTAATTCTATATTTCGGTTTGGTATGCCCTGTCAGTTTGCAGGGGAGTTTGGGACAGCTCAAGTGTTTCCCCTCAACGGGAAATGACTTTACCTCGCTGATCCCGGAAGCATAATAGTTTCGGAAGGCAATCGTGTCATAAATCATTGTCGGACATTATTTCTAGGAAACTCGCAAAATGCTCAGCAAATGATCAAGTTGAGTTGCCCCATCTCTCTGATTGCGCTCCATTCGCCTGACGCAAAAATAAAAACGTAGCGCTACATGACTGCGCACCAGCCAGTTCCCTTGGACACCTCCTCCACCTCTTCCATCGTTGATAACGTTGTTGGCTTGTACACCATGGCCTGCAGTACGACCTTCTCCTCTTCACCAGGCACCTGGATGGTAAATTCGGCGACGCTTTCGAATCCCAGCCAGATGTACAGCTCATAGCCCATGGGGCTGGCCATGACTGACATGTCCTTGAGGGAATCCTTCCGCACCAGTTCCATGGCCCACTTACAGAGCGACGACGCATGGCCTCTTCGCTGGAACTGCGGAAGGGTCGCCAAAATCTGGAGATGGATCTGCTCAGGCCCGATCGGGCCGAAAAGCCTCTTGTAGGCTTTGATCTGCCCCTTCCAAAAAGCATTGAAGTGCTCGTGGTTGGCATCCCGCCGAGCTTTGCCACCACGTTCCTCTACCTCGGTCACGGCTGCCAAGAGTCAGCGAGCGCCACAGCGGCAATACCGGGAGACTTACGATCCTGCGTCTTGTAGCCGGATCCGTATCGCCGCTTGTTGGCATACGACACATCCCAGACCCCGAATCCAACGACGGAGGTCGGGCCCCCCGGGTCAAGGCTGTCTTCCACAACCATCACCACCCAGTCGTCATAGGCAGGGTCGAGGAAGTACTCGAACAACATCCTCGTGTACGTATAATGGTCCTCGGGGTACTCCCGGCGATAAGGGAAGCGGTAGTCCCATTGTGGGTCGAGTGGCATGGTCTTGATGATGACATCTGTGACGGCCTCGACGTCGGTGGGAACGCCTAATCGGGGCTTCATTGCGGGTGGCGGGTGCAACGTAGCAGCAGAGACGAGGCTGTTTTTTTGGGGGGGCGAGGAGTGAAGTGGACCTGGCAGCAAGCTGAAGGGCAGGGCGGATCTTTGAGCCCAGCCAGATGAGGACAGGAGGCAGCCTTATGACCTGTGACCCGGCCCGAGGCTTATGACCGCAGTCGTGTCTTTGTGTTGCCCGGCATTGCGAAGAAAGGGACCAACGGGTGATGAGGGCATCAAGCGAACCGCTTCAGGCTCACCGCAATCTCGTGCTGGAGATGAGGAAAGAGAGAATTTCAGGAAGGTGCTTTTGTGAGCTCCTCAGTTGTGATCGTTGAGACTTGTGGGCGTCAAAGGCAAAGCGAGCCAATTCCCAGCCAATTCCCAGCCAATTCCCAGCCGCGTTATCACACGGGCTGTGCAGGGGAAAGGGCATGTATGTGGAACATGGCCAAGACGGGTTTGACTCCGGATGGGAGACACGGCAGCGCCCAGAAAAGAGTGCCCGGCAGACGAGCGGTGTCACGCCTCACCGTTGAAGCGTTTAAAAAGCTGGAGACCTTGGCGGGAGAGGAAAGTCAGCCTGGCAGCCTCGCTGCAGGTGCGCTAGCCCTAAACTGGAAACGCGGCGTGTAAAAGAGGGAATGCGGTGTTGGACAGGAAGGCGCAGCGATTGGGCAAGCATGCGCGGCCTCCAACGCTGCTTCTCGGTGACCAGAACGGCCTGAAATGCACAGAGGCGTCGCATTTCCTTCCCGCATTTCGTCAAACCACGCGAACAAACATATGACGGCTTCTAAGGTCTGGATGCGGATCCGAATGCGACACCGCTTCAGGTTTCACTTTTGTTCGTCCTCCCTGGCTTTGGTTATGCCGCATCTGCGTGCCATGTAAGACATGGAAGACCCCAACAACCCAGATCCGCGTGCAAACACCGGCTTCTCTTTTCTGGAAGGTGACGCCGACTCACCTTGGGATCCCGCGGCTTTCACCTTCTTGCTCTCGGACGGCCTCTTTCCGCCGCAGTCGAACCATCAACCCAATTCTACTGGCAATCCCAATCGCCATCCCAACTCGAACCTGGCCTTCAAACCACCAACTTGCGGATCGCAGGCCACCCACCCATCGCGTGCTCGATCGAGGATCGACCTAATTCCCGGCCCGTTGTCCCATGCAGATCCCAGGAGCCAGCGTCCCACCGCTGTGTCCCAAGCGGCCGGCGCCATTCCGACGACGGACTCTTCGGCCCTGCGTGCCAACATCGCTCGGGAATACTATGCGCCAAACGTGCCACACCGCTCCCGCGGCCGTGGCCATGGACCATGGGAGGCATCCAGCGATGTCTCGTTCCAAAAACCCAGCTTTACAGCCCCCATATTGTCAGAGCCCAAACGGCACCCAGATCATCCTTCTGGTCCGAACTCGCTGTCCATTGTACAGTACAAACCCAATCATGACACCGAGGTCACACCGTCCAGAAAGCGGCCGCTCTTCGAAGGAAACACGCCTCAGGGGTTGTCATCCGACATTCTCCGTCAGGTCTCTTACAAAGACAAAAATGGGGACGTCAAGGCCACTGTGATGACGTTCGGAAAACGGGCCAAGACACGGTCCCCATTCAACAAGGAGAAGCGTCAGAACACCGCTCTTGCAAGGAAGGAAGGGGTTTGCCCCAGGTGCAAGAAGTCTAAGAGAGAAGTACATACCCATTTTACTATCTACCGAAAACGAATTTACACAGACGCTAATTTTCTTTTGTCTCAGTGCGACCTTGCTCGGAAACTGAGCCCCTACGAAAGCTGCACCCTTTGTACCACAACGAAGACATACAAGGGTGTGGCTCGGATGCCCTGCTTCAAGGTCACTTTGTTGGATATTTTGTTCTTCCGGTCAGGTGAGCCACACGTTCCATACCTTCTTCTTCTCCTTTTATCCTCCCCGTCTGAGCCCCGGAATTAACAAAGCCCAGGTCCTGCACCAAACGAACCTTTTTTTACCAGGAGAAGCACGGTGTTCGAGCTTGGAGATCTTTCAAAGCCGGATGTTGACGTCAAAACATTGCAGCTGACCCAACACGCTGGCACCCATAACCTGACAGTTTACGTGTCAGAGTATAGCCCTTCTTCTGAAGACGTTATTTCCTATACGTGGCACGACAGCTCTGGGGTAGCCCACAAAATTCCGATGCCCCCCTTTTGCTTGACCAATATTCCAAAGATTCTCGCCCAATTCCGCCAATACATCGCATTATCCAAATTATCATACCTTGAAGGCCTCAAGCGCGACGATGAGCTGGTGTGGATGACTATTTCGGCCGCCATGGGGTATGCCCAGTCGAGACCTGTATGCAACCCCCCTGCCCTGAAGTCTGGCTGCTTTGTTAACATATTTAGGATTCACTAACCGCCGACACCCTCAACCTTTGGGCCATCTCCCGCATGATCGAGATTCCCTGGGAAATTTGCGGACCGGAGAACCTGGGCATCTCCTCGATTAACGACACTGCCAGCCCCCACCACGGGAAAATACCTATCCCTCCCATCATGGACACCCAACTGGACCAGATCGTGATTCAAAACATTTTAACTCCTCTTCGGGCGAAAATGGTCGAGAAGTTTGAAAACCTGATCAACCCTGTAAAGCCGGAAGTTTGGTTCGACATTTACCTTTCAGTCTTCATCTTACTCAACCACATCGAGCGACTGGCCAAGCATTCGGTCGGTCACGCCAAATTGCACACAATGCCAAGGAAATACTCCAACATTCCCTTTCTCGAGCGCGCCTTCCATACGGCAAAGTCCATCCTCGCCCGCTTCCACTTTGTCTCGCACAATTCCTCTTTGTTGACGCTCGACTGGTCTGCTGCAAAAACGAAGGCTGTGGCGAGACTTACACTGGAGGAGGTTGCGTTTATGCGGCGGACGCAGGAAGTTGTTAGGAGAAGACGTATGTCATATCCGGTTTCTGTGCCTTTTCTCATGACAACTCTAATAATTTTGGATGTGTGTATACTAATATTGTTGGGGATAGAAAACGACGTGCGAAGCTTGAGGGGTACGCATCTGTATGAGAGCACGCTGTATTGGTCGGGGCAAATGTACTTCGGCGACTTCGATACCTCGCCGGTGAGGGTTGTGGAGGTGTTTGAGGAAGGGGAAGGAGCCGTGTTTGGGCCACAGGAGTTTAAGAGGGAGGAGTAAGTGATAAAGAGGGTTGCGGCAACGCAAAATGTGGCGTGGTGTTTCTAATGGTTATGGCGTACTTGGGATGGGGCGAGAAAAACCTTAGACAGGGTCACAAGATATAAAGCGGGAGGTGGCTGTTGCATTTTGGGTGGAAGCTTTGCCATCAGGATATTTGGGCACTTTCTCTTGCTGGGACTGGTTGGAGTTATAGAATCTGCGAGTGTGAATTATAGAGCAGGGCTGAATTTACACCCATTGTCTTGAAGAATATTTTGGTATTTACCCTCTCCTCCACATGAGCTGCTGAACTGTGATCTTTCAAAACAGGACTCACGCCGAACTGGGTGGCCTTTTTGAAAGAGTAGGGTATGCGAAGGGCTTGGACTTTGACCGCTTTAGATTTCGTCCGCTTAGACTTCAACCATATGTGAGACCTAAATTCACTCCTCATGACCTCCCTCGTAAGTGCCTCCTCTAACAAATCCCCACAGAATAAAGGTTATGTGAGGTTCACACCAAAAGAAATAATGACTGTGGCTTTATCTTCTCCAGCGTCACAGTCCCGTCCTCGTTGTGCCAAACCCTCCAGTCGTCAGCATCCAGCGTGAGAAATCGGAGACTGGGCCCGGCGGCGAGAGCAAGCCTCTGGCCCACAACAGGCTTACTCAAGTCAACATTCCAGGAATAAGGAAGGCAACGGACCGTAAGACGCTTGAGGTTCCGGAGCCGTGGGAGTGTGCTGTCCAGGAGCTGCAGATTGTGGTACGCTCTCTCCTGCAGTCTCTTCCCCTCGAACGTGAGGGCCACAACCACAAGCTCCTCGAGCGTGTCAGCGTTGCTGGAGGCGAGATAGTCGAGAATCTGCTCGGCTGAGAGGGTTAAGGGGTTGCCGGGGGCGAGCTTGGGTTCGAGAGAGATTGAGATGCCTCGGAACTGAAGAGGGAGAGATGGGTAATGGGGACTTGAGCGTAATAGGAGTTGCATGTCCGGTGCGTCGGGTACCTGCTGCCCGCAATCGACGGCCAGTTTGCGAGTAAATGAGGAATCGGAGTTTGCGATGGTGCAGAAGTAGTCATGGACGCGTTGAGTGTAATGGTGGACGCGAAAGCGGCGTAGGTTGGGGGAGTGGGAGGGCCCAAACGCGCTGTATTCGATTTGCGGCTCGTTGGCTTTGTTGCCGTTCCAGAGGTGTACGTCGTCGAGATAGGTAAGGTCGATGAGCTTTTTGATCGAGCTGACGCCAAGGGGGAAGAAACCACCAAGCAGTTGCAAGGACCGGAGCTTTAACGGTGCGCCGCCTCGTTCCTCGTAGTGGTCGCAGAGGGAACAGAGAAGGCGGCTCGGTGAGGGCGAGCTAGAACTTCTCTCGGTTTGACCACCGAGACCTAGGCCTAGGGTTTGAAGACCGGGGGAACTTTTGAGAAGCTTGACAATCTCTTCAAGCCACCAATTGATGTCTTCGCCAGGGACGTCTTTCAGCACCAACTCTACTAGACCTTCAAATGATTCAAGAGGTAGTCTGTATGGAGGGTCTAAGTCCATATAGCTGGGACGGTAAAGGCTTAAGTGAAGCCTTTTGAGCTTTGGGCAGGACTTTCTCATGGTGTCAAAGGCCGCTGGCGGCAGCGGCTTGCGATCTGTAAAATCAAACCTTGATTATCTCGAAATCAGCTTCGTCTTTATCAAGAATCTAGGTACCATAGGAGCGTAGGGCAATGGGGCTACGTACCGCAAACACTCGAGCAGCGGCATCTCAGACAAACTGTCTTGTAGAAGGTGGTCTTCAAGTTCTGTGCCAGGGTAACGAAAGAGGCTCAAGTTCCTGATGTGATGGAGATGGCGAGACCTGCCAGGATGTTGTATGTACCCGGCGATGGGTCCCCAAATTTCAAGCTCGCGATAGAGAAAAGGTGTGGCGGCAGCGTTCAGGGCTTTGCTCGCGAGGCACATGTTATGCAACACGCCGAAGTCCCGCGACAGGAAGACTTCTTGTGCAATGCACCTCATAAGTTCCGCTACGCGGGCAAATCGGGCGGCAGCTGAATCCATGATTGCTGTTGCAAGCTACTGATATGTGTGTATCACGTTTGAGTTAATGGAAAAAGGTATTGGAGAGAGCAAGCAAAATGCAGGGAAAAGTGGACTTTTCATGTTGTGGGAAGAATCAGTGCCACAGTGGGCAGGCGAAGCACACGGGGCGGGGCAGCCCCCTCACAACAGAAGAGTGTGACAGCTGATCTCGTCTGACTTTGCCAAATAAGCACCATAGGAGCATATTAACCGGAAATAAGGCGGACAGTAAAAGTCTCTTTGGTCTGTCATTTGTTGCCTAAGTTATTACACCTTGAGCGTTTTGAAAAGTCAAGTCGAAGTTTGGAAGAATCATGAAATCAAAATCATAATTCCTGACTACATGTAGGAATGGCAGAATTTGAAAACAACTTCAGACTACGGTACGGAAAAGACTGTCATGATTCATCAAAAGTTCAAAACTAAAAGCAAACCTCAAAATAATCAAACCCTCAAATGTGCAACAGCGAAGTTAAAGAAAAACAACAACAACCCAGAAATCAAGCGCAGCTCGCCCTCCGATGCTTCACCCTCAACTCAGGCGGGCTCCTCTCCACATCCCAAACACTCAACTCCCTCCTCCACTCGTGATCACCATAGCACTCCCAGCTAATCCTCTCCAACTCTCTCGGCGTCTTCCACATGCGCTCCTCATTCCTCAACCACAGTCGCAGCATGTGGCGCTTCAGGCCGCGCGCCTCGTCGTCGGCAAACCCACTGCGCGCGTGCAGCATGGCAAAGTTGTTGAACACCAGCATGTCGCCCTTCTGCAGCCGGATCTCCACCGCGTGCTCTTTGGCCAGGAAGTAAACGGCGTCGAGCGCCTCGGCCTGCAGCTCGCTCATGGCTGGGACTGAGGGGTGGTGCGGCGAGAAGTGCGCGCCGGTGAGCGGGCGGCGGGAGAATTGGAAGGCGGGGCCGTGGGAGGGAAAGTTGAAAAGAAGGGGCGGGTGTGGTATTGGCCTTGCCAGAATCTATGGGATGTTTTGTTAGTCGGGGAGGTTTTCTTGGGCAGGGATTGAGGGACAAGGAGAGACGAACTCGTCAAAGATCCAGTTATCTTTGGCCAGGACCTCGATGATATCTGGGCGAGTGCGGGCAAGCTCATTGTAGATCTTGGCTGAGGAGGCAAGGAAGGATTCGCCTCCGTAGGCGGCCACATTAAGGGCATAGAGGGACAGAACATCGCAGATGTCAGTGTGGAAGGGCTGAAGAAGGGTCGTTGTCAGATAATAGTACTTCACAAGGAGTAGAGAACGCTTACCTGAGCTCTGTTAACATAAGGCGAGTTGGGCATGCTGCCATGCTTCTTGACATCTTCAACGACGGCTTGAATGTGGACTGGGTTCGTGTCAGGAGTCTGTTCAGGTGACCGGGGGTCGGGGAGCTCACGGATCATCCGCCCATCAAAGTCCTGCATGCCACGCTTCTCGGCAATGTAGCTCGTAACACCCAGGTAGATCAGGATGTTGTCGAAGTTGGAGTACTTACCGGGCTGGAGGCCACGGAGCACAACGAAGCCACGGCCATCGTGTATCTCCTTAGCGACATCAACCAGCCGGCTGCTCAGGTTTGGAAGAGGGAACGTGCTGGGGCTGACATCATCCGGGCCGAGGCTGTTGGAAAGAGCTGGTTAGGTCAAGATATTAGTGGCTTGGGCTTCGAGTGGTGGTGGAGGGATAGTCGACGACTAGCACTGCCGCACTAACCCTTGAAGTGGGCAAGACCGGCCTCAATTTCGATCACGTCTTCAGCGCTGAGAGCCAAAATGTATTCGTTCTCGGACTTAAAATCCAAATCAGCCCAGGCACGAGCAGCGTTCACCTGCGCCGGCCATCCAGCGGGCAGGGTGGTGCGGCGGTTCGGATAGAGAGCCTGGAGTCTCTCGACACGGTTTTTGAACACCTTGAAGGAAGGAATCCAGGAGATGTCGGGTCTGGTAACTTCATCCACGACCTCCTTTGCGGTGTTGAGGCCGGCAGGCTCGCTTGAGATTAAGGGGCAGGCCATGTTGTTGGACTCAGAGATGGTCAGGGGTGGTCAGGGGTAGAATGCGAAGGTGGGGTTAGGGTTAGGCGTTGGGTTTCCGTGTAAGTGGCTCTCGACAACAACAAGTTCAAATTGAGTGCTGTAAGCTTGTGCAGGCGCAGAAGATGCTGTGTTCGTTGATTCATGGGTTTGCAAAATGTTCTCTGATACAGAGCGGATAGCATGGTTATATATCTATTTCCTCCAGAGCCTCAGTTCTTCTTGAGCCTCCCTGCCGGAGGGGACTTCATGCGTTGAACCCGTCTGTTGCCGCAGAGCCTCAGTCCTGACCCCAAGATTTGGGACGCTGTTCAAAGTCACGGTAGCGGGGCCGAAACCCAATGATAAGACCTTTGGACATGATTGGGGAGCTCAAGGTCATCTGCTCTGTCTGCATCCGCTGTTGGCCAATCCCCGCATAGAAGAGTGGGAGGTCTCTCCAGAATCATTGGCCAGAGACACATCAACGGGGCCGACGAGCCGTCCCGCGTCAAAGCAGGGGTTGGTATGTTGAGGCTCTGCCCGGGTTGTGTAACGGTAAAGGCCGGGACCCATCAGCCCGGAGACGGACCACGGAGGCCGGCCGTGGGGGCACCGGCGCACCATCCAATGGTCGACGACTATTGTGACTAACCGAGGGGCAATACGCTCCCATCAACACATCTGATGACTGCATAAGGTTCTTCTTTCGGAATGTGGCATGACCCGCGATCCTTCGGAGCTGGATGACGACGAGAGCGTTTCAAGATTGATGAGGCTCAACTCGAGATCAAACCAATGACCAGCTGAAATGAGGAGAGGCATTGCCTCTTTTACGCAGACCCCTAAACAGCATGCTGCAGCTTGCCTTGCATTACACTCAGCGCAGGTGCTTTTCGGGGAAGTTTCCCTCTTACAATGCTCCGCAAGACAGTCAGTTGAGCCGCATTACATCATGTGTCCAAGAGCCCCATTTGTCATGTCTTGCTAAAAACAAGAGCGTCAAGGTAAAGAATAACGAGGTATACTCTGAGAGTGCCAGATGGCCTTGATCTTAACTTCAATCCACATTCAAACCAATCGCAAAGCAAAAGGTCAAGGGGTCGATGATGCGAACTAATGGGTTGAAGTCATCATCCATTTCAATTCTGTCACAAGGACTCAATATTCTGCTACAAAAAGAAGATCGGTCGAACCTTGTTCAACGCATAAAGTTACTTGAACGGACCTTTTTCGTCATCACCATTCGCACCAGATATTTGTACATGACGTAACATAATGTCCCTTCTCAAGACTTGTTCCAGCAATTATATCATAGATTATGCATACAGTTTGTCATAAGGCTGACACACATCTCGCGCATGTGATGGGTTTTCTAGCCTTGACGTTAAGGCGCGACCCTTCCGGTCATGTCTGGCGCTGTCAGTTTGGACGCCACCAGACTGGGACTCGTGAGCAGCAGATTTTACCCCAATCCCCTGTGTATTTCCAGTTCTTTTGTTGAACATTAGTAACATAGCATCCTGAAAAGAGTTTTCCGCAATGTACAATGAGATACGGTGAACCGTTTCTTTCACAAAGCCAACTCGAAGTGCTTTCGCAGTTCACCCTAGCCTATGTTGGCACTCAGTTTGGCACCACCCCGCAGAAAAGCTGTTTGTGTGGCTATCAAACCCACTCCACCCTACATGCCAATCGCTTTTTGTCCTATTAGAACCCAGTTCCAAGCAAGTTCCGTGTCTGATTCTGGCGCCCACTGCCTTTCAGCCGATGAGGCCTATTATCTGTTGACTTCCCGCAAACTCGACCTACTGGTATGATAACGTAGACGACTGATCAATTTCCATTGTCCCAATAGACAATCTATTCTGCGTCCTCGGCACTTGCCCTCCTGCAAGAGTTGCGCCTTGGCAAGTTGTTAGGAGCAATTGCTCAGACCCTAAAGGTCTGGCCAAAGGGGTGTTAATTAGAGGGTTAGGACCAAAGTTACTTGTCACGTCCCGGTTCTCTGAAGACCAGAAGAGTCTGATTCCTTCCCCGGCATGCGCCGAAAAAGAGCCGGATTTTCAGGTTTCAATGACCAATCATGGCGTTTTTATTTGCTTTGAGTCTCAAACTGCGGCTGACGCTCTCCCCTTGCATGTTTGTTCTTCTAACCCCCTGAGTCCCTGAGGGCTTTATCTCATCGGAAATTGGGACTGAAAAGAGGCCAAGCCCAACGAATCTGACAATTAAAATTGTCGCGCCAACAGCTGTGGCGGAGATCCCTTTTCCGCGAGATTCCAGGCCATTGTCATGGGACTACGGGAGGCAGCAGGTGCCGGGGTTTACCATCTGGGAGTTTGCTAAAAGCTTGTTTAGACCTCGGGTGGGAGGACCAAAAGATGCCCGAAATTCTTACGCAAAACTTCAGAATCCAGGTTCCAGATGAGGTTCTTATTTGACTTCTCATGTCGTCAAAAGATCAGATCAAAACCTTGAACCCCAAAAAGAAAACTGATCATGCTGCCATGAAACAACTGACTATGCCAAGGACGCAGCCACTGAGTGATGCCCGAAACAGACACGACTGCGAACTGCAAGGGACCAACCAGTCACATTTCTCTTCTCGGGCCGCCTGGGGACACGGCCCACTGGGCTGAGGGGCCAAGACGACTCTCAAGACCACCTTCACAAGGCTTCCTGACCTATCACAGGCGAGTGCCAACCACAACAGGCAAGCTGAGAAGTTCGGATCCATGGGATTACTGCGGTTGTGAACAGCCCAGACTTACTCACACAGTCTTTTGGTGTGAACTAAACGGGTGGCCTGGACTGCAGGCTGGCACTGCAACGCCCAGAGAGGGAAACCACAGCGGAATTATGGCGCAGCCACGGGCTGGATGCCCAATTTCACCTGTCAAGAGAAAGGAATGGAAGCTGTTGTGGCAATGGGTTAGAAGTCTGAAGGGTTGGAGGGACGTGAAAGCTCGCTAAGTTAATATTTAACTGTCGCCAGAAATCTCTGAGGGTTTGATTCCCTTCTCCTCTCCCAGTCTTTTCCATCTCCCAGTCTCGCTTCTTTTCTGCCCCGAGCCTCTGTCTAGCTCCCTCTTTTGAGTCTTCTCGAACAAATCCTTCCATTCTTTCCCGATTATCACTCGCCACTATCATCAAACATGTTCTCCCAACACCTCCTCCTCGCCCTCGTCGGCGCCGCCGTCGCTTCCCGACTCGAACCCGGCCACCAGGCCTTCAAGCGCAGCCTTGAGGCACGACAGACCGACTCCGAGACCGCCGAAGACTACCAAGAGTGCGCCAGCTCCATGCTCGCCATCATGAGCTCGATGCCCACCATGCCCTCCGAGATGCAACAGTTCTTCGTCACCCAGACCCAGACGGATCCGTGCAAGATCACCCTCCCGCCTGGCATCGAGTCGGCCTACAGCTCGTACGAGGGTGCTGTCAGCTCCTGGTTTAACGAGAAAAGCGACGAGTGGAACGCCGCCCTGTCCAAGTGCCCTGCGGATGAGGTGTCCAGCTTCGGTGCCTTCACCGACGTTGAGACATGCACTGATGATGGCTCTGGAAACAGCGGCAGCGGTGGCGCAAAGACTACTAATGTCGATCATCCGGAGGAGACTGGCACGTCGGGGGGGTCGGGCAACGGCAACGGCAATGGCTCTGGGGGGTCTGGGTCTGGATCTGGGTCTGGTTCCGGTTCGGGCAACAACAACAACCCCGGCAAGAACGCTGGCCACCGCGAGACCGGCTTCATCAGCGCTGCTGTTGCCCTCGCTGGCTTCCTTGGTGTTGCCATTGCCCTTTAAGAAAGATATGTGGGAATGTCTAGAGCAGAAGGAGTGAAGGAAGGAAGATGGACTGATAATTTGCATGCACCAGGGTCTTTCGGTGAAGCAGATAGGCCATATTGAAAACCGGACTGGTCTTTATCTATGAGGGATCTGGGCGCACATAATCATAATTTAGTTCTTTTTTTTTTTTTTTTATATATAACAGAAATTCAATGCATGTTCCATGTTGCTAAACGATTCTAAACGCCTTTGTCGCATCTGTCTTCAAGCAAGTCCTCCTTCTCAATATTAGACCAGTCAGTTGGGCTCATGTAATAAAATCTTTTCAGCTGAACATCCCGGCTTTTCATTTCAGGCCTTTCTCTCATTTTAAATTTTCTCTTTTTCTCTCTTTTTGCCTTCCTTTTTTTCCTTTTTCCTTTGGTCCCCTTTCCCTCCCTTTTCTTCTTTTCCTTTTCATGTTTATTTTTATTTTTTCTTCTTCTTTTTATCTCTTTCTTTCTTTCTTTCTCTCTTTCTCTGTTTTCTTTTTTTCTTCTTTCTTCTCTCTTTTTCATAGCAGTGTCTCAACTTCTCGTGCTGAGTTCCCAGTTTGGGGTGTGGATCATGTGGCTCAATCATTACCAGCAGCTGCGCCACCTTTTCCCGCATCATCCTTTTGTCATAGGGAAGCAGACCAACAGGGTAGAATGGATGTTGTATTCTGTCTGCGTTGGTGTGTGTGAGGAAAAGGCAGAGGTGAGCCGGCTGCAAGAGAGGGAGGGGCAGGCGCTTGGGCCAACCCGTGACATATTGGTTTTGTCAACCGAAGCAGTGAAGCACTGCCAGTCAGTGCGAACTGCCAAGTGCCAACTTAAACGCTGCAACGACTGGACAGCAACATACAGTGTACAGAGCTTGTTTTCAGTCCGCCCCAAACGGTCGGACTACAAATCTACCTCTAGACAGCCCCCGGACGAGTTCCTTGAATGCTCAAGACCTGCGGCCGAAAATCCTCGAAGCCCGAGGGGCAGCCATGACTGCCATGGCCTCATCTCACCCGCCAAGAATCCACGCAAACGGCCGATTAGTGACACTGAGGGCATCGACACCGGACCTGACCATCCTCAACGCAAGCGGACTAGGTTGACGCGCGAGAACCTTGCCCTTCTTGAAAGGATGACGAAAAGGAAGACTGCCACCCCTGCCCAGGTGGCTCCCGCGCCTTCATGCGTCGAGTCCTTGGCCGGGACACCGACCGGCGGACTCGGGGGCACTACGACAAAAGGGTGCGCTATCCACGCCCATAAAAATGGCATGCTGCATTCTCTCGCTTCCAAGCCGCCCGAGAATCTGAAAGAGCCTCGGGACCAACTATCCGCGGACCGCCGGAGCTCATCGCCTACCGAGTCCATGTACGAGCATTAAGCCGACACCGTTTTGGGCATGTATTACAAAGCGACCGTGGCCAACCAATGTAACGTAATCTATCACCTTCAGAACCAGACCACCTTCAGAACCACTTTTCCGCCCCGCACCCCACCACGTCGATTTCAAATGCATCTTGCAACACAACAAAGAATCTAGAATAGAAGCAAACTATATCAATCTGTTTGCTATTTACACGGGCAAGTCCTGGCAGTGTGCTCAGTTGAATTACAGAGACTGCACCTCGGTGGTGCGCGTTTTCGTACGATTGGCTCAACCGCTTCGACAGCTGTTACCTCCCCCCCCCCTTGATCCTCCACACAAGCTTCCTGGGCCTTTGGGGCCTTTGGAGTCTTTGCCTTTGGGGCCTTCCGATGCTCTGAGGTAGCCACTCCCTCTCCAATTGTCATGGAACCCCCTGTTTGGATGAATGCTCGACGGTTTTGACGTCGTTGCTTTTGTCGAGTGTTCTCGGCTCGGAGCCGCGAGTTCTCTTCTTGTAAGAGAGTGGCGTTATGCATGGCCATCTGGCACCCTTTGACAATCTTTTGTAGATTCCTGTCTGTTGGGCTTGTTGCATTTGCACGTTGCCTCTGCCTCTGGAGGTGGTCAAGCTCAATAACATTTGATGGTGTCTTGAGCGGAAGTGTCGAGCTTGGTTGAACAGGTGGAGGTAGGGGGGCTTGGTGTTCGTACTCTGACTCGGAGCCGAGCAAGCACTTGACTTGGATCGAATGGAACAAGCCCTGTTGCTTTGAAGCCACTTTTGATGTTTGTCGAGGTGAAAGTCTTAGTATGGGCCTCGAGGAGGAGTTCAAGGAAGAGTGGTTTATCGATGTGGTGGATGCCAACGGCCATCTTTCCTCTGACCAAGTCGCCGTATACCCGCTTAAGGACCGAGAAGCAACTAACATCGAGAGGCTGGTGAAGGTGTGACGAATGTGGTGGCATACACTCGATAAGGATCGAGTTCTCTTTGCAGAAGTTGTCGAACTCTGGTGTCATATGGCTCCCGTGGCCATCGAGAATCAGAAGGCGGTACCGGCCAACTGTTCGGCTTCGAGTTTGCGGTTCAAACACTCGCTGAAGCCACTCGAGAGTAAGCTCATCGGTCGTCCATCCATTCTCACTGACTGCAATCCTCCAAGTAGGTGGCAATGGTGAGTCTTGGTACCATGTCGAGATGTGAAGCTTGCCCTCAAAGATGATCATTGGGTCAAGGACCCAGCCGGTGGTGTTGATGCACTGGATGACAGTTGCCCACTCCCGATTCCCAGGCTGAACAACAACAGGTCGGTTTCGCCGATCAGATCGAGTGACAACCTTTGCCGTGCTTGCCACTCCCATTTGGAACCCGGTCTCGTCGAAGTTGTAGATATCGCAATCGAGGATACCCTTTGACTCAATAGTGTTTTGCACTCGTTGAAACCACTCCGACACTTTCTCAGGGTCCTCACACAAGGCTCGTTGGTAGTCGTACTTCCGGAGGTATCTTGACTTCAAATCCAGGTGTCGGTTTAAGAATCGGCATGCCCAATTCTCTCCGACAGTGTTCATCGTATCTGCCACTGCTGCAACTGACGCGTCAAGCAAGACCAGGCTTCCACGCTCACGGAGAAGAAGGTCGGCTATCTGTCGAATATACCCGATTGTCGGTGACATGCCCCGGTCATCGAGTGACTTGACCCACTGAACCAATGCAGCTTCTTCCGTTTCTCGAAGTTTCCGAGAAGAAATTTGAGATTGTTGACGGGGGGACGCGTCCCGCGACGCGTCCCCGCAAGGTGGCGTACGGCACGTCAAAGGCATCTGCAGCCTTGCGAATGGTTCGGATTTGGCCAGAACGTAGAGCCTCGACGGCGAATTGGATCCTCTCTTCATGCTGCAAAGGCAGAGGCATTTTACCGAGGTGGTACTGTGGGTGGGTGCGTCTGAAGTCGACGTGGTGGGGTGCGGGGCGGAAAAGTGGTTCTGAAGGTGGTCTGGTTCTGAAGGTGATAGATTACGTTACCGGGATGCTTAGAGGGCACCCCAAAGAGGGCTATAAACAAGTCCTCAACCAGGCTTTTACGGCCTTTCCGAAAGACGTGGGTTTTAAAGACGGTTTCTCTGTGCCCCAACCAGACTTTGTTGATGACCTACGCCTGACCGAGTTTATCCCCTTTTCGATCGCTCAGCATGTCAGCGGAGTTGTGCTGTATAGGGAAGATCAAGCTCTTCTAACACTGCCACACATCGCTGGGGAGTGGAAGAATCCGGGAAAGGATATGAATGACGTGAGGGTCTGGTGCGCATTCGACAATGCCGCGCTTGTCTACGCCAGAAACCAGGCCCTCGAATATGTTCGTGAACCCGACCCACCCGGACACGCAAAGATCTTGACATTTTCCAATGACGGCACCACCATCAGTTTCTTCTCACACCATGCCACCCCGACAGGTTGGGATCACGCTGTACAGTATCACCAGTGTCGTCTCACATCGACAAACTTAATCAGCTCGCACGAGGAATCTTGCAAGGCATGGAGGCAGCTCTGTAATGTCCAAGACATGGAAAAAAGGACCCATGCGAGCTCAAGGACAAGCTAATGGAGCGATGGAACCGCGACATTGCCCAACAGGGCCCGCGTCAAGCCCTTGCCACTGCAAGCGGCAATGTCGAGGATGGGAGAATCGCTTGTCGGAACTGATGAACGGCCATAACACTTCTTTAAATGGCAATCACTGGATTGGAGCTAGTCTGCGGTCAAGGATAGTCTTGATGTTTTTTTTTTTTGCCCTCTTTTTCCTGTTTCTTTTTCTTTTTCTTTCTCTTTTTCTTCTCTCTTTCTTTCTTTTTTTCTTTTTTTTTGTGACATCGACCACTATTTTATTGTCAAGACTGTCGCCAAACATCCCTAAAATTTAGCATCCCTCGACTGCCGTACCACCTCATAGCTTGCTATCCTTCCATACCGGCTTCCTCCTCTCCACAAAGCTCCTGACACCCTCCTTCATGTTCTCACCACCATCCATCCTCCCATACATCCCTCTTTCCAACACATCCGTCCCCATCTGCGGCCCAATCCTCCCACCCCAGCCTCAACCCCTCCCTCGTAGCAATCACCGCATCCGGCGAATTCCCCACCATCTCTCCGCCACCTTCAACGCCTCCTCCACCGCCCTCCTCCCCACCACGAAATTCACCAACCCCCACGCCCTCATCTCCTCTGCGGTATAACCCGTCCTCCCCAGCAATGCCATCTCCGCCGCCCTCTGCCTCCCCACTGTCCTAATCAACCTCGGCAGCGCCCCGGCAACCGCAATCACCCCTTCGTCACCTCCGGCAGCCCAAACCGCGCCCTCTTTCCATCTGCCAGCACCAAGTCACAGTTAATCACCATCTCCATCCCCCACCAAAACACAACCCGTTCACCGCCGCAATCACGGGCTTCTTCCCCACCCGGTTACTCAACCCCGAACCCCTCCTGCACCCACCGCTCCCGGTACCGTGCCGCATTCCCCTCTGCCTCGGCAGTCTCATCTCCTCCGCGCGACTTCCCAACACCCGAGTTGTTATTAACATCCCACTCGCGCAAATCCGCACCGGCACAGAAAGCGCGCCCCGCGCCGGTGAGCACGGCGCACCGCAGAGAGGCTGGGCGTCGTACCATGCCCAGAGGGACGCCATGGCGGCGTGCTGGTGGGAGGACTGAGTTGAGGGCGGCGGGCCGGTTGAGGGTGATGAGTAGGATGTGGGGAGGGGAAGAGAGGAGGATGTTGGGGACGGTGGGGGTGGGGAGGTTGGGAAGGACATTCTGATGATGTTTGGGGTTGATAGGTGTTGGTGTGATGATGGTTGGGTGTTGTTGTCGATGAATACCAAGTAGGTTTGTGATTTCGGAGGTCGAAGTCTGGGACCCTAAAATGGAAAATGGTCCCGGGGCGAAAGGTTGATAATGAATGAGATAGAGGAGGAAGATGGGCTGGGATGTTATCCAAATGTACCTAGGTATACAGCCAAAAGGGAACCACTTCCCCGCGTTGCCGCGGTTCCGGGTCGTCGATCGTTGGGGTAAGTGACAAGGATGGGGGCGGAGCCGAGGCACCCCGAATCTGCGCCAATTTCAACATAACAACTTCTCCGGAGACTCCAGGTCCTGTAGAAGTGAAAATCGGGGTTCGCATTTCGTGCCCCTGACTTCTCTAAGAGTCCTGAATTCGAGAAAATACTCAAATGAGGCTTCGCAGCTGGGGACCAAGGGGTGCTACCATTGAGTGGCCCTTGAAGGCACGGCTCATGGTTGACTCGAGCCATGATCGAACGGACAATTGCTCAACAAGTCTGGCAGCTATTTTCGGGTGAACATATTGTAATTTTCACAGTTTAGTTAAAACATACCCTACAGCAACTGCAATGCTCCATTAACTCTCGCCGCCCGTTTTTGCAAACCAACCATCTCAAGCCGGCAGCCCCCTCTTCTCGCTCTCGGTGAAGAAGATGACCATGCGCCACAGCTTCTTGACCATATCCTCAGCGTCCTCATCCAGCGCCTCACTAAGCGTCTCCACCAGCTCAGCAGGCTTCTTGTGGCCCCGCAGATGCTCCTCAACGACATCCACCAGGAACTGCTCCTGCACGCCCAGGTACTCGACAACCTTCTTCTCAACAAACGGCCGCAGCTTCTCGCGGATGACCGATTCCTCGAGGAAGTCCCACTTGACGTCCCAAGCCCACAGGCCGTCCTTGTCGACGGGGATCTCGTGGGCAAGCGCGCGGACGGCGTTCTGGATGTCCTCTTCCGACATGGTCTTGGTATCGGTGATGGGCTCGAACTTGATGGGTACAAGCTGGCGCTTGGCGGTCTGGTCCTGCTCCTCGTCGTCGAGGAGGCCCTCGACCTCGGCGACGGTGCGGCGGGCGGTGGTGGTGCGCTGGGCTGCTTTTTGAGCTGCGGCGCCAAACGAGATTGTGACGCGCTGCGGCGCGACAGGGGCGGCGGGTTGGCGCTCCATCTCTTCGGCCTGCCGCTCGAGGAAGGAGTCGGCCATGTCCCTAGCATGCTCCATGTCCACCTGAGCCCTACGGCGCTCGTCCTCCTCGGCGCGCCGGTCCATCTCGTCTCTTGCTGCCTCCGATGCCCGGAATGCTGTGCGCTCGCGGATCCATTGGCCGTGGTCGCGGTAGTAGAGGTGGGCTTTGCGCGATGCCTCGCGGTCGTCGTCCCAGCTCTTGTCCCGCTCAAGATGGTCCTCCCTCTTACGGGCGAAGCCGTCCGTCTCCGCCCTCTCGCGTACTTGTTCTCTCTCCAGAGCTGCTGTGCGCTGTCGTTCGCGATTGACCCATTTCCGCTCCGCCTCTAGATAGATTTTATCGTCTTCTGCCCGATGCTTCGCAAGCTCCCTCCCGTACAGCTCGTCGTCGTCCGCATCCGTGTCATCTTCGTCACGGAATTGCTGGCCATTCGTTGTGCCTCCGTTAACAAACTCCACACCCCGGTTCTGGTTTCTAGGACCGGATGGAGCGTTAGGGACACCGCGGGGCCCTAGCGGAACCGTGTTGGAACTGCCGGGCGGGGGTGAATCCAGGCGTGATTTGCGGGGCGCGCCGTTCCTTTGGCGCTCTATCTCCTCAAACTCTTCCTCCTTTCTGAGTCGCTCAAGATCTCTCCGGTTACTCCTGTCTCGGAAGGATGCGATTTCGGCAGCCACGGTAGCCCGCATTTCGGCAGGGATGTCGGCAAGCTCATCTTCTGGGGCCATATTGATATTAATGACCTCAACATTGTCGCCCAGGCCATTGGTCCCGTTGCCCATGGTCGTGTCGCCTTCTGCATCCCGCCCACTGGACGCCCTAGGGTAGAAGAGATCGCGAATCAGCCGCTTCAGTGCTGACCTAGCCTCGCTCAACCTTGCCCCGACCGCGGGGTCGTCGGCCCTACTCTCCTTCCAAGAATCGAGGTATTTGGTTGTGCTCTCATCAACCTCAACCCTCAGCGGCTCCTTCTCGATATCTTCGAACTTGTCGTCCTCATCGGCGGGTGGATTCTCGATCGGGGACTGCTTCTTCACGGGCACCTCAATGTCTTTGAGCAACTCGACTGCAGAAGCTAGCGATTCAGGGTCTTCGTACTGTGCGAACCCAAACAAAGCCCCCTTCTTCTCTGACAGGTGGGACTGTGCTGAGTCCCACCGCCGCAGCCTGCCGACCGTATTGAGCAGTCTCTGAATACCCTCCTCGCCGCCGACGCCGCCGGGAATCTTGTGAACGAATATCGTGCGGAGTCGCTCTTCGGTCGTTGGCGGCACCAGTGACTGCATGTTCTCCCGCATTTGGGCGCGCGAATGGTCCATGCCGCGGTCTGCGCCGAGACCAGGCCGGCCCGAGGTCGGGGTGTATGAATCTTTGCGGTCACCAGCTAGCGACGAGCCTGGTTTCGCCGGGGGCATGCTGGCGCCGAGGCGAATCACGGGGGCATTGAAGTTGATATTGGGCAGGTTCGGAGGTTGGAAGGACGCGGGAAGGCCGCTTGGTCGATTAGCTTGCGCATTACTGGGCTGCTGGACACCAGGGGGTGGTGCCATTCCAGGGGCAGAGGACATGCCTGGAGGAGGACCTGGGAAGAGAGGGTTAGTTTGCGCCGGTTGGCGAGGCAGCTCAGGCGTGACATACCGAGGCCTGGTGGCGGTGCCATACCCGGGGCATGCGACGCGCCAGGGTAGCCCGAGTACGCTGGTGGTGCTCCATAAGGGGGGACTACAAGGGACGGGTTAGCACAGTCTGCTGCTGAGGTAACAATTGAAAGGCTGCGACGGCAGTATGCGCCAGGCTGAACCAACCTCCGTAGGGATTGTACGCCATGATGGCGGTGGTTTATGACAGGCAAAAGCTAAGCCAGTAAAACTCGATGCAGTCCCTCTCTGGAAGTAATGTTTTTGCCGGATTGTGCTCGTGTCGAGTGCTGGGTTGGATGTCGAAGTCAATGGCGAACGCGGTCGCGACTGGCAAAAGTTGACGAGCATTGGCGCAACTGCAGCGCACGGTCCACACCTGCAAAGCGAGGCTCATGTTGCCAAGCGAACCAGAGCTTATCTTCACGTGATCTGGTTCATCAGTTCGGCCCTGGAGTTGCATGTCCAGAGCTGTTCTTCTATGAGCAACCGAAAAGAGACGTTTTTGGTTGATAAGTTCTGAGTACTTGAACAATCTCGAATTTCCTCACTCTCGTGAGAACTGGAAAGCCGCTGGTTTGAATACTGGCGCCACGGGTCAAGTCGGAAGCGGCGCCACAATTCGCCGCAGAAAGTGGTGTGTCTGCCAAGCCCAGAGGTGCGACCTGCAGCCCGGGCTAGCGCAGCCGAATCAGCGTGACTTTCGCGAAAATCGAGAGTCAAGTCGTGCTCCGTCATTGAAGCTATCACGGACGAAGACGGCCCCATCCATGACCAATTGAGTACGCTCACTCCTCGCTCCTCCAAATCCCGCTGCTTTTACCACGGATTGTCAATCTGACCTCTCCCTCTGCGACACAGCATCATGGAGTTCCGTCCAGTCGTTCAGGTCTGCCGCTCGGCGGCGGCAGCAACAAGGCCATCTCTCCCCCGTTCGGCCCCGTCCATCCTCTTCTCCCGACACCGCCAGTTCTCCACCGACAGCAAGCGCCGCCTATCCGCAGAGGCCGCCGCCGCGGCCTCGTCCCAGTCGCAGTCCCCGTCGTCAAGCCCACGTTCAGCCCAGGCCGCCGTCGATAAGCTCCGGTCCAAGATCGAGAGGCCACACTTACCTCCCCGCCCGCCCGTCGTCCGGAGCAACTTCTTCCAGGACCAGGCCGCGAAGAAGACTCCCCCACCGAGCTGGACGTCGCCCCTCCGGACCGCTAACTCCCCGCGGTCCGCCATGAAGTTCACAGGCTCCGCGTCCGCGACCTCTGAATTCCCGTCGACGCTTTCCGGGCTGATCAGCAGCGACATGCAGGGCGCGACGGGCACGTTGGGGCGGTGGCGTGAGGGGGACTTTCTCAAAGGTTACAACATGAGCCCGCAGTCGGAGATCCGCCTGCGGCCCTCGACTGGCCGCACCGTCGAGGTCAGGGGCCAGGTCGACCTGGCGCGCGGCCTCCGTCTGCTGCAGCGGCTGGTGGCGACGAACAAAATCCAGCGCGACCTGCGCGTGCAGCGCTTTCACGAGCGGCCCGCCCTCAAGCGCAAGCGCATGAAGCGCGAGCGTTGGCAGGTGCGCTTCAAGGACGGGTTCAAGGCGACTATTGCTCGCGTGATGGAGTTGAAGAAGCAAGGTTGGTAAAGGGGGTTGAATGGGAATGGTGCTGTGGGGAAGCATAAGAGGAGCTGGTGTGGGATAGACACGGGGGGTTGAGGGGGAAGAGGCGGGGTGATGTGTAATACCATGACATCTAGGCTGGATTGGCATGGTGCTGTAACTATAGTCATGTTGTTCGGAAAACAAATACATTACGGTCTTTAACTCATGGCTTGCGTGAGCATTACATCTATCATCAGCACCGCAGCGCCCGCTACCCCATGCATTCTTCATATCCTTCATAAACATACCCATACCTATACCTCATCCATGTCTCATCCCCCTCTCATCATACCTCATACCCACCGACTTACCCAACGTCACCCCCAAAACTCCCTCACCGGCGTCCCTACCGGACTAGTCTTCAGCTTCGGCCGACTCATAAACACTGCCTCATAATCATCCTTCCCCTCACCCTTCATCAACTCCTCCGCCAACAACAACGTCGTATCCCCTCCTCCCCTTCATCCCCTCCCCGACAGCCGGAAAATAACTCCCACTCCCACTCCTCGCACCATTTGCCGGAGTTGACGGCGTAATACTACTCTTCCGCAGCGACCGCCTCCGCTCCAGCTGCGCCTTTGCCGCGCGGCTTCGAAACCGGCCATGCTGCGGCGCGTGCGGGTGACGAGGTCTTCGTATCCGGTTTCTGAAGGAGTGGTGGTGGTGGTGGTGGTGGTGGTGGTGGTGGTGGTGGTATCACCGTTTTCAGCGGTTGGGGGCGCTCGGTGACGATGGGAATGATTATGGATCCACGCTTGAGGGACACGAGGTCAAGGTCGGGCTCTCTGTGTCGGCCTCGGAGGCGGAGACGTCTGAATTAACGATAAATCCGTCCTCGTCGGCGGCTGCACGTAGGTTGGCGTGGGAGGTGCGGCGCACCATTGAAAGGCGGGTGCGCTCGGCGAGGGAGAGGCGGTGGCGGGGCTTTTTGGTTGGGGAGGGGGTGGCGGCGGCGATTGAAGCGAGGATGTTGTCGGCGAGGTATTGGGTTGGCGAGGAGGTGGGTTTGGAGATGGTGGTGGGGATCGTTCTGGCGAAGAGGGCGGGAGTTGAGGGGGTAAGTGTGTGAGAGGTGGAGGGGCGGGCTTTGGTCCTGAGCTCAACCTCCGTCTAGGGGGTTTCGTCGGGGAGCTTTGTGCGAGTCTTCTTCTGGGTGAGGGGGAGTAGGATTGGACGGTTGCTGCTCTTCGCAGGCGAGAGGGAGTATGTGGTTCGTCGCTGGGGAGTTGATGTTCTTCGTCAAATGTCTGGGCTTTGCGTAGCCCGGGTTCGAAAGCAGGTTCATCTGCAACTCGAATAGTCTCACGCCGAGAAGGCGAGAGACGCAGCGGCGGTTGGGCTTCTTCCAGGTCGCTGATGTCCGAAATTTCTTCAGGCTCATGTTCAGGATCCAATTTCCTTGGCGAGCTGTGAGGTTGTTGTGGCCTGGCGAAGAACGAAGGAATGCGAGGAGCGGCTGGGGTGATCTTGGCCAGATCAGACTTCAGCCCGTTAATGAGGGCCTCATAATGGCTATCCATTTTGAGAGGCCTAGAGCGAGGCAGCTTTCTCGGGCTCATCCGGCCAAGATGCAGGTTCTCATGGGCTCTAAATCCAAGATCGATGCCTCTCTGCTTCGGTTGCACCTTCGCTTCCTTGGTCGGTGACTCGGTTGCATGCTTTCCGAACATCCTCTCGCGGAGACTCTGCCACTTCTCCAATCTCTCTTGCTGACCACGAACACGGGCGTCCAGCTGCTCAAGAAGCCCTCCAGAGCTATCCTCCAGCTCGGCAACCCATCCCGACTTCACGCGCCTCCAGACTCTGTCGAACGGGGCAGAAAGTACCCCATCTTTGTGCGATTTGCTGTCACCATACAACAGAGCTTCCATCCATCGCTCATCACCAGTCCAGTGATTTCGTACCGTCCGCCTGATCTCATCGCTCTGTTGTTCCGACAGAGCCCTTCCTTGGGCGTTACGTTTCGCAGCCTTAGCCTCTGCCCTTCTCCTCGCAATCCTCTTCTCCTTCAACCTCAACAATTCTGTAAACTCCCTAAATCTCTCCCTCGCCGCATTCTTCTCCTTTAGCCCCCGCCGCAACGACACCCTATGCGCCAGCACCAACACCGTCAACTCCACCCTCTCCTCCGCACCCCCCTACTCTCAAGCGCCAATCTCTCCGCCAACCCACCCATTTCCCCACCCAGCCTTCCTCCCCACCACCTTCCTCAACACCGCCGCCGAGAAACCCGCCAACACCTCCTCCACCCTCTCCCCTTACACTCATCCAACAACCCCTCCGCACAACCACATCCCTTCCCAACACCCCGCTCTTCTTAGCCTGCTCCAGCCCCGCAGCAGCGCGGCGCGCAGGTTCAGCGATTGAACCTGGTCGGCGGGCGGGAAGAAGGGGCGGAGTTTGAGCGGGTTTCGTCCGGGTCGTAGAGGGCGAAGAGGTGGTAGAGGGCCCATTCGACGGATTGGATGCGTTTCTTTTGGTGTTGGCCCTGGGCGGTGGAGTTGGAGTCGCGGGTGGTGGGAGTAAAGGTGTGCGGGGTGAGGAGGGCCAGTCGGGGCGGAGGTCGAGGTCGAGGAGGCGAAGGTTGGTGAGGAAGAGGGGATGTTGAAGGGGAGTGTTGGGTGGGATGTGGTGGTGGTGGGAGGAGGAACGGTTACAGCTGTGGTTGTCCCGCGCGACGGGGCCGGCTTGCTGGCGCTTGCGGGCGCGCGGAGAGATCGGGTGCGACCGAGGGCGGAGGTGCCGTTGAGGTTCGCCATTGGGGCATTGTTGGGTTCGGAGGTGTAGGTAGTAGTTGATGGAGAGCGTGCGACCAGCTCCAGGCGGTCAGAAGCAAGCTTTGGTGTTTCCAATCGTCGATGTCGGTTGCAGGTTGAAGACCAGCCTCCCTCGACAAACAGGTTCCTCAGCCTTGCAGGTCAACAATGCGAGGTGCAGGGGGTAAGTGGGTCACGAAGGCTGAAAACCAGCAGGTCCAGCGATTGGCCAGACTGGCAGGTGAGCCCACCTCTGTTCCAGGGGTCTTCTTTCCCTTTTGGGTCAACCTCAGCGCGGCCAAGTCCAGCACCGATTCCCCGAGCTTTTTTATTTACACCATAACAGCCTCGATAGGTCACTGTTTTGCCAAAATTCTCGCTGCCCTCGGTAATTTTTACTCCTACACGTGAGAAAGTTTGCCCTTCTGCCCCCCAAAAAACACAATTTTAACAGCTGCTGTTGCACAACCATCATGGACGGCGCTCTGGGGTGATGTGTGTCACAAATAGCATTGAATGCACTCGGCCCATATTTGGTACGGTAGCGGGTGGCACAGACGCAATGATGTTAGAGAGTCTGCAGTCCTGGTCTTCTGGCAGTGCGGCCGAGATCTGCCGTAACATGAGACCAAGCCGGGCCGAACCCCGGACGGGGCGGGCCGTGTCAGGCCGGAGCCGGGCAAGCGACAGACAGACAATGCCGAAATGGATGCGAGAGCGCCAAGTGGTTCGACAACAGCCCATTTGGCATGTCCGAATTCGGGGCGACGAAACCACCTGGCACGAGAGTGAAGCCGGGCTGGAAGAGAGCTTTTGGACCGGACTCCTTCCAAGACAGGCGAGCGCGCGTTTGGCCCCCAGTCAACAGTTGCCCGCCTGAAATCCATGATCCCCGAGAGCATGATGAAACTGGGTTCAGATCTCGGCGACGGTCAATCGGCCCCTTTTTAGCCTCGGTAGGTAACATAAACAAAATATCCGAGCTTGGTAGGATCATGTACGAAGGCACCTTGAAGACCCCTGCTCTGAGGGCCTTTAAGTCAGGGTTGCACCCACCCAAACCCAACCTCAACTGTTCCCCAATCACTCTCGTTTCGCAATGGGTGAATAGTCCGAGGTAAAACACTTTACCTACGTTATCCTGAACAAACAAACAAGTCATGAAGGCTCAAAACGGTCTGCTATGGCCACTGGCTGCCTGGCTGATCATTGCAGTCAACTTCTGCACTGCAGCATGGCCGAACGGGCCCCTTCGAACCGACGGGCGATGGATTACGGACGCCTCCGGTAACAATGTCACGCTGGTCGGCGCAAACTGGCCGGGCCATGAATGGGTCATGATTCCCGAAGGCCTGCAGTACCTATCCATTGCCGACATCGTGTCCAAGATCAAAAGCCTTGGGATGAATGCCGTGCGCCTCACCTATGCAATTCAGATGATCGATCAGCTGGACGTCAATGGAGGAAATGGCGGAACAGATGTCACGATTGAGAAAGCCTTGGTCGATGCGCTTGGTTCCAAAAATGGCACTGCTGTGTTGCAGAAGATTATCGAGAACAACCCTGAGTTTTCGGTCAAAACAACACGGTTCCAGGTGAGAAGTGCAGTTGCGTTTTAAGTCGGGTCCAATTAACAATACCCCAGGTTTGGGATGCGGTTGCTGCAGAGTGCGCAAAGCAAGAAGTCTACATCCTCCTCGACAACCACATCTCCAAGGCTGGATGGTGCTGCAGTCCCTTTGACGGAAACTCGTGGTGGGGAGACACCTACTTCTCTGCAACAAACTGGACGAACGGTCTTGCCTACATGGCCAACTACGTATGCTTCACACCCCCAATTCCCAATCTCCAAGACTAACAACCTCCAGACCAAGACCAAATGGCCCTCCCTTATCGCCATGTCCCTCCGCAACGAACTCCGCCAACCCCTCACCAACATGCGACAACGTCTCCAATTGCAGCCAGCGCGCGACAAATCTGTTTGACAACGGCTTCTCAACCCTCACAACAAACAACTCTGCATACCAATTTCCGCTGGTCATGTCCGAGTGGGGGTTTGAGCAGAATGCGACGGTGTGGAATACATCTTTGTACGCGACGTGTTTGCAGGAGTATCTGCCCGCGCAGAAGGTGGGTTGGTTTGTGTGGGTTATTGCGGGGAGTTATTATGTTAGGGATGGGACGCAGGGGATGGAAGAGGGTGGGGACTGTTGACGCATGATTGGAGCGCGTGGCGGTCGGAGGGTTTGTGGAAGGGGGTTGAGAAGGATGGTGAATGCTACGTTTGAGGGGATGAAGGAGGTGGGAATGGGAATGAGACGGAAGGGGGTAGTGGGGAGGATGGGGGTGGTGGTGGTGGTGGTGGTGGTGGTGGTGGTGGTGGTGGAAATGGGGAGGGAGAGGGGAGGACCGGGTTCTGGTGTGGGAAAGAATGCTTCGGCAATCGATCAAAGTCTCATTCACCTTGACCGCCCAGCAGTGTAAGTGACAAGAAGTGAGATGTCGTTGCTTCAAGGTTCTGGGAAAAGGTGGGCTGGAGCCGCATCCATGGATGTGGATGCGGGATCGCTGTTGCGCTCGGGCGTGATCCACGAGGAGAGGAGATGCAGTTAAATGGAAAAAGGGGCTTCATTTGCTACATATCCTGTTATCTCCCAGGCTGTCAAAATCCGCCGTGTCCTTCCATGATTCTGCAATGGCACTATCCAAAATAGATTCTACGCCTCTTTTGCAGGTTGGTGGTCCTTTGTTACGCGGCGGTTTCAGGTCCGGCGGCAGAGACTCGTGGATGGTGGTGGTTTGCCAGTTCATTTTTCAGCGCCGATCCAAGCTGATCGTCCCAAAGATGGTGGGTGGAGTCAACCAGATTGACGACACTGCCGATCAGTCGACGAGAAACGGCACGCTGGCTTTATCAAGAAAGCCATCCCGAACGCTGTCTTTTTGACTTCCAACTGTGTTTCATGTCAAGAAGAAGTTTGAGGAGCAGTGGATATTGCTTGGCGTCCCCTGAAGCAGTTGTGGAGAACCCATGCTTGGCAAATCTTGGTCTCTCTTTCTGGCGCTTGGCGTCTGGCTTGGCTCATTTTTGATCCTTTTCGTCCTTTGTTTGGTTGTACCTCTCTCTGAATTGTTGATTGCCCTCCCAGATCTCCATGCCACAAACAGCGGGCCTGATGCTCCAGGGTCAGGTTTCTGCATCTGCGTTATCAGTTCCCACATCAGGAATCATCGTCTGACTAGGGCTGCCGTGTCCTGTTTCGCCGCCTTCTCCTGTTTCTCATGTTCGAATTCTCATCCACTGAGCCCGGAGAATCACTCGCGGTCAGCAACGATTGGCCCGCCAATTTCCTCGTCTCGACCCTTGGCGCTTGGCACTCCAATGGACAAGAAAAATCCCCCCTTAGCCGACGCAATGCCGTGCCTGGGTCGAGGCTTCCAAGACTTCCAAGACCTCTTGGAGAGTGGCTATGCACCAACCCCTTTTTAGATTTCGTATCCATGCGTCCCGGATGGGGTGGTTCGTGTTTTAACTCGCTGATCTCCTGGAGTCAGCACCCGTTCCACTTTCTTGCTCTTTCAAGACCGTCAAAACACTGCTTCGCCGTCAGTCAACCGCTCCCTCAGACTGCTCTTGCATTCCCCCAGCCTGGCCATTCCGCTCGTTTTGGTGGCCTTTTGATTCTGAATTTATCTACTTTATTAATCTTCCCCCATTTTGTAACACCATCTCCACGACCGAGAACTGCATTCTGCATCGACGACTGACCACACCACGCCGACATCATGAAGTCTGCGGCCCTCTTGTCCGCAGTGGCGGCTGCCACCGCTGTGCACGCCAGCCCGGCTGCCCCCAAGCCGCGCGCCACCGAGCTCGAGCCCATCACTGTTACCGGCAACGCCTTCTTCAAGGGCAAGGAGCGCTTCTACGTCCGCGGTATCGACTACCAGCCCGGCGGTGCGAGCGCCAACCTCGACCCTCTCGCCGACCCCAAGATCTGTCTGCAAGATATCAAGAAGTTCAAGGACCTCGGCGTCAATGTCATCCGTGTCTACTCGACCGACAACTCCAAGGACCACGATGAGTGCATGAACGCCCTCGCCGACGCCGGCATCTACGCCGTGCTCGACGCCAACAACCCGCTGTACTCGATCAACCGCGAGGACCCCCACGGTTCTTACAACACCCCCTACCTGCAGAGCGTCTTCGCCACCATTGACGCTTTCGCCAAGTATTCCAACACCATGGCCTTCTTCTCCGGCAACGAGGTCGTCCACGATCTTGCCAACACCACCCGCGCCGCCCGCTACGTCAAGGCTACGGACCGTGACATGCGTGCCTACATCAAGGCCCGCAACTACCGCAAGATCCTGGTCGGATACTCGGCCGCCGATGTGACCACCAACTATCTGCAGACCGCCGCTTACTTCAACTGCGGCACCGACGAGGAGCGCAGCGACTTTTTCGCTTTCGTGAGTTTTCGCGGAGCTCGTTCAGCTTAAAAGATTGGGCCCTAACTTGTGCAGAACGACTACTCGTGGTGCGCCAGCAACTTCGAGACCGCCGGCTGGGGCAAGAAGGTCGAGGCCTTCAAGGACTACGGCCTCCCCATCTTCCTCTCTGAGTACGGCTGCATTACCAACGAGCGTGACTTCAGCGAGTTGTCGGCCCTCATGTCGGACAAGATGACCCACGTCTACTCCGGTGGTCTCATGTACGAGTATTCCATGGAGCCCAACAAGTTCGGCATTGTCGAGATCGAGGGCGGGCAGGAGAAGGGCGGTGTCGACCAGACCGGCAAGCGCAAGGAGCTCAATGGCTTTGCTGCCTTCAAGAGCGCGCTCGCCAAGTACCCGGCCCCCACCGGCGACGGCGGCTTCACCCAGTCCACCAAGTCCCAGGCCTGCCCCACCGCCGATGAGCACTGGGAGGTCACCGTCACCACTCTTCCTCAGATGCCCGAGGGTGCCCAGAAGGTCAGTTTTCCTTTTAACATTTCTCTCCCTTTGACGTGGTCACTGACAACATCCGCAGTTTTTCAAGAACGGTGCTGGCCCCGGCCCCGGCCTCAAGGGTGACGGCTCGCAGTGGGCTGTCGACCAGGCCTCGCCCAGCGATGACACCGGCAAGGGTGACGGCAGTGGCAGCGGTACCGAGGATGGCGCTAGCACGGCCACCTCGAGCAACGCCGCCATGCGTGGCACTATGCCCGCTTTCGACAGCGCTCCTTTTGTCATCTCCGGGCTTGTTGCTTTCTTCACCCTGGTTGGCGCTGTTGCGTTGTAAGGAAAGAACATGGAGGAGCGAGCGAGCGGCATGGATCTCGGGGTTGGATTTGCTTGACATTGACATATAATCCAGGCTTAGAAGCAGCCTCTCTGCTTGGGTACAATCAAACTTTTTTTTTCCTCCGCTCTCTTCGTCCTCGTTTATCTGTCGCCTGTTCTGGGATTCTCTGGTCAAATATTGGTTTCGTCAAGTCATAGCATCTTTTAATCAACACTCTTTACCCCTTTTCCGTTTGCTGGGTCTCATTCCTCTCGCTCCTTCTCTCCCCCTCTAGCCGATGCTTACGCCCTCCATGTTGGTTCTTCCCTTCCCATCTCCGATCCCATTTGCCAACACACTCACACTACCCCCTTTCACAACTCTACCCTTCTCGCCAGCTGTTCACTTACCTCGCCCGGATATGCCTCGCCAATTCCACCAAGTCTTTGCCTCTTTGCCAAAGGCAGGTCTTCTTCCCTCGAAGCCCGGGCCAGCAGCCGTCGGGAGGAGCAGTGAATGTACAGCACATTGTATCTTGTCTCTGTGTATCATGCTAGCTTTGGGCAATGATTTGGGGCGCTGTCTCTGTAGCGGTAGAGGAGTTCCGGTGGTGTCAGAGTGGACATGCTTGCAGTGGGGGCATTGGTGCATTTGGGGGTAGGCATATGACTTCTTGTGGTTTTCTGTTTGGGGGCTATTCATCTGGGTTGGATTGCGGTTGGTGTTTGCTGTCTGGTGCATGGCGCAGTCGTCTCGAAGAGACCAGAGTTGGCCAGGCGAAGAAAAAGAGGAGAACGGAAAACGGTCGGAGATCTAAGGTTGGACCTGGTCTGAGAGAAGGGCATTGTTCGGCCTTTAATCAAGGCTGCGCGTGCCCTTTAGGCTTTTGTGGAAAGGACAAAGGAGTGTTCGGGATTAAATCACGGGGACTTTTTAGGTGCTCATTTCTATGCGCGACGGCTTGGGGGAACAAATCAACCAAACAGGAGAGCCTCTCTCAAAGGAACTCTTTTGAACCGAGCTGACAACGCAAGTCGCTCTTGTCAACGCAGCTGCGTTCTGTTAGAGCTCTCCGTTTGGGCGCCACAGAATTCTTGAGCAGCGGCCAAGATCTTCAACCACCTGGGATTTACCGTCGTATTTCGGATTAACGATCCGCGCCTGTTTAGCCCCTGAGAAATCCCTCAGCAACCTTCCACAGAAGGAAGGACTTCCGACGAGCGCAAGGCTGTAGGCTGTGTCTGTGCAGGGATAATCACCAACAACATGCAAACACCGGCGTTCAAATAAAGGTTGCATCGCGCGCCTGGTAAGGCAGGGCCTGCTTACCGCCAAGTAGGCCCCTGTTCTGGCCTGTTCGCTTCGACATGATTGTGGGTTAAATTGGAGACACATCCTGGCCTTTTTTGCAACTCGAGTGCCACAAGGTAAAATGATGAGAGGGAGGGCGGAGGGCTGGTGCAATGGCTCTATCAAATGCCCGACTTTGAGGGTTGGAGATGCCATCTGGGAACCCAGAATTGCCCGTGGCGTTCTTCCATTTCTCTCAGAGTCAGCGCTCTGGAGTTGCTCCCAGGAGAAAGTAAAAACAAGCTAAAATAAGCATACATTAGACCTCAGACCGGTGCGTCTTGGCAGCCCGTTGGTGACATGAGCCAGCCCGCTCTCAGGCAGAATCACGTTTAATTCTGTGTGACCATCCTGGCCCAAACCTGGTCACTTGGAACACAGCCACGCTCTTCAATTAACTTCGTCTCATAGGCCAGTTTTACGCCTATCTGCAAAATGGAGGATGCGGGATAATAGGAACCCCATGGGCTTTGGTGTTGATATAATGACGGCAGCCTCCTGCCCACATTTCCCACGAGGTTCGTCCCTTTGAGGGTTTGACGTTGTTGCCTCTTACAATTCCGCCCCGGAAGATCGCTTAAGCGTCGGTTGTATCCGATAAGATGATCGCCCAACGAACTTACCACCGCTTGGTGGTCCTTCTCGCCTTCGTATGGTTTGGTAAGCCCGCCCGAACCCACCTCTATCCTTTATCAACCACTAACAACCCCACCCAACTTAGTCGTCGAAGTCCAAGCAAAAGGCGGCGGTGGTGGTGGCAAAGGAGGAGGCGGCGGCGGCGGCAAAGGAAAAAACGAGCAGCGGCGGCGGCACCGGCAAAAGCACGGGCACCACCACTGGCACCGCCTCCACCGCCTGGCGATACTACTTCATCCCCGTAAGCGGGCCAAAGGGAACCTACACTGGCAAGGACCGCAACAACGACGACGTGAAGGAGGCGCTGAACTACCGACGGATCCACGGCATCCTGGCCGCGTTGGCGTTCTTGGTGCTGTTCCCGGTTGGGGGTGTGATCGTGAGGATTGTGCCGGCAAGGTTTGCGGCGTTGGTGCATGGGATTTTTCAGGGGGTGGCGTTGTGCGTGTGGTTGGTGGCGGCGGGGTTGGGGATTATGGTCGTGAATAAGGTGAAGATTACTGGTGGGGGGTTGGTGAGTATTTCCTGGCATGGTTGGTTATAAGAAGAGTGCTGACGGGGAGGGATTTAGCTCCAACACCCGTCGACAAACTACCACCCCATCATTGGTCTCGTATTGCTTGGGATTTTGATTCTCCAGCCAATCTTTGGTGTCGTCCACCATGTCATGTATCGGAGCGTTCCGAAACGCCAGGTGTGGTCGTATTTGCATTTGTTCACTGGGCGGGTTGGGATTACCCTCGGCATTGTAAACGGATATTTGGGCCTATATATCTCAAGTGCGTCAGGCACGTACAAGAAGGTGTATATCATTGTGGGCGCCGTCATGTGGGTTATCTGGATGGGCATTGCCGTGTGGTCTGAGTGGAAGAAGGCAAAGGAGGCTAAGAAGGGCACATATGTGGCTGTGTCAAAGGCGGGTGGGGGTGAGGAAGCGCAGATGACGGCGTATACGGGGTATAAATGACGAGTGAGAGGGTTGAGGTCTGCCCTAATTTGGACTTTGTAACTGTTTGTTTCTTTTCTCGTCGTCATTGTTTGCAAATTAACCTCAAGAAAGAAAACCAACACTGAAAAGAAAAGAAAAAACCTAAAGAAGCCACCATCTATTAGAGACTAGAGGAAAAAATTCCAGCTCGAAGGAGGAGTTGGGTAGACCGTGTCAAAGAAAACTCGATTGAGGCTCTTCAAAACAGAGTCTGCAACCTTGTTTCTGAGAGCATTTACGAACTTCTCCCTAACCATGAGACGTGTCAAAAGTTCAATCCTCTCCCATTCCTGAAACAACTCATTAGTTCCAACTTTTGGCCTTTGTTCACTTCTACCTCTCCTCTTCCTCGGGATCTCCAGTTGCGCACAGCGGGCCAATTCCTGGACCTCGGGAATACCTGATCAACGGTTAGCCATGCCATGCTGAGCTGTCACTGAAATTAACAGAATAACTTGCCGCAATCTCTAATGAACCCTATGTAGTGACGCTCTTGTTAATATCTGATTCAAGCGGCATCTTAACAACTAGTCGAGTCATGTAACAAACCTGAGTTGTGGAAGAGAATTATGCTCCAAGCTGCACGGATATTTTGCAATCTGCCCAGATCGATGCGTGTGCACTCATCGGTCAGGGGGTTCCAGAGATCAAGCCACGGCCGCCTTCGTTGTTCTATGTCGTTCATGGCAGCAGCGTATATGAGCTTCGACAATGTAGCCGGAGAACTGACAACATTTTCATCTAGTTGTTAAATATTCAGTCAGTTCTCTTGGCCCATTCTGGTGTCAATGAGACATACCTTCAAGTTGGAAGACAACACCCTCCGGCGGCAAGTCATTCACCTCATCTTTCTTCTCAGTTTTCCTTTTTTCCTCCACACCCTCAAGCATGATCATTCTGGCAAACATAACATAGAAAATGATACGCCGAGGCGCGAGTCGCAAGTAGGCGTCAAGCAGCAGATTTCGGTTTCGTTGTCGAGTGGCCTCGTCGACCTTGCCCTTGCTCCACGCGTCGATCTTGACCCGGAGCGTCCACATTTTCTGAGCTTGGCTTATGTCTTCCATCACGTCGTCAAATGGGGCTCCTGAATTCTAATAAGATTCTGTGTTGGGAAAATTTAGCTTGTGACTTGCTTACTTAGGGAGTCAATGAACCTGAATAATGAATCATCGAATCGGCTGTCATCGTGTGACCGCGATGTTGTGACCTCCGCCAGCCACTGTTTCATTTCCCCTGGTGCTTTGCTGTCTCCGTCTAGCATGCGCTGCAGAAACTGGTTCTTCTTCCGTGTTTGCAACCGGAGCTGTTCGTAGTCACCTGTCGGAGCGGGCAGTTTTATCCACCGAGCTTTTTTCTCCGACCCAAGGCTCCGTGAGATAGTCTCCAACTTCTTTAGCGTAGCCTCGCGAGCGTTTGCATCCGGACCCATTGCAATTTTACCAATGTTGCAAGGGGCTGTGAGGTACCACTCCAGTGTGCGGGCAAAGTTGTCTTTGGACTCAAACACCACACTGGAGCAAGGTGCAGCGTTGTCTAACATAAGGGCGTTGATCTTGTGGGTGTGGCCAGACTCAATGGGAAAAAACTTGAAAAGAAATTTGTCGTCCTTGCTTCTCTGGCCTGGACCCCTGGTTGAATAGATTCGGCCATTGCGGATCTCGCTGTAGTTGTTCTGGGCTTTCTTAACTGGAAGGTCAGCCAGCATCGATGTGACTTTGGCGGGATAGACGCTGTCCAGGCATAGGAACCGATGGAAAGCCCGCATCTTCTTGATACTCTCTTCTTCATCCTCTAGGGGGTTTGGAAGCAGATTGCTTCTCAGAACAATCATGAGTTTTGGCGAAATGGGGGCAAACTTATGGAGCGGTGTGAAGCATGCACCACCGATCTCGTCTGTGTTGCTGTCTTTGAGAAAACAGTTTGGGCCTTCGAAGATGCCGTAGCAGTTGTCGGTGAGAATAAACTCATCGTCCAAGTTTTCTGGCGTGCATATGGCCAGGTAAGATCCCTCTGCGTGTAACCAAAACATCATCGCGTCCCCAAAATAGATGGTCTTGCGCAGCTCGTCAAACCATTTACCTTCAGGATCCATCACCATGTTGACAATTGCCTTGATATTGTGAAACCAAACGTCCAGCGGCCTCTTGAATCCGTGCTTTGCCATGTATTCGCGAAATTCCTCCCGGTCATTCTCGTTGTAATCCTCCGGCTTGTCGTGATAGAATCGCCGATGAAGGCCTTGGCTGCGGTACTTGAGCAGAAACAGGAACTTCCGAAGAATGTCTCTCTCCCCTCGCATAAGCCACAAACCGCTCTCTTTCTGCTCGCATGCTTTGGTGATCTTGCGGAAGATTTCGCTGGCTCGAGCCTCCAACTTTGACAGGAGCTTCTCAATGTCCTGCTGCTGTTCGCTTGGCTTGCTGGTGTCCTGGTACATGTTCATCAGGCCGAGGATTCTCTTGACTGGCTTCTCGCAGATTGCGGGTGGGTCTGCGAGCAGGTCAAGGTTCCGGACAACCAGGTCGTTTCGGTGCATACCCTTCTTAAACTTCCCGTTTTGGCCTTCATCCTTCGGTTTCTTGGGTTTGTATCGATGGGCGAAGTTCCTCAGCAGAAATTGGGGGACGAAGTGCTGATATTGTAGCCTTGTTGACGACTCCATCTCTCAAGTCGTTTTTGCGGTGGATTTGGTGGTGTCTGTTGAACCACTGCGCGGGGAATGAAGGAATTGATTCAGCACCAAAAATCACCACCGGGATGGAACTTAAAGGGCTGTTCAGGTGTTGTTGATGTTGTTGATTGTTTCAGGATAACTCTAGTTTGGCCAGGACATGCAGATCGAAGTGAGGGGTAGATATGCGTCAACTCAGTGGTGGCTTGATGCACCCTGCGGTTCGACAGTTTCACACTGGTAAGAAGCTCTGAGTTAGGTATGGGAGATGAGGTCAGGGGAGGAGCAATTAAGCTGTGTGGTTTGAGCATTTCTTTGATTGTCAGGCAAAATATTTTGACTTGCAGCAACCCAGAAGGCGTCGATGCAGCTTGGCAGGTTTCCAGTTTGAGCATAATGCATTGAGTGAGGCTTACAGCGATGACCGAGAGCTCTGTAGGCCCCCGAGTCAACCAGCAGGAGCTTCTTTCCAGCCTATCGGTAGCGAATCATTTCTTTATGCAACACAAATAACCCTGCCAATAACAGCAAGCAAACGACGGATAGCTGTTAATGCAGAAAACCGTTGAATGCAGTGGTTCGCGACCCAGTCTCACCATGAGCCAGCTGTCTTGTTCAGGTTTCCAACACCCCCGACCGTTCACATCCAATCCGTCTATGGGTAACAATAGCTGTGAGGGAGAGCATCTTCAAAAACTGCTCGCAAGTTTTGAGGACCCGACTTGCACTTTTGCGGTAAAGTTAACTACGCCTGAGGATAATTAATCTCTCCTCACCGGATGACCTCTCCTCACTGGATGAGCCCGAGAAGTCTCCATGTGCCATATTTTTCAGCGTCTTTTGCAATCTTGTTGGAGAGAGCTGCTGCGATTGACGTTGAGCCTACCCCTTGTTGTGCTTCCCCAAAGACAATCATGTTCACTGAGTCCATGAAACTCAGTGCTGAGTGGTCCCGGGTGAGTGGCTCTGGGGTGCTACAAGACTCATCTCAATGATCAGTCTGATGTCATTTGGTGGGAAGACGGAGAAACTCAGGATTGGTGGGAAATTCAAGCTTCATTGGTTTGAGGCATACCCAAATTTCCTTCCGTATCAAGAATGCAGGGAGATTGACGGAGGCCAGATGTTTGGGACGTCGGTAGGTATGTAGTATCCGGCTCCCAAAAGAAATTGTGGGGAGGTGCATGAAATATCAAACATGACTTGGCATGTCACATCGTCTGATATAATCAGAATGACATTGAAAGGTGAGTGGCCCATCTTTGAAGTAGGCACCGCTCAATGCGCTAAAGATTTTTACTTACAACCGGCTTCTTAGAAGGGGGCGGAAGATGTTGGCCGAATACCACTCAGAATTTCTCCGCCGGAACAAAATAAATCGTTGATTCCACCATCGCAGAACTGTATATAATTTTTTCTAAAAGCTGAACATGGATTAAAATGCTGACAATGTGGGAGGATTAAGCTATAAAGACAGAGCGATGAACCCCCGAGCAGACCAGTTCCTTTTTCGTCCTCACACGTCTGCCAATATATCCCCAACAACTCTTAACTACTCTGAGTCTGCGGCTTCATGATGAAATTCCTCGCTTTAACTTCTCTCTTAGCCCTGGCCACTGCCACGCCAACTCCCACTCAGCCTGAGTCCGGAAATCCTCACCTTGTAAAGAGAGCCAGCATCTCGGATGCGGCCAACCTGGGATATGCTTCCCTGAATGGTGGGTGAGTTAAACACCTGCTAGAGATTGAAAGATATTGCTAAGAACTCTGATGCTAGAACGAAGGGAGGTGCTGGCGGCACTGTGACCACTGTCTCAACACTTGCTCAATTCACTGCTGCCGTCAATGAGAAGAACAGCGCACCGGTTATTGTTGTTGTTAAGGGAATCATTGAGGGCAACACCAAGGTTCGGGTTGGCAGCAACAAGTCCATTATTGGCTTGCCTGGATCTGGTGAGTTGCGATTCTTTTAACTGGGTCGCTTTGAGATGGATACAAATAACTTCTCTTCAGGTTTCAAGGGAATTGGCCTGCATTTCCGCCGCCAGAGAAATTTAATCGTACGGAACATCATTTCCTCGTTTGTCGAGGCAGACAACGGAGATGCTTTGAAGATTGAGGTGTGATATCAGTTCAGTGTCAGAACTTGGAGGCAAAAGGACCTCAACTGACAAACATCCAGGAAAGCACCAACGTCTGGGTCGACCATTGCAACTTTCACTCCGCTCTCATTGCTGACAAGGACTTCTACGACGGACTCGTTGACGCGTCTCATGGCTCTGACTTCATCACCATCTCCCAGTGAGCACACCTCTGAGACCTACCTCCCCCTAAGTAAACAGGCCATCCTGCAGACGACACTGACACCACGTTAGTACGTACTTCCATGACCACTGGAAGGCCTCCCTAGTCGGTCACAGCGACAGCAACGCGGGAGACGACAAGGGAAAGCTACATGTCACGTACGCAAACAACTACTGGAAGAATTGCGGCTCGCGAGGGCCCCTGTTTCGCTTTGGCACTGGCCACATCTACAACTCCTACTATGAGAAGTAAGAGTTTCCTCCAAGTATCTTCAATTTCAGAGCAGGGACTGATGGAGAAACAGTATGAGTATCACCGCCATCAACTCACGCATGGGCGCGCAGGTGCTGGCGCAGAGTAATGCCTTCAAGGACGTGCCTGTTGCAATTACCAGCCGGGACTCGAAGCAGGTTGGGTGAGTTCAGCGCGGTATCCGACAGGAAAATGGCATATATATGCTGATGTTGAAACTAGATATGTTACGGCTATTGACAATGACCTCGGCGGAGGCCTGAACGATGCGCCCGCTGGTAACATGTCTCCGAGCTCGGTTGGATACTTGTACAGTCTTCTTGGATCCAGTGCCGTGGCGGCGAGGGTGCCGCGTGAGGCCGGGGCTATTCTGTCCTTTTAAGTTGGTGTGAGTTGGTTTTAAGACTGGAGGCTGTTCAGAAAGCGACAAGAGTGAGAACATACAATTGGCCAAACTGTATTGACACCCAATATATCTTCTACATCTCAACGTTAAAACTTTTGCAGTGGCTTAGTATTATCAAGTGATTCGGGACTTCTTGTTCAAACGGGGAGTCCCAAGTGTGCTGACGCCCTGCTACGAGTGCGGCGAAGGGCGGGAGACTGTTGAACACCTGGTGATGTGGTGTTTGGCCCCACCGTTGACTCGGACGTGGGAGAGAGCAGAAGTCAGGACGCGACGAGACTTTCACTCTGTTCTACAGAGTGCCAGTTCTTCAACTGCTCGGCTGACGAGGAGGATACTGGACTGGCTGATGGATTCAGGAAGGCTGCCGATGTACAGCTTGGCTAGGAAGCTCGAGCTGGAGTAGAAAATCTGACTCCCACCGGTCGGAGGCCAGGAGGCCTTCTCTTTTTGTATTTTGCAGGCTCATTCACTGATTTCTTCCCTTAATCATCGGTATAGGTTTTTCACCCGGCCCGCAAGGGCGCGGTTTTCCTGTATAGTAAATGTCTGAGGGTCCGACATGCCCGCAGGGCACAGCGGTGTAGGAATAATAATATTATCAAGCGATTTCTAATTTGGAGGGGGGGGAATAGTATGGCAGTCATATTGTATTTCTCCAAAATCCGTCTTTCGAATGCTACAGCGCTGACTTCTGAGAGGAGGTTCGTCAAGTAGCCCTATCTTCGAGTCTCTAAGCCGCGTCGAGACTACGTTAGTATCATAAGCAGTGTTAAGCCTGATATTATTGCTCTATCAACCGATCATCATGTGCTTCCTCTAAAATGTTACAAAAGGCATCGCCGTGCCAGTGTTCCAAAAATTTGTTACCTCGCATACGAGTCGGCAGGGAGACCTGAAAGGGGATGTCGTAGGGTCATCCAGAAGAACGAGGCTGTCTCTGAGTTTGGGGCTAGCGTCTGTCAGTAAGAGTAAAAGCTGGTTGGGTATTAGCCGCTCAAACAAACACTAGGACTGCTTACCTCCCAAATTACCTGCGAGTGCAGAAACCGTAACAAGACCTCAGTATCATCCTCTTCATCGTCGAGCGCCACGGACTGGCCGTCGCGCTTGTAGAAGGGAAACTCAAAGTACGCAGGGTAGAAGCCAGCGTACTCCCAGTCGACAATGGCGGCAATTTTCAATGTGTTCGGGTTCACGATGATGTTGTGCTGCGAGCCTACCAACACTGTCATTGTCTTGAATCCAAATCGAGGGGTTTCATGAGGGTCCGGGAGCAAAGTGGCTAGCTCGGAAACAAAGCAGTTTTTGAGACAACCAGAAAGGAGAAGTACATCGGAAATTGTTACTTACAGTCATTATGGCAGAACACATACTCAGCTTGCTCTGCCTGGCGCAACCTCGTCAACCAATCCACAGCATCTATCTCGCTGATCACGCGGTAGGGTGGTACCACAATGCCCGTAGGTCCGCCCAGACGTTGGGATCTAAGCCTCTTTAACTTCGCCAGATGCCCTTCGAGCTCGGTCATCACCAGGGCTTTGTGGTGGTCTGGCAGGTCTGCCATGTTTACGCCCTCGACGTACTCGGTGATGACATAGTAGGCATCGTCGTCCTCAAAGTCGCAAAACACCATGGGAACGGGAATGTCGGTGTACCGACGGATGAAGCGCAGCGTATCGGCCTCGTTCTTCAAAGGCTCTTTCCGCAATCGAGAGATCCAGATTCCTCGGGGCCCTGGTTGAAACTCGCGAGCGCGGAGGCAACGTTTGATGAAAGCGTTGCCGCGGTGGTAGTATTTCCGGTCAGCAGTTATGTTGATGCACCCCTCCTCTGATGTCAAAGTGTGTTGCGGTATTAGTGGTGGATAGGGTGGTTGAGGATAAGGGTCTGACATGCTGGCCAGCCTGGACTGGTCAAGTTCAAGTTGGCCGTGAGGTAACTTTGAGAGACGCCGCAGGTAGTTCGTTGTTTGGCAGCAAGGGGTGTGTCCGGTGCGTGCTGAGCGATTGTATTCTATGCCGATAGGTGCTCATTCGGTGCCTGGTGATGGAGGGCGGGGAAGGAGGGAACGTAGAATGGGAGATGGGCGGCGTTCGCATCCCGCTGGCATGGACGGCATGGCGGGTGCGGGAGCTGCAGGAGTCTGGGTTGCAACTGTCGTACAACGGGGTGCCGGATGGGTTCCGAGTCGTCCATAAGCCTCGCGTGGTGTAATGCTCGCGTGGTGAGGCATGGGCCGCTTGGCCAGCTGGGGAAGCACGGCAGAGAGCATGGGGGTCGCAACATGACAGCATCAGTAACAGTAGATGAGTTGGCTAGAAAACTCAAGAGGACATTCTGGAGGTTGTCTGGACTCGCGTTGCTTCCGAGGACCTGGGAGAAGTACTCGTCAAAAAGTTTGAGACTGATGTTGACCACCTCAAAACCTGAAATGGAAAGCCCGTTCACAAAGCGGTGGAATTCAGAAGGATACACTCCATGCTCCGCGTAAACCCAGTCGACTTAAATCTGGACTCCTCAATGAGTGGCCGAATACAGTACCGAAAACAACTTGAGTTTCTGTTCGCGGACCGCAAATCGGTGAAAGGTGCCCCAAGAGGGCCGCTGAGGGCGGGGTATCTGAAATAAATCTGCCAATCGAGCGCCTTGCTTTTCATCGTCCCCAGTGTTTCATCGCCCTGCTTTTCCCGATTGGCTCTTGGTGGCCGTGGGAAAGTTGTTCCCTTGCTGTCGTGCAGGTACGATGGTGACGTTGGACAACGCGTTGAGGTTGCCCAGAGGAAAGCGCGGCTGCCAAGAATCAATTCTCAACGCGGCTCTTGGCACTGCAGCCTCTGAGCTAGGCCGGATTAGGAAGTTTGTCAATACCCTCTCGCCCCTTGATGTAAGTCGCACCCTGCTGCTCAGACTTGACGAATTCCAGTCTGATGGCGGTGACAGCCGTTGAGCCTTCCACGGTTTTTTTCTTTTTTAATCCCCGCCAGCTTTTGCAAAATTCAACGATCATCAATTTTGAACAGCCCCCAATGCCGATTATGCCATGCACTCGACCAAGAACTCCATCTTTTCCGCGGCGTTTACCGTCTGTCTTGCGGTTCTTACATTTGCCGAACCCTGGGATGCTTCAGTCTGCGTTCGCTCAGCACTTATTGGTTCCTCTACCGCCGGTTACCCCTTTATCCTGCTCGCCGAAGAGAGCGCGACAGTTTCCAAGATTCGCCTCTGGCGTACTGGCGAAAAGGGGGGTTCTCTTCGTGGCATCTCCCTCGGCTTTAGCGATGGCACTTCGCAGTCTGCTGGTACCTCTCAAAGTCAGTACGACGAAATGACATTTGATGAGGGGGAGACGGTTACCAAGATGAGCATCTGCAAGCAACACACCCCACGCCGCTGTCTGTTCCTCGCTAATAACGACCTCCTTTGACAGGGACCACTCGTCGCAATCCGTTTCGCAATGACACCCGCGCTCGACTCGCCCGCGTCGATTTTGTTACCGAAAAGAACTCCTGGGGTTACGGTGTCGCCGACACTCGTGCTCTTACCAGCCATGCCGTCGCTGTTGGTTCCGGTGTCTTGGTCGGTTTCCAAGGCCGTGCTGGTTCCGGCCTCCACCAACTCGCACCCATCTTTCTCAAATCCGTGTCTCGCGCAAGGATCGAGAATATTGTCTTTGACGCGATGCCCGGACCAAACAATCTTCGACCTATCACCCTCGCAGACGGGTTTGCTGCTTGGGAAGGGAAAGATTGGACCTACACCTTTTCTGGAAGCCAGACACGAGAGACCTCGTCGTCCTTTAACCTTCAGAACTCGAATCAGCTCGCCATCGGAGCCTCTGTTGCGTTTGACGGCTCCGGCATTGCAAAGTGGGGAGGTTCCGCTACCTGGAGCGTTGCCTCGCAAACTTCACGCGACCGCTCCGAGACCAAGACCCAGCTACTCACCTGGAGCGCCTCCGTCGACATCAACGAGAAGAACCCCAGCGTCCGCTGCACGGCCATTACCATGGAAGGTCGCGTCTCCACCGGCTGGATTGGCACCCTCACTACAATCATCGGCGGCCGCGCCGTCCGCTCGCCCATCTCGGGGATCTACGAAGAAATCAGCTACAGCCAGGTCCACACAACGTGCGGGCCTCCGCCGGATTCTTCCTCCTCAACTCAATCTACACCCCCGACGAGCAGGTAACAGTGAGTTGGAGTTTGGACATTGATACAGAGTAGGACCTTCACAGGGAAACTGGGCCCAATTATCATTACTATCTGACATAGATCAAATCATGCCCCAAAACGTGGCAACAAGCCCAACCTGCTACTTTGCTCTACCCTTCTGGTTCTTAACATACTTCTAAAGTCTTCTGCGACCCCATTCCACACTGTTCAATTGTTCACGATCCGTCTTCCCAGCAACTCATTCTCAATGAGGCCGTTTCAACCTCACGTCTCTCCATCTGCTGAATTATTATGACCACTCCAATGTTTATCCTAGCATTTACTATTGACATTTAGTTTCTCTGCATTACTTCCGCCTGGAGGTGAGCACGGCTTTTACCGATAAACTAGCACGCAAGCCAGCACAAATCAGCTCCGAGAATTTGTCAGAGCCATGCTCTTTTCTCGCAGTGGCAAACTTGGTCGGGTGTTAAGAACGTAAAGATGGCTGGAGCGCTTTAATCATGAATAATGTGAGCGCGTGATTTCGACAAGAGGGATGCTACGCTGATACATTAGACCGCATTCGCTTCAAATTCGGTCTCACAACATGAGGCATGAACTCGGGTATCGGGCATAATTGAACATTCATGAATTTAGTGGCTAACTTATCTGCTTCGAAGGATCAGGGGGAAGCTTTATTCTCCACTCGATCCTTGTTACGTGATATTCGCTATCAGATCACGAAGCCGTATATCAACCGCCCTCAACTCTATCCTAGTGCTCGAGATCTTTTTTTACAGACCTACAGTAACATTACAGCTCCGGTCAAAATTCCCAACTTACAGCGCCCGCCCAACTCTCAACTACAAGATGTTATGTATTTACTGCTTCCAAGTGAGGCCCCCAAGTGGCGGCCAACCTGCAACCTCGATTCGAGCGCATCGACGTCGTTTACAAGACAGTCAACAACACGCCCATCGAGCCGCCATCATCATCCCCAAGACGCTCAACCCCAAATGCCCCCAAATCCCTTACCGTAGCCCATGTCCTCGTCCAAATCCATGGCGGCGGCCTTGCCGCAGGAACCAACCCCAAGCTATTCTTCCTCACCGACTAATATGTGCTCCTCCCTCCCTTCAAACCCCATCCCTCACCACACTGGGCCGTTTCCCCACCACCCCAGTCCGCAGACCAACCAAACCACGGTCCGCTCCGCTCCCTCGCCCACCGTACCCCACAATCTTCCTCTCTCCCGCCTACCGCCTCATCCCCGAATCTCTTACCGTCTTACTGTCGACGCCCTCCCGACATGGACCGTGTCGCACTCGTGGGTGAGAGCGCCGGCGGGTTCCTGGCGGTGCAGTCCGCGCTGCAGTCCGCGCTGCAGTTTAATTGCGTGGCGAGGCTGAGGGTGGTGGTGGGGTTGTATCTGGTTTCTAAACATGTGGAGGGGTGGGACGGGAGGGGTTTGAGTTTGTGAAGGGGAGTGGTTGTACTCGTTGTAAGGGTGGGGCAGCGAGAAGATTAGCGTAGGGGAATATCTCCCGCCAAGCATGCATGCGGATGATTGACAAGGCCCATATAAGACTGGACAAGGCAAAGGCAGCCCTGAAACGGGTCAAAAGACGCGGCAATCTTATCACGGGTTTCATTCGCGGGACCTTTGGACGCAAACGCGCGCGGAGGGGTTTGAAAAATCACGCTCTTCTGGTGCGATGGATGCTGGAGCAAATCCCTCTGATTGAGGCTGAAATAGCTGAATCCAGCGAAACGAGGACGATTGGGGACACGTCGCAAGCGGGACGCGGGATGAAGCGACGCCGTGGACAAGATGGCGGTGACGAAGTCACAGATGACCGAGCACCCGCGCGTGAGCAGGGAGGCGGTCACATCCCCGACAGGGAACTGCCTGCAAAAGAAGGCGAGACGTCAAGGGCCACCGGCGCGTGGCATCTCTGCGGCAGGGAGACAGCGCTCGCCGGCATCCTTGAAGAGCCCTCCCTCTCCACTCACCACCAGCCCCCGGCAGCTTCGTCGTAGCCCTCTGACTGCAGCGCTCCAAGCCTCGTTCGGAACCGTCGAGCCGCCGGCGCAAACTGTCAAGAAACCGCGCCAGAGCGAAGCTCAGCCTGTGCCTTCTCTTTCCCCACGGACGCGAGTCCGACAGCCAGGGGCACTGTCCACGCCAGTTCCCACGTGGAAAGCTAAAAGGAGAGGTGATCGGGACGGCGGGTCAAGACCGAAAGGAGTAATAAAAAGACGGAGGCCGGGACGATGAGGAGGCTTCTTCGCCTGCGGTCATTGGCTCGTGGACAAGAAGGTTAATAGGCTGGTAGCTACGTAGTTGGTCATGTACACACATGTAAAGGTGCTGAGACATTTCTACCCGAAATGGAGACGGTGGCCTTCCTATGGTGCCGCGCTGCTTTTGATTGCCATTTTTTGGTTCGTTCCCTGTCCAGCTCGCCTAGCCAATTGGGTGTTGGTGTTGGAAGCACACCTGGCACACGACTGATTCTGCACATATTAATTAAAGAGCGGCAACTGCCTGTCAAACCCTCAATCCACACCAACTCTCGTCAAAACACCACCATTCATTGCTGCCATGGGCGAGGAAGAAACGTTGTCATCAGTCACCCTGGGCATCGCTAAGATATGAAGTTACTTAGCTTCGTTCAAGCTTAGTTTCCCGTACCAACCGACAAGATTGTAGTGTCTCGGCTCTTATTATGATACTAACTGAACTTCGCCCCTCTTTTTTTTCCCTCTTCATTTTGTTGTGCTGCAGTACATGCGATAGGACTTGCGAGCCAATAACATGAGGAGCCAGTAGTTAACATCTGTTCTACTCCAGACACCACTGACCAAAACATTTTCAATTCCGGGTTACGGAAATTGGTATGGCTGATTTTCTTGCAAGTCAGTTTTCAAAAGAAATATTGGAATACAGAAAGAGGGACAAAAGAACAAGAGTCAAAATGGAGAAAACTGAAGTCGGAAGTCAGCAGGGCCTAAAAAGCCTAGACGTATTCAGGTTTCGACGGAGAGATCGGCTTGGCAAAGGGGAGTTTACCCTAGTTAGCAACCAGTCCTCATTGAGTTTCTGTCTCAAGATTTTGTGCTCTTTTTCGAATGGAAACAGAAGGAACTTTCAGAAAACAGAGGCTGGGAGCATGGGAGAAACCTAACAACATTTGAATTTTTGCAATCACTAAACTCCCGGTCCGTCCGTCCCTGTAAAAAGCAGCGCTACTCGAGGGCCAAGTCCCCCGGACTCGGCCGCACCAAACACGTCCTGTTATCCCCAATGCAGGTATTCTGCTTTCGTCTACTGCTTCCGTGTCATATATTACGAATCATGAAGAACCCTGGCCAGAAAACCCAAGGATTGCCACTGTCTCCAATCCGTGGTTTAGACCGGAGCATGGTTGAAGAGATACGAGACGGACTCGCCTGTTTCGAAGTTAGTATCGGTGATTTTGGCAGACCATGTGAAGTTGGCGAGAGCTTACCGTTGTGGGTGCGGCGGATGGCCTCAGCAATGGTAGGGCTAATGTCAATAACACGCAGCTTGGGGCACTGGGTAATATCAGCCGCTGCTCAAACCATCTCACAAATGATGAGAAGAGACTTACCCGCTGAACCTTGTCACCAAGAGGGACAGTGTTCGTGACCACGAGGGCCGAGAGAACACTGCCGTTCAGGGTCTCGATGGCATTGCCAGACAGAATGCCGTGGGTAACAAGGGCGAGGACAGACTTCGCGCCATTATCCTTCAATACCTGGGCCGCCTTAACCAGGGTGCCGCAAGTATCCGCCATGTCGTCTAGCCGCTGGTTAGTAAATGACTCGTGGCAGTGAACAAAGAGAAGAGGGAACATACCAACAAGGATAGCGACCTTCTCCTCGACATTACCGACGAGAACCTAGGAGCTCCTGTCAGCTGAGGCGAATCTACTGCAATTTTGTGCACTACTGACCATGCGACCAACAACATTGGGCCTGGGGCGCTCCTTGTGGATCAGGGCGAACGCAGTGTTAAGGTGGTCAGCAATGGATGTCGCGCTTTCAGCGCTGTTAGCCAGTGGGAGCCTTGTTTGAGCAGAGTTACTAACCGCTTGGCGCCACCAGCATCGGGCGAGACAATGACGCAGTCCTCGGGCTTGAAGTTCTCGCGGATGTACCTCAGGAACGAGGGCTCGGCATACAGATTGTCCACTGCCAAGAGTTAGCGCTGACTTGTCTCAGTCAAGCATGGTGGTCATACCAGGAACGCTGAAGAAGCCTGAAGAAAGATGTCAACGTCAGTAAAAATCATCTTGTACAACTTGTAGATTGCCCAATTGAGTTAGGGATAGGTTTCGGATGTGTTGTACCTTGGATCTACAACCAGAATTAGCATGCTTGTGTATACAAAATTCGCATTTGTTTAACTCACCTGAGAAGCATGGAGGTCCACAGTCACAATATCTGCAAAGGTCAGCACAGCGAGCAACAACTGAGGGTTATGGGAGCCACCGTACGATTGGCACCTGCAGTTTGGAGCATGTTCGCGACCAGCCTGGCACTGATGGGAGCCCGAGACTGCAACCCAGTCAGTATTCCCTTCTCCTAAACCGGAGTGTTTCTGTCGCACCTTGTCCTTCTTGTCCTGGCGAGCGTAGGGGAAATTGGGGCTGTGATGGTCAGTGTCGGGCTCGGTGAGGGACGGCGGTTCGTTGGTGGGAGCGGAGGCTGGTGTCATCTCAGTTATCGGGGCAGCTTACATGACAGCCGTGATCCGTCTGGCACTGTAGCGACAAAGTCAGTAACTGTGGGCGAACTCTAATGGGCTCTGTCTGCCTACCTCGCAGTACGACACGCCGAGATCATGATCAGGAGCTCCATGAGGCCCTCGTTGACATCGCCAGTAGCGGTAGACTGAACAATGAAGACATCCTCGTCACGGACCGACTCGCCGACGGTGAAAGAGGTCTCCTGGTTGGAGTAGTTGAGGGAGACAGTCCGGGCGACCTCGATGCCGAGCCTGTTGTGAACGGGTGTCAGCCAGGTATTGCTCGGCGGTTTCCGGAATCGTTTGCGGCATAGACGTCGGCTGCTGGAGGACAACAGGGAGGCTGCTCGTACCGCTTGGCGATCTTCTCGCTCAGGTCGGGGTGGCTCCGGCCACTGATCAGTTTGATCTCGTTAGCCATTTCGGCGGACATGGTGAAGAAAGAGATTGGGGGCGGCCGTCGGACGACAGGACCACCAAGTTTTCTTGTCTTTCGCGCATGCAGCTGTTAGCGGGGCACTCGACTGCGGGGCAGCGACAAGGGGAGCGGCGCGTACAGGGTGTGGGAGGTGCTGGTGATGTCCGCGGTGCTGGCCGGACCAAGAACGAGGCTGGGGGAGAAGTTGTGAAGGCGGGAGATCAATTATCAGTTGCAGAACGCACTGGCGGCAATCGGAAACAGCTACATCCCCATAGCGGCAGAAAAAGTTGAAAGAAATCAAGTGGGGATGGGTCCAGGCCGCGCTTCCCCAGGTACCTTGTCGGTGTATCCGCTAGCCGGGTCAAAGATCCATGGAGCCCAGTGGTGAGCTTATCGATAACAGCCTTGACATGGGCGGACGTCACCGGGCTGGAAACTGCACGTGAACTTGATCATTTTTTTTTTTCACTCACACTGCTCCAGCAAGCGTCAAAAAATCTTTGCCACGCAACGGGTAACAATGCCAAGTCTGACCGTCTTCCCCGCCAGAGGCTTCATTGAGGAGACCAATATCAAGCTGTGATGTCTGTGTGTGATATGGTCAATGCATATTTCAGCCTTCCGGAACATGGCAAAAACCTTCTTGCGTCTGTGGTACTTATTGTCTCTGCCCCGTCTGTCCGTTCACCGCAATTGCTCGGGAAGGTGATGGAGAAGGTTCCACAAGCGGCTACTGCCGGGAAATCTTGGAGGTTTAGAGTCTTGGCCAGGCAACTAGCAAATCACTGCGCCGTTGTTGGTCACTGCTTGAGAAACTCGAGTGGAAGGCGATTCCAGGACTCTACAATACGGGTGTATTCGCAACGCTTCACCGCTTCGCTTTGAAGACTTCTCCACAACATCCAGACTATCTACATCTCCGAATCATTTGACCCCGGCACCTGGCGCCTCATCCAGCACCTCCTCTCCAGTCGGGCCACTAACCTTGACTCCCTCAAACGAGGCTGTGTCGTCTTCTCCTTTCCCTTCACCACCCCCTTCCCCAATCTCCTCACTTCTGACACTACTAGCCTTGCTCACCGTCTGGCTCTCTGGAGTCTCAACCCGCAAGCCAAGGCGCCTAGCAGCTGGGTCCTCAACATCACCCCCCTTCCAGTCTGCTGGCCGCATCTGAGGCACTGGACTTTCCTCGCCGGGCTCGTTGATAACAACCCCCGAACCAGCCGCCTTATTTTCCGCCGTGTCGGCCGTACCAGTGCCCGCGACGCGCCAGACGACAGACACCCTGTCCAGCGCCCGCGTGCCCCGCTGACTGGAACCTTTGATGCCATCCATCTTGTCCCAGTCGATCTCGAACACGCCACTCTCGTCCGCCTTTCCGTCTTGCTCAGGGCCGTTGCCCTCGAAGAAGATGTTGAACCAGACGTGGGCGACGGCTGTGACCATGGTCAGGCCCAGGCTGGCGGGGGCGCGGTTTCTTCTCTCGAGCGAAATGTTGACGTCGCTGTTTGGGATCCAGAGAGGGCTGCTCGGCCTGAAAATGACGGCTTGTCCGCCTGGCTCGGAGGGATCGGCGAAGGAGAAGCTGTTGTGCAGGCTGGTCGTTGACTGGGAGCGGGGTTCGTCTGTTCCTGCGAGAGAAGTGTTGCTTGAGGATGCTGACGGTTCTGGAACGGCGATGGTCCTGCTCCTGGGACCGTTTTTTGCCAGGCCCTGAAGGCTCCGTGATGACCCTGCTTTCCTGTTTGAGAGTTTTCTCATCAAGCCCGTCGTTTTAGCCCCCTTAAGCTTCTTGGACGAGCTTCTCGAAAGAGACTGCTCCTTTCCATTACCGCTCTCGTTGCTGTCAACACCCTCCTTGACGCCCTCGTAATCCGCATCCTCCCCCACCTCCCCTTTATCATCCATAGCCGCCTTCATCCCATACCCAGTTATATCCTGCACAAAGTCCACCACCCCCACCACCCGGCGCATCCCCTCAACCACAATCCTCTCCTCTCCCTTGAACGTATGGAAAACCTTAATCTTCTTCCCCTCGTCCACAAACCCGTCTACAGAGACCTTAACACCATGCCTCAGTCCCCAGACATGAATCTCGACAATCTCCACCGGCCGATCGACGTATTTCTTGCCGCCCTTTGTCCACCGGTCCACGTAGCTCACCCACCGCAGCTGGCTAGGAATTGACACGCCCGAGCCAAACCCAGGCCTCATCCTGCGCTCGGTGAACCGCGCCAGCGCGTCCTCGGCACTCCACCCACATTCGGCAATCAAGTAGCTGCAGGCCATAGTACCCGATCGCCCTTTACCCGCTTTGCAGTGGACAACAACAACTCTTCCATTCCCTTTATCACCCCCACCCCTCCTCTCAACACCATCCTCTTTCCTTCTCGCCTCACCCTCCTCATCCCTTCCTGCGTCACCCTCCTCATCCCTTCCCACCCCAGCCTTCATATCCTTCCCAACAGCCGCCGTCATCGCTGTCCCTACCCCTTCTGCCCCTTTCCTCGCCTTTCACCCCGTTGTTCTGACCAAAAATCTCACCACCCCCAACCACCTTCTCATCCCCCAACCACAACCGGCACCACCCCAAAAGGCGGGGGTGATGGTCGGGCCACGGGTAGTGCGAGATCCTGCCATGGACCGCCTCGTCTGGATAGCCCGTGCCCTCGGCGCGAAACTCCCATATTGCCCACCCGTCCCCGTGTTTTGTGTCGAGGTATTTTACTAACCGGTCGAGGGGTTGCGGTAGGCGCGTTGGGGGTAGGTTTGGGAGGGGCCGGATCTGTGTTTTGGGGAGGGGTGTTAGTGGCGGTGGTGATGGTGGTGGAATTGGGGTGGGAGGATGGGATGGGAATTAGGGGAGGACGAACGTTGCGATTATGTTGGAGGTTACATAGCAGAGGTCGAGGCCCGTTTCTTGGTGTTTGGCGCGGGGGCCAGCGACGATTTGGCGGAGGAGGGACACCATTACCGGGTTGTTGGGTGCTGGTAGTTCCGTGTGTTGGTTGGCTTTTGGATAAAACGGTCGCAGATGTTGGAATGAAATCGGCTTGGCAATGTTTTGGAATCGCGTCGAGACTCGAGAGCGATCACGTCAAGTGGGTGATGTCGCACAGCTCAGGGTTCAGACCGCGACGTCATCGCTGTAGGAGTGTGGGGGTCATGCTTGGCTTGGCGGCAAGCTGCGTGGGTTAACAGGCCTGTCCTCGGCAGTCGCGTGTTCCCGTGTCTTGTGAGATCGAGGATCGGCAGCGTCCAAAAGGCTCAAGGCGATCGTCGTCAGAACCTCATGCATCATCATGGACCGTGAGCAATGATACAACTTAAACATTGAGATACACTGCTAGTAAGACCGATACCAGGAAACCCATCCACTCCATCTCGGATTACCTACCTCAACTCCCAAAAAACCGGCAACAAATCACCAGGAAAGTCAGTGGCCAGAGACCGCAAATCCGACCTCAGCCTAGATTCGCCATCACTACCATTCGCCGTCTAACAATGCCTTGTTTCCCTCTCCACTCTCATCCCCTGTCTATCTTCCACACCCACTCTTTGATTGTCCGCTCGTCGTTCCTTCTGGCAGAGATAGCCAGCGCGTCTCATTGGTCGAGTTCGCATCGTTGAGCTGGGCGAACTGCTTACGGCCGCATCATGCGGAAAGCTTCTTGCAAAGTCGATGTCCGCCTCGAGAACTCGCGAACTTAGTTCGTCTTCTTGGGCGCGGCGGCGCCGTTGACGTACTTGCTCAGGTCGGTCGCGGCATGGAACTGCCTGGCGGCACCCTTGACACCATCCCAGACCTGGCGAGCAACAGGGGGCGTGCCCTGGGCGCCAATGAGGTTATCGATACGGGCCTCGAGCATGGCAAACGAGTTCTTGACGTGGCTGCTCTGGGCGAAGCGGGCGCGCAGGAAGGCGGTGTAAAGGGCGAAGAGGATCCACGAGCGGCGCTGGAAGAAGATGGCGGCGAGCAGAATACGAATCCACAGGGCAATCTCAAGGCTCGAGACAATCGACATGGACGAGTCGTAGTATCGCTTAACAAAGTTGCCAATGGCGTCGGCAGCCGGGTGCTGAGTGTACTGCGGCTTGGAATTGGGCGGGGAGCCAGCTGCCGGTGTAATCTTCTGTCCAGGGATGAAGGTCGGAATCAGGGTCTGGCGGACGTAAGAGGCGACGTGGAAGACCGAGTAGATGCCGTACGGCAGGAGAGCGAGGGGGTACTGCGGCATGAAGAGCCAGACCAGAGCCATGACTGAGGGGCAAGACGTCAGCAAAATCTCTCGACGAGAGCAGGGTGGGAGGCATACGGAGGTACTGGACGTTCTCGTCGGAAAGGTAGCTCATGGCGCCACCGGGCTGCTTGGCAGGAGTCTTCTGGCGAGCGCGCCAGGTCTTATAAACGACAATTCCATACGTCGCAGCAGCCGAGATGAAGGCAGTGCGGTAGCAGAAAACAGCGAATCCCCCGTAGTAGTTCATGCGCATCCACGAGAAAGCGTATCTGACGATGCAAAAGAGAAGAGCGGCATGACTACAGGAGAAGGTGTCAGCTGAGACTCTGAGGGGATTCAAGGGCCGCCTCCTGGCGATATTTCCGGCCGGTCACCAGCGCGCGCTGCACCTGTCTGTCTCGAGCATTGGGAAGCGTCGACGTACCCACTAAACCAAGCAACTGTAGTAAACAATGTCAGCTATGCGCTTGTGTTATCGCCGGCGGGATCAGTCCGCCGTGGGACTGCCAATGCACACGTACACTGCAAGGTGGTTGCGACCCGCTGCAGCCTCTCGGCCAGAGGCACTTCAGCCGAAGGCGGCGGAGGCGGAGCCATTATGTAAAAGTTGAGGTGAGTAAAGCGACTGCTTTGGAGTGATCAATGCGATCCTGGTGTTCGCCGGGGCGGGTGTTTCGTGCTCGACCGTCGGATGGTGGGAGCTCAGCGATGTGGCTGGTTTGGTGGAGATGGGAAAAGGTGGTGCTTGCTGCTTGACCCCGGGAATTTTGGCCAGAGGTCGGTGCGTCACTGCCACTGGAAGGAAGCTGCAGGGGTGTGACGTCGCTTGTTTGGCGGTCAGACAGTGGCTGGTTCGGGTCTTGTCCTCGACAAAGGTGGTGCAGTGAGAGCTTGAAAGCTGAGACTAATCGAGCAAAGTGTTTAGGTGTGAAGGCAAGCACGTGATAGAAAGCAACGACTTCATCCTGTCCCATCACCAATTCCATCGGTTGGACGAGGCCAGGGAAAAAGCGGAGGAATCGGATGTACATAGCGCGTCAAGGCCCTATAGGCTTAGTGCCTCCGGGCGAAATAAAATCCATCCATCCATCCATCCATCCATTTCCATCGGCATCGTTCCGCTCAACACGCCCTCAGTGCAGTGGGCGCAGAGCGAATAGACTGGTCCCAGCAAGCATGGGGATACAAACGCTGCGAACTCGGCATTGACGATCACACCTTGCATGGCGCACACCTCTAGCCACGGTACCCCCGCTCGATAATAGGTGACATACGACGCCATCGCAACATTCAGCGCATAAGCTGGTCGAGGCCTTGAATCTCCTTCCACTGGAGCTTATCCGCGAAATTCTTCCTTGGCTGGATGTCCCGAAATTGGCAAGCTTCAGGCGTGTGAACCACCATGCCATGGAGCTCGTCGATTCGTTTCACCAGTCGTGTTGCCATTTCTGTTTTACCAGCAACGTCGACTATTTTCCGCTCTCAGCTTGGCAGGCAAACAAGCTTACTGGCCTCTCGAGACGAGACCTCAAAGGGCTGCCCCATGTCTTGAGTCTGCCTGGGAGGTACACCGTCAGTGCAAAGTTGTCAAAGGGCAGGACCATGCTCTTCGATCAGCGAACCGTCCTCCTTTTAGACCGACTAGGGAAAGGGCAGCGCCAGCCAACTGATTACATAACGAGGGAGCCTCGACGGTTCAAATCGATTATTTCAGTACTCTACTTAACCCATGCCGGGCAGATGGCTGATTGGGGCCTTCATTGCTGCCGCTGCGAGCGCAATACCGACCTGGTAGATCATTGCAGGCACCGGTTCACAAGAGACCAGGAGCGACCAAACTTGACGCTGCCACATGCAGACAACTCAGACAACTCAGACAACTCACAACCTCAATTCTACCAATCCCGCATTTGACCTACCAAACCTGACCCGGATCGCTGTACTCAAGGTGTCAACTGGGCGTCTTGCCTTCTTAATTTGATTTTCAACTCTCCAGGCCTTCCATCATGTCAATGCCAAGCCCCACAGTAAACAGCCATGTTCAACTACTGGCAACACTTGTCGATTTCCACGACAAGGAAGAGGGCGAATACCGTTTCCTTGTCAATGACTGACACGTCAAATACATCACCATCGCTCCCAGCGTCCTCCTCTAGAATGACGGAACATTTGCGCCCGTCCTAGTCCCGTCGCTCCCTTATTTCCGCCGGGGCGACTGAAACGAAGGACACATCTCCAAAGACACACAAACCGAAAATCTCATCTTCCTTACACTCAAAACAAACCCCCTCCCGGCGTCAAAAACACCAGGCACCCAACCCTGATTGACCACCTCGAGCTCAAAACGCTGGACCGCCTCCGCCAAAACATCCATAACGTCACTCATCCCCACTTCGACAAACCAGTCCTCGTCAAATTCGTCGAGTTCCCCTGGTAGATTCCCTATCTGGAGCCTGAGACCACAGCGCAGCAGTAGGTTGAGGGCAGTGGCATTGGACCCAAGTTCCTTGTTCACGTCACGGAAGAGGGCAAGTTCATTGGATTCGTGATGGAATACACTGATAACGCGAGGACTGCGACGCCGTATGACCCAGGAGCCTGTCGGCGCGCGCTGTCTAGGCTGCACGGGTTGGGGATTAAGCATGGGGATATCAACAAGCACAATTTTGTCTTGAGAGAAGGCGGGGAGGTGGCGGTGATTGACTCTGAGGCGGCTGAGAGGGGAAGGGAGGGAGGAGCTGGATGGGGAATATGCGCGGCTTGAGGAGGAATTGAGGGATTTGTCTGGTAGGGGAGGGGTGGGTGTTGGTCAGTAGGTTTGTTGGTGTCGGTTACGCGGGCTAGAATGGTGAAGTTGTCTCGAGGGAAATCGACTCCTTGTTCAAGTTCTGCGATCTAGTCTGTTCAGCGTGATATGGGGTCAAAGCTTAACGTAGAGATTGACATGGAGACCGACATAGAGCTTGACATGGAGCTTGATATGAGGTTGATATGAAAGTGTACATGGAGATTGAAACAGAGGTTGATAGGGAGGTGGACATGGAGATCGACAAATGAATCCTGCTGAACGCCAACCCGAAACTCCAAAAAGCCTAGAAACCCAGCCAAAATTCACGCTTGCTCCCTCTCACCCAACGCACCGTGACTTTTTTTGTCCTTTTTTTGCAACTATTTTCTTGCAACATTGCATCTTCTGTCATAACCAACCCTCCTTTGTCAACGGCCACCCAACATCATCCTTTCTTTCCGGTGGTTTCGCGGGCGTCGGCTCCGCTGGCTCTATCGACGTGCCCGTGCCAACGCTTTCTAGCGGATTTGCAAGGATGCCGCCGTAGATCAGTTCTGAGTCGGCGCTGTCGGAAAAGCGTGATGACGCCGTTCTCCTCAAAGACGGCGTGGTGTCCGTCAGAAACGTGTCCCTCTTCTCCGAGGACTTCCTCTGATCCACAGCTGGCGTTGGCAATGGTGGCGGTTCCCTTTCCGGCTGCGAACAATTCATAGCCGGTGGTGATGGCGGCGGTTCCCCTTCCGCTTGCGAAGAAGTAACCCGAGCTTCCCTCTCCGCAGCAACTGGTATCGCCCCTGCGACGGTCGTAACCGCCTGCCCGATTTCCGGCGATCCGGGTTGGTCTGGCTGGGCAGGAGACTCCTCGGGTTGGTTGGGATCGTCGGGCCGTTCCCCAGGTTCTTTGGCGATGTAGCTCACGATGGCCCGGTCTAGGGCGTTGTTAACGGCCGTCTCCTCTTGGTGGGCCTTCCGTTTTCGTCTGAGTATGTTCATTCTGCGGTGGAGGTAAAAGAGATGGACGGCGAGCAGGGTGAGAAGAGCTGTGGCGATGATCGAGACAGATATGCTTATGGCGAAGACCGGACGAGAAATTTGGTGGCCCGTTTCCTGACCGGGAGGGGGCGGTGGCTTGCGTTGGTCAGCTGGAGTATCATATTACAATCTGTAAGATAAAGGCCTACTGCTTGGGGAGGAGACGTCCCTGCTGCTGATAGCGCACTCGAGGCTGAGGCCTTGACGGCGGCAACCGCGTTGGACGCCGAGGTTTCGACAGCCAGAACGGCGCTGGACGCGGAAGCTTCAAGGCTTGCAGTTGCGGTTTGTAGGCTGGCCAAAGATGAGCCCAACTCACTAGAGAGCGAGTCCGCGCTTGAGGTGGCAGAGTCGAGTTTTATGCGGAGCGAATTGATGCTTCCATACAAAATCCCGATATTCATGGGCTGACGGGGCTGCAGGGTGGTGAGGGCCGCAGGGGATGCGGGATCCCCAGACTGAATAACAGGGTACGTGGGCTTGGACGTCCATGCCGACGTTGATGCTGTTGCTCGGTCCATCTCTCTCCAGTCGTTCGCGGGACAATGTGTTGACAACGCTGTGACGAGATCAGGGCTGGGCGCCGTAGTCTACTGTATCCTGACAGCGACACTTGTCGCAGCACCGCCTGAGCAGATCCCGGAAGGGATACAGGCATCGAGATGCCCACGGTCAGGGGCAGGAAGCAGAATGTTGCGAATGATAGCCAAAATATGCGGAAAGCGCTGCCATGAAAGCTTGCTGTCGTAGGGGTAGCTCAGAATAAGACCAGACGAACTGAGTGATGCAACGCCTACGTTCCAACAGATACAAGCGCAGTCCAAATACCAATGGACTGGAAGCAATAGGATGTCGGGTGACTTCTCCGGCTGGGCATTGAAAGCACGGTGCCACTCGGCCCGGTGGTTGGGAGGGCGTTGGGGGGTCGTTGGCAACAAAACACGAAGTCAGGTGGCCTCCCTCCCTATCCAATTCGCCCCCATTGGTGGACCACGTATGCAGAGGGCAGCTATCCTCGCCGTCGTGGGAGAATCGGCGACGCACTGACGGAGTCGATGGACTTGGGACGAAGACCATCCTCCGTGCGATGTGCGGCCCATGAGTCGGCGCTTCACAATATGTAATCCCTGCCCACGAAGCTGGGAAGCTTGGTCAACTTCCATAATGGAGGTCGTTTGCTTGCAGACTCGACAATCCTGCCCCTGGCCGCATCTTCAACAAGACAACGACAACCATGACTCGGTTCGCGCATGGCGCCCGCGTGTTGAAACAAAACGGTTACCCCCGCGTCCGAGCGAGGAAAGGGGTAAGAGGTGGTTTGTTAAGAACTTCCGGGTCGGTAAGGAAATTCTGGCCAGATTCTGAGCAGCAATGCAAGTGGGAAGAAGAAAGAAGGTTTGGATGGATGAAGTTGAGATAAAGTTGGATGCTTTGCAGCTGAGATCACTATCCAAATCCAGCCGCCAGTTGCTGGCAGCTGTCTTCAGTGTTTCACGATTCGAAACCCCACCCCTTCCCGCCATCAGGGTGCACCCCCACGCTTGCGGCCTTGCATCTTCATTCAAGGCCAGACGGGCCAGAATATCCATTGAAGCCTTCGAGGAACCCAAAACGAACATTCTAAAAACATAACAAAAAACCAGACGAGAAATAGTAAACACAGTTTCTCCCCTGACTACGCTCGTACTTCCCCAACATCATCACCTCACCGACATCCCCCAACTAGCAACTACCCCTACCCGCCCACAATGGCCACAATCGGCACCCTACAGCGCCTCTCCGCCTCCTCCCTCTCCAAGATCCTCCTCGCGGCCCAAGAAGCAGCCGCAGCAGGCGACCCCGCCATCGCCATCATCGACGTGCGGGACGATGGTATCCCCCCTCTTTACCTCCCAATCTCCGACCTCCTCCCTTCCAACTGCTAACCGCAACCTTCAAGACTACATCGGCGGGCACATCAAAGGCGCACAGAACGTGCCCTCGCGCACCCTCGATGCCATGCTGCCCACACTGGTGCGCCAGCTGCGCGACAAGGAGACAGTCGTATTCCACTGCGCTTTGTCGCAGCAACGGGGGCCAGCTGCGGCATTGAGGTATCTGCGGGAGAGGGAGAGGGTTATTGCGGCAGTGGAAGGTTCTGCTGAAGGTTCTGGGGAGGAGGGGAAGCAGGCGCCGAAGGAGCAGAAGGTGTTCGTGCTGGATCAGGGGTTTGTGGGGTGGCAGGAGGTGTATGGCACGGATGAGAGGTTAACGGAGGGGTATCGGAAGGAGTTGTGGGCGGACGGGTATTGGATGTGAGGGGTAAATGGTATTCACGGTTTGGTGACGGCGTTGAAGCAATTCCAGGTTTCAGGAAGTCCGTCGCTTTCGTCAGTTTCAAGCCAGCGATGCTTACAGATACCCCATCTGCATTCAGCACGGCGACTTCATAATATGGTAGCTCTATCTTCCAAGCTGACTTTTCAACAACGGACTCAGAAGGATTGGAGTGCTGATGCAATGCTCGAATCGCTACCTGGTACGAATGGCACCCCCTCAAACCCCAGCCGCTCCAGCATCCCGCGCCCCTTCTTCCCTCCTATGGCCTTGAGTGTGCCACACAACTCAACGTCTCAAGCACCCCCAGCAGCACCCTTCGAACACTCCCCCTTATTAACAATCACCCTCGAGCTCCCCGAATCCCGCACCTGCCCCCGTGTCCACGTCTTTTTCCGCTTCTTGTCCGCATGCTTACACTTCAACATGACCCTCTCGGCGTCCATCGCAATCTCGCTGCACGCCTTGGAGATGGCCTTGTCGCCGTCGTTGCACCACTTGATCGCGCCGTCCATCGTGCACGCAATCTTGGTGCAGTTATTCGCCTCGGCGTGACATGACCCGGACTGCTTGCGAAGGGCGTCAACCTGGCTCTTGATCGTTTTGTAGAAGGCGCGCTTGCCAAATTCTGGGCCACATTCGGGGTCCTGTTTGGGCGCACGGGGTGGTTAGCAGAAAGAAGGGCCTCGGGTGATGGAGGGAGGTTGGGAGGCAGACACACCCAAGATTCTGCCGTCCGTCTCAACTTGGAGCTCAAGAAATCCCCATCTCTGAGCACAGGGACAATGTTGTCTTTGAGGTTTGCGTTCTACGCAATGTCTTGTTGAGGGGTGACGCGAGGGTTTACGTCATTTGGATTTTGAGATCGAGACAGGGGAAAGCGGCCTCCTGCAATGGTGGTGTTCCAGCTAAGGACTAAGCAGAGCGCTGCGAGGAGTTTCTTCATAACTGACGTCTTTCGAAAGCAACAGGGGTGGGTGTGGTTTCCAAAGTGCAGCAGAATCGCAGTTAAGGATGTCGAACTCGAAGGAATGGTTAAGCGGGAGGAATGCCGACGATCGTTCACCCGAAGACCACAACGACCGATCGGACACCACCGAGCCTGAGACTGCTGCACTTGCCCAAGGTGTCCTGTGCTGTCAATCTCACAAAGCAGGCGCGGTCTTGTGCTAGTGATGACGAGTTGAGGGCATACCAACCAGGCACTGCACCCTTCAGACACTTCCACAAACAACCTGTAACCGACCTGAACCGCATTCAGTCGATCTGGTAAGAACACAGGTTTTGGTTAGTTGATGGCCTGATATTTCCAAGGGCCAAAGGAGGTGACAGCAATTTCAGGCTTTCTTTCTTCTATCCCACGCTCCGATCTACCTTTCAGATGTTAATCCCTCTTTATCCAGCAATTAAACGTATTGACACGGCGTAGGCGTCCGCCCTTGTTCTATCCTTCTCTGCTGCAACTCCAGCTGCGCAACAGCAGCAGCTGCCCACTCTTCCGCCGCGTCAAGGTGATTCTCGGGGTCTTCCAATGTGACGGCATGCCAGTGGTCATCTCCTTCCGCTTCGTCCATGGCGTCGATTTCGGAGAGGCTGAGTCGAGGCTTCGCTTTCTTCTGGCCTTTTGGCGTGCTCCCAAAGGTTACCAAGTCTCCCGGTGGCGGCGGGCTTGGTGTATTGCCACTGAGAGCTCTCTCGCCGAAAATCTTCTTGACGAGCGGGAAGAGGCAGGGGATGCAGGCACCGATGAGGACGCAGGTTCCCTCAATACTGTTAAGATGAATTAGACAGATGAGTTGGTAAGAGGTAGAGACAGAACTGCGAAGTGACTTACCTTGTCCAAAGCACAATATTATCGACATCGTATGTAAAATCTACTATTTCGAGCGGGGGGACAGAGAGCGTGTAGGTTTTGTAGGCTCCGATGGATCCGGCACTGGTTAAAGCAGTCAGTATAATCATGGACTGTCGGGCAGGAAAAATCTTCCAAAGTGATGCTCACCAGTATCCAAAGCCAAGCGCAGAGGACAAAGCAAGCTTCTTTTTCCAATTCAGCATCAGCCGAAACATGATGATGGTTGGGTAGATTGCAAGATACAAGTCGAACAGCGCGGAGAGAGCGGCGAAGACGATCGAGTAGTCGATGGCAATCCTCCGGTCCCAACACACCCCCTCGGCACCACCCCATTGCGCTGCCGCTGGCGTGCATTGTGCCAAGTTGACGACGAGGTTGCCAATCAACATTAACCCAAACACTACCGAGACGATCCAGAGGAATACGAGATGGCGGGGCCCTGGGTGGAGGATCTTGACGAGGAGGATGACGACGGCAAACTTGGGTACGGCGAACAGTAGCATTCCTGGTTCAAAAGATATGATCAGGTACTTCATTGCTAGGCGGATGTCATCGGGTGAAAGAGTTGCCATGTGTCTTCCAAAGCCGTACGATGTTGAGATGGCTGTAAGTGCAAAGTACACCATGCCTAGTATCTGAAACGCCTAAGGTCAGTTGTTGGTTGTCACAAGCGGTAGATGTCTGGTTTTGGTATGCTACTCACGATGCAGAAGATGACGATATAATCGTCAATTCTGAGCTTCCCCACGGAAATCATGCGGCAATATATTCGGGCAACCACGAAGAGAAAGGCGAGGCTGATCATTGTGCCGGCCACGGAAAGTATCAACGGTCTGTTGCTCTCCTGAGCCCAGCCCGGGTATGGCTCGACAAATGCCGGGAGTGTCGACATGTTTCCCGGCGTTGCAGCGTCCGCCATCGACCGAACATGGCCAACTCCCGAACTTGAAGATGAAGTAAATATTGATGTAAGATCAAGACAAGGTTTGGAGCCGCATGCCGCCACAATAAAGGGTCAACAATTGGCTCCAAAAGTACCCATGGTTGCTATGGGGGAGGAAAATATCAACCAACTAAGTGGCACCACTTTTGATAATAGGCTCGGGAAGAGCAGAAGGTCTAGGCCGTGGCCACCATGACAGCATCATGACCAGGTCCACCAGGCAACACTGCTGCGCACGGCTCTCCGGCCGCGTTGATCACTCGGAACTTTCATGCGAGGAAGAACAGGGATTATGGCTGTCGGAGGGTTGAAACGAGGTTGTGGAAGTTGAAACATTTGGCTTCAATTCAGATCGCACCGAAGCACGCGGTTCGAGCCGATTCACACGAGAGGTCATGGACCTTGTGGATCCTTGTATCTAAAGCCGTGTGTTCCTTAAAAGTACAGGCCAACATAACCTCCAATACAATCGTTTCCAACTTCATTCGCCTCTCTGCTATCTTGCAGCTGCCAATGTCGGCTGTTTCGACTTTCAGCTCTGGGCCATGGCATGGTCTTTGAGTCAAGGGACAACATTACTAGGAGTGTGCATGTTCTATAGCTGCCAAGCTCGCCTTTATCGCAACATATGGCCTACATAATGCCATGTTGTTGGATTTAGCTCAGCTCATCCGATATGCCAGCTCCTTTATGTCTGCACAGATTCAAGCTCAGCCACTTTCGTCCCAAATCAAGAGGCGATTTGATTTTTAATTTTTCTAGAAAAAAAAATGGAGGTCCATCAGCCAACTTGCATATCCCCAGTACTCGAGAGCCACGCTTAGCTGTGCAGTCAGTAGAAGGATTGGGGATGTCAAAGACGAAGAGTAGTAGATTGTGAAATTGTAAAGTGCAATTTTCATAAGGTAACGTTAAATGTTCAGAAACTCCTCTGTTTGTTCTAGTGTACCCTTGTTCAGTCGCTCAAATTTCAGCATCTAACCCCATTGCCAACTATTGAAACACCCTCACCCGTGAGAACGCTCCGTAAAATAACCCGAGAGAAAAATAAAGCGAGAGATTGAAATCAACGAGTTGTTCCACTCGAGCCTTGCTATTTGTATGGCCACAGTCAGCATCTCATCTGAGGTTGACGTTTAATGTGCCGACTTACGCCACCAGACGAGTTGGTTGTATTGCTAGAAAAGCCACCAGATGTTGAGCCGGAACTGCTGCCGGAACCATTTGAGCCTCCGCCAGTGGTGGGAAAGACGACATCAGATTTGATGATGCCCAAGGCTGAGCCGTGTTTGAGAATATCGTTCCAGTTTGGGGACGGGTTACTGTCGTCGGAGGACATTGTTATTGAAGTGTCTCAAAACTGGTAAAGGTGATAGAGTAGGGTGTTGTTGGACGCTGCCTGATGAGGTAGTGCGGGTTTCACAGTTGCCATGAGGTTGCTTTCTGGGCAGAGGAATAACCCGTATTTAAGCCCGAGGTTCAACTATATCGTCAAAGATTTCAAGTACGGCTAGTTCCGTTGATTATTTTGTGTCAACATTGGCGTCCGATCAAATGAATCCAACCGCGTCACCACCGGGCCTTGGTTGCGCCCTTACGGACTCCAATCCACCTCGCTTCCTGGTCAAAACAGTGTTCCTTCGGTCATCTCAGGGGCTTGAAGTTGCGAAAACTTGGTAGAGAGCAATGTTGCTCTTAATAGCTCACCGGCTGCGGTCTGCGAGCAAGGAGCATTTCATCCGGCCACGTAAAGCAGGATGCGGCGGGTCAACAAAGCCTGATTACCACAGCTTCGATCCCAGCAAAGCAAGTCTTTGATCCTTTGATAACACAAATCTAAATTAGGTAAATTAGTGGTTCCAGCATGGTGTTTACGCCGCAAAGATCCTGCTGAGGAAGCTTGCGGAATCCAAAGTGGCGCAGGCAAACCATGGCTGTGCTTACCCATCACGGGCTCATCAGTTTGTTCACAAAGACAACCCAGATTTATTATGCTGACGTGTTTCGATAATTTGTTTTTGAAAATGGATGAAGTTCTTTCTTCCCCTGTGGCCAGTGTTGTGATGATTATTCGGCCTGACAGAACCAGACAATTCCATCTGTTTATCACTGCATCAAGCCTTCTCAATTCATAGTGGCAATATATCAGATCACAAGATTTACTAGGGAGCGGACTTTGGGTTTGTTGACAAAAGAAAGAATTAAAAGATAACGAGGAAAAGGAAGTGAGAATCATACCCTTTCTCTCCTTCAACTTCAACTCAAACAACCTGTTTCCAAGGGTTGCCCAAAAATGAACCTGAGCTTCTTGCAACTCCAATAATAATTTTTCTCATTTTCCCCAACCCGCCACGTTTTCTTCTGCAAATGGGAACGTGCATTTGGCCTTGCCATGAGTAGATAAATCCCACCCAACAGCGACACCTCTGACGAGCCCCGTGGTGCAGTGTGCATTGTAAACCACAACAGGTCAAGCAAGGCAACCAATGGTAACCACATCATTGACCGGTAGACGCTTATCGAAGACAAGGGAACCTGCAGCCACCTGTGGTATCCGCCCCCAAAGACCCAATCAACAGTTGTTTGCAGAATAAATTTGGGGTACTCTGCAATTGCTGGTCAACTGCTAGCGGATTCTAGTTTCTAAGTGGTATCCGTGAGGGATGCTCGAAACACTTAAATCCGGGCCACTGCCGCTCTCGCATCTCCAACAGATCCTCCCATCAACCTTCTGCACCAAACCCCTGGAAACTGAGGAGAGGCCGTCTATGCCCAGAAAAAGTGTCCCCACATACCGATCAACGTTGTCCTGCCCTGCGGACATATGTGGGGAACACTGTTTCTGGGCATAGCAGTCTTCGGGGGCTACACTGCGGGTCTTTTTTGTTGTTTCCAGTCGAGGAACCTCCTTCACTTTATCAAAGTGTGAGATCACTACTTTTTTTAAGAAAGGTACTCGTGCGAATGCTGACAATGAAGAAGTCTCTCCGTGCCGACCTCGAAAGAACATCGGCGGTCCAGTCGTCGCGTCAGCGCTTTGCACCCTTTTAAGGTCCCCGAAAGTGATGGGTACCGGCGCATTAGCAGTTGACCACCTTGTGGACAACAAGATGCTGTGTGTTCGGTGTCTGTTATTGACGATGTGTTAGAAGATATAAGGCTGTCACCTTATATCTTGTGACACTGTGACCCTCTGAAGGGGCTGTCCAGGGTGGCGCGATGCTTTGGACATTGTCGGGGAGTTCTTGGTCCCAGCGGTGGAATCAGAAGGGGGCTGGTGGAGGAATAATCGCTTTTGGATGTTATGGACAACGTGAGGGCCTAAAACTCTATGAAAATACTTCGAGCTGACACCCAGGGCAGCAGATTGATGGCGGATCCTAGCAGAACCGCCATACCAAAAGCTGCCGTCTTACAATTAACAATCACAACTTCGCAATTCGACATCCCGAGTGTCCAAAGCTATTTAAACATTACTCCAATCGACATGGAGGCGCCAAACATCTTCGGTCCCTGGGCCCAGGGCCATGGGGACGACCCTGGCCTTCAGAACTTCAATTCTAGGGATTTCCACCACAACGACCCTAGTTTCGCGCCCCAGACTCCCCATTTCTACGAGATTTCGTACAGTGATTATGACACAGGCGATCTTGCACAGGATTTCTTCGACCAGGACCATCTGAGCCATGCCTTTGAAACTGGTGATATCAACAACATGCCTTTTCCCTTAGAACACCAGTCAGTATCCCCAACAAATCCGAGTGTCCCGTCTTGGTCCCCATGGTCAGAAAGTTTTATGGCCATGACAAGCACACCAACCACCTGGGAGAGCTCCTGCGGGTCTCCGGGGGTATTGATACCACAATCACCGCAGAATCCATTGCGCTTATTCGACATTTCCGAGGTTTCGACTGAAGTCTTGCAGGTCGCATGCCCTACAGCAGGGCCTGCGGCTGCAACAGCGGCCGCGTCTGCAGTAGCCCAACAGTCAGAAGTCTGTGACCAAACAGGCACTGCCCACCAAGGAGTCACTATGCAAGACAAGGGCTCTAACATCTCAACGTAGGTCTTTTTAATTCCCTTTCCATGTCACTGATAAACTAATTGACTTGGCCTTAACCCTTCAGACGGCTCTGGCGCAACATAGTTAGGCCAGAAAAGTGCCCGGCGTCTGGGTGCACCAGTAGCTTCTCCTATAGTAGTGAGCTCGAAAGACACATCAAAAGCGTGCATTTCCGTTCGAAGGTCCGGTTCAATTGCGACCAGTGCACCGATAAATCGTACTCTCGGTATGATGGTCTGCAACGTCATCAAACGGATAAGCACAACCGACCGAAAAGGCCCAGGGATGCGAAGAGGGGCCCCAAGACAATAACCAAAACCGCCGCTGTCGTAGAGCCCGTGGATTTTGAGTGGGCATGGACATTAGAAGGCAATCAAGGCTAATATTGGGATTGGGGGCAGCAACAAAACAATGTGTGTTATTGAGTAGTTTTTTTTTTGGTCACTTGTTGGATGGATGGATAAGGCGAGGTGAGGAGGTGGGACGTGGGTGTCAGTCCTGGAGTCAGGGGCAACTCTGACTCCGGGACTGGGGATTTTGAAGACGCTATTTTTGAACACTGAGGTACGTTTGAAGAGTATAATGACTGTGATGAGCGAATTAATTTCTCCTTTCTCCCATGACTGCTGTTTGCGTGTGTGTCAGCTCAGCCACCCGCGCCGCACCCAGCCCGGGCAGACCAGCGCTCCTGGGTTTTCCTCCTCCAAGAACGTGGCTGGGCTCTCCGGTGTGCAATGAATGGCAGGTAAAAACTCGGGGTGCCGCAAACCAGGAAATCGGTGTCGGCGAGCTTAGCGACCCTTGCTGTGTTCGGGGGTGTCTTCGGCTCCGGGTACCCCACTTATCCGGATACTCCGCTCCGGCAGAAGGCCGACGGTGCCGGAAGGATCCACACTTCGGGGGTTCAACGCCGAGGCAGTATGGAGAAAGTCCGGAAGCTAGCGGCTTGGCGCATTCAGCCCTGTAACGCGCCAAGACGCTAAAACGACCTCCAACGTCAAGCCAATTCACTTTCTGCCCCGCGTTCAAGCCTGGTCGCGTCTCCTCGAAACCTGGGCCTTCAATTTACAACTTGATCAGCTGTACCTAATTGAGGTTACGCGTATACGAGAGCTGACACAGAACAATAAACCGAACATGACAAGGTGACATTTGACTCGACACCTACATACCACCATTCACAACACACAATGGCGCTCCAGCTCCCACCAGGGCTAACCCACGCCGAGATCGCCTTCCTGGCCGAAATGGAGCTTGTCACAGTCGTCCCCCGCCAACGGTTAGAGAGCATCGACCTACTCGGGTAAGCTCCTCTTCCCTCCCCATCCCTTTCAACCCACCAACCACCAAACATAAACCAACCCCACCCCATCCCAGGGTAAAACCCCCTCCGCCCCCCCACCGCGCCGACCTCCCCTCTGGCTCGCGCTCCTCCTCAAAAAGCAACGCCGCGCCAACATCATCCCCCCGCCTGGCTGCATCCCTCCTCCTCTCCGAAATCATCCACATCGAAACCAAAGAACGACCTACCGCCTTCTCCGACCCCACCCCTTCCCTCCCGAGCAGACCCCTCCAACCCCGGCCGGGCGCGACGCCAAGGACAAAAATTACTTCTGGGGATGATGGTGGGATAGTTCTCTCTGCGCCATTCCGGCCGTCTTGTACGGCTGATGCGCCCGCGGGTATCTGCCGTATCATTTTCTAGAAGTGGCGGAAGCACTGCTGGCGCACGCAGGGATGATGTCGCGTCGCTAGGGGCGTCGGCCGGGGAAGTAAGGGGTTTGTTGAGGGATTTGGTGGAGGTGAAGCTGCGAAGATGAGGTAGTACCGCGCAGCTGGAGGGGTTTGGGGCGGTTTGATGAGCTTGAGGGAGTGGGTGCTATGGAGCTGGCGGAAAGTAGGGGTTTGTGTTGGGTGTGGTGGATGGGGTGAGGAAAATTGGGGCAAGCGCGGAGGCGGCGAGACGGGAGGAGGAGGAAGAGATGGGAGGAGGGGGATGGGGAGGAGAGTGATGAGGAGATGGGGATTTGAGAGGACGTTGGGACGTGGATATGCGCGGCTATAACAACGGGTCTATTCAAGCTGGCGCTGGGCCATCTATCTATTCAAAAGCCATACCCTCTTTAACGCCTTCGCGATGCTTCAAACTTACCTTCGGCTACAAGCGGCACTTGGCTTGGCCTTCACCCGCATCCCTCCTATCGTTACCTTCAAGTCCGAGACCTTGGCTTTAGGCGCCATCCGAATCGGAGCTCGCCTCGGGGTCATACATAGTATCATCCGACTCATACCACGAATTTTCCTCCCACGCCATCGCCTCGTCCTCGTCAAACTCACCGTCCACCTCCTCTTCCCCCCCCCTCTCGCTCACCTTCTTGTGTACCCATATCCGGCCAAGTCAGATGATCAGCCCGCAACACAAACGGCTTGCCAGCCTTGTCAGCCTGATACATTACCTCGTCACCGTTCTCATCCTTCTCAGCATCACCCATCACCACATCCTCATTCCACTCCCCTTCCGTGTCAGATGGGCACGAACAGGGCGAGTGGCAGCGCGGCGTTACGTAGCCACTGACATCGTTCCCGGCAATTGGAGTGGCAAACAGGCTGGTCTCGTTGCTGTTAACGCTAAGGAGAGATGGCCCCCGGCTGGCGTTTTTGGTTCTGCTCTCGCGGAGGCCGCGGAGGGAGGCAGGCCAGTGGACGGGCGTGGTGAGGAGGGATGGCGGGCAGGAGGAGCGGTCGACTCGCTGGGTTTCTGGGAGGGCTGTGAAGTTCACGGACATCTCAAGCGGCACTGGGGCTAATACGTTGTCCTGGTATGCTGCCAGGCGCGGGTCCCCCAGGAGGATACCGATGGTGGGGAGGTACAGTCCATTCTCCTTACCTGACAACTCGGGGTGCATAAGTGGGGTGAACCTGTGGGTCGTAGGGGTGAGCCGAGTTCGCTTGGCTGGGCTGCTACCGTCAGTTTCATTGTCAGTGGAGTAGATCGTGTGAGTCCTCTTCCGGGAAGAGTTTTGGGTGTTTGAAGGGGCCTGATCACTCCCTTGATTGCCATCAACTGCCCTAGCAACCGCATTACGCGGGACGGAAAGCGGCCCAAAAGCGGCCGTACCAGAGGATGGGCTCTCACCGCCCGAGGTGGACTCGAACTTAAAGGACTGAGCTTTGAGCGGGTTGAGCGCATCGACGAGCTCATCAAAGTCAAGCAGGCAGCTGTTGACGCCGCCACATACCTTCTTGCAGATTTTGCAAACGTGGGCCACCTCGCTCTGGATGGTCGATGCCGTCGTGTCGTCTGTCAGACCAGGGTCTTTAGAATTCTCGGACTTGATCTCAGCCTTGATCTCTGTTGCTGAGCGGTCGGAACCCTGGTCATCGCTCTCTGGGTCAGCCTCGTCTTGCCCAGAACCACCGCCCCTCAACCATTACCCCTCCACGTCCGTTACTGTCCGAACCATCATCGCCCGAACTACTACTGCCCGAATCATCATTGCTCGATCCAGTACCGCTTGACCTACCACTGCTTGAATCCCCACTACTGCTATCACCGCCATCGTTATCCCCATCAGACGAAGACGACCCCATCACCTGACCTTCCGGGGTTGGGGCGCCCGATCTCCTAAAGCGATTGTTGTTGTCATCGTTGTCGTTGCTGTCACCGTCCCCATCACCGTCGGGTAATCGCCCCAGAAAGTGGCCACCCAGAGCAGAGCGTTGAGCCGCTTGTGTGGGTTGAGGCGCTACAGTGATAGAGGGTAGGATGTTCTGACCGTCTTGGGTAACCTGATTGACGGGGTTGATGGCGGGTGGGATTCCATTTGGGAGAATGCCATCCGGGATCTGAGGTTGATCAGAACCGTTTGCAGCTTGGGCACCGGCCTGGGGTTGGTTAACTGCCGCGGTTGGAAGGAAGGCGGGCGGAGCGGCTGGCGCGGGTGCAGGGGCAGCGTTCACGGGGGCCAGAACGCCGTCCGGGCGTGGAGGCAAAGCAGAGCTTGTGGCAGCGCGGACAGCGTGGCTGGGCACCACAATCGAGGGACCTGGCAGCACGGAGCGCTGTGCAGGCTGGACGGGTGCTGGTGCTGCGTTGATAGACGGGAGGGCAGAGTCATCGCCAAACGTACCATTGCGCATGTTTTCTACTCCATTGCAATTGTAGGGAATTCGCTGGTACGGCCCAGGCAGAGCAGCTCTGGACCGGGTTAGTCGAGATTGGTAGTTTGGAATGTTGTCGTGACGTCCATGGTATGAGCGTTCCTCAGGCGTACGACGGCGTCTGGTGGTTGGCCGAGCGGGCGCGGCCTTGCCATTCTTTCCTCTCTTTAGTGGCATTGTAAGAACTGTTTGGAAATAACTTGCGGGCATTAATTTAGTTCTTTTCTTTATTATTTGTTAGTTGGAGCGGGCGGCAAATGTTGGTGCAAGAGGAGTTTAAACACCGTGTTCAACACGGTCGGCGGAAAATCAGAAACTTGGGATTGTTGGTGCAATCTGGGGACACGGTACACTGCAGTGTTGGGTTGTTCAAGTTTATATTACGCTGGCACAATCTCATTGTCTTTGTTTCGGTTGTTCAAGTCTTTTTCTCGAGACAAAGCCGCGTGTTCTTGGAGTGGCATAGTGGAGTTGGTGTTGTCCTTTGTTCTGCGAGGGACAAAATTGGCCAGTGAAAAGACAAAACCTTCTTTCATTTGGTTTCAAACTTCACCAATACTTGTTTATTGTTATTGACCACCTTTCCCTATGTCGATTCACACGACATCAAGCGATAATTGAGCATGTCTCAATGGCCTGAAGACGAGGACTTTCCCAGTTTACCATTAACGCATATCAGTCTATGATTAATTCCCTGCCCGGACGATTATTTCTTAAGATATCATTGTTCAATTCAATTCAAGGCCTGCATAATGACAAAGGCAGACCCCCCACAACAAGGTTGTTCTGGCACAAAAAGAAAAAAAATTCTATTTACACCCCTCAATAGCATTGTTCCCCTATGCCTTTTACACGACCCGAACTCCAACGCCTGAATCTCTCTAACTATATCTCACCTCACACTTCATCCCAAGCTTAACTTCACAACTTCACGATTTAAGCACTCTTACTACCAAACAACACAACCGCCACCACCCAACTTGGAAAAAAAAAAAAAAAAAAAAAAAAAAAAGAACACCGCACCAATGGCGACCCCCAAGACGGGCTACACCCTCTTGCCCACACCCCCGGCGCCCATTTCCTGCCCTGGCGGCAGCGTCCCAACCTCCGCCGGCACCACCATATCTCCCCTTGCCGCGCGGCACGGCCTCGCCCTCCTCGCCGCCCTCGCCATCACCCTCCTCGCTCACCGCACCTCCTCCACACCCTCGCCTACTGGCTTCTGCGCCCCGTTTACCACGCCCTCTCTGCCATCCTCACCTCCCCCAGCTGCCCGCTACCCTGCCCATCCCAGAACACTACGCCCACCAGCGGGGGCTTACGTCGCCGTACTGGGCCACACTCCACGGACTTAGGGCGGTTGAGCGTGGGAATGTTCGGGCGGTGAGGGTGTTGGTGGGGGGGTATTTGTTGGGGTATGTCGGGATGGGGTGGGTGGAAGGGGGTTAGGGAGGAGGTTTGGGGGTGATTGGGCATGGGGTGCTGCCGTGGGTTGTTTGGGGTGGGCGAATGTGGTGGTGCTGGGGTGGATGACGAGGGTGGGGACTTGGGGTTGGAAGGGTTCAAGGAGGTGAATGCGGGGTGGAGGAGGCGGCGGAGGTGGTGGTGAAGACGTGGGCGGGGTATTTTGAGAGATATTGGAGGGGCATCTTTGCAGGGTTTGCGGTTTGTGTTTTTGTTTTGCTGGCGCAGGGTGGACTTGACGTTTGGGGAGGTGTGGGAGGCGACGGCGGAGTGGGGTTTGTTGAAGGTTGCGACGGTGGTGTATTTGGCGGGAGATGTGGTGAGGGATGTAACGAAGGTGTTTTGAGGGGTATTTTGGGGTGGGGGAGGGGAGGTAGTATATGGGAGGCGGCGTTACATTGAGTGTTGTTGAAAGTTGCGATGGCAGTGTATCTGATGAGATGTCTTGAGGAATGTGGCGAAGGTCCTTGAGGGTGTTGCAGGGCGTTTTATAAGCTTGTCAGTTCAAGATACAGAGGCGGTAGACTTGCTGGACAAGTCATGATATTATTTAAGCCACAAACGGGCTGTTGTTCTGCTCCCAAGTACACACTGAAATTCCCTCAAAATTTATGAACAAGAGACCCAACCAAGACCCCCAGTAAACCAACAGACTCGCTCTATGGTATCCATCCATCCATCCATCCTATGCTTTGCCCGCATGTGTAATCCCATTCGCTCCCGTCTCGATAACCTTGTATCCATCCGCATTCCCCTCTCCCACAGCAGCTCTATCATAAGCATTATCGCTCCTGTCACACAGTACACTGATATCCCCATCACTCAAAACCTCCTTATCCCCCGAGAACTTGTACACCTGCCCATCCTTCAGCAGAAGCGCCTTCAGCGTCTCTTTATCCAAGTCCTCTCTCATATCAATCTTCTGTCCCATCGTCCTGAATCCACCCTTCTTAATCACCAATTTCTCCAGTCTCCGCTTGGCATCGGCACTCATTAGCAACTCCTCCTCCACCGTCCCCTTGGTCGCGAACCGGTACACAATCACCGGCCTCGTCTGACCAATCCGGTGGGCACGATCTTGGGCCTGCAAGTCCTGTTGCGGATTCCAGTCGCTGTCGAACAAGATCACGGTATCGGCGCTCGCGAGGTTAATGCCCTGCCCACCAGCACGGGTGGACAACAAAAAGATCTTGAGCTTGGGGTTGGTGTTGAACTCGTGGATCTGAGCACGGCGGTCGTCCTGTGCGACGCCACCGTCGATGCGGCAGATGGGCCACTTGCGGAGTTCGGTACAGTAGTCCTCGAGAATGTCAAGTTGGGTCTTGAATTGTGAGAAAATGAGGACTTTGTGGTCGCGCTTGAAGAGGGCGGGAAGGAGACGGTCCAGGAGGAGCATTTTGCCGGAAGCGGTCACGATACTCTCGTCGATGGCCAGGCCAGAGTCGCTCGCCCAGGGGTTGTAGAAGTTGTGCGGACTGTTGCAGACGAGGCGGAGTTGCAGGAGGGGGTTGCCGAGTTTCTTGTTGGCAATCTCGCGTTCTACAGACCGTTAGAAACTGGCGACTTCAGACAAATGAGGAGCACTTACTCGCAAGCTCGAGGGTTTGGGCCCGCTCAAACTCCTCGGCATCGACTGGGTTCACCAGTTCTTCCACCGCTTGTTCGCCCATCTCCTTAGCGAGCTTCGTCTCAAAGTCTTCGTCATCCAGCAGATCATCGTCTGAATCGGCTTCCTTATACGTCTGTCGTCCCCTTTTGGGCCGGCCACGGGCGCTGGCAGGTGTTGACTGCCTGCTGGACTTGGTACTCTTGGGAGCGGGCGATTCTGGTGCCGGCGGGTTCTTCCTCTTGGTTTCCTCCTTCGCCGCCTTCGGCTGCGGGTGCGCTGCAGTCTGTTTAGTAGCAGCAGCAGTAGCCTTCGGTGGCCGTCCCCTAGGACGTGGCTTGCCCATCATCAAGGCAAACGCGTTTTTGGCGGCTGGGGGAGCACCCGCTGACTTTGAGTCGTCCTCTGGCTCTGGATCGTTCTTGAAACTGCCCGAACGGGAGGATCGGGTGCTGCGGGCGGGCGACGATGCTTTGCTATTGGTGGTCCCCGTAAGCCGCTCGACAACCTTGCTCTCCAGGTATGCCCGCGTATCGATGTTCTTGTCGTTGATGACATTGTACATGTCGGTTTGCTCCTTCGTCATCGGGGCGTACAGGACGTACTCGCGTTTCTTTGGAAGGTACCTGGCAACATCGGCCTTGATCCTGCGTAGGAGCAGGGGTTGCAGCACCACGTGCATCTTCTTGACGAGCTCCTGCTTGGTCTTGTCGGCGATGAACTCTTCAGTCCCTTCTTCATCCTGGAGGTCGCTGAAATCAAACCAGCTTTCGAAGGCTTCCCAGTCGCGGAAAATCTTGGGTAGCAAAAAATTGAGAAGGGACCATAACTCCTTAAGATTGTTCTGCAGCGGTGTGCCAGTGATGAGAAGACGGGTGGCAGAGGTGAATGTTTTCAGCTCTCGGAAAAGCTTAGAGTCAAAATTCTTCATACGGTGGCCCTCGTCGATGATAATGAACTCCCAATTGATCTTGGACAGCGCGGCACGATCCTTGAGAACCATCTCGTAGCTGGTGCAGACCACTGGAAACTTCTCGGTGGGACGACCGCCGTGGAGATGGCGCATGATCTTGCTCTTGAAGATGTCGTTGCGCTGCTGTGGTGTGCCATGGTACATGACAACCGGGATTGAGGGTACCCATTGGCGGAATTCATCCATCCAGTTGGACAGGGTGCTCAGGGGGGCGATGATAAGATGAGGTCCGAGGTAACTTTCTTGCTCGCGAAGCAGCGCAATCAAGGATATTGTTTGCACAGTTTTGCCTGGTGCGTGTTAGTCATTATGAAGCCTTGCAGAATACCATTGGGATGACATACCCAACCCCATCTCGTCGGCGAGGATTCCGCTCATCCCTTGGATGCAAATCTCGTACATCCATGTCAAGCCTTCCAGTTGGTAGTCCCTCATGGTCCCGCCGACCAAGCACTTGGGCTGCTTCGCCATGGTCAAGTCATGCTCACCAAGCGTCTTCCCATCTAGGGCAGTGCCCACGCGCCCCAGCACCTTCGTCTTGTTGGTCAGGATGCTGCTAAACGCGGCGCTCTGGGCAAGGAGCTCGTCGAGATCTTTTGCCTTTGCTCCACGCTCCTCCTTGCTGAGCGCGTGCTGCTTCCTTTTCTTCCTGCGTTTCTCTTCTGTCTTGTCGTTCTCTGCACGGGCCTTTTCTTCCTCGGCAGCAAGCATCTGCTCCTCGCGGAGTCTCGTGTAGCTCATCTTTGGCCTGTCCATTTTTGCGCTTGCAGGGGACGCTGGCGGAGGGGACGAGGGGACGCTGGTAGGGAGTCGCGAGAGCGAGCTGGCAGAGTCGCCATCGGAGAATGAAACGTAGGGCATGGCCGGAATTTACAGGCAGAGGCGAGCGGAGGGAGGTCCCTGGGATTGGATCAAACGAGCGGAAGAATAAGGCCCAGGGCGCAATTGAACCCGGAAATGGAACGCGTACGTATCAACAATTATCTTTGGCTACCAGCAAGACAGCTTGGAGCCAGTCTGAAAATTGAGGCAAAATATCGTGACAAACAAAAGCAAGAAGCCGTTGGCGGGTGTGAAAGGGAGGGTGCAGTGCGGCGTCAAATCAATCAAGAGCGGGCGATGCACGCGACTGGGGATCGGCGCGGCAATCGAAAGCGCGTCAAAGTCTTCGCGCGGTCACGAGCCCAGGGTCCAGATCCATCAAACTTTGACGCACAGACCTCGCTGCCAGGACCCCACCGTCTGAAGACGACCAGGGGCAGGCTGCCCCTCGCTTGGCAGTTGACTCAATTGTTGCCCCGCCTTTTCTGCCACTCAAAATTGTTTGGTTTCACCCCACCCGCCGCCGCCATTGCCCGACAGCGTCAACACCACACCCGATAAAGACCACTCACTCGCGTCCCTTTGCCACATCTTTCCTCGCCCCCTTGTCAAGGCCTGGACTCCCGAGCAGCGCACCGGCGAGAAAGGCCGCCCCAACATTGTCCGCCTCGTCGATTTTGTCCAGAACAGCCCGCTCTTTGGCCTGAATGTCGCCGACGCCGACAAGGTCCAGGTTGATGCCGATGAGATCCTCTACGTCAAGCCGCCCGTCGATGCCAAGGCCGAGAAGGAGCGCTTGAAGAAGGAGAAGGCTGCTGCTGCTGCTGCCGCCGCTGCTGCTGAGGGCAAGACCCTCGTCGACCGGACGAAGGAGGCCGCTGGCACCGTCGTCGAGAAGGCCGCCGATGTCAAGGACAAGGTCGTCGAGGCCGTCGCCGGCGAGGGCCAGAAGAAGCAAAAGAAGGAGAAGAAGGAGCGCACCCCAGACAGCCCGCCCCGCCCCGGCGCCGGCCGTCTTGTCCCCCTGCCTGATCGACCTGCGCGTGGGCCACATTCTGAAGGCGATCAAGCACCCCGAAGCCGACTCCCTCTACGTCTCGACCATCGCCATGGGCGACGCGCCCGGCACCCCCGACACCACCGAGGTCGACGGCCAGGTGTGCCGGACCGTGTGCTCCGGCCTCAATGGGCTGATCCCCCTCGAGGAGATGCAGGGTCGCAAGGTTGTCGTCGTGTGCAACCTCAAGCCTGTCAAGATGCGCGGGATCAAGTCCTCCGCCATGGTGCTCGCCGCGTCGCCCCGCCTCAAGGAAGGCGAGGCCGACGACCACAAGGGCCCTGTCGAGCTGGTCAACCCGCCCACCAACGCCAAGGCCGGCGAGCGCGTGTACTTTGAGGGGTGGCAGGGCGAGCCTGAGAAGGTGCTCAACCCCAAGAAGAAGGTCTGGGAGACCTTCCAGCCTGGCTTTACTACCACTGACGCGCTTGAGGTGGCGTTTGATGCTGGTGTGGTTGAGGCGCTGGAGGGCAAGTCTGGCCTGGGCAAGCTGGTGGTCGCGAGTGGTGGCATCTGCACTGTTGCTAGCTTAACTGGCGCTCAGGTGCGGTAAGGTGTTTGGTGTTAGGTGTGTAACGAATTACAGCGGTATAGCATGTTCATTGCGATGATAGATTACAAATAGAACGATTTGACGCTATCAACCCTGCATGAATGTAATAGACGGGTTTCTCTCCTTCCTTTGGGAGAGCTAAGCGATGGAACGTTTGTGTTGATAAGATGTTCGTCTTGGGTTCTTGTCAAAGTCAATAAAAATAGCGTCAACTCCCAATAGTTTTCAGGAGAGAAGGAAGGGGCACGGTCGAGCTCAATGAGAGAAGCATCTTGTCTGTATTAACATCTTGTTTAAATCTCGGTTCGCTGTCGCGTTCTACTCTACAGAGCCCAGAGGAGGGGTTCAAACCACACTCCGCCGAACAGATAATGTAATGTACATAGAATCACATTGGAAAATAGAAAAAACTCCCTCTTCCCGCGAACGCCATGCCAACCACCAACCATCTCCTCAACGCCACAGTAAGCCAGCCAGGGGAATGCCACAGACTTTTCGTAATGTACAAAACCAACCCCACCAACCGTTGCAAGGTCATTGCAAAACTAGAACCGGGACCCGCTCGCTGCACGAAGTACTTCCCATCCCTTAAGAAAAGAAGTACTTGCTCTCCTTGAGCTTCGTGACATCAAAATCGCCCTTCTTGGGGATCGCGGGGAACGTCAGCGGCATCCAGACGGAGATCATCGCCGGCCGCGACGTCTTGGATTTCGGCTTTGTCGTTGACGTCGGCGCCGCAGGGGTCTTGAGGATCTTCGAGTGGAAGTAGCTGGACGACCGGACCTCGTCGACCGTTTTCCCCAGCTTCGTCGCCAGGGCTTGTATGTGCGCAGCCGCGGGCGTGACACTCTCCGGGTCGTCCATGCCGGGCACCTCCGTACCGGGCTCCTCCATGTCTAGCCCTTCCTCAGCGGCCGCGCCGTCCAGCAAGTCGTCTTCACCGTCGAGCGACTCCCTGACCACGGACGAGACCTCGTCGTCCTCCTCGCGGAGCTCGCCGGGCTCGACGTCGGGTTCAATCATATCCGGCGTGGCCATGGACTCGAAGATGCTCGCGGGCGTGACCATCTTCTTGCCCTGGCGCACCTCCTTGGGGTCCAAGGAGCGGAGCAGCTCCTGGCGCTTGCGCTCCTGCAGGAGCTCTTGCATCATGGTCAACTTAGCCTCCTTCCGGTGCGCGTTGATGACCTTGCCGACATCGCTCTGATGGATGACCCTGGCGCGGTAGATACAGCCGCGGTACCGCGCCTCAAACTCGGCCTTGAGGCGGCCAATGACGTCCTCGGAGTGGATGCGGATGAAGGAGTCGCGGATGACGGTGTTCATCTTGTCGACGTCGGCGGCGTGCGTCCAGAAGGAGTCGTGCACGGCGGCAAAGGTGAGGCCGATGGCGTCGCACTCGAGCGCCGACAGCATCATGTGGCTGGCGTCGAGAGAGTGGATGAAGTTGGGCGGGAAGGCCTGGAGCTGTTTCCGGCGGTTGACCGGGTCGTCGTGCTCCTGGGCCGTCAGGACGAGCTCCTGAAGGCAAGTTGAGATCATGCGGGTGCCGCTCTTCCGGTAGGGCTGCACAACGGGCATCCGCAGGGGCGTCGTCCAGACGAGCGTGTTGCGAAACTGGTCGCTAAATTCGTCGTCCGACTTAAGCTGGGAGCTCTGACTCCTAACTGTTCTCTTTCTCTTGACAATCTCGCCGGCAGCCTCGGCCAGCCGATCGAGCTGCTCCGGAGTCATGGCCCGGCACACACGGCCGCCAATCTCGCCGAGCCAGCTCTGAATGTCGTGGGCACCTCGGAACATGGTGGACAGGGCGACGAACACCTTGGCAGCGATATAAGAGGCGAGCGTCGACGGGGCGAGCCCCGTCTCCCGCTCGATGTTCGGATACAGAGCGTCCAGCTGCTTCTGGACCTGCTTCTTCGCACCAACAAAGGTGACGCCGTAGACGTTGGTCATTACGGTCTGCTTGACAACCTTCCTGGTGATCTTTCCATCGAGGGCACGGCCAAATTGACCGCCTTTCGCCTTGTCATTGGCAATATGCTGCTGAACCAGCTCTGCGACAGCGGAATACACATCCGCCGGTCGGTCTCCGGGAAGGAGATTGACCTGCCGGGCGCCCCAAGTGTCACCGCCAAGAGCAGCATAATGCTGCAATCCGTTGCACGTACCATCCTGGTGAACCGGCAGATGTGAGACGTACGCGGTGGGGTCAGGAGATGCAAGGGCCGCCTTGAGCTCAAAGCAAGTGGCTAGGCACTGCCATGGGTCCTCGGCGTCGAGCCACCAGCGTTTCCCGTTCAGCGGGTTGTCGGCCGAGTCGAAAATGTCCTCCAGGTGCTGATTTGCAAACTCTTCGCGCTCCTGCAGGCTTGCCTTGTCGAACCCGTGAAGGTTGGAGATGTGAACCTTGAGCCAACGCAAGCCCGTTTCTCCGAGGGGCTTCCCATTGGCGAAGCGCAACAAGCCGCGCATGTGGTCAGCGCCCATGTGGTTCAAGTAGGTCGGAATCGGGTACGCGCGGCCGCGGAAGTCGAGATTGTGGGGGAAGTAGAACGTCTGATCCCGGAAAGCGCGGGCAATCTCAAGCTGGAAGTTCTGGAAGCAGCGGACCGAGTGCAAGCCCGACCTCTCGTTCTCGGCTGCCGTAACCGCCTTGAGCCACAGACGCTTCTGCATCGGGTCGTCAGTCGAATCGGGCTCTGCTGGGATGGGAATCTCGGGGTCCAACGCGGGCAGGTTCGCGAGTGACTCCCCGGTGTTCCAAGCTTCCAACATGACGTCGAAGACGGGACGATTGATCCTCCAGGCGGTCTTGCCGAGCACGTCCAAGCCGCGCATCATCTGCTCCATGTCTCCCTTCTCAATAGCCGCTTCGGCGTAAATACGCTGATCCCTTTCGTGGTTCTTCAGGCGAATAAGGGCGCTCTCGGATTCGACGAAGCCGCCCTTGTCGAATTTGCTCCACGGGACGGGCTCGACAAGCATAGGCAGGTGGCGAGCAAGAGCTTCCCCTCTCGGTTCGCGCTTCATCAGCTCCACCAAGGTGCGGTTTGGGAGAATAACACCGACTTTTCGCCCCATCTTAAGCTGGACGGAATGGGTGAAAGCAGGCTGGACTTGTGTCACTCTTTCTTTGGTCTCTGGGTGTTCCCGGAAAACGGTGAGTTTTGCCGTTTCGAGGATGGCCCCGAGCAGCAGGGCACCAAACTTGGCGCGGATGGCCAAAGGCCAGCGAACCTCGTCGAGTTCCTGCGGCACGTTGGCCGCAGGGACAGCAGCGTCAGGAGCTTCAGGTTCGGCCGGCGCATTTGAAGAACGATCGCCTTTACGCATAAGCTGACGGACATTCTGCTGCTTCTCTGCTTTAGAGCTTGCACGGGGGAGGGCAGCGGCCAAGGAGTGAGCTCGAATGTCCTCTTCGGCGATCTTGGCCAGCTGCTGGACCATATTGGAAACCGGGACACCCTTGTCCACGCCGTTCATGGCCAGGGCGCTGAGGGTGCTCAAGATGGTGACAGCGGCAAGGCGATGGGCGGGCGCGCGTAGCAGATGCGGCCCGTACAGGCAGCGGTCAAGGTCTTCTAACGACTTGGGTTTATTCGTCTCGGAGGTCTCGACTTTAGCTTGCTCCGCCTTAATTCGAGCCTCAAGCGCCTCGTGCCACAGGTGCAGCTTCGAGTTCAAAGACGGGGATGAGAGCTGCGCGTTAAGACCCAGACTCATAAGGTTTTCATTATCGTGTCGCCACCGAGCAATGGCAGACTCGATGCAGTCTCTCTCTAACTTGGCCTGGACCTCACGGCGCTGCGCATGGGGCAGGCTCGAGATATCCAGCCCGTCGGGAAGCTTCGAAAACAAGGACAAGGTCGACTTCAATGATTCGAGACCCATGCCCTTCTGTGGTGTGCTGAGAACTTGGGGACTTGAGCTCTTGGACGAGGGATCCTGGGAAAGGATCGGGTCGTCGAGATCTCGGGAAACGACGCTCTCTGAGGCGGCTGACTCGGCGTCGGCAGAGATGCTCTCGGGCACGTAGTAGGCCGGGCAAGTTTTGGCAATCATTTGCAAATCCTCGTCGGTGAGCACGTCGCCCAAATCCAGGGGATCGGCGGCGTTCTGCTGGGGCATCATGCTCATGTAGCGATCGATCCGAGCCTTTTGTCTCTGGCCGACCGAGGTAAGAAGCGTCGCCTTGAGCATGTAGGCAATAGTAACGGGGGTAATCGGGAGTAGGGCGCCGCGGATATAGAGCTCAAACCACTTGTGAACTGCCTCACCCTTGACCTTGTCGGGCTCGGCAATGAGCTGGGCCACGCGGCCCTCGAGGTACTGATTATGCAGTGCCATCTTGGTTTCTGGTTTGAAGATGTCCATGTTGTCCAGACGCTTCAGCACCAGCGAGGCACGGTCGAGCCTGCCGACCTGCACGCAGGCTTCGAAAACCGACAGCATCTCATCATGGTCGCCCGGGATGCCGTATGTGTTGATGCGCTGCCTGGGGGGGTACATATTGTCGTCGTTGACCACCAAAGGGGACGAGGTATCGAATGGTCGAATGGCGTACAGAGGTAGCGACGACTCCTGAGACTGATAAGAGCCAGCCAAGCTGGCGGGCAGGTTTTCGAATGGGACGTCGTCGCCGAACCGACGTTCGTCGAGGGCTGTGGCTAGGTTCCGCTCAAAGCCGGCGAGGGCGCGAAACGATTTCCGCTTCCATGGCCGGGCATCTGTGCCTGTTGTAAGAACCCGAGTGGTCGAGGCCGGGCGTGGAGGGTTCGCGACGCTGCATCTCGGGGAGAGGCGGAGAGGGCGGGAAGAGAGATGGCGCGTAGAAAGGGTGTGCCGTGCGGCGCCCGAGCGAACGAGCATCTTGGCGGGGGGGACGGAAAGTGAGTACGCGCAACAATGGCGTGTGTCGTGACCTCACGGTGTCCCTGACGGGCAGGGAAGATGGAGGGAGAGCGGACGGCGGAAGGCGGAAGAACGGGGAGAGAGAGGCAGGCTTCAACAGAACGAGAGATCTGCTGCGAGCCAGGCTGTGGTCAATTCATTAAACAAATAGATAGAGCGTATTGGGACAAAAAGAAGAGAGCCGGCGACTCTATGACAGAAGAAAAGCCGCTGTCGACTCGTGTGTTGGGGCGGAGGACAGCACACTCGGGGCGTGAAGCGTGGTGTTGACGCTGGGGGATGGAGTGGCCCTGTGCCTTTTCAACCGAAGAAAGTTCGGCTGCCGGGACCTGTCTCGAGACGGAGACGAATGGCAGATCAGAAAATTGGCCTCCAGTCGCCATGGCCTGGTGGAGCCCGCGTCCCCTTCTCGAAAAAAAAATGCTGTGCGAAGCGCGTCTGATTCGCCCAAGAACTCGACAGGGAACAAGCTGCCCCACCTTATCCTCGCCCGCCAAGGGACCATCTCCACCCGCGCCGCTCCAGGCTCTGGACAGGTTCTGCCATTGGAAAGGACGGAACTGGACGAACTTCAATGGGGAAACTGAAGGACAGGAACCTGGACAGACCGAATTTCAAACTTCACTCCCCCAACACCAACACTGCCCGCAACCTTCACAATGCCAACAGCAATGGCACCCGCTTCAGCCCTGCGGGCTGCCCGCTGCTCAGCCTGCAGTTTGTCCGCGCTGCGACTCTTTGTCGGCAACATAGCAGAGTCTCCCGCGCGCACGACAGCGGCAACTCTGATAGGAGCCAGACGCCTCGCTCCCTCCTCTGCCGCCACCTTCTCAACCTTCCGGCCTACCGCACGCCTTTTGGGCAATCCCGCGATTGAAGAGCAGTACAGCAATGAGAACGCGACGACCGAACCCACCCCCGAGTCCTCCGCCTCCGACACGCCCTGGTATCTCCAGGTCGACGCCCCGAAACATCCAACTCTACTCCACGAGCCATCACCTCTGCCGAAAATTCCCGAAGATTCCCCCACGCTAATGGAGCCGCTGGTCAAATTTGCCGCCGACGAACTGGGTATGGACGACCTGTCGCTGCTCGACCTCCGCGAGATGGACCCGGCGCCAGCCCTGGGCCCGGACCTGCTGATGCTCTTCGGCACCGCCCGCAGCGAGCGCCATCTGCACGTCTCGGCCGACCGACTGGTGCGCTGGCTGCGCGGGCGCGGCGTCACAGCCTCGGCCGATGGCCTGCTCGGGCGGAACGAGCTGAAGATCAAGTTGAGGCGCATTGCGCGTAAGGCAAAGCTGCTGGGTAACTCGGGCGTGCCGCGCGGTGGCGACGACGGCATCAGCACGGGGTGGATCTGTGTAAACTTGGGCCTGATTGGTGGTTCGACCCAGGAGATGGAGATGGTGGATGACCAGGGCAGACCGACTGGTTTTGGTGTGCCGCAGACCGGCACCACCGTCGTCTTTCAGATGATGACCGAGTCGAGGAGACAAGACCTGGATTTGGAATCGCTCTGGGGTGATAAGCTAAACAGAAGCCTCGAGAGAAAGCCCAAGGCCCCGTGCGAACTGGCGGTTCGGGAGGAGGACAGCGCGACGGCCGTCGCTACTTTTCCACCTCCTCCCGGAGGATGTTGGACATGGCGCCTGCTTCTGATGCCACCCTAACTGATGTCGTGCTGGGTCAGACCGGTTGTCTCGACGCAAGCACACTTGCAAGCCAGATTTTGCAGCACGACATCAAGACAAAGGTCCATCTCCTCAACCAATTAAAAAGCCATTTCAGGTATCTCCCACGCGAGGAAGCCGACGCGGCACTCGCCAGGGTCGTGGGCATCCAGCCATCTGCATTCCTTTGCCTGTTTGAGCGGACGTTGGAGAACCTGCCGCCAACACAAGCGTGGGAACATCAGATGTGGCTGGAACACGGCCCGCTCTCGCGACCTCCCAGGATACGACCTTTCTATGGCAAAGGAGTGGCTGAAGCAGATCCAGTTCTCCGGCGTCACTCTAACGCGCGGCATCTGCCTTGATCTCGTCCAGTCCATCTACGCGACCCCAGCAACCAGCGACGCAGCAGTTCGCGACCAGTCTGCGCTCGCCATGCAAATTGTCGATACCATGTACGCGCGCGGCCAGAAAGTTTTCGATCATGATGTGATCGTCAAGGTGATCGAAGGGCTGGTATAGAATCCCAGCCCCGCGCCAGAGGCGGCGCGTCTTCTTGGGCAGTTTGAGCATCTCCTCGCGCAAGCCGACCTCCCTTGCCCGTCCGAGGACCACCTGGTCCGGCTTATGCGTACCTATGCGAGTCAAGGAAAGTGGGAGCGGTTCTGGGATGTGTGGGGTATCCCGCCGAGATATCGCCAGGCGCGGTCATCGCGACTTTATGCCCACCTCTACACCATTTTCGCCGAAGACGGCCACCGCACGCGATGCATTGGCGCACTGCGGCGCACGTATTACGAGATGGCGCTTGAGGAGCCGCCCGTGCTGCTAAATGGCACTATTCGGCGTGGCCTGAGGGACTGCATCCGTCGTGCCGACCCTGGTGCGGAACAGGTCGCCAAGATGGTGGCGACGATGTCGTTGCAAGAAAGCAAGATCTCAAAAAACCGCGAGTTTGTGGCGATGCTTGTTCAGGCTGGGATTGTTTGAGGAGTTATGGATAGGGGTATTATGTAATAACAGTGTATAGATACTAGCCATGGGATGGGAGAGCAAAATACCCGAATATTTAATCGAGTCCGCACATTTCCTTGACAATAACAATTCATGATTGACTGGGTATCCTTCCACGCAACTCCAAAAGTTCACAGCTTTGCAGATTCCTTCATCGCCTCCCTCAACATTGGAGCCACCTGTTTCCGGCTGTGCTCAACGCCCTTCTGCCACCAGCACATCCTCCACTCGCCCGCTTTCTCACTGCTCGCATCCAACTCTCCGTCATTCCACGTCTCCAACTTTAACGTCTCCCCGGACTTCTTCACAAATTGCCTCGCGGCCTTCACGGCATCCTCGTTCAACGCCCAGACGAGCAGCTCCCTAGTGAACACCCCGTCAGGTCCCTTGCCCAATTCCTCAGCGCCTCCATGAAGGCATCTTTGCTCTTATCCCCAACCTCCTCCAGTAAATACTCGAACCCTCTCACCACAGTCGACATCCCCACCGCCAACCTCCCCTCTTCCCACCGCTTATAATCCTTCCTCAGCACATCCCGATACGACATCCCCACAATCTGCTCCTTCAACTCCGTCAACTCATCAAAATACCCCCTCCTGTCATACCCCTCCCCTTCATCAACCTGCCCTCCGCAATCTCCACCGCCTTCACATCCCACTCCGTCGTCTTATCCCTACTCTCCAAACACGTCGTATCAACCAACACCGCAGCCAACGCAACCCTCGCAATCTGATCATCACACTCCTCCCGCTCACCCCATCCTCACAATCCTCCCGTGCCATCCCCTCCCACACCCCTTACACTGATCCACCACCAAACTCATACAACTCCCACACCGCGCAAAAGCCCTCACCCCGCCTTCCCTAGTACCCCAACCTCGGGAATCACACCTCGTCTTCGTGGTGGTCGATACACCCCAGCACCACTGCCCCACCCCTCCTTTCCCATCCCTTTCCCATCCACCCTCCCCAACCACAGCAGCAGCAGCACCACCAAACCTTCTCCCCAACTCCCCGTCAACACATTATGATCCACCAGCAACCACCTCGTCTCCTCCAACGCAGTGTTTGGCAGGTCAGACAGGGTGATGAGGTCCGAGGGCGTGAGCCCTGCGGGCGAGAACTGCGGCGAGCTCAGGGCGGAGGGCGAGGTCTGCGCGGGGAGATTGGAGAGTGGGATGTGTAGGCTGGGGGTGGTGGTGGTGGTGGGGATGGGAGAGTAAGTGCGGAAGTAGGCGAGGAGGAGGGCTGAGCAGAGGGAGTCTAGGTCTATTGGACTGTAAGTTGAGTGATGGGTTGGGGCAGATGGGGGTGGAGGACTGACCGGCGGATTCGTTGCCGACGACAAAGGTGAAGGGTTTGGGACGCTGAGCGGAGGGGCGAGGAGGGCGGTTTTGGCGGTGGTGAGGAAGGATTTGAGAGAGGCGCGGGGAGGCATGGTGGAAGTTGACAGAGGTCGAGTTGAAGGGTGTGTGAGATGAGGTGAGGGGCTGAATTGAGGTTGAGTCTCGGTGAGGTTGTCGTTTGAAACGAGGAAATCCTCAATTTGAACTCCTTGAGGAGGGTAACCTTCAAATCAATTTCTGCCAAAATGTGAGACAAAGAGTCGGGATATCAATCTGCTGTCACTGATTCCAGAACCGGAATTCTTCCCACAACCACTGCCAAGTGCCGGCGCCGGTTGCGCTGACGTCGGAAATCTGCCGAGCCGGTGGACCTATCGGATCCGATCCCTGTCCCTGATACAGTGATAAGCCCCTCCGGTCCGAGTCCGGCATCCCGGGCTGAGGGGCACGTTCACCTCAACATCCGTCTCAACCCAGTGGCGAGTCATCCTTTGCATGAACAGACGGAGTTAAGAAAAACATCAGACCAGCTAATCAACCCATTACTACTTGAACCCCACCACTACTCTCACTTCAACATTTGTCCATTGCCCTATCACACCCCTCCTAGCACAATCACCAAATCAGCCATGCCTCCCCAACCCCTCCTCCTCGCAATCCTCGAAGCCGACACCCCCGTCCCCGCGCCAACACCCACTACCACGGCTACTTCGGCGTCTTCCAGCACCTCCTCTCCCGCGCCGTCTCCCCACCCCTCCCCTCCCTCCTCAGCCTCACCGGCCACGACGTCGTCGCCAACCCGTCCTCCGCCTACCCGCCCCTCGACTCCATCGACGCGATCCTCATCACGGGCTCTAAGTACAACGCGTTCGACGACGAGGACTGGATTTTGACGCTGGTTGAGTACGTGCGGAAAGCGTTGTTGACAGATGGGAGGGTTAGGGTCGTGGGGATCTGTTTTGGGCATCAGATTGTTGCGCGGGCGATGGGGCGTTGGTGAAGAGGAGTGAGATGGGGTGGGAGGTGAGTGTTACCGAGACGAGTTTGACGGAGAGGGGAGGGAAATTTTGGGGAGGGAGACGTTGGTGAGTTACTCTCTGATGGTGTAATAAGGAAGGGGGTGCTGATTTGGACAGAACATTCAGCAGATGCACCGTGACCAGGTGTTCAGCGTGCCAGCTGGCGCTGAGTTGTTGGCGTCGACGGATAAGTGCATGAACCATGGGTTTCTGGTGCCTAAGAAGGTGATCACTGTACAGGGGCATCCGGAGTTTACCGAGGACATCATGCAAGAGATTCTGGAGCTGAGACATGAGAGTGGGTTGTTAACGGATGAAGTGTATCAGAGCGGGACGGAGAGGAATGGCGATCATCATGACGGTGTTTTCATGGCGCAGGTGTTTGTCAAGTTTCTGCAGGAGCAATGATATCGGGTGCAGGGGACGGGCGATTTGAAACCTTCCGTGAGAGGGGAATTGCCAAAAGATTACTTGCACACCATATTGCATTCATGAAGAACTTTGCGACCGAGATCAACACTTGTTATCCGGTCTGCCACAAAAGATTTGCGGTTGTTTGAGCTTCGTGGTCTTGATGTATGTATATAGATAGCTGTATTCTTACGGCACCGAGTCCCAATGATACAAATCGGAAAGGAAACAACTCTTGTCTCGAGTGTAAAATGGTTCCAAATGCCAGAACGGCGTATGTATGTTGTGTACATGTCCATGGCCCGTCAACCTGCCGGCAACCCAGAGTACCAACCAGGGGTATAATGCAACCCAACCATATGCCCAAACAAAAAAAAAAAAAAAAACCGCGCCGTATAGCATGCACATCCATCTCTCATCCCCCATCTCTCCCTCCCAATCTTACACATCCCACCACCCCTCAACATCCCACCACTCCCTCCCCTTTCTCATACCCCTCTCCTCTCTCCACGCCCTCTCCTCCTCCCCTCCTCACCTCGCGATCCTCCCATCAACCAGCACTTCCTCCCTCGTCCTGCCCGCGCCATCCGCACCCGGGTAATACCTGCCCCCGAAAGCTCCACACCCACCGCCTCCCCAACGCCACCAAAAACCGCCTCCCTCCGCATACCGCCAGGCTTCTCCCGCCCCATGAACAGCGCACAGTCGACGGCGCCCTGGATGGAGAGGGAGATGATGGAGATCGCGAGCAGCCAGATCGGTGAGAGTTTGTGTTGGTTGGGCGGGGTGAAGGATGGGTTGAGTCGTCGTTGTAGCCGAGGACATGCGAGACGAAGGGGAAGAGCCAGACGACAATGTAGATGAGGGGGTAGAGGAGGAGGGTGTGCAGTTGGGAGGGGGTTTTGGGGCGGGGGTTTGGGGATGGGAGGTGGGAAGAGGAGGTTGAGGAGGAGGAGGAGGAGGAGGAGGAGGCTGAGGATTGGGGCCGAGTCGGAGGTGGTATCGAGGACTGCGGGGTGGAGTGGTGCTTGGGAAGAGGTGCGGAAGCGGCGTTTGGGGTCGGGTGGATGTATGTGGTGTCGTCGTCGAGGGTTGCGGGGCAGGTGAGGTGGCTGCATGGGAGGGAGTAGTGACGGCACGGGATGATATGATCAGAAATGGCGGCCGGGGAGTGGCGGTGTGGGCTGCTGGGGAGGAAGGAGGGAGGTGATGTTCGGTTGTATCGTGTCGTCGCCTGAAGGTCGATTACCCCCCGATGTCTGGGCTTCTGGGAAGTCTGTCCAGTTCCATTGGACACACTTACTCTTTCGACATCCCTCTGTGCTGGCTGTTGGACCCGCAACTGCCGGCAGATGGGACGACGAGACGGAATTCTTCCCTTGCCTCTCCGCGCAGCCGGTTTTTGTCGTCGAAGGTCGTCGCGATGATGTTGCTGAGGCAATCAACCCGTGGCGGTAAAGGGGGGGCAGGGGGGGCGGCGTCGGCGAGGCGTCTGATGCCTCCGATAACCGCCGTTCCTGCATGGCTTCTGACCGTCTCCTCCCGTAATCTCTGATCCGCCGTCGAATATAAAGGTAAATAAAGATGTACAGAAGCACGATGCTGGTGCAAATGAAGTACCGGGGGCCCCAACTGAGCGCCAACCGAGCCCATTTTCTGTCAGTCCGGAGATAGCAGTAGTGGCCCATGTCCTCGTACCCATTGCCGTTGATGAACGCCAGTGCGGCAGCCGTGGCGGGGTACAGATAGAAGAACAAGTACGCGGCATGTCGATATGGGTAGATTCCCCGCCTTCGGCCGGAAGATGTAGACGGCAGAATGCAGAGCGATCAGCAGTACGGCAATATCGGACGACTCGATGCCGACGGCGAGGGCAAAGCCGCTGATCTGGCAGAAGGTCGAGCCTGACTGAATGTCGCTCCATGAAAACCTGGCTATCGGGAACACGAAGAAGACCAAGGACTTGAGGAAGTCGCTTTGGATCAGCAGAAGGATCAATCTACCCAATGTCAGCAGGGAGAGTTGAAGTCTGGGGTTATGGGCGTACTTGCTCGTGCCTGAAGTTCCGCTTAATCTTTACAAACCAGTACAGCGCGTTCAGCGTCGCTAGAACGCTGATCGAGGAAAAGGTCAGTGAGAGTATAAGCAGGCCTTTGATCAGTTTCTGCTGAGACTCGGCGAGGTCGGAGATGTGACGGATGACGGCGGGCCCCGCCTCTTCAGATGTAGCCGTCTCGCTGATGCTTTGAAGTAGCGAGTTCATGGTCTGGGTCCATGGAAGTCCTTTCATGGCAACCTGATATGTCTTTGGGAAGGGCCATCAGCCCAGCCTGCCGTTGAGAGAGTTGTTCCAACCGAGTTGGGTCATGACGGGAGACGAGTTTCGGATGCTTGCCGGCCGTGGATTCGAGGGGCTTTGGAGAGAAAAGAACCGGCGGTCTTCTTGTTCAAGGGGAAGAGGCAAGGGGGCGAAGAATGGAGATGCTTCGAGGCAAACACAAAGGGGATGTTGGTTACCCGATGGAGTTAACCAAAGCAACAAGAGAAAAGGGCAAAGCGCAGGAATGTGAACCAACAAACCGAACAGGGCGAGACAATGCAAGATTGAAGAAACAGACGCGGTCCGGGGGCCGGGGTGGGCGGACATCATCACAGCCCAGTCCCATGCCATGATTCGGCTGAGGAGGCGGCACTGCGACATCGACCCATCTCAAGGAGGATCAGCCTCGTTGTTGACTGCTGTTGCAATTTGCACCCAACTGTCGGCCACTCGGAACGGGGTTTGTCCACGTCACTGTGTGGCCATGGCGTGGTTGGCGGTGACGGCGCATGCAGGAGCCAACCGAGGTGAAAAACAACAGGCTTGGACGGCGCTTTGGTGAGACCGGGGAGATTGCAGCGGTTAGCAGACCGCCACAGCCAAGCTCGGACGCCAGCAACGTCGAGCAGCATAAATGAATGCAGGGGCCGCCAGCTTGCTGCTCTCTTTGATCCCGTCTTGGGACTCGGCTCTCCCCTAGATCATCATCTTGTCACCCGCTTGGTCTGATCGTCAATAAGAAAACAGCAGAAACGATGGCATGGCGCCCTTGAACCAGGCATTTCCCGTGGGGGCCAAGGCGAATGAGTGGGACGTTGGCGCCAGCTGACCGGATCACGAAAGACGGTCACCCGCCGGACCCTGAATGGATGGACAAGTGCTTCGTGTCAGCCGTTCCAACCTTCAGCTTTCCGGACAAAGTGCCTCGAATTGTCGTGTGTCGTTTGGTGTATAGATTTGCCGAACATCCATCCCAGCGGGTGATGAAATGACATGGCATATTTTACGTCTCTACAGCTGCATTGACCCTTTGTTGATGATGTCCTCAATGTTGTCGCAAATCGATGTGACTGTGATGCAGAGTGGAAACCTGGAGCTGAGCGGGAGCTGAGCTTTGAGATCTTCAGGCTCCCGTCCGATTGCCTGCAGGAAGCGAGTGGTCTGTGCACCCCCACATCGGCACTCGCACAGTGGATCGAGCACTCCACTTTCGGCAAGGCTAGCCGGATCGGGCAATCCTTTCAGATCTGTTCTTGCCGAGAACACGAACTGCTTTCCAACCTTGTGTTGATCATCATAATTTCTCCGAAGCCAAGGGGCATTGGTAATCAAAAAGGGGTTACTATCAGCTCGCCAGAAAGATGTCCATTGCCAGAATTTCCTCAAACTCTTCCAGGTTGTTCAAGTTTCTGTCCCCCCCTGTGGGATTGTTGGCCTCTTCAGGCACAGACCTCCGGAAACGGCACCCGAAACGCCATGCCTCAGATTGTTGATGAAGCACGAAGACCCGATTCTATAACTCGGGGTCACCGATCAGCTCAAGTGGTATTTATGGGAGGACGCTTGGTGGCTTTGCCCGTTGGAACAACTTGATACATGTCTTAAACAATACCACATAGACATGCGCTGGCATGTTTCTGCCCACTTTGTCATCTCTGGAACCGAATGATTGCAACACTCCAAGCTCCAGACAGGGATGAATATTCAAGCACAGGAAGGGCTTGCAGGGGCGCCGTCCCGACCCTGTGGTTGAAGAGTCTCGGCAACAGCGGTGGCACTGACCGCACGGTGCAACCCTGCACATCTGGCTTGAACCGCGTATGATGCTCATTGTCAGCTGTAAAAAATAAATCAAAAAGTGATTGCTCCGGATGTTTTTCGAATCCTCTCTCTCCACGATACCCAGCGCCGTCCCACACCCCCAACAAGTAAAACGCCGGCTGATGCTGCAAGAATGCCCCTTCTACCTGGGATGTCAATGTGCCCCATCTACCCGAGAAGATTGATGTATGGCTCAGGCCAGCGCCCCCAGACCATCGGCCTGTTCCCCAGCCGCCCACTGACCGGAGAGAGAATTTTGAGTCGTCGCCTGTCCTCGTCCACGTCTGCAATGCCGACAAAGCCCATGACCGGTGCCTGCCGGATGGTCTCGGGCGGGTCGTTCACCGACGCGTTCATAACTGTCAGCGTCCAGTGGGACATCTCCGCTGAAATCTCGGCGGGCTCGAGAGCTGGTTGGTTGGGGTAGAAGTCGCCATCTAGGTAGCGGTTAGTATCAGAGCGCAAGAGCAGCATGAAGAGAAGGATTATACCATCAGGTGCCTTGAAGATAGCCACTTCGTCAAATCCCACTGACTGTGTAAACGGACTCAACGTCCTCTTGTAGTCCCCAAAAAAATACTCCTTGATTGCTGCCTCCTGGGTGAACTTCATAAAGTCCTTATCCCGGCGCGCAACCCCGTCGGATTTATCCAGAAGCAAAACCGTGATGGGCTCGCCATGTGCCGTCTTTTCGTTCTGCAGCCGCCGCTGCAGCTCAGCATGAACATCTGGCGAGCCAAGAACGATGACGGTATTCACTGCGTCCGTCAGCTGCCATCCCACACCACATCCATCCTCCCGGAAAACCCACCCGCAAACTCGCTCACCACATGCCCCAGCATCTCCATATCCGCTTTCGCTACCGTCGCAGCCGGCGTATCCAGCAACAACCCCGCCTCCCTAACCTTCTCATCCGCCGCAAACTTGGCCCTCACCGAACTCCCCAACTTCCCCACCAAATCCCTCCATAACTCCCCATCCTCGTCGACCCTCTCGCTCCCGAAGTAATACACCATCGGCAGCTTCACCGGCACCGCACTCGGCCCACTACTCGGCGTGCCACTCACCCCAAACCCGCCCGCCGGATCCTCCACATCCATAACCGTCCCAAACACAGCCGCGCTAATCGTCCCCGGCAGCGCCAACATCCCCTCGCGGGGGTCCACGCTCCCCACAACTGGCTGCCCACCCACCCTAGTCGCCAGCGCCGCCAGCGTCCTCACCACCGTCGTCTTGCCGGTATCCTTCCCCCAAAACCAACACCCTCGGCCCCGGCGGCCCATGCTTCCCCGCGCAGCATCAACCCCTTCCTCCTTTCCTGAAGCGCAAAATGCAGATTCAACACCTGTAGCTGCGGCGACTCCTCCGGCGTCGCGTACTGCACCACGGCATCCACAATCCCGACCTCCCCACCCCTGTTCCACCACCATCACCACCACCGCCACTTATCTCCAACGTACATCCCGTATATGTCAAGATTTTGCTCTGCGTCCCGCGCGGGAAGGTGTACGCATGGTTCAGGGCCAGCTCGGTGCCGTCGCGCTCAGCAGTGCCAGCGAGGAGGGCGGGAATTTCAAAGCGGTATTCGCCAAAGGGGCGGAGAGTGAGGGTGCGGGTTGAGGAGATTGTTGGTGCCTGTTGGGGGAGGGGTGAGGTGTTAGAGCTTAGCGATAGGGGTTGGGGCTGGGTTTGGGGTGGTTGGAAGGGGAGAGGTGGATTGAAGGGGGATGGAGGGCGTACCTGCGGGGCTATCTGACCCAGACCGGGGATGGACATCTTAATGAGCGCAACGGCGCAATTGAGAGTTGGAGGTTGAAGTTTGTTTGTGAAGGTCGAAGCTTGTTGGAGCTCGGGTTGGAAGCTAGAGGTTGAGGTTGCACCGAGAGTTGCGCCGGCAGGCAAAGTGTGGGGCAGGTAGCAGGGAGTAAAACTTTGGATGCTCTGGGACAGCGGCCGTGAAACAACGGTATCTGCGGACATTCTTCACGATAGTCTCCTTGCATTCACCAGGAAATAACCGTAGGATTTCCACTTGATAAAGCCTGCAGCATAAATCTCTCTTGTCTGTCTAAATTTACGAGACCAACTCCGGGGTATGCGGGAAACCAATGCTGCCGCTCCAAGCACCCTCCCTGTCATGATAACCGTGATGCTCATCAATCATGCTTCCTCCTCCTCGTATTGCTCAGCCAGTGGAAAACCCAGCTACCCAGTCCCAAGCTCCATCGACTCTCGCCTATGCTCACTGAGCCAGCTCCTCAAAGATCTTGATTAGACTCCGAACCCCAATGAGAACGTTCTCATCCGGGCCCTGCCCAGGCACCCAGTGCGCGTGGGCAAAATCAATGAGCTTGAGCGAATAGATGCGCGGGAGATTCGTGACCTCCTCATCATTTGAATCCTCATCCTCATCGCCAACATCCCCCATCATCTCCATCACATTGACGTCCCCTTCGATAGTGCTTTCGGCATTCTCGACAACAACAGCCTCGCGGTGCTTTGCCTTTACCTTCTTCTCCTGAGCAGCGAGCTCGTTCATCTTCTCAATAGCAGCCCGGAGCGCCTCGCCGTCACCCTCAAAGATAAAAAGCAAGCTGGCCGAGTACATGCGAGACTCCTCGCTCGCGAGCACCTGCTCCACGCGCTTGAGATCCACCAAGAACAGCTGCGCAATCGCCTGGCCGAGCTCCTCGTCAATGCCTGCCCGCGAGTTGAAGATAAACCTGCGGAACTCATCCACGACGTTGTCCTTGTTGACCTTGAACCTGCCATGATCCTTGTTGTAGACGCGGTAGCTATCCGCGGTCAACTCATCAGGATTGTCAGAGCCCTTGTAGATGCGCATGCCGGCAATGCGGAAGCCGTGCGACCCGTTGGTCGTCACCTTGGTGATAGCGTCGAAGCGGTCGCGCTTCTCCTGGGGCGCGTCGTCGGCCCACAGGCGGCGGCCGAGCTTGGCGTCGAGGATGCTGGGCTTCTTGAAGCCGTGCGTGCTGTTCTCGAGTACCACCGACTTGTTTGTAGTGATCTTGCGGTTCTTATCCGGCTTCCACCCAATATTGGTGTCCGAGTCGGTGGGTGTGTCGGAGCTGGGCTCGGTAGCGGTCGCAGCCGCGTCCTCGGTCTTGGCCCGGGTCGTCTGTACTTTGGCCCTGTGCACGGCCTCCTCCTTCAGATCTTGACTGATGTTTTCGCAGACGGCGGGAATCTGCTCGTCCAGGTCCTTGACGTTGGTCATGTCGTTGAGAGAGAGAGCGTGCCGAGGTAGACGGGCATCAGGGAGAGGAAATCAGGGTGGTCTTTGGCCTTTTCGTAGAAGTCGATCTCCTGCTGGACACAGGGCTTGATAAAAAGAGTGCCATCGGGGTCAGAGAGTGTTCCATCACTGCAGGGCATGATCAGCATATGGGAAAGAAAGCCAATGGCGGAGACTCACTGTCCCGCAACTGCGTGGCCGAACGGCTGAAGGTCGCCGTGGTTAGGAAACTTAAGACCAGCCATGTTGATGTGTGTTTGATAGGTAACTAAATATGTCGCCAAGATATCGAGGTGAAGATGCAGAGAACTGAAGATCCGGCCGAGATTCGGGGGCAAGAGACAGTACTTAAGTGAGAGGTGAGAGGCAAGGGTCGCCTGTGAAAAAAAGTGCGTGGCTGGTACAACAAGCGAAGAACCAGGTAATGATGGCAGAATCTCAACTAAAACAAAACGAGAAAGCCAGTTGTCTTTGACACCGGACACGGCAGCAGTTCAACAGGGACAGTGCAATGCCACGACGCGCAGATCGTCTGAGGGACCGCGAGGGCGCTTGTGGTGGGGGTTTGGTGGGTTCAAAGGATCCCCGCATTTGGCAAGGAAGTCGCGCGCCCCAAACGCCTGGAAACCTAAAAGAGCCAATCAGATGCTTCATTTTCTCTAAGAGCGGGTCAGACCCGCAAGGTTCTCAACCTCGGCAGGGGTCCTGGTGACGCACGGCGTCAGCCAACCGGCAACACCTGGACAACAGATTCCAAACCACAGGATGTAGGCCTGATCTCACTGGATTTACTTGATAACTCCAGTCCCTGCTGAAGACAGAAATTATCACAGGTCGAATCTTTGGCGGCTATTCCCAGTCACCCACATAACCGGCTTGGCCTGAGGGAGAGATTCCCCTCTACCTGCTGGTCGGCGCTCTCCTATCTGGTAAATACCAGAAGAGGCATCATTTACTTACGGTGCATGCTTTTAAAGGTCATCAGATTGGAGATCAAGTCAAAAGACACTAAGAAGAGAGAGCCGACACGAGCTTCTCTCGTTTTTACTATGCTTGGTTTGGCGCCCCTAGGTAGTACTGGTCGTGTTCTCAAGCTCCAAATTAGCCGCAGGACACCTCCAGGTACATCGTCAGTTGAGGCCTTTTTTCAGTCAGAATGAAAATAATTTGTTGATCAAACTCTTCTGGTGATTTAAGCTCATGACTCTTGAATGTTTCTAGTTTGGGTGTTTTCTCGTTTTCTACTCACCGCCGTTGCTCTTTCCCGCAGCTACCCCTACAAACTCCTTCATCCCACAGCTTGCGTTTGTTTCATTTAACCTCTCAGTGAATTTGGCAAATGATCTCTGCTCAACAACTTTTTGTTTTGTTTTTGCTTCCTTGCTTGCCAACGTCATTAAACCCTACAAATTTGGTGAGCGAAGCTTGATCTTTCCGGCCCTCCATTTTTTCAGGACGGTCGGAACCTCAGCGTCACACATTCACTTCTTTACGACCATCATCCTTTCTTCGCGTCGCGAGTCAAACTCACCAAGATGTCTGCTACCCCGAACTTCCAACCTGTTGACTTGGAGGGTACACAGACGAAAACCTCGGACGCCGTACCGTCTCAGCACGCCGACAATGGAGCCGTGCGAGTGGAAGTTCAGAAGAACATCGACAAAAACAAGAAAAGAAAGTTTACCAAGCGCAGTGGCGGCGGCAGAAAGAAGAAGGCCTCGGGTTTTGAGGGTAAGTCCCCTTCAAGATGTGCTATCTCTTGGAGCAGGAGTTCTCACTTTCCTACCAGAATTCTACTGCGACCCTCCCATGACGCCTGCCGAGCACAAAGAGGAGAAAGATGTTCTCTATCCGTCGCACCGTCCTTTCAACGACCGCATCGAGGAATGTATCCAGCGCTATCGTGCCCGTCGTCGCCTCGACCCTGAGCGCGAGCAGTTGTTCTCGCGGTATCTCATGCTTGGCGGGATTGATTCTACTGTGCGTCAATTCCAGAGCACGGCAAAAATCGGAAATGACGTTTTGAAGGATGCGAGCAAGGCAATCCTTCGTGAAATGACGGCCGACGATGTGATTCAGCGTGGTGGAGCTGACAACAACAACCCGCGGTTCTACAACCCGAACTACCCTGAGCACTGGGACGTCGACTTCACTGCTGTGGCAGCCGGGTTTGTGTAAGTCTCCTTTTTTAAGCAATGCTTCATTAAGTAGCAATGTACTGACATGATTAGTTCGGAGCACCTCCCCAAGATGGTTGGCTATAGAATAGATGACTTCCAGCTTGGGGTTGAGGTGGTCCTCAATTTTCTGAAGTACGTCGACCGGCATGAAGTCTGCCCGGAGTATGCCGACGACCTCAAGAACGCTCAGGCGGTGTGCTACAAAGCCCTCGAGGAGACTTCGGCCACCGTCAAACTGATGGAGCTCCTGCCGGGTGCTTTCAACGCGTCCCTCAGCATCCTGTACTGCGCGACGGCCAAGAATGAACCGGAGGAACTGGAGACTGGCCCCGTCTGGGAGTCATCCTTCCCAATCACAGACACCAAACCCGACCCCAAATTGGCCAAGCTCACCTCGGCAGCCACCCTCACGATCCTCTACAGCCCTGAGCGCTACCCACCCACCACCACCTGGTCCATTATATCCACCACCGAACTCACCTACGAAGTCCTTTCCATCACCCTCCCCACTCCTGCCATCACCGCCAAATACACTGCCATCAACTCCCACCTCACCAATACCGCCGACATCCAACCCTGCGGCACCATCACCACCTGTCCTGTCCTCATCTGCGACGGGTGGGACAACAGCACCAACGCCACCATCCCTTCCCATCTTAACAAGGAGACTGAGTTTGTCCTGGAGGAGGAAATGCTGAAGTTGTTAGAGGTAGGAATGAAGCTGCCAATGACGGTGTGCACACTCAACAACGGGTTGCAATTTATCAAAGGTGTCAAGGAGGTCCGGCCGACGTATTATGTCTTTTTGCCGCAGGAGCTAATGTTTCGGTACAAGGAGCCGGTGTTGACGGATAGGCCAGCGCCGAGTATCTATGGTAGGGGCGGGGAGGAGGATGATGATGCCGGGAATGAGTGAGGTTGCGCGGCTTGGGAGGGGGCGGGAGGGTTGCGGGAAGGGGAGGGGAGGTAGTGTGCTGCGATGGGTTCAAGGTTGTTGGTAGTGGCTGGGGACATGGAGAGTAAAAAGCTCGTGATTTGATGACCAGGTAGACTGAGAATTGGAAACTGGCTTGAGAGATGTGTGCCCAGTAACCTGGCGACTGTAAACAGAGTGACAGGGAGAAATTTACAGTGTTGTCTTCTGTCCTTTTGCACCGAAACGATGGTGCTTTCCATTTTGTGGATAACACAACCATCGACTTTAGGACGCTCAAAGTAGGATGCGTCCACTGCCTGGTGCTGTATCTATCCATGAGGTAGCAAGACCCGGTGAGTGACGGGAAAAACATCAGGACCCTGAGGAACTGGCACCCTGTGTTCTTCCTGGTTCCATCTTGTGACTTCACAATCCAACGGCACTATCTTCCTCGATGAGCTTCCGTAGCGGACTGGGCGATGAGGTATCACAAACCAAGCACGCTTCTCGCTCAGTTCCACTGTCAAGTTGTACCGACAAGATAGCGGGAGATATGGTTGAGAAATACCGTTTCCAACTAATTGCCGTGTCCGCCATGTATCATAAAATATAAGGTGAGAGTTGTCATCCATTCATCCAGTCAAACCAAACATCCATCAAAATAGATCAAAACATCACAAGATCCTTTCCTGTCCTTCCCTGAGAAAACGTCCAGTCGGAAACATATCCACGCACGAAGCCCAGACCAAAAAACATATCAGAAAACTGCCACCAAAGCAAACGACCCATGATCAACTGGAACAGCCACTAAATGGCGTAAGCCCCACGCAAGAGGGCACCCGCGTGACACCCCCACTTACTCACGCCTCCTCTTCTTTACTCCTGCGACTGCACCTTATGATCCCCTGCCACAACCTGCGCATAGCTCGGCGGCGGCGCACTGCCGTCGGCTTGCGCCCAGCATTCTGTCCCGCCGTGTTATTTGTCCCGTAGTTCATGTTGGCCTGCTGCTTGGGCTGCTGGCGACCATGCTGCTGCCCTCGGTAGCCCTGCGGCGCCTGGCCGTGGCCGCCGTCGTTGACAAACACGTAGACGCGCCCGTGCTCGGCGTCTTGAGGCAGGCCTTGGTAGTCGTGTTCCCGAGGGTGGGTCGGGGTATTTGGCGATGATGTACCAAGCGTGGAGGAGGCCGGGGATCTGGAGTGGGGAGGTGTTTGTTAGCGGTGGTGGTGGAGTAAGGAAGGGTAAGGGGAGGGGGAGGACGTACGTAGCCTAAAATGAGGAGGAGAATGTTGATGATGGAGTCGGCGGAGCAGATGCCGCGCTTTACCCAGACTAGAGATGTGGTTTGTTAGCTTTGGAGTTGTGAGTTTGGATTGGTGTTATTGGGTGATGGGAAGCGCCGCAAGGCAACAGTGGACGAGTGTGAGGCTTGAAGAGACGAACCAGCGAGTGGCGGGAAGAGAACGGCCATAAGGCCAAGGAATATATCTGTAGAGCACATCGTGGTGGCCGCCGATTAATCTGAGAAGTTGTGATGGTTTTTTGATTTTTCCTAAGAGAGCGAGATGGTTTGTTGGAGAATCAGGACGATCGAGTGTTCAAGAGCATCGCGGGACCAATGATGTAACAATGGCCCTCAAGGTCACGCCGGTCAGCGGATTGGGTGGCGGTGCCAGGGGCTTGCGTAATCCGCCTGACGCTTGTCCGATATGGGACTGGCGTCTTGGCGTTGGGGCTGTCCCGCATTTTATTTCCAGGGTTCGGGTTAAGGCGGGCCTTTGGTCCAGGTAACCAACAACTGGCTTGGCAATCGCGAAAGTCGAAGGCGGTCGCAGAATTCTGCCGAATCGCGATCCTGACGCTCGAAGCTCATATGCAAAGCGCGAACCTTCACTGAAGCGTCAGACTGCCCACTTGGGCATTTAGTTCTCTCGCCACTCACCTTTTTATCCAACCTGAAAACGACGACAACATGGATGATCTGGAGTCGCTCGAGCTGCTCTCCCTCGTGTCGAAAGTCACGTCGGAGCTGCAGAACCATCTCGGCATCAATGAGAAGACTCTTGCCGAATTCGTCATTGCGCAACGGCTCGAATGCGACTCTTTCAATGAGTTCAAATCCAAGTTGGCTGCAGTGGGCGCCGAGTTCCCACCCAGCTTGGTGGAGAGCATCGACCGCTTGGTGAAGACGATGCACCCTGTGATGAAGGGGAAGCAGAATGGGGGGGAGGGATGAGGAGGATGAGAAGCCGGCGCATTCCACCGAGGAGAAGAGCATGATGTTCAAAGGATTGGCCATTCCAGACAAGGACGCGAGCGCCATCGACGACACCCTAGCGTTACTGGAGAGCCTCGAACCGAAACACGTGGACAAGCAACACCGAAGGAAGCGCAGCAGGACCCCAGACGACCACCGAGACGACCTAAGGCGGAAGCGCAAGGAGAGATATCGGTCAAGATCGAGGTCAAGGTCGAGGTCACCGCCATGGCGCGAGCGAAAGAACAACCGCTATCGCGATGAGGAGGATTTCCGACGACCGCCGCAAGATATGGACGATACTCCGGAGCTCTACAAGGTCTACGATGGCCATGTAACGGGAATCAAAGACTTTGGTGCCTTCATCAATCTGCATGGTGTGAGGGGCAAGGTTGACGGGCTGGTTCACATCTCGGCATTCGGTCAGAGGGTCGACCATCCTTCCGACGTTGTTTCGAGGGGACAAGAGGTGAAAGTCAAGGTTATCAAGATTGAGGGCAACAGGGTGGGTCTCTCGATGAAGGAGGTGGACCAGCAGACCGGCATGGATCTTGCGCCGCAGATGAGGCTAGGCTCTGGTGCCAACATGGAGGCTCTTGGTGGTCGGGGCAGGCAACCGGCACTGGCAGGCATTCCGAACGGGCCAAACGGCTCGTTCCAGGCATCTGCTGCTGCTCGGACGCAGAAAAAAAGGATGACTTCTCCAGAGAGGTGGGAGATCCGGCAAATGATTGCCGCTGGCATCGTCAAGGCCTCGGATTACCCCGATTTGGAGGAGGATTACAACGCGACACTTCGGGGTGATGGGCAGATGGAACTGGAGGAGGATGTTGATATCGAAGTCCGAGACGAGGAGCCACCCTTCTTGGCCGGCCAGACCAAGCAGTCCTTAGAACTGTCGCCCATTCGTGTCGTCAAGGCGCCCGACGGCTCACTCAATCGGGCCGCCATGGCAGGAACCAACCTCGCGAAAGAAAGAAAGGAGCTTCGGCAACAAGAAGCTGAGGCACAGCAGGAGAAGAAGCCCAGCGTCGACCTGGCGTCACAGTGGCGAGACCCTATGGCCACTGGGGGTCGACAGTTTGCCAGTGATCTGAAGAAGCCGCCCCAAACCTCACAATCAGCCCCGGACGCCGTGCCCGAGTGGAAGAAGGCGATTGCCAAGGAGGGGCAATCACTCGGTAGACGCACCAACATGTCTATCAAGGAGCAGCGGGAATCCTTGCCAGTTTTTGCCTTCAGAGATCAGCTCATCCAAGCCGTCAAGGAGAACCAGATTATGATTGTCGTGGGCGAAACTGGTTCGGGCAAGACGACCCAGCTTACACAGTATCTCGCAGAAGCTGGCTTTACCAACAACGGCATGATCGGATGCACCCAGCCTCGACGTGTGGCCGCCGTCTCGGTCGCCAAGCGCGTGGCAGAAGAAGTAGGGTGCCAACTCGGCCAGGAGGTTGGCTATACCATCCGCTTCGAGGATGTCACGAGTCCGGCAACCCAGATCAAGTACATGACGGACGGGATGTGAGCAGACCCTTTTTACGATGGCCGCATAGATACTAACTAGCTACAGGTTGCAAAGAGAGATTCTGATTGACCCAGATCTTAAGCGATACTCCGTCATTATGCTCGATGAAGCTCACGAACGGACAATCGCCACAGATGTGCTGTTCGCTTTGCTGAAGAAGACCATTAAGAAGCGCGAGGACCTCAAGATTATTGTCACAAGTGCGACACTTGATGCTGACAAGTTCAGCGAATACTTCAACTCCTGCCCCATCTTCACAATCCCTGGCCGGACATTCCCTGTCGAGATCCTCTACTCTCGCGAACCGTAAGGCTATCCGCGCCTCTCTATCGTTGACTGATCGCTAACTTGCACAGTGAATCGGATTACCTTGATGCCGCGCTGACAACAGTCATGCAAATCCATTTGAGCGAACCTATGGGTGACATTCTGGTCTTCTTGACAGGACAGGAAGAAATCGACACAGCATGCGAGATCTTGTTCGAACGGATGAAAGCTCTGGGGCCAGGTGTCCCAGAGCTCATCATTTTACCCGTCTACTCTGCACTTCCCAGCGAGATGCAGAGCAGGATTTTCGAGCCAGCACCGCCCGGCAGCCGCAAAGTCGTGGTGGCCACCAACATCGCCGAAACCTCCATTACGATTGACTTCATCTACTACGTTATCGATCCCGGGTTCGTCAAGCAGAACGCCTACGATCCAAAGCTGGGGATGGATTCGCTCGTTGTCACCCCGATTTCCCAGGCGCAGGCGAATCAGAGAGCTGGGCGTGCTGGCCGGACAGGGCCGGGCAAGTGCTTCCGCTTGTACACGGAGGCTGCGTACCAATCTGAAATGCTTCCGACCACGATTCCCGAAATTCAGCGTCAGAATTTGTCCAATACGATTCTTATGCTGAAGGCCATGGGCATCAACGATCTGCTGCGCTTCGATTTTATGGATGTAAGTCTTCATCAATTTTCATCAATGCTTGTTCCTCTTGCTGACTGTGGCTTAGCCGCCTCCTGTCAACACCATGCTTACAGCCCTTGAGGAGCTGTATGCACTGGGCGCACTGGATGATGAGGGGCTGTTGACTCGCCTGGGAAGAAAGATGGCCGACTTTCCCATGGAACCTTCCCTCTCCAAGGTCCTGATCGCCTCGGTTGACAAGGGCTGCTCCGACGAGATGGTAACCATCGTCTCAATGCTCAACCTCCTGCAAGTCTTTTACCGCCCCAAGGAGAAACAAAACCAAGCCGACCAAAAGAAGGCCAAATTCCACGACCCCTCGGGCGACCACCTCACGCTCCTCAACGTGTACACATCATGGAAAAACAACGGCTACGCCAGCGCGTGGTGCTTTGAAAATTTCATCCAAGCGCGGTCGATGCGGCGCGCCAAGGACGTGCGCGACCAGATCGTCAAGATTATGGACCGGCACCGGCACCCAGTCGTTAGCTGCGGGCGCGAGACGGACCGCATACGGCAGGCGCTATGCGCGGGCTTCTTCCGCAACACGGCCCGCAAGGATCCGCAGGAGGGGTACAAGACGCTGACCGAGGGGACGCCGGTGTACCTGCACCCGAGCTCGGCGCTGTTTGGGAAGCAGGCCGAATGGGTGGTGTACCACACGTTGGTCATGACCACGCGGGAGTACATGCACTTCACGACGAGCATCGAGCCGAAGTGGCTGGTAGAGGCGGCGCCGACTTTCTTCCAGGTCGCGCCAACGGATAAGCTGAGCAAGCGAAAGCAGGCGGAGAGGATTCAGCCGTTGTACAACAAGTATGCTGGGGAGGACGACTGGCGGTTGAGTGCACAGCGGAAGTCGGGGCGGACAGGTGGCGGTGGTGGAACGTGGGGTTAGACAGGGGTAGCTGCTGGGTGCTCAGCCTTTGTGATAGCAAGCGGACTGCATGGAGAGGAAGCAAGAATAATAGATTGATACCCTTTCAATCAAGTGTTTGCCTGGGGAATGTTTCGTTGGACAAAGGTATGTGCCATGCTGGGTCCCGTCGTTTGCTGATCTTCTTCTATGAGACAATGCCCACTCCATGGGTGGACCTCAACGGCGGCGGCCTTCCCTTGTCTGGCCTCACCAAACGGCGCAGCACACACAAAATACAGGCAGGATGAATTTCCTATCTTCTTGGTCGGGTTAAGCTGATGGGGATTTTGCTGCCCAACTGAAACTTCGGCCCCCAAACCAATGTCTGAGCCTCTGAGGCAGCCATTTTCCCCATCTGCAAGGTTGCAACCAACACCGCCTTGCCAAGACAACGCCCAACCTTAAATCAACCTCCTCCCACTCCGCAATCCCCTGATCCCTCCCGCTTCTCACCTCTTTCTCCACCAAGCTCACTTACACACAAAACCCACATCCCCCCAAAAACCACTACCATTATTACCATCACCACAACACCCACCATGACCACCCCAACCCCCACCCTCCCTTCCCAGCATCACCATCCCCCACCTCCCACCCACACACATACCGTCATCTTCCTCCACGGCCGCGGCATGACCAGCACGGTCACACCCTGGCGACCGCAGGGCGAGATCCGCCACCAGTGGTTCGACGTCTGGAATGTGCGGGACTTTGCGGATAGGGAGGAGGTGCAGCTTGAGGGGCTGAGGGAGATGATTCCTGCTGTAAGGGGGTGATTGCGGAGGAGGCGGGAGGTTGGGAGGCAGGTGGGATAGGGTGGTGTTGGCGGGAATTAGTATGGGGGCGGCGACGAGCGTGCATACGTTGTTTAATTTGGAGGTGCCGGTTGAGGGTGGTGGGAGGCTGGGGGTTTTGGGTTTTGTGCGAGGTGTCCGTTTCGGGGAGGGATCTGAGGGGATGAGGGAGGTGATGGGGATTAGTGGGGTGTGCCGGAGAGGGGGAGAATGCGGTGTTAAGGGGTACGCCGATGATGTTGCAGCATTGTGAAGATGATCCATTGGTGCTAGTGGAGTGGGGGGGTTGAGGGACATTTTGAGGGATTTGGCGCGCAGGTGGAGTGGAAGGAGTATGAGAAGGGAGGTCATTGGTTTAAGGATCCGGAGGTTGGATGATGTGGTGGAGTTTGTGAAGAGGGTCGTTCTTGGAGAGGGGCGCCGGTAGGGGGCAGGGAGAGGGGGTGTGGATGATGGGACGATGGATCTGTCTTGACGTGACTGTGATGCTTCTTGTTTCTGGTTCTAGACTTTAGAGCGAGAAAGAGTACAATGAGGCGCTGTTAAATAAGAAAGGTATGATGGTATTGGGGATTGCATCGCCATGTAATGGTCAAGAGGTCAATGGCTTGAAATGCGTTTCAAAAGAAGGCATAGACAGAAATGCTTCTGCACTCATCGTACGACTAATTCTCGAAGTAAAAGGCGAAACAGATGAAAAAAAGAAAAAGGAAAAAGAATGGGGCGCCCGATACCTCATGAAAGAGGCTTGCAGTCAACCTTGCAGAAAAGAGCCCTACGTTTGAGTCGAACCGAAGACCTTGAGCAGCCAAACGTTGTGTTCATGGAATTAGCTTTACCCTATCCAAGCCGCTGCGCACATGCAGACTGCTACACCATCACGCTCTTTTGATTGCCGTTGCCGAGCCCAACTTGACTACACCCCCCACCCCTCACCTGATTGACATTGGCACCGCCATACCGTTCAACTTACCTGTTTTCGGCAACCTGGAAGTCGCCTCGCCATCCCATCTCGGATCTCAAACACAGCTGATATATGCGCAATGCTCAATGATGCAATTTAACACCTCCCGAGGCGCATGGTCAGGACAACAAACACAGGCAAAAGGCAGACTCAAAAGTATTTACTGAACATCAACAATCAATGACAACGGGAATTTTTACAGCGGCAATCACTCCCACCACAAAATACCTTTCACATCTTCATGGTCATTGTTTCAATTGTACTGGCCTCCCGTGTTCCCCTACAAATCAACAACCTGTGTTTCTAATGAGCTTACATGAACCTTGTTCCAATTTGACTTAACCTGTCAGCCTTGAATACCCGCAAACCGGCCTCACTGTTCCTCCTCCCAACCGACTATTCAGTCCGTTATTATGCCCTAGTCTTCCGCATTACTCAGAGAAAGATTCCGACCTGCTTCGTCAAGACACTGAGCTGCTGTGTCATATTCCTGCTTGATTATGTCATTCCTAACCACCCGCTCTCACAACAACCTCAGACTCGCGATCTGGTTTTGCGGCTTCGCAGTTGGCTGCAGCTGTTCCTTGAAAGCGGTGACTTTCCCGCACCGTGGTCATGCATTACAGTCCAAATACCGGGATGTTCAGTTGACTTCCTTGATAATGGAAAGTCCACCACGGTCGGAGTAGGCAAGCCGGGCAATCCGCCCCACCAAGGGAGGTTCAATGGCCAGGACAGGTCCCCATTTCTAACCCCAACACAAGTCCACAAGGCTTCCTCGTCCTTATCGTACGCCCTGCGTGTATCAACATTGGCAATACATACCCCGTGACGTCATGTTCGTGAACGGGAATGAAGTTCAAGTCAAGATGAACGCCGGAATTGAAGAGATCGTGGGACATTCCCTCAATGAAAGATTAAAGAGGGCTTATTTTTAAGTCAAATTAAGTCAAACGGGATGTTGTCAAAGCTGGTCTTGTGCTGCAATAGTCGAGGCTTATCACGCTGTTGGTGAAGATGTGGATCTTGGCGGTTGTGGTGGGCGACATGAGGCTGAGTCGGAGAACGGCCATGAGCTTCCCTGATACCGGAACGGCATTGCTAGGCTGTTCTGACTGCCCCGTATGTAGATTAAATAAGGTCCTGGCTGTGAGTCTGGCTGTGAGTGAGCTTACTTCACTGCCAGCCATCAACCTTTCACACTAGAGCAATCATCTTCTTTCATCACAATCAATCTAGTCATTACGACCACCTCGTCTATTTGAGTGCACACTGCATCATCTCCCCAGTTATTGTTGAAAATTATCTCGACAAACTATGTTTGCTCAACCCAATCCACAGTTTCCCAGTCCTTGTTGACAACCGAGTACACCCCAGGACTGCCACAATAGCCGGGGTCAGGCCTGCCTGCCGACCCGTCGACAAAGAAAACGAACGGACAAGGTCATCTTCAATGACAGGCAGAGCAAACACTTGGTGTGCATACTTGACAGCCCCAGCCTCAACTTTGCGGGTGATCGTTCCGACGAAGTTGGAGCGCCCGTCCGGCCCGGTTGTAGGGGAGTTTCCTTGGGAAACCCTAGCGCGAATCAGGTTAACTTGCGTCGTCGTGCCTTGATGCTCCTTCCGTGGTGCAAACTTTCCATACTGACGGAGCACTTGATCTTTAACTCCGTGTCCTCGTGGCGGTGGATGGTGACCTCAAAGTCGTGCGCCCACTTTGTGGGTGACTTAAGGAATTTTGGTACGACTACTAGTTACAATCCAAAGAAAATGGTTAGCCACATGGATTTTGAAAGAAAAGGTTGAGAAACAAGTGAGTTTGCTAAAGAAACAAGAAGGGTGTTAGATAGAGAATCACGGTTGTTCACCCTGCCGACTTTCATCCCCGATACTGTCCCCCAGCCAGCAGTTGTACCTCATGTATTTCCTTGAGCTTCTAACCTGCTCTTTGCCATTGATCTGCTGAGTCAGAGCACCCTAGACAAAGCGCCATAATGTTCCATCCAACCGAAAAACCGAAAGAAAAACAGGCAGCAGGGTCGTCTTAGAAAAATTGATACCTACAAAGAATAATGCTAGTAGAAAACAGAAACAAGAACCTACACATTGTTCGTACATGGAGTCTGACGAGCAAAGGCGGTTTCGAGGGTGTGAGACAAGGAAAAGAGTGGGGACAAGTCGGTCAATTGTTTACGGTGCAAGATGCGCGCAGAGTCCACTAGACGAGTTGTCAAGTCGAGTGGCGGAGTGCAATCAACCATATAATTGACCCTGCAACCTCTCTAAGAGCATATCCTACTATTGACAAAGATTGGAATACTGCAGTGAGGGTAAGATATGGCCATCCCCCTCTGAGTGGCAGCGAGGAATGGCGATGTCCCAGTGGTGATTTATACAGGATTGAGACGCAGATTCTCCTCAACTTGTATGCCTTCCTTCAGCAGAGGATCCAATAGCAAACGTCGAGTGGAGTTTCATGCTGGGCATTTGTAGTCTTGGCATTCAGGGGCAAAAAGGGAGAATATTGCGCTGTTGGATTTGGATTGCATTCTAGGTAAAGAAATAGCAGTCGACAGTCATTCATGATGCAATTGAGTTGTTTCGGTTTTGTCTCTTAGGTTCTGTTATGATGGGTCGCCAATTGACCCTTTTAGGAGCAGGTCAGTCTGCATTTTGGGCTTCTCAGGGATATCAAGGTGGGGGGGTAGCTGTTCTGCTGAATTCTGCGCAGAAGACTTGAACATGGCACGAAAATAAGTGGTTCGCTCTTCAACCCGTCGTATCCAGACGAAGGAAAAGGCATTCCTTGCGAGAGAGCCGACCCCGGGGAAGGCTGAGCTGAGTTGGTGTCTCTGCTGGCCGCTTCGTCTCGATTTCTCCGGTCCAGGTCTACAGGGATGTCACGAACGAGAAGGAACAGGTGCTGCCTCTCGATGGGTGACGAGACGGTGAGCCGCTTTTCGGAGCAGTCACTTCGACTAAAAACGTTGAATCTGCGAGTTCCTGATACCAAAATGGCGAGCGCAGATCCTGTCAGGCTCGACTGCAGCCCAGCACTTGCGGCATATGCATTCCAGAAAAACTCGACTGGTTTCGGCATGTGGGTTGCATTCGGCAATTCAGACTCCGAGTTTTTGAGCCCGCGAGTTGCGACGGCGTCTCTTCCAGGTTGTCAATCAAGGAGGAAAAAAGGCCTCGACGTCGTCTGGCATTGTCTGGGAACAGCCCCACGGCCCCGCCACCCCCCCAATGCGGGGCACTCCGACTCGTCGCCGATAAAATTCCCTCGGTCCCTGCGTTGAGGATCCAATGTGACTCTTCTGCAACTGCCCCAACAAATACTTCGTACCCTCCCGCCGTCACCGGTTGCTTCAGCTTCCAATTCCCTGCATCCTGCATCCGCTGCGCTCTCTTTAACAACAAGCGACCCCGCGCAGCCCTCACCCCTTTCCCTTTCTTTCATCCAGATACCCCTACCCCCCAGATACCCAACACACAACCACAGCCATGGTACGTCACCAACATCCCGCCATTGCCCGCCCCACGTACTGACTCTTTTCTGTGCAGGCGACAACAGAAGCTGCCGTTTCTCGGTCAGAGATCGTGAACAACTACATCCATCTCGACCAGAGGGGCATCGTCATTGCCGAGTATGTCTGGATCGACGCGGAGGGCAACTCTCGCTCCAAGACCCGCACCCTCGAACCCCGCGACGACGGCAAGCAGTGGGACGTCGAGACCCTCCCCATCTGGAACTTCGACGGCAGCTCCACCGGCCAGGCCCCCGGCGAGAACTCCGATGTCTACCTCCGCCCCTGCGCCGTCTACCCCGATCCCTTCAGGAAGGGCAACAACATCCTGTACGTTCCCAATGCGAGCAGACTTTTCAAAGGCGATGGGCTAATAGCAGTGCCAGTGTCCTGACCGAGTGCTGGAACCACGATGGCACCCCCAACAAGTTCAACTACCGCCATGAGTGCGCGAAACTCATGCAGGCTCATGCCGAGACAGAACCGTGGTTCGGTCTCGAGCAGGAGTACACCCTTCTGGACCTGAATGACAGGCCGTATGGCTGGCCCCAGAACGTGCGTCGGCCCTTGCCTCGGCATCAGCAGTAAGTGAAGCCCGCTGTCTTGGCAAGTTATTTGAACCATAAATTAACTTGATTCTAGTGGGTGATGAGCTCTGGATCGCTCGCTACATCCTGGCCCGCGTCGCTGAGGACTTTGGCGTTAAGGTCTCGCTGCACCCCAAGCTTATCCCCGGCGACTGGAACGGTGCCGGTCTCCACAGCAACTTCTCTTCCAAGGAGATGCGCGAGGACGGTGGTATGAAGGCCATCGAGACTGCCATCAAGAAGCTCGAGGGCCGCCACTTGGAGCACATTGCCGTCTACGGCGAGGACAACGAGAAGCGCTTGACTGGTCGCCACGAGACTGGCTCCATTGATTCGTTCTCTTAGTATGTTGAGCCACTTTCCCCGTACCACAGACATGAGCTAACTAGACTGCAGTGGTGTTGCCAACCGCGGCGCGTCAATCCGCATTCCCCGTGAGGTCGCGGCCAAGGGCTGCGGCTACTTCGAGGATCGCAGGCCAGCCAGCAATGCGGACCCTTACCGTGTCACCGGTATCCTGATGGAGACGTACGTGTCCAGTTCCACCCTGTCCCGAGTTTGTGACTAACAGCCGTCTAGGATTTACGGTGCTGTTTAAGTGCCTCGGGCCGATTGGTTTTTCGTTTTGGAGATGCCTCCGGCATTTTGGCCGGAGCCGCGCTGCGTTTTCCGAGGTCACTCCGCCTCCTTTCACATCATAGCAATTGCACTTTCAGGACCTACCCTCGTTTAGATCTTGCCCATAGGGTCGGATAACAAAAAAGGGATACGGGATATCATCATTTAGAGGCGCTGCTGCCTGCTTTGCCAGCTTTGAGATTAGGGCTAATGCATCGCTCGACGGACGAGAGCATATGGGTTATGAAGATCATCATAGATCATTACTGTAGGGCGCCATGGATTTTAGGGATTGGGTCTGGGGATTAATCGTCAAAATAGACATGTTGGGACGGTGACTCTCACCTGTCGTCGCGTTGACATCTCGAACTTCATCTTCCAAGCATGCATCGTGATGGCATCCGCCTCAACCTCAACGAGACACTGACAGAGACGCTGCCATAACCTTCGCACCGCAACGTCATGGTGGTACGATCTCACGATGCCAGAGACTTGGGAACCCAGCTCGCCATCTCATCGTCGACCAAGTCTGACTCTGACCTCCTGTCCGACCACCAGCCTGGATCAGCCTCAGACTTGAAAAAACACCAGAGGAAGACTCATCCACTAAGATCCCACGTCCCACCACCACAGGAACAGCTCAAACATCCCTCGCCCCCACAATCATCCCACACCTCCACATCCTCCATCATCCCCGGGCTTCACCCAGCATACAACTAACACCTGTGACACGAGAGCCCCATCCATGCAAGGGACCGAAGACACCCACCCCGCGATCTTCCTTCCCCACGCGCGGGAGCGGATATTCCCGAACCCCCCTCCCTCAAACCCCAGCCCCAGCCCCATCCCACCCGTACCTGACAGACGTACCCCAGACTATCCGGATAGCAACTGCCGGGTCGCGGGGGCCGGGGCCGTATTCAGCCCTGTCGCTTATCGAGACAGCAACCCACCTACCCACCCGCGGGGATGAATGGATTGGCTTAAATGATGGCTGCTGCCACGCTGCTGCTGCGTGGGCGTGGGTGTGGGTGCGTGGGTGCGTTCCTGATCGAGCCGGGAAGTGGGTGGTCAGGGGCCCGGGGGTGGTAGCCAATCGGGTGTTTGGGCTTATCATGAGGGTTGGCGTGGGTGGTGTGCGCGGGTAAGTGGTGTGTGCTTTTGTGTGACCGCGGGCGAGGTGGTGGGTGTGAGACCACGAGGTGTGGGTGGTGGGTGTGAGACCACGAGGTGTGGGTGGTGGGTGTGAGACCACGAGGTGTGGGTGGTACCGTGGGTGATGAGTGGTTTGTTTCGTGGGTGGCCCTGGTCTTGGGGTCGCGTAAATCTCCTTGGGGGTGGTGGTTTTGGTGTTGTGTCGGGTTTCCTGATGAGGTAACAGTCAGCGCCTGGTTGTCGAGTGATTTTCTTTTTGTTTCGATGGCTTTACACTGGTGTCAAAGCAGCTTGGAGAGGATCGAGGAAGGTCGTCCCTTGCCAAATACTCTCACGAAGGCGGTCATGAGATGTTCTGTTCTGCGGCAGGGCATCAGGTTCGCGCTTGAGCTGAAGACTCCTTAAAAGTCCTGGGAGGAAAGATGATAACGGTAAGGCCAAGTCACACCTCTCCCAACCATATCCAGCGTGTGGTCTCCATCTTCAACTTCTCTGGGTAGGGACCGAGAAACCGGGGAATCATCTTCTCCCACCCTCACCGCATGATGTGCCCGTACCATGCGGACGTGTACTCCCAATAGAACAGGTACCACCCCGAAAACTCCCAGCCAATGATGCCCGAGACCTTGTCTCCCTGCACCATGATAATCCACGGGTGCAAGTCCCCATGCGTAAAGACTGGTGCTGGCCAAGGACCGTACTGCTTTGCCGCCATCTCCTTAACGTCCATCCACTCCTCTGTATCCTCCTTCTCCGGATGCTCCTCAGGCCAAAGTCCATCCCGGAGCCAGAGGTGAAACTCTTGCGTTGTTGAAAACGGACCGACCGCGGCTGGGATTTGGGGAAGCGAGAGTCACGCAGCGAGCCTCCGACACAGCTTTCAATACCAACACCTTCAGGTGGCTGGAGCGAGCATAAGGGTGACGCCTTGGATGCGCTCCATCACGATGACGGCGCGGTTGTTTCGAATGAAGGCGCTGTGGACTCTGGGAACGGAAATGGATGTGTTTTTGACGAAGTAGTCGAGGGTGGCAGCTTCAGTAAGGTGGGGAAAAGGGCCGAGCTTAACGACCTAATCCTTGGAGATGGGCACGCATGAGCTATAGTAGAGATATTTGTGGTCTTGAGGGCGAAGACGGTCAGAAAACGGCGGACAAGGGTGTCGTTGACGGCCAAGTGTTCCGTTCCATTGTGTTGGATTCGCATGTTGCGGGAAAACTGGGTATCTCGCTCTCTGCCTCTACGTATGGTACACATGGTGAATCTTTGGATGATTTCCACTCGGATGTATTGGTTGGTGAATTCCAGGTTGACTGACGGGAGAGATGTTGGTGTCCTCTGCTGGCAGTTGGCGAGTGGGGTAATCCTGCAGGGTCAGATGCTGAGCATACTGGCTTCCACCACTTTCAAGAGCATTGGAGGCCACAGTTCAACAACTGACATCTAACATAAAAGACAGCTTCAGTTTTCTCGTCATTCCACACCCGGGTTCGTTGCCTTCGCTTCCCCCTTTAGCAACAGCGTTTCACGACGACACGAGAGTTATAGCGGAGTGCTGCTGCAAAGACCTCTTGTTGTTTTAGCAACGACCAATAAAACCGCTTTGCTAAGGAGAATCTAATGTTGTTGACCGAGATTGCATTTGCTATTCGACGCCCAAATGTTACATGTGATGGAGTCTTTAGAAGTCCAGGGGCATCGCAATCTGCGATTTTGTCACTCTTATCTTTTTTTCCCTCTTCGAGAGCACAATGCGTCGATCGGTATTTTCACTACTTGTTACCGGTGCCAGCTCGGCGTCGGCTGCCCTCCAGGTTGACTTTGGAAACTCAAGTACGTGCCAACTCAAAGAGAAGCTCCCAGAACCCAGAGCTCAAGTTGACCCGCTCTCCAGATTCCGTCAGGGACGCCGCACGAGATGTGGCAAACGATGTGATGTCCTATTACCCGGGCGACCAGCCCGGGGAAACACCCGGCCTCCTCAGTAAGCCGCGCACCAAATACTACTGGTGGTCCAGTTCTGTCTTGTGGTCCACCATGGCAGACTACTGGTGGTACACCTCCAACAACACCTACAATAATGAGGTCGTCGACGCTCTGGTGTGGCAGAACGGTTACGATATGAGCCGAGCTGGCAGGCTTGCCCAGGGCGTGTTTGACACTCAGGCCGAGCGATACGACACCTCCACGTGCGGCGGCGGCATACGCATGGACATTGTGCCCTCCAACGGTGACTATAACATCAAGAACACAGAGTCTAACGCCGCCTTCCTCGATCTGGCTGCGCGTCTCGCCCGCTACTCCGGCAATCAGACTTACGCCGAATGGGTTGAGAAGACTTGGACTTGGATGACCGACTCGGGGCTCATCGACAAAGATTTCAACGTCTTCTACGGTCTCGACGTTGATGATTGCACCGTGAACAACGAACAGTATTTTTCGCACGAGGCGGGCTTGCTGCTCCAGGGCGCCGCCTACATGTACAACCAGACTACCAGCGCGACGCAAGCCGTCTGGCGGACCCGCCTCGAGGCCCTCACCAACACAACACTGGCCATCTACTTCCCCAGCGGCATTATTGTCGAGCTTCTATGCGAAGGTCCGCGTGGTTGCGACCACCGCATGACCTTCTACAAGGGCATGACGCTGCGGGCGCTCATGAGCGTCGCGAACCTGGCGCCCTTCCTCCGGGATCAGATCGTCCGGGACGCGCTGCAGCCCTCGGCGGAGGCTGCTGTCAAGACATGCAACGACGGCTCAAACGGAAGGGAGTGCGCATTCAGATGGACGGGTGATAGGGGGTCAGAGAAACCCGGCGCTGCCCCAATCGCGATGAATGCACTCTCGGCCCTGCTCGGGATGTCGATTGACGAGAGGTACCACGTCCCGTTGGCGACGAACGCGACAAAGAATGCCGCCGGGCCTTTAGAGTTGTCTGATGATGGAGGGGAGGACGGCGGGTCGGATTCTGGGTCGGACGCCAGGAACCAGGGGGTTGAGGATAGCAAATCTGCGGCCGCGACAACGCATGTTGCTGTCGGTTTGATGATGGCCGCGTTTATTGCTGCGTTAGTGTGATGTCAGATGGAGGTTTCTAGGGGCTAATTCTGAGACATGTAAATGTATGTACCAAATAAATACCCAGTTTTTGCTTCCCTTACAATGAGACTTACCTGTTCCTAGCGATTGTCAGGTAGTCGAAGGGCTTTTGACAACTACCCAGGGGCGCACAACCAGTGATCAGTTTCAACTTCAACGACACTCCTCATTTTCCTTGACGATTGGTTCGGCACGCGATCTGCGCCTCTCCGGCACAACATGAGCTACCATAACCTAACATCAATTGTTTTACCCCTATTTAAGTTCCATCCCAAACGTCAAAACCCAACCCCTAAAATCCAAACGCCCAAACCTCAATCCCCTAGTCTCACTGCCAATTTTTATCCCGCCTGCTCAATCAAGATCAAACCCCCATCCTCCCCGCCCGCCCCTCCTTTCCCCCCATCCTTCTTAAAACACCCTCATAAACCTCTCTTAACGCCCCACCCAGTGCTCTAAAACCCTCAACACCCCTCCGCCTCCCCTCCCATCAGTCCCTCATACGCGCCTCAATTATCAGCAGCCACTGCATTTTCTCCCTCTTTCTTTTCTCCTCCCTCGCCTCGGCTCTAAACTTGGGGTTGCCATCAGGTCCCTTGAGCAGTGCTTCGGTTAGTTGGGCGGCGAGCAGGTCTGAGTACAGTCCCAGTGCGACGGTGGAGTGTTCGTCAGAACTGCTGAATGGTGAACCGTGCGGCAGAGCGCTGCGGGGAGGATTTGTGGTGGTGGGGGTGGAGAGTGATGATGAGGGGGGCAGGTCGCTGCAGTGGCGGCGGCAGCGGTGGTGGACTCGCCGAGATTGGCGTTAGATGGGCGTCTTGCCAGTCGTCTTCCCAGACGGCGTCTGAGGCGTAGGCGTCGGCCCAGGTGTCGGCTGAGGGCCTGGTGAGGCTGGGGATGGGAGGGTGTGAGGCGCGTGGGGGATGTGAGAGGGGACTTGGGGTGGGAAGGGGTCAGCTGGATGGCTGGGCTCTGGGGAGGGACTTGCCGGGCTGGCGAGAGGCAAGTTGAGGGTGACCATGGTATCAATGGAGCTGGGGCCTGCTCGAATGACATCTTTCGGGAGGGGCGAGTAGTGTCCGGGGTGGCTGCCGTGGAAGAGGCCGTGCGGAATGCGGGCTTGAGTGGCACGGCCTCTTTCGTTGCCGGCGATGCCTTGGCCGCCGGGAGGTGGTGTCTGTGGATGATGGCACCTTGGAGGTGTCCTGGCGGCGAAGCTCGTCTGAGCTATCATCCGGAGGGGGAACCTGCGGAGGGGGCAAACCGAGGGGGGGCAACGGAGAGGAGCCAGGAGGGGGACCATCGTGGGGACGGCGAAGGAGGGAAAGATTTTCGCCAAGGCGGCACGGGAGTGACTTGGACTGTCCCGCGCCGCTCCGGCGTAGTCGCTTTCCGACCGAGAACTCTCGGGCGTCAAGCTCCGCTGGTAGCGGGAATTCATCTGTCGTTCCCGCTGCTCCCCTGAGTCCTTGGCAGGCTTGCCCCCTGCTTCCTTGCCGATGCTGGCATCCTGGTGGAGAATGGAGCGGTAGTAGCTCCCCAGCTCGGCGGACCTGTCGTGGGAGGGCCGCTTCTCCACGCTAGGACGGCCGGCGGTCGACTTGCGCCCCACCTCGTGGCGGCCCGGGGCGGCGGGGGGGTGAGGTTGCTTGGCAGACTCAGATTTCCCGAGTCTAGTGCCAGAAGTTTGTCCCTCTCGGCGAGGCTGGCTCGCCGCCTGCCACTCCATATGATCCAACACGCGTTGGGATGGCACTGCCGGCACCTCAGTGTCATACTGTGCTTGCCGCTGTTGTTGCTTGAGCTTTGACCTTGAGGACTTGCGGCTGGCGGACTTCTCAGGTCGGGCTGGAGTGGAAGGAGAGAAGTAGGTCGAGGCCCGCTTCAGCTTGGCAGCCATGGACTCCATGCTGGGTGGTAGATGAAAATTTATAAATGTGAATGTTGGGTGATACTTGAGGTTTTCAGGCTGAGAGAAGGATGTAAATGACAAGTGAAAGCAGAAGAATAGGACTCAGAGTGGGGGGGTCTGTTCGCCTTTTTGTATTCGACTGAACATGCTGTCTACAGATGAAGGGCTGCTGCCCCATGAGGTCTTAGGCTACTGACATTTCAAGTTGTGGGTATGAAGTGGCGTACGATTCTAGTTCTGACGCCAGTCTGCCCTAATCAACAATCATTACGGTGGAGGTGTTGCGCAAAATACCGACTCCTTTCACTATGCACTATTGTAGTTGCGCCTTGAATTAGCTCATGTTGACAGTTTCGCATGGAGATCCAAGAACGATGATTTGTTGATACTCGAGATCCTGGATGCTTTGTCTGGGACATTTGGGGATGTTTTGAGCAATCAAAGTTCCCAGACGTGAAACGGTTGCGTGGATCAAATCAGGCAGTCCTAGAAATGCTGTCGGCTCAGCTGTTACGCGTTCGTCAATGGAGCATGAGTGCAACCAACCTGTATGTAGCGGCAGGACGTGAGAGCATTCCATCTTCACGTCCCCTTTCCCTCAATCAATAAACTCGACGATTTCCCTACGTCGAAACTGTAGACCTCGGCCAGCGCTTGGACCTGCAGCTCATAGCACAACACATCCGCAACGTCAAATTCAAGTCCAAAAAGTTCTCCACTTGCATCGTAGGTATTCTGAATCTCCGCATAATGATCTCTCCCACACCTGGCCCGCTTCTCTGGGCGCCGCGACACCCGAGCTATCCGAAACTGCGGGTTCCAACCACGTTGAATGACTACGCCGTGGAGAAACTTTATAGAATCGGCGAGTTCCGAGATTTCTGGGCGCTTGAGAGGAGTGGAGAGGAAATGCGGGTAGTTCGTAGCACGAAGCCGTATCCCCCCCGGGCTGGTGGAAATTTGGATGTGGCGGGGAGTGGTGAGAACACGGAGAGAGGAGTGGGGAGGAGCTAAAAGCGACGGAAGAGACGGAGAAACAAGAAAGCGTCGTGGTGGAACAGGAGACCAAGAGGTGCGTGATGGCGATGAGGGAATGCTGACAAGGACTATCGTAGTTGAGCGAATCCGAGCGTAGGAGAGCGACGGTTGTCCGTTGGGTGGATATCAAGCACTCATCGTTTATTTGTATCCTCAGTGGGCATGAGGTCCGAGAGCCTGAGGGCGTTGACAAGCTGAGTAAAGTTGGAATATCTTCAATACGTGTTAGTCTGAACCATTTGAGGTCCTTATTTGAGCATAATGGAGAGAGAAAAATGAAGTTTGATGTCCGTTCTACGCCCAGCGCTGTCCGGATCACGATGGGGTACAACAGTATAGGAGCCGCAGTCGTGCGCGCCGAGAGTGGGCCGATAAGCTCTTTTCTTTTTGGCACCGATGACAACCCTTTGTCATTCTCTGGATGTAGTATCGTATTGAAGCCCCGCACGACTCGAGTCGGTTGCCGGGATATGAGGCATTGGAAGCCGGCTTGTTGAAAAACGGCCGAGAGTTCTGGCCATCAAAAGCCGCAATAATGGTGGCCCAAAAGTATTGGAACCCAAAACCACCCAATCTGACCTTGCGACTCTGACCAAAGGCGGAAGTACCTACAGCAAAGGAGAGTAAGTGATCAAAAGCCTGCGTCACATGAGAGACTTTGAGGCGTTTCCCTGTGGCGCTTGGTGACACAACCCACCCAACAAAAGGAGCAATATCTTCCAATGCACCATGACGCCGGGGTTGAAGAGCCGGTGCCAGGTCCCACAGAAAGCTCGGAGCTGTTGGCCAAACCGCCTCTCTGTTCCGGATCAGCTGGACCATGGAGGAGAAGCGACGACGAAGGGCTGTCGCATACGTGAGAGAAACGCAACCTTGCTCAGAACACCTTCCCATAGAAACAGTCTATGATATCTCAACAAATGTAACGCAGATCTAGTTGCTGGCCGTTGGCGCAAAGACAAATTCTTCAAGCTCCTTGTACGCCTTCTCCAGATCCTACAGGCTATCAGCACCCAAGCCACGCTCGCGAATCTCCAGGAACACTCACCTCATTAACAATAATCCTGTCATGCACGCCCTCAATCTTAGAGTAGTCCAACTCAACCTTGGCTTGCTTAAGGCGCTCTTGGATGGAGTCCTCCTTCTCGGTGCCGCGCGAGCGCAGGCGGCGCTCCAGCTCTTCCTCGGAGGGCGGGGCAATAAAGACGTACCGGGCGGGGAAGCCCGAGGCCTTGATCTGCTTCACGCCCTCAACCTCAATGTCCAGGACAACGATCTTGCCTTTGGCAGTCTGCTCCTCGATCGTGGCTTTGGAAGTGCCGTAGAGATTGCCGCCAAACTCGGCGCTGTACGGGGTCGTGTCAGCAGTCGCGCGGTGGTGGCAGTAGGTGTGGGTTATTCGCGTACTTCTCCAGAAAGCCGTTCTTCTCCTTCAGCGCCAGGAACTCGTCCCTCGTAACGAAGTAGTAGTGCACATTATTGCTCTCGCCGGGGCGGGGCCCGCGGGTGGTGTGCGAGACGGAGAGGGTGAAGGTGTTGGGATGGCGCTAGGTGGGGTGTCAGGGGGCGCAATCGCAGACGGAGGTGGAGGGCGTACTTGGAAGAGCAGCTTGTAAAGCGTCCCTTTGCCGACGCCCGAGGGGCCGGAGATAACGACAGGACGGGGATCGCGAACTGGGAGGAGGGGGAGAACGTCAGCGTAGGTTTGGAGGGGAGGATGATGGCGATGGCAGGAAGAAAGGAAGAGTTCAGTCTTCCAAAAGGAATCTCAGCACTCACCAGGAGCCATGGTGGACGCAGACGAAAAGCACGAGCGAAAGACTTTGAAGCACGAAAGGAGTGGATGGCGCATTTTCGCGATGCGACGCCGCTGGAAAATGCCTGACCCGCGACACTTCGAGGGGTCCAGTGGAGTGGTGGAGTGTTGCGGCTGCGGGGCTGACCGCCCACGCAGCCATCTGCCGACCAGACCGCCCCACATTGCCCACACCTTTTGGCTTTGTAGGCGGCTTAATTCCTCGCTCGCCATCATCCAACAAAACAACAATATCACCAATTTTTCTCTGTTCTCCTGCCTCTTCCTTGCGCACGCATCATGGAGTCATCACCGACAGGGCAGTGTGGGGCGACACCACAGACACAAGGGGGGTGGGCTCGCAGTCAGGGTTAGGGTCAATTATTTCTCGAACATGCGTCTCCAAATTGACCTGAGCAATGCACCAACAACACAAAGGACTTTGGAACAAGATTTCCAAACAGAATGTTGTTCAGAGTCATTAAGACCGAAGCCTCGCTCCTATTTTTTGTAATAGCTAAAATATATCCTAACCCTACACCTTCGCACCCTCCTTAGAGTCCTCCTCCTCTCCCTTCTCATCCCCCCTTCTTCGCGCCCGGCATAGTCTCATAGCAGACCCACCCCTCCCCCAACTCCACCACCGCGCTCCTAGTAAAGATATGATCCTCCTTCCACCACAGGTCCGCATCAATCACCCCGCCTTGAACGCCACAACGGGCTTCAACGTCTTCCCATCTGGCGCCACACCCGCATTAAAGATGCGCACGCCGCACCACGGACAGAAGTAACACCGCTTTGTGCCGCCGCTATCGGTGGGGTGTTCGAAGACCCTGAGCTTGCTTTCAAGTGCGGCAGGCAGTGGAAACACGAGGTTGGTGGGGAAGTAGACGGAGGTGCCGAAGGCTGAGCCGGATTGCTTGCGGCAGGTTGTGCAGTGGCAGAAGGAGAGGCCCAGGGGGAAAGGGTGGGGGTGGTGAAAGTGATGTGGCCGCATTGGCAGGAGACCGGGAGGCCGGAGGTTGATGGGGTGGGTGGGTTGAAAGCTGCCATCGTGGAGTTGCGGACTGAGGTGGTGGGTTGGGCTTAAGGTTTATTGCGTTGTGAGGAGGCAGGTTGGGGATTAAATAGTTGGTGCAGGGTGATTGGAGATAGTGGTAGGGAGCGCGGTACATGAGATATCCTGCAGGATGAGATCGGTAAGTGAGACGAGCGCTTTGGAATCACTCAATCTGTGACACGATGGACGTAAGACAGTCCTACGGTTAACTCGAAACAGGAAAGGTGAAGGCCATCTTTTTCAAGCATACCCCTCTACAGCAACCATCAAATTTCAAATCTTCAACCACAAACGCCAAACAATGCGGGTATCCAAAATCAGAGCGCTATCCCAATTCTCAAACCCAACTTCGAGCTACTACGCTCCCCATCCCTCATTGTTCCCGCGACCGTTGTCTCCCCATCACCCTGTCTCAGCACTTGCCTTGCGTGATAGTACCCGCCAAACTCCTGCGACGTTTCTGGCTCCGCATACCGCATCCTGACAGCCTCTGCTGACGTGAGCCACGACATCTCACTACCCCTGGGCGCGAGCGGGCTCAGCGGGGTCGCCGCCGGCCCAGCTTCGAGATCGACGTCTTCAAGGATTGTCTCAATCTTGGTTTCCTCTGAGCGGATATCGAGCGCATTTTCGCTGGCGTTGTACGTTGTCAGATCGGGGATGGGATTGACGCTACGCGGGCCCATGCCGCGGCGGGGGTTCTTGTTTTCGTAGATGAGTTTGGCCTTGCCGTTTGCGCTGTCAGTTAGGTTGGAGTTCTTGGCCGATGCCCGCGTGGACCTCAAGGTGCCAATGACTGGTCGGCACAGGCGCGCGATGAGAGGCGTAATCATAGGCATGTTGGAGGTGATTACGGCGACAAAGGTTTCTCGGACAGCCCAGCAGCCGGCTTGTTCGGCGCCATTGATTGGGTCCTGTAATGCATTAGCACATGTGATGATGGCCTCTGAAAGATAGGGGGACCACGGACCGCAAGAATGAGAACACAGCGCAGCACGCCTGCTGCTGTGACGAAAATGCCGCCAGAAAAGAGAAGGATGAGGCCAGCTTTCTTGAGAGGTCTAAGTGAGGATCGCCAAAAGAGCGGGATGGGAATGGTGAGGAGATACATATCCGTCAAGACGTTCAGCACGACCGTGACAAGGACATCAATCTTGGATATTGCCGGTTGACAGTAGTCTGCGGTTTGGTCAGTTTTAAGCTGGTAAATAGGGGCTGGGTAGGAGCACTGACTGCCTGGATCGGGGTTTATTTGCCAGTTTTTGTGGAATGGCCTGCACCCAAGGATGATCGAAAGAAATACCGCCAGCCAAGTAACTCCAATGAGTACGAAACCGGCGTAGACTCGCTTCTGAAACCCGAGCCCCTCCTACAAGTGGTCCATTAGCGACGTCAACCCCTTGCTTGATGAGAAAGGAGACACACCGTGAGGCGGAGATAGAAGGTGCACATGGCCGCCTTGATGGTCCACAGGAGAAAAGTGTATGTTGACCAGCCGGCGACCTGAGTCTTGGAGCCGCTGACACTGTGTTATTGTCAGAGGAGAGACTTCTTTGGGGGATTAAGCGCCTCTTACCGTAACCTGAACTCATCGCTATCTGGATTGAGCAAACGCCGCTGCTCATCCGTCATGCCATTATTGGCAAGCCCGTGCCAGAACGCCCCAACTGAGTAGGCGAGATACGTTTCTACAGAGTAGGCCACCTGTTGAGAAGGTTAGTAACGATTCAAGAATAGGTCGTCGGACTGGGACGTACAGCCGCCACCACCATGAAGTAATCATCCACGTGGAGCCCCTTCAGCCCGGCTGTTGATATCCTCACGTAAAGCCGGAGGCCGATAATGAATAAGCCAACCCCAAGTAATGAGAAGGCCTCTTTCACGAACGAATCCATCTCGACAAATGGTGCTCATATGTCTTGGCAAGAATAGAGAGCGCCGTGGTGATACCTCGCATTTTGAAGCTGACATCAATTCTGTGGTTCCTCCGCCACGTTCGCCGCAAGAACGGACCGTCTCGAGACCGCGGTCTACATCGATGCTGGAGTCGGCCATTGACAGGGAGTAAGCATTGCGTGTGGGAATGAATGCGGAGAACTGCAAGAGGCGAGGGTACAGCTTCTGGATTTTAACATTGGACTGTAGCATGGAGGATGCTGGTATCTTGCACTTTGCCACGCCATCCGCACATGTTGCAGGGAACGGGCATGGATGAGAGATGGTATATTCCGATCAGCAAATGGGTCTTGTTCGATTCTAATCGGGCTGGAGAGAACATGGACATTTGGATTGGAGAACGACTGTCGAGGAAAGACAAAGAAATTCCACGGTAAGCAGAGAAAAACCGGGGAAGGGCAAGGCCAGATATAAAGGAGCAGAACAGATTTCTTGGGTTAAATTTCAAATAGTTTGCCGTTCAAGGGGAGTTTTGGATTAAGTTGTTACCACAAGGTCTTCAAACATAGGACTTATCTGAATCAACCACTGTTTCCATTGTACGTGGAAGTTAAGCATTGGTGCGAAGACAATTTGCTGAAGACAGAAGACAAGGCCTTCTTTTACGGCAACACAGCACGCATTCTAGCTTAAACTCAGCTTGGATCAGTAATCTCTTTGACAAAATCTTCGAGCGCTTTCAAATTGAGTGCTTCTCCAGAGCACTGATTTGTTTACTCATCAACCCGCCACATACATTATCCCTCCGACTCGCTCGTTCGCGTTACTTTGACTAGGGTCTCGGGGACCACATACGTCACCCTTCCGTCAAGCGGGTGGCGAGACGCCAGGGTGCTTTGGACCAGAGTTGGTGCGGAGAATCAGCTCCCGAACTACATTCTAGAACACCAAAATTCCACCGAACCTCCAAGCATCCAGAGTTCGGGGACACCGCCACTTTGTCTGTCTTCAGGGGTCGAGCTTTCTCAGATGTCCAGGATTAGCGGGCTGTCAGACATTGGCAATCATGGAGATGGCCGGAAAACTTAAACTCCGGCTCATCCTCAATCTCCAACTCCCATACGCACCCTACCGAGTTGAGATAATCTCAATCCTGACAACAGGATGGATGCCATCTCTTTACAGAAATAGAATTCTGGCCATTCGACAAATAAAACTCGTCGCCAACCCTCGGCTCACCGGCGGCCGCAATGATCACTAATAGGAGCCTAGAGAAGTTGTCGTGGATGTTTCTCGGCCTGTCTAGACATGGCGGGGCCGTGCCTGGAGCTCGATTCAGAGCTTCACTTGACCGAAAGCCCTAAGCAAAATCCAGGCCTCGAGTAACCAAACTGGATACCCCGCAACAGCCCGAAGCTTAGGATGTGGGAGGCGAATCTCACGTGGCGCTGAGATGGGACAATGTTTGAATGTGACAAGGGGTCTCAGGGGAGAACAGAATGCCCAACGGTCGAGAACCACGAGAGAGAGTCGCCGTTCGCTTCCCAAAAGGGAACTATTTCCGATTTAAGACACGAGAGATCCATAGGTACCGTTGTTCCAAAGCAACCCTTCGAGGCTCTTAGACAATAAAGGTGCTTGCATCTTATGTGTGGGGGCCATCTCGTCTCTCCTTCACCTTTTCAACGCTTAAGCTTCTGTGGACTGAAAATATTTTCCCAACTACACCTCATCACCGAGAAAGACGTGGACATTTTTTTATTTTATTTTATACCTGTTCGTTTAGAGAAGAAATTGTCGCCGACCATGGAGACGTTCGATCTCGTCGTGATCGGAGCCGGTGGGTAGCTCATCCTCGTCTGCTCAACAGCACGGCTAAGACTTCAAAGGCATCTTCGGCCTGGGAGTCGCAAAGACTTTCCACCAGCTGAACCCCAAAAAGAGTTTGGCCATTCTGGATTATAATCCAACCGTCGGCGGCGTCTGGGGCCAAGACCGGCTCTACCCAGGGCTCAAGACCAACAACATGCTTGGGACGTTTGAGTTCCCCGACTTCCCCATGGACAGCAAGATATACGGTGTCGAGACCGGGGAACACATGACCGGCGAAGTCATGTTCAAGTACCTCACAAACTACGCTGAACGCTTTGAGATAGCCGATAAGATCCGCTGCGGGACCGCGGTTCTCACTGCTGAGCACCAAGACGTGCTTGAAGGTGGCTGGGAGCTGAAAGTTAAAAAGGACGACAAGGAAAGTCGAATATTTGCGCGGAAGCTGGTCATGGCTTCTGGTTTGACCTCTGAGCCCTTCCTGCCGCATATTGATGGCCAAGAGAAGTTTGGAGCTCCGATATTCCACAGCAAAGATTTTGTCAAGTACACCGACACGCTGGCGTCTGCCAGATCCGTTACCGTGTTTGGTGGGACTAAGTCAGCTTGGGATGCAGCGTATGCGTATGCTTCCAGGGGGATTCAAGTTGACTGGGTGATTCGAGGTATGTTCTTTTGATGTGGTAAATCTTTCCGAAACTGACACTTTCGTGTTCAGAGAGCGGCCATGGTCCGTCGTGGATGGCTCCCCCTTACGTGACGCCGTTCAAGAGATGGCTCGAAAAGCTCGTTCGTAAGTCTTTTTGATAATCCTCCGGTTGTTCCCTGTTAACCATGCGTAGACACGCGCTTGCTCACATGGTTTAGCCCCTGTATCTGGGCTGACGTGGGTGGTTACATGGGGATCCGCAACTTCTACCACGGCTTTGCCATTGGTCGTTCCATCACTAATGCTTTCTGGTACATCTTGGGTAACGATGTCCACACGCTGAACAACTTCGACGCCCATCCCGAGACCAAGAAGCTCAAACCATGGAGCAACCCCTTTTTCGTGGCATCCACCTTCTCCATCCTCAACTACCCGACTGACATCTTCGACCTGGTCCGCGATGGCACGATAAATGTTCACATTGCCGATATTACTGGGCTCTCACCTCGAACAGTCCACCTATCCGATGGCACCAAACTCGCCACCAACCTCCTTTACTGCGCCACCGGATGGAAACATGTCCCACCCGTGAAGTTCCTCCCTGAGGGCATTGAAAACGAACTCGGCCTTCCCCACGCCCCAACCGAGAACTCTCTCTTTACCCCAGACGCAGTCGCCCAAGCCGACGCACACATCCTCTCCCGTTTCCCGCGGCTCAAAGACCAGCCGGTTCAAAACAAGAACTTTATTCCTCTCACCGCCACCGAGGGGGTCTCGACCACCGACAAGTTCAGCCCCACCAACTCCTCCCTCACCCCGTGGACGCTCTACCGCTTCATGGTCCCCCCCTCTGCCCGCCTCCTCCAGACCCGCGACATCGCCTTTGCAGGCATCCTCATGAATTTCTCTACCTGCATGATCGCGCACGCCCAGGCCTTGTGGATAAATGCCTACCTGACCGACCAGCTCTCTGCTTCAGTCCTGCCCCCACTCAACACCAACCCTGCTTCTCCCCCCACCAAAAGCACCACTACCCTGAACCCTCCTTCATCAAAAACAGAAAAACCAAAATCCATCTCCGACATCCGCAACGAAACTCTCCTCCACGCCCGCTTCGGCAGATGGCGCTACCCATCCGGGCACGGGCACCAGTTTCCCGACTTTGTGTTTGACGCACAGCCGTATGTGGATATGTTGGTAAACGATCTAGGGTTGAAGGTGCATCGGAAGGGAACGTGGTGGAGGGAGGTGGCGGAACCATATGGGGTGGGGGATTATAGGGACTTGGTGGAGGAGTGGGTGAAGGGTGGGGAGGGCAGGAAGGTGAAGGTGAAAGCAGCGTGAAATGTAAATCGTGGTTGGTAAGGGAGGGTTTGAGGTGTTTTGTAGTGTTGCTTTTACGGGATGTGGTGGATGTGGTGGTCTGTTGGGCGGGGCGTATTGTCGTGTGTGTCATCATTTATGTAGGCGTCGTTTTGGGTGATTTTCCAAAGAGGTGACAAGCTGTGTTGTGTGGTTAACTTGATCTTGGATACATCTAGGGAAGCAAGCAATCGTTGACACCAGGATCTGTGCCAATCACCTGCGGTCTGGGTTTGCCCTGCGGTCGGAGCAAAGGCGCTTCGAGGGAGCAAGAAAGGGGACTGGAAGAAAGTCTCACCGGTCATGGGTGGCTTGCCTGTGTTTGCCTGCAAAAAGGGCGAGGTAGTCCTTGGGAGGAGTGAAAGGAAGGGAGATATTACCGGATGGTTTCAAAGAGGATCTGGGAGGTTCAGAGTTCAATGCAACCCTTCATTCACATCTACCATTGACTCTTGCGCTTCTTCTGCTCGTTCGCTGCTCGTGCCTTGCTTATACCCCCTCACTCTGACAATCATCCCAAGGACCACCACAGGTTCTGACAGCCATGCGGTAGAGAACAAGAGCTCGTACCATTCCAAAACCTGTCAGCTTTAAAAAAAAAGTATAGTTAGCAGATTTACCTTAAACTTTACCCTAAAACAGCACGCAAGTCTCCTCAGCACTTATCTTTGCATGCTCTCAGACACCTCTTTTAGACTTTGCAAACACCGAAGAGTTTTCACAATACGTACTTCCCCCCCACAAAACCACCAAAGTCGGTAAGCAAACCCTCCCAGCCCGGATCCATACTCCAAGCCCCTATCCCACGAGGTAGTCCGTTGCTCCCAGTTGGGCCTTACTAACATTTGACCAGTTTCATATCATGAGTTTCTTTGCAAGCCATTGGCGCGAGCAACCGCTCAAACGGCTGATGCCAGCTGTAGGCTTGCAGTGGAGGAGCAGAGAGCAAGTGCTGCGCAAACCTTTGAGCGACAATCATCTCATCCGCACTCTCCGCTTGGGGGCAGCGGTCTCCACCAGCACAACGTCCAGCTTGTCGCCTCTGTTGATTTATTTCTCAGAATTGTAGACGTAGTGAACTGTGATGCTGAAGTCTTTTTCCGGCTTACTGAGGAGCGGCGGAAGATTGAGAGTTTAAGAGCAATCCACTCTTCCAAGCAGGCGCAGAAGAAGGATACAGAGTTCAGCAGCTGATGACACCTCACGGCATTTGCATGGATTTTTGGATATGCCTTGCGCTTTTCAGAGTTGGCTTCAGGTGTGGGCAACGGACCCGGGCCCATGACACAGCTTTTCGGAACAAAGGGCGATTCGGCGAGAAGACAGCCTCGAGAAACAAACGCTTTGTCCCAGGCGTACATGAGCGCCTACAATTGAGACCCTGTGCTTTTAGGGGCTGATCAAAAAAGCTGCAGATCATAAACAATTCCTAGAAAATTGGTGCCATTATCAAACTCAAGTCATTCATGAAAGATCTCATTCAAGGGGGACCAAACCATTGGAGAGCGCCAAGCTGACCCCACGATCGGCGCATGGTTCTGATCGCCAAGCCGGCATTGCGCAGTCTTGTAAGTGAAGATCTCCACGTTGCCAAGACACCGAGTTCAACGACATGCGATCCTCGGAGACTCATGAAGGAGGAGACATGCCACTGTAGAGGGGGTAATACTGCAGTCTGCGACTCTCGTTGTGTCATTGGAACCCTCTTAATTCCCCACAGAACTACATGTCAACTGTAGTGGCTGCCAGTGGCAGCACCTAATGCCAGGAGAAATTGCCATGGACAAGCACCAGCCCAAGGAGTTGAACCTTGGACTTGCGGTGAGAGGCAGTGGCCCAAACCTGAAATTCACCACTTACCACTTGACTAAACTGCAAGTGATAGTTGTGTTATTACGATCGAGCAATGTGGCGCCTCATACACCCCAGTGCTGCTATCACTGTGCCTTGAGCCCCTTTGATTAATTGCGCTTTTTTTCACATTCCCTGTTTCACATCTTTCGACCCATCTCGCTCCATTCCAACATGTTTTCCTGATCTCAGCCGAACTGGCACTGCTCCTCAATGACCGGCAAACAGTTTGACTTTTGAAGACCCCATCAGGAATACAACCAGGTAGTACTTGCCGGGCTGTTCGGAACCCGGCTTGCAGTTCTGAGCAACCCACGCCAATGGCTTGAGGCTCTTGATACAAAGTGGCATGTCGGATTCAGTCAGAAAACGCGCCTGTGGGTGGTGATTGCCTCGAAGGTTTCGCATCGCTGTCTTTTTCCATCCCAACTGAAAGTTCACGGGGTGTTCACCAACCAGTCATGACAGGACAGGAAAATTCTGTGCACTGGATTTGAAGTTTTTGGAAGGCAATTGATAGAGCGGCAGGGCACAGTTGATACAGCGGCAGGGCGTTACGTCGGCAGGGCAATTTGCAAGCTCCTATTGGCCCAAAATTTCTGACAGCTGTCAGCATAACCCCACTAAAAGCGGTGAAGGCCATTTCACTATCATGTGCATGATTTCCTCGCGGTCATCTAGCTCGTCATTGCGGCCAGGTATCAATAAACAAACAACAGTCTCCATCTGGTCAGACGTATCTAAATGCCCGGGCGCGTACAAGGCGCGCCCGGGAATGAAGAAAAAGGAAGTGATGTTGTCCTTGTTGTCCCAGTTGCTGTCGCCTTTTCCCGACCCACTTGACTTTCGGTCGGAACCCTTGGCCATCAATGTTGATCACCCCCACTGGTGAACGACGTTGCGCGCAACAACGCGCTCAACCCCATTCTGCCCGCCTGCAATCCTCCCGAAATGGCCATCGCCATTACCAACGATACCGCACGCGCAACTCCTAGTTCTAACGATGATTCCATTACGCCAGACGTTGATCTCGAGACCCCCTCGCGTCTCGACGCGTTCGACGCACTCGGCCGTGCCATGGGCACCAAGAAGAGCCTGAAGGAGCAAATTCGCGATGCCAAAGCCATCATCAATCTCCCTTGAATCCGAAGCTATACCCAAAGATCCAGGGTCCCGACAAACGGTTGTACCACCTCCGTGCGCACTTCAAGCTGAAGGATGGACCTTCCTGGATCAACGCCCACGGTACACTGCTCCTACGGCTCACAGAAAACGACTCGAGCTCTACAGACGGCAAATTCTGGGCTTGCCACGAGTGCTACAACATCTTCGACGCGGAGGCAACAACTTCGGCCGCTAAACACCTCCGACAAAGACACGGTATTACGAAGGATGGCCAGCGTCTTGGAGCAAATGCTGCGGGCAAGAGATCGTCGCCAGCAATTGACGAGCTCTTACCACACGCAACTGGCTGAAAACCCAGTACAACCTCTATTTTGATGCCCTCAAAACCGAGATCACCGTGACTCCAAACCCAATCCACATCTCCTTCGATGGCTGGTCATCCCCCGGAACTGCTGCATTTTTCGCGGTCGTTGCGCACTACTTCGATGCTGCGGGGGACTTCAACACTCGCTTACTCGCCCTCCCGCGGATCAAGGGCACTCACAATGGCGAAAACCTCGCCAAAGGAGTGATTGAGGTGGTCGAGCGCTTTGGCTTTGAAGCTAAATTAGGGGGTTTCCAAGCTGACAACGCCGAAAACAACGATACGTGCATCACTGAACTTCTACGGCACTTCAACCCCCATCTTTCCACGCCACAACTTGACCTCATGCGATCTCTCAAGCGAGTGCGCTGCGTTGGCCACATCTTGAACCTCGTTGCCAGAGCTTTCCTTGATGGGGAAAACAAGGAAGTAATCAGGAAACTGGCAGAGGGCTCAGATGAGCGACTTTCTGCGGAACAGGAGAGGGAGCTTCTCAACGCGTGGCGAGAAACTGGGCCAGTGGGTAAGCTACACTACCTTGTACACTTCGCCCGCCGTACGCCCCAGCGCAGGGACGCTTTCAACGACTTCACAGAAGGTATAACCTCCTACAACCCCCCAAAAGACATCATATTCAGTGCTGATTTATTGTCCTTTTATAGGCAAGCTCACCGAGGCAGAACGTCAAGAAATTGGCGCCATCCTTGTCGACCCTGCAATTCGAAACCTCCAGCTGAAGACTGACAACGATACCCGCTGGCATTCGGTGTACCATATGATCGAGCGCGCCCTCGTCCTCCGCGATCCCCTCACTAAGTTCAGCGCCCGGTATAATCGATTAGGGGACCTCAGCGACGAAGCTGTACTTTCTTCCGAGGATTGGGCAGTTCTAACAGAGATCAAAGCTCTACTAGCCCCATTCAAGTTCATCACGAAAAAGTTCGAGGGAAAGAAGCCCAATCTTTGTGACGTTGTCACCCACGTCTTCAGCCTCCACCGGGATCTCCAACATCTACACCGAGGATACAGCGCGGAGTTCGAACGTTCGGGAGGCTTCGATAGCTCGATATTTCCACCCAACAACGAGCGGCCCGCGGGTCAGCTCCCGGCTTTCCCGACTTCTCAACCCGCCGCGGCACAGCAACGCCCAGGCCGGATTCGCCGCGTGCCCGCCTTCCTTCTCGAGCCTTCAGTCCAGCCTCAAATACGCCATTGACAAGCTCGAGAAGTACCTTGACATACTCGATGAGACCCCTGCTTATTGGGCAGCTCTTATTCTGCACCCGGGCCGCAGGATGAAATGGGTGAGGCTATTTTACCAGGGCAACGACGAGAGAATATTAGAGATCCAGCGGCGGTTTGTGGCTTATTTTGATGCGCACCACCCAGTAGTCGAGCCTGCGGCACGCTCATGCACCCCGGAGCAAGTCCCTGGCTTTGGGGATAGCTTCTACGATGCCCCAGTTGCCGACGGTATTGTGGATGAGGTTGGGGAGTATTTACGGGGACCTGTACACCCCGTTGACGACCCAGTTCAATGGTGGTTGGCCCGGAAAGACGAATACCCACGCCTCACGAGAATGGCGCTCGAAATACTCTCAATACCTCCCTGCGCAACGGAATGTGAGCGGACCTTTAGCCTCACAAAGCTCACGATAGGGTTACAACGACACTCCCTTGGCGACGATACCCTCTCAGAGCTTCAGTGTGTACGAAATTGGGCACGGGAGGGACTGTCTGGGAAGGTTGTGGCTGCATGACAGTCTTGGCGGCCCATTTTGTATCTAATTCGCGTTCGGAATAACCTCATCCGAGATCTCTTGGCAAGTCTCCCAAGTCAAGTCAAGTCGGGGGTCGTTCAAGTCAAGTCTGGCACTAAATCGTCAAGTCAAGTCAAGTCTCGACCCAGACTTGACTTGACTTGACTTGTTGACAGCGCTGGACAAGATGATGGTGATGTCGCTTTGGGGTTGACAATTGAGTATGTTTGACAGAGCAGTGGCAGCTGGCAAATCTGGAGGGACGCGGCAGAATGTTGATGGGGCAGACCCTTGTCTAACAGAGAATTTTGGGCCAATAGGAGCTTGCAAATTGCCCTGCCGACGTAACGCCCTGCCGCTCTATCAATTGCCTTTTGGAAAGGCAATTGATAGACGGGCAGGGCACAATTGATGGATGGATGGATGGAATTTATTTCGCCCGGAGGCACTAAGCCTAAAGGGCCTTGGCACGCTAAGTACATTCGATTCCTCCGCTTTGCCTTGATCTCGTCCAAGCCCTTACATTGTTTACCTTGTACAACGCCACATCATGCCTCTTTTCTCAATCGCGAGCAAATCGACTTGGAGGCTGCATTCTCCAAGTGTTCAGCGTCCTATCTTCAGCGGCTAAAGCGGGACCTGCTGGATGAGGTTGTGTGGTGTTAGTTGCGTGAGTTCCTTTAATGTGATCTGGAGTCACTGCGCTTGGCTCGGCCCTTGCTCGTTGTCCGGTTCCAATCTTCCCGTTGCCAATGCGTATTTAATCGCTGTACGGACTGCTCTCATGTCTGGTGACCAGTGCTTTGAATCTGACGGTGCTTTCCCTCCCAGATAGAACGAGAGGCTCCCTCGTCTTGTCGTTGTGCATTGTAGCATGTCTTCCCTTAGTGCTGTCCATCTCACGCATCGCAGGAGAAAGTGCTCCACTGTTTCTCTCGCATGCCCACAGGCACATTGGTCGGAGTCGGCAGCTCCTATCATGCTCAGAAAGCCGCTCAGCCTTGTCATTCCCGTCCGGAGTTGCGCCAACACACTGGCCTCTCTCCGCTTCAACTTGTCATAGAGCTCGCGTGTATGTTTGCCAGGCAGCGCCGTGTCCATAGCTTTGGAGAACTTGCCCACGTCCTCTGGGAGCCTTCTCCCTTGCTGTTGTTTGGCTATTGCTAGCCTGATCGTTGTCGACTTTGCCTGGTCTGGTTGGACGTCTGGTGGTTGCCTCCGTTTCGTTGCGCTTTGCGCTGCCGCTTTGCCTCAGATGCTAGTGAAAGTCGATTTCCGCTGGGATCCATATGAAGTCGATAGAGTTCCCCCTTGCTTCAACAGCTCCACTGATTTGTAGACCTGCCGTATGATGCTTTGGCCAGACTGTTGCCGCGGTTGTCGGATGGCTGCGAGTGCTGACATGCTCTAGTGATGACATCCGCCCGACCTGTATTTCGTTCGTTGCGGAGGCGATCTTCTGAAGCGGGAGGTGAAACGTATCGTCTTCCGAGCCTTTACTGAGCTCAAGGGGTGTGCCCTTGGCAGGGTGTGCAGGTTGATCCAGAGTTTCGCAGCCCTTGCGCGTGTCGTTGCCGGATAGAGGGGATACTTGCTGCCTGTCTTTGGGCCCTGTTCAGCCAGCTCAGCGCCTTTTCCCCACATGCGTGCTTCCAGACGTTGGCTGCATAGTCTATGACAGGAGCGACGGTCGCCACAAACAGTTGCCTTGCTGTCTGCGGGGAGAGCATCTTCAGCCTCCTCAAAGCCAAGGCTGCTGTGAGGCCCTTAGCTGCCGTTCTAGCCATGTGTTGCTTGTAGCGGAGTTCGCAGTCCATCAGGACTCCCAGGATCTTGGCGTTCTCTGATGGCTTGACGGTGTCACCCTTGATCGTGAATGGAATCTCCGAGGATCGGTCCTTGTTCCTTGTGAAGTGCACAATTACTGTCTTGTCCCCTTCAAATTGGGCACCGCTCCGTCTTTCCCAGTCTAGTGCTCTGTCTATGATTGCCTGGATGCCTGCGCGGTTCGCTTCTGCCGAGGGTCCTGTTACCCAGGCGTGTAGTCGTCGACGAACGCGACCGAGCCTCCGTTTGCATCGATTTTGTGCTGTACCAGGTCCGCATTGAAGAAGAGGAACAATATTGGAGAGAGTGGCGATCCTTGCGGGAGACCCGACTGTGGTAGGTCTTGCTGTTGTGACGTGAACCCGTTTACCATGATGGTTGCCGTGCGCTGGGAGCAGAAAGCCCCGATCCACTTGACCAGGTGTTCTGGTATCCCTCTCGCCTTGAGTCTCTGGAGAAGCCTGTCCTTGAAGACCCCATTGTACGCCCCCTTGACGTCGAAACTGATCAGGGTAAGCACCTTCCTGGCTCTCCATGCTTTGTAGATCTGTTCTTGTAGTAGCAGGAGGGCCTGCTCGGTCGACCGTCGTTTCCGAGCTCCAAAGTGGTTGGCGGGTAGGAGACCGGCCGTTTCCACAGCGTGTGAGAGGCGTTCCGCAACGACTGCCTCTAGTATCTTGCCGAGCGTAGATGTCGCCATCTCGTAGTGAGGTCTGGAACAAATGGAACACCCTGTCTTTGACTGCCGGCCAGAGCTGCCTCCATACCATTGCAGGTAGGCCGTCTTCCCCAGGTGCTTTCCATGGTTTGGCGGAGAGGACCTTCTGTTCCACTTCTCCTATCGTCAGGTCTGGCATGTCGACTGATGCGCGTCGCGGCCGTTCTCCCTCTTCTTCGATCCTCGCCGGCAAGGGCGGGAAGAAGGTAGTCAACAATGCTTGTGCTTGCTCTGCTTTACCCTCGGTGATGGAACCATCCTGTCGAACAAGCGGGGGTATCTTATCTCCCATTGTGTTGCTGTTGGTTTGCAGGTATCTTGCTGCTTGCCAGATATTGATGTCGTCAGCCAGGAATTCGTTCCAGTGGGTACTCTTTTGTTTGCGGATGGTGTCGTGGTATTCCTTGGCTGCCGCCTTCGCTCGTTCTTGGAGTTCTGGTGACCTTTGTCCCGTCCTCCGTTGAGACCTCGCTTGGTTTCTCCAGAACGTGTAGGTTTGGCGAAGTCGTGTTAGGTCTGTGGTCCACCATCGCTTGGCGTACGGTGATGGTTTGGCTTTGGGTGTCAGGTTAAAGACTGCGTTGGTCTGCAGAGGGAGTGTTCCTCCATGAGGTGGATGATGCGGTCCCCCTCCCTTGTCTCGACGGTGAGATGCCGTCTCCCCCCCAGAGCTGGTCGTGGCGGTTGAAGTCGCCCGCCAGGATGATGTCTGTCCTGGTCCCTGTCCCAGATCGGAACCTCCTGATCAGTCGATCGAGCTCCCCCACTGCTCCCTCCAGTACTTCAACACTGCCACCCTCCACATACACTGACACTATCAGCACCATCCGGTCAGGAAGCCGGATCTTCGCTGCGGTGAGGTCTGCCGATGGCATAGGAATTTGCTCGACCTCGAGGTCGCTTCGTACCAGAGCATGCTCCGGATCGGCCAGACAGTGTCCCTCCTTGTTGTTGTTGGTGTTAGTTTCGTCCAGTTGTGGTGACCCATTGGAACTGTCACCACCAACTCGTCTATCGTTCTTGCGTATGGCTCAGAGATCGCCAACGCTGCGTAGTCTTTGAGTCCCTCGTCGTTTAGCAGGCTCTGTTGCACCTCGCGTCGTTTGTGAACATTAAGTTGTAGGATCTGGAGCGTCTTATGCATCCTTGTGCATTCGGCGTACCCGGCAATTCCTGTCGAACGATTCGTGTGGCCCGCTGCATAGTACACACTTTGGAACTGCGGCTTGGCATGTCTTGTGGTGATGGCCTTGTCCCGCGCATTTTGCGCAGGCCTGCGGTTTCTTGCATGAGAAGGCCTTGTGGCCCATCTCCTGACAGTTGAAGCACTGCCCCTGGGGTGGTGATCTTTGTGCTTTCCTTGACGAGCTGGACCGCTTCGTCCCTACAGAGCCACCTGATCCTCTGGGTTTCGGGCTTCCCTTCACCACTGCTGTACAGCGCCACTGTCCCCACCCTCGTGTGTTCGGATTTCCTTCTCGATTGCCTTCCTGATGTCCGCCACCTGGACTTTGTCCTTTTCCCGTTCCTCCACCCTGGATGTGTCGACCGTGCAGAACAGAGTGTCCGTGAAGGTCGACGGTGTCGTGTTCGAGTGGAGAGGTGCGTATCCCGCTCGGTTGGCTCACCGGCGGTGTACGGGCGACATCGGCGTATGATGCCCTTGGGCTTTGCTGGGATGCGGCTATGACGCTTTGGTTGCGTACCAACGTATCAATTTGTTCTCAGGCTTGTCTCAGTTCCTCTGATAGTTGGGCCTTGGTGTCCAGGAGTGTGCTTTCCATTTGGCGTTGGTGTTCTTGAAATTGACGTTGACGTTCTTGAGATTGGCGATGTAGTTCTTCGATCGTCTTTTGCTGTCTGTCGACGACATTGCGTAGTTCGCTGATTGCCT